>OX382173.1:0-1328727 GCA_947507545.1 Clistopyga incitator | reverse complement strand
AATACAGGTTACGATCATTTAGCTTTCATTGCTCCGCTGCGAACGTGTCGGTGGCATCGATATCAAGGATTGAACTTAGCGAGGTACGACACGGCCTCTCACGCCTCGTTTATCAAGGTGGGTGTTCCAGTTGTTGACCCCTTAAGCCTCAAGTTGTAACCCTCTTAATCCGAACAGCTTTCTGTTCTACACATTTTTTACTCACTCTTTTTAACCCAAAGAGCCTTTACCGTTGAAAAAAAAAACCCCCCAAGTATTCATAAACGTTGGACATTTTTCTGGATAGTAAAAAAATTACAATTTTAAAAAATGCACTGCCTGATTTTTTAGATGTTAAAAGGTTTTTCGAACATAATGCACAAATCTTTATTGCATTTTTAGTACAACTCCACTGTTTTTTTTATTTGTTTTTAATTTTCCCGGCTATTTTGTATTGAAATTCGAAACGTTAATGGAATGGAATATAATAAATTTATATTTTGGTTTAATTTTCACGGATTTCATTATATCTGGTTGTATGAATTTTTCATAATAAAGTAAAGCCAAGGTGATTAAAATATGTTTGGAACGAGAGAAGCAGAATAATTGAATCCGCGTGTTGAATTACATTATTGTAACTGGAACTCCTCACATGGTAATGCAACAATTATAAATGGAAATGTTGCGTTGAGGTACCGCGTCCGGGTAGTAATATGTAATTGTCTCTTACTCTCAAGTAGACAATCCTGACTAGTAAATAATGTAAACTAAGTGGAAGAAGAGTGACGTGAGTCGGAGTGGATGGGGAGATAGTACGCTTATACAAATAGTATTATTGTAAATTAGAGAAGTATGTCAAGTGCGTACGAATGTACGTAAATTCGAAATTCCAAGTTTTAGCAGAGTTGTAACGATCGTATTACCGTCTATTTCACAACCTTTACAATTCGTGCCATAAATAATCTTCCATTAATTCTTTCCATTAAAAATTCGACAAAAAAATGTATAAACATTGCCAGGAAAAAAAATAAAGAAAAATCGCTTTGAAAATGGCGTCAAAATAAAAACTAAAAAATGAATAAATTTTCTTGACTATCAAAACGAAAATAAATTCTCAAAATCGATACCAGATTATTTATTGAATGAATTGCTTAAAAAAAAAAAAGTTTCAATCGATTGTATTACTGAGCAGATTCTGCAACGTTGAAAAAAAAATGTCCATTAACATTGAAGCGAAATCCTATATTGTATTGTTGCCCAGCCAAAGATTTAACAGCTCCTAATTACAGATCGAATTTTTTATTCCGTTGAGCATCAATACGAGATTATTTATTGAATGAATTGTTTAAAAAAAAAGATTCAATGGATTGTATTACTGAGCAGATTCTGCAACGTTGAAAAAAAAATGTTCATTAACGTTAAAGCGAAATCCTATATTGTATATCAATACCAGATTATTTATTGAATGAATTGTTTTAAAAAAAAAGTTTCAATCGATTGTACTACTGAGCAGATTCTGCAATGTTGAAAAAAAAAAAATGTTCATTAACGTTGAAGCGAAATCCTATATTGTATTGTTGCCCAGCGAAAGATTTAACAGCTCCCAATTATAGACCGAATTTTTTATTCCGTTAAGCAGTCAGCGCAGTGCAACGATTGCGAGCAGCATTGCAATAATTGCAGTCCCTGCCGAAGGCACTTTCAACCACACATCTATTTGATATAGATATAAAATGGAAATGAGCTGATGGCTCGCGCCACGACCATGTTCACAATGCACCCTGTGACATCGATATAATTGCGCCACATGGCATTTGCGATTTGTTATAGTTGTCTGTGTGTATAAATTGAGCGTTTGCGGGGGCGTGTGCGGAAGAGGGAGATCGACAGAATTAGTTAGCCGCATCTACGCGGTGTGCATTATACATCGTGTAAATAAAATCTCTTCGTATCAAGGGTGCTTTACGGTGTACACGTAATTGCCCATCCCGCAAATTTCCCATGAATATTCACACATGTACTAATGGTATGTTCAGCGTGTAAGTTATATTATAATATAACTCGTGTTCTATCTAATCTTACTCCCTTCTACAGAATTTCAAAACCCAAAAAAAAAAATGGCAACGAGATTTCATCGAATATTTTCTCAAAAAAATGCAAACTTCGTGAGCAATGAAAAAAAAAAAATGTAATCCAGTGAAATATTTTTATGTGTGTAGTGATTTATTAGGTAGTGTCGGATAAAGATTTTTTTTTTCTGTTTTTCGTAGAGCAATTTCTAATATTTTATATTCATTATGCGACAGTAAAAAAATAAAATAAAAAACAAAGAAGCAGGTTGAGGAAAATCCAATTCGGATCTGGCTTTGGTTGGTTGGAAAATTTCCATCGTTATCGAGACACGCCGTTAGGGTCAAAGGGCAAAGGACGAGAGGGAATAGAAGCAGAAGTGTATCAGTGACGGGATGATATTTTCCTTTCCATTCGCCATTTGAATCGCATCCCACGAGTTCGTTCACTTTCAGTGGTGAAGAAGAGAAAGCACAGGGAAAGGGAGAGCTCGTTTTCGCGACAAGGGCGCGTTACGAACTCTCGTCAAAGATAAGGGGCCTCGTGACGATGGCTCGTGTCAAAGAAGCAGCAGTTATAACGGGGAAAGGTGAAGTTTCGATAAACTCTCAAGGCGTTCGTCATTCTCTTTGAGCTACGTGGATGCGGTTCTCGGGATTTTATGACCTTTTTTTTTCTGTCCAAGAAAAAACGGTATCGTCGGTACAGTCAAGTGCTTAAATTTCGAAAAAATCGGTTTAACCCTCTTTAAATAGAAATTAGTGTTAATTAAAGTCGTTTAAAAATAGCAAAAAAAAAAGTGCAGCAGTGATTTTCACGATAATATTCGCGAAGCTTTTTACATAAAACCTATACCAAATTTGACGGCTATTTAAAGGGCTCTCGAATAAAACTAGCTTCGATAAAATCGTACGCCTCCCTTTAAGAAAAACCACCCCCAAAGACAGACGAAAAAAAAAGGTAAAAGCTTTTTGAACCAGATTCACTTTGAATTGCTGATGAAAAAGTTTCAAACCGTTTTTTGCGAGTGATAACACTCAATTGGCTTCCCTGTACCGAATACCTTAAGAGAGATGCCACAGTTTATGAAAGATCATGATTTTTATCCGGCGGAGCGGCAAAGCAAAGGAGAAACTGTTCCCCTTTCGACACCTCATTGTTTTTAACCCTCGTTGTCGAGTTATGCATTCAAGGCGTTGATTGCTCATTCAAAAATATGCCAGCCTCTTAATACACGGAGTATAAGATAGCGACAGGGAGGGACGAAGCCCAGGCAACTCGCGAGGTAGTCACCCTTGGGGATACAATAGATCTTTTTATAGTTCACCCCTAAAAGGGCGTCGAAAAGCAAGACCCTCCCCGGAATGTATAGACTACATAAAATTCAATGAGGCGATGGATATAAATTTAATTGCATACTTATCGAGATACTTTTCGCAGATTTTTCAACCCTTAATGTCCGTGGTATACGAAACCAGTCGGGGAACTCGTTAAAAAAATCACCAAGGAGAATAAAAAATGATAAATCATTGCAGATGCAAGATAGAAAGCGAGTTACGCCTAATGGGCACATTTGAGTTATAGAAATGAATTTTTTTTAAACACTTTAAGCTCATTTTTCCCAAAACCGTTTATCAAATCAGGCCATGATAAGATAGAACGATATATTTGTAATTGATAAAGGAAATGTGTCGTGTACGATGAAATTCACGAATAAACTTTGTTTTTTTTTAAGTTGTCAGTGCGACTCTGTACATCAATAATGTCTAACGTTACCAACGTCGTTTGTGAGAGACGGAAAAAGGAGAGAAGTATCGCGAGAATTTCAAGGGAAATTTGAAATAAAATGTAGAAGCAAAAGGACGTGAAGACCTCATGAAGCGGTAGGAAAAATTGACTCAGTTAGTCAGAGGAAAAATATGAAGTTGCGGTTAAAAAAAAAGAAGGAAAACTGAAAGCGAAATTGAGGGAAGAAATAAATATGGGGACACAGTGAGAAGTGGTTAAATTATTGGCAAGCGTAGCGCAAACTCGAGGAATGGCAATTGTTCGGGGCAAATGAGAAGACTTGGATGCTCGTGAAAAATAAATGGAAATAGAGAGAGCAACGAAAAAAACTAAACGAGGTGCCCCATAATAGGTGTACCAGTGGTTCACCGTTGGCACTGCGTAAATACTCTCGGGCCAGTCTAAACACAGCTACGCTGACTGTTGAATGCACTCGCTGTTTATCGTCGTATCGTCGTTGCAGCCAAGAGCGCGGATGCATGGAGAACGTATGCTCTCGACCCGGAGCAAGTCTGAATGTTACTTAGCGCAGCATCAACACAGCAGCCGTGCTTACGGCTAGTTTACTAAGTTTGTTCAGGTTCAGACGAAACTTCGAAAAACGAATAGCGAAGCTGGGGCAAACGTCGGCAAACGATTCGGAACGGCCACGTAATTATCCCACAGGCACATTAGTGATTCCACCGCACAGTTTATTTGCCATTAGCTTTGGAATTCCGATGAAAATGTGGGGCACTTTGAAAACAAGAAAAACAAAAAGTACCCTTTCTTCTATTTACTACGGGAAGAATAATAATTCGTGGATCTGGCGAAATTCTGAGGTAGATCTTCTGGAATCAGGAGAAATTCGATATCTTGAGAAACAAAAGTCCATGCCTTTCCACTGGAATTTGGATCTGTTATTTTTAAAATCGACCAAAACTACTTTCTTCTATTTACTACGAGAAGAATAATAATTCGTGGATCTGGCGAAATTCTGAGGTGGATCTTCTGGAATCAGGAGAAATTCGATATCTTGAAAAAGAAAAGTTCATGCCTTTCCACTGGAATTTGGATCTGTGATTTTTAAAATCGACGAAAACGACTTTTGGTCCATGAACCACTGATCATGGATCAGATTTTCAAAGAGCCCAAATATCCAGCCTAAAGATAAAGGTCCCCCATAGCCACTCAGGAATATTCCAGCCGCGAGTTCACGTGAACTTGCAGAGTCTGTTATAATCTGATGAGGTGATTACTCTCTTTGAGATTCCACGCACGTGTGGCCACACGTATATTACGGAATCACAATATATATACGCATATATATATATATATATGACCTCTTGCAAATGCTTCATCGTTGAATATGCACCAGTAGTAGCAGCAGAATCTGATTGTATATCCAACGTGTAGAAGTGACTCTACCCGTATGATTCGGAGGACGTATCAAGCACAGCATTGTTCCCAAACGGATCGTTTCATGGGTCGTCGCGGCATGTACCGCTTCGTGAAACGTGCCATGCGAGGCCCAGGGCAACGTCGCTGCCAAGCATCTCACCGCACAACCGTTGTTTCCACCCTTCTGCTGCTCACTGTGCTGATACTGTCCACTGTATGGACGACGATGCATCGCTCGACGTTGGACTGGCTCATTCACGAGCTCGCTATGCCACGAAACTTGATCATTGTCTTGTTTGGAGTAGCTATAGCCGTCGATGCTTTCAGTGCGGAGCCCACATTGCCACTTGCCTCCTCGTGCCATGGCAATTTGAATTTAGATCCACGAGCTCGTCCAAGTCGCGTGAATCGCCGATCCACTGACCACCATTTGAAAATTCCTTCGGCAGCCACGTTATGCCGCGCTTCTGTTTAATCTTTCAATCTCTGGAAAGCACGTTATTCCTGCTCCACTTCTGACTCTGCTGCCGCTGCAAAAAAAAATTATAAGCGCTTTTAATTGTTCAGGAGTTGGTACTTATAGAACTGGCATTGCGGCAAACTGCTGAGCAAAGTTCTCTTCAATGTACTTTTCAATTGTATTATAATATAACGAAGTCCCGGAGCTTTGTAGAAAATACCACTTGACATACACAAAATGCATGAACTTTTTTGCAAATGGAATTTTCGTTTTTTTTTTGTTCTGGTAACTCAGAATCCTTCAAATTCGGCGTACTTCACAATTATTATTTTCTAATAATAGACTGTAAAGATTAGGAAAAATGGCAATACCTTAAGACAAATCAATCAATACTTCCACTGGCTCGGCTTCTTTTTTTAACTGAATTCTTGTAATGGACATACTTTGGCAACTCGGAAGCAATTTGTCTCCTTTCTTGGCAACGAGTTTAACGAACTGCACACGCCGATAAATTTCCTTAAGGGCCGTGTCCATTTTCAGGCGAGTCGAATTGGAGGATTTTAGGGTGGATCACGGGGCACGTGGATTTTCTACCAATTGCAGAATCTCGTGACCCATGAAGGGAAATCCCAAGCCCGACGGGGGCAATCTCCGCTGAACTATTACCGAGGCTCTCCGAACGCATCACCCCGGGCGAGCACAGTGAGGTATTCGCGCTTATTACGACGTGCCCCGAGCCAATCAGCATCGAGTGCGATCGAAACTGTGTAAGGATGAACCTGCCGCAGCTGCAGCTGCAACCTGGGATAAGCTACTCCGGGTGATGGCGACTCGGTAATGCATTGGCGCACTTGCGGATCGAGTTGAAATCATGCGTGCTAGCCGGAGATACGAGTACCCTACACTCGATTGTAAGTACATCACTACAGTTGATGTATGGTAGGCATGGAATAGGCTCTTCAAGGTACATCCGCAGCTACAGGAGACGACACGCGTCGATTACATCGTCAAACTATCAATTAGATGCAATAAACGTCGAGTTCGAAGCCACCTGAAGGCACACTGAGCGAGTGGATGTTGACATTGACATCCAAATGTTACAATCCGAATTTTATCCTGTAACTAAGAAAAAAAATTATTCCCCGTACATGGAACGTTGATTTCATGTAATAATAATGGAGAATAGTAGTTAATAAATATGTAAAAAAAAAGATTAGGCATTTTTTCATTAATGACTTTTTTGGAATGCAAAAAAAAATACTTGATCGTTTTTGGGGATGTACCGAGAAGTGAAAAAAAATGTTTTAATTAATAAAATAAGCGTTGATATATAAGAGTAATTTTATACAGTCATAAGGATATTATTTTTGTAATGTGTACTGATGACAATCTTGAATTTTTTTTTTGTTATTTCAAGATAAATCAATATATTTTCAATTTCCCGACAATTCCGCCGTGGTAATGATGAAAAATTATTAAAGGAGGAAGACAATGATTAAGATGATGAATAAGAAGGAAATTGTTTCTCCCCATTTCTCACATATTGACGTAAAATTCTCTTAAGCCTATGAAATGGGAAGTAAAATGTTTGTTATCAATACACGGAAGCGTGTAACGTAGAATCAATAAAGAAATAACGATAAATCGCCCTGAAGATTTCAATAGCGAGCTTTTCCAACCACGAAAATCGTTTTTCGAAGACTGTCCTGAGTGGAGAATAATCTTAAAAAGGAGATGGAGATGGCGGAAGAGATTCGAGTGCTGAGATAGAAAGTCCCAAAGCAGAACTGACGGAAAAGTATTACTGCTGGCCCACGGGATATGTTAGTGTCGGAGATAAGAGGTGGAGCAAAGTGAGCGATCACGACGATTACACTGGCGTGCTGCCACATGAGTGAGCCACAAAAAGGGGGTCGGCCAGAGTTGCCTCCGAAATCAGAATAAATTCTTGCCAAGTAGGTAGTAGAAAGCCTAAATCGCAATGGAAAAACAGGGCTTTGATTGGGTGGTACGCCGGATTATCTCGAATCGACAAATCGTTTTTTACCCCTCCAAAATTCTGACGGCATTGGTATCTTTGAATATCTTTCACGACGAGATAAAAATTGAACGTATTATCAGAGTTGTAATATAGATTTAACCTTTTTTAAACGGCAGACAATTTTTATGTATCAACATCTGAATACATATGTACATAATTGATAAAATTAAATTATTATTATTGAATTATTAAATTATTGATAATTAATTAATTATTGATTGGTTATTAAAAAAAAATGTATACGGTTACTTGAAATAAATATCCTAATGTGTAAAACGTATGAAATAGTTCATTTTTCAAAATGCATTACTACTTTTAAATAATGAAAATAAAATGGTCCACGAAATTCACTAATCACATTTTCCTTTGACAGGAAAACTTGAAATCTCACTCATTTTGCGCTGTTAAAATCTGACCGGAAGTTCTACTCAAGCAATTTTATGTTTTGCTCCAGCGTATCTCAGTGTTGTGTCTTTTAATTTGTTTCAGAAGTTCCTGGTCTTCAACGAAAGTGGTTAGTGCACTTTGGTGACTACAAGGAGCCCAGACATTTTCGATATTAAGCGGAGAAGCGGTTATTGGTTTTTTCGTCTACACATCGGATTTCCACGGCTGTTGCGACACGAGAAACGCTGCACATAACCGGCACACGATATAAGGGCCAAATGAAATTCGCCATGGACACAAGACCATCGAGTTTGCCACGCGCTCTTTTCCACCCGTTCCACTGTCGAGTGTGTAATATTTCACAACGAACCTTTATAGAAAACCTGCCAAAAGTAGCAGCGATTCGAAACTTTTCAAGTGCGTCCGCATTATTGGTCTCGGAATTACTGAGATACTTTATCGGATTATTGGCACAAAGTTTTCAGACTGTTCAAATAAAAACTGCGATGTACTCTCTTGTGGAAGTGAGAAAGTTAGCTTATTTTACATTCTGTTAAAAGTTCGATTAGTGGCTAGAAAAAAACACATTAATACTGCGCACTAAAAAATTTAAATCTTTTAAAAATAGTTTTGACCCGCTAAAATCATTTTTTGTATTTTTACCTCCGAATCTAATTAATAAAAATTAATATGAGATTAAAGCAACAGAAAAAACGTGCAAATGAATCTTTTATCACTAGAATCGTATTTGATAATACGGTTTCCAGTTTTCAAATATTTTCCTATGCAGTAATGAGATTAAAATCGTCTGAGGGACTTAGTCAATTTTATTCGCCGCCAAAATTTGATTTACTTGTCCTCTTAAGACACTTAATTTTGTGAATAATTCAATGGCGATAATTAAAGACGTGAAATTCGAAGAGTGCGCACTAAAAAATTTAAATCTTTTAAAAATAGTTTTGACCCACTAAAATCAATTTTTGTATTTTTACCTCCGAATCTAATTAATAAAAATGAATATGAGATTGAAGCAACAAAAAAAGTGCAAATGAATCTTTTATCACTAGAATCGTATTTGATAATACAGTTTCCAGTTTTCAAATATTTTTTCTATGCAGTAATGAGATTAAAATCGTCTGAGGGACTTAGTCAATTTTATTCGCCGCCAAAATTTAATTTACTTTTGTAATTAAGAATGTCAAATTTGCCCCCTTCCCTCTTAAGACACTTAATTTTGTGGATAATTCAATGGCGATAATTAAAGATGTGACATTCGAAGAGTGTAATACGCATTGCAGTTGTATCGTAAATTTGGATTCGAAGAATTAACGCCTCTCCTGTATACGCAGCGTCACTCGGGCTCTTATTATACGCATGGGCTTTGCAATTAACGAGGAAATTAACGCCGGCAAAGCCTCCGCTCCCGGAGAGTCGAAAGACGCAGACGACGAGGACGATGATACCACCACTCTCGCATTCCTTCGCTCACTTCACGACCCGCAGCGTACGTTAAACAGCTTGCGAGCGAAAGCTCTTCTACAGTTCTGTACTTTTCCTATTAACTTTTTTTTTCCTCGTCCGCAATAAAAAAAAAAAGTGTTCATTAATACCTTCGCTACTGTCGAAATTTATCCACAATTCCTTCGAAAAATTGTAAATTATTCGCCTTCGTGTACCACGTGAAAATATGCAACAACTTAACAATTCCCAATAATTTAATAATAATGAATAATTTATCTACCGAAAAAATATTGATATAGATTGTTGAAATTATTCGCCTTCATGTACCACATGAAAATATGCAACAACTTAACGATTCCTAATAATTAACTAATAATAAATTATTTATCTATCGGAAAAAATCTAGATTGTTCAAAAATATTTCGACTGCTCTTAGAGCATTCTACGAGAGTTTTTCATTATTAAACATTGACCACAGTAAGCTGAGGCAAAAAAATTAACATTTAAACCGCTTTTCGCACAAATTTTCTATGATATGCGAGCATATTTCGCGAGTAAAGTTTCCACGAAGCTGAATTAAAATTCACTAAAGCGCGTATAGCTGCCAGGAACATGTTTCGGGTCAGCAGAGATGATTCCAGGAACTTGAGTGGGCGAGGATGTTGAATGGCATACGGGAAATGCAATTAATAGGCAACCAAGTCGTGATAGCCTTCGGCCCTTGACAAAACGAGCAAAAGTGACTCGATATTTGTATAAATATATATTTTGGAAATATTTTGGAGCGAGGGGAAGCTAAGGAGCTGTAAACTGTAGACTATCAACAAGCTACTCAATAAAGCTTTGCTCGCAGACAAAAGCTTTCGACGATTAATAAAGCTTTGTCGGTAAGGGCAAGTTTTGGAGCTTGCGACTGGCGTAAACGTATAACTGGCTATTTGGGCCGAGTGCTCGGCTCAAATTGGTTTGTTTGTTTGTTTTCAAGAGAATTCTAAAGTCACCGAGACGACATTAAACCGCAGACGTTTTTCTTCAGTTACACAACGCTGAGTTTCTTATTGGATCCCAAGATTATACCGAGCGAGGACGATAAGGCTTTTATCGATATTAATCCGCGGTGTCTCGGTTCCGAGATTGTTCGTGAATGAGGTAACGAATTTACGACCCACCGTGAGGATCAATTCTGCTCCAAAGCTCCCCAATGCCAAATGAAACGAATTTGAATAATATCTGGATGTATCGACGAGTAAATTGCGCCATGAATCTGGAAAAATAATGCGGGCTGTTATCATTGTACTGTTTTCGTTAGTGAAAATAAATCCTGGCCACTCCGAATTATTAGGTATGATATAACAAATTCAGGAACCGAATTACGTTAAAGTTCGGATGGTATAAATGTTATTAAAATGTATAGAAAATTTATTCGTTAGTGAAAATAAATCCTGGCCACTCCGAATTATTAGGTACGATATAACAAATTCAGGAACAATGTTACGTTAAAATTCGGATAGTATTCATTGTTATTAAAATGTGTAGTAAATTTATGCAGATTTTCATAATTGAAATTGAAAATTCATAATTGGGATTCCTCAAAAAACAGTAAAAAAAGTGTAAAAAACAGTGAAATTTATACTTGTATCAAAAACGTAATAAAAATGTCCTGAGTATAAATGTGCAAATAGGAAATGAGATTTATATCCGATGCTGATTGAATATAACGGTAATACAGTTGAAGACTGTAGGACGTTGCAAAAATAAAAGAATAAGCGTCAAGCGAATTAGAGAAAATATGAAAAGTTGTGATATCTGGGATAGGAGGATAGTTGAGCTGGATAGACGTCGAGAAGGAGTCGAGGAGGTGGAGTTGAAAAAAAAAAAAAAAAAAGTAAAGAGAAATAAAACGCCGGCTTGCCGTTCGGGCTAGACGCGGTTGTCTCATTCCATTAGGTGCTCAGATTTGCGAGGGATGTCACTGCTGCCATCGCAGTAAGAAGCTTCATAAGTCCCTGTTACAATTTTTTTTTTCTCCGCTCCTTTTTAACCTCTTTTCCCTCGACTGATGCTTTTTCACTCAGGACGAAGCTCTGAGATTTGCCTCAAGTGCTTTTGTAGGTAGTTAACTGCGTGCCAACTCGGGACGTCCCTGGGGACATTCCTCAGTGCGCCTCCTTTTTTTTTCCATCGAGAAAAAGCAGGAACAATTGGGAATAGACGGAAGTTTTCTGAGGAAATGAAAGCTCGACTGTGGAGTCCGTTCTGGTGAAGCTGAAGAGCCCGAACGCAATTGAAAATCGAACGACGCGACAATACGAGGTTTACAAAAGTGCGAAAAACACGTAGGGACTCAAAGGTTCTTATCCCGAGCTCAGGAAAAACCTCGTGAGCAACTTATCGTGAGAATTCAATTTCCCTTCGCTCTATTTCTCCTAACTAGAAGCAGAAAAAAAAACGAGAAATGCGAAGGGCACCGGGCCACGTGGAATTCAAAGTGGCTTTCATCCTCCCACTCATTTCAAGTCAAACAGCAACCGGTAATAAACAATATTTCAGCCAAGAATGTGGGAGAAAGGAAACATTGAATCAACCAGAAATGCGAAGGCAAATACAAATCGACTGTGCAATATTTTGTTCTCGAAGTGGAATCACTTTTCCAAAAAAGAGTGTCCTCCAAAATTACAATGGCCATTCTGAAGAAATGATAAGATTGAGCGGAAGGGCCTTAAAAAGGGTAGCGACTACTTCAAACGATGTTTTCGCGTATCAGAGCGAAGTCTACTGGTGAACTAATTAATTTCAGAAGTTCATAAAACGAGAAAACTTCACGAGGTTTTTATCCGGTCTCATGTCGAGTGTAGCGTAATTATGTACAGAAAAAAATGGCTCTACTTCAGTAACAAACTTTACAAGAAAGCTCAAAGCCCAAAAAAAAACTGCACCCTTTTGTAATCGCTGAATCAGGTAGAAGTGGATGTTTGCGTTAGGTTTTTTAGGTTCTCCTATTACATTCTTGAAAACGACAGAATCGAGAGAGGAAAAATAAATGTTGTAGGGGCTCGAGGCGGAAATTCAATCACGCTAATTCGATGGAACGTTGAATGAGGCAAAAGAGTGTGGGTGAAAAGGAAAGAGGATAGTAGAAAAAAAAAGAAGAAGAAAGGTAAAAAAAAAAGCGAGTAGCGAAGGAGAAAGGGAATAAAATCTAATTAGAATCCGGATGGACTACAAAAGGACTCGGCGATGCTCGCGAGGCTCCGGCTATATTCAATTTCACGAAATCCGCTGTGCCTCCTGTCGTCGTAACGCAGTTCCCTTCCTTCTTTCTCTATTTCGCATCTATTTTTATCGAGGAAATATCGCCGACCCCGAAGAAAATAATAATTCGAGGGGATCACGTGCTTGGATAAAAGTTGGGCCTGGCATTGTAACCGTGGCCCAAGATAGTCGTGAGCAATGTCCGTAAATTATCGCTCCAACGCTGCGTAAACCCGGACGTATGCGGACGTTAACGAGGCGAACGCTTTATTCAATTACCGGAGGCACGATCGGCACAACCGCCAGACAACCAACCAAACGTGCCCACCATCGCACGACTACCTTCGTAATAGAACAATTTTACTTTGACTGCGAGAGCACGAGTCAGCGTTTGTTAGTTTTCCGCTAACTACTATTTTATTTTTTTTATTTTTCCTTCGTTTATTTTATTTTCTTTTTACTTTTTTTTCCGCTGCAGTCACGCGAGCGGTTTCTCGTTAAATGATCGGCTTTGCAATAGGAAACCGCATTGACGTGGTATCGGGGATCAGTAATTAATGCAGAGCACGAATAATCAGCGAAGGGATCAGTTATTGACATGGCAAACGTCCGAATAAAATTCATTTCGTCCATATTCAGTGTGAACAATTGTTCGTGAAAATACACTTCAACCCTTTTCACGCCGTTAGGAATTGATGGGGGTAAATTCCTGCATTTGGGCGACTCGATAGGCGACATTTGGAAGCAAAAACCAAGTTTGGATTTGAGAGAAATTTGAGAGGAAGCTATGAAAATGTATCTTGACCCTTCAAAACCCATTTTTCAGGGATTTTCATAGATCCATGAGTACAGGCTTACGGAAGTACATTTCTGGAACAGGAGACTCAAAAGATATATCCGCACTATCATGCGCCAATTTTTTGTATCGCAGTACTTGCCCTCGTTCCATACTTCGCACGTGACGAGAAAGTGAAAACGTGGATAGTCATAGAAATTCACGAATTGTCTGTTGAACTGGCCGCGACATAATCTCATCTTTTTTACCGGCGTACATGGTCTCACGTCGAAGGAAACGGAAGCCGAGTCTCACGTTTTTACGAAGGTTCCCGGATAAAATGAGTCAAGGGGACGTTGCGGAAGGAAAAAAGCAGCCGAGGACCGAGAGAAAAGTCGGAGAACACGATAAAGGATTATCCGCGAATCGGGGCTTGGACTTGAAACGTATAAAACAGAAAAGATTTGTCGGAGTGTCTGGTACCGGTGAAGAGGGATTGTCGGTTTTAGGTTGGCAAGTTGGAAGCACGACGGCAAATTGGTGGCTAACTGTTGGATATCGAGGAATGGGAATCGTTGGGTTCGAGGGAATAAAAGTGGTGAGAGAAGGAGAAGACGAGCTTGAGCGCCATCTAAGTAAGACACAATTATTTACCGGCATTGCCACGTCGAGGGCCTCGAGGCTTTCATAGTGATTAAAGCAGCCGGAGCAATTAACGTGGCAATTTGTAATTAGCCGCTTGTTAAAGAGGAACTACCATCTCCGGGGCAAAGGAAACCGGAATGGGATTTCCTTTTAGTCAAGATGGAAAGTCATGTGACACAGAGGCTGAAATTTCCTTGACGGATGTTCCACGAGATGGCGCGAAGGAATGAAGCCCTGAATTTCGCAGCTCCTGATGATATCTTTGAGAACTTGGACACGGCAATCACCACGTGACGGCTTGAATGAGTGTTGATGAACACTGTAATTAAAAGGTCAGGAATTAATTACGTCGGAACATTTATCAAAAACTCCACCCCCCCAGGTTTTGTGTAGTTAAGAAATGAATACGTTGCGTGTCATACAACCTTCGCCATTGTTGGAATCCAAACACAGCAAGAATCAAACGATGTATACTCGTTTGAAAAGAGCCTCCCTTCCGGAACGGTTACCCTCATTTTTCACCCGTCGAACGCTGCACGGAATCACTTAATCACCAGGCTCAATACCCCGCTTTCGGAATTGCAATAGCCAGGCTAGGGGACCTCATAACAAAAAGCTTGTATCTTTTTTAATCCCTCGTTATTGACTCCCCTAAATAAAATAAAAATTCAAGCAAGGCTCAATGAAAGTCATGCAAAGTAAAACATTGCATTTTGCTCCCAAATTATTTGAGCATGACAGTCCTAAAAAAAAAAATGGGCAAATCATCAGCGAGCATAGTGCAAAATTCTATTAAATGCACGTTTTGTTTTCGACGTTTTTACATTGTCGTAAATCCGTCTGTTTCCTTGGAATAACGCAACAATTTTCAGTCCAGAAATTTCAACTTTGGAAGCAAAGTTTAACGTTGGAAATAGAAAAAACGAAATGTACGAAAAAGTATGCAACAAAAAGGGATGGGAAAACTTGGCGGCGTTTAGCATCAGCAAATGGCACGTGGTGCTGTATCAGGTGGTTACAGTGGCACTTTTCACCACAGGACTTCGCCCGCAAGTGTAGCCCTTGAGACTCTTTTTGTATTGCGAAATAATATAGGTCCGTGAGAAGTTGTGGTAGCACTGAAAGCCCATATCTGTCCCCGGACAATTGTCAGCAGGCCGAATAGAAAAAGTTTTTTGAGGGCGGATCAAGATTCCGAAGCAGACGGAAGAAGGCTTTGGGCTTTCGGGCGACGATCAAGTCAGCGATCGTACGAACCCGGAAAATTGCCCTACTCGTCGTCCGCAAGCACCGTCAATTACTGCGAACGAGCCATGAAGATCGCAGATACGAGCTCAGCACTAGCTTCGGGATCGAAGACGAGAATGACGGGAGCTACTACCTCCGATATCGCTTCACCTTAAGCAACTTCGAAATTAGACCGAGGAATCTCATGAAAACCATCACGGTCGTCTTCGCACAAACTCACACGCGCTCACGGGGGTGTAACAAGACCCCGGGATTTTCATCGAGTTCGTGTTTTATGGGGTGGTTAAAAAGCTTTAAAATTTGGTTAGAAAATCTTTCTCAGACACCATCCATGGTATCAGCGTTTTTTATGTTTTCCAATATCTTTTCATACTTAAACCCTGAAGTTCGTGAAAAATATTTCTCATTAACCCATTTTTTTTAGAGACTTGATAATTTTTCACATTTTACTGAATAAATGTATATTCGGATATGGAATATAAATTATTTGTAAATTTGTATCACAAAATATGTTCCATTGGTTAGTTACTAGATGGTTTAAGTGATTAATTGAATGGAATATTCGATGATTATTTTTTAAGCTGCGTGTTTCGAAGAATTCATAATTTGATAGGTTTTAATATGATGTTTTTTTTTTTTTTTTTTCTTTCTCTGTCAAGGCATAAAGTGTAGGTGCAGATATATAAATAACCATCCATTTGGTTGATTGGAACGACTGACGTAAGTATTACGGTCACGCTTGTTTTCGTGATATCAGAAATCTCTGTTAGTTTTAGGTCTGCCCGTGGAAACTAGGGAATGAATGGTGCGCGATAAGGTCAACCAAATGCACAGATATCATCGGGACGGACTTACGTAAGTAAAGGGTAGTCGGTCCATCGAAATGATTAAAGGGATTTCAGACTTGGTTGGTCAAACGGCCAGAGTTCCTATCACCGCGTTTGGCAGTAACGACCCGTGGGACGATCACAAAAAACTTCCAAGTAAGCATAAAAATCCTCATCCCAATTTGACGTTGGTTGCTGTTTTGAGGGGGCGGAGCCCTTTAAATTAGCAAAATCCCAGCTCAATTTCTAAAAGCTTTCGTTGCGAATTAAGCGAAAATTTTAAGTTAAAAAATATATTTTTTTCTTCACTCGTATTTGTTCATCGGAATAATGGATCAATGCTGTGCATTACGCACAAAAGGGAGAAATCCGCGCGTCGTAAAAAAATGCGACATAAAAAAGAAAGGGTGTGCGTTAAATAAACCCATTAAAAGCGCGGACGCTATTACATTTTTTCATTCACACGTTGACGAGAATTCACCTGACATTGCATTGCACTTTTTTTGTCTTTTTACACCCTCATTCAAAAAATTGCATGTTGCCATTTATGGGTTCTTCGCCGAGAAACCTTCAATTTGAGGCTATGGAGAAATATATTTATATATTTTTGTAAATTTAATATTCTACGTTACGATAATTAGATTGAATATTTTAAGGTAGCGCGAGTGCTTACAAGATCTTTGCCAGAAAATATTCTCTGTAATTTTATTACATCCTTATGAAATACCATGAAAATTCCTGAAATTCAAACAGAGAAATTCCAACCTCAGGAATTTTCCGAGGCAACCTATTTTCCGTGTAACAATAGCTATTCCACACGGCGTTGCGATTTTCTTATGGAGTAAACTTAAATTGTCTCCAGGACGATAATACCGCGACTCTGCGATGAAAATAGCAGGTAAAAAGATATAAAATTGTGAGACACAACGAGGAATCTTATTCCCGAGCTACCAATTTCCCAACTCATCTACCTGAAACCGGGCAACTTGAGAAGAATCCGCGAGAGGCGTTTGTGAATTGAATCCCTTGAGAAATTGGAAAATTTCATGTCACCCTGTATCCACGAAGCTCAGAGAAAAAGATAAATGACCGCGCGCTAAACGAGCGAGAAAGCGCCGCCTAGGCGGCGTTGTAATTCTCGCAGGTGATAAACGAACCCATCAATTTTATCTCGTCGAAATCAGAATCGACGATCTTCGAAGTTGGAGGTAAACCATCGGAAAACTATTTCAATTTCGTATTATCACCGTCTGCTCTTTGCTGCACAAGAAATTCAACAATTTTTTTACTCACAGCTACAGAAAAGGTAATCATTGGAGGCACCTGACCGAGATTGGCTCACATAGATGCCGTGAGATTCACACGTCGCCAATTCTCTTTCAAGGAAATAAAAACAAAAGTTGCTTCCTCAATGAAAAAGACAACAACTTTGCCTTTGAAAAAAAAAAAAACTCATTTTTTCTTATAAGATTCTCTCAATAATTTAGAATTTTCCACAGATTGACTAGAAAATGCATCAAATCCAAGTCAAAATGCAACAAAAAAAATGTTCTCATTCTATTTTTTCATATGTAGGTAAGTACAAAGTACTGTTAAATTTCCAGTGACGTCACGATCGAATATTCAACTGGGAAACTAACAGCCAATGGAGTTGCACAGACTCGAAGAAAGGATCGGAGGCGAAAAGGCAGAAAACGAAGCGTTACCCACAGCCGTCCGTTGGCTGGTGTAAGACGTTTTCCAACTTTATCCATCTCTTCTCGAAAACGCGAAGAGAACTGAACGGGAATAAGAGAAAAATAGAGAAGAGCGGAAGAAGTATGCGAAAGCATCAATAAAATTCTCGGGGGACGAAAGTTTTGCGCCAAATGGATCAGACATTCGCGGTGTGCGAGAAGCGTATTTCTACACGACGTATATCCGTATACGCAAAGGATGGCACTGCTGCGAGTGCACCCGATAAATCCTTGAGAAGATCGATTTGCGCCCGGGGATCCTTTGGAGCTCCCACGAACGACAGTTCGACACGCTGAAAGGCTCGCTCTTTTCAATGGGCCTGCAAAAAACGAATTCAATTTCTATTAACGAGTGCGAGATATTCATGAGAGATATCTTGAACTACCCCTGAAAGACGAACTTCTCGACATTTAATTACAATGCGATGAAATACTTTAAGCGGACTATTCCGTGGTAAGCTTAACCCACCAACGAAGCTCGCGATTAATTGAATTTTAAGGGTGTATTACGGATACATTGCCAACCGAAAGTTCGATTACAATTTTTAAACTTGGCGGCAAAGGAAAGTGTAATATAAATTCGATGGGACTGGAAGTATCGATTTTTTAAAAATAATGCTGTTGGACATTAATTGATAAATTGTTTTTAAAAAAAAGTTTGACAATTTTCCAAAAAAATGTTGAAAATAAAGAAACTAAAAATTTTCTTCCTTCTCTAAACTATTTTATTAACGATTTGTTGGCTATATTATTATTAAAAATGAATATTCTTAGTATTTTCGTGGTATTTTATTCAATAAAATTCTCAGTGTCCTTCATAAAAAAAAAACACATTTTTACAACTTGTTTGCACTCGACAATATAAGCAGATAATCTCTAAAGTAAACGTCCACAAAATTGAAAAGCTACTTCACAATATCCTGTACCTTTAAAATTCCATATTATCAGCTGCTACAGAAGTGACACAGGTGAGTGCCTAGTTTCTCGAATGGCGTTGCTGTTCTCAGAAGCTTCACTGTCGAGCACGCGACACGGAAAGCGAGGCAAGCTCCCCGGGTGGAAATTTCAATTTTGTCGATCGTACGCCGGTTTATATGGAGTTTTTACAACGTGTGTCCTGAACGTCGCGTGTATCGAAATGAGCAGTTTGGCGTATCTAGTGGAGTGAAGTGGAGATCACGTAGGTGGAAAACGACGTCGAAGGGTAAGGGTCACCGGAAGCACGAAATCCAAACAGCGAGAAACCGATCTCAACGATATCTTTGTTACAAACCATCAGAAGTGGTTGAGGGAGAGAAAGGAAACTAAAAGGCGAGACAGAGAGAGAGAGAATGAAGAGAAGGAATAATTTCCTAAAGAACAGCAGGACGTCCTTTGGATATAGGAGGATTTGCTCGCTATATCGGTAGAACGTAGTCGAGCACTTGAAGCTGACCTACAAGCTGAGAATTTAATTTCGGTTACACGCTAGTATAAGGCAATGAGCGTGTTTCATAATTCTCTATCCCTAACAAGAGCCTGTCACATATATATATATGGATATTAGGGTGTGCCATTTTTGGGCAATTTTTTTTTTTCGACTCAGAAACAGGTTGTATACTTTCAGGAAGGTAAAATAAGAAGCCTGTAAAAATTTGAGCTCTTAATATTAATATTTAGATGCGCCTCATCGCGAATTTCTATTTCCCATTTAAATAACATGGGAAAAAAATTTTTTCATCTTTGGAATTTTATACGTTGGCAATGCCATATTGTTCGATGGAACGCAAAACATATTTTATAGAGAATCGCACGCTCTACAAAAAAGATGTCTTGCATTTTTTCGATAGACATAGCCATTCTGATGATATTTGAGTTCAAAGTTCAAAATATACGAAAATTCATCTTTTTGTTAATTTTTAACATAAACATAAACATTTTTTTTTTTACTATTAATGAAAATAACGAAAGATATTTTTCGTGAGTATTTTGTCGATTTTTTTTGTAACTATTTATGATAAGTATCAGCCCATTAGAATCAGTTTCGTGACAGAAGACAGGTCTCTACAGCATTGAACAATTAACAATAAATATTAATTAATCATGGATGAGACAATTTTCATGGTAAATTTAATAATCTACAAAAAAGTTGATCGAAGATTCTCAACAGAGTCAATAGTTTCGCTATAATATTAACAAAAAGATGAATTTTCGTATATTTTGAACTTTGAACTCAAATACCATCAGAATGGCTATGTCTATCGAAAAAATGCAAGACATCTTTTTTGTAGAGCGTGCGATTCTCTATAAAATATGTTTTGCGTTCCATCGAACAATATGCCATTGCCAACGTATAAAATTCCAAAGATGAAAAAATTTTTTTCCCATGTTATTTAAATGGGAAATAGAAATTCGCGATGAGGCGCATCTAAATATTAATATTAAGAGCTCAAATTTTTACAGGCTTCTTATTTTACCTTCCTGAAAGTATACAACCTGTTTCTGAGTCGAAAAAAAAAAATTGCCCAAAAATGGCACACCCTAATGGATATAGGTATATTTATGGGCGTGACTGTACATATATAATATAATTTGCCTCTGAAAACCCATCACGGAAAGGAATGAAGCTAATTTATGCTCCGGATGAACGAAGCGTCTAGCCGTATACCCGCCAAAGGGGTGAACTCTAAAATTGGGCGGATGAGCGAGTGCGAGCGCACATGGTAAATTCATGAGTACTATCTCAATTATGTTTTCGGGTCAACCGGTAACACGAGATTCACAACGTACCGAGCAACACTGTGTAATCACATTAGAAGGGTATGTTTTCTTATGCCAACGGCGGAGAAGGTTATGCGATCCCTCATCGACCACCTAAATTACATCTTAGAAATGGATTTTGTCGAAAGGTCGAATAAATCGTCGTTGCAGAAAATTTATATCTGCAGTTTTCATGCTTTACGATCAATAGTGTTTCCTGTTGAAAGATCATAATTTTTTATAAAAGTTCAACACGACAGCAGAGTTCACGGTTCAATTTTTCGTGGAAATAACTTTCTATTTCCATCACATTTTATGTTATCAATAAGTCATCGTTCTTATGGTAACGAAAAATTCGTTCCTGGTGAAAAAATAAATGAAAATGTTTTTTCTATTTCACCCGAAACCTCACCACTAATTTTGACACCATTTCTACAGATTGTTCGTCATTATGTACAGTTTCTCAAATAAAAAATAACACAGAAAAAATAGTAAATTTAGTACTCGTAGTAAAATCTATATGCGTGTATTTTCCTGCTGACGCTGCACAGAATGTCGAATATTCTGCGAAATTGCTAGCCAAATACACGTTGAACATCGACCCAAACATTTTTTATTCTTTCTACCACAAATTGAATTTTCCGAGACGTAAAAAAAAAGCTACGTACATATAACCATTTTTTTCCCCGTTCACTGCCATAAATAGACTTTTTAGTGAAGGAAAAATTATGGCTGATTGCATTGAGCACTGAACAAAAAATAAATACACCGACATCACTCTACATTTTTCAATTTAAAAGCAGTTTCGACGCTGCGAATGAAAAGAAAAATTCATCAGCTAAAATGTTCAATTAAATGATCGTCAAAAACATAATCAAATCTTCCCTTAAAAACTCGCCCGAAAAAAAAAAAGTGGCGCATTTGATAAAGAAATGCCTCAGAATAATCAACGACGTTTTTGGGTCAACTGGTAAAACGATATGCGCCTCGTTCTCGTTGGCCCCAAACAACTTCGTGTAATCATATTATCGGAGCAATGTTTTCTTCAATCTCTGTTTTTTTTTTTTGCTGAGACCAAGCCAGTCATCATTCGTTGATAAATTGTGCCCGGAGGATCCGGTGCAGCAGAAGCCAATCCCTAAACGTTCCGAGTTAAATCGATCGAGTCTACAGAATATATACAACAGTAGCAAAAGCTTACGTACTCTGGTCACGAATCACGAAGCTCATTTACTGGCCTGCAGAGGCTGGCTGCGTCTTCCCGACCAAATTAATTTACATTTATCCCTCAATTAAGGCGTTGATTAAAACGAGGTCCGCACGAAGATTGCACAGCCTCGTCTCGTTTGAATTACGACTCAATCTTCCGCAGCTTAGCTGAATGTGCTGATTCAATGACTCCCAACAACAGATGCAAAACTCTTTTGTCGATACTTATTAAATTGCTTCAAGTATTTTCACTCCGTTTCGTCCTAATTCTTACAGATTTTAAG
The DNA here is from genome assembly GCA_947507545.1 of Clistopyga incitator. Classification (NCBI taxonomy): domain Eukaryota; kingdom Metazoa; phylum Arthropoda; class Insecta; order Hymenoptera; family Ichneumonidae; genus Clistopyga; species Clistopyga incitator. Next base: position 1,306,446 of record OX382173.1, on the reverse strand, counting down.
AGCCTCACAAACCATTGTAAAGCAATTTAATTGCACAAACAATTATTTTGTCTGCCCAGTTGCGTGTGCTTTATGTTAGTTCTTTTAATTTCTGTAAATGTGAACTTGGATTAAATGATACGAAGATACAAAAAATAATCGTAGGTGGAAATTTAGATCGATGCACTTCCGCTTAGGAAATATTTTCTCAGGATCCAATGAAATTCTATTTTTCCAACAGATGTGTAAAAAAAAAATTGATCAGACTCAGATAAATGAGCTGATTCAATGACTTTCAAGACTTCGCGAAAAACTTTTCTGTCGGTACCTATTAAATTGTTCCAAGTAATTTCATTGCGTTTCGATCGTCCTCTTAAATATTTGAAGCCCTCACTGGAGCATCGCGAAGGAAACTAACTGCACAATTAACTTTTTTACCTACCACCGGGTGTCCACTGGATTCTCCATAAGACTTTTGTCCCGCGAGTTGTTCATCTGAGATGCGGCAACTCGCGCAAAGTTTTTCAATTAAATAACCTCTGGCCAAGTTGCCAAGGATGCGCCCCGAACGCTTATTTTAATGCTGGCGCGCCCAGTAAAAACTCTCGGCTCGTACGAACTTAAATATTAATATCGCTAACGGATATTCCCGTTTGAATAATTCTGTTATTCATGAATCTCGACTTACCGCACTAACGAGCCGCGACATATATTCGCGTAATTTTCAATGAGAAAAAAACGTTTCTTCCTAGAGGCAATAAATCAATTAAAGGGATCCTGAAATTGAAAATTTTCTTGGGACTCACCGGAACAGCAGAAATCCGAGACCAGTGACGGCGGCGCGGCGAACGTCGTCGTTGACATCGGAAACCTATCGAAAAAAAATATCAGACGGCGTTCACAAGTTTTGCAAGATAACGACGTTACATTCATTTTACTAATCGACCACGCAAATATGTACCTTCGAAATAAATATACAAGCTTCAGTTGAACACTCGTAACTTTTAAGGACGTTTCACTATACATTCGTAACGAAAAGTTTTATTCGTTCAGAGATGTGGTTTTTTGCGAAAAAAGAAAAATATATCTCAACGATAAAATACAAGTTTTTGTTGTCACGTCTAAATTTAATGAAATTTAGCAAATAATTTTGTTTTTTTCGTCAGTTAGTATTTTTTTAAAACTAATTTACTGATAATTTGTCTGGACTATTTTACAAAGATTACGGAAATTCTGATGAAACCATTGGAAATTGAAAATATTGCGCAGCAGAATAATCAATTTCCTGCCTTTTATCATAAATTGAAGCTGCGTGTGGACGGCTCGATTTCGTACGAGAGCTTTTCACGAGTAAATATTAACGATACGATTGATTGGATTACTTACGGCGACGTGGAGGAGCTTCCGGATCGCCTGGTTGTTTCCGGTGCCGCAGTACGCCATCGCCAGAGTGTACATTCCACTTCTGCGAAGTATCGGATCCTTGTCAGCGCAAAGTGACGTCACTAGGGGATCAGCTTCCTCGAGACGACCGTACATGGTGAAAGCAATTCCGACAGCCAAACCGCGGAGGATCTTTTCGTGCTGCGTCTCTTGTGCATACTTTAAAGACAAACCCGCAATTTTGTACACTGATCGTTACTTTCGACGCGAGACAATATTGACGCTCTACGTAACGCAATAACGAAATAGGACGGTAAACTTACCGCCACCATATCCTCGATCGCTTGGGTAGATTTCGAACCCAACATCACCATTCCCATGGAAATACCAGCCGCTTCGCCAGTCACTGCATCGTCTTGGTAAAGATTGAATTTCAATTGCTCGTAAACGTCTTGACGATGAGAACCCATTGCGGCTAATCCCAAACCTAAGCATCCACCGTGTCTCACCATCTAAAAAAATAATAATAATAATAATGAGAAACGATTCGGCAACGATTGCTATTGATTATTATCAGAACTGAGATGCCACATTTGAAGCCAGTTTTAAGAGAGACTTTAAAAGATGGGCGAGCTTATCGTAACGAGAACTTACCTCGTTTTGGGCGTCCTTTAATTGGCCGAGAAGATAATCCGTTATCGTTGCACCGTGGTTCGCGTGAATGAGACCAAGGGCGTAAAGTCCGCCGCCCTCGGAATATCCAGCACCTGCGCCCGTGTCCCGGGGCAAGTAAGATTGCATTAACGCCAGAGCTTCCTGTTCGTGACCTCGGTGGATTACTCCCAAGGAAGCGGTAGCGGTCAACTTTGCCCAGTTAGTTGCACGGGCTAACCACTCCAAGTTATCCCTAATTATTAAGAAAGAAGGACCACGTTAAACTTTTTTTTTAGCACTAGTATTTTTTTTTTTTCCCTTTTGAACAAAGTATTTTCGGTAGTTCTGGTTTATGACTTTGAACGTTATAATAAAGTAATATCACTTTCGCAAGATAAGATCGTAAGATCACGTTAAACGTTTATTTTTTGAGCACTAGTTTTTTTTTTTTTCCTTTTGAACAAAGTATTTTCGGTAGTTCTTGTTTATGACTTTGAACGTTATAATAAAGTAATAATAACCTGAGAAATTGATCGCTCGTCGTGCCGGAATGCATGAATGCATTGGCGATAACGGTTGCCGTGTGACATATCGATACCCGAATAGCATCCTTGGTATTTTTGAGAATCAGCATATCCGTGTGATTGCTACGAATGAGAAATTGCAAGTGCAGATCGATCGACACTTCGCCGCCCAAGATACTGGATAACGCGTCAACGCGCTCTTGCTGTCCTCGTTCTTCTGCAGTCTTTGAAAAAACGTAACAAAATTATTGTTTAGCGTTTGATCGCACACAAAATGGTTATTTAATATTGGGTTTAGCCAAGGAAATTACCATTTTTATAGGCGAAATAGTTATTTACTTACCAGGCTATCGATGCTACGTTCCGCTTTTTCCTCAACAACAGGCGCGGGAGCATCCGTTTCAACGGTAGTCGCTGCAGATTCGGCAGTGATTTCGGTGGTCGCTTTAACCGCTGGTTTAACGATGGGTTTAACCATAAGAGCGCTGGGAATGGGCGCAGTTGCTCTCAACGCTTGCAAAACGCGACCGAGGAACTGCTGCGTCGCCGATTCGTACAAATCGAAGGCGATTTGATACGCCATCAAAACGCACTCCTGAGAACCTTTGCTCAGCCTGTCGAGGAGCTCGGCGACGGCTTGCGGATCGTCCAGGAATATCAGACATTGACACATGTTTACGTAATCTGGAGTGCCTAAATTTCGGTACAGACTGACGAGACAGCGAAGTACCGTATTGCGGAAGCCACGGTTTTGTATGAGGCTCATAGCTACTTGAAAAGCGTAGGAAAGCATTCCTCCGACATCGTCCTGTAATTTTTTTTTTTTTTTTTCGGAATTAATTTTGCTTCAAAATTAATTTTTTCTGTATTACTTAAGTAATTTTGTATCAAAGGCTATTCATTTCATTTTAATAAAAACAAAATAGAGGAGAGAGAAATGTAACTTACGGATTGCATAATAGCCGCTTCGAAGATGTCCATGCGCCTGGTTTCCAGGGCCAAACCAAGAGCCTGACGATACTGATTATCATCCAGGCACCGTTGGAACATCCTGTTGACAATTCCCTCGAGTCTCGGGTCGATTCCTTTGTGACCAGGCGCCAATTTGCCTTCGACGTCAAGCACACGTTGCTGAGTATAAAAATCGATGCATTTCGCTGAAATAATAAATCAGAAATTTTAGAAAAACCAAAAAGGCAGACAAAAAAGTATTTTACCTTCGTCCAAGTTCAATTTAAATATATTCTGAGTTTATGCAAAAACTGTAGAAACTGTGCTACTCATTTGAAGTAATTAACGAAGTAAGAAAAGAAACAATTCCTTTTATTACCGATTGTAGTATCGACATATTCGTTGCGAGCGTTCACATCAAAGAGTTCGCCAGCGCCGAGAGCGTAAGTCAGCGAATCCTCGAAACTTCCAAGATGATAATAGACTTTGCTCGCTACTAAAGCGGCAAGCTCGTGTTGATTAAAAGCTTTGTCTTCGTGGAGAATTTCGCTGTAAAAAAGAAAGTGAAATATCGATACCAAAGAAAACTTGTATTTTCGTCAACGATTTTTCATCAATTATCGTCGTTATTATAACTACTACATATAAATTTATAAACTCTTGTGTATTATAAAAAATCATGCGAATAAACATTGATTTTATTGTATACATAAACTTTCGCATAAATTTGATTTCTATGAGAACAAAAAATTATTTATATACATATTTACAGCACAAATTTTAGCGATTATCATAAGCGCACAAATATATAATAATAACATACATTTTTTCGATGGCCTCGGATATTTCCGGCCAAAATTCGTCCACGATCATGTCCAACTTCTTCAATGCGAAGACCTTCAATTCCGGCATTGGTTCCTCCAGGAGGGAAATAATACCCGCTGGAATAACAAATTCACATTAACAAAAAATTCGCAAAACAATCTTCTCAACAAATTTTGCATAATCGACAAATACGAAAATTTAATGAACCGATTATGGAAATAAATTGATATATCTTCGTTCAATTGGGAGAATTTTGTAGGTTATGGCTGGCAGGATTTGCAAATCATTGCCCTGAACCGTCAAGCCTAACGCCCGATAAAATTATACTTATCGAACATCTTTATGGAAGTTAGTGTGAAAAATATGAAATCAATCGCAATTATCTTACCTGCGGACGTGATATTCATCTTCATTTGTATGAACTTTCAGTTATTTTCACGGTTTTTAAATATTTCGGGGAGATGCACAGCGAAATACAAATTTCCGACACACCGACTGTCAACGACTGCCGAAGTAATTCGGATCTGAGGTTAGGTTAACTTCGGAAGCGTTCGTTCGGCGCGGACCAATCAGCGACGATCTTCCGATCGACTCCAATGGAAATGAGTCATTGACCTACGATTTCAGATCCTGAAATACCATTGGCGTATTCTGCAACTCATTCCGCCTATTATCGAGGCACAATAGAAAAAGATTGTTTTTTTAAAGCGGATACAGAAATCGGACGTGGCGCCATCTGTGAGAAAAAACGGTGTGACGACTTGCCGACCGTAGAAAATTAGTTGAATGGTCGATAAGGTAGCGAACAAGCTTAACGACTGAACCTTCGATGCAACTTGAGTCTGATTGTAAAATTATGAAGATGGAACTAGTTACTCGATTAACGAGCAGTTTGCTCATTAAGGCACCTTCTACTTTTCGCACTTGTATGAAGTGCCTGAATTTTTTAAGGCAAATATTTTCATAATTATTGGCTTGGAACGGCAAAAAAAATGAATGCAAAATATAATTTCGTTCTACAAAATAAAAACAAAAAATCTCATTCACCGAATTCATGAATTTCACTGAAAAAAAATTTTTTTTACATTTTCATATTGCTAATCAAAAATTCAACGTGAAAATTTTAAACTAAAATTCAAGATAGCACATATTTCTAATTTGAAAAAAAAAAAAAAAAAAAAAAAAACGATTCGCGATCACCCCACAAAGATCAGCAATTTTTTAAAATATTGATTAACCGAGAAAATAGATCATTTTTAGTAACATCGAAATCTTCAGAATGCGCAACAAAAAAAATTCAGTTTCTCTTCTCTTCTTCCCGTGAAAATCAGAGAAACTTCCGGCTTCCTTAGAAATATGTGTATCAACACTACGCATAATCATTTTAATTGATCACTGTACGTATCGGGATAAGTGGGAGGAGTCGCGAGCTTTTAATTGACCCGACAGATAACGCTATCTCGCGTGATAGCGGCGAATCGTGAGCCTCGATCGAGCGCAATGGCGTAGGCGGTGAATCTGTGATAAATTAATTTTTATCGCGACGTGGGTGGCGGCTCTTTCTATTGGCCGTTCATCGGGCGCCTCCTACTTGCTTTATAAAGCAGCAGCAGCAGCAGCAGCCTCTCGATCCATAGTCCCCCCTCGGTTCATGCTTTCTCAGACAACCTCTTGCACTTGAATTTTTATTCTGTACACATATAAACATGTATATATGTATATATATATATATATTTGCGTCGCGCGATTACTGCGCGCCGACGATCCGGGCCGTAAATCACGACGAGAGTACGTTTCGCGCGCACATAAACGAAATGAGCCTCGATGCTGTTTGTCCGCTGCTTATTCTCGATAGTCACGATGGTTATAGCGCGCGCTTCACCCGCGCGGAATATTCCGAGAAGCGCATGACACTAGCTTCACGTTAATCGACGATTTTTCGAAATCCCGTAAGAGGTCGCTGCTACCGATTTTGGTACGTGCACAGGAAAAACAGCAGAATTAAGCAGCATTTATTGCGGCCATAACTTGGAAAGTTGTCCGTTTAGCTGCGCACATCATTTAACATCGCGGAACCCTATTTTTCCGAGTTTCTACTGTATTTTCATAAATACAGTAGACACTCGTGAATATCAGTTATAGAATGGAAAACGAACCCGATATTTTCTTTTTCACTCGATGCCGGTAGAAAGAGGAAGGAATCTTAAGGCATGGAGGTTTCCATATTGTTCGATACACACACAATCAACGGCTCATTTACGTCGTTTACGGACTTTAGTGCCCTCTGGGTGATCAGACTGAACCGTGAACGACAAAATCAACAGCTCGAGTATCACATCGCGTAGATTTACGACGGGAGCCTTGTGTAATCATCGCACTTCGTTTTAAGCGCGCGATCGCGGAAATGAGCCGATATATTGTCATAAACCAGTTTGCTTAAGGAAAGACTCAACTCCCACAGAAAGGAACTCAAAACCATCAGCAGCAGCAGCAGATTGTCAGTGAAACGTGTGTATACACCCAAAATTCGTCTGTGGGAGTGCGACACGTACAACATCAAAACACAATAGGTATGCGTTCATACCCACCGACGTACCGTGGCAGTGGACACGGTACAAGTGTGCACCTTTTGCGCAAATCCCAACGCGACACACTCGCGCACGATAACCCGCGCTATATATATATGTGTGCGCAGTGGGACTGTGTGTCAGGTGCTGTGGGAAGAGGAAAAGAGTGCGCTGCAGGTTGTACGTACCTACCCACCTACCCACTCGCCGGTTTTGCTGGTCGCGGCTGTGGTACGTACTCTGGCGATGTACATCCAAAATCCGGCTGTGGTACGTACTCTGGCTATGTACATCCAAAATCTGGCTGTGGGAGTGCGACACGTACAACATCAAAACGCAATAGGTACGCGTCCATACCCACCGACGTACCGTGGCAGTGGACACGGTACAAGTGTGCACCTTTCGCGCAAATCCCAACGCGACACACTCGCGCACGATAACCCGCGCTATATATATGTGTGTGTGCGCAGTGAGACTGTGTGGCCGGTGCTGTGGGAAGAGGAAAGGAGTGCGCTGCAGGTTGTACGTACCTACCCACCTACCCACTCGCCGGTTTTGCTGGTCGCGGCGGTGGTACGTACTCTCCTCGCCCGATGGTGGATCCTGCGGTCCCTCTATGCTTCTGGTGCTTCTGCTGGTGCTGCTGCTGCTGTTATACGGCTGCTGCTGGTGCTGCTGCGGTGCAAGCGAGCAAACGAACCGAGCTGCGATGCCAGCGCGGGGAGCAGTGAGAAAAGGCTCCGCGCGCGCGGTAGTAGTCGGGTTGTCTTTCTCATCCAGGTACGGCCCCGCGTTTGCGAGAGATAAGGACGGACCGGACAAACGGACCTGACGCTGCTGGAGATGCTGGGGGCCTCAACGAAAGGTAGGGGATAAGATTCAGTCTTGCGGCCACGTGCTACACGAGCGCACGCCCCGCCGGCCGGTGCAGCTCGACTCGCTGACGGACACGATCGAGCTCGCGTGGCCCTCTATCGTCGTCATCGCGTAAAACCCTTTTTCAACGTCTTCTCCACATTTTTCTTTCTCTCTTTGTACGTTTACAAACGTTTAACGCGTACCTTTCTGTTTACTTTCGGCCTCTTCGCCCTTGGAACATCGCGCGGCTGAGGCTGACGGAAGCAGCGACACCACGAGACGAGAACGCTTATAACCCGGAACTTCAAATCCAGTGGTTTACCTTCGGGAAACTCGGAACACTCGGACGCACGGAGTTGGATTCGGTGGATTTCCGACCAATCGACTGTTCGGTGGTTTGGTTTTTGTTTTTTGCCTTGTTTTGCCGTATCGGTGACTTCCAATGGGCGTGCATACGCAATGCGCACGCCGGAAACTACGACGCGCCCTGCAAATCGCCGCCGACTTTGACACTTTAGATGTTATGGATCTCGAAATGTTTTGTGTGACTCTGAGAGTGATGTGATGATAAAGGTTTGTTTTTTGTTTTTTTTTTTTTTCTCTCGAAAGAAGCGTTGAGTTTGTTGAAGTGATTAATTGTAAGGCACACGCAATGGCGATTTGTCAGTTACGGAAATGCTCGGTTGTCAATCGAAGCTTGTAATCGTCGAACCTGTCGATTGATTGTAAAAGTGTTAAACAAACAGAGTGGCGTTTTAGTTTGTGGATTTAATATACATTGCTACATTGTGGGTTCACGATTTTGGCTAACGTCGGATAAAGTGAGTATATCGTGTTTGCTTTTTTCTTTTTACGTGTAATTGATTTTGTAACTTCCTGGCATAGTAATGAACGTTTTGTGTACTTGTGAAGTCACGAGTACAAGATAAAGTCAATGATGAAAATGTATGAAATAGAACGAAAAGTATAAGCACGTTTTGTAATCGATTTTAGCGACGCGAAGTTATTGAATGTAAGCTTTTCTGAAAAATGCAACTGTCCGACGGAAGTAGAAAACGATAGTAATTAAGACGAAACACAGGAGAATTCAATAAGTAAAGTATCGAAATTTTAACGGAATCAGACACAGATGAAAAGCTATCAATGTCCCTTTCGATATGACAAGATAATTATCAAAGATGTCAATGGTAAAATTGTATATATAAGAGAAAAAAGGTGAAATGACCAAAAGGACCTTCAATAAAACCACTAGATTTAAGTATGTATCGCGGTTCTTCGGGTTAGTCTATATGTCCTTTTTTTCTCCATACAAAAAAGTCCCTTGAAAAAAAAAAATCTTTGAAAATGCCCTTCTAAAAGCAGTCACACATGCTAGACGATTAGACAATCAAATTGCCTAATCCAATGTTGCAACGTACATAGCCTATTTTTGTTGTACGCTCATTTTTGCCCGAATCCGACCGCCGCACCAATCACAGCACGGGAAACTCGAGGAGGTGTGATATGCACTGTATAAACGTGCGTGGTTGCGTTCGCGCGTGCAAATATATGCGTGAGTGTGTCTGTGAAAAGGTTATCGAAGTCAGCTAGGCTCAAAGGAAAATTTACTGACGCCGGGTGCGTTCCGCCAACATCGCCTCTTCTTCTTCTTCTCCTCCTCCTTCTGCAACGTTGTTTTTTCTTTTTTTTTGCCAGCGCTGCTGCTACTACCTACAACATATTTGCGACGCGTGCGCGTAAACTCTTTTCATCACGCGCCCGCTCACGTTTCCTGCTCCTAGTCCCTTTTACGACTCGGGATATTAACTAACGAAGAGGAAAATTTACATACAAACGCTTTCCATCGACGAACCGATCGTTACTCACAACGTATAGTGCGCGCCGCTCGGACGAATCCCACACACTTATCGAAGCTCTTTTATATACACACACACGTTTATCTACATATTGATGCAACGTGCGGTCCGATCTATCGCGTGCACGTGGAAAAACTTTATGGAAAACGTGCGAGCGAGCGAAGCGAATCCCGCGATCCAAGTGAGAAGAAGAGGCCTCGCTAAACGCGTTTAGAAAAATATGTTGCGAGATATCGGATTATTATTACGAGCTCGCGAGACGTTTGCGCGTATAATAATGATTGCAGTTCCACAGGTGTGTGCTCCGCGGGATGCTATTTGATGATCTTCCCTCGTACGAACCTTATTGCGTTGCCTCGTAATGATAAAACCCGAGGAGCGTATTAAAATCATCTTAAAACTTAACAGATTTTCATATATCGTGGAATAATATATCTGGGGTAATTACGCTAAATGGTTATTCACACTGCTGAGTAACCAACCCGTAAATTACCATATTTTTATGGGTTAAAAATCAATATTGTATTACGCCATTAAATGGAACAATTATACAAAATGTATAGACTCGTGACCTCTAAACTTTCGACACATTTTAATTTAAAAATAGCCCAATGAAATTTTTTCATCTATCGCAAAAAATTGATTGACTTTCATCAACAAAATACACTTTGTTTTACCGGGGTTAAAAATCCAAGTGTCATAAATTTGCAAGATCAATGTCTAGTCGCTTCTCTTTATGCGATAAACGTTTTTGCGGTGACGGTTGTAAATGGAAATTACATAACCGTATTATTCACCGATATATTCAAAATTCAATAAAATCAGACAGGATTGTAACGAAATATCTCAAATTTCGATTTACAAATAAATCCGTCGAATCGTCGCTGCGATTGGCTTAAAATTTCGTCACCGCGATTGTGATTGGTGCGGACATCGGGTCGTTCGTTACGCGCATGATCACGTGGTACCGCATCGGAACCTTACAAATTGCGACACACATTTAATTCGAAACTAGCTCAGCGCGATAGAAATACATCTTTCCACTTCAATTCGCGCGATAAGGTATCACTACTAAACGTGTATTTATTTTTATCAATATCAACGACCCTAAAAATCAGGTGCAAAGTTACAAGACCAATGCCCGATTACCCCTTTCTATACGTAACTCTTTACCCTCGTAACATTACTTCGTGACATTACTTCATTACTCACTAATTTATATCTCATTCGAGAATAGAGAAAATAGACAAGAAAAATAAAAAAGTATAGCTGTGTACACGGTAACACGCGTATATACACGTGAGAGCGTGGAGCCCGTGTTGCGGAGCGGGGCAGGAGCTCTGCTAGCCAAGCGATTATGCATCGCGCCGGCGAACCGGTATACACCTCTTGTGGATAACGACTCTTAATTAATTTGTCATTAGTTAATTAGGATTGCCGTCCCGTATGGGTAATAGAGTGCAGTGGCGTGCCGGGCCAGCAATCCTCAAAGCGGTTCACGATATTTTCCTCGGCACCTGTGATTTAGGTGGATAGATATCCCTCAGCGATATATATATATATATATGTATGTATGTATGTATATTCGCTCGTAAGGGAAAAACGACGAGGTGATCGGGTAACCGCGGGCAGCGAGTACGTGGCAAGCACGCAAGATCGATTATACGCGTTCATATATATACACGTATACCTCCGTAACCATACAGTACACACTTAGGTTTGTAACGTATTTCCACGGCGTTGGCCCCTCGGTGTTGTATGGCTATGAGGATATCGTGCAAAAGTTAATACCGATTGCCCTAACGAGGGAAAATCGAATATCAACTTTATCCGAGCGCACATCGGTAATTCGCTTGTACACACGATCGCACGATATTTAGCCAAGCGCTTTCTAAAACTCTCGTCACATTTGTCTATTTCTATGAATATCTCCTCGTGATTTAATGCTATTTATAAACAAATTAATATTTTCCACAGTCGCGTTAAGTTTATCAACTTATGGGCCGTTTCTCGACACTCGGATAAATTACCTTTTTCGCGTTGTACTTGAGAAATATTTTATCAAGTTGGATCATCACCTGGTCAAAAGCATGGATCCTTCCAATTTTACAGTGCGACGTGAAAAACTTTTTCCCCTAATGCCATCACGAAAAGCCCCCGCATTCGTACACAGTTCCTCTAAATGCAAAAAAACAAAATCGCCAGCAAAGCAAAATCTAACCTGCAAAATTTCCGTCAGTTTCAGAGTTCCGCCATACTTACGACCTCGCGTCTCATCCGCCATCTTGAGTTGCAACTGCGGCTGACCACCGAAACGCCGATAACTAAAACGATAGGCAAGGGAACAAAAAAATCGTTTGTTTCGGAATTGAACTCACGGAACTCGTGGATCATCGTATCGACAGTCTTCGTCCATTCTTCCGCAGCTCGTTGTTAGTGCGCGCGCGCGTGTGTTTCGCTGGTGTCGAAAATGAAGGAGCGCTGCGCAGTGGGAGTGGCGCAGCAGCTACCGATAGTAGGTTTTTCTGAAGCGTATGCGGTACGAACGCTTGAGACGCGCGAAACGATAGCAGCAGCAGCGCCACGGGGATAAATAAGTGTAAGTAGCCTGTCCGAATGGACGTGGGCGATCTGTCGAACGCGGCAGCAGCAGGCGGCGCAGCGGCGGCCGCCATCCTCGGCCCACCGGCGGGACATCTTCCCGCTGCTGCCGCTGGAATTTTGAGCGGCAGTGGTGGTGGCGCTGGCGGCGGTATTACCGGCACGATCATCCCGACGACGGCAACGAGCGCCGGTTGGTGGACACCGACGTCAACAATCGTCACAGCACCCGCTAACACTGACGTGGTGAGTGCTCCGCATATTTATGCTCTGCTGTTTCCGATGCTTCAATAGGATATATATATATGTATATATGTGTGTGTATGTATATATATGTATATATTTAAAATACTGAACGCCGAGAGCTGTGTTTACCCTCCTACGCACGCACCCACGTTAAAGGAAAAGAGGAGGAAGGATGGATTTGGATGGACATGGAATAATGTGGTTAGAGGGAGAAGAACTTACGCAACAGCGTATTTTTAGCGTGTCACGCGTGACTTTTTTTTTTCCAATTCATTATTTCTTAATCGTATCAACGGAGATTTCGTGATACTTGACGTGATAATTCGAGCGTTCATCCAGTGAGAGGCTTGATGTATTTTCAAATATATGTGTAGTTGGATTTATGACAATTATGAAAAATTTACAATTATTTTTTTAAATTAAAATAAGAACGGATAACCTTGCGTTAGTTGTTGAAGAGAAAAATGTTTTACGTCGACTTTCTAGAGAGTCAATAATAGCCCAATTATGGTCGGGATATTACCTTAGAAACTCGTCACCCACACAGATTTAGTCGAACAGGTGAAAAAAAAAATAAAATGCAGGTCAGGTAATAATGGAATAAAGTAGAATTGTTTGATGGGTTAATATAATTAGAGAGCCGGTTGTATATACTTAAACATAATTATCAAATAGAAAATTTGCTATCTCCTTTTCGCTCAGTCACTTGTCATGGAGTTATTTTGTCGTGTTTGTTGTAAATTACACGTGTGTCATGTTGGTCGACGCCTCCGTGCCGTCACTTTATAGAATAATCATTCACACCGATAATGAGTAATAACTACGACGAATGATTGCGAGTTTTTGAAAAAAAAAAGAAAAAAAAAATCATCGCCCCCTCAGACTCACGGAGTGCATTATACGTACATACGTATGGGTACACGCACGGCCCTCTTGATTATCATTATTATCATTATTATGTATTTCTTCGCCTCCTTCTTACCTGTAAGTAGGATGGAGATCCCGAGTCCACTCGGCCGACCCTCGTGTCTATCTTGTATTCTCTATGCATTCTTATGTGCACATCGGTACAGCCGGTTAGGCTTAGTACGTGAGCGCATATACGTGCGTGTACCCATTATTATCTAATGGGACGTCTCCCGTCGATGGGGCACAAAGAGAAGAAGTATAAGAATATCCTCACAATATCGAGCGAAAAAATGTAATATTTTTCAAAAAAATATCGAATTAATTCAATTCAATATCGAAATATTTAACGTAATGAAAATAATAATTAAAAAATTTCATTTTGAATGGCATTTGTGGTCTGAATTTTCTAACGATTATAATTTGTTCAATATACAGCGTTAAAATGTTATTAAAAAATAGACTATAATTGAACAAGACGATTATATATGAAATATTGGCGAAAATTATTTTATAGACCACAAAAATAGGAAGAGACAAAAAATGCTCTTCACAATTTTCTCGATAAAAATTGTATTGATAACTATACGACTTGTTGCTTCAGGTGATTCTCGAGTTAAGAAAAAGGAGATTGGAGCGAAGGCGAGTGAATCGAGCGAGTAGTACAAGACGAGTGCGATCAGCCGGTCGTAGGAAATTATGGTTCCGTATCCCTGGGCTCACAATGGTTACGATTCGCTGGCTCAGAGTTAAAGTGCAATGCAGACAGAGTGCAAAGGTGTGCACAGACGATGGACATACGTTACGTATGGTTTGTCTACCCTTGGCAAGCACAGCCCGTCGACCAAAGAGACGTGGGATATTATTTAGTTCCGTTGTTCGGTCGTTGAGGTGTGCGCAGGCGTATTACTATAATATCTTCCATAAAGACCATCCATATGGTTATATCTGACTCGAAGACTGCGAGGACGAGTTTAAATTCTCTGTACGTCATGGACGCGTCATCTGTTAGAGAGACTAGATCCTCTTTTCTTTTTTTTTTTTTTTTCTTCAGCATGTTATTTACTTTCTCATTCGTAGAATACTATTTCCCACCTCTCGATTGTTCCTCCGAACTTACACTCACTCGAGTTCAACTGGAAATGTCTTTGATTTTGTAACATTGTTGAGCTATGGTTGCAGCAATTGCTAATGGAAGTGCTTTGAATAAATTAACCTGAGGAGGTGCCATTTTCTTCTTTACAAAAAAAAAAAAAAAAAACACTTCAGCATTTCTCGTTAACTTGAGTGTGAAAAATGGAATCGGTTTCGTAATTTTTTCACTGAGTAATGACATCATAATTGAAAAAAAAAAAAAAAAAAAATCAGTGAAGATTCTTCCAAGTGCATAATTCAGTAAACTACATTGCTAATTCTTACACAGATGACCAGTATTTAAGAGTCCCAGTGGTAATGGTAATTTTTACCATAATTTGGCCGAAATACTTTTGATGAATCAGCGAAATCCCATGTTCAGTCATCGCCTGACAAAGAGACCGAAGAAAGGGCAAAAAAGTGATCTCTGTCGCCCACCGAGGATTCGCTTGGCAGTAATGTAGCCACCTGCCGTTGTCTATTGCCTCTTCTCTTCGAGGCAATAAGCCGAGTGCTCTTGTTGCGTGGGAATCGGTCCCGCGACCACGACGGCCTCTCACTCGTTGACTACGTCTTATTTGCCAGGCTCAACCGCGACTCGAATCCACGATAATCCTGGAGGACTAACCGTTACTCCTCTCACGTTGCTCCGTTGCACTTCTGTGTGCGCAGCCCGGGCAATGGTGTCTGCCCCTCGAGTCTCCTTGCACTTTCTTGCACCTATTTTTCACTCCCTACATTGAACATTGCGCCTGAGCTCTTAGCCTGTCTGTCTTCCTTCATCTGCGCTCCGCTGATGGCTCCTTTCCTCCGTTATCTTCTCTCCTTATTCATTTCCCATATAATTTTGTGGCCGGGTAAAGGACGCACGATTTTGCGAAGGTACTTTCAACGAGTTCCCCTCGCCGTTCCGTAATGACTGTCTAACCAGGTTTTAATAGGAACACACCGGTATATCTCGCAACCGAAGTCCTTGGTAGCTTCTCACGCGAGGAGTTATACGATACTCGCGCTTACCATGGTAGCTGAATGCAAGGACCACTTCACCGGTGAAGTCCGCATCACTTTGCGTATCGAGTCTCGGGTTGAAGAGACGCTTACCGGCGCTTGACTTGATACCAAAGCTCATTGAAGCTCGTGTCCGTTATGGGTTAAGATGAAAACGAAGTTTCTTCTTCCGTTGCATTGATTAGAGATGAATCAACTTAAGTCTTGGGTTGAAGAGACGCTTACCGGCGTTTGACTTGATACCAAAGCTCATTGAAGCTCGTGTCCGTTATGGGTTAAGATGAAAACGAAGTTTCTTCTTCCGTTGCATTGATTAGAGATGAATCAACTTAAGTCTTGGGTTGAAGAGACGCTTACCGGCGCTTGACTTGATACCAAAGCTCATTGAAGCTCGTGTCCGTTATGGGTTAAGCTGAAAACGAAGTTTCTTCTTCCGTTGCATTGATTACAGATGAATCAACTTAAGTCTCGGGTTGAAGAGACGCTTACCGGCGCTTGACTTGATACCAAAGCTCATTGAAGCTCGTGTCCGTTATGGGTTAAGATGAAAACGAAGTTTCTTCTTCCGGTGCATTGATTAAACGTCTTCTGTCGCATTGATTACAGATGAATCAACTGTGCAGGGTATGCGGAGAACCGGCAGCGGGTTTCCACTTCGGGGCTTTCACGTGCGAG
The DNA here is from genome assembly GCA_947507545.1 of Clistopyga incitator. NCBI lineage: Eukaryota > Metazoa > Arthropoda > Insecta > Hymenoptera > Ichneumonidae > Clistopyga > Clistopyga incitator. The sequence goes on along the minus strand of OX382173.1, from coordinate 1,290,279 downwards.
GGTTGCAAGGTCAGTTTGAAATTGTTCTGAACGTTGTGAAAAAAAGGGACACCCCGCTTCAACAGTTCCAGTTGCTGTGAGTCCTTCGTTTGGAAACCAGATTACATTTCTCTTGTTCCATGTTGCGCAGTCCTTCTTCGGCCGAACGTACAACAATCTGGGCAGCATATCGGAATGCAAGAATGGCGGAGCCTGCGTTATCAACAAGAAGAATCGAACGGCGTGCAAGGCTTGCCGTTTGCGAAAGTGCCTCATGGTGGGAATGTCCAAGTCGGGCTCCAGGTACGGACGTCGCTCGAATTGGTTCAAGATCCACTGTCTTCTTCAGGAACAATCGCATCAGGCGCAGGCGCGACTCAAGGACCCCAAGTCGCCCTTTGAAAAGGTGCTGAGCTCGTTGGACGCGGCGAACAACAACAGCAGCAACAACGGCAACAATCCGGGCTCTGGAATGGCGAACCTTCCACCGGGAAACAATAGTTATCAAGGTCGATTACCGAAGCTCGACGATCCACGACTCAGGCCCCAAGATCTTGCGTCCTTGAGGCTACAACAGGACTCACCGCGACCTCAACTCGTCACCAGACCGTCCGACCTCATGCCAGGTCCTCACGATCTCCTGAGGCCCGAGGCCTCGAGATTTCCCATGTGGCGAGGACCTCCGTTTTTTCATCCGGCCTTGAATCCCATGCACCTCCTAAATTCCCCCTTTTTCCCCTTCCAGCATAGATTCGTCGTGCCTTACGTTAATCAAGTAGGCGCACCTCAAATTCCCGTCACAAGCTTATCGTCTTCGTCCAGTGAAAGCGTCAGTCCGAGATCCACGCCGTCGCCAAAACGCGATGAGGATAATGAAGCGAACGAGGGTCCGAGGGCTCGGGACGATCTGTCGAGGTCCTCGAGAGTCGATCACAGCGTTTTAGGTGTAAATGAGACACAAACTTCCGGGGTTAGTCAGGAAAAGAGCCTCGCGTTTCTGAGGTCCCTCGGACCTGAACAGGACGAGCCTATGGACCTCAGCGCGAAAAATGCCGCGAGTATTTTTAAGGATCGCGACGGAAGAACCGAGCGATCGACGAGTTCCGGTGACGAGATGACGGAAGAGAGAACGGAAGAAGGATGCACCGATGGAGAGGAGAACGAAACCTCGGATCCGGAAACTGGACCGCCTCTCGACCTCACCAGGAAGACATGACGCGGGCTGGTAAATTTGCCGGGACACACGCGTGAAATCGACGAGAAGAGAAACGACCGTAGCGGAAATGACGATTTTTCATAATTTTTGGTAATACCGGAAGATCATATTGTGACTTCGATCGATCGTCAGCCTCAACGTTGAGACGTCTTCATCTAGATTGTCACAAAGACGAGCTCCTCTCACCCGTGGAAGGAAAATAATGCCTCGACCGGCGGAGACTGATGACATCGTGTGCCGATTACAGGTCCGAGGGAAGAAATCTCTTCAGGGTGTCGCGGCTCACGCGTCCTCGCAGAAGTTACGCTCGGAGGCACTCGAAGGCTTTACGGTCGTGCCGGACGATCGATGAAAATTGCTCAAGCTTGGCTTCTGTGGCCCTGTCGTCGCGAGCGGTGGCAGACGTGTGCACCGCCAGTCTTCTGGCTATTCAGAAGCGAACGAAGAAGAAGAAGAAGGAGAAAACGAAGAAGACGAAGCGGCACGTCGATGGGTTCGCAAGCGGTTCGAAGGCTGAAGATCGTCACGATATCCTCGTGCTTCGAAGACGTACGACGCGTTTTCAAGACGGACGATTGTGCGGAATCTGTGAACGTTCTCTCGCGAGGTCCCCGCATATGCTGTACGGTAAATACGCACCACCGGCGGTCCCGTACTATGTATATATATTGTGTAAGCGGTGCGTGCGCGTTTACGTCGCACGCCGGTGCAAAAGTTGCGGCTGTTCGAGCTGCGAACGCGCCGAGACCACTAGCGGAGTAAACCATGCGCGCGTAACGTCCCTCTCGATAGTTTATTATCGACTGCGTTCGCGATTTGCCTGCGACGACACTCTCGTCACAGCCGAGAACCGAGACCCGCGAGATAGAACGTCTCGCTTCAACGGGAATTCACCGGCAGGAGAACCTGCGTGAGATTCAGCTACCGGGACGTGTCCTAGGCTGTAAATAAGGAAGAAGACCGCGCGGAAAAACGACCGATTCACCGATCGCCTTCGAGACGGACGGAGACAAGCTCGCGACTCTTGTAATCGTCGCGCAAAATCAACACGTTCACGCACGGATACGTTTTCTCGCACAAAAGCACAAAAAAACCGATTCTCTCTTATTGCTCAATTGTCGAGTCGCATTTACGCTTCATCGAAAATCAATGTTACCTGCCACACTACGAAAGTCTTAAGGTCTAATATGCTTTACATTGAATATTAAGAAAATTCGATTTCTAGATAAAGAGATACAAATTTAGAGGCGTGCACACATTTTTTTCTGAGTCGAAAAAAAATGTAAGAAGAATAACGTCTCGTCTGTGCAAAATCGAGATCGAAAACCGTTGCAACAGAGTCATTTGACTTGGGTTCGTTGAAATTGACCAAACTAATGCTGAGGAAAATTCGATTTCTAGATAAAGAGATACAAATTTACAGGCATGCACACATTTTTTTCTGAGTCGAAAAAAAAATGTAAGAAGAATAACGTCTCGTCTGTGCAAAATCGAGATCGAAAACCGTTGCAACAGAGTCATTTGACTTGGGTTTGTTGAAATTGACCAGACTAATGCTGAGGTCATCGTGAAGAAACGAGTAACTGAATCCTAGACTTTGTTTTGTATCAGTGGTACCGAGGATTTTTTTTTTGTTTTTCGTATGAAATTAAAAGCTTTTAATGCCAGGTGTTATAATGCCAGGCAGATATCTCCGTCTGCGGGACGACGAGGAGGACGCGCCGCGGGAAGAACTATGGGCTTCGATTGGCCATTAACTATGGCCAGACGCTCGTTGCTGCGGGGCACACAACACGCAAGATAAAAGATTGTAGGCTATACTACTATTTGAGAGACTCGATGGTTTGCCAGAATGTAAGGTCACTCGATCGTGGCAGCGTTGCACGAGATTTTATGTCAAGAATAATTAACTCTTGATATCTTCTATGCGCTGCGGTGAAGACGTAGACGATGAAGAAAAAGAAGAAGAAGGAGAAGAAGAAGAAGAAGAAGAAGTTGTAGTGTTACGTTCCCACGGTGGCACACACGTCCTACTACGTTAGTTGTAACTTCGTGTAACATACAGCAACGTGCATAGTTGGATTATAATAAATTCTCGGACGCATGTGAGTTGAACATTTTGAGAGAAGAACTATCGACGCGCGACGATTTCACGTTTCTATGTTCTCTATTATACCGATTTATACATATATATATATATATATATATGATAGGAAAATTAAGAATAATTGTTTTTATAATTATAATAATATAACACGGGAGACACGCTCACGAACTGTATATTTTATATTATATACAACGGTGCTCAAATATGATTATTTAATTACAAGCGGATGGAAGCTGAATTTATCGTGAGGCCAGTAGGTGCGATTGCGAGCCGAATGAGTGCATGTTTTATGTGCGAACACACATATGTTTGGGTGAATAGTGAGATGCCTGTAAATATAATACATTATTATATACACGAGTGTTTGACACGTACAGGAATAATAATAAAAAACGAATATTCTGTATTCTGAAACTCAATGTGACGGTTTTCGAATTTTCATTTCCCACTCAAAAAAGTGAGTATGAAATTACAATACTTATCATAATTGTCTTGATAATCGAAACATTTTAGAGACTGTTCTATTTTTTTTAAATTAATTTATTTAACAGTAAAATCTAAGTCGTTGATGAAAATGTAGTAAAAAATAGATGTCATGCAACGTGTAGCAAAATTACTTTTGCAAAGTATTGCAAAAGCGCTTGCGGCCTTAAAAAATCGCGGGGACGTAAAAAAGTCAACATTATTTATTTAAATAAACAATGGAGCATGGGTTACGCGTGGAAAAAAATGCGAGACTCTTGCCCTCGTAAAAAGTGCGAAAAAAAAAAAAAAAAAAAAACTACTAGAGTCAGACCAGGTACGAGGTCCACTGCATTACCCCACTTTGAGGTGAAGAAGATGATGAAGACTCTACATGTCCGCAATATAAGTCGTGCAATATTTGTCTCGAGGCGAGTCTCGGTCCTCTCGTCACGAGAGCGCATATAGGACAGTTCTGTGTCAATATATCCAACACGCTAGTGGGAAGATCGTTCCTTTCAGGGCTACGTGTGTCGTTCATCTGGAAATCTTTGATGCTTATATACCCGAGTCCTCAAACATCTACTGGCTCATTCCACGCTTCTTCGTACACAAAGAGTCGCGTTTGTCTCGACCAGCTCATATTACATAGGTATACTTCACGTGAGGCATTCACTACTGTCAGACTATTTTTTTTTCTCGACTTCTCATATTTAAAAATTTTTTCTAATGTTTTTTCTTTTTTTCATTAAGGAGAAATTTGCTCTAAAAGTTATTACAATTTTTTTTTGGGGATTTTTTTTTCCTGTGATGGAAATATTTTTTTTTTAAATAGAGGAAATAGTAAAAGTGATTTTTAAGCGGTTGTAGAATTTGCCTTTTTTTCCTGCGATGGAAATATTTTTTTTTTAAATAGAGGAAATAGTAAATGTGATTTTTAAGCAGTTGTAGAATTTGGCGGATGGTGGTAAATATTTGTTGTAATATGAAAAAGTATAAAAGGAAAAATACAGGCAAAAATCAAGGATCTTCCTCGATCTTTTTCCTGCGACGATATTCCAGACGTTCTCCATGCGATAAAATTTTTGTTGAGCAACATACGTAACCGGCGAACTCTTCAGCAACGATTCGACAAAAGCAAATTACGGTCTCTTTCCTCATCTTCTCGAACGTGTCCACAAGGCCTCTCGAATTCGACTTCTTGAAATCTCATTCGATAGGAAAGAAGAAGAAGAAGAAGAATGTTGTTTTCGCCCACGCATTACAACGGGCTGCCTCTGCGGCTCGAGAGGCTCGCTTTTAAGGTGGCAAAACATTCTCCCTCATCGCTTTTTAATCTCACCACAAAATTTATACGAATACATAAATATATTTAAGTTACGAATGCCGAGAATTTGAATAAAAAAAAAAAAAATCTTCGATCAGTGACGATTGTCTCCTGCCAAAAAGAAGAAAAAGACAATACGTTTTAAGTACCTAATTTTTAAGGAAAAATCTATTTCTCAAATATTCAGCGTTTTATCAAATGAAATAAAAAATAGTACTTGTTCATTGCACTTTTCTCTTCGCTTTGAAATTTTTTTTTCTAAAAATAGTTGAACGTAGTTAAATGCTCCTTCGACGCTTTTTAATCTGACCACAAAATTTATACGAATACATAAATATATTTAAGTAACGAATGCCGAAAATTTGAATAAAAATGAAATCTTCGTTCGGTGACAATTGTCTTCTCCCAAAAAAAAATAATAATAATTTAAAAAAAGAGCATATATTTCAAGTATCTAACTCTTAAGGAAAAATCTATTTCTCAAATATTCAGCGTTTTATCGAATAAAATAAAAAATAAAAAATAGTACTTATTCATTGCATTTTCCTCTGGGGCTTGACATTTTTTTCTAAAAATAGTTGAGCATAGTTAAAGATTCTTTAATGCGTTCTTTGTGGTCCAGCACAATTCTGAGTGCAACTATTCCCCGTCGACTCGTCTCTGCGGTCGCGAGAATCAGGCATCTGGCTAGTTTACTTGGTAAGTCAAACGCCTCAACTTTTCTCGGCTCTGTTGATTTAGGTGGCTGCTTGCCTGAGAAACTGAACACTGGAAGATGAAGAAGAAGAGGAGGAGGAGGCACTCGGCAAACCTGCCACTCTTATATAGAATGCCACTCCGTGCATTCCGCCAAGTGCTTTTCCATTCGATGCTTTCAAGTTCGAAATCTTTTTTTTTTTCCTCGGGCTCCAAGAGTTTCCCTGTCTCGTGTTTAGAAACGAGCGCGAAAAGGTAAAATGCCCGAGGGCAAACATCGCTCGGTGGCCAACGATTCGTCAAGATGACAGTAAAATAACCTCGCTGTAAATATACACCTTTCTCGCGTCGTGCCATCATCCAAACTCGATTACAGTTTATTTATGCTAAACGTATGCCCGTGTAGTAAACCAGAATCTTCTACGATGGTTTAATAAATCGGATTTTACATTTTTTTTATTATTCGTTCGACTCGTTGGCTCGTGCGATCTTTACAACTTGATTCTCATGTTAATCTGAAGGTTTTAGCATTTTCTTTTTTTTTTTTTTCGGAATTTTTTTACCGCGATGAATTACGTTTACAATGAAAATTACTGGTGGATTGTTGATCGAGGAATAAAATCGATGCTGTTGAATGTATTGAGAATATTGATTTTACAACTGCGATGTCCTAAAATATTGGATTTCAAAAAAAGACAGTAACATTTTTTTGTAATACACATTATGTTTACAATTTTTTTAAGCGCGGTTTTAAGAGGGACAAAATTATTATGTAAGCATTGGATGTAAACATAACAATTTTCAGTATACATTTAATTTTGAATCCAATTTTTCTAAAAGGGGCCGAAATTATTGTAAACATAACAATTTTCAGTATACATTCAATTTGGAATCCAATTTTTCTAAAAGGGGCCAAAATAATGATGTAAGCATCGGATGTAAACATAACAATTTTCAGTATAAATTTAATTTCGAATTCAATTTTTCTAAAAGGGGCCAAAATAATTATGTAACCATCGGATGTAAACATAACAATTTTCAGTATACATTTAATTTTGAATTCAATTTTTCACACTTCAGAAAAGTCGGATTTATTACTTGCCCATTGTGTCCATACCCACGAAGGTCTGACATTCGTTTCGCCTTGACATTTACAGGGTGTACCTTCGATTTAGTGTTTAATTAAAATCCCCATAGAATTTGATGGTCGACAAAGGTTTACCGCTATGATATCGATTGGCTTTGCTGAAAGCGATCGATCGCAATTGTTCGCTCGTTCTCGTTGACGGAAATGAGAATGGGTGTCCAAAGGTGGCCAATCAAATTTTCTGAACTTCGTGTATCGATTAATTAATCATTCTCATTATTGTGTGGCAATATCACGAGAATATCGTGAGAAAAAAAAAAAAAAAAAACAGGAATCTCGCTGTAGATCATGTCGAGTGTAAAAATAAATAAAAAATGAGAAGCGCGGATAAAAATAACTGTGCGGCTAACGAAGAACGAAGCCGGAGCGCATATTCTACTCGCCGCCGTCGGCGTTCGCCCATTCACGAGAGTTTCACGCGCGTCTGTCTAGCCGCGCGGCTGCATATCGATGAACCGGTCGACCGAGTCACTTCCGGATTCGGTAAGGCGCAGGTATTTCGTGTAGAGGGCGCGGGGGGTCATTAATTTACGACGTTCTTCTAATTCTTCGTTCAACGAACCTGAGACGAGGATTCGCTTGTTTGCGGATTTTAAAAAAATTATAAATCCATTGGCAACGACAAAAAAAGTGCAATGTCAATAAAATTGATATTACGTGTTATAATTGTCAAAAATGCAGACGCGCTTTTGTTCACTTATATTGCGAATGAAAAATAAATAATTAACGCTATTTTTTTTGCTGCGTGTTTGCATTTGGATATTAAACAATAAATATTTGAAAACAGTGATGGATTTTTTTTATTTTAATTTTGCCTGTGAGATTTTTTATTTGATTTTGAGAGAGTTCGATGTATTTTAATTTGCAGGCGGCGTTTTTATACTTTATTTCAGTTGAATCTTTTGTGCGCAATTTCTTGAGACGATTTAATAGATTTTTAATTTGAGCTATTAATTATGTGGAGTTATTACGTGGTGAAAAATGTTAATGGTTCGTGTCTCGGATTGTCAGAAATGGCACAGATTGAGAGATAAAAAAATAATAATTCGAAATGCGAAGGTTTTTATGGTCGGTGGAACTCGTAAACGCGCAGCACTTATTCGGTCGATTGTCCAATCGTAATTCCCGTACATTCATGAATAAATTTATCAGTGAAAAGCAGTAATTTTGGATATCGATTAGTGGATACACTAAAACGATATGGACACCTTTCACAGCTGAAGGATGCGACAGTCACTCACACACAAGTAAAACATACTTAACGCACGGAAACTCACGAGCAGGTGCATCGAAACATACGCCCCCATAAATGTACCAACTTTTGTCCTATTCGTCGAAACAACTGCACTGTAAAAAATTATTGGAAATTTACATAACTGGACATTTTATTGAACAGCTGATGTATTAAATTTAGCACGCGAGTATAGTAATAAAATTATTTAAAAATTGAATTACATTTTGTAAATTTCTACACGAATATTATGTGTGGACGTAATAATTTTACAACACGTATATTGAAATTTCATTTTTTTTTTTTTCGTTCTTTATATTGAATTTCCTACAAGGGTTTAGTAAATTTTTTGACGTTTGTCAAATTCATATGCTATACGTGAATTTACTAAATATTTACAGTCCCTCACACACAAGTAAAACATGGTTAACCCACATAAACTCACGAGCAGCTGCATTGAAACATACGCCCCCATAAATGTACCAACTTTTGTCCTATTCGTCGAAACAACTGCGCTGTAAAAAATTATTGGAAATTTACATAACTGGGCATTTTATTGAACAGCTGATGTACTAAATTTAGCACGCGAGTATAATAATAAAATTATTTAAAAATTGTATTACATTTTGTAAATTTTTTGTACATTATATGGAATTTCCTACAAGGGCTTAGTAAAATTTTTGACGTTTCTCAAATTCATATGTTGTACGTGAATTAACCAAATATTTTTTAACAGTGCAAGTGCCCATCGTGGGCGCGAATCCAACATTCCTCGAAGCTCTGCGCGTGTGTCAGGTGCGAGTTGAGTGGAAACGCATAAAGTGGGGGTCGGGACACTGGTATTATGCGGAAACCGAGGACGAAGAAGAAGAGGAGACAGAAGAAGTGAGCCGAGAGAGGCGCTGAGCCATTACGCGAATGCGTGAGGTAAAGGAGTTTACTGCACCTGTGGCCTGTAGTTCATCCGCATCGAGAAACCAACATACCTATATATATATATATATATGCTTCTAGCAGGAAACTACAGTACACCTATCTATAACACTAAACGTTGGTCCCATCGTCCTTATCGTCATCGTTATCATCGCCACGTACGAGACAAGAGTGCGAGGTATAAAAGCGTAATGCAACGAGAGAATTCCAACGCGATTTCCAGTGACCTTGAATTCTAGCACAAAGTTTCATTCGAATCGAGTCGTAATAAGCGAATACCCAAAAAAAAACATGGAATCCAAAATTTCGTGCAAATCTGCGATATTTTTATAAAATTCACGCCGCCATATTGATTTTCTCATTTTTACAATATCGATCCATACAAATATTCAGTGATACTGTAATATTGGTTACGTTTGAGGATGACAACATTTTCGATCGACTAATGCCGCCATCTTGATTTTCGATATTTTCGAACTTTATCAATTTTCTCATTATTACAATATCGATCCATGCAAATATTCAGTAATACTGTAATATTGGTTACGTTTGAGGATGACAACATTTTCGATCGACCAATGCCGCCATCTTGATTTTCGATTTTTCGAACTTTATCAATTTTCTCATTATTACAATATCGATCCATACAAATATTCAGTAATACTGTAATATTGGTTACGTTTGAGGATGACAACATTTTCGATCGACTAATGCCGCCATCTTGATTTTCGATTTTTCGAACTTTATCAATTTTCTCATTATTACAATATCGATCCATACAAATATTCAGTAATACTGTAATATTGGTTACGTTTGAGGATGACAACATTTTCGATCGACTAATGCCGCCATCTTGATTTTCGATATTTTCGAACTTTATCAATTTTCTCATTATTACAATATCGATCCATACAATATATTCAGTAATACCTTAATATTGGTTATGTTTGAGGTCATCCTCATTTATGACCGACTAATGCCGCCATCTTGATTTTCGATATTTTCGAACTTTATCAATTTTCTCATTATCACAATGTCGATCCATACAATATATTCAGTAATACCTTAATATTGGTTATGTTTGAGATCATCCTCGTTTATGACCGACTAATGCCGCCATCTTGACTTCGTATCCATTCCCAATAACAATAAAAGCCGGAACGTGGACGTTCTTATCGTCGTCCCTTACGACGAAAGCGTAATGTGAAAGGAGAAATCCGACGACGAGCGGAAGGTTGACAAACCGAGGTCACCGCCTAAACGATGCGTCGCCGGGTCTGGAGTACGATTGGCCGACGGGAAATTCATAAGACGAATTTTTCCATCGTCCCGTGCACGTCGAACGTAAACCTCCGCGGGGCCTTGCGCTAGGACAAGTGTACGCATTCAGCCAGCGAACGGTCGTCGTTGCCGCGCTGACGACGACGATCACAACGTTTACGAGCCAATGCGCAGCTTTACGTTTGACCCAAGGCGGCCAGAGGGCGCGGGACATTTTCTGCCAACTGCGCATGCGACGTTCACCGACGGACTCTTCGAGGGTGCTTTCTTTTCCGATACGTCGACTTGTTTCTAATAAAACTAAACGATTTAGCTATTTACCGATTACGAAGGCTCAAAAAAAAAAAAAAACAAATTTCATAGTTTATTTTACATCTTTTATTCCTTTTCATTTGCAATAAGTTATGACGAAAAAATTCCGTTATGATCATCGAAGAATTTTCGATCACCGGCGAATTGCGGATTTTTTCAATTTTTCCCAAAAATTCCAGCGATAAGATATTTCTACGAAAAATGTACAAATTCCTCGAGGGTAAAAAAAAATTACTAAATTTTCGTACATTTTTCTCATGTTATTACGACCGGTAACTTGATGTTTTTTTTTAAAGTCATTGTCCAATTTCACAATTGATACAAATACATATTTCAAAGTACCAAAATTCACATTTTTCCTTCTAAGATTTGACACGAGTGCCTCGAGACTTAACAAATTTTAATAACATTAGAAGAGGTCGATTAAAAAAAAGTCGTAGGTAATAGCGTAAGAGGTTCGCTGGAGGAGAGTTAGGGGGCAGCACCTGCGTTAGTCTCCAGGTCGTCTTGTCGTCGAAGGCTAATTTCGGATTTATTCAATTTTTCACAAAAATTCCAGCGATAAGATGTTTCTACGAAAAATGTACAAATTCCTCGAGGGTAAAAAAAATGTCCTAAACAAAAATGACTATATAACTTGATGTTTTTTTTAAGTCATTGTCCAATTTCACAATTGATACAAATACATATTTCAAAGTACCAAAATTCATATTTTTCCTTCCAAGATTTGACACGAGTGCCTCGAGACTTAACAAATTTTAATAACATTAGAAGAGGTCGATTAAAAAACAGGCCTAGATAATAGCATAAGAGGTTCGCTGGAGGAGAGTTAGGGGGCAGCACCTGCGTTAGCCTCCAGGTCGTCCCGTCGTCGAAGGCTAATTGGGTACGGCTCGAGAGCAGCGGAATATCCTTCGGATCGTATAAAGAACAGAAGAGCTCCAGTCTATATAACAGTGCGCGGTAGGATAATGCAGTGCTACTGGAGTTGGACTCGTCGCAAATGCGTTCTTCCGCGTGGTACTATCGGTCTTGTGGCGGATTATCGTCCTGCGGCTTCCGCTGCTTTTGTGGAGACCTTGTACGGCTACGGAATGCCTAGCGGCACCGCGAGCTACCAATCTACTCGAACAAACGAGACGAGTGCCTGTCCGGGGTTGCGTTTCAGAGGTCGAGCTTTGTCCGCGTCGTGCGTAAAAGCCTCCGCACATCTCACGTTGCGTTGCACTTTCCGTTGCTTCTGGTGCTGCCTACCAAAGTCATCCCAACCGGCAAACGAGTCACGTACATACACACAACGTCCACCGTGCGTATATCGACACAGCGAATCGAAAGGGTTATCGTTCGCAACTAGTTTTAGATGAGTCAATAAAAAAAAATTGATATTTATGAGAATTACTGGTGGTTGGAAAAAGGGTTTAGAGGTTACGAATTCTCAAATTGAAAAAAAAAAAAAAGCCTATAATTTTCAGTTGGTTTTTTTTGTCATCACCTAAAGTAATTCTGATGAAATTGTCCCTCGGACAATTTTCGAATTTGATCGAAATCCCAACTTGATTAGCACGTAATTTGTAATCCAGAAATTGTGTATTTTTTTTGTTAATTTCATTTTCGAGAACAATTTTTGGCGCCTTTTTTTTAGGTTAGAAACAGTAAAAGTGAAGTTGAAAATGAACGGATTCACTAATCACACGAAAAGTGAATTAAATTTTTTGGGGTTAACCTTTTATTTATGTAGTAGCACACACATATATATAGATACACATTCAGAAGCATTAAGTTTTTTTCTCGGAAGAAGACTCCATCCCCTCCCCCCTTTTTTTGCAATGGAGAACGTTATCATTCGTTTTTGTATCGCAGCAAAATTTATTTATCATGACCGTAATATTTTTATTAACGTCCAACAAATACAGAGAAATTATTGAATGTGTGTGGTGTGAAGGATGATCATAAGACGGCGAAGATGCGACTGTGAACAGTAAGCGACACGAGATATCGAACCGCGCGAAGCATTCGCTCGGTTCTAGTATAATCCACTGATATACGATAAGCCGATAACTGATTCTCTTATACTTATATTCGATCGACCATGTATACCGTATACTAAAATATCCGCGAATTCGAATCAAAGCTGCGAATGCGCGACTTTTTACGATTATGACGCGTGTCGAAATTCACGACCACTTTAATTCAATTTGTGCGGCGCCGTTGAGAATCCAATTCTCACCCGCTCGCGAACGCGAGGCCTTATTTTTATACTACAATATTCATTTTAATATTTATCGACAAATAAACATCAAAATCTCGCGATGTAAAACAGTTTTTTTAAATTCCAACTTCGAGTTTTTTAAATCTTAAAATCAACATAGTTGCATTTTTGCGAATCAATGTCATTAAAAAATTCTTGGCTCTTTCGCGAAATCATCACAGATTTTAAATAAACATATACTAAAAAAAAAAAAAAATTATTTCATCACAGCTTTTGAAGTGAAAATTTGAGCGCCAATATTGCGAATATTAAAATATTGGACCGAAAGTTATATCAACAGCTATAAAAATCAATACTTTATTTCAGAATTTACCGAAATCCACAACGAAATTTCAGCGCAAATTTGTTGTAACGTACGTCGTCCACACACATTATTACATACGCATTCGTGTGTGGTCGAAAATTACCACTTGGCAATAACTATTACTGTAATAATAAATTTCGACATTCCAAAGGATCAGAATTAATTTACGACTAATCACTGACAGCCATAGATACGAGTAAAATCGGTAGATCAGTATATATATATATATATATAATATGTTGTGAAATGTTTATTTGCGACACCAATTCAAGGCGCCTCCATTGCTAGTTGAGGATAGGAGGAGACATTTCTTCGCGCGGCGAATGTTCCGAGTGCGTGGGTGTCTGTAATTGATGGGGGATTTCACGCGCTTGCGCGTGAAAAGCTTGAGGAAAGTTGGTAATATAGGCGGGCCGTGCACATACGCCGCTCGTTTCGATCAGCGTCGACGCGGAGATTCTCGGAGACTTGTCACCCAAATGGGCGTTCATTAATATCGAGACAAGAGCGAGCGAAGCTCTCGCGTTTGTCGGGACGCGATAAGAGGTTCCAACTTGCGCACGAATCGTGTTGTCCTCTCTGTATTCGTTAAAGTCGGCTCGCGACCGGCACGACATCTCTTGCAAAAAATACAACTCAATATGAAACTAATTCCACATAACAGAAACTATATGCACTTTTTAACAGTGGAAAAAAAAAACGGTTGGCTGGAACAACGAAGCGATTGGTTGAGAGGCAGTGGAACTTCTCCCACACTTTCGACCTCAGCTCGCGATTTTTGACAGAATGTGGCCAAGTTTTGCACAATTGAGCTGAGCTCTGAGCTTTCCGATACTTGAAGTCGTTTGATCGGGAGAATCGAAAATCAAAAAGGTGCGAGAGAGACAGTCCGATGTTAAGCGCCTATAGGTCTGTCTCTCTCGCACCTTCTTGTTTTTTTCGATTCTCCTGATCAAACGACATTGAGTACCGTAAACCCCGAAGCTCAGCTCAATTCTGCAATATTCACCCACATTCTATCAAAATTTGAGCTATTTCTGTCGAGTAGTTGACGAGAAAATGGGTTTCAAATTTTCGAGCTGCGGTGGAAAGTGGTGAGGGAAGCACCACTGGCTATTAAACATGCGCCAACGGATTTACTGGTTCGGCCAATCAAATTGTTCGTTATACCTACGAAATTGTTGGTCGCAGTGCGATGTGCATGCCAAACGGAACGCAGTCAGAGTGCGTCACTGTTCGACTGTGTACACTTTTTTCCTTTGTCCCGTTGGACCGCGTACGGTTTTCGGTGTGTTGTCGCGATGTATAATTTTTGTTGTTGTTTACCCCGTTCGTCTATGTGCTGTTTTAACTGCGCACGAATTCAGACGTGCGGCGTATCGATAAAAATCATCAAAACGTTTTTTTCTTTGTCCCGTTGGACCGCGTACGGTTTTCGTTGTGTTGTCGCGATGTATAATTTTTGTTGTTGTTTACCCCGTTCGTCTATGTGCGGTTTCAACTGCGCACGAATTCAGATGTGCGGCGTATCGATAAAAATCATCAAAACGTTTTTTTCTTTGTCCCGTTGGACCGCGTACGGTTTTCGGTGTGTTGTCGCGATGTATAATTTTTGTTGTTGTTTACCCCGTTCGTCTATGTGCGGTTTTAACTGCGCACGAATTCAGAAGTGCGGCGCATCGATAAAAATCATCAAAACTTCGAATTCTTTCGTGCGCCGTCCGCCATCGAGCGAATGAAGCAGATCCAAGGGCTGAACGAGGCGCGTCCGCGGGTCGTCGAGAATGCGTCGCCCTTCGCGCTCACTGAGGTAAAACTTATTCTCTGTCTTTGGTGGCGCGGCGAGAGGGACACGGGAAAGGGAAAGGGAAAAGCATAGAAGCGGCAGCGAGGCCCTTTTGCCGCGCGGCCGCTAAAAGTCCGCGAAGCGCGGCGCAGCGCATGCATAGTCGCGACGCGCGCGTGCGCGACGGGGTTAAGTGGGTGCGACCTCAGGACGCTAAATAATATCGAGCTGTGCCATCCACCGCGAGCACGTACCTACATGCGACTCTTTCCCGGCGGCCATCTTGAAATATTATTCACGAGGCATTATTCCCGTTTGTGAGATAGATGCTGCATTGCTCGTACGCTCATGTACTGTTTATGTGTACACAAAAGTATTTTTCGTACTACACTATAGCAGAAAAAATCCAAATAATACGCGACGATATTCGCAAATTAATGATGATAACAATAGCAGTGAAAAATGAAATCACGTGACGTAATATGCGAAACTTACTTTATTATTATGATGTTTTTTCCTACGATGATTTAATGCAAATTAATAGACAGTTGAAAATTCATTAAGACCATCGCTAATTGTCGTTTTTTATATCGCAATTTTTTATTTCCTGACCGTCAACATTTTTTTACGTAACCGTAATTCGCGGGTTTTTTTTATTTTTTATACTCGCCGTTACAGACTCGAGAGATCCGTTAAAATATTCCCAGATTCGCTTGTCTCTTGATTCGTCATTGCGATTTATGCGGATATAAAAAATAAATAAAAAAAAAAAACGTGGAAATAGTTCGCTAAGCGAATGGCTATAAAATTCTAAGACGTGCTAATTTCTCCGATGAATTATTTATCATCGCGATGTTATGCAATTTATAGGTGCCGTTTTGGCACCGCGATCATGTCAATGGACAATATCAAAGTTTTATTTCACGCTGCGTCTCATCGGCAATTTCGAAGTGACGCAACGCCGAAGAATTTTCGCCGTGAGTTGTCTCGGCGGTAAGAGTATTTTTATTTCATTCATGAGTGCGCGGGTCTCTTCTGCCAAACGCTCCGGAGGTCCGCGCAGCGTTTTGCACGTGGCGCCGTGGTTATCATGTCCACGCGGGTAAAAAAAAAATGAAATTTTTAACAGGCAACTTCGGGGCCACCGAGTCGGACCACTAACTGACCTCGGCGATATCATAAATATCTGCAATTATCCTTAATTAATAACTGACCAGTTAGCGGGGGGTGCGAGTACGATTTTAATGCGAGGTTTCAGGGAATTTAGGTGAGCCAAATGGCCTTTCTCGCTTTTTTCCGTGAGTTTTGTTTTTTTTTTTTTTTCCTCTCGTTTGCCTCTCTCACTCCTTTTCACGCGTCGTCCTTCCTCTTTATCCCTTCGTGATACGCGTCACCAGCTTCGGACGAGAGTCTCGCTCCGGCGTCCCGCGACCGACAGTAAAGACTGAACTTTATCGGTGACCCGACGAAACCCGCGTATTCGAATGGCACTTTCATTACCGTCTTTCTAATTGCCCGGGTCGTCAGAGATACATGGACGAGAATAATAACACGACGCGTCTTTAATATACCGTATACAGGGTGATTCAGAATATTTCGTTGAATTTTTCGTGGTAGATGATAGCTCGTCGTCCCTCGAGAAAAGCTACTTAACCGTTTTTCGTAATTCGCAATAGTTATTTAGTTATGAGCATTAGAAGTTTGAACTAATGGACCAATCGGCGCAGCCTATTTGGCCGCGCTTGGAGTGGGGCGCCAGCTTAGCCAATGGCGGAGCTCTCCCCTCCCCGCGCGACACGCGGCGCGGGAACACCGCGCGCGCTGATTGGTCCATTCATTCAAATCTCCTATTTTCAATAATAAAAATACTATCGCGAATGAAAAAAATACAGTTACGCATTTTTACTTATAATACGATCAGCTAAGACATTGGAACGTCCGGAAAAAAAATATTACTCACCATTATAATTCGACTTGGCAAAAACGACTTCGCACGAAAAATTCGAACGCGATTGTCACTCGAACGGAAGACGAATTGTGTGGCAAAAGACACGCGTGACCGTCAAAAGTCTCGAAGAAGTTTGTGTGTACCATCGACAAACACAAGGAGTCGAATAATCAGAAGAAAAAAAAGAGAAAATGTCGTAATACTATACACAGCGCAGTGTCTAGCCGGTGAGCTGAGCAAATAACGAAAAGGCAGACGCAACAAAGAGGACGAGAAAGAAATAATGGTAAGAACCAGTTGGCCACGTTATTTAGCGCTATTAGCGTCCGAACCTTTTTCTTGGCGACAGAGCAGCGACTGCAAACTCACCGCAGTTCGGAGTGTGTCACCCATTATGTCCCCACAAAGAACAACCATACAACGAGATATTCTCGGGAATTGAAAAACTCATTATCACTAATTATCAGTTCACTTTTTTCGGACAGAACGCTGTTACTCTTTGACATAATGAATGAATTTAAATGTATGTCACGTATGAATAGACGTGAAGAACAAGAGTAAAGAGGCTAAAGAAGTGCATTTATTTTCATTTATTATTTGTCACCCAAGGAATTTCTATTTAACCCTTTATCGAAAAAATAACTCTTTCGAATTCCCTGCCATTTTTAAAGTCAACAGCCTTTAAAAACACACACTTTTCAAAAAAATCTTTCAGAAAATTCATTTTTTTCATGTGAACACATTCTTCTCTCCCAAAATTGGAATACGCGTTCTTAATTGATTTCAACAACAATACATTTTCTCGACCGTAGAAAATTCACGTGGTTAAAAAGAAAAAAAAAACGTGTTTTGATCTCGATATTCCACGGTCGAGGTCGTGCCAAGAGCTTGGAGAAGGTATGCCCCTTCTCGGGTGTCCTTTTACCTCGTGTCCCTTCTTTATTCCCTCATCCGTAGCATCAGCAGCGATCTATCGTAGTGTCCCTCGGTTGAGGTTCGTGTGACGACGTTTCGCGAGTCACAGAGAGACACAAGCGGGATCGAAATCGGGTCTCTCCCGTGTACGAGTCCCCTTGCTCTCTCTCTGCGCCTCCGTACACACACACCGGTATAGCTATAGTGATTTGTTTTGAGTCGGGAAAGGGTCGAGCGCGTGCGACCGTGCTGACTGCCGGTTCGAACAATAATTCTCTCGTACGATAAGATCGACTGTGGAAGAGCACCCGCGAACGCGCTGTTCCGAAAGCTGTTATCGTGAATTGAGGCGCGCGCGCGCCTCTTCGTCGGCCCCCAAGGCCGAGGGGGATGAGGAAGAGCGGTCGAAGGGGTGGCGAACACATGAGAACCTCCCGATGTACACCTGTAACTCCTCAGCATCTCGCTTCTCCACTGCACATTTCTCCGTTGTGTCTTCTGCACTTTATTTGACCTCCCCTCCTCCTCCTCCCCCTCCCACTCCACTCGGAGGCTTTTTATTTATTTATTTACCTTTTTTTTTTTTTTACCTCGTACTCGCGTCTGTCTCGTCTCTACTCATCTTTCTCACTCCCTCCGCAGCTTTACCGCGGGGGATATCAGTTCCTGATCGATTCAACCCGTGGGTGGTCTTAAGCCCGGTACATAACGTGGCTGTAACTTTACTCCCGGTACCGATGCCTACCCAGTGTCCCTCGTGAATAGACGAAAGAGTCCCGGTGCCGATGTTTGGTGTATAGGAGCTCCTCTCGCGCTCGCAGGATCGATCACTCGATCACCTCCCCTCGAAAGGTACCACTACTGTTCGTCGCTTCGACAACCGCGCACAGGATACCCTCGCAAGTGCACATAACGATGGATCGCACGATCATGCTTAGAGATTTTGTTTCAGCGCCGAGAGCTTCGGGATGAGCATTTTTGTTCCACGTTCTCAAGGCCTTAGGTCGACTAGGAGGGTTTGATGGTTGAAGGTGCTGGATGTGATTGGGAAAGACTCTAGGAAAGTTTGGACAGATCCTTTTGGATTTTTTTTTGTGCTTTAGGAGCCTTTTTCTGAGTTTACCATTTTGTTAACATGCTATGGGCATAATTATGTAGACTATATCAAATTTAGAGCAAAAATTTCAAGTGTTCCAATGTAGGAAAAAAAAATTATTATGTCTGAGGCTTGGAATATTTATCGCTGATTTAGCCAATTTTTTTGTAGCTTGTGTACATATTTTTTAAGATTACCTTAAATTGAGAGGAAAACATGAAGTGTCCAAAAAAAAAAATCATAGCTTAACGAGTTGATGAAAAATGTTATCACAGCTCGTTCAGCAATTATTGCCAACGCGGGTCGAATTAAAAAAAAAAAATTCGCATAAAACAAACATTGATGGAAATTTGAATGAACATCTTGAAATTGATATAACGTCTTGGATGACCTGGCGAGGTCAAGATTCATCGGTGAATGTCTTGCAACACTAGAGCTGCGAGTTGTTCGAGGTATATAAGACAATTTTTTAACTTGTTTTATTTTTATTTTTTTTCAGGCATCCCATCCTCTCGAGGTTACCACCCGGTACGTCGTCTTCAAGTGGTGCCGGGTACCACTGTTGCACTGCACTCAAATGCACGGCGATGCGCACTGCAAGCTGAACTGAAGTGCAAGCTGGACGCTCGGTGTAAGCCTCGGTGTAAAAGACTCGGAGACAAATGACGTACAGGAGTGGTAACCAACGGCCTTCTGGTGATATCGGATCTGGCTCGGAGCGTCTCGGAATATCAGCCAGGAATCACTCTTGACCCCGCGCACTGCGAATATACATGTGCACTGGGTTCGCTGGCTTCGTAAATGCGAAAGCAGAGGGTCGCTTTGGTTGTTGGCTCACCCGCGGTACGTAGGCCATAGGGCACACCATTGCACTACCTATACATTAATACCTATACATATACAATATAGGGAGTATACATATATATATATAGTGGATAATATAGGATGCCCACAGCTCTGATGACGCCCGTGAGCTCTTCGCCCGTAAACGTTCGCGTGGGCGAGCGGATAAAAGAGAGCGATAAAATCCCTCCAGACCTCGACAAATTTCTTTTTTTTTCTCCCTTTTTTTCCTTCACTTATTCCCACGATTTTACGCACGCTGGCCATCGACAAAATCAGGTTTGATTTTGGTCAAATTAAATTGGGTCGAAAGCAAAATGCATTTTTTAAAAATTGTGATGAAAAATTGTTGTTTCGATAAATAAAATTCCAATGGATTTTTTTTGGTCGGTTTTGAATTTTTTAATTGATTTTGGAAGGCAGGTATGAGTAAGTTTGAAAATATTGCATGTTTTTCACATATTTGAGAATAGCATTCATTATGTTAAATTAAGTAGGAATTGGTAGAAATTTTTTTTTTTGCAAAATTGTCATTACTCATCTATGCGAAATAGTGAATATCCGAATTTTCATGTTTTATAGGTGGCACAAAATTTCCACACTTTGGATAACCATCGGGAATCGGTGGGATATCCTCCTGTTCTCCGACTTGAAATACGGCGACCATTCCCGTAGCCAAATGGAACTCGAAGTGACAATGGAAGAGCCAATAGCCTAGAAATCGTATTAATTAATGGGAAGACATGAAAACAGTAAGTACATAAAAAGTCGATGACCGGAGATTTTTTATTACCTGGATTGTTGGCGATGAATCGAATGATCGAAAAACCATTGTTGGGAACGGCGTAAGTGTCTTTAGCGGGTGGACGTTTCAGATCTCTGCTTATCAATCCGTTGCGGTCAAGTTTTTCGGCACTCGAGACATTCATCGTTTGTATGTCGTAATAGTCGCCGGTTCCTTCACCGACGAGGTAGAAAACGTACCCATGCAAGTGGAAAGGATGCGACAGGTGTTTAATTTCAGCTGCAATGGTTTCTCGTCCAATTAATTTGAAAAATCCACGAAATTACGATAATTTTCTCTTGGATACGTACTCTCGTCTACGAGAATAATTTCCACGAGGGCGTCGAGCGGAATTTTCTCCACATGAACGCATGGGCAGGGCCCTGGTCCCTTGCATTTCGATGGAATATCGTCGGCTGAACAAAATTGCTCGTCAGGAATGTCTCGCCGTTGAGACATCAGCGGCGAAGGTGGAAAAACGTTTGTGATGTTTCCCAAAAAAGCATCACATTCGGATTTTCCTGGAGCTGCGCGACGAGACAAGTGAATTAGATTTTTTGCTCACTCGACGATCGTGAACTTCGGCTCATCATGAAGACAAGAAAAAATATAGAGACAATTATTTTTAACTAAAAACACCGACGTGAAAAACGTGCGGTTTTGGAGCGTACCAATGAATCTTTGATATGTGCCAGACTTGAATATATCAGACGTTGCATAATAGTAGAAACCAAAGTTCAGATACAACCGAAGGTCAGGCTGTGCTTCGAGGATCCTTGAGGGCACTGGGTTGGCATTCTTCAGCTGACTTAAACATACAACGTCAGATGCATTCGATCGGTCGTTGCAGTGAACATTCAATGGATTGAAGACCTACAAAGACAATGATTCCTCGCTTTATCGTCGTGTCATAAACACAAAAACGTATCGTAATACTTAATTTGGTTGTCATACTGACAATTCCAGAGCTGAGAGGGGAGTCGAAAGTGGGTTTCGTGCGTGCAGGTTCACCGACCGCAGATTCGTAGCGAAGAATAGCCATTTGTTGGGTTTTCAATGCCTCGCATTGCCCGAGACCACGAACTTGAATCCAGTAACTACCGGATCTTCGGTTGGCGTTGATAACGAAATCATATCGTTCGGCTGCGAAATAATACGTAAGGTAACGTGTCATTGGACATTCGAAATTTCAAATTATTTACCAGAAAACGAGGTGATACTGGTGACAGTCACGGGGACCAAGGGTTCACCATCACTCGCGATTATGGTGAGATTATGACTTTGAATGGTCAGTTGGACCGGACATAATAAACTGCAGGCGTTGATCATCCGGAAGCGGTGACGAAAACCGCGCTTCACAGTAAAAACTGCCAAAGGCGTCGTGGTGGTATTTCCGAAGTTGAGATCCTGCGGATGCAAACCTTTATGCTTATGTCAGATTTACAATTATCGATACATCCGTCGAAGCAACTTTTTTGTTAGACGACAGAGAACGAATTTGAACCGTGAATTTTTTTAAATGTGCGATAGACGCAAGCAAAACATAGAAAACTGGCTTACGGTCCATTGGCCCTTTCCATTGATGAGAAAATTGTCTGGCAATTGTCTCGGCCTGCGGACAAGCGTGCCAGGAAAATGGTCCGCGGCGGAGTCGTGAAAATAGTCCGTTATATAGAAGACATTGTCCAGATTGTCGAAGTCCCAAAGATTACCGTTCGCTTCCGTGGCTTTGGGTTCCCGAACAATGAGAGACCCTTCAAGGCCATCGCCCCTGTGCAGACCGCTGTGAGCGTGCCAAAAGTGGGTCCCTGTGTTTTTGGCCTTCCACTGATATCTGAACGTCGAGCCCTCGACAATCGGACACTGAGTGACGAACGGAACACCGTCCGCCCATTGGTAGCCATTCTGCCAGATTCCATGGAAGTGGATACTGATTTCATTTCCGGGAAGATGATTTTCAACGTCGAGCACAACCATGTCATCCTTGCAGACCATTATCGCAGGTCCCGGATACATTCTGTTGGCCGTTATCAGTCCAGCCTTTTCATAACCATCTCCCTCTATGCATTGGCAGTCGTCGCTCAATTTTGTCGTCGAATTCGAGCGGCACAAGGTGCAGGCTCTCGTCAGGGTTGCGAAATATTCCACGGTGAAATGGTAGTAACACGTTTTGGGTGTTTCTCCTGTTCTGCACGCGCGAGCACATTGTTCCGGAGTTGACATTTTTTCGTTCCTTCCATTTTCATATTCCTGATATCCTCGACAATTTTGGGGGAAGATACACAAAATAATCACCGCAGACACCGTCAAAAGCCTCATCGTGACTGCGATTAGAGTTTCGCTGCACTCGCAAATATAGAGTCCGTTTTTGGTCCCGACAACCTGAACTCATTGTCAGAATTTGCAAGTACGTTTCGATTGCGTCCCGACCCTGGAAATACTACAGTGTATTATGATAATGGTATGTCCATATTTAGTTAACGCTTTTCCAGTACTTTCCTCGTTTAAAACTAATCAGGGGTTACAAAATGGTAGTTGTAATTTTACGGAGCACTGATTATTTGTAGAAAACGAATTCAGGCGGTACTTTCTCGTATGCAAATCCTATGGCGAATAATTGACATTACTTAACAATTATTTAAAGGTCAATAAATCTTATGTTAATTGTACAGCACGTGGGCTCAGAAAATGAATAGTTCGTCGAAAATCAGTCGCCCGGTGTTGACAATTAGAAGAACTCGAGAATGGATAAATAAGTGAAACAGCTTAGCTCACTCCTATCTAATCTCGCTAATTCTCGATAAATGTCGGGTTGTATGCTTACTTTTTATCGCAGACCTCGAGGCTGCCTCGAGGCAAAATTGTCGGTGCACATGTAAATCAGTAATTTCCAGGTTGATTGTCTCCTCCATAAAGCAGTCGGTGCGCGGGAATGAATTCTTTCTATTTTCTAGGAGGTATGGGCTCGTTTCTTCGGTGCAAAACTGCTGAAAGTTGTTTTGGGATGGTTCAACAGTTTTACGACAGTCGAACAATTCTTCGTCACATTTAGACAGTTGTCAAGGCTCTTCAGCATTCATTTTAACGTTATAAATTTCAGGGCAACAACAATCCGCGATATTTCATCCTCGACCGACACCTCCGACTATATTCCAATGAGACTTCAAGTTACGAAGGTAATCTGCATTAAAAGATGTTATAAAAAATGACGAGGATAATCGATTTGGATGAAGAAAAAGGCACCAACAAAAAAAACGCAACTACGATGCAGCCAACTGCAAGATCAGGTCAGACGTTGATATATTGAAGATTGAATTATAACGAGAGACGTCGCCTGGGGCGTTGAGAATTAAATCCGCGGGAGGATATCTCTCGCCGAGCGCAGCAAGTATAACGCAGGGGGCATTGTGAGAGGATCTCCTCGATGGCTCCCGCGCAGATTCCCAGCATAAACATATATATACACACACACACACACATATATATGGATATATACTATTCTCTCGTGGCTTTATCGGGTTTAGATCACGCGCGTAATGTCCCGCTATGACGTATGCACCTCATTAATTCGCGTTTGCGGCTATCCAAGCGAGCTGAGGTGGTCGCGGGGTCGAGCGTGTGAGAGAGGGCTCGTCTCTTTTATTTCCGTCTCCTTCCAGCTCCTTAACGCCGCTCTTTCCGAGGATATCTCGCACTCCCTCGTGCATTGCTGTCGCTCGATTTGAGGTCTCACTCTTGAGGGGACCGCATATAATGTACCACTATTTACGAGCACGGTATTCCAAAAGATCACACGCTCAGCATCCGTATAAGGATTAGTGTCTCGTGGCGATAAACGACGCATTTTTGGATCACAAACAAATTCGCTCTCCCCACGGCCGATGACTTATTAATACATTCCCGGCGTAATGATGATATCAAAACCGTGGTATTAATAAATGTTTGTTATTCCTCGAGTGAATGGGCCTCGGTTGAATCGAGGAATGAATACGCTCAATACGTTTGTTACGTTTCGACAAATTGTGCTCATTCACTCACGATTTTCGGTGGGAAGGATTGTTGGCACTACGCGGTCATCAATAATCGTAGAAGTGTAACCGTTATAAACGGTCCTCTTAATTGGTTCATCCAAAAAAGCTGTGGTAATTACCACTGATGATTATTCTTCATTGAACGGGATTTTATTTGCTTCCATTTATTTTTATTTTATTCAATTGCCTTGATTTATTTTCTACAATATAAAATAATCACGCAGCCATAAACGCAATATTTTATCCAATATCCAGATCTTGTCTTGAGAATGTTTGAATAAATGAATGTGACAATGTATCAGAATTGGGCAATAATATTTGTTTCCTTTTATTTTCGGAACGAAGGGAGAAGAGGATGGAAATGGAGGAGCAGTCTCGCGGTCGGAGGGCCGCGCAGTGATACGAGAATGAGATACGACGGGAGTACGACACCTCGGTCGTAAGGTAAGCTACGTTATGTATCCACGTTACGCGAGGCTATGGTGCACACAGTGTAGGTACTGTACTGCGGTGCATGAACGCTACGGGGGTGGTCCCGATGACTCTTTCTCGCTCACTCCTTTTCTTCCCGCTGACATGGACAACGCAGGGTACATAACGCTCGAGTACATATGCTGGCAGAAAAGACCGCGGCTGCTAATCACATTCTCCGTTACCTGCGTTCGTGTCACGTACACCCGTACCTGTTGTACCCCTGCGTGACCCCTATTCTGCTTGGTACCTTCGAGGGCATCGAGCGCGCCTCACAATGAGTTTTCTTTCATGATTGATCCCTCACAATTTTTTTTTTTTTTTTTTCCCCGAACCAAACTCAAAAATTGTCGGCCAATATCTTTGTCGACAATCAGTAAAATCAACGTCAATGTGATGATTTCTAAAACACCTCCTAATATTATTTATCGCACTCGCTGCATTTCACACGGAAAATTGAAGTAGAATTTTTCCTAGCTGTAAAAAAATATTTAAATTGAACATTTAAAAAAATATTAATCCTGCGTGACTCCTGTCCTCTTTGGTACACTTTCCAGGGCATCGAGCGCGTCTTACAATGAGTTTTCTTTCATGATTGATCCCTCACAATTTTTTTTTTTTTTTTTCGAACCAAACTCAAAAATTGTTGGCCAATATCTTTGTCGACAATCAGTCAAATCAACGTCAATGAGACAATTTCTAAAACACCTCCTAATATTATTTATCGCACTCGCTGCATTTCACATGGAAAAATGAATTAAAATTTTTCCTATCTGTAAAAAAATATTGAAACAAAAAATTAATCCTGCGAGATTTCTGTTCTCTTTGGTACACTTTCGAGGCCTTCGAGCGAGCCTCATAACGAGTGCTCGCCTCACTTTCAACCAGAAAGACTCTCGACCACCAAAAGTTCAAAATGACATTTAAATCAGAGACCCCGAAACTCTTAATCACAGTAAATTCCAATACATCGGCTCTTAAAATTTCTTTCAATTTTCGAGACGGCACATTCGGTCCTCCGAAAAAAAAAAAGAATCACGATTAATCCTCCAAACTCTGCCGAAAATACTCGTCCGACGACTGTACCTGTACATCACGGTAATCTTTCGATTCTCCGTTCGGCAGAATCTCTGCGACTTGGGATAGAAATCCACGGTATCCACGAGACTATATACCTATACACACGGGTTGTAATGCGGTATGCCCCAACGTCCCGTATATAATGTAGACAAATCGTAATCCCCGCTCGGATAAACGAGTCTCGATTAATTCCGAGATGATCCTTGTCAAAATATAGGCAGACGGGTGCGGGAACGAGGGGGCGTATCAAGACACGTTTATACATACATGCATAGACACAAAACACACACATATTCACATATACACACACGTGCATCCATATATTTTTTTAACAGTACATCTGCACTGTAGTGTGCGCATATACGTGTACAATAATATAAGCAGCAAAGGCTAATCTTGACTAATAACTGTCGCAACGCTTTTACACTGACCAATCGCATCGTTCCACCAATCCTAACGTTCTCATCTCCCGAGCCTTGTTGTATAAACGAGAGGAGAGAAGCCAACGCGTTATATAGATGCAAGGCGATCAAGTGTTTGTGCATAATGTAAGTGGTAGCTCAAGATATCTCCTCTCGGTCTCTTCTATCCATTTTCCACGTTCGCGTATCCGACTCGAGTCTCGTTGCGGTTCGTGGGCTTTAACCAAGATTCTCCGGTACTATAAAATGAAGTGAGAGAGGAGGAAATGGCGAGAGGGAGAGAGAGGGTAACGTTCTATCAAATCGGTGGACGGTAATTCCCCTGGGAACTGGTACAAAGACCGCCGCGAAGAAACTTTGCGCGCGTGCTCAACGCAGCCTCGTCGTGCATTCGGTAACGATGATTCGCGGATTCCTCGGCCGAGTCATAGCTCTCATAGCCGGTGCGCATAATCGGAGTGCGAGAATAAATAATGAGAGAGGCGCGAAGGGAATGCGGGAGGTGGACTGGAATAATAAAAATGAAAGAGAGAAAAAAAAAAAACGACGACGTTTATGGTAGCGAGTCGCAACGTAATCAAGTAATCTTGACGTTGATTCTAGGAAGTAAAACAAATCTAATGGCCCATCTTAACACTTGAAGTATGTGTTATGACCCCCATGGAGTATTAGCATTAACGTGCACAATTTATCCTCAATACGTTCGCCAAATTAAAACTTTGAAAAAAAAAAGATGTAACGGCGAATTTGTTGCACATTAATTTTGTTAAAAATTGAAGGTGAACAGTTCCTTTGAGGGTTTTTTTTTGTCGCCAAGTTCGTTGGATGTTTTTGGGTATCAATAGACAAAAATAAAGGGTTGTATAGAATTTTGTTGCTTGAATAAATTTTGAATGTGACTGGTGATCATTTTTTTTCTCTACTGACATGAAATATATTTGAAAGAAATATTTTTTGTGGCTAAGTATTTTCAAATTTTATTCTCGTGGATTAGAAAAATAGTTTCCAACGAAGAATGAAAATTGTATGGAAGTGAGATACGTTTTGAGATGTAACATTGTACTATATGGGCATTCTATGCTTCTATACTGTAACTATAATGTCATTGGTGGATGATCGACCCTGACCAGACACTGAAGTCACGTAGCTGAAGAAATGCCTTCGTGGTCGACACCTCACGCCTCGCTCTTGCCTTTGGTACATACATGTATATATATATATAAATCTCAAACTGTTTCTGCAGTTCATGCTAAGTGCCCAATCTCGAATTTAGAACGGCGATCGTGAGATTGTGAACTGTGGCAAAACGCTGACTATTCACCGCCGTATTCCTGTGTTTTTCGACGTATATACCATTCCCACAATTTTCAATGCTCTGTAAAATGTTTATTGAGCAAAGTACATCAGTTACTAAACTTCTACTAAACTGAATAATTTTTACATAATTTACTGCACGTCAAGAACAAATATGAAACTTGACCATGTTAATTTAGGATTTAGTAACAATCTAAAATAAATAAAAAATCAATCGATATCGAAGTGTCTGTCCGGATGGAAATACTTGAAAAAAAAAGCCAGAAGCTTTCAAGAAATGCAGTGAGAAGTCTCGTGATGGACAGAAACACCAATCTCAAGGTGTTCGTAGGGCAATCAGTGGTAACAGCGGCGATTCTTGCAATTCCAGTGATCCACGAAGCCATTCCATCTCCTCTGTTTATGTGATCGTCGTTTGTCTCCTTCGTCCCCGTGAATCAGTGGTCAGTGGAGAGGTTGCGATCGCAAATCTTGGCTTCTCGGTGCACGTACTTAGGAATCGTCCCCATTCTTACAGTTGAAGTACGTTTTGTTCCGTAGTCACATAAGCGCAGTGGGCATATATATATATACACACACATATATCTATATAGACTTTTGCCTTTGACTCGTCCTGAACCTTTGACTGGTCTCGGACAGAGAGCATATACTATAAGACTCGAGCAGGTCCCCGTGACCGAACGAACGAGACGACGACGAGATAAACACAGACAGTCACTCTGGTCTTTCCTGAGCGCGAGCCGTAATCTTGGAAAGTGCCACGCTTGTAACTCCGCGCGCACGGCCAAGATCGTGATCTTGATCTCTCACGCTCGTTTCGTGCGAGCTCAGACCGCGAGAGCGAGAGAAGCGCAACCAGCAGGATAATCTTCTTCTTCTTCTTCTCCTTCTCTTTCTTCATCGCTTTTATTTTTATTTATTTATTTTCATTTTGTTTTTGTTTTTTTGTTTCAGTTACTTCCATCTCTTTTTCGCGCGTGGTATTATATACAGGGTTGTATATACACACTATATATACATACGGCAGAAGGACGAGAGCGGTCTTTATGCTCTGGCTATGATATGTCCAAAGAGGGGCAAAAACGGATTTTAAGAGGGAAGAGAGACGGAGGAAGTGAGTGGAAAAAAGATCGGGGCGCCCCCCATCGACCATTCCCATGTTAATATCCGGTTATACGTAAAGTATGGTGGCGTACGGACCGTTTGCATGGAAACTAAGGCATTATAGGATCGGACCACCAGAGTCGAGTCACTCGTTAAGCTGAGGACCCGCGCGGCCTCGTCCACAGACGACACCTCGAGCACCCGAACCCTCAACCCGGACGGTTGATGCTCGTTTTTAAGTAATCGCCATATATACATTCGCTATACTTTTACTCTGTCGTCATCGAAAGCGATATAAAGCCTTTCTGGCAAATCGCCTGATGTTATGCTACACAGAATATATATCTTCGAGTATGGATCGTTAAGGGAAATCGTAAAAAGCTCCCCATGACGTAGTCGCTTCAACGAGATTGAAAAATCCCCCGGAAATTGTGGCTCGAAGTAGCAAAGTCATTCAAACAGTTTTCAAGCCCGTGGCTTAGCTTTCTTTATGACAAATTATTGGTGGAATCGTTTAAAGAGCTGTAACTCGGTTGATTTAACCTGGGATTTAATAACCTGGTAGAAATCATGAATCGAACGACCTTTGCAAGAAAAAAAAAGCAGTTTTCAAATCCTGTACTTTCACTATCCGTTAGAACACCTACATTTCCCTCGGGGAACCAAATTCTCCTTGTGCTCGAGGGATTAAATTTGACGATTTTTTTCTTCTCTGTGGGAGTTAAATTTGTAGTGTCTTGTACGATAAAATTCAAGTTTCTGCGTTACTACTCCAGTGAATTCGAGCAAATTTTCATATCACGAGGAGCTTAATTGGCTTTGCGTAGTCTTAAACAATTTTCTATTAATGTATCATACGGAAAGCCAAGGAGAAGCGTATGAATTCGTGAAATTCAGTAAAGACGACGTAATGAGGAGCAGCATAAAGTTTTCAAATCCTGTACTTTCACTATCCGTTAGAACACCTACATTTCCCTTGGGGAACCAAATTCTCCTTGTGCTCGAGGGATGGAAAGCCCGAGGGATTAAATTCGACGGTTTTTTTCTTCTCTGTGGGAGTTAAATTTGTAGTCTCTTGTACGATAAAATTCAAGTTTCTGGGTTACTACTCCAGTGAATTCGAGCAAATTTTCATATCACGAGGAGCTTAATTGGCTTTGCGTAGTCTTGCACAATTTTCTATTAATGTATCATACGGAAAGCCAAGGAGAAGCGTATGAATTCGTGAAATTCAGTAAAGACGACGTAACGAGGAGCAGCATAAAGTGACTCCGGTGAATCGCGTATACCTTAGCGCAAGAGCACAGGATATGACTCCTCGAGTTTATGGACTGCGATGCAGCGACGATGCGCACTATCGTCCTGGCAAAAAGTTCCACCGACTAAACGACATAAAGAGATCTCCTTTGGAATTTTTACGATCCTCAAACATCCTCGCACAATTAGTCTCGCTCTAGCTGATGGCTGTGTTGTCGATTACAACTTGGGACTCGAGTGCATTTTCGCCTTTGCTATCTTAGTTCTTCGATCCAAGAATTTAAACAAGCCAGATCTCGACCACATTAAGTTGGTTCACTAAACCCATATATTTTCTTCTTTCAATGCGCCTCTCTTTTGTTTGTAATGCTCGTTGTAAACGACGGGGATTAAAATGACGGGGAGGACGTTACACGTCCGCTCGAGTGTTCATTTCGATTTCGAAGCGCGACGAGAACCCAACAGATGGAAAAACAGAGAATGAGAAATAGACGTGCACGCTCGGAGTCGACGGAGACCGCGACGGGCGGCGTCGTCCACGCTGAACAAAGCGTCTCGTTTTATCGTCTCGTCGAGAGCGGAACAAGCGTGGTTTAGATAGCGTGAACGCGCGCCCGGCTAACACTTTACTGCCGCACGTGGGCGTGTGAAACTCATCGCCGCCGTGTGCGCATCGAATAAACGCACATAAATGCACCGCGGGTTTAAAGTAGTCTTATAGTTATATTCGCTGGGAAAAGATGCCACAGTGATCGGGACTTCAACCTGATTTTTATTTCCACTTTTCTTGCTTCTTTTCTTTCTCCTCCTCCTCTTCTTCTTCTTGTTCCTTTGCTCTTTACTTTTTCGTCATTTTCGGACGCACCAATGCGCGTGCCTCTGGTCCTTTCAAGTGGGTTGCATTCACGAAATATTCACGTGTTACCAAAACCGTTTAACCAGAAGCTGCAGGTGCAGAAAATCGGTAGCCTCGCAGAAGCGAATTGCATTGCAACTAAAATCGTCTCGTTAAAAATAGTGACTTGCGCATTTGAGAATTTTCATTCGATACTTTATAATGATTTAAAAAAAATAATGTGTCTATTCTCTTTGCAATTAGTTACTTTATTATTTATGTAATAACCAACTATTGTGAGAAAAAAAATCCTACTTTAATAATAATTTTTGCTGTGCTCCTGTTAAGTCACGAAAAATCTGTACAATGTTTTATTTTATACAGTAATTAGGGAGACAAATGAGGACAGGCTAAAAGATAAAAATTAATTGAGATGCAATGGTCATTAACAATGGAGACTAATTGTCTTGACGCTAGAATGTTGCATAGCCTTTCTACTTTATGAGCTGCACAAGATACGCATATAGTTCAATGATATCACACACACACACGCACACAGCTAAATTTACAATCACTTATTCGTTCGCTCGCCCGACGAAACGAGCAATTAATATATTCTGCAGATGTGGTCGCGTGCGCGGGATACTTAACGAGACTTCGGCTGTGCAACGAAAGAGTGAATGTGGCGAATGCACGTTGACGGAGATACTGAAGATTAATTAAATTGATATTAACTGACGCATGAGCCAATCCCACATGTCCATTTTACGAAAGCTTAATCGCCGACTGCGATCATTGCTCTCTTCAGCCCTTTAACAACGTGGATACTTTCACATTGAAAAAACTCATTTCCTCCTACTATTTTTCTAAATTAAAATATTCAAAAAATCAATCAAAGAAAAATCTTTTCTCTTCATCCTTTTTGCATTCAAGGATTTTTGTTATCAAATTAAAAAAAAAAAAAAAAAAAAACGATAGCAGTAAATAAAATATGGCAAATTGTTAAGCTGCGGTGTTTCCCGACATCTCAAAGCCGCGCGCATCGCTGACCAAACACGCGTCGAAAGTTAACGGGCGCGAAATTAATTATCGTTTATACACGCGTATAGCCGTAGTAGAATTCATTTGCGTGTACGTATATTAAACATAGCGCACGGGGATAGGCAGAAGAGAGCGACGGAGGCAGAGACAGAGGAGGGTACATGCTCGGTGTCGTGGAAATTTGCATTCACGAGCGGCCGCAACATAGGAAAGCAGCCCCACTTCGCACCTCTCACGGGTGCACCGGGCGGGTGCACGCTACAAGTCGTGGAGCCAACACATACGCATACGTACACTCGACAGGCTTGCCCCTGTCAGGCCCCGTTATTTATTCCAATCCGCGGGCCTTTATGGCGGAAAATTAGCGAGAGGGCCTCACCATCCCCTCCGGCGTGTATACACGCCGTCCCCGTGAATGCTGTCGCCACTTAGAGCGATGGATGCATTCAGCGCGCGGTGCGTTCGCAGTTTTGTTTCTCCTGTTGGCGTGTTTTTTTTCGTGGTCTTCTTCGGCGTGTTTTTTTTTTTTTATTCCGTATAATGGTCCATCGTGGCGAAGACACGCCCTCCTTAGCGCCCCTTAACACTTCACGACCTGCTTTAAAGAGCTCGTGAGCTCGCCGCTCGCGCAGTGCACCGCGCAATCAGACGGACTTTATCTTTTGTGCACAACTCGGGTTGTTTCAGCTTTTAGAAGAGTGGTGAAAAACGGCAAGCTCTGCGAAGTAAGACGCCGAATGTTTGCCGTGGAAGCGAGGACGACGAGGAGGACGAGGACAGAGACGAAGGACGAGCCTCTTGTCCACTTGCTCTTCCACTTACTGCGCGGCCTCGGCAGCTCTTCCCCTCTATAATAAGTGACTGTGGAGATCTGTTCGCTGGTTCGTCATGAATGTACCACGGGCGCGAGCGGAAGTGGCAAATTATCGACACTTCGGTCCAGGACAGAGTGCTCAGTGTTGGGCTGGGTTCGGATATATCGCCGAGCTGGAATTCCGGCAGCTTAATACGTGTCGTTCAACGGGAGATTATAATTAGCATGCTGGAAATAATGGAAATTGAAAAGGGGGATTTGGCGGCGATACTTTTATCGTTTTGTCGTTAAAACGTATTTTTTGTACGATTATTTTTGGCAATTTCAATATGTCAGAACGTTATTGCTCGCAGCTGAACGCCGAGAAGTCTTATCTTATCACCGTCTGATCACTAAACATCATTCGTGATGTGTTACCTCATTTCCTGTCTACGTTTTCCCTGGCACGTCGTTTATAAGAAAGGAAGAAACGCATAAAGAACAATTTTTCTTTGTTCGAAATATCGAGTAATTTGACAAACGGTTTAAAAAAAAAGGTTAAGGAAAATGTAAAAAGGAAGAATTCGACTCGAGACACATAAATTATTTATTGTTCATGCGATTATTCAATCTAAAATGTTACGTTGTACATCTAAACTTTCACCCGCACGGTGAACGTCAATACTATTTGTATTGGCTTTGTAAACGAGAGACGATCGTGATTAGTTCTGGTTGCACGTTCGGTGTGGCTAACTTCGAACGGTTGTCCAGCATTGAGCCTTTTCTGGGTGGGATTAAATTCGATATCCTTGAAAACACCAAGATCACAATCAAACGACGTTCCCAATAGGTTGATTCGCATCATCGAGCGCGAAAAATCGAGGCCGTGATAGTGATAGACGGCCCGAACAATTTCTCCGCTGACGTCAGGCGTCAAATTGATGATTAGCCGACCATTTTCATTTCGCCATCCTGGAGTTTCGTACAAATTGAAGCTGATTACTCGCATATCCTCCCACCATTCGCGGTAATCAAACGCCACCTGATAATCGTGAGAGCTCAGGTCAATCCTATGCTTGAAATAGGGCTGAAGAATTCCAACCCAACCCGGCAGAACATCGTATCCTCCGTTGTTCACGTTGTTAGCGATGGACAGTCCCAATTGCTCAATCACAGTGCCATCGTCTCGCAAATCCCTGGAATACTCTCCGCCAACAAGGGCGTCGGTACTTTTGTCGAACCACTCGAGTCGCAATTTCAGACTCTTTATTTGCCTGAGGTCCCTGACTTTTCTGAGGTTTCGCTCAGGCTTAGGTCCGTCCCTTTGCGCTCCGGTCTTGTGATCAAAGCTGCCCAAATGTTTTCCATCGCTGGCGCGATATCCTTCCAAATCACCGTGCCGGGAGTCCCATTCATAAATGGTACGTCCCTTCGGGTCCTTCCAACGTTCCCGCAAACCTCCACCACCTTGTCTCGGGGTTTTGCGCTTTTGCGGAATCAATCCCGGGAAACCAGTGATTTCTTCTGTTCTAGGTGCGGGAATGTAGCCATGATCAGCCTCGGCGACGCCCTTGCGAGGCTTGTTGAACATCACGTACACCGGATCCATACCTGAATTGTCCGGATAAACCAACACGATATCTCTGTCCTCGTGGGCCTCGGATCCTGGAAAAGGTCTCACCAAAGTCGATCGCAATCCGCCAACGTTACCGGTGTGCACTGTCACAGGGGGATTGGCTATCGGATTGACCAATGGTCGTTGTCCTGGGCTCACTGTCGGTACCGACGGTGGCGTCGTCACCAGTTTTCCGCCCGGAACAGCGGTATTTGGTATTCCAGTGTTGTAAAGTCCTGTTTTCTCATCGCGCACCGCCTCCACCACCTTAACAGGCCTGACATCGGGTGTTCTCACGACTCGGATATCAACATCTTTTTCGGTAACCAATTCGCCACGTACCGGCATGTTCACGACACCTGCTTCTTTTGCCGCACGGCGCAATGTCTCCTTGTCCGGCAGGTCCATGACTTTGGCAGGTACCGAGACGGAAATGAAGTTTTCCGGTGTCCGTCCTGGTACCTTGTCACTGTCGAGACCCACGCTAGGGACGTAGCCAATTGATCCAATCAAAACTCCCATAGGAGTCACCGATGCCAAGTTCTTTCCCAAACCCACCAGTTTACCAATTGCCGCGCCTATTCCGGAAACGATGGAGTCCCCGACTGCACCTTCCAGAGCGAGACTTCCCACTCCGGCCACGGAAAACACTGGAACTGGCGTTTTCGCCGGTGCCAATTTGTCTCCCAACACACAAAGTGAGTTGGTCTCACCCAGAACCGCCTGAGCCAGTTGCCAATTGACAATTCCCCTATTGGAATTTGAGTTTGGCTTTCCACCGTTGCTCTGTCCGCCTCCGTTGCCATTACCACCACCGCCTCCCCAATGGACACCGCTGGGCCTGTCCGCGTGAACGGTCATTGTACCCTCGTCCCTTCCTCGCTTTTTTCTCACCAGACTCTCATTGTTTTGAGATCCTCCTCCGGCTTCAAACATAGCAAAGAAACGTTGCCGTCATTTTTCGATTTTCTGACTGACATCTTTGTAGTCATGTAAGTTTATGAACATTTTAATGCGTCACCTGATAAATCCTTTAGCTTGGACCAATGACGAATCGCACCTTCTTCGAGTTCATTGCCGCTGTCCTGCAAGATTTTTTTTTTTTTTGTTACTAACTTGTTCAATACATTGTTATGATAGACACGACACGAACAAATGCAATTAAATGAATTCTATATTCCATAAGTTTGAAAATCAATGTAGCAAATATGTTGGTTACTTTTACATACCTTTGACGATGTATTCTCTTCGGCATTACTATAATTTACAATTAAACACAGAACCAGGATACACGAAACGCGGAGGAAAGTCGGTGTCCCCCGAGAAGCCATCTTGAAGAGCCTCCAGACAAACTTGTCCAACTTCACTTCAGCCCGGATGCGGAAATACATAGTTCAACGTGTGGTGCATCACTTATTTATACCGCAATGTTACCGTTTAGCATTAACGCGTTCCAAACGCGAAACGAACGATCGGATGTCTTATCTGCATTGCACATGCTCGAATAGTCACGAACACCGACAAAACGAAGCCTTTTTTTTCCTTGTCTCTCAGTGAACAAGTCGAAGCTGGCGTATCTTGGGTCGCAACGTATTTGCCCTCTTCTGAACCCGGGAATCCCAATTATCTTATCGGGGATTGTTGAGCTGTGAAGTTTTGTGAAATCGCATTGATAATTTCCAACTGTTTTGATGCTGAAGAACAGAGGATTCCCCGGGGTTTATTAATCGTTATCTTTTTGTTCAGGTTACCTTGTTCTCCCACTACCTACTCATTGATGTGTCATCCATGGATACAGCGAGACAAACATTATGTGTATTAATGTGATGTGCCGGGAATTCGCTGCGTGATGCAATTGCGTCACCGTTTTCGTTCACGGCCTTCCCCGACACATAATTTTCAGCATTCTTTCAGCTGCTACTCGCTGTCCAGTTGCTGTCTGGAAGAAAAATGACTGGAGGGTCTTATATGAGGTCCTGTGTTGGCTAGACTCATTTAAAGTCGTGATCAGTTCGGGTCTTGGTGAAATCGTGCTGAAATTCGTCTGTCACGTGAAGTGTGTCCAAGTGTCTTAGCAGTTGACACAACGAACGTCTATGAAGCAGCCTGTACATTTGTTTACAACGTAAGACAAATTTCGTTGTTTTCTTTGAGAATTCATCTTCGTTTCTGTTTCACTTGCAACCAGGTAATCACTTTATCAGTGCACAAATAACAGATGCATGTCTACACTTCAAGTTCCAGGAAATGGACTGACATATCCACGTGTCTGCTATTTTGAGACTTCAATACACAATTTTCGATTCGACATGTTTGTTTATTTATATTATAAAGCAAGATTTGGTTTTGCGGGAGGGGTTTGCATCGAGCAAGTAGTTTTGTTAATTTGCGAAATTTGATTCGTTTATTTTTCTTGTATCATGCAAAGGACCATTGTTTCCTACCATAATTTGACAATTCTATCAACGATGACGTCTCTCCCACGTTTTGTTGAATTTTCTGTGAGCATTTATAAATAAATAAATAAATATCGGTGCCAGATGTTTGTGAAAATATTTATTGAGTATATATATATATATATATATATTCAAAATATACAGGGTATATATTATTTTACGTCGGATTACAGATACACCCTTGTATTACGATCGACCCATCCCTTTCTTGGCCCTTTTGGTATTGAACCATGATTTAGGTTGGAAAAATCGGTAATATCCATTTTTTTTTCAGGTCAAAATAATAATAACCATAACTAGATACATGCTTCCGTTTGTCTTATTCGCAAAAGTCTACATTTCAGTCTGACATTTTAATAATTTCGTATAATTTCAAGGTTCAACCGTTCGACCAGGAACTGGATCAGAAATGCGCTTCGGAGGTTTTGCATATGGGTCAAAGCCACCTTCATGGTTCTTCCCTCTCTTGTCGTACACCTCAAGTTCGCCCTTTTTCGAGTCCCATTCGTAGATTTTACCCTTCCCATCCTTCCACCGAGGTCTCAGCCCACCACCGCCTTGTACGGGAGTTTTTCTTTTCGCTTCCGTGAGACCATCAAAAGCATTGATCTCATCAGTTTTGGGAGCCTTCTTCGGACCCGTACTTTCCGGTTGTTTATCATTCTCCGTTGAACTTTTGGGCTTCCTTGCTTCCATGGTGGTGGACGATGGAGAATACGACGTCCGGAATCGAGGCATTTCCAAGGGCCCGTTTTGTATTACAGTTGCAACTGCAGCGGTACCGACTACGGCAGCTCCAGCAGCTGCTACAGTGCCTGCTGTCAGACCCCCGAAGAGAGGCACCAGAGGCAGCAGAAAAACAAACCTTTTCTCCCGGTTTTTGACTCCATCGATATATGGATTTGCAGCCTGTGATAATAACAATAATACTTATTCGTACCTTTTGAATAAGAATAATAACAATCATTTTTTTCTTCGTTATTTGAATATCAAAAGTGGTGAACTTTGCTGCATATCATATGGACTGAAAAATCCCCCGAAAAATTGTTGTTTTCTTGACTTTTTTTCTTTGCCGTACCTTCGACGGTGTTATCAAGTCTCGTTCCATAGGCGCGGCAACATTTCTGCGGTTTCGTATATAATGCCACTCATTTTCGAGTCCCGAATTAGACGTTATCAACAAAAACAGAATTAAAGCTAGCGCGATAATATTGAACCCAAGTGTCTTTTTGACTTCCATCGGATCTAAAATACAGAGCCACACTGTTTCCGATCGTCACGGGAACGTTATTTTATACACTGCCCGACCAATTAAACGCAATCTCTCGATATTTACTCTGGGCAAATTGACTTTTTAAGATTACTCGTGAACTCTGAACGTTTGATCTGATATGCATCGATCTCTCCCCATTTCTGTTACATTTAATAATTTTTCACGCTCCACGTGAACTCTGACCCTTTGATAAACGACATCTCCGCACTTGTTGAACGTACTCTGTACGAACTTTGTAGAACGATGATATAATCGTGCACAATGTGGCACATAAATTTTATTTCTATATTCCTCGTGTGTATGTGTGTATATACCCATAATTTTTTATCGCTTAAGGTCCTTAAGGTTCCAGTGGCGTCGTCGCTATAAATGAGCACGTTTTATAGGTGCCTTTTTTTTTTTTGTTTCTTGTTGTTGACTTGAGCTCTGAGCCTTCGAACAAATCATCGAGTGATTCATGGCGAGTGCGAATGGTGTGAAAACGTGATTAAGAAAATAGTGTATTAGCACGTGAGATGCATTGGATTTTCCCTATAATTCTTAACGGATCCTTCTCGTCGTGCACAGCAACACACGCTTTCACTGTATCCACAACAGTGTGTATACAGTATGTGCCGCATAAAATTTCTTTTCGAGTCTACAGCATAGCCATGGAGACGAGGTCATGCGTCTCACCGTTAAGTTACAGCGACTCGCGCTTGACCCCTGACATCCAGGACAATGGTCGACCGGTACTCCATAATTGTTATTTTAATAAGCTAATTTTCGCCGGCGCGAGCATAGCATCGTTTCTCGTCTTCTCCGGGCCCGCGCTGTATATTACACGTTTCTTGTACACCGTCCGCAAGTACAACCTGCGGACGAAAGTTCAGAATGTCTTGGTGCTCGGTGGTTCATCGACGCGCAGGCCTCGCCTGCGTGAGATTAATGGTCATTACTTTCCCGGTAGAGTATATCCACACTTGGAGCACTGGCAATACATCCAACGATCGGTCGCCTCGTGTCATCAGGTGTATATCCATCGTTTCGACAAATTTTACACGACATTCGGCCATGTAATATTTAAGGATCCTTTTTTTCTTCATCCAAACTCAAGGGACCAAAAAAAAAAAAAAAAGAACCGAGAAAAACATTGACAATCTCTACGAAAAAGTTTGTTCGTCTTGACGTTAACAAAAAACGCGAAGTGTAAAAGAGAGTCTACTATGAGCTTGTTCTTCAGGGTCCGTGGAATCGACGGGAATAACCGTTTTGGCCTTGCGGTCGAAACGAAAGAGGAAGAAAAATGAAAAGCCGCGTGTAAAACTGAATCTAATTCTAACTCGTGGGTTTCTTCAGGGTCTGTGCGTTACAATCGGTGTCCGTGTATCTCAGTGAATTTAAGAAGTATCCGATAATGATCCAATCTCGAGGAGGCCCCGCGTGTTCATTGAATCGGCATCTCCACGTTCGGTTGTGATCCTCGCACCCTGGCGTACCTTTTCCCACAGGCGAAGATGAGGAAGACGAAGAAACGGGAAATGCGAATATCCACCGGGCGCTGATCGTGTGCGTGCCGCGAGCGCGGCGGCCGTTCGATCGAGGAACTCTCCTCTCCGCTCGGCCTGTGCGCAACACTATGGGGATTCGATATACGCGCGTGCATGGGGTATGTATCTACGGGTTACGCGGAGGTCGAAGGTCGTCGCGGCGTTGGCCGCGGACCTACGACGTCGAGGGTGGAGTGCGCGGTGAGAAGGGAGCAGCTGAGACGATGGGCGTAGCTCGTATTTGATGTAGACCCGAGCCTCCACCTCTTTCTTCCTCTTCTTCTTCTTCAGCTTGGTCTTCCTCTTCTTCTATGCGGTGTATCCGTCCGTAGGGATACCTTCGCCCGTGCGAAGGTGAACGCGGGCGCGAGGTACGTTGATATAGCGGCACAATTCCTTGCCATCGAGGAGAGAATCTTCGAATTCGAAAAATCTTAAAGCCCGGCTCTCGGCGTGCCCGAGACTTCTTCTTCTTCTTCCACCATTCTCGTTTCACGTGGAGGAACATTCGCGCAGCGGGAGAGAGAGAAATACGCCAGCAACGCGTACACACGCCGAGGGAAAGAGCCCAGATCGAATCGACTCTCTAACTTCTACGGACGTGTGTTCACTCGGGCTTCACTTGGCAAACGGACCCGAGGAGGAGGAGGAGGAGGAAGAAGTAGAAGAAGAAGAAGAAGAAGCGGAAAAGGTGAAAAAAAAGAGCAATGGTACATCGCTGAGGAAGGAATGAGATTAGGAGAGAAGGGTCGAAATCAGAATCGAAGAATACAGAATTTATACCGGTAAGGATATTTGCAATATTATAAAGCTTATGATTGATAAATGGTCCATACAAATTTACAGCCCACCAAAGGATCTAACTGATTTATTCTTGTGACCAATTAAATTGCAGGACTCGATAACTCAAAAAGTCGTGAACCACAATGAAGACCAAATAAATGCGGCGTATCTTTCGCCTCGTGTGTCGTCAACAGTAACAATGGCTGTAAACAAAGTCAACTGACAGGCTGATCGTGATAACGCATTGCTTGTGGTACCTTGTACGACGGAATTTCGTAAGGAACGATCGTCCATCTTCGGCCAGTCGATTGCGAGTCAATGGTGTCTGAAGACCTCGCGTACACCGGCAACGCTTTTACCTGCTTTACGCGTCAATGGCCTGCGCTTATGAAGACTCGAAAACACCTCGGAGCAACACGAAGACTCATCTCGAGGTTGACGACGTCTCGGACGTTCTCGGAACGTGTCCGAAGTATACTGCACGTCAATTACCGATAGGAAACTCCGAATGCTCACGGACACTTCGGCTATACTTTCGACACGCGTACACCGACCAAACTAGTGTCGATAGTAACTCCAGTGTCGCGTTTCAGTCCTGAATCACGAATTTCTATGGTGTCATTGTTTCGTCTTGACACTTTGATCGGGAGATCATTGACGGATCGTCCCGATTGTTCGCCACCTATTTTCGACAGCGTGACGATGAATTTTCTACATCAATGGACCAGGACAGGATTATAATAGTCGAAGCTAAATCATTAACGGGTTAACAGCTATTCAAATCGCTGCGTTGATGTGACAACAAGGAAGCGAGATTTTTGACAGAATCAATCCTCGCCTATTTCTCGCATCTGAACAGCCACAAAAATCGTAATTGACAGATTGTAACAATTGCTCGCAAACTGTACAGACAACGTGACGAAGCATTTGTCCATCGAATGTCCCAACATGCTTAGCGTGTTTGGGAAGCGATGATGAAGAAGATGGGCCATTTTTGACAGAATCAATTCCACCTGCTCTTCAACTTTTAGGCATACAATTTCACCGGGCAATTTACAAGACCAAAATGTCGATGAACATTTTGACTTAGATTGATTTTCAAGAGTCTCGTGAAAGAGGAGATCGTTCGAACTAGCAAACGAGAACATTCAAAGTTGCATAGACGAGGGGTTAATGTAGCGGGTGAAGCTGCCGCCGGTGAAGATGAAAGGACACGGAGAGGGATATTTTGAGGAGAGACAGCCAAGCGCGAGTCGCGGATTCATAACTCTTCCAGGTGACCGAGAGACTTTTCTCGGTGCGCGAATGTGCGGCAATTAAATGGCCTGACCAACCCCTCGTGCTATAAGCCATTAATCCAACGCGAAGTTGCGGAGGAGGAAGAATTCGCTCGGATGCCAGCCTCTCCAGGGGTTCCGGACTTGTTGAGAAGTACTTTTGTTGTATCCTCTCTCGTTTTTTTTCAATCGAGTCCATCCTTTCCCGCCTCCCGTTGTTTCAAAGAAAGAGTGCAGGACGCGTGAACAAAACCAGGTTTATATTTCCAGCCGTGTCACCAAGTAATCACGACGGGAGGGACCAAACCAACGGTCCACCATCCCCCACGTTCCTTTCGAATGACCTCGTCCCGACAGTTACCTCGGCTAACAGTGAATCGAAAGTATAATGCCTGA
The DNA here is from genome assembly GCA_947507545.1 of Clistopyga incitator. NCBI lineage: Eukaryota > Metazoa > Arthropoda > Insecta > Hymenoptera > Ichneumonidae > Clistopyga > Clistopyga incitator. Next base: position 1,247,966 of record OX382173.1, on the reverse strand, counting down.
AAACTGCGTTCGCCAAACCGTTCTCCAACCAAATGCCATGCGCGCCGCGGGTTTTTCTCGTTTTAATCGTCCTCTTATTATACTCTACCTGCATCGTCCATGGGCGGATTACAAATAACCAGCGCCTAAGAGCTCGTAATCATGAATTCGCGTTTGTCCTACGGCGCCTCTGGATAACGAACGTGACTTTTATCTTCATTCGTCTGATGACTTGTACTGTTTTTTTCATTTTTTTTTTCTTTTTTTCGTTGAGCAGGTGCATACTTTGCGTCTCCGGGAGACAAAAGGTTCAGGGTCAACCTGCATGACTACGAATTCGCAAGGTGCAACCTGAGAAGCGGGCGTTCACAGCCCTTAAGCTTGGGCGAAGTGCAGGGCGAGTACAGGTCATTAGTGAGCAGTTTAATACAATAGTGCATCTATTGTATCAAACAAAAATGGTCGCACATTTTTTCTCCATCAGGTTGATAGGAAAAAAAATTTTCATCCGAAAATTCAAAGGAAATGGGCAAAGCAAACCTGGACTTGAATTTAAAAAATTAATTGGCTCTCAATGGCAGCGCCTGATAATCACCAAGAGCAAGAAAGTGAACGATTTTCACCGAATCTCTCGGCACCGGTGGAGCCGCATTTTTGTATCGCGCACTTAACTACAAAATTGACAAAAATTTCGAAAAAGTGGACAATGACAATATAACCGGACTACTTGTGTTGCAGGCAATATAACCAAGGAGAAATATGATTGAAATACCCGCATGCTACTCTGGAATAGTACAGTGAACGGGTGTAGGACTGCCGGCACATGTGTACGTACAAAATACAAGAGGCTCATGAGGCAAATGGTAGAGGAGAAGAGGTGAGCGAGCGAAAGCTCGAGCCCCCACAGAAAACGACTCGACGGAGTAGTCGCGACGCGACTCGGCCTCCGCCGCAGTGTAACCTCTGATCTCGAGGCAGGTGAGGCACAATTTTTAAAAGCGATCTCGTGCGCTCCGGAGATCCAGCAACTCGGCAGAGTCAGGGGACACGAGAGCGAAGCGGGGCGAGGGCTAGGCATGTATCGCCGAGGATTCGCCGATTGGCCGGCTTCGTCGCAATACAGCCAGTGACGAGAATGGAGGCCATCCGGGGACCACAAACACTCCCACCCTCCCCCCGCGCCTAGTATTACCTGCCTCCGAAGAATCTACCTTTGTGAAGAAGCTTGTATGCTCGGATATTTTCATATACACGCGCTTCTATACGGATATTTGTGGTTGTGCATGCTGCGGTAAGTAGCAAGTGCCCATATGGCATACGAACAGATCGCATACCGATTCATGCGTCCTTTTACACACGTTTCATTTTACGCCTGTGTTCGAAACATCGATACGCAATGACGCGTAATACACTTGGCTATATCCCCCCCCTCGTTTTTACAAGGACCTACATGCACTGATGCGCTGTTTGTGCACTGCTTTTAGAGATGCGCAACCGATTCACCTTCGTGATCCTACTTCGCTCACCGATCCTCCGATCCTCGTTAGTGGTCCTTATTGCGGTGGAGGCGGTTGTCGTCCGCAGGTGCCGATCATTCTGCTCCAGTCTTTGCTACGTTACGCCCTTTGGATGTAGTGGATAATGGGAATCTTTATGGGCTCAAGTTGACGCTTGGGCATTTTTTGGGAATTCAGTTGGCACTTGGACATTTTTGGGAATGCAATTGACGCTTGGGCATTTTTTGGGAATTCAGTTGGCGATTGGACATTTTTGGGAATGCAATTGACGCTTGGGCATTTTTTGGGAATTCAGTTGGCACTTGGACATTTTTGGGAATGCAATTAACGCTTGGGCATTTTTTGGGAATTCAGTTGGCACTTGGACATTTTTGGGAATGCAGTTGACGCTTGGACAGTTTTTGGGAATTAAGTTGGCACTTGGACACTTCTGGGGTTTGAGGTTTATCCACTCAGCAATATTGTTGTGTGGTATCGAATGTCGTTTTGCGAAACAAAGTAATCTCACGACTGTAGTGTTTTCGTACTTAGACCGTTCTCTGATCTAATGTGCCACAGAATACCGTAAAACTACGGCATCAGAGAGTGGCTAATTGCTGCAATCAGATTGCATGTCGTTGATTGCCGCAATTCGGTTGTACGAGATCTTTGGAAGCACGTACACGCTACAATTATTTCCAGCTATATTAGTACAAGCCATGGTGCACCTCGTGCTGTGTGTTCACCACATGTTTCAGAATATTTTCTCGATATGTGAGATTACATCTATGACTGAATTCCCAATAATGACATTGCCCAATGGTAACCCAAATTCGTCCACTTATTCGCTATTCTACAACGAAAATACAACTTTCAATCACATTTAGCAAGCACCGAAACAAAAGCATTCAGAAAACCTGAAGTACAAAATCAGGAGACCTCTTTTATTGCTATTGACATAGTATAACACCCCTACAATTTTTATTTCTCTCGAATATTATTTCCCTAACGAAACCGCGAAACTTTATAAACAATTGTCATTAAAAAAAAATCTTAATACAAGCAAAACAATTCTGTAAAAAAATTCTATCGCTTCGTGTGCGTGACCGGTACTTGAAAATTGCAGGGTCGAGGCTTACGATCGGGAGATCGGTGAGCAAACGCAACATTTTCAGGATATCCTGATGGCGTTGGAGGTGACGTGTGTGGTCCACGCAGGCAGAAACAGATTAGCGAGATGAATCTGTGCGAAGCGCCGAACTGCCGAGTCTCTTAATGCCTCGAACGAGGAACGCGCGGCGGGCACAGGAGTGAAAGAAGAAGAGGAAGAGTGCGAGAGGCGCGTCGTCAGGACGAAGCCGCCGCGCGGCGGCGATGAGGCATACGCCGAGAGGAGCCTCTCGATCTCCACGTGCGATCATCCGCACTCTTCATCGGAGCGGCAAACCGCACCATCGCAACGCTCTCTTACGATGTTACGATGTCGTAATGCACGATCCGAGAGCGCGGCCAGGGAGTAATATCTCTATTAATAATGTAATTGCTGGGCGCCCGGGAAGATCGTGCATGCTCGCACGACCATTAGGGCCAACGCGCCAGACCGCTGAGGGGTTCTTCTTCTTCGTGGCTTGTTCCAAGTGCGCTTTTCTCTCTCTCTTTCTTCTTATATCCGCTGCCGCTGCTGCTGCGTGTGTATGTACGATCGCTCTTCAAAGTTTCTCCAGCGAAAAGCGTGATCGTTTAACCGGTCATCGGACGTGAACTTTGGTCAAAGGGTATGCGGCATCGGCGGAAAATGAGAGCAGACATCACTCGCAACTTAAGCTCGACAATGTTGCAACGTTTCATTCTATTACAGCGAATGTATAAATAACGAGCGAATGTAAAGGGAAATATGAACACGAGTGCGATGAGTTCTGAGCTTTTCTCTCTCTCTTTTCTTATATCCGCTGCTGCGTGTGTATGTACGATCGTTCTTCAAAGTTTCTCCAGCGAAAAGCGGGATCGTTTAACCGGTCATCGGACGTGAACTTTGGTCAAAGGGTGTGCGGCATCAGCGGAAAATGAGAGCAGACATCACTCGCAACTTAAGCTCGACAATGTTGCAACGTTTCATTCTATTACATCGAATGTATAAAGAACGAGCGAATGTATATTTGTTCTTCTCTGATAGCGGAAAGAGATTATTAAAATATGATTATCAAAGGGAAATATGAACACGAGTGCGATGATTTCTGTATGGCAGACCGAATTTCAGCCGGTCTCGTAAAATAGAAATTTATTTAGGCACTTTATTCAACTATTTTTTGAAAACTGTAATTTTTTTGAATCGTATTTTGTTATAAATTTAATCGAGGGATATGGAAATTTCAGTAAATGCGTAGAAATTATAATTGCCTGAATTATTATAGGACGTTGTTGTATTATATATAGGTAATTGAAAATAATTGGCAACGAATTTTGTTGAATCTTAAAATGCCGAACAAATACCAATGAAAATTCCTCACCCGTTTCTTTAATATATAGACGTAAGTATATAAATAACTGTAATTACCGAGGAGGTATGGTTACATTTGTATATTTCGAATGAAAATGATATTGGTAATGTGGCTATACGGCGTGTAAGTATGATAGGTGCATAAGTTATTAGTCGTGCTTACTGGCAGGTAAAGCGTGAAGGGAAATATTCAGCGCTGGAGATACGCGTGTTTTTGTCGTTGTGGCTAATTGAAGGAGCATTTTTAACAGCGAGGGATAGGCGGGTAATGCATACGACACGGGAAATCTAACGTTTCTTGCGTATACTTGGTGCGTGAGCCCGTCAGACTAGGATAATAATTGCATTGGCAAGCTAATGGACGAGACTGCTGGAATATCCGCCGCTTGTGACGCGCCGATACTTTCTTATATCTTCGTACCTATCGCCATTATCACTTTATGGCAAAGTGCTATTTATCCTTGTTATTATTATTCGCATTTTTTTATTTTTACAGAGTAGACTGATGAGCTACTGGAATTGACGAGTAGCCTCAGAAGAAAACATTCACTCCACTCGAGCTTCCGTTTTAACAGCCCGCCTCCTGATTGGTTCCTTGGATTCTGATTATCCTCAGCCCTCTGTGAGTCCTTAGGGCTCTAATTATTCTATGAGGCCCTTAATTAACTACAATTATTCCTACGCCTCCTGATTGGTTCCTTGGATTCTGATTATCCTCAGCCCTCTGTGAGTCCTTAGGGCTCTAATTGTTCTATGAGGCCCTTAATTTACTAGAATTATTCTCGAGATAATTGCTGTGTACTGCATTTTAGAAGAAAACATTCACTTCACTCGAGCTTCCGTTTTAACAGCCCGCCTCCTGATTGGTTCCCTGGATTCTGATTATCCTCAGCCCTCTGTGAGTCCTTAGGGCTCTAATTGTTCTATGAGGCCCTTAATTAACTACAATTATTCCTACGCCTCCTGATTGGTTCCTTGGATTCTGATTATCCTCAGCCCTCTGTGAGTCCTTAGGGCTCTAATTAATCTATGAGGCCCTTAATTAACTACAATTATTCTCGAGATAATTGCTGTGTGCTGCATTTTAAGGATATTTCATAGAACTCACAAATTTTGAGATACTGACAGGAATTCAAGGTTACTGATCGACATTCACACAAAATTACAGACACTCATAAAGACTTTAGAATATTATTTATTAAAAATGATTTCGATTGAAGGAAATAGAAGGTCCTGAACAAAGAATTGAAAATAAAAATTGAATTATTGAATATTTTGTGTGGAATTCGAGATAATGGGGGAAAAATGGTCCGAAGAACGGTCAATACCGATCATATAGAAGGTATATTCTGAGATTCAGGCCTGCCTCCTTTATCTTAATCGTCTTCTCATGCTGGTTGTCGTTCCGTCCGACAGCTCGAGACAAACAGCGCCAACGACGGTGTCCGTGCGGCAAAAGCGCGCGGGGATGCATCGTGCTGGCCCATTAGGAGGGTATTTCACGGCACGTCATGTTTATGTCGTCCACGTGACTCCGCGCGACACTGCGCTCGGCTCGCGACCGCGCGCACTCGCAATTCGAAGCCCGGTCGAAGGTGACGTCGTCTTCCACTAATACACACTCACGAATATAAATTCTACGGGTGGGAACAATTTCGTCGAGTTATTGTGAACTCTAAGCTAAACATCCACGCATCACAGATAACCATTTCTCTTTAAATCTCTTCTATCAATGATTTATTATAAAAAATACAAAAAATTAATTTCGAATAAACCTCCCGGTATATGCGTTTCATATAATAGTATATTTCAAGTTTATAAAATATAGTGGAAGACTTTTTAATTAAAAATCGCAAAGCAGCGAACGACATTTTTCTTTTGTAGTATTAATTATTTTCCTTCACTTTAGTTACGAAAAGCATAAAATAAATAAATAAAAATATTTGCAGATCTACATTTTGTGAAGTATTTTAATAAAATATCAATACAAATTAATAATAGAATAAATTAGCAAATAATGATTTTTTTAATAGTTAAAAATATGCATATGTCTGCATTGAAATATTTATTATCCAAACATCGAATGAAACTCATTATATTTTGACTGGCATAGTATGTGCACATAGTATATAATAATAAACAATATAGCACGCCCATAACTCTGCAGATTTTGAGAAAAAATCTGGATATAGTTGCTCGGGACAGTCTTTGTTTATTTTGACATTAGCAGATTTATATGTTATAAAATATTTAAACAAATTAATAATAGAATAAATGAGCAAAAAATGATTTTTTTAATAGTTAAAAATATGCATATGTCTGCATTGGAATATTTATTATCCAAACATCGAATGAAACTCATTATATTTTGACTGGCATAGTATGTGCACATAGTATATAATAATAAACTATATAGCACGCCCATAACTCCGCGGGTTTTGAGAAAAATTCTGGATATGGTTGCTCGGTCCAGTCTCCGCTTAGCTTGACACGAGCTCTCTGATGCTCAATGACCCCTTGAGATATATTCTGATTTGGTTAAACTTCTGTAAGTGGGAAAAGTCGAGAGAGTATCAGATCTCGAGGAGATTCTCGCGCGGCGTCGCGCGTCGAATGGACCGGCTCTCGGGCGTCGCACGGCGAGTCCGGTCAGCGGGGGTGCGCGTCAGCCTCTTAACGACTCATTTGTGTCTCCCTGCAACTTTACGAGTCGGCTGATCGATTATTTTATTTTACTTTAAGGCTTTTCTCTTTCTCGCTTTTTTTTTTCACCCCGCTAACCCCTTCCCCTCATCACATTCTACCTTTTATTTCAACTTTCATCCTCGTAGTCAAGCGATAATTGAACAACATTTGACGATTTTTCATCATTTTTTAAATACAAGCTCAACGTCACACTTTTTTTTTCACCATTTCAGCTGATATTATAAAAAATAAAAATTGGGGACGTTTTTCCATTAGAATTTCAAATTTTTCCATAAACTTTTATTAAAAAAAAAACATATTTTAAGAGATTGGTACTTCGGTAATTCAGAAAAAATTCTACAATATTTGTGAACTGTCGCTTGAGAATATAATTATTTTAATGCGTGCAACTTTTCGCGTTTGCATTTTAAATCGGCGAAAGAAAAAAGTGAAGTTGTTTGGAAATATTGAACGATGCAAAAAAAAAAAAGTTGGGGACGTTTTTCCATAAGAATTTCAAATTTTTCCATAAACTTTTATAAAAAAAAAAAAAAACACATTTTAACAGATTGGTACTTCGGTAATTCAGAAAAAAATTCTACAATATTTGTGAACTGTTGCTTGAGAATATAATTATTTTAATGCGTGCAACTTTTCGCGTTTGCATTTTAAATCGGCGAAAGAAAAACGTGAAATTGTTTGGAAATATTGAATGATGAAAATTTACCTATCGGTGCATAAATCCTCTTTTTTCTATTTTTTTTTTCGTTGTTTTTTAAGGGGAGCGTTTTTTCCCGTCATCATCCTCCGAGTTTTTCGTCGCCGCGTATATTCTCTTGGGGATATTCGCAGCGGCTGACTCGCCGGGAGTAGGTATCTCATTTTATCGAAGTATCGGGTTACTCGCGAACGACGCGAGCAACCGAGATATATGTATATGCCTCGAAATCTCACGAGCTATCCGGAGGTGCTTGCTAGCTAACTCGAGCTCCCGGGAAGAGCGAAGAGTCGAGCAGCAACCTATGGGCCTCCGCTTGGGTCACGCTCGCTCGATAGTAGAAAATCTCACCACGCTTATACCGCTAAGATTTATATTAGAAGAGCTCGCGAGCTTAAACTCTACTCTGTTATAAGTTGTAAAGTTATAAGTATTGGATGAGACACGGTGAAGATTTGAGATACCAGAAAGTACTTTATGCCAGTACTTTCTGGTTACTGCCAGAGGAGGTAATGCAATGTCGTACACTCCAAGAAAAATCTATCACTCCTAACTACAAAGTGGCAAGTGTATCTATTTTTAATTTTTTTTGTTACTGTTACAAAACAACAACAAATAAGTGCACGAAAGTATATAAAATCGTGAACGAAGTTGTAGTTGTATAGGGAGATCACGATTGTTGCATGTGCTGATGTTACCACTTGTTATTAAAGACTGAGTGATGTACAGCTTATTGAATTAGGGGATGAGCTGATATTCAGTTATCGAGAGCAGTGATTATGGACCATAATATTGGTATACTGAAATGGTATTAATTCCATTTCAGGGAATAAATTATTATATGTAATAAGTAATATCTCATATATAATAATTATTTCACAATTAATATATATATATTTTTTCTCAAATTACACTATTTTCGGGTAGAAAATTTAGTTTTAACCCTCTACGGTCAATAATAATGATGTTACCGCTTGTTATTAAAGAATGAGTGATGTACAGCTCATTGAATTAGGGGATGAGCTGATATTCAGTTATCGAGAGCAGTGATTATGGACCATAATATTGGTATACTGAAATGGTATTAATTCCATTTCAGGGAATAAATTATTATATGTAATAAGTAATATCTCATATATAATAATTATTTCACAATTAATATATATATATATTTTCTCAAATTACACTATTTTCGGGTAGAAAATTTAGTTTTAACCCTCTACGGTCAATAATAATGATGTTACCGCTTGTTATTAAAGAATGAGTGATGTACAGCTTATTGAATTAGGGGATGAGCTGATATTCAGTTATCGAGAGCAGTGATTATGGACCATAATATTGGTATACTGAAATGGTATTAATTTCATTTCAGGGAATAAATTATTATATGTAATAAGTAATATCTCATATATAATAATTATTTCACAATTAATATATATATATATTTTCTCAAATTACACTATATTCGTGTAGAAAATTTAGTTTTGACACTCCATGGTCAGTAATAATCATGTGCTTAATTTTATAAAAGTAAAGTCGACGTTCCGGCATTTGAAAAATGATAAAAAATGTTTTTTTCAAGTTCATCTTGTAATTATGATATTTAATTAATTCCAGACTGTACCTTTTCTGCACCTCGGCTATTAGCGCGGATTGATCTGCGCGATATTCTGTAGAAGCGTGTGAGTAAACGTCGCTCAGTCACCCAGCGCGAGATTTTCTAAGCGCATTGCGCAGAGGCAACGACAATTTTACAATGGCCCTGCCATAGTGAACGAACGCGGGCGCGCGGGAGTGGCATACAACTTTATAGTACTCACCTTTATAATACGTTTCAGAGTTTACGACGCGAGGGACAATTCCCTCGCGTTACGAACGACCTCGCACCGTTATGCCGGCGCAACCAAAGAATTCCTTCACCTTCGCGGCCGAGCATTTTTACCCCTTCGTTCTCTTGAGATATTTTCTTCCATCCGGTATGTCAGACATTTTTTTTTTTTTTTTTAAATCTCCGCTAACCGGAAATTCTAAAACGCCAATAAATACCACGGTGTGAATTGCCAGACAATTTTATTTTTATTTTATTTTTTCGTATTCTGACTAATCAAGATTTAAGAACGTTAAGTCGATTAAAAAAAATTCAGTTATCTGAATTTTGTTCTAATTTGATTGAAAAATTTCAATTAAACATACCATTTGAAAAACGGAGGGAAAAATGTTCCTGTCACTATCGAAATTACCGTTAGGTCAACTGACTTTCATATAGGCAAACAAATCGTTGGTCCGTTCTTGGAAGAATGTATTTTTATTTATCAGTTGCGGATGGAGGATTGACCCCGAATGACCGGGTCAACGCAAAGGAAAGCAAGGAGCTTGGAGAAGAAAAAAAAAAAAAAATTGAATCAATCTTGATTCGACCACCCACGTCGAGTAAAATTACGAAGAACGATGAGATTTGCGATTTCGATCTGCTCAAGCGCGAAGGAGACAAATTGTCGAAGGAGAAGAAGAAAAAAAAAAACGCTGCTTTGCCTGGTGAATATAAATGCTGGTCTAAGAATTGAGACGTCCCGCCAAGTGCTAACGACGTCGGCTATGGGCAAGATACACACGAGCCGGGCTAATCCGCGTGATCCTTTCCGATCCGAAGGCCGCGACCCTTTGAACTCGTACTGATTAAGTGGGGAATATAATCTCGACTTGTGATACTTTTGATGTATTTCCCAGCAGAAGCAATCATTTATTTGTTCAAAGGAGTAATAATAGTTGATTGAAACAACTCTCACTCACCCATGCCAATTTGGCATCATTTTTCAAACCACCCGGATCATATTTGCATAGTGTGTTACACATTATTGATTTATTCTTTGAAGGTAACATTTCAAGTCTCCGCGTACCCTCTGAAGAATTGTTCGTTCCGTATTGCACTCATCCGATGATTATTTTCAACTGAGTCAATGGTTAACACAATCAATTCAATGATTAATAAGACTGAGTCAGTGGTTAACACAACCAAGTCAATTATTAATATGACTGAGTCAATGGCTAACACTATCAATTCAATGGTTAATAAGACTGAGTCAATGGTTAACATTACCGAGTCAATGGCTAACACAATCAATTCAATGATTAGTAAGACTGAGTCAGTGGTTAACACAACCAAGTCAATTATTAATGTGACTGAGTCAATGGCTAACACTATCAATTCAATGGTTAATAAGACTGAGTCAATGGCTAACGCTATCAATTCAATGATTACTAAGACTGAGTCAATGGTTACCACGATCGAGTCAATGGTTAACATGACCGAGTCAATGGCTAACACAATCAATTCAATGATTAATAAGAGTGAGTGAATGGTTAACGCAATTAATTCAATAATTAATGAGACTGAGTCAATGGTTAGCACAACCGAGTTAATTATTAACACAAGTAGCAGACGACAATTTACGTCCGTAACTCTTTTTTTAAAAAAGACACAGTAACAAACGACCTATTCATTCTTCGAACGATCTATAATCATCAGTAACATCATTCCGGTGCTTGAAAAAATGGGTTTGACCATTTTTCATCAGTGGCCTCCGACTTTTGACGGATAGTGCGGATAATCGTCCTGCCTTTCGCATGCAGGTCCAAACGAATCGACGTTGTGCGTCGACGACCTCAGCAGGTTACCTTCATTCAATTCACATACTCGACACCGCCGCGTTTAAAAATTCATCTCTCCAAACAACGAGTCAATGGTGAATGTAGTTTGTGGCTTATGCAGTCTGCAAGACAGCAAAGTTCTGCACGACGATTGACGCAACATTCACACCCGACACCAATCATTTTGCGCATCATCAAACCCCGTCTATACATCATGACATCATTCGCGCTGAGAAGATTCATTTATTATAAATCAATAACTTATTAATCACAAGCAAAGTGAGCGTTTGCAGCGCACGCTTGGAATCAATTATTTACCACGTGACCAACCGCTGCAAATTTTTTTTTTTCAAATTTATTTTAAATCTACATTTTTACCCAAATAATTCAAATCTTGCCCCAAAAAATGGCTTATGGTCAATAATTCCAAGTGAGTTTGAATTAAAATATATTAAACTTGGCTTTTTTAAAATTTTCTTCTTTCTCCAATAAATACATTCAAATCTATTTAAAATATATTCACTTATGACCATAAGATCTGTAAAAAAAAAAGATTATTAGCGCAGTTAAATCTATATATTAAAATAATGGGATTAAAAAGGTTTGATACATTTAATGGTAAAAAATGGTTGAACTGTCAAAGAATTCGTTATATCATATCCGGGTTAAATCGAGTTAAGAATGAGGCACTCAGCATTTATTCCTAAGTCACCGAGTCGATTTGTATGTGGCGAATCGCAACACTGTTGGCTTAACGCTGTGCACGAGGAGCGAAAGATTTCTCGCGTGTCACCGGTGTCAACGAGGGACGCGAAGAAACGGCTATAATCCCATGAGGACCTTACGAGAGTAATGGTTAAGAGTCTCGCGAACGAGCTCGGGCCGCGCGTGAATACCTAATTAAGATGTTAATTACTCGGGGAAGAAAGGCTGCGCGGCATAGGGATAGCATTGTATGTGCACCGTATTGCAGCTGCAATGGGTAAAACGTTTCACCTCGTACAGCGTTGGAAGGCTAACAAATTTGGAATCATCGGCAGAGAGAGAGACGCGTCTCTCTCACGATTGATCGTGAGATCTTTAATATCGATATGCGATACGTATTAACTGCAACACCATTCGAGAGAAGTACATTTAACCTAAGTACTTTAATCACACGATTTATTTCCATTGAGTGGTTGTTAACCAAAAAAAAAGACACTTGGTTCAGTCGGTTCAACAAAAATCAGCGTATAAGGCAAATAAAAAAAGATATAGCTAGAAATGATTAAATTTTGAATGCATTTTTATGCATTCGAAAAAAAACTTCAAAATGGCGGTCCAAAATAAAAAAATCACTGGATACGAATGAAATTTGGCAATCGTGAGTTTTCGGATTCGCTGATTATAAACTGAATTAACTGCAACGCAATTCGAGGGAAGTATATTTAACCTAAGTACTTTAATCACACGATTTTTTTCCATTGAGTGGTTGTTAACCAAAGTTTAAAAAAACGACATTTGGTTTAGTCGGTTCAACGAAAACCAGCGGATAAGGCCCAAAAAAATCGGATAGAAATCATTAAATTTCGAATGCATTTTTATGCATTCGAAAAACAAATTCAAAATGGCGGTCCAAAATAAAAAAATCACTGGATACGAATGAAATATGGCAATCGTGAGTTTTCGGATTCGCTGATTATAAATCTGGACTCCGAAAACCTGAATTCAAGATGGCGGTTCAAAATACAAGAGACACATTGTCGCTCGTCAGAAGAAGATCATAGATACATTGAATGCCCAGAGGAGATCACATACGACATTGTAAACGTGCACAGGAATTCAGGGACTTGACTCACGTGGATAATGGGCCTTGAATCTCGTGACCGTTGGCGCCAGGAGAGTAAATTAATGAAAATGTCCAAAGTGCCGGGATAACCGAGGAATAAAAGATAACTATGAGACTTTCATGTGTCAGGTGGAGATCACGAGAAAGGCCCAGCAACATCAGAGAAGACTAGACGTGTCCTGAAAGAGGCATAAACAATGGAACTGGAATGCGCCATCTTACGGGCGTAAGATGCTATCGTAAGACTTTTACGCTTCCTTACGTCGACCACACCGACGACGAGGCCCCCTCCAAAAATTATATCTCACGTTTTTTTTCTTTGGGCCTCATGTGGACCACCGAAAAGAAGCCTCATCGGTATAGGGAGGCCCTTACCCCCGGTGCAGGGGCCCAAAATCTTATGGCCCTGTGCCCGTGTCGTCATAAGTAAACTCTCGGACTTTCAGCCCCCGACAGCGAACTTTATGCGAACGACATTGTGACACCTTGCTGTGCTTGCTACGTGCTGCGCTGTAACCCGATATCTTCTCGTTTATGCTCTCATACGAGATCACGGGAGCCTTAAGGAACATTTGGGACCGGTAAATTTAAATGAAAAGAAAAAAAGAGATTTTTTTTTTCACCGTCTGCAATGATGTGACCTATATTAGGGAAGAGCTTTCGATATAACGTTTAAATAATTATTATAATAAATATTCTCTTAAATATATAATATATAAAAATATATAAAAATATTCTGTTAAAAAAAAGAAAATGAAGTCAAGACCAAAAAAAAGTCTGTGTGTCTCCGCACATAGAAAATCAATGGATAATATTATCGGGACGCAAAAAGTACCGCACATTTCTTGTATGAAAAATAATTGCAAAAAAAAACCGGGGCCCTCAGAAAAATGTTATTCGACGGCTAATGTCTTGGGAATGAAATTTAACGAACCAATCTCTTGCCTCGGCGTTCGCCAGAGCACCAAAGTGTCGGTGTGTGTGTGTGTGGAATATAAGCTCACGCGTTCCTCGATACAAGAATCGAGCCCATTGCAGTTTCTCCGCACATACTTCTAACGTCTCTACTGCTCGTTTGGCCCCGGCGCACCGAAAGGTTACAAGAATCCGCGCGAGCCTAACGCAAGAACCATAATGAGATATAACTGTTTAGCGTCGTGAAATCTGTTATTGTTTATTAAGAAACTCATTTTTTTTTTTTTTGTGGCTTGAGAGAAAAGTGTTAAGCTGCGGACGAAGCTGCCGGTGCTTACCAGCCGCGAATTCTTCGACGTCCTCGCTTCGATACATCTATATATGAAACTCGGATGACTCTCTTGCACATTCGTTCGCTATGTTACCTCGCGCATGTTCGTTTATTCGTTCGCTCGCGGGAAAGCCAACTTAATCTCTCGCGCGAATGCCTCCGTTACACACAAACACTCACCTTTCCTTCTTCTTCTTCTTGTATATCGCTTACGTACAGGTGTACGTATATATACTATTTATTTATATATATATATATATATACGTACTGTAATGTACCATTATACGAAATAGAGACGTCGCACGTAAAGTAACGCGAGTATTGCGCCAACTTATACGTACCAGTGTATACACGATGCCAGGCAAGAAAATCGGATAAGGGTTAAACGATATAAACGATCGTTATCGAGCCAGAGTTATTTCGTTTTATACTTAATTGCTCGAGACAACGAAATCCTTCGGCGTTAAGTAACTGTGCCTGTACGTAATCCTTTTTGCGCTTGTACGATACTAATACAGTAGGGAGGCTGGAAATCGGTATCGGGAAATCGGTAGACGGAAAAGAAAGCGAGACTAGTGCACGTGGAATTATTGTGGTTTCGCGGAGCAAGCAATTTCGCATAGAGGGCATTCAAACTCGCGGAAAAATGTTGGTATCGGTAAGTGTGAAGAGTGGGAATTTTTTTTAAGGAGCGTCGAGTGAATTGAATGCGTAGGAAAATTTTTGGAGGCTGGGAATCGGTATCGGTAGACGGAAAAGAAAGCGAGACTAGTGCACGTGGAATTATTGTGGTTTCGCGGAGCAAGCAATTTCGCATAGAGAGGATTCAAACACGCGGAAAAATGTTGGTATCGGTAAGTGTGAAGAGTGGGAATTTTTTTTAAGGAGCGTCGAGTGAACTGAATGCGTAGGAAAATTTTTGGAAATTATCCTTGTTGAATTATTGGGATGAATTACATAAAATACAAGTGTAAGAATATAATTTTCCTCAAGATAAAAAAAAATTGAAATTATTAAATGAAAAATATTAACGATACTTAAAAAAAATGTTAAAAGTTTAGTGCCTGTGAATCGATAAGATTTTTTTTTTATGTTATGTAATTAAGTAAAAATTCTTACTGCGTTGTCATCGTCATTACTTTGGCTTCAGAAATGACCCCTCGAATTGCACATTCGTCGAAGACGAGAGTTACCTTTTTACCGTGAAGACAATGCCTCGGGTTTTAGCGAAATTTTCAGTGAAAATAAAAGAATTTGTATACACAATCGATCGTTGCAGTAATGTACCCCTAGAAGAGAGTCGATACGTGCGCCCCCCACTTTTCGACGCTAGAGTTGCGCGTGGGTGCTGTGGGATATCTTTTGAGGCGTTCGATGCCGCGTGGAAGATTATCTCGCATTATCTCGCGCTATCGCGCACGATCCTCAGATCTCACCCCGAGATAGGATCGCGGGTGCGCGCAAGGATCGAGAGGATCGAGCGTCGAAGAAGCGAGAAGGAGGGCCACGACCCGTCGCTCCATTACGATCTCCTCGTGTACTTACACCCAGTTTTCTCTCTCGCTCTCTTTCTCCGTCTCTCTTACTGTTTCTTTTGCTCCGGACAATCTCTCTCTCTCTCTCTCTTTCTCTCTCGGTTTTCAGATAGAAGCGCGAGCAATATTGCATCGATATAACTTGCACCTTCCTCTTTTCCTCCTCCCGCTTACTTACCGATCGATCGTAGATCTCCGGGCCTCGGCTCAGGACCATGAAGATCAACGGGCACTTGCGAAATCGATCCTAAATTAGCATCCTCTGTGGATATTCTTATCAGCTACGATCAGGGAAGTCTAATCCAAATGCATGAGGATAACCATCGACTTGTATGTAGCCACACATTACATGCACATTTAGACAGCAGTGGGATGAAAGGAGACCGATATGAATAGGTACATCGGCTGGAAAAATATTAACAGACCTTTTAGTTTCCGGCCCTCGTGTATTAATATATTTAGCTGCTTTTGATTTTTTTTTTTTTTTCATTTCGAACACACATTGTAATTAAAATTAGAGAAAGATTATCATTTTAGAGATAAATGAAATGAGAGAATTTTTTAAAATTATACTCCCCCCCTGGGAGTTTTCTATTTCCTGGGACCTTTTTATCCCTCGGGAGCTTTCCATCCCCTGGGATCTTTTTATACCTCGTAATAACGCTTATCGCTTAGGACCTTCCCTGACCCTCCTAACCCTCTGAACCCTTTCCATCCCCCGAAACGACCCCTATCCCTCACAAATTTCTCCAATATCTCCAATAAGAGGATAATTTTAGAGATAAATGAAATGAGAGAATTTTTAAAAAATTATAAACCCCCCCCCCCCCTTGGAATTTTTCTATTTCGTGGGACCTTTTTATCCCTCGGGATTTTTCCATCCCCTGGGATCTTTTTATACCTCGTAATAACGCCTATCGCTTAGGACCTTCCCTGACCCTCCTAACCCTCGGAACCCTTTCCATCCCCCGAAACGACCCTTATCCCTCACAAATTTCTCCAATATCGCAAATAATCATTCATTCACGATAACTGCGTCAAGACTCGATTTTACGTGCACTTTTTCTTCACAACAAACCATCTTTAAAAAATTGGATAGGTAAAGTAGAGTCAGCAATGCCAAAAAAAAAGTTTCCCTCTTCTCGAAATCCCATAGCTTCGGGATGTATATAAATTCGTGTCGCGAAAACGCACAACATTGTGAACCATAGCAAGAAGCGGCAGCATCGGTATCGTCGTTCGACCGACCACCGAGCGTTCGGGCAAACGTCTCACGCGCGTGCGCGCGCGCGCGCGCCTTATCATTCGGCCGATCTCTCGACGATTTGTCAGAGCTCGACCGGCCGTGTACCACCTTATCAAATATATATCGAACACCGCTCCCTCGTGTATTTACTGCTGGCCGTGAGCTTACGTGCGAGCACCGGAGCGCACAAGCTTTCGATTCGATCGTCCGCGCCGCTTCGTTCGATCTCCTTACCGGTTCTTTGCGCTGCTGAGCGTGCGCTATGAGCCGATCGGGCGCTGCGCGTGAGGAACTCTCTCTCCGCTGTTCGCGTCAGCCCATAGAACCCTTACGGGACTCTCGAACCCCCTTTAGACCGATCGTACTCCACCGAGATCTTCGGGTTGTGTACTCGCGGGTATCGAGAGACACACATTCGCACGATTATCGTATCGAATAATCCGAACGCGTTATATACGTTATTCCGATATATATTTACAGCTTACGTACCGAAATAAATGAGAAGCTCGTGTGTGCCCTTGTCAGATATAACCACGCTGGCCATTCTGAAATTGACGATGCCGATCTCAATGGCAGGTGGGCTTAGTTCGATCGAATCGAGCAATAGATTCGAACCGATATAAATATATCCTTCCTATTGATTTTGTGATCGATTAAATAATAAGTACTTCTGTAAGATTCATTTTTAAAAATAATTATAACCATGAATATTTTTTTGGTGGTCCATATTTTACGTAATAATAACCTTCGATTATTACTCGTTCATTTAATTGCGCATTGAAATTGCATATGATTTTAATTCAATTAAAAATATATAATTTCGTGAAAGGTAAAATAAATAAAAAATGTTATTGCTGTTAATTTCTCTCCTTGGGAAATTAATTTGATTGAGTGGAAGCAGGAAAATCGGATGTGGTATTATTTAAAACAAATAAAATATTCTTAAATGTAATGACTTGAGAATCGCGAGTTTTGTGCGATCGTCGGCCACCATGCGCAAGAATCTTGGCCTGCCTCTGATGCCTACCAATGCCAGCGCTAATCCGGTCTTATCGACCGTTTAGTCGCCACGCGGTTAAGCACACGAGACCCCGCCCGTTCGCACGTCCAATCACGATAAGCTGCAGGCGAACTCGGCTGCTGTACTGCCGCGCTGTTGCGCGCAGCCGTTGTACCGGCAGACATCGGGACGCGGCTTCTAAATACTGCGGTAATGACGTTTAATATATCGCCGCGAGATAACAATCCTCGGAGAAAACCACAACGATACGAGCCCCCGGATTTTTACCTCTGGCTTATCTCCCGAGCCGAGAATTAACCAACCGATCGAGCTATTCAGGGTGCGATCGTTGCGTTCGATACCGATCGATCGATCGTCACGAACCTCTTTCTTCCTGTGTACCGATCGAAAATCATACAGATAAACTCGTAGAAATCGTGGGAAATCCAATACCCAATCAAGCGTCAACTATTCGTTAATCGTGTGTGTCTATTTTGATGACATTACGTTTTCGAGAGCAATTTTATTTGCCTTTCAGAAGTGATTTTTTTTTTAACTAAAAATGCATTGCCACGGAAGTTTTCCTTTGTCAAATTATTCCAGAAATTTTGTTGGAGTTAAGTGAAAAAAAAAAATTGTTGAATTTTAAAAAAAATTGACGCGCCCACGCAGAAACGATTCTCTTACCGATTTTACCGTAAGCCGACATTCCATTAGCATTCATTGACAAATAACCCGACACCATTAAAAATCAATAATATTCATTGATAAAGCATCGTTAAGAGAACCTCATAAGCCATAATATTGCCATAAAACTGGAAAAAAAAAACCATAAAAAAACCTTTAAAAAAAAGTAATCGCAAGTGGAACTCTACCGATGCAAAAAGTGGAGGCCGTGTGTCGATAGCGAGCGCAAGAACGAGCCTAGAAGAGACGTCGAGGACCCGAAGTGTACATGAAGAAAGCCTCATCTCCCTTCTTTCTCTCTCTCTCTCCTTAAGGTTCTACCGAGAGAGAAAAAAAGTACATAAATATACATATATATATATATATATACACACATACACACATAGACACATAGAAAGGTCCTCGGCTAGGGTCAAGAGGCTGCCGAGGACCGGCACGCGGGGTTGACGGATAAACATAATGATTTAATGACCATTTCGTATATACGAACGACACAAAATTCTATGATCGCGGCCTTTAATGACACGGCACTTGCCACGAGGCTGCAATTATTTAGCCAAGCACGTTGCGCGGACTCGAGTGACGTCACTGCGGTACCTTCTCACGCCCTATGACCGGTCTATAGCGGCCGAGGAGTACACTCCGCCCTAGAACCTCTCGCACCTTGTCCTTACCGATCGCTTTACCGTTAGCGCCATCTACGAGCCAAATCCGACACTTCCCGAAGTATCAACACTCGCCCTTACGTTTTTTCCGCTCTGTACTTTGCGATGGAAATAATTCGCAGGTCTTTCGATGTATCGAGACTTTGGACTATTGTGAGGAGCTTTTGGCACGATCTTTACTATCCAAGCAGCCTTAGAGATACGCCCTGCTGGT
Source organism: Clistopyga incitator (assembly GCA_947507545.1). Taxonomy (NCBI): domain Eukaryota; kingdom Metazoa; phylum Arthropoda; class Insecta; order Hymenoptera; family Ichneumonidae; genus Clistopyga; species Clistopyga incitator. The sequence continues at coordinate 1,228,522 of OX382173.1, read as the reverse complement.
GGTCAGGTGCAAGATCGAGAATCCTTCTCTCTCTCTCTTCTCTCTCTCGCGATTCCAACGCGCGTTTATCCAGCTTTTGCCTAGGTATAGTTAGTACTGTATTATACAGCCTTGCGTTTATAATGTTGTAATTTATTCTCATTCATTGGAACGCCATCTCTGAAAAGCCGAAGCTTGCGGACTGACACGTGTTGCTTTGACTTGATAGCCAAGCTATTACAGATGGTCTTTAGAACGAGCCTGAAAATAGTTTCCTCAGAGCTAAAAATATTCCGAAAAAATTGAAGAAATAGGATTTGATATTAATGTTTTTATGAAAATAGAAATATCGAGTGAATAGCAACGTTGCCGAGGATCGGTTGACAATCTTAAGTTTAAAAAATAAAAATTTTACATTTTTTTTATCGTTGATAAAAAATAAATAATTATCGTGTGTACACATTACTCCAAAAATTTTATTCACATTTTCGTATGTTGCTGAAAAGTTGAATGTCAATCCTATTAAATTTGTCGTTTATACGGATTCTCAGTGAAATTAGTGGGTTTTTACTCACACATTACTCCAAAAATGTTGTTCCCATTTTCGTATGTTGCTGAAAAGTGGAATGTCAATTCTATTAAATTTGTCGTTTATACGGATTCTCAGTGAAATTGGTGGGTTTTTATTCGGTAATTTATGTTTGGTACTGGAGAAAAGAAGCGGATTTCTAGACGGGGTGTCGTAATATGTGGTAAGTTTAATGGCGCGCGATTGGATGACCCCCGGGGCTCAAATAAAATATCGATTAAGGACTCACACTGACGACCCGTATTAGAGAGGTTGTTTTTTAATTTTTTCTTTTTCTTCGTCATGTAAAAAAAGTCGGAGCCGAGATATCTTTTACATCTTTTTCTACTCGGCTTGTTTCTCGCTTCCACCCGCACGCGTACGCGCAGCTCGCTTCGTGTTCGATATAAATCAGATTGTATCACGGCGTCGGGTGCTTCTGTTTATCGGTCAAAGCGATCTTTTGAGCCCGATGTGGGCTCCTCGACGTTGGGCAATTATCGCCGATATATCGACGCAGGAAAATGTCACCGCAAACGCGAAGAAGCATCTCAAGAAGCTCTTCGATCGTACGACGCGTGACGAACGCGAGGCGTTCGCATATTGCCTTTATTGCACGTACGATAATTATTTTCATTGAGAAAGTAATAAAAATGTTAGATGGAAATATCAATTATTAAAAAGAGTTACAAAAATTAAGTAATCATTTTTTGGGAATCACGCGGAGAGATCAAATTTTATTATTATTTAAATTACACCTATTATTTATTATAAATTACAATACAAAAATTTAAATGTAACTCGACAGTAAATTATAATAAAGTCTGAAAAAGTTCGTGTTACGTACAGGGATGTAAAAAAATCGGTTTTTTTTTACTTTCGACTATAAAATCGACTGTTTCCGCTTTCTCAATAAATTTTGACCCCATTCTTTGTCGTTAGAAGTCACCGGTGATTCCGGTTCAGATTCACGGGACCATTATTGACGACCTCACACTGAAATAGGAGGCCAGAACGGTACAATATCCATGTTGCGACCACCTCATTGGCTAACGCCGAGCCAATTCGTAGTTTCGAAATTTTTTATAACCTTCTATTTCCAACGTATCGAATTCATAGGTTAGTATAATTTATCCACGCAGAAGGCAGATGAGTTCACGCAGGAAAGTAGACGTATAAAGGGAATTCTATGTCACATTGGCCACTTAAAAAAAATTTTTTTTTTTCACTCACTCACAAATTTATTATTTTTCTCTTAATTTAAAAAATGAAAATCCCAAAAAAACGTACTAAACTCAGAAAAGAAATTTTGCCTTGAAAAAAAAAAAAAAAAAATTCTGTGTAGTTTCAGTGGGTGAACTGACGGAGAATGGCTCATAGACGATTATTACAAATTTCAAACGAGGCCGAACGTCCAACCGGGGCACGGAAATAAATTCCGCGATTCTCTCTAATTCTGGGGTCGAAGGTGGGCCCCCATAAGCCTTTCGAATCTCTATTCCGTTTTCTAATACGCTTAGAACGGATTTGGGTTCGCTTTGCCGGGGCGGAATATCGCGCGTAGGCCTCGAGTCGCCGGCGGGCAAAATTTTTTCCAATCCACCGGCAGCATCCTCACCTGCTGTTAACCGCTGTTTAATATGCGGGTCAAGCTAATTTACGAGGTTCGCTCGCGATTTTCGGGGCACACCGGTTCCGAACTACCGAAATCGATTAATATACGATCTATCGAGAGTGGCCAATATAACCGACAAATGCACGACAGCTCGTCAATAACATCAACAACCAAAAAAAAAAACACAATTTGTATAAGCTGTCATTCGGCTGTCAATATTCCAAGCCAATGAACATAATAAAGACTCAATTTATTCTCGCGTGCAATTAAACTGCTCGTTTTTTATAATACCTTTTTTTTTAAAGATCTCTGTGCAATAATTTTGTTCCGCAATTTTCAAACACTCTTCATATTATAGAAATAAAAATGGTATTTATTCAGAAAAATAAATCACATCTATCATATAAATCATATATAAAAATAAATCAGTCAATAAATAAATTTTTTCCAAGGCAAAATTTCTTTTCTGAGTTTAGTACATTTTATTGGGATTTTCATTTTTTAAATCTATTCAGAAAAATAAATAAAAATAAATTCTTCATCTTTAATACATTTTATTGAATATTTAATTTCAACGATGAATATTATTTATACGAATACAATATTTATCACTCAAACGCGGATAAAAATTGGAAGAGAGACGCAAATTTGAGTTTCGTAACAACAACTATTTTCTAATGGCAGTCGTCGTCCAGCTATTTATGGTGTCCATGTCCACCCTTACGACACAGATACCATGACTATAACCGATTACCATAGAGCTGGTGGCATCTGGACTCTTGGGGGATACTCCAATTCCAGTTTCACCGAATTATCATAACGACCGGTGCTCGGTTAGGTGAGTGGCTTCTCGTGGCTTGGCTCACGAGATCACGCCTATATACCATCCTCGTGTGAGGATAGAGGTCGATTTCTAATTCTCGCGAAACCACCGTCGACCGTACCGTCTCCATAAATTCTCGGCTTTACGTGCGCATTTGCTTAGTTTTTACGACCCGCCCAAGTCCCTCGTCGCTTCTCGTCTCGTTTACACTATTCCTAAAGAACACGATGGATAACATAGGCGAGAGAGGAGCAGCAGTCGCTCGGCATGACCGATAATCCCGAGGCCCCTTTTCCCCATGAATACATAAACATACATCGATACATAGTACACGAATAGCCCAACGACTAGAATAAGTGAACATAAAGTGGCCGTATTAAAATCCAAACTGACTGGTCGACAATATCTGCCGATTAAACTGTCCAAAAGTCTTCAAGGGCAGCACGTGTTTCCATTTATTTAATTTTCGTGCGACGCATTTCTGCCAAACGGTGTCCACAGTTGTTTTTTTTTACTCCCTACAAAAAATTCTCCACGTGTCGTAATTATTCCAAGACCTCCCAGTAATTCGTCACGCAAGGTCCCGATTATCCTAAGGATTATTCCAAGTGCTTTAACCAATGGGGTCTGATTATTTCCAGTCCCCATGGAAAGTCAGGCCTGGGGATTTTTCGATGAAAAAAGTCATTTCCTGATAGGAGATGTACATTTTTGTGCGAATTATACGTAAAAATAGAAAAATCTATCGTGAGGTATCAAAGGAAATCAATTAATCGTAACCTCATATTATTCTTCACGTATTATGCGTTAGAGGGTACGCAGAGACCGATAGCGGATTCATGTAGACCGCGTAGATGATTATTTGCAGTCCCCATGGAAAGTCAGGCCTGGGGATTTTTCGATGAAAAAAGTCATATCCTGATAGGAGATGTACATTTTTGTGCGAATTATACGTAAAAATAGAAAAATCTATCGTGAGGTATCAAAGGAAATCAATTAATCGTAACCTCATATTATTCTTCACGTATTTTGCGTTAGAGGGTACGCAGAGACCGGTAGCGGATTCATGTAGACCGCGTAGATGATTATTTGCAGTCCCCATGGAAAGTCAGGCCTGGGGATTTTTCGATGAAAAAAGTCATTTCGTGATAGGACATGTACATTTTTGTGCGAATTATACGTAAAAATAGAAAAATCTATCGTGAGGTATCAAAGGAAATCAATTAATCGTAACCTCATATTATTCTTCACGTATTTTGCGTTAGAGGGTACGCATAGACCGGTAGCGGATTCATGTAGACCGCGTAGATGATTATTTGCAGTCCCCATGGAAAGTCAGGCCTGGGGATTTTTCGATGAAAAAAGTCATATCCTGATAGGACATGTACATTTTTGTGCGAATTATACGTAAAAATAGAAAAATCTATCGTGCGGTATCAAAGGAAATCAATTAATCGTAACCTCATATTATTCTTCACGTATTATGCGTTAGAGGGTACGCAGAGACCGGTAGCGGATTCATGTAGACCGCGTAGATGATACAAAAACTTGATCAGACCACGTGGTACAGCCACGTCCCTAATGGCCCCCGTAGCGGTATTACGAACACAAACCAACTGGCTTCTGCTGTCTGTTATATACCTGTATACAGGTACCACAGTACAACATCATTATGCGCCGGGGTTACGAACAGCTGTCTACGAGATGAGCCAATTAGAGCCACACAGAAAATACACAGAATCACAAGGAATACGTGTACTGCTGTGTGGCATACCTGCGAAGCATTCGCTGACACACGTGGTGCGAATAATATTTTTCTTCCTTTTCATTTTTCTTCCTTTTTTTTTTCTTTTGACGTCCGAGTGTTATCGAGGATATAGGCGGAATACGCGTAGTACAAGTAAGTATATTCGCAGTCGAGCGGACTCGGCTTTGCCTCGAGCCGAGCTAACACACGGTACCCGATTATAAAAATCGAAGGATGGAAAATCCTTCGAGTGTATGTATATATATGTACGTATAGGAGCGATGCTGCTGCTGCCGCCGCCGCCTCGGGGAATTATAGTAATCCGGTGGCACGTGAGGCGTACTCGTGTACCCTATTACCGCACATATTGCATTATCCCAGTCACCGGGCGGGCGGCGAATGAATAGAAATTATTTCTCGCTGTCTACGGAGCGGCGCGTCGCCAGCTCTTCGGCTACAATTGGATATGCGCGAAGCTATTGCTGTGTATACGCGTGTATTTATCCGCGTATCCTATATACAAACACGTACAGGATGATTCAGAAATATTTTGAAATATCGCAGTGCTTCGTAGCTCGTCGAAAACTGACTAAAGTTACTTGGCAGATTTTTTAAACTCCTCATAGTTACTGAGCTACGAGGAATTGAAATTTGAATAAACGCACCAATCGGAGTTACGTATTTTCCCGCGCTGGTAGTCGGAGTGGGGGGATAGCCATACGCGGGGCTGCCCGCTTGGGGGCGTGGCCTGACGAGCTGCTGTGATTGGGCCGAGTTTGTAATGCTTATAACTTGATATCTATTGGGAATTCTGAAAAACGGCTCGGTGAAGTTACTCAAGGCACGAACAGCTATAAGTACACGTAATTCTGAATCACTTAATGTATGACAATTACTTAATTTTAACACAATTAAACACGGATGATTATATTCAAATTTGTAGTTCTTATATTTGAATAACTGTTGCGAATTCAGAAAAACTGATAAGTACGTTCGTTTCAGGGGATGTCCAGCTGTCAATACTAATATTTCTGAACCACCCAGTATAGATTTGTACAAGGTGTACGTGAGTGTGAGTTTCTTTGTGTCCTGAACGATATCCACGTTGCATTGAAGCTAAGAAGAGACAATCTTAGCGCAAATCATGACGGCCCTTTCGAATCATTCGTCGCGCCATTATCAAAGGGTGATTCTTGTATCACACGTTTGACCGGAAGTGCACAGTGCAGACGCAAAGAGACGGGCCGTCGCGGAGACGACAGACAGAGAATGAGAAAAGGCTTTTCAATGGAATCTTTCACAAGGGAACGCGACGATTCCAGGTGTCAACGCCTCTTATATGTTCGCTTTAAGTCGACGAATTACAAAGCGGATCTCAGGTAATAGTGCCATATAAAAGGTGGCAAGCGTGAATGTCCTGATGTCCATTTCGTTCGGTGGTGACGTTAATGGCTGAATAATTCCGTATGTTTGTCGAGCGTAATTTTTTTTTGCAAATTGATTAAAAATTTAAGGGTCAATCGTAAATTCAATTAAAAAAGGGAATACATTATGTTTTTATTCACTTCCTCACTACCTGACAATTATGAAATTAATTTTTTTCAAATTCTCATTGTGCCGATAACGCGATATCCTTGCTGTCTAACGTTGTGCCGTTAGAATATCCGTTTAGCCAATGATTTACCGCAGGAACGTGTCTCGGGAGGTGTCGATCGCATAATGGCGATGGCGATCGGAGCTGTCGCCGTGGATCGTCCCTCGGCACCATAAGCACGGTAATCACGCGATGGCATCAACCCGGCTCCGATCATAACGATAATGCTTCACCATCGTGGCTCGCGAACACGAGGAAAACTTCATCCGGGCGTCGAGACGTCGTTTTGCTGCTTTATCGAATCCGCTCGATTCAGTCCCGCGTGTAAAGCCATTGTACCGGTCAATGTTTGGTGATTGTGGGTGAAAATTCAAAAAGAAACTCCAGTAAAAATCTTCCAACCAAATTACATTGATTCCAAAATTCCTCTTTTTTTTCAGTCAAATAAAAAAAAAATATCCAATAAACGCTGCTACATAAAATCCTTTTGTGTCGCATTATATTAATAATAATTTTTTTTCAGACTCCCCACTCAACTTATCATCAATTATTATCATAATACAATAACAATAATGATAAACACAACGATAACTATAATTGTCACTGTAAAAAATCATGTAGATATTGTGTCAATTAAGGGTTTTATCTCAGCAGGACCGAAAAGTCCAAAATTCCTCTTTTTTTTTCAGTCAAATAAAAAAAAAACGCTGCTACATAAAATCCTTTTGTGTCGCATTATATCAAAAATAAATTTTTTTCAGACTCCCCACTCAACTTATCATCAATTATTATCATAATACAATAACAATAATGACAAAAACAACGATAACTATAATTGTCACTGTAAAAAATCATGTAGATATTGTGTCAATTAAGGGTTTTATCTCAGCAGGACTGAAAAGTCGAATGAGAAAAAACAATAAAATGTATTTGGACCACCTGAATGAAAGGTGTGCCCTTCGCTGCTGTGGCACATGCGTCTGGGTTAAATTCGAGAAATTTATACCGAGGGAGATGCCTCCATCGTCGCCGTAACTCAGATTAGAACAGCGCCATCAGCTCTCGTACGTCCCCAGGTAGCGGTAAATTAGTGAGGCCCGGATCCTGAATTTCATTCGGTGGGCCAAGGGACAGAGAGAGAAAATTAGAGGACACAGGTGAACACACGAAGGGAAGGGCCCGGAAAGCAGCGACAGCATCACCGGCAAAAACATCGGCGAGAGAAGGAGGAAAAAGAACGCAGGGCTGCCGCTGGGCGCGACGTCCCAACGTTGGGCCCGTTGCTCGTTGCTCGGCTCCTGCTCCCCGCTGGGCACGCCGGCACTCCTGATTAAAATTACTCCCTACCCCCGCGGCCGCTCACCGGCGAGAAAGATCTTCGTAGATCCGCGGGGCTTAAATTTATGAAATTGTACCGGTTATTGTTTTAAATGAGCCGAGGATATTCGAAGAGATCGAGGTCGGATAAGGTGAATGCTGTAAATCCCAGTGAAGCCCACTCGAGGAGATACAGAGAAAGGCAGGAGCAGCGACAGCACCGGTAAACGACTGGACACGAGCGGTTTGGATATACCGGGGAAGGACGAGGAGCGACGAGGACGAGAATCAACACACACCGACCCCCTAGAGCGGACGAGACTCTTGTCCCTTGTGAAAATAATCACGATCATCCTCTAGCGGCTAAATAGTTTATAATAATAATAGAGATCATGGATTTTTTTTTTAAGACCCCTGCCGAAAAATCCAACCGCGTTACTTCTCGACAAGGACATTATTCACAGGACCATCGCTTTATGGTCAACCATATACTTGGAAATGGGAAATTCGGTGGGCCAAATAAACTCTAATAAATTACAATATTAAAACTCTTTCTGAAAGTTGCATACACAAAAAATTATTCATTTTCACGTATGAATATAGAATCATTTTTTTTTCTCTAAAATTGTAGAAAAATTTATAATGTTTACGCAGAAAATGTGTATGAAAAGTTAATTAAAAAATTACCGATTTTTTTAAAGTGTCGCACTGCAATCTAAAAATGTTCGATTTTCCAATTTCGGCGAAGGTGTTTTTTTTTTTGTTTTTGTATTTCAACAAGGAAAAAAATTGGCGACGTACTCGCGTTTAAAAAATCTCACGTCCGCCGGAGGGGAAATCGCGCGTGGCTCATTAGTTTCTTAAGATTCGTTTTTAAAAGAGAATTAAATAGCAGCCTCCCGGGCATATGGGTGTCGAGTCCGCAGGACCCCCCATGGGCCCCATGCCGAGATTCGTACGCTTATAACAAACTCTCGGCAACGCCGTCTTACCGCAATACTCTCAACGCGCACCGAGTTTATTCGCTTAATATGTCTACACGCAACGTAAAGTGTCTTGCGCTTGCATTTACATGCGGTACCAATCGCGTGGCTCGGACAGGTGAGCTCGGGACCTCGCGCGAGAGTTCGCCTCCTCCGCAACAATTTCGTCGCTTGCAAAATTCACCAGTCCAACATAATACACCCAGAATAAACTCACGCGCATCTTCACAATTAAAAATACCATTTCGCGTGCGTATCTCACAATTTTTATTGCAAACTCCTTAAAATCAATGACGAGATACTCGAAATAACCAACGCGCACTCGGCCTCTCCCGAAATACTAATTAGAAAAATAATCCCCGACGTTTTTACGAACCTTAAGGACACACTTATCGCCAAACTGAAATTTCATTCGATCGGAATTTCGACACTTTCCATGGAATTATAATTAACGCCACTGAAAAAATACTCAATATTAGCAATAATTTTTATTCAATCAATAATCGAATAATTTTTTTTTTTTTCAATATAAAAATGTCTATTATATTTTTAGTGCTTTAATTATTTTTTTTATTACAATTTTTTGTGTGTAGAAAATAATAAAAAAATTTCCTTTCAATTATTCTCAAAAGTGCATTGAGTGAAAAATTTGAAATAAAAATCAAGGAGATTGTAATTTTGGTCCTGACGAGAAATAGAGTGGAACGAGAAATTTTCTGAGTAAGTTACGGTGGAGAAAAATGAGGGTGAAAGTAGGAGATACGTTGCGCATGTACTGACGTACGTATAGCGTGTATTGCAGACAGTAGGAGAAATGGAAGAGGCGCAGCAGGTGCGTTCGCGAAGCTATACGCACCTCGTTCAGGCAGAGATCGATTGCAGCCGCGCGTGGGTGGACTTCGAGTAATCGATTACGTATTCAATGTACAACAGGCGTGAGGTGCGATGTGGCTGTGCTGTGCCTGGGCACTGTTAGCGATTGTGAGGCTTCCCGATGTGCGATGAAAGAACGTTTGTTTAACACTGTTATTAGTGGTGAGAGGTATACTTACTATTTTTCATTACTACCCGATACAATCAAATACACACGATTTTTCGCGTGATTTTTTTCACGTAGATTGACAGCTTCGATATCACCGAAAGAGATTCGTGAATTGATTTTCGTTATTCATAAATTCAAAATTTATTATCCATCGATTACATAAAAATAATCATCAGTAGTTATAAAATGATGTTTCAACTTTCACATGATCGTAAAGAATTTCATTGAAATAAATTGTAAATAATTAATTACAGTTTTGGATTTATTGAAAATTTGTCGAGGAGTCGATAACATTTTTTAATTATTAAAAAAAATTTGACTAATTTTTTTTTTTTTCGAAATCAGTAGAAAAATGCTTTTTCCGGTTTGTCGTCGTGCAGGTTGGCAACGTGCGTGACATCGAGAGTAAATCAATTAAAGTATATCCCTGAGCATCAAGTGGGGCGGGTTTTCCATGCCAGCGGGGGACTCTCGTGCGTACGTATGGAGAAGGGCGCATGGACAAATGGGCCCATGGGTGGACCCACGTTGTGCGCTATAAATGCGTATAAATACACGAGCCACAAATCTGCCAGAGCGGTTAATTTATAAATTTCACGCTGACCTCGTAAATGCGTTTTTGATTTAGTGCGTTTAAATTATCACTAAAACGCCTTCTAACCGAGCGCGCCGACCGCGCGCCGTCGCACGGAGCTCTCCCTCTCTGATCCTCGCCGAGCTCGGAACAAGCGAGCGCGTTCAGCTGCAAAAGGACTATGGTTAATTCGTCACAAATTAACAGCAACAACGAGTGGTACCGACGCGTGCGCAGGTTAAATCACTTTGCTCGGTGCACTGAAAAGCTGCAGCAGCAAAGTGCACTACCACAGCGAATATTAATTTTTTTTTTTAAATTTCCCTCGCACTTATCACACTCTAATTTCTTGTTAATCAATTTTTAAATTAACAGCAACAACGAGTGGTACCGACGCGTGCGTGAGTTAAATCACTTTGCTCGGTGCACTGAAAAGCTGCAGCAGCAAAGTGCACTACCACAGCGAATATTAATTTTTTTTTTAATTTCCCTCGCACTTATCACACTCTAATTTCTTATTAATCAATTTTTAAATTAACAGCAACAACGATTGGTACCGACGCGTGCGCGAGTTAAATCACTTTGCTCGGTGCACTGAAAAGCTGCAGCAGCAAAGTGCACTACCAACTGGAGACCACACAGCGAATATTAATTTTTTTTAAATTTCCCTCGCACTTATCACGCTCCAATTTCTTATCGATCAATTTCTTGAGACTGCAATAAAATTCGTTTGCGAAAAAAATCGACAGTCAATATTAAATTTACAATTACAAAAATTTGCATCATCGATTATTGTATTATTTTTCAAATTACAAAAAATTGACATCTCTGTAAAAAATCCACGTAATTAAATTCCGAAGCCTCGGCAAAAAAGCCCATATTTCATGCGAGCGAAATTTCGTGCAAAAAGTATATTCGAGACAGGCGAATCGCATCGATTTGATGCATCGAATTTCGTGGTGATTGATTCTCGATGAAAGGTCTTCGGGGCGCGTGATGAAAGTAAACGAAAGTCGGGGAGTCGGGAGTTAAACACAATGTTTTTATTTCTTTTATTTTTTTTCTATTTTCAACACGTTTGTTCGCAAATGCCGAGTGAAATATAGCCAATGTATGTGTCGGGGGCACGAAGAGACTTCCTCGGTGATCACCAGGCTCATCATCCAGGCTAAGCACCACCTGCTGCGCAATTAATCGACTCGTCGGCTTTCATCTAACAACATTATTTCGAAAGTCGTTCGCTCACTTTAATACAAATCGTTCTTCGATTTATATTCCATTCTACCACGCGAATAACGTAACACGTGGCGTTTAAAAGTCCAACCCTGAAGAAAGAAAAAAAAAAAAAAAAAATTCCAGCGCACGCTAAACAATTTGTGAAGTGACAGGAAAAATAGTGTTGCTCCAGCAAATGATTTGCGATCACTCGGTCATTATTATTCTTGGAGTCGGTGTAATTTAACCTACCTACCACACATGCACGTTGATCTTGAAGAGACTCCGTAACCCGTTCGCAAAATGATCTCGCTCGAGTCGGCAACGTCACCGCGAGGATATCCTCGTTTTCTGTGTGAAGTGACATGAAAAATAGTGTTGCTCCAGCAAATGATTTGCGATCACTCGGTCATTATTATTCTTCGAGTCGGTGTAATTTAACCTACCTACCATACATCCACGTTGATCTTGAAGAGACTCCGTAACCCGTTCGCAAAATGATCTCGCTCGAGTCGGCAACGTCACCGCGAGGATATCCTCGTTTTCTCGTGGAGAGGATACGAGGTTCGCGCCGCGCGGACACCAGAGCGTGAAAGCGTAACGATAAATCAATAGGCCTCTCGCTATTGCCCAGTGCCCATAATAAATTCATGAATTGTAAAACTGCTGCGCGCGCGGACGAACCGTGGCGTATTGGATTTATTGGTCGACCTGACCCCGCTAAGACGATCCCCGGTGCGTTGTAGTACCGGAGACTACGACGAGTGGGTGGCTCACCGGTTGATGGTGGTGGTGGTGGTGATGCTGGGAACGAACGCATCGAGAGTCCCGAACGGGGGATGTGCGAGGTCTCGAGCAAGAGCGAATGAATCGAGAAATGTAAATAAAATAAATGGAACGAGGCTAAGAAGAAGAAGAGGAAGAGGAAGAGGAAAGAGGGCGCGAGGGTTCTGACCGTTCTGATCCGCCGGTCCCGAACTCGACGAGGCCCCCGGGCGAGGGTGATGTATTAACGAGTTAACGACTCGCTATCGATCACCCTCTATCACCAAATAATTTTCAATTACCCGCTATAAATCGCTGCTGGCTATCGGCAACGTAAACCTCCTCGGATACTCGAGTCCGCGACTCGGACCGACATTTTCTTCAATGGTGAGCCCGCGTCGTTGAGAGTGAAATAACGCGGACGATTTCAAATTGCCGAATGGAAAATCTATGTCGTTGAATTTTTTTTTTTTTTTTTTTTTTCAATCGTTTATTCGTATTTATTCGTACAATTAATTACACTTAAATTGCATGTAATTCGCGATAGCAGCATAGAACTTGTCTTCCTTGCAACTCACAAGTGTAGGAATCGATCCTCCTTAATACAGCTTGCGAATCGTGGCCAATCATAACCGGAGGTCGCATCAAAATATGTGTGTGACACATAAAAAAAAATGCGGCATCTTCCACGATGGCACATCGCCCTTAAATTACACTTACATTGCATATAATTCGCAATAGCAACATAGAAACCATATTTACCATTCTCCCTTGCAACTCACAAGTCTAGTAATCGATCCTCCTTAACCCGAGCACAATAACAGCTCACCAATCGTCGCCAATCATAAACGGACGTCGCATCAAAATATGTGTGACAAATAAAAAAAAATGTGGCATCGTCCATCGCCCTTTAATTACACTTACATTGCATATAATTCGCAATAGCAACATAGAAACCATATTTACCATTCTCCCTTGCAACTCACAAGTCTAGTAATCGATCCTCCTTAACCCGAGCACAATAACAGCTCGCGAATCGTCGCCAATCATAAACGGACGTCGCATCAAAATATGTGTGACACATAAAAAAAAAAAATGTGGCATCGTCCATCGCCCTTAAATTACACTTACATTGCATATAATTCGCAATAGCAACATAGAAACCATATTTACCATTCTCCCTTGCAACTCACAAGTCTAGTAATCGATCCTCCTTAACCCGAGCACAATAACAGCTCACCAATCGTCGCCAATCATAAACGGACGTCGCATCAAAATATGTGTGACACATAAAAAAAATGTGGCATCGTCCATCGCCCTTAAATTACACTTACATTGCATATAATTCACAATAGCAACATAGAAACCATATTTACCATTCTCCCTTGCAACTCACAAGTCTAGTAATCGATCCTCCTTAACCCGAGCACAATAACAGCTCACCAATCGTCGCCAATCATAAACGGACGTCGCATCCAAATATGAGTGACACATAAAAAAAAATGTGGCATCGTCCATCGCCCTTAAATTACACTTACATTGCATATAATTCGCAATAGCAACATAGAAACTATATTTACCGTTCTCCCTTGCAACTCACAAGTCTAGTAATCGATCCTCCTTAACCCGAGCACAATAACAGCTCGCGAATCCTCGCCAATCATAAACGGACGTCGCATCAAAATATGTGTGTGACACATAAAAAAAAACTGTGGCATCGTCGACGATGGCGCATCACGTACTATAGATTACATAGAGCCAAGTGGCCAAGTGGCATAACCGTAGAAATCTCCGTAGTTCATTAATCAAGAATACACACGCCCGTGTTAGGAATGCCTTCGTATTTCGAGAGTTGCAGTCCATTTATCACAGCCCGCGAGAGAGACGGAACTCTCGCATGCGCTTGAGGAAGAACGGATTTGTTGGCGCGCTTGGCGGTGGCTCAGCGTACGCGGAGCTGCCTCTTCTTCGGTTCTTCGCTAACAAGTGGATACGCTGTCCCCGCGAATGATGTAGCACCGGCGAGACCGGAGGCCCCCTACGGCGTCCGACACCTCCAACCTTCGAACCTCCGACCGATGAAACCACTCAACCCCTGTGCGTATATTCCTCTTCATGGTTTGTGAGGAATCGACGAATTTCCGAAAAAAAAAAAAATACACTGGCACTTGGAAAAGCTGCAAATATTTTGCAGGTCGGGGACGATGGCACAAAAGTACAGAGACAAACATCACATTTTTTCCAATTCTTTTCTATTTTTCACACCGTGAAATTCCAGATTTTCTTGTTCTGCCAGTTTTCATCGACTTCCTCGTTTCCTGAACGCTGTTCTCTGTCCACTTGTTTTTCAGGCTACCCCACAGCTCTGATGTCTCTCTGATCGACGACGAAGCATTCGCGTAAATCGACACTGCAGGTTTTTTAAATGATGTTTTTCAGAAAATGTGAATAAAAATTCGGAATTAATTTGGAGAATACTGGAGCTTTCAGGGATAAATTCTGCACATCAATTTCGTGGAAGACAACCATGTTTACAACATTAACAGGTTGATAATACCAAGTCATCCGTCTGAAGATATTTCGAATTTTCAGTCAAATTTAAATAGAAACTTGTAACCTGACGATCAAAAATTTTCGACTGTCGTTGCATTTTTTTCCAAACATCTGATACCCTCAATTCTGATAAACGACCCATTAAATCAATTATACAAAAGGCAGTTCATTAAAAAATAATCGAATAATCATGATACTCCTAAAAAAGGCGGCACTTCACTGCACACGAGTTGAACTGTACGTAGTGACGGGCCCTGGGGAGGGGGGGGGGGGGGGGGGGAGAATCCTCACTTCATTCATACGTCCATATAAAAATATTTGACAATTCGAGACAAATTTGAATACAAACTTGCAACTTTACGACCAAAAATTTTCGACTGTCGTTACATTTTTTTCCAAACATCTGATACCCTCAATTCTGATAAACGACCCATTAAATCAATTATACAAAAGGCAGTTCATTAAAAAATAATCGAATAATCATGATACTCTTAAAAAAGTCGGCACTTCACTGCACACGAGTTGAACTGTACGTAGTGAAGGGTCTCGGGGGGGGGGGGAAGAGAATCCGCACTTCATTCATACGTCCGTCTTTCTCGAGGGCTTCGTCTTCATCCGGATCCAAAGTTCACGCTGCGTGCCGTCCGCGTTGGTACAGGACGTTGCGCTCGGTGCGCGCCCGTGTAATAATCCGGACGTAATAATGCCAAGGTGTCCGGACTCGAGCCGACGGTAACGCGCTCTCGGCGAACTGTTCGCGGGCTCGGTCCAATAAGTCGTTCCAGTGTTACGAGGAAAGGGAGAAAAATCTGCGGGCTGACAGTCGGCGAGAGTGAGACGGGGATATTGAAATGGTGCGGGAGAAATAATGTTAGAAGCGAACTGCGGCCGAGGGCGTTTATTGAAATCGGCCCACCGCGCCCGCTCGTTGCCGCTTTGATGGGTCCCTATGCTCCGCATGCACGCGGCAACTCGGAGTGCCCGTGCGAACCTGACGTCTCGACCCCTCCCAGCCTGCGCTGCTTCGGACACGCGCGAGCTCCTTCCCGCTCCTTCTCGTGTATACCATATTATACACGCGAGAACGTGGTCCACACGTCGTGCTTCATTTCTCGCACGATGTATCGCGTTGTATATGCAATTGGTATATATATGATTTTGTAACATCGTGTACCGTGAAAAAACAATTAAATGAAAAAAAAAAATTGTTTTTAATGAAAAGAAATGACCGGAGGGTATTTTGGGCTGTTTTGATCAAATTCGTAGTTGTTTTATGGGAAAAAAATGAGATTTTTTAAAATTTCGATATTGTGAGAAAATTGTGCAAAATTTTTTTTTTGAAAAAATGAAATTTTGGAGAAATGTAATTTATATTTGATTATTTTTTTTTTTAAATTAAATTGAAAGTCAACGTTCTTCGTATTTTCGATGACCTCGATGTTTGCAGTTATTTTTTTTTTGTGGCAGTTAAAAAGTCCTTTTAAAATGTAATAAAATGAGTGTATCATTTACGATTACGATGTGGTACATTCCAGTGATAAAAAGTGAGATTCTTCGGAGTGGAAGAAGTGCGGCGAGCTCACGATGAGAGCGCGACGTGGGAATCCACGTCGCCGCGGATTACGCCCCTCTTCCGTCGTTATAGCGTCTGATCCCGCGTGTTGGTGTGTATTCACTTTAGCCTAGCAGGTTCACGACCCTGAAGAAGCCGCTGCATTACAGCCACCGCCAACGCAGCCACGAATGCAGCGCGCTTCTTCGCTTTTTTTTTTTTTTTTTCCTTCAAGGCGCCACGTCACGTGGAGGCTGCAATTACAAATTTGGAGGCGAGACCGAGTCGTGCCAAATGCCTCCCCCTCCCCATCAACTGGTGCCGCCCTCTTTCTCGCTTTGCCCCTGAAAACCCATCACTCAAGAATTACAGTAGAATCTCGCTAAAATTATACATTTCCTCAATATTTTCTTCAGCTATTCATGACTCATATTAAAATAGCCCGAAGTAATTAAATATCCGTACCATAGTAATCAAAGTGAAATTAATGATATTTGGCTGATTAAAAAATCATTGAAATCTGGTTTATATTAAATTTCCATATATATTTTTTTTTAATTTTTCCACATTTATTAATATTGATATTAATATAATATTGTATTATAAATATTAATATCTTATATATTAGTATATTTTTTATTCTCGTGTGATATTAAAAAATAAAATAAAAATTCTTTGATATAATTTAGTAATCAATTCGTCTTCGCTGCCCACCTGAAATACAAACTAGCAGTTTTAATCCTTATTATTTAACTGTGCAACTGCACCATTATTATTACTGTCATTACTTGGGTGTATTTCATGAGAGTCGATGTACTCCAAAGGCAGAAACGATGCGAAGACTCCCTCTGACGTTTCAACCCTCCGGGCGGCAACCAAGGCGAAAAGAAAGGGTTGAAACACTTGAAACTTGAGACGTTGCGAGGCGAGCGGAGATCCGAGCTCGCCAACACTTCGGGAGTAGTCGCTAATTACATAGCTGACACAGGTTTATCTCAAGACCTTCGCATATTATACTGTTTTATACGTACAGTGTACAAAAGGCACTGTAACAGGTCGAGGAAAAAAATGAAAAATTGCAATAGCTGTACGAGCGTCACAAGTGTATGATTGTAATGCTCGAGTCGCCCCCGAGGTGCCAGAAGTACTGCTAATTGAAGGCTTTAGCGTACAGAGCGCTGACTGCTATCTCATAAATGAAATTTACACCTGCGAAATTATTCTTTTTCATTTTATTAACTACCTGCCCTTCCCCCCGAGTGCTTCATTTGATATTCACATGTCAAAATTCAATTTGAATAATTTCAACTTCAGAAATATATTCGTGTTTAAAGGTTATTAAAAAAAAAAACTGCAAAACATTTTACAATTTATGAATTCATTACGGAAATTTGCGTTTTAATCACAAATTATAACATTTTTCAAAAATACTATTTACTTTCAGAAAATTGGAGAATTTTTTTTTCTTTTATAAAAATATATGTTTAAATTAAACAATCGGCATTTTTAAAAAATTATGAATCATTAAATTTTTTTTAGGCCTTTGATTTCAATGAAAAGTCGAAACCACACCTTCACCCCAATGACAACAACGAAAATAAAGGAAAAAAAAAAAAACGAGGATAGACCGGACGTAGACACGACGAATGGTGAAAACAATGATCGCTCGGCTATTAATATTGCTGCCTTGGCTATCTCGTCGGTATCGTCCGGACGTAGGGAACGTTTCACACTCGAGCCGCCCCACGCACTCCGACAAATAACAAGGGACTCGTTCCTCAGCCTCACGGGCGACGCACGAATACACGAGGGACATTTTCGTCGGCTTATTAATGCCTCTCATCACGGCCACTCCGCACCGCATTACTCAATGTTAAGGGTTTATACGCGGCTCTCCTTCGGCCGAGTCTAGTGTTTCAACTCCGACTTTCATATGTACGCGTGATTATTACCAGTCCCGGACGCACGCGCTCGATCTATGGACAGAAATGTATTGACCTGGTAGTCGACCATAATGGAAACCACCCAACGACCTACACGTGAAAGCTCTTCGATGCTTTTTTCAGGCTCTCGAAAAACCTTCGCTTGAATTAATCCAGAGAAGCGTACTGAAAAATTATTTCCTAAATTAAGTACGTACCTTTGTTGGAAATTTTGGAAAGGGTTATCGATATCCTCAGAACATATCCCAACAGGAAATGTCTCTTCAGGGTGACGACCTGAAATGACCACAAAATAAATCAATGTACCCCCATATGCTATTTTACTGATCAAAGGGTAACCATGATCTGAAAGGTAATAAATGTCATGTGATTAGAAAATTAATTGAGATAATCGTACTGAAAAATTATTTCCTTAATTAAGTACGTACCTTTGTTGAAGGTTTTGCAAAGGGTTATCGATATCCTCAGAACATATCGCAACAGGAAATGTCTCTTCAGGGTGACAACCTGAAATGATGACAAAACAAATCAATGTACCCCCATATGCTAATTTACTGATCAAACGGTAATGATAATATGATCTGAAAGGTAAAAAATGTCATGTGATTAGAAAATTAATTCAGAGAATCGTACTGAAAAATTATTTCCTTAATTAAGTACGTACCTTTGTTGAAGATTTTGGAAAGGGTTATCGATATCTTCAGAACATATCGCAACAGAAAATGTCTCTTCAGGGTGACGACCTGAAATGACCACAAAACAAATCAATGTACTCCCATATGCTATTTTACTGATCAAAGGATAACCATGATCTGGAAGGTAAAAAATTGCATGTGATTAGAAAATGAATTAAGAGAATCATACTGAAAAGTTATTTCCCAAAATTGTGAAATTTTGGAAATAATTATCGATACCCTCAGTACATATCCCAATAGGAAATGTCTCTTCAGGGTGACGACCTGAAATAACGACAAAACAAAAAGTACTTCCATACACTTTTTTTTCTAATTAAATGGTAACCATGATCTAGGACGTAAAATGTGGAAAAAAGGGTTAGAAAATGGAGGTTAAAATTTTCACGCGATTAAAAAACGAATTGAGCCATTGGACTGAAATTTAGCGCACGTGCTTTTGGAAATCATCAGTCAGTCCGGACCACGTATTCGGACCGGATGTACTTATTGTAGCTCACTCATTTGTACAATGGAAATTTGATACGCGAGTAAGTGTGCCGGTGGATCAAGAGAGATGGGAACACGTGGGTGAAGCCTTCTCGTGTGGCGTTGGGCGAGGTTTATCAGAACGATATGTCAGTCGGTGACAGTGCCATGTGTAGACATCGCTCACCGTACGAGCAGCATTTCTCACCTTAGTTGGTCGTTCGGAGCTCTTAGAGGCTCTCTCAAAGATAGCCTAACCCGATGATTTTTCAGAACACCTCTTCAGGGTACTCCCTTCGAATATCCTGCCAGTCAATGTTGTTGATAATACCGTTACATCGCTTTCCTTGGTCCAGTAATTTGTTCACTGTCTCTCACACTCTCCCAGTGTGTCTAACGTGTAAACTCAACATTTTTACCCTCGCTCCCACGAGATATTTTCCAACGGACAGCCTTGACAAAAATAATAGAAAAACAATACTCCGAAGGAGTACATTCATTTCGAGGTCTTCCAGACATCAAAAAACTAATCCAAAACAAAAATTGTATCTCAATTCTTCTATTTTTATATATGTTAAAAAAAAATCTAATAACCAGGACTTTTTCAACCCAAAATTGTCCCTCTTCAAGAAATATTACATATCCCTATTAAATTTGGTATTTTTCGTAGGATTTTTGAGAAATAACTGTAAATTTACATTCCAAACGTGCACATCAAATTTAATATGACATGTAAAATTTAATTTAATTAAAAATAATTTAATATGATCTGTAAAAAATCTTCACTGCCATGTGAAATTACTATTCAACATTAACAATGCAGTACCAAAGTTTCAATATTACAAAATGCAACAAAAAAATTTTTTTTATGTATCACTTTTTGTTACTATTTTTCGTTTGTACAAGAAGTTCGTACGTGTCCCGTCAGTCTTTTTTCAGACGTGCTCAACGAATTGCTGCAGATGTATAAGCGAGAGGAGGCGAGCGTTGCGAGATCGAGATGCAAAGGAGTTCCGCGAGGTTAGCGCGTTGCTTTTAAACTCGCCGCCGCGCAGCGAATAAATTCGCCCGGGCCTCTCGATCTATTAATTCGAGCCGGTTTTGCATTCCTTCGGGGTCGCTCGACAGTCGCGCGATCTCGGACTTCTCGTCGCAGCCTCTTCCTCTCTCTCTCGTTCCCCATCGTACAGCGCGTGTACGCGCTCTTTTTTCCCGCGCGATCGTTTATTTTATTTCTCCTACGGGGTTGCGATGCCCTCTGCGACAAACGTGCCATGGTGACCCTCGCACTCTGCTCTCTCTCCCGTAGTACCGCAGTCATTCTCGAACCCGTGGCCATATTCACATACCTACCAAGTTCCTGGAGTCACAAAGGCGAATAACTAAGGACACGATCAACGTCGACAATAAAAGTAAAACCCGCGCGCGTGTATGCAGCTCATTCTTTCATTCAATTCTCGATTCTTCTTTCTTCATTCAAAGTGGCTAATAAAATCAAAAGGATCAAATCCGCAATCTCGCGAATTGCTTCCGCATTATTTTTCTTTTTTCACGAAGCTCTAAGCAAGTATATTGGATTTTTTTTTTCCAGAAGGAGTAAAGAATGTAAAATTATGTGAAAGTAATGAGTGAAAAAAAAAAAAAAATATTGAAATGTAACGAAATTTTTTTTTAAAACGGAATTTTGATAAAGTGTAAATTGAAAATTTTATTGCTTTAATATGCTTTTATTTATTTATTTAAATTAAGCACACACGGACATTTTCTCCTAAATTTCTTTTTTTTAAAACGTTTTTGAAAAAAATTTAGTGTCTTTAAATGGACGAATCTTGATGTTTTTAATGCAAACCTTTCTCCAAGAGGACAGAATGAATACAAAAGAAAAAAATGCAAGTGTCATATTATCCAGATTTGAATGGACAGATATGCGCAAGGCTCCATTGAACGAGAAGCCGTATTCGCGCGCGGACTTGCGCCGTGGCTCGGATATGTATGAAGCTATAAATCTCTCAGGACAAATCGTCGACTCGTTGGTTCGTTCTCAGGCTAATTGTTGGGACGCGCATTCGAATGCCGGACCTCTTTGCACCGGCGAAGGCAGCGTGCGAGCGAGGAGCCCTTCCGTCCTTTTCACTCACCATTCCCGCCAATCGATAAACAGCCCAACGATCGATTAATCGATTATTTACTCTCCTCTCGATGCCCACGGAGGTTCACGCTGCTGCTCTTCCCGCGCACCTGCGCACGTTTTCCTCCGGCATAACTTCACCGAAGCGATTGAATAACACCGTTCTGGCTCTATATACTCCTCCTCGCTTCGAGCGATTTACATTCATCGATATTCATGCCTCCCGCTCTCGTAAGGCTTTTGCCTTACAACCATTTGCTTCCGGGGAAACAAGATTTATTTCATTACCAAACACGTTGCAATTCAATCCTGACAAATCTCATGCAGAACCCGTTGAAAACCCTTATCAACCAAACGTTCTAATCAAAACGTCACATTTTTTAGCAGCCGAGTAAAATCTACCGGATTTTTCTAGCAGGAAATACTCAACAGCGAAATTCGAAAATATGAATCTAATTTTATGAAATAATTATGGTATTTTTTATATATAGATATATCTAATGTGATTCGAAATGGATTAAAATTTTGGTGGATGATAGCTGATCGCTTCCTGAACAAAGTTGCCAAGCCGTTTTCCAAAATTCGCAAAACTCACCGAGTTATAAGCATTAGAAATTCGAATTTGCGGACCAATCAGTGTACCGTATTTTCCCGCGCCGCGAGTCAGGAGAGGGGGTAGCTCGCTCCGATTGGTTCATTCCTGCAAATTTCTAATGCTCATAACTAAAGGACTATGGGGAATTTCGAAAAACGGCTAAGTACATTAAATTCGGGGGACCATAATCTTCCATAATCAAGCAGAAAATTTCATTATTACCCTGAATCATCCTATTTATAGAATATATCAGAAAACAAAGTTTAGGAACTTCACGAAATGTCGCAATTGCCTCGTTAGTAAACCTACACCCACGCAAGTCATTCACCCTCCGGCCTAACCGTTCATCCTCTCAATCACATCCCATTCCCATGTCCCCCACCAAAAACTGGAAGTCACAGAGTCTCGAGGACGCGAACTCGACCACTGTGCAAACATGACACCGCTCCCAGTTGTCGTAACGGTTCGGTGATCCGTACGACCAGACATCAACATCCCATCATCAGCTACAACAACACGGCGAGACGAGAGGACGGATAGTTGGGAAAATTCGAAGAGGAGGCAAAAGGAGTGTTCGTCGGCGTTTGCTGAGGAAACTATACCCGGATACAAGGAATGACCACCAGGACCATGATGTCCCAGGGCCGTCCTAGGATAACGACTGGATAAGAAAACGTTGGTGGTGGTGCGCACGTTCGAGGCGAAACTTCCAAGCTTTCTCCAACCCTCGTGGGCCTTGTGATGTCACGCGTGTCGAGACGGATCGACGCCGATGTCGGCGAGATCCCGCCACAAAGAGCCCCCGAGATTATTTAAATCCATTGGCAAGCCTGTTCGCTGGCTATTGGGAATATAACCGGCGTAGGTGAACACTGCTACATCTGGTGGTCAGTACGTTGGATGACCGTGCGTGGTCTCGACGGTGGAACTGAAGTTGGATAAAGTATAATACC
The DNA here is from genome assembly GCA_947507545.1 of Clistopyga incitator. Lineage (NCBI taxonomy): Eukaryota > Metazoa > Arthropoda > Insecta > Hymenoptera > Ichneumonidae > Clistopyga > Clistopyga incitator. Next base: position 1,205,416 of record OX382173.1, on the reverse strand, counting down.
TAACCAACGTGCCAGTGTGTTGTGAGTGGACGTACGTGCGTGGATAAGCGTCTCTCCTCTTCGAGGCTGAAGAGCCGGAAGAAGAAGAAGAAGAAGAAGTTTAACGTTTACCGAACGTCTCTGCGCCACTCACTCGGTTCACTTTGCGAATGCAAATTGACTGGAGACCGCCAGGTAATACTACTGGTGTCCACGACACTAGTCGCGGTCACTGAGCCTGGCGCCGCTATGACAAATGGCTGGATTCACGAGATAACGTCTATTGTTCAATATTAACACCAAGAGAGAAAGAGAGAGAGATGGCATATGCAAGGAAACCAAATGAAAGACACAAGCGGTGTACCCGGTACTCGAGTCCCGTTCCGAAACAATGAAGGCTATAAGGAAATCGGTTGGTCTAGGAACGGAGGCTATTGGAAAGGGAACTTCTAGCTTAGGCCACGCATAAGTAGCCTACGGATTACCGCAGAGTCGGGTCTCATTGTCATTTGTTTTATTGGACGACATGAAATGCCTTTTCTCTATGACTTAATGCACGAAGTTTCTAGGGGAGCGACTAAAAAATGATGGGTATTCTTCGATATCCTGAATCTTTTCGATACCCTGAAGAAAAATATTGCTGGATCATTTGTGACACCAAGCTATGCATGGCAATGAAAAAAAAAAAAACTTAAGACCAACTTGTAGACCTCTTCGGGGACCACTGGAATTCACATGAAAATTTGGATTTTTTTTTTTTTAAGTAGGAGATATACAGATAAGAGAATTACAAAAAGTCTCTCTTCGGGAAATAGAGCTTTTCCTAAAATTTACGAGATGCCATAACACTGCGACCAAAGAAGGCAAACGCCAAGAAGACATCCTGCTATATCGGATTCTATGCATTGTTGAGCCGAAGGTAGTTGCACTGTATGGATATCAGTTCTGGATTAACGGACTGCAGTCTTCCACAGTAAGAACAATAGGGTTCTGTTCATAATGTAAAGTGGAAGATAGTACACCACAGCCGTGAAATACGCACTCACCTGCTTCTATCTTCTGCTTCTTCTCCTTCTTCTTCTTCTTATTGTCTTGCAATAATCTGATACATAATTTATAAGCGGTAAAACTTTCCGCCGAGTTTAAACGTTCGGCGCAGTCACTGTGAACCTCTCCTACGAACTTTGTAAGCTATATTACAAGTGGAAAGACACTCCCAGGTTATCCTAAGTTTAATACTATTGTCTATTTTTATTTTATTCAAAAGAATTTATAGACGAAGCGTGTCTATGGTAAGCCTTGTAACGTGTGCATGCCTCGCACCGAGAGCGTGTCTGGAAATGATCGATGAATCGATGAACCCTCATTGTGAGCGAGGAAGATGAATCATCCAAATGTAAGATCTCACCAAAATTATTTCACTCACTTTGATGTCTTCAGCGAAGACGAATTATTATTTGACGCAAATCTTTTTTATCACGACGGTCTTATCGATATTAAAATTTTTTGAAATATGAAAGCAATGCTCGATTCAATATGCCCAATTATTTTTATAATTTGAATATCTTATTATTAATAATCGGAAAAAGTGATTAAAAAAAATCGAGCAAGTTGAAATTTCCGGCCTTTGAGTATATTTTGATGTCTTCAGTGAAGACGAATTATTATTTGACGCAAATCTTTTTTATCACGACGGTCTTATCGATATTAAAATTTTTTGAAATATGAAAGCAATGCTCGATTCAATATGTCCAATTATTTTTATAATTTGAATCCCTTATTATTAATAATCGGAAAAAGTGATTAAAAAAAATCGAGCAAGTTGAAATTTCCGGCCTTTGAGTATATTTTGATGTCTTCAGTGAAGACGAATTATTATTTGACGCAAATCTTTTTTATCACGACGGTCTTATAGATATTAAAATTTTTTGAAATATCAAAGCAATACTCGATTCAATATGTCCAATTATTTTCATAATTCGAACAAATTTTACTATTAATAATTGGAAAAAGTGATAAATAAATTCCAGTTCGTTGGAATATCCAGCCTTTGAGTATATTTTTTTCGAAAAATCATATAAATTGGGAAAACTCAAGTGAATTAATTACCAAATATTAAATAAGTCTTAATATTATTATTCAGTGGTTATAAAAAAAAATAGTTGGCGCATTGTCGTCGATACATTTGCCGTCGGTCGTGACTGGATGCAACACGACGTAAGAAATTGGCGTTGCGACGTCGTCAAAGCGCCGCCGGTTCACATGGTCGGGTCTTTCTCACCCGGAAGATGTTAAGAATCGCCCTGTAAGCGATTCCGTCTCTCAGAAGCAGCCTCTCTTTCACCGTAATGATAGATATATCCACTAATTTCGAAAGGAGGAAAACGGGAAGATTAGAGCGATGCTGACGAAAGGTGGCAGCGTCCAATATAATCCACGAGAGACTCGACAATTTGGAATACCTATACCATTATGTCTGTTCCCCGTAAGCGTACAACTCACGTGTAAGTAGATCCCGCGAGTTCTCCACGAGTTTTGCTCCCGCCAGCGTAAGATGCTGAAGAAGAAGACGAAGAGGTAGCCGCCGCTGCTGCTCTCGGAAACGCCAACTTTATTATACATTTCGGTACACGTGGTTCACGAACCTTTCGGCACGACTCTCACCAGTGCAAATCAGAAGAGTCAGAGTGCGCCACGCTCGCTGGTGGCGCACTCTCGTGACCTTTTGCCGGGCGGCGTCTGCGCGAGCGCGTCGGCGGCGCGCTCGCACGTATTAGAGGTTTTCAATGATAGTGTTTACTGTTTCCGAGAAAGCATAATACGCTTTGCAACTGCGAGTAGTAGTGGTGCGGGCTTGCGCATCGCACGAGGGCTCCAAGCTACGGAGATACGAGTACAAGAAGAAACAGCAGCAAAACCAAGACGGGCCTTATTCTTCATAGACAACCGGGCGCTCATATAATAGACGCAGCCGCCGCTGCGGGTCCAAGCTCGGGGAAAATGCCGCGCGTGATTTCACTCGTGAAGCCAATTTGCGCGTCGTCGCCCCAAGACGAGAGAGCGGAAAAGAGTCTTCGAAACGCTCGTCGTGTATAAGCGACAACGACAGCGACGACCAAACGTCACTTCCTCAACGAGCCGACCGACGATCGCTGAGGCAGTCATCTTATGTTACGGTGGAATTTTAGTCTCGCTGAAAGTTATGGTTAAAAGCATGCTTCCTTGTGTTTTTTTTTTGGCTATTGTTGAGCTGAGTTGATGAGTAAATATTCACGTGGGAAATGACGATGCTATTCGCAAGGTCCACTTCCGGTATTTCTTTTATGGAGATTCTGTCGAAAATCCTGTTTTGTAATGATTTATTTATCTTAAGTCAAAAGCTTCAGTCGATTAGAATGTTTTACGAATAACAAATATTAATGTTACTGAAAATATGATAAATATTTATTTTTAATAACGGTAAAAAAAAATCTTAAAAAAATCGAGTAAAAATTATACTCCTACTTAACTTCGCAATGCTTTAATATTCTATATATATTTATATATTTTTTTCAAACTAAAATTCCTATACCCTTTTTTTCATACCGATTATACATAAAAATTCCTCCTCGAAAAATGGCCAAAATAATAATTGCAAGCTCCGATAAACGTCATCGACTAATCGGACTACAATTTTACGAGCTTGATTCCCAGACTCGAAAGGCGGAAGCGCAGCGGGGAAAACCTTCAGAATCTGTTGGTGCTTGTGCGGAACGCGTCGATGTCGTCCCGCGAAAGAAAAGGAGGCTCTCTCCTCTCGTACGGGTGCGGAGGAGAGGAGCGAGCGAGCGCACGTTGCGGATATGCAGCGGCAGGAGCGCAGTACGTGCGCGCTCCTGGCAAATCAGCCGTTGCTGTCTCTCGCGGTCTTGTCGTTGCGCCGGTCGGTCCCTTTACCGTCGCCCTAGACGTCCGTCCGCCAAGTCAAACAATGCGACGTGCAGATTCCGCCTTATTTACTCCCGCTCGCGTATGGCCGAGCCACTGCTGCGTATTGCATCCGCGCTGCTCGCTTTGCTCTCGAGAGCGGTGCGCGGATGTGTTTCTGATGCACGAGTCCCACAACGACTCGCCTTCCGTCTGCCCACGAGAAGCCAAGACACGAAGAAGCTCCGCTCCGGAGACTGTTACTCCGCTGCTACCGTGCGCTCGGTGCTGCTGCTTTTGCTCCCGCTGCTGCAGCTGATGCAGTTGCTCGCATGCAAAGCACGCGTTGTCATTTGCTCCCATCTCCTACGGATCGGTTTACGCTGCACTGTGTGTAAACGTTCAAACGTCCACGACTTTTTTTCCTCTTTTTTTGCGTGCACTTTTTTCCCATCGTGGGTCAACCCTGGACAACGTTCAACGTCCCGAGGATGAAGTACTTTTTTTTTAATGCTCTGCTCAAGATGTTTTGGGTATGAGGCTGAGCACAGATTTTTTTTTTGCGTTGGGGAATTTGTGACTTGCATTTTGCTCTCAATTTTGTGATTTGCATTTGCTCCCATCTCCTACGGATCGGTTTACGCTGCACTGTGTGTAAACGTCCAAACGTCCACGACTTTTTTTCCTCTTTTTTTTTGCGTGCACTTTTTTCCCATCGTGGGTCAACCCTGTACAACGTTCAACGTTCCGAGGATGAAGTACTTTTTTTTTGTGCTCTGCTCAAGATGTTTTGGGTATGAGGCTGAGCACAGATTTTTTTTTTGCGTTGGGGAATTTGTGACTTGCATTTTGCTCTCAATTTTGTGATTTGCATTTGCTCCCATCTCCTACGGATCGGTTTACGCTGCACTGTGCGTAACGTCCAAACGTCCACGACTTTTTTTTCCTCTTTTTTTTTGCGTGCACTTTTTTCCCATCGTGGGTCAACCCTGGACAACGTTCAGCGTTCCGAGGATGAAGTACTTTTTTTTTTAATGCTCTGCTCAAGATGTTTTGGGTATGAGGCTGAGCACAGATTTTTTTTTTGCGTTGGGGAATTTGTGACTTGCATTTTGCTCTCAATTTTGTGATTTGCATTTGCTCCCATCTCCTACGGATCGGTTTACGCTGCACTGTGTGTAAACGTTCAAAGGTCCACGACTTTTTTTCCTCTTTTTTTTTGCGTGCACTTTTTTCCCATCGTGGGTCAACCCTGGACAACGTTCAACGTTCCGAGGATGAAGTACTTTTTTTTTAATGCTCTGCTCAAGATGTTTTGGGTATGAGGCTGAGCACAGATTTTTTTTTTCTGGCGTTGGGGAATTTGTGACTTGCATTTTGCTCTCAATTCTGTAGCTTGAATTTTGCTCTCAATTTTCTGAAGCCGGAGCAGTGGTTAAGAAAATTATCCAAAAATCCAGAGAGTGTAGGAAAAATATTACGAGGACCGAAAAATGATTTTGTCAAATAATGAGCACACATTGCATAGTGGATATTGTGCTGTAACAGTAAAAAAAAAAAAATGTAAATCGAAACACCGAGTTCGAAATATTTAGGCGAATAACTTCCCGCCCTTGTCCCCCAGTGTTCGGATCCACAGGCAGTTAAAATCGCGAGGAATTCGAAGATTTACGACCCCAAGAGCATTTAGCACGAGGCTTTCGCGAGGAAAACGAAGAAGGCGAACGGGGCGCCCTCTTTGGACTCTTAAATCGGAGCACAGTCGGCATAATCAGAGTCGGGGAGCACAGAAGTTCCCGGAGGGCGGAGTGAACCGAGTCAATGCATCACTGGATTAAGATTCTAACCGAATTATTCATCCCGCGGACTCCCCGCGGGTAAACCTACTTATTTTACAGTACAACACGAGGATAAAACGCCGAGAGTGTATATAAAAGTGAGGGCTAAAAATATTTAAAAAAAAAAGAGAGAGAGAGAGAAGAAAGCACGTGCAACTCAAAAGCGTCGCTTTACGACGAGACCGATTGCCCGCAACTTTGATATATTGCGGCCACACAAAGCGCGTGCTCAACGGAAGAACCTTAAATCCGTATTGATAGCGCACTTTATGCTCTTCTCTCTTGCGCAGTCAAGGACTTAAAGATCGGTCTTCAGGTCCTCGTCCAAGGTAAACAAACCAGCAGCATATATATGTAGATATGGGTGTATATATACACGTATAAATATCTTATGGAGAAGCGTGCCTGAGTAGATACTTGAAGAAAAGATAGAAAAATAATGTTTCTCATAAAGTAATAACAAATGATGTTGATATTTCGTGATGGCAATACGCTGTACTTTGATACAGAGCCGTTCTCCGATTCCTCGTGACACTCACAAATGAAACAATGTCATTTTAATGGGAATAGACGAAGGTATATATTTTTTTAACTTCGCTATGGTCAACGTACTTGAAAATATGGGACGAAATAGAAAGTACATATACTCCATTGCTTATTGAAGAAAAAAAATAGAGAATTTCTTATTAGATGGTTCCTAAAAATTATTTTAATACCAAAAATTATGTTTATCCCCGATCCAATTTCAATATAGGAATTGAGGAAAATGATTATTAATAATCCCTTGAGGACTGAAAATCGTCTTAATTAATTTTTTATCTGATGACGTTTAGCACATTTTTGTGTATATTTTTTTTTTGTTCTGTCGAGTCTTTGTAATAAAATCTGTGAGGGCTTTCCACCGAAAGTAAGAGTAAAGCGTGCAACAAAGTATTTCGTCGTGGTAGTCGGAATGTCTACCGATAAATTCCACCCAATGGGGTAAACGACAAAAAAAAAAAAATGCACTGCGACTCTTCGGGGTCTCGAATGTCGGTAGCTGTGCGACTCCCAAGGGAAGAAAATGATTATTAATAATCCCTTGAGGACTAAAAATCGTCTTAATTAATTTTTTATCCGATGACGTTTAGCAAATTTTTGTGTATACTTTTTTTTTTCGTTCTGTCCAGACTTTGTAATAAAATCTGTGAGGGCTTTCCACCGAAAGTAAGAGTAAAGCGTGCAACAAAGTATTTCGTCGTGGTAGTCGGAATGTCTACCGATAAATTCCACCCAATGGGGTAAACGAAAAAAAAAAAAAAAAATGCACTGCGACTCTTCGGGGTCTCGAATGTCGGTAGCTGCGCGACGTTGGCTACATTGGATCGTGTAGTATTTCGCGAGTTCCACGGTCAATATGTTGCCAGTATTTCGTGGGACTTTCGCGACGACGACGACGAGGATGTTGCCACGAGCGCAAAAGGGCGATGTAACACACGAGGCGAAGGATCGTCGTCGAGACCACCTCAGAGCTCACGGCTACAAATTGCATTGTTCGGGCATGTTGTTGCCATCAGTGGTGCCTTCTTAATGGCCCCGTTGCTTTTCGGTAACATATATTCCACTGTACCTACGGCACGCACGACCATTCGGACCTCCAGCGGAAATTCGGTGCGAACCATCCAACCATCCAAAGCAATTTTGTCCCTTATTCTGTACATTTTCGATTGTACTCCTTTGTACCGAAGGTTCCGGGCCCTTCCTGACCTTCCAAACCTTGATAAACTCCAGGACCAAAAAATTACCGAGCCCTGAAGTCGCGTGGGAAACCATCACATTTTTTTATTTCGCAAAAAATAAAATAAAATTGCAATTAATTTTTTTCGCAAACAGAAATCCAAGTTGCATTTTTACTGTATTTTTCATAATTTTTTACATAATTCTTGGGCTAAAATAAAAAAAAATGTATTTTTCGAAAATAGAATTCTGTATTATTGGTGAAGATATTTTCGTGCAGAAGATTTTTTAAATTCGCATGAATTTCCAACGTTAAAAGTAAATTAAATTATTAAAAAAAGTAAATTATTTGCATTATTTTTCGGACATTCAGCGTATCTTGAGGAAAGGGAGAGGATAATGTTCGATTATCAGTCGTCACGACCAAGAAAAATGGGTTTTATGTTTTAGGGGTAAGAAATGGTCGTTATTATCGCAGCTATTCGACACAGATGACAATAACATCATTCGCTGTCATTACTCGATGAAGAGGAAGAATGGATGAGGAAGATAAAGGAGTGGAGAGAAGAGCTCGTGCTGGTGAGTGTGACTGCAGTGGAGAAACTGTTGCGAGGTGGCTGGTAAAAGGGGCCCAGAGACCGCACTACTGTAAATGGTAGCAGCCTGCAATCATCATAATTCTTGATGATGGTCGGGCTGCGCTGGTGCACTGGGCGCGGGGACAGAAAGAGAGATAGAAAGATAGTAAAATGGAGAAAGGGAACGGCAGGTCCCTTTGGTGAAGAGACTCTCTCTGCGCGTTGCAAACCAGGACCGCAAAACCATTCTGTTCCTTATTGCTCCTCGACCTCATCGCCTCAGTTCTCATCCTCTTCTTCTTTACGCGCAATTCTTCCTCCGTCTTCTTCTTCTTCTTCTCTCCCATCGAGCCCAGCCCTTGATTCTCAATGGGCACGAAAGAATTGATATCATAACTTGGATCGTCAGCATGACAACATCAATACATAGTATTAGATTTTTTTTTCAAGCATAATTTTTCAATTTACTCAAAATTTAATATTTCATATGAAATTTGACGAAAAAAATGTATTTTCAGAGCACCTTTTAATATCAGAAATTCAATTCAATGAAAATTGTGCACCAAATAATCAGGCCAATAAAAATATTTGGGAAATCCATGCCTACATAAATTCTGAAATTTTTTTTTTAGTAAAACAGGAGATCCAAATTAAAACAAAAATATTCAAAAGAAATAAGAAAATATTTAAATTTCGATAAAATACGTATTTCAAAAAATCATCATAAATAGATATTTTTAAAAAATCATATAAATTAATTTTGGGCAGAAAAAAAATGTAGAAAATTGTAGAAAATTTTTGCAGCACCTGGTGAATGTGGCCGAAGTGACGGAGAATGCCTCGTGCACTACCCTAACTACCTTGAGTCGCTATAATGTATCTATCTTTAGCTGGAAATCATCGGAACAAATCTTACAGTGGAGACTCTTGGCGTGATAACTTCTTCTTGTCCTATCTTTTGACTGTAATATCTCGGTCAATGGTAGCCGTAGCGGCAAGATAGATAGAGAGACGGAAGAAGGAAGAACGGAGAGAAGAAACGGAGAGAAGAAGAGCGAGAGGCGAGGAGAGAAAGGACAGGTCGCGGGAGCGAGACGACCAACGTATTTTCGTAAGCGATAAATCATCGCGTGCCACCTCCGTGCTCGCACAATGCCGGACTAATCTTCCATCACGCACGCACGATATAACTACGCCCGCATGGCGTCTCGTGATTTACCATCCTTGCGGCTAACCTCTATTATGTATGGCGCACGGTGGAAACTGTTGAGAATACCCGTGCACCTTGCTCTCCTCTTTGCAGTGCAGTATAACTATACCGTATATATACGGACATTGTATATAGTGCTTTGGAGTACAGTGAGCTTGAAAAGTTCAAGGGAGGATCTGCGGCGGGTGTTTACCATATACGTTATTGTACGGTCTCGGTTCCAATGAGAATAACATTTTTATTGGAAAATTTTTATTCAATTTTCATCATTATTATTGGATAAAAAAAAATTTTAATTGTGTTTATTGTTTAATTTTTGTTTTTTTCAAATTATTCCATTTTGCATTTTTTGCTTCTATCAATTGTGGATTTGTAGAGAAAAAGATAGTCATTATGTATTAATTTTTTTTTGTTAAATTTTGTGAGTATTTTCATGCCGTAATTATTTTTTTTCGGATTCAATGGGTTTCACTTGTTTATATTTCAAAAGGGACACATCCTCGAATAGAATGAAGAAATTATTGTCAGGTAGGGAAAAATGTTGGCTACCTTAAACGACCTCATACGCGAATAATGACAGAAGAGGAGAACATACGGTGCTCGAAGCCATTATTTTCCCTCAGTGTACCCCAGTCAGGGTATAGAACAAAAGTTGTGTGTCCCGGGTCTAAGCGCAGCCTCGGAATTTCCGTTTCCGGCTCAATATATTCCGGCTGACGTTTATGGAGTATGCGAAGAATATTGAATATCGACGAGACGTCGAGCTCGTCTTGTTCCTCCACAAAAAAAAAAAAAAACAACACAGTTAGAACCGTGGCGTTTTTCATTCTCTAGCACGAATGTATATTATCCATAAATCAATAGACCGTTCAACCAGTGATTACTGTCGTCGTTGCTCAGACGCGTGAGTTTTAATTAAATAGCACAGCAAAACACGTGCAGCGGAGCAGTCAAATGAAAAAGTATTTTGCAGAAAGCGAAACTCTACGCAAAATATACATTATTTCCGTTTTATATTTTGCGAAGGCTGATCGTCGTTGCTCCTAATCGATGAAAACATGTTATACTTTATAATAGTACATAATAGCACAGCAAAACACGTGTAGCAGAGGATTAAAATGGAAAAGTGTGTTTGTATGCAGGAAGTGTTTTGCAGAAAGCGAAACTCTGTGCAAAATATACATTATTTGCGTTTTATATTGCGCGAAGGCTGATCGTCGATGCTCCTAATCGATGAAAACATGTTATACTTTATAATAGTACATATTAGCACAGCAAAACACGTGTAGCGGAGGATTAAAATGGAAAAGTGTGTTTGTATGCAGGAAGTGTTTTGCAGAAAGCGAAACTCTGTGCAAAATATACGTTATTTCCGTTTTATATTGCGCGAAGGCTGATCGTCGTTGCTCCTAATCAATGAGAACATGTTATACTCTACTATAGTACATAATAGCACTTAGTCGCGCTATGAATGGAGCAATAAAACGAGCGGGCGGATAATAGTCGCGCCCCGTCTTTTACGAGCGATTTTCTTCGCGTGGGTAACGGAAAGTACGATCGACAATAATTCAGGACCCTCGAGGATCTCCCGTGTAGCTTTAATAGCGTACAAATCGGGCCGCACTCGGATTATTCATCGGTCTGACCTAATACGGACGTAACTACTGCACCGCGCGACGCACGCGCCTCTCTTATGCCCTTCTGTCGCTTATTTGCAACGCGGTGTCGTCGTAACACCCTATCGACTGGAGAACGCCTTTTACGACACCTTTCCTTTATTTGTCTTTGTCATTTAGGTCCCCACACTCAAATTTACACGACAGGGATTCGTTCTTATGGAGTCTTAACAAAAAAAAATCAGACAAGCAAATTTACACCTGAAAAAATTGTTCCTGGTGAAAAAAAATTGGAGAAACAAATTCTGGCCACATCGAAAGACCATTTTTCAAGCCCTGATTATTCTGAGATTTCTCTTCAAGGTCCTAAATATCGTAAGATCGCTATAGACGACCTCGACGCTTTTCAGACCACAATCCCCACGAAAAAACAATTTTTTTCCAACATTTTTCCATCCATTTCGTCGAATCGAATGCGAGGAATCGATCGCCAGTGAAATCTTCAGCATTCGTTCGTCCATTCGTGACTTCCTCTTCGATATTTCCCTCGGATTTAGGTTGTGACAACATGAGAGCCTTGGAATTCAAGCGGGGTCAAGATGGGCCTGAAGTGTTTAACCCAGGGGCCAGTCGATTTCGAGTGACGTAACTCGCCGACCAAGAGGAACATCTCGTTGAACCACAAATGTGTTTTGAGCTTCGAATGCGGTTGCTGAAATAACGACGGAAAAAAAAAAAAAAAAAAACACTAACCCGTTCTATATTTTCTACAAACCCCATAAATTCACTATACCTATATGCAATATACTACACGCCAGGTCGTTTTGATTTCATTAATGGATCGGGTGCGCACTAATGCAAGGCTATTTGCTGAGCACTCGTCGGGCATTAAGAGCGCACGCGGTTGGTATACACGTTATATCCGCCCCGGGGACACGTGTGTATGTATTTTCGCGTTACTCACGAGGTGTAAGCTCCATGCGCACGTTACGTGCTCCTAAGAGAGAGAGAGAGAGAGAAAGAGAGAGGGAGGGAGAGACCAGCTCATAGGTAAAAGCCTCACGACACGAATTTTTGTCACGGAACTATAAAATGCCACACGTCTGGCGGTGCAGGTGCTCGTCGTCAACACTCGGACGGCCCTCGGGGCAAGCTAGCGCAGAAAATTAACACTTCTAGACGAGCCGAAGCCTCGCCGGTCTCTCCCGAGTTTGTTTATGTTAATCAGCGGTTCCGTGTGGCATCGCTGTCGCTTCAAATATATCAATTAACATCGTCATTAAGCGCCGCGCGCTCGACACTGCGCACCACTATCACTGTAGTATTTGAGTTCGCATCGGTCAGCACACATCAAAGCGTCGCGACGTCCTCTCCTGCTATTACACTGCATATTTCGCTAGCGGGGATTTCTTCGGGTCGTGATCTTTTTGCAAAAATAAATGAGAGAGATACGAGGTTGTGCTATGCAAAAACTTGGCACTAAATATTTTTTCAACACCAGCTCTTGAAACGAAGCCTGTTTCAATATATACTTTGAAAGGTTTTATGTACGAAGTGCTCTCGTCCTCTTTTACGTCTGAGCGGAGAGACTCGGAAATCATAGCTCAGGATCACCCATGGAGAAGATACTCTGATGCTCAGGCTGATGAATAATCATCAACGAGTATACAACCGCACCAGACGCGCGCAATTACATTTTCTAATTAGCCGATCGAGCGAGAAAGAGTCCGCCGTGTTGATGTGTACTCGCGGTTCGACAATCCGAATGCCACACGACGCTCTCCCTGCCGATACGTCGCAGATCTATCGCTCAGATCTTTACCACTCTCTACACGATCGTCCCAATTAGCCGGTCATTAGTCACCCTTTCGCCTGGCTTGTCGAATGGAGAGTGACAACCCAACGATACCTCGCCGGATGCACAGCCAGGAGAACAAACGCAGCCTCTTCTTTTTTGTTTATTCTTGTCCCGAAATTTATAACGATTTTTTTAACGTTATTTTCAATTTTTTACCTTTGTCGAATAATAAAATTCTGGAGTAATTTGACAAAATCAGACATTTTAAAAATGGTTTGTTTGACAATGGTTAAATTTTTCTGCCAAAATAAACAATTCAAACATTTCAAAGATATTTTTAAACTCACTTTTCAATTTTTATAAATACAGGAGCCATTCAAAAAAAAACGTAGTTATTCATCGTCACGAATGTGAAACGTGAGTTTCGGCGATTCTCGAGGGGCACGAACGAATGAGAGAAAAGGGCTAAGAAAATAAAGAAAAAGTGTCGCAGGGCGCCGCCTCGCTCTCGAGGTCCTGGGAGTTGAATTTGTCGCTCCATATCTCGTCCTGGAATTTATGAAAGTCGACTCGGCAATAATTTACACGGGCAGAGTGCACCACCGCGTGCGCCACAGTTGCGCGTGGAGTCTCGGCCGTGTCGCTTCCCCGTAAATAATGGCATTCGCAAAAAAAAAAAAAAAAAAAAAAACGAAGACGGGGGAGGACCACGCACGCGTGCTCTCGTCGTGCTCTGGGGGCAAGGAATTCAGCCCCTGGGGAACTCCGACGAAATCGGTAACGTTCTGTGATTCTCTTAACATTCGCAAGCGCAATTCCCATTTTTTCTCCACGATTTATATCTGAAGAATTTATTTCTCACTGAGCCCTTATGTCACTAATTTCAAGCTTTTCATTTATTTATTTTTATTGAAAAAAAAAAAATATATATATATATGTTTACCGCTTCTCAGAAAATAATTAAAAAATGATGACCGATTAAAAATCATTATCCTTTCAGAATTTTCTTTAACCCTTCAGCTGCTGGAAATAAAATACTGCCTGTCTTTTGGACAGTTGAAAACGACACTTTTCCTCATAAAGGAAATTCCTGATTTGAAGAAAAAATTAATTTTCAGATATTCATGCCATAAATCGAATAAAATACGTTGAATAATTCGTATGAATTTCTGTTTGAAAGAAAAAAAAAAGGGAATGCCTCCTTTTCATTGGCTATTTGCAGAAACATGTGCTCGCATTTCTGATATTCTCGCCGCTATTCCTGATTTTAGTATTTCCTTTTGAATCTCCTCCTATTTTCTATTTTCTCTTGACCCTCAGTTGGTCTTTTTGCATATGAAAGACCCAACCTCCTCCTTCATCTCGAACGGCTATCGTTGGCGAGTGTATTAGCACAGTCGCGGGCACGGATCGTTGCTAAGAGCACTCGCGAAGACGCGATATCCATGGACTTGGTTCTCCGCAGCACACTTAAATACGTGTACAGGTATATATGTGCGTGAGGTCGAGGATCGAGCTCGGGTGAAAGTCTTGGTCGGGTCACTCAGTCTCACTCGAATATAGAATCGTCCATGGGTCTTGTAAAAATCCGGCGAAGTGTGTGACACGGTCAAAAGCCCAAACTCTAACCCATCGTTGGAAATGTCAGGGCGTTTGTCCGGCAGACACATCGAATTAATCAAATTCAAGCGGTTGTGGGCTGTCGATAAATTTTCAGCTATTTCGATCCAACGCTTTATTATCCATAATGAAGTGCCATTCATGCAGCACACGTGGAATATTCGCTGTCATTTTTTTTCCATCAATTCTCTCTGCAATTTCATGGAAAGTGAAAGTACTTGAAAAAAATTAACACAAATTCACCTTACACGGAATTAATCATTCAATTTCATTAGTAGTAGTATTAATTATTATTCATTTCAAAGCAAAATATATACTTCGAATATTCCTGCAATAACGATTACACTATTTTCCAAAGCATTTCACGTTCACTTAATTAGTAAAAAAAAATATATATTAATAAAAATGACTGTAATAGCAATTTTTAAAAAATGTACCATTATCCTGGTCCGCAATAACCGCAAAAGTGATTACATTATATTAAAGAGAATGTCCAGAACCTCAAAAAAAAAAAAAAATCAGCGAAATTGACTTCTAATCAGCGAATTATTTAATCTTGGCTAATTTTTTAGTGATTGAGGGAATTATTACTAATATTATTAAAAAATGTATTGCAAAATAAATGTAGGAAGTAATTTAATGCGTTGGTGCCGTGGCAATACACTTAGATTTGCAGTGTGCGTGATTTTTTTGTTCCATAATAAATTTGCGTTAGCTTACGACTGGCGGCACTGTATGTGCGTCAGGAGCTCGAGGTACAGTACATAGAACCTTCAAAGGTACTAGGTACCCTCGCGCTTACCGTTCGACCCATTTTGGGCGTGGACGCCCGACCGCAGGGTCGGCTCTTTGCGGCTGAGCTTCTTCAGCTTCCCGCGAGCGCTTTATTCACGGCTGCTGCTGTTACTGGGCTCATACGCTCGAGCTCGCCGCGGCCACGGAGTATCCGCGTAACGCGCTTCATTCGGCGGTAGTCACGCGTCGCTACTCAGTCACGAAGAGACGCTTTCTTCGACTCGAGAACTTCCAATGCCTGGGTATATATTTACCGAAGTATATTATCCCGCGCCGAGGATCTAAATGCAATTACATATTTTACGGCGCAAATTATTGTCGGGCCATTTCATTGTCCTAAAACAGACCTTTTTTTCAATATTCCTCAATAATATCTCCAACAATTCACCTTAAAACAATAAAAAATTGAATTAATATTGCACTTATGAAATCTTCTTTCATTCTTAGTGTCTATTATTTTACAATTATTTCTTAATTAATAATTACGCCTGGCTTTGGCTTGAATGGTTTTATGAGAATATATATATATATATATATATATTGCAGAGCACTTAAAGTATGAGAAAAAAAGAAAAATTATTTATCTTGCCAGTGGAGGTCTATTAAGGTTGCCTATATAAAATAATTCGTTCAACCTGAAATCTCATCGACGAAAAAAAAAAAAAAAAAAAAAAAAATCGATCATATCCCTTCGATTTATGTAAATCGGTAAAAAAGTGTTCACTTGGAACTCTTCTCTCCACGCAGCCTCCGCAATATTTCTGTCCACATATCTTCGAGAAAACTCTTACATCCTCCCGTCGTATATTTATGTTATTTCCATCTGGCAGTGTAGGAGCATAAGTTACACGTTTGATGACCAGGAAAAGCAATAGTGCTACTACGTACGTACGGCCACGATGGATTTTAGCATCCGTTGCTCGTTCGTTGTATGGCTCGGTAGCCACTGTACAATATATACATGTTAATATATAGGTATCCCGAGTGGAAGTAACATAGGTGTGTTACAACGAGCTTCCACTTCTTCAGTAGGAGGTTTAGTGCTCTATCACTCGCGGTAGAAATCGCTCGTCGTTCGTGGCTCGGAATGAAAGTTCGCCGAGGAGACGGTGAGACGATGCGCGGATGGAAATCACTCCCTGGGCTTGATCTAATGACGAGCGTGGAGGCGTTTGATACACGAGCCTCTGCGGTGTACATTCGACGACGAGAGACCGACCAAACGATATAAGCCACGTCCTTCTTCACTCTCCGCATCTTTGAATAAAATATAGGCAGGTATACAACGTACTTAAAACTATACACGTATACTGCATATATGTATATAGATATATATGAGGTATTCCGTACCAACTCGACCTGGCTCTGACCCTCGACCTCTTCGATTTCATCCCCGATTTTTTTATGATTGTGCTCTGTCACTTAACAGTAATCACAATTTTTATTCAATTTTTTCTATACACTTGTGATTATTTACAACAAATATAATGAAGAGGTTATTTTTTTTTTTCCTGAAAAAATGAATGAATGAAAAAAAAATAATAATCGTAAAAAATAGAAGCAAGGTCCAGCTCATTTTTGAAGAATTTTTTTGAAGATTGAAGTAAAATTTCCTTAGGTATTTTTGTGTTAAAAATAATCATAAGTGTTGGGGTTGACGTTTAGAGATTGGAAAATTGGGGAAGAAATCCAGGAGGTCGAGGGTCGGACCGAAAAAAGTGGCCGAGTTGACGGAGAATGCTTCGTACGTGAGGAGCGAAGCTTTGACTCACACGGACGACGAGGGACTTATTCGCAGTGGTTCTGTGGTACAGCGGAGGCTCATTGTCAGCGTAGGCGTCGAGTCTAGCAGGTGCTCATTAGATTACAGTGGGACGATGTTCGCGAGACAGGGCGGTTAGCAAACAGTACCTTTAGCTCACTGTTCGCGGTGTGTGCGATGTTGACTCGACACGCTCGTCGAGGCTTCCAATGCGAGATTCGAATCTGAGCCTCGTCGTCGTTTCATCAAAATCGGCCTTTCCGAGCGCTCGCTGATAGATTTTTATGGCCGTTTAATAATTGTGATTACTGCGTGAGTCATACGTTGAAAGTTTCACGGGATTTCATTGCTGATTGATGTCTTCATTTTTTGGTTCATTAAAATTTATTTTCTACCGAGAATCGAGAGCAAAATAAAAAATTAGTCGATGTATAATTTTCATTTATTATTATCTAACGCCTTCGATCAATTTTATTTTATAAAAAAATCATAATATGAACAATTTTTTTCATGTACTTGACAAACGCTATTATCAAGATACCCAAAAAAAAAAAAAATCAGCAAAATATATCATTCATCGCATTACTCCAATTTCCATTTATCTCCAGATCTCAACGATTACATTCGCCGTACGTAACACTCACGATAATGCGAATAGGATTAGGAGGATAGATTTTTATGTCCGTTTAATAATTGTGATTACTGCGTGAGTCATACGTTGAAAGTTTCACGGGATTTCATTGCTGATTGATGTCTTCATTTTTTGATTCATTAAAATTTACTTTTCCACCGAGAATCGAGAGCGAAATTAAATAAAAAAAATTAGTCGATGTTTAATTTTCATTGATTATTATCTAACGTCTTCAATCAATTTTATTTTTAAAAAAAATCATAATATGAACAATTTTTTCATGTACTTGACAAACGCTATTATCAAGATACCAAAAAAAAATCAGCTAAATATATCATTCATCTCATTACTCCAATTTCGATTTATCTCCAGATCTCAACGATTACATTCGCCGTACGTAACACTCACGATAATGCGAATAGGAGTTTCGTCGAGGATGAAGATTGATGAAGAAGAAATGGAGCTGCTGAGGACAGGACTCGAGTTGTGCCGTTCCACGTGAAACCGAGTATCCGGTATCAGGTGAAAATACATATAAACGTACCGGTACTCATTGGTATTACCCAGATTGAGAACGCATATGTGTGCGTACGAGGTAGAAAATATATTCAAGCCATAGTGTGCACCTGAGGTACGGCAATCTTCAAACGGTCGACCCGGTGAAAATGCCCATTCGTCGAGGATTAATTGAGATAAGCTCCGCATGTGGTTCAACGTCTTGGTCTCGCGCGCACGCGGGCCAAAGACCATACATATGTATGTATATATATGCTATATCCACTACAGATATGCCTGAGCTGCTGGCGCACCGCGTAAGATTGATTGTTATTGATTAATGATCGCAAGGAAGAAGAGAGCGAAACACAGAGGGCCCAGCGCGCATTCCATTCGCGTGTGCACGTACGTATGTGTACGTATTAACCATGGACATGTAGCATAATGTGGGATAGTGAGTAGAGACGTTGTTTCTAACGAGTCAATTCGATTTGTGCCTTCGCGAAACTCTTGGAACGTGATCATCAACGATTCTAAAGTATACAGTATATCAGTCACGTGGTTCGACGCTGTATTTTCTTCGTGGTGCTGGATTTTACGCACGTAGTGTGTATAGTTAAAATCATAGTGTTACCAGAGTTGAAAAAAAAAAAAAAAAAAAAAAACAAATTGTAAGTGCAGCTGCGTATGTACTCGTTAAAATTGTGTGAGGAAACGTCTTTAGTGGCTTCGAGAGATTACATGGATTTTCTATGAAACGTCTGCGCCACAATGCCCCTTCCCTTAGGCCCTAATTATTTTGCAGTTCTCATCAAGACCTTAATTACCGCAAGTCCCATTAGCGAAATGATTAATCCACGTCTAACAAGAGCCTCTGATTTCAGGGCCTGATTATTCGAGGAGCGATACACTCTTCAAGCTCTCGTTTATCCTAAGGCCCACATTATTCCAATTCCCACCAATAATTTTTTTTTTTTTTTCACAACGAATTTAAAATAAAATTGTAAAATATAGGCAGAACCTCAAGAAAATTCAAACGTTAACTGCTCCCTTTTATCCATGCATCTAACAATATACGAGATTACTTTGCTTGACGAGCTAGAAAAAAAAAAAAAAAAATTAAGCTCGTAATAGATCCGACAAGGGTCGAGGGTGTCGTAGGTCCGACGGTGGACTATAACTCAAAAGTGGCTGGTATTGTCGAGTGTGGAAGGCGAAGCGGTCGGGGCTCCCGGTGAAACGATGAGATAATTTAGAAACGAGCATCGACGGATCGGTAAAGCGTCTTAACGCAATTACCGCGGGTTCAACGTGGAACGTGGAACGTGCAGCGGCGAAGATACAGCTTCTCGAGGCCCATGGGGTCTATGCGCTATCGGGGGATTGGCTAAAGTGTGTGGCGAGGGCAAAGTTAAACGCGGCGGGTCGAATCGCTGGAGCTTAACCCTTCCACATGAAACCCGAGACTATTCGTATAAATTCCAATCAATTAATTGCCACCCGAAGAAATTGGTTAATTGGTTCCGGGATTGATCGATCAAATGCCGCGAATTTATCGTCCAATTCGCTCGGCTTGATTCACGAATTATTGAATATCGTTATAATTAGTTATAAATGCGTGGCTATCTCGTAAGTGATATCTTCGGTGATTCACTCGGTGGCGGAGGCTCTTACGAAAGACAGACCCGAGAGCGCGCACCGAGTCGTCATCGAGGTCGTCGTGTACAGGCATTCACGTGCTGTACACTAAAGTATCTCTATCTACTGGTATACGAGGCGAAGCGGATCTCGAAGCGAATTGCAAAATAAATCCTATTAGCTTGGCGCTCTCGCGGGCTTTTTCGCATACCACGAGCGCCAGGGCAGAGCTGTGCGCACCGCCGCTGCAGCATGCTGATTGCGAGGCGTCGCGAGCTGATAGAAGTGCAACGCCACAGCCAGAGTTGCACTTTTACCGAGCGCGCACACTTGCCGAGGATGCGGTGTACCTTCACGACCGTTCAGCCAGAGACAGCGCACTTTTAGCAACCTCTTCTCTGTGCACTTTCCCGTATCCTCTCCCCCTCCAAATACCGCGTCACTTCACTTGCACTAAGATCATTACAAAACGTTAATATTGATCGTGACAAATACACCGAATGGGCATGGGGAAAGCCCAAATATGAAAAAGAAAGTGTCATTTCACCATGACTGGCCCCATTTTTTTTTCTGAATTTTATTGGCTAATGGACGTGATGAAGATTATTGACTTTTCATTGGTTTTCTTTCAAATTATCTAGGAATTTTTTCTGACACCCTGATTCATCGAAATTTTGCTAAGGCAAAGTTCGAAGTGTCAATTAAAAAAGTGTCATTTTACTGAGTCCGTGAGTGGTCCGATTTTTTCATATTGGCTGGTGAAGACAATAAAAATTTTAGGCTTTTCTTGGGTTTTCTTTGAAATCCTGTAAGACATTTTTTTTTGGTACCCTGATTAATGGAACTTTGACTAAGGGCCGAGTCCCAATGGCAGTCTTCTTCAAGGTTCCGATTGTTCCAAGTCGAACTAGGAGTCTCCTCTCAGGCCCAAATTGCTCAGAGTCCTGCCAGGTAATGCAGACACTTCCGCCACCACAGAGACCGTCCCAAAGGTATCCTGGAATATCCTGGATGCGCGAGCGTGTAAGCCACAGTTCCTCGGCCGGAGGCGAGAGAACAGGCGCGCGCGACTGATCTTTCGTCTCAGTCCTCTCGCTGTTGGTATCTCGGCGTAGATCGGAATTCAGTTACACGGTAGCACAACCTCGAGGCAACCTCGCGAACACACCACCTCCTTCAGCTTCTTCTTCTTCTTCTGCTTCTTCGCCTCTTTTTCCGCTCCTCTCTACGAGGGAAGAAGAGGAGGAGGAGGAACGAAGCAGAAGAGAAGTCACAAACAGCAACACGGTGGCTGACGTTGCGGGGAATGGCGATGGTCACCAACCACCGAAGCCCGCGCCTCGTTTTATCCACTTCTTTCCCTCTTCTTCAGCATCTATCCTCAACTCACGAGACCCCTAACACCATCCTCAGCGTCACTCTTCCTCTCGAGACCCAGCCAAGCTTCGTCCTCTTTCTCACTTCTTCTCCTTCGGTTCACGTTTATGTATAGCAACACTGCTAGGAACGTTTTATCCCACCAGAGGAGCAGCTCGGTTCTTCCTCGCTGGGCTCGGTTGTGATCTACCGTCCCGAGCCAAGCCCCTCATTAACGCCTTTGCTAAGAAATTACACGCAGTCGGTGGCAAACAAGAGCAAGAAGGTGTCTGGGGGCACACAGCTCGTTCGGTTACACGCGGCATCGAGCGCTCCTCCGCTGTGTCTGCTGCTCACCCTCTTTCGCCTCTCCGCTTCACTCTCACTCGCACTCACACCCTTTTTTTTTTGTTGTACTTTCAGCTTCGTCTTTCACGCTCGCGCGCGTTTCACTCGTTATTCTCCTTTCCTTTTATATTATCCCACATCTTTGTCTCTCTTTATCTTTCTCTTTTCATGTCTTCTAGGTCTCGCTCTCTCGAATCTCACCTCCCGAGAGCCTTTCGCGCGAAGCGTGCGAACTTCGAGAGGTAATTCGATCGAGATTCTGGTCCAGATACCGCGTATGTAGTCGAGGCTGTTGCAGCCGAGACTCCGCGCTGCACCCTCAATGGCTTCTGCTCGATGTTCACCGATTGTGTGAGACCTCGCTTAGGTGTATGCTCATTCTCGCCTTTGGTTGATACGACACGAGCTGAAGACCCGGCTGCGATAGGCTCCGCGGGTTCTCCGGGTAATTACACTCGCACTTCCGGTCCCTTGCCACCAACCGGATGAGAGTGAAAGGAACTGAAGAAAGTCTACGATCCTGAAGAAAAGAAAAATTGGAGAACAAATGCAGCTTCATTGGTTTCTGTAATTTGTCCGGACAAACTTAAGTTGCTGAATTGAATTTCCCAAATTTTGGTCCCATTTCGATTGGACCTATTTTTAAATATGAAAAAAGGTACTCTGAAGAATGTTTCAGTCGTGTGAGGTCAAAATTGATGAAGATGGGCATCTCTGCTCGGAATTGCCCATTTTTGTTGCGCGGTGAACCATTTATTTATTTATTTATTTATTTTTATATTTGTTACGGCGTCTACTACTATGGTCATTAGCCGATACCACCATTTATTTGGTTGCCTTTGTTACCTTCACTTAGTTTCGTTTTTGAGCGGACCATTTTTCGTGCGGACAGTGACCCAGAGATATTGGTCGTTGGGCAGTGATTTTGGATAGGCGGACGACACGAGATTTGACAGCGGAAGGTCGCGGGCAATGTTCACGTCGAAGGTACGTCACTCGTGTCGATGGTAACGCCACAAGCGTGACCGTGTCTCGTGCCTCGTGTTCGGACCCTCGAAACTCGCAGTGCGGGGGACCATCACGCCCGATGATGATCTAGGAATTCGGGCACGCTCCGCAAAGCTTTCGTCGTCTCGTTATCCTTGATCCGCAGGTCGAGTACTTTTTATATCGCGTGGAATAACAACCGAAGTCCGAAATCTTCCCACGAGATATCTGCACCACAATCTCTCAATCCTTTCGATACCGATCACAAAAATCAACTTTCACAATCTTCGGAATACGCTTACGGAATAAGTACAAAAATCAAAGTGTCAGTTGGCCATCGACGGCGCATGGCTCATTATTTTTACGACACGTCGATGGATTTTTCAGCAAAAGCAACGACAATTAGAGACCATTCTTCAGGATGTATCGCCGCTATTTCGCATACCGATAATGCGAAATTTGCGCAACGGTTTCAATCGGACATTAAGGGAAATGAGAGAAAGAAAAATCAAAGTAGCAGTTGGCTATCGACGACGCGTAATGTCAGCGAAGATCACACTGCTGATGATGCGCAAGATGGTCTTTGTGATCGCTCGTCGTTGGGTTTGAGGAGAACGGTAACACGTGTGCACACGTGCACACGTGTAGGCCTCGCCGTTGAGCGTGTAGGCGTGTAGAAGTAGAATGTTGTGTGTCTGCCAGATGTCTAAATGTTGACAAGCTTCGGCGAGCAGCTAATAGCCGTTTAATAAGATTACGTCTCCGGGCGGACGGTCTTGACGTGCGCTGCCCGGAACACGTTCCCTGCTCAGCGCCCAGTGACTCTTGGTTGGCTCGTTCCTTTGCGTGCCCGTCTTGTGTTCTTACGGCCTGGTTTTACGAGCTCGCTGTACATAGAACTCTTGCGGCCTATATATACGTACATGCGAGTATATGTGTGTGTGTGTGTGTGTATATATAGACTGTGGGACTGACGTTTCGTCTTGTATGACCGCGCGGCTTTCTTTCACACGCGTCGTCGTCGTGGAATCGTCTTTAAATCTGTTTTTTTTCTTCCTTGCTCCGTTTTGGTCCGTCATGTTGTTTAGAGGCTCCGCAAATTTATTTTAATCGATTATTCCCGCTAAGCCGTTGAAACTTTGGCCGCATTGATCGTATCGTCGAATTGCGAATTTCGCGTCGACTTTTCGTGCCGCCGGCAGTAGAACGGGATTCAAGACGCCCGTTGTGACCGATATTTGCAATGTGAGATGGAGAGAGAAATATTTTGCGATATATATTCGATTTTTTTCATGGCTCTGCAGATTTTTCAGCTCAGTCAGAGCTTTTTTTGAGCTCACCTGGCAAATTTTCTAAGCTCGCAATATTTTTCGCTTCCTTTGGACATCTGAAAAACATATATATATATATTTTTTTAAAAAGACCTTTGAAAATTTAATTTTGAAGGATAACAATTTGCGTTTCCATTTCCATTGGTTAGCGGTTTCGCGGTCGATATTATGAAATTTATCGGTATGCGGTTACGATGATATTTCACGCGAGTCAAGCTTGCGGTTCGTTGGGCCGGTCGAGCAAATGCGGGGCGGCTCCGGGGGCCACCCATGGTGGGTCCCCCGGCATCACCCCATATATTTGGCCGCAGGGACTCCATAACCACGGCATTATTCCGCTGTTTATTTGAGTACGCCAAAATGTGTACAGCAGTTCACCACCACTGGCCACCAACCCCATCTAAATCTTCTTAATACGCTCCGTGCGATGGGACGAGCCAAGCTGTACTTCATTAAATGGCCAAGCTCCGCATCTCAGCTTCTTGTGCCACTTGTTCATCGTCTACGGGGGCTGAATCTCCACGGGGTGTGTACCCGCTGTGCACCGCTACCATAACAAGTGATCCCATACAATAACAATCACAGTTCCATAATATATATATATATACGCACCGTACCAATATTTCTGATCCGGATGATGAATCCCAAACATATTTCCAAAGTAATTCGATTATCACTCAAAGCCATAAAAATTCACGACCTTTGAACACATTGAAAAAAAAAATTACCCTTAACTTTGTTTTTTTTTCTGTTCAATTACATAATCCATAGTCACCATGGCATTTTCATTTTTTTTATTGCCCATCTTGTGGCTAATTTAATAGAAATAATTCTCTAATTTTTTTTTTTCTTCCTATAAATCATCTGACTCCTTTTTTCCCATTGTCATAATTTTTATTGCCAAGTTAATAAACAAAAAAATTAAAACTATGAAACTATTAAAAAACTATGAAGAATCCCAAGCCAATCGGATAATTTCTATAATTCGATTGTCTGTTGAAAAAAATTCTCGACTCGTGGAATAGATGAAATTGAGGTGAATCTCGTTTTCGCATTTATCGATATGGTACAGCGCAATAAGATCGCGCGCGGTCCGTAGCAGCGTCGCCGTCGAGGCTGCTCTCCGTGCGCCTGGATGATCCTGGAATTCCGCTTCTCGGGGCTGCGGAGCGGAGAGAACTCCGGTCTCATTTGCATAGACGACCTGACCCGAGGTGAGTATAGGCCCGGAATATCGCGTCGAAAGAGGCAGGAGGACGGAGGAGGTGCTGTGCGACGTTCGGTTCAGGCGCGAGCGATGCACCAGCGGCGTCCATACGCCGAGCAGCCTGCATGTATAGTGTCGCATTTTGTTCCTGCCCGAGGTGTTCCTTGTTGCCCATTGCCATGCTCCGCGAGTCTTCCTCCTCCTGGTTACGGCCTTCCCCGGACCTCGCCAGGGGCAAACCGTGGAATATCTTTCGCCTCCAAATTATTTATCATCTCGCAAATTATCGGGAATCGCCACCGGCGCGACTCGCCTCGACAATGAACCAAGGCAGATTTATAAATCGGCAATATAAACTCGAGCGTCATTAATAAACCGCATGCTGGCGCAAAGTCTGCAGGTCAATGAAAAAAGGAGAAAAAAAAAAAAAAATTGTTGGCTGATGGAGCAGCGGGATTTTTGGATTTTGCGACAGGCAGCTAAGGTAAACGTACCAATGGCGGGACGTTTAAGGCAATGTCTGTTTTGTATACCAATTTTCGCATCCATATATTTATTATTTTAGCAAATGGTGGTAAAAAATCGTAAGCTTAGAGTTTCTAGTTTCCGAAAAGCATACGATAAAAATATTTTTGATTGTGTGATAAAACAGTTATTAATTAAAACGCTGAAAAATGTAGAATGTACCAATGGCGGGTCGTTTAAGGCAATGTCTGTTTTGTATACCAATTTTCGCATCCATATATTTATTATTTTAGCAAACGGTGGTAAAAAATCGTAAGCTTAGAGTTTCTAGTTTCCGAAAAGCATACGATAAAAATATTTTTGATTGTGTGATAAAACAGTTATTAATTAAAACGCTGAAAAATGTAGAATGTACCAATGCTGGGACGGAATCAGGCAGCTAAGGTAAACGTACCAATGGCGGGACGTTTAAGGCAATGTCTGTTTTGTATACCAATTTTCGCATCCATATATTTATTATTTTAGCAAACGGTGGTAAAAAATCGTAAGCTTAGAGTTTCTAGTTCCCGAAAAGCACACAATAAAAATATTTTTGATTGTGTGATAAAACAGTTATTAATTAAAACGCTGAAAAATGTAGAATGTACCAATGCTGGGACGGGTATTTTTCTCTCGGGACGTGAAATGTGCGTATCGGTGGACACATAAGAGTAAGAGTTATTTTTTATATTTTCTTAATTGAATTCTTGATATATACAAATAATCATATATCATCCCTCAATTGGGACCTGTCCCGGTACGTTTACCTTAAACGAAACTATAAAGTGGGAGGGGGAAAAAGAACTTTAGGTGGCAGGAAAGACTCTGGAGGGTCACGAGATCGTGGAGTATAACTAAAGTGACATGTATTTACAAGTTTTCCCACATACGAAAGTACATATGACAGTAATCCAAGTTGCCAAACTGGAGGACCATTTTTAGGGATGCGAATTAATTGTGTATCGTCTTAAGGACGATCACGTCGCTTCTTCTCGACAAACCCAATGGGCGAATAAATTTTTTTTCATCCCGACTAATCCTAAAGGGGGTTGACTGGATAGGGTCGTCCAAGGGTCACAGCATCGCAG
Organism: Clistopyga incitator; assembly: GCA_947507545.1. Taxonomy (NCBI): domain Eukaryota; kingdom Metazoa; phylum Arthropoda; class Insecta; order Hymenoptera; family Ichneumonidae; genus Clistopyga; species Clistopyga incitator. Next base: position 1,179,013 of record OX382173.1, on the reverse strand, counting down.
TACAAATCCATCTCTCCGTTCCAATGTATAAGCCAACGTATCCACAAATCCTCGTGTGTTGCGTGTGTGTGCGCGCGTGTGGTACACACAGGATGCGGCGAAACGTACGTGGAAGTGAGTGGAGGCCGGGGGTCGGGCCTCGCGCGCCGCGAGTTCGCTCCCTCGCTCACGAACGAGCGAAAGACAGCGTCGTAATCACATTACGTTGATTTTTACGCGGCGGCCGGCTATTAATTCCGCGGGTGTACATATATGCTTTCGAGGTGAGCTGCGGTGCGGCCAGGCCAAGCGCATAGTCAGCCAGAGGCCGTGGAGGCTCGATCCACTGCACACATACACGTGGTGGTGCAGGGGAAAAGAGCAAATGGTACATAGAGAGGCCAGAAGGCAGGCGCGGAAGACCTGCCGGGTGTATAAGCCTGGCGGGCCCCTCCGCGACCCCACCTAAGCATCTCTTCTTCTTCTTCTTCTTCTTCTTCTCGGTTGGTTCTTGGGCTAAGCATCGGTGTGCGGGTGTGGCGAATACGTGCCGGGGTCGAGGGTCGAACCTCGATGGACCCCGAGCTCAGCGGACCCTCTCCCTGACGTTGTCGGTGCTGCTGCTGTTGCTGCCTGGAACCTGGAACCTCTTCTCTCCTCTCTCTTCCTTTTCTTCCCTTTCTCGAGCCTCGAGGACCGAGGGTGAACACACCGAGCTCACGCAGCACCTCTCACTCGCTCGACCACAACCATATACACGTGCCCCTGTACGTACACGTCCCGAGAATGTGTGCAAGCGCACTTCACCACGTAGGGGGCATTCCAGCCCAAATTTTTGCTTCTTCTCTCCATGACATTCTCCTCGTTTTTCGGGGACGGGATTTTGACTTTTTTGGGACGGGTTTTGTGGTGATTTTGGGGAAATTGGGCTTTACCCTTTTTTATCTGAACTTGAGCATGCCTCGGGGCATTTTTTTTTACGGAGAGGAGAAATAAATGAATGAAAGTAGATTGAATTCGTTTGAATTTATTTGGAAAAGCGAGAACGTCAATTTTTTGGGTATTGTTTTGGGGAAGTTGTCACGTTATTTGTAATAAATGTACTATTTAGCTCAGGCACTTATGTCACCTTCTCTAATTTATATATGTTAATTACAATTCACATGCACGGAACATGTGATTTTTTTTTTTTTTTTTTCTAGACAATTTGTTACTCAGTCATTTTTTTTTCCAGCAGGTGAAATAAATCACGATGGCAATGTTATGTAATTTTTGCAACATTATTATCACAATCACATGATGGGGAATGGAAACAATTGTGAAAAAATGAAAAAGGAAGAGAACATTGTGATTACAAAATGGGCAGTAAAAAAAAACAACTATTCCTCCTGGCATGGAATGGCCCGTATATTACACTTGCACATAGGGAAGAACGCGGGGCGGGTGCATACGCGACCGCCAGAGAGGAGGCATAGGCGTGGGAGAGTTCATTGAGGAGAGATACTATCGGCGATTTTATTTCAAGGCGGACATGTCCGTTACGAGAAGAAAGAGGAATAGAGAGAAAGAATGAAAAGGGAGAGACGAGCCGGACGGCCAACGGGATATAATATGCCCTCAGCGTCCTTAACGCTAAGCGTTACACAGTCACGTGACGCGTTAGTAAATATTCGTGAGACTGACTTCACTGAGAGTGCCTAAAAAGTCAATATTACAATAAAACGCTTTTAATTTTTGATAATAATCAAAGAAATATTTGAAAAAAAAAAAAAATTCCTCAATTAAAAAGGGTAATTCAGATTTAAAAAAAAGCTCTCTTCTGAGAATTTCTCATTACTTTTTATACCTTAAAGAATAAACAACCATAAACTTTCGACGACCCTTAATAAAAAAAATTCGATCCCCTCAAAAATGTATTAAAAAAAAAATATTCCCCAATAAAAAAAAATGATAATTTTCGATCCCCTCAAAATTTGATTTAAACCAATATTCCTCAATAAAAAAAAAAAGCTCTCTCCTAACAATTTCTCATTGCTTCGTATACCCTGAAGAAGAGACTACCATAAACTTTCAACATTTCATATGTGCACACAATTTTATCTCGATGATTTTTTAAAATGTGCCTCGACTCCCTTAGAAACTTATTCTCGCTCCTCGTCTTCATACATCTGAAATTACGTACATAAGAAGATTATCCCCAAAAAAAAAACCATAATTCTCCATCCCCTCAAACATTTTTTCCCATGAGTGCGCATTACATAGGATAGCCAAACGAATTGTAGTTCCTCTATTCGTTATAATAATTCCAGTGCGGTGTGTAAAAGTTCCACGATGCGAGGAAGAGCTAGGAAGAGCGAGTCTGAGGTTGGTCGAGGAGAGGAGGAGAAAATGAAGAGGATATGCGAAAGAGGGTGAAAGAGCGCGCGATGGGCAGCACATCGGAATCGCATGAAAAGCGCGTAGCGCGCGGGCGAGCAACGCTGCGCATCACCGTTCGTACTCGAAACAACGAACTCAAGGATGCATCACGCTCGCGCGCCATCGAGAGGAAGAGGAAGAAAGAAAAGAGCGAGAGAGGGTTTTGCAGCCGCGGAGCTACCGGTGAATCCAATCGGCGGCGCGGCGTGTTCCGTTTGAATTATATGCGTAGATAGGACGGTCATCTATTGTCCGGTGAGATGCGCTGGGCGCGCCAGAGTTTTTGCTCAGCGGACGAAACATTTGCAGCGTCGAGGCCGTGGGTCTCTGTTGGACATTCGGTGAGAGACTCTTGAGCTCTCGCTGCGCGCGGCGGCGGCGCCCGGCCCTCCGCCGACTCTTAATAGTATTGAAATTGCTAGTTAGACGCATAATCGAGTTATAACTTTTACCGCGGAGAAATGATGAAGGTGGATGCATCCTCGTGCGTCTTAGTGGCCCATCGCAAGGTATTAGTGTGCACCGATGCTGGTTGCTTGTAGCGATGCTATAGAAGCCCGCGAATCTCGGCTCCGCCATATAGCACTGCGGTGCGTTCCACTCCGGATAATGAAAATGAAACCCCCTCGGCTTCGGAACTCCCTCCCAACAGAGAGAGAGCCCTTTGCACTCTCACCGTTCCACTCAAACGAGAATCAAGCGCTATGCGCTACCGTGCGCATGGGAACGAGTCATTTCGACGAGAACTGCAACTCTGTATCGACTGTGGATAGAAGAAGAAAATTATCAGCCTGGGTCACGTAATCCTTTTTTTTTTTTTTTTTTTGGCGACGACATATTGCATTATTGAATAGGCAGGCAGAAAAGTTTGTAATACCTTGTAAAATTAACACGGCACTAATTCAACTTCATTCTCATCCACAAATTGTGAAATTCCACTTACTTCCCATTTCCTGCGAAACCATGTTCATCGTATACCTTCTCTCACTGATCTTGGAGTTGAAAATTTTTTTTCATTCATTCGCCATGACGAATGATCCGAGTTTGATGAATTCATTCGGAGTAATCTCAATGCGCACGATACACAATGCCAATATCAACGACGTCTTTCTTCTTCACTTACTTCCACTTACTTCCCATTTCCTGCGAAACCATGTTCATCGTATACCTTTTCTCACTGATCTTGGAGTTGAAAATTTTTTTTTCATTCATTCGCCATGACGAATGATCCGAGTTTGATGAATTCATTCGGAGTAATCTCAATGCGCACCATACACAATGCCAATATCAACGACGTCTTTCTTCTTCAGCATCTCAGAGACTCCTACGTGTCGGCTATTAGGCAATACACGATTGTACAGAGCGGCACTGTCCTTTCCTGAGCGATCGATTCTTCCCAAGATTCTTGCAATCGAGCAGCGTGATTGAGAAGTGAAGAAAAAAATTTTAAAAAAAGAAACAGTGAGCCCGATGACATTGCGGGCGCGCAAGCGGAGAAGGGGAGATTCACTCCTGCGATCGACGACCCGTGCCCGCATTGGACAATGCTTCATTAGAGCATTGTCGATGCACAATATCACACAATTAGCCTGACCGGGCACGAGAGTGGCCCGCACGCCCGCGTACCTCTTCCATCTCAAAAGGAATATCGAACGCGCTCTCGCGCTTCATCTCGATATTACAGCGCGGTGTGTATCTTCTTTTCCCGGTGCACGATCGAGACGATCACCGGAGCGTCGATAGTCCCGATCGTTCGATCGGCGGCCCCGTTATGTGTGTGCTCCGCTGCGTGCATTATACCCAAGCAGCACATACGGCGCTCTTCATACGCGCCGCTCCTCCTTTTATTTTTCACACACTCAGCTCGAGCCGCTAAAACGTCCAAGGCGCCTTAGCTGACCGTGTGCAATATCTCGGTGCGCAGGGCGCGAGCAAGAGCGTCGATCTTTCATCCGACGTTGCACTGCTGTCACGGTGTGAAAGGTATTAAATGAAATAAATAAAGAGCAGGCTACTTATTTGAACTCTCGGCGCGGATAATGGCACTAAATGAAACAAATAAAGAGCAGGCTACTTATTTGAACTCTCGGCGCGGATAATTGTCCGGAGGATGCGTTAATGAATTTCTCATTTTAATTACAGGCGAAGCTCCATTAACCCCCCAGCGACAGGCGAACCGTCGGTGAGGCAATCACCGATAGATGGCGAATGTGGGCTGGAGAGATGCAACATCATGTATCATCTGTTTCCGCTTTCGCAAGGACGCAAAGGGTCGAGAAATAAATTTATTAAAATTTAAGGGAATCGGCAAGGCAAGGAATTTTTTTAAGTCCGAGTGAAAACAATCCAGTATATTTAATTCGCGATGTACATTCGGCTCTCTTCAACAACTGGAACTTCATGGCAATGCCAAAACGTATCATATCAAGGGGAAACGAAATGCCAATCACCGATAGATGGCGAATGTGGGCTGAGGGATGCAACATCATGTATCATCTGTTTCCGGTTTCGTGAATCAAACGAGGGTCGAGAAATAAATTTATTAAAATTTAAGGGAATCGGCAAGGCAAGGAATTTCGAAAAGTCCGAGTGAAAAGAATCCAGTATATTTAATTCACGATGTACATTCGGTTCTCTTCAACAACCGGAACTCCATGGCAATACGGAAACTTATCATATCAGTATTTCCGTAAAAGTGAGCTCGTTGGCGAGTTCGGTTAGAGAACTCGAGAGTTACGTAGGTAAATACGTATCCTCTTAACCCGAGGGACACTCGGTACCGATCAAAGCCCGAGATTCAACGAGGCTACACAGCAGCCAGGAACGTTGTGTACGTACGGTCCCACAGCAGCAGCAAACTCAGTTTCAGCCCGGCCAAGATCTACCTACATACGTCAACGTTTTTCTAAAACCAGATAACCAGCGGGAGGACCAAGGCGCGCTCGCGCTTTCGCCCGCGCGAGAAAATTATGTGATCAAGATTGAAACTCCGTTGTGGCCGCACGGCGTTGAACCTCGGTGCGCGTTGTCCAGCGAGTGGAATTCCACCGGTACGTCTTCAGGGCTCCCACAACGTGTCCTCGTCGTAGACCAAGTCGGCGATAGAGTGTCCTACACACCGTATACAGTGAATTCTGTGTAGAGGTACCAGCTGGACACTTCAACACACAATATAAATATAGGCAAATGTGTGCGGGATGTACGTTGCTCACTGGCGATAGGACATTTCACAGAGTTCGTGCCCCTATGGTGCGCTCTTCATACGTAGATGCATACGGGTGCCACCGTTCCTGTGTCTCTTCCGTCACGACAAAGTCGGTGCTAATGAAAATTCCGGTAAAGCATATATGAGAGAAGTTCCATTGGAATGCGGTCCAATTAGAGGACGTTCTCTTGGCGCACAAGCCCAGCTCTTCTTCTTCTTCTTCTTCTTCTTCTTCTTCGTCCTCTTCGTCTTCCTCGTTTTTTATTCATCTTCTTTTTCTCTTCATAGTACCATTATACTGTATGCGGTATATACACGTGTAGTGGGTGCGTTGCGTTGCGTTTGCTGCTCTTAAGGCGCACCACCGCGAGAGAATTGGTTTATTACATCGAGGCCAGAGATACGAGCGGGCGCCTAATGGTGATTCGGTTTTACGTCCTCTCCTCGGAGCTCCGCTTCGAAATACCTCTCGAACTTTTGGACGAGTTCTTTTCCTATCACAAAGTTAGCCTCTCTTCGTCTTCTTTCGCTGCTTTGGTCTTCCTCTTGCACTTGGTCTGCATCCTTTTCTTCTTCTTCTTCTTCTTCTTCTTTTTGGTTTCCTTCTCACCCTCTCGCTCTCTTTCTACTCATCCATCTTGCCTCGATCATCTTATTCTCTCTTTTTTTTTGTGTTTTCTTTTTTTTTTTTTTTTCGCTGCTTCCCACCAGCCTTCATCTCCCTTCGGGTGTATTATACTATCCCTTTTTATACTTTCTCCTCTCCCTTCCCTCGTATCCTCGTTCTTTTATCCTCTCGACCACACGACGGGACACCACAGACGTCCGCAAGTGCGCGAGACCTCCTTTAACGAACTAACAAATCAATTCGATGTTGATTAATGCTCAACCTTGGGGCGATTCCCCTAATTACCCGGGTAATTAGTCGATTGAGGATGAGCGTCGTCGATCGACGTGGCGCCGCGACGTTCGGTCGCCTGACCAACTTCAGCTGTACTAAATCCCCGAGTGTATGTGTGTGTGTGTGATTTTTATTTTTTATTTTATTCCACCGTCGTTTATTACACGAAACGCATATACGTATGGGGTTGTCGAAGTAGGTGGAGTCTCGGACACCTCGTAATATTGGCATGTCATGCCCAATACCGTGCAAGTCTCCGATCACGTGACTAGAAAATAATGGACAACAATTCTACGAGCCAACGCGCGTCATATACTTCCGGCGGAAAATAATCCTAACGAAGCCTCAACCCCGAAGAGCATTTCCACTCTCGCTACCCGAGTCAGTTTTTTTAAAAATGACTGACTCGTTGTGCAATTTCCGCTTTCACAACTCACACAATTTTAATTCGCCATCACTCGCAGCTACGAATATGAAAGCTTCAATCAGTTCCCGGGAAATTCCCCGGTTGAAAAATGTTTTCCCCTGTCCCAGACCATTGACATGTTCCAATGAGACCAGAACCAGCTGAACTTGAAGAGAGAAGCGTGTCCGCGTTATCCGCGTTGATAGCGGCCAAATTTCGGCCTCCCATGACCGGAGATTCCGCGTTGATTGAGCGTTCGATCAAGAGCACGAGTCCTGGAAGCTATTAAGGCGTACCGCGAGTCAATCCCGGTGCGGAAGAGGAGTGCGCAAAGAGGTGAAAGAAGACGTGCGAGAGTTGTGGGCGAGCTGGAGTGGAAGGACGTAGCAGCAGCAGCGCCACAAGCGAGCGGTGCGAAACTCCGAGCTCGAAACGCTTTTAAACGATCGCAGCAAAAAAGCGAAGAGAGAAAAGTTAAGAGACGGCCGCGGCGCTGGCTGTCCGTCACGTCGAGAGCAGCCTCGCATAACCCGGAGCGGCTTACACGCACGGAACACGATGGTCCCAGCACTTCGGGGCATCCCCGAGTGCCGACGAGAGCTCATCCGGGGCCCCGGAGGAAGAGGTGAGAGGTTACGCAAACACGGGGCCTTATCTGATGGCCCGTCAGCGCTGGCCCAGCTCTTCAGGGCCCGGCAGTCGCTCTCGGGCTCACCGGAGCTCTGGAACTTCAACGGTGAACCAGAATATACCATAAGAATCTCAGCGTTGTTGTCGTCGTCGTCGTCGTTGTTGCCATCCTCATGTGTACGTACAAGTAACATGCCCCGAAGACCCGCAACAAGAGGCTCAATGTGGTCCCCGACACTCGTTTCATACATTCAATTTGAAACCCTTGCCCTGTGATCGGATGTCGATCTGTAATACGCCCTCTATTGTGAAGTACGAATATAGAAATGCCTTTGCCTCTTATCGGACAGTCTGTGAGCTGAAGAGAAGCGATGTGTTCGTCCAGACGGACGTTATTTTCGATGCTGAGTCACGCTAAATATTGACAAGGTCAAGAAATTAGAACGCCATCGCGTCCGCGGGAATCTTCATGATCGATCATCGTCTTTCTACGCTTTATTGTCCGGTTCGATGCGTTTTGATCCTGAAGATATCGCTCGACGGGGATACCATGATGATCAATTGGGGAAATTAAGAACGTGGAGTGAAAATTTGAGTATATGATATGTGCACGCGTACAATGAGCCGGATTACGTAAATACGGACACAAGCGATAGCGGTAATTGGACAGGGTCTGGGAAACGAGCGTACGCTTCAAGGTCAGGCGATAATTTCAAGCGATCGACGTGCAGAAACCAGTCGTTCTGTGTCTGGTCATGGTATCGCAGCTGTGGAAGGCGATGAGATCTCTTTGAAGTTCATACGTAGTGCGTAAAGTATCTCTTTTGTTGACCATTCGATCAGAGGACAATCAATGTCATGGGTCAAAGTTCGATCAGGCCTCAATGCTTGTCGTGTATCGCAGGTGCGTTGCTATTTGCAATAAGGGGACTAAGTTTTGGACACGTGGATGTCATGCGGTATGGGTTTCAGTGAATTTGGGCAGCTTCTTCATGGTCGGCACGGTCATGGGCTGGTCAACGTCCGTGGTTCCATGGTTCAAACATCGGCCCCCATCCGAACGCCTAAATGGAGATGAGATTGGATGGGTAATGAGCATCCTGGGCTTGGGCACGATGATTGGACCAATTTTAACGTGGTTCATGATCGATCGTATCGGTAGAAAGGCCACGATCATGTTCTGCGTTCCACCAATGTCTGTCTCGTATCTGATAATGGCTGTAGAAATGGAATATACTTTCTTGCTGATAGGGAGAATCCTCGCCGGCTTTGGATTTGGGATCGTACTGTCCGCGATACCGATCTACGTCGGTGAGATTTCGGAAGTCGGTGTCAGAGGGGCAATCGGTGTCGTCAGTGGGGTCACCTACAATTTAGGCATTCTCTTTCCTCTCATCGTCGGCCCTTGCGTTACCATTCGCCGACTCAACATGATATGTGCCATGACGGCATGCATACTTGGCTTCCTCGTCATCGCTGTCCCGGAATCGCCGTATTACTTTTTGATGAAAGGTAAAAACAAATGGCACATCACATGATCAACAATGGCCCATGACAGCCATTGTGAAATTTCGATTTGAGGGACAAATCTGTTCCAGGACCGACAAATTGGGACCACATGTTTTTCACTTTTTGAAATGATACCATTTGCCATTTCAGGGCAAACTGAACGTGCGAGGTCATCGCTGATCCAGTTAAGGAAAACGAGCAACGTCGATGACGAGTTGAACACGATGATCGATTACGTCGAGCATCAGAGATATCGACCTTCGAGTACCTTCGACCTTTTCACGAAACGTGGCAACAGAAGGGCTTTCTTGATTCTCGTGATTGTCATGATGACAAGTGTCTACTCGGGGTCCCTGGCCATTCCGATGTACGCCCATGAGATTTTCAGTGATTCTGGATACGATGTCTCGCCGGATACGTTGGTCGTTGGAATGGCATTCGCGATGTTGGGCGGAAGTGTAATCGGCGTTTTTCTCGTTGATAAGCTCGGTCGTAGAAAAATTGTGTTCACTGGAAATGGGATCATGTTTTTCTGCCTAATTGCCAGTGGAATTTACTTCACCATGAAGACTGAAGAATACGACCTTTCGGGCTTTCGATTATTGCCCTTGATCTCGGTTATGGGATACACCATAAGTGTCGCTGGTGGACTGCAGTGTCTACCATTGATCATTCTGTCGGAATATTTCTCAACAATAGTCAAGGTCAGAGCTGCCATGGTTGGCTCGATAATAATGGCCCCGCTTGCCACGAGCTCGATCAAACTTTTTCAAGTGGCCCACGATGGCCTCGGACTTGGTCCGACATTTTTCATCTGCCTCGGTCCCCTCATTTTTGGTACCACTATTCTCTACTTCATCATGCCGGAAACGAAGGGCCTTTCGTTTCAGGGTATCGAAGATATGCATGTTGGTGAAAATTGTGAGATTATTTCTGCAGACGTCGACACAATTTTCTCATTGTAAATTGTGCTGTCAAATTTTTCGAAAAAAAAAAAAAAAAAGAGACTTCGCAAAAAATGTGGAAACAACAGCGAAAGGCAAAATCAAAATAAATGTAATTTCTTGGATTTCTAAAAAAATACACGAACTTTTACTTCCACTTTTGATTTATCATTTTTTTCTTTACAACTCTGATCGTCCAACTGTTCGAATTGGTTCGTGAATTTACATACGGACATGCGAACAAATATTCGATGCACACACACACACACACACACCGAGTGAGAAATTTACGCGTACCCCATAAATATAGAGGCGAGATGTTAGCGCTGCATTTATTCCGAAAGGCTCGGTGTTGGTGCTTCGTTTATATCACCCGTGGGTTACCATAAGACAAGCGTATTATGCCTCCCGATTTAGGATCCAATCGGTCGAGTTTATGCGAGTGCTTCGCAGCTGGATCCTCGTTCTCCGTTGCTTCTCTCCTGCCCTGCCCTCCACTCACCTGGTCTTATTTCACACGCCGATGGTGATTACACCTTAGATTATTATTATTTGTTGTGTGCTGACTGTGTGGACTTGTACGTAAGTACAGAGAATAAGCACGTATATACCGAAGGGCCCCGCGAGAAGTGCGAGGGCACTTCACAGGGTAAAACGAAATATATGAAACGTGTCGATTAACCGAATATCCTCTTCGAGCATTTTGCAACACTAACATTTCAATAATTTTACAATAGCTGTGCGAACAAAAGCTCCGATGAATAAATAATCATTTATAATTACCGATAAATAAATAAAAATCTTATCGACGTTGCATTTCTCCCATATTTATTTAATTGCAATTACAAGTAAAATTATGGGAACTTGGAACTGTGGTTATTAATAATTTGGTAATGGAAGTAAAAAAAAAAATCGTGCGGAGAAGGACGAAATATTTTGAGATTTTGCGTTGGCAGGCCAGTGCTCTCGGGATTATGGGCTTGTTCGGTAATTAGGCGGTCGGGAATGGGTCCGCGGGGGGTCGTTCCTCGACGGGTTCGCGCAATATAGAGAATACCATGGCGTGGGTGTGGAGGGAATGGTGGTGAGGCCGGGCGATGCTGCGCTCTTCGGAAAGAACGTGGGTTAAAATGTTGCCCGTGAAATTGACGGGGACTCCTTAATAAGGCTTCGCGCGCTCACCGAACACGGTGAATGTTTATGCGCTTCGCGAAGCTCACGAGAGAAGAGATCGCGCGCGCGCAATCTCGATTTTTGACCGGCTAATCCAATTTCAATGGTCAGCTATAAATAGCCTCATAAACGTAGCGATAAATCACAAGGGGCGACCTGCAACCTCCGCGCACCTGACTCTCCACGTCCACTCTCCTATTTTTTCCACCCTTGAAATTATATTCGCGTTTTTGCACATTCTAAATCATTCTCTTTGTACTTCACGTGATGCCGATATTATCGGCAATCACGAGCAGATTAAAGGAGTGTTTTTTTTTTTTTTTTTTTTCATTCCGGGTTCAATGAAATCAAAACAGCATTAGACTTATTTATTTTTTAATTGAAATTTCAATCCACTTGATTTTCATTTTATGGCACACTTAAATAATTTTATTGATCCTCACAAAAAATAAAAAATAACATTATTAATGTCTAATTTTCCGGGTTCAATGAAATCACAACAGCATTAGACTTATTCATTTTTTAATTAAATTTTCAATCCACTTGATTTTTATTTTATGGCACACTTAAAGTATCTTATTGATCCTCAAAAAAAATAAAAATAAAAAATCAAATCATTAATGTCCAATTAATACAATTATGTCCACCGAAACTTGAGCTTTGCATAAATGTGCTCATACGTTTTTCCTCGCCCAATTTTGCCTGAATAAAAATTTTGATAACACCACATTTTTTAGATTTTTAATAAACGCGGAATTCAAACTCTCGGAAAATCAAATTGCAAATTGAAAGCGTGTGAAAAATTTGTTGATTTATTATACATTAAAAAAAAATGTCTTTTATGTGGAAATAAATGAATAATTGGTGAGGTAACGAGCGCATCGATGGGATTGTCAATTTTTCGTCAACTCGACAGGAAGGCTTCTTCCGTCTCGTCAGGGAGACTGTTCCGTCGGCGCCCACGCATGCGTTCGATAGTCCGCTTGTAGTCTGACTCGCTCGCTCGCACGCATCGCTTATGAAGACATAAATCAAGTGGGCTTTCGTGGACCCCGCACACGATGCTCGCAATTACACACGCGTAACCGTAACGCAATATATAACGACGCGTGTGCGAGCACGTGGTGCATATAGGGGCTCGTTACGAAGCGCGAAAGCACGCGGATAAGGCTCGTGGTACACACTCTAAGCGAAGTACTCCTTTGCCATTTTTTTTTTCTCAACGTTAGTGTGGGAGTTGTGCCAATTTGCCCGGTATTTGGACCGCCCTTCATCTCGTTCTAACGAGCCATTCTCTTCATGGTCTCGTTCTCCAGACGTTTGATGGACTCTGAAGGATCTCTTCCTTTACAACTTTGAGTCTTCCTCCTTTCATGGCCTCGCACTCTTCATCGCATACGTGGCACCTCTCTGTAGTATTTTTTTTTATGGTCTGTAATTAGATGAAGTTACACGCTCATTTATTTGTAGGTTTATTTACATTTTTTTGTGGACAGGAAAAAAAATTATAAGGTACTAGTCTCGTGTCCCTTTTTCTTCTCTTATCTAATATAAAGTATAACTTTACTGACAGGTTATTTAAAAAAAAAATCAATTGGGGTGTAGTTTCTATATACAAATCCGCAGATTTGCAGGTTGCCTAAAGCCATTCTCTTCATGGTCTCGTTCTCCAGAGGTTTGATGGACTCTGGAGGATCTCTTCCTTTACAACTTTGAGTCTTCCTCCTTTCATGGACTCGCACTCTCCATAGCATACGTGGCACCTCTCTGTAGTATTTTTTTTTTATGGTCTGTAATTAGATGAAGTTACACGCTCATTTATTTGTAGGTTTGTTTTTTTTTGTGGACAGGAAAAAAAATTATAAGGTACTAGTCTCGTGTCCTTTTTTCTTCTCTTATCTAATATAAAGTATAACTTTACTGACAGGTTATTTTTTAAAAATTTCAATTGGGGTGTAGTTTCTATATACAAATCCGCAGATTTGCACGTGGCCCAAAGCCATTCTCTTTGGCACCTCTCTGTAGTATTTTTTTTATGGTCTGTAATTAGATGAAGTTACACGCTCATTTATTCGTAGGTTTATTTAATTTTTTTTGTGGACAGGTAAAAAAAAAATGATAAGGTACTAGTGTCGTGTCCTTTTTTCTTCTCTTATCCTTTATACCTCACGTTATTTGGTTTGCAGTTTCTATTTATGAATCCATAGATTCACACGTTGTATTTTCAGTAGAGATTCCTAAAAAAAATCCTTGAGACCCTCCAGGAAGAGATTAAGCAACGTTTCGCGGCTCGTCACTTCGCACGACAATCGTAAGTTCTCCACCACAATGTTCTTACACTTCTGTTAATTTTTGGTATTAACTGAAATAACGCGCATTCGCGAGTCTCTCGCATTTGGCAATTTTGTGTGAAAAAAAGTGTTGTGCTAATCACGAGTCTGTAGACTCGCGTGATTCTCTGTACATTTTTTTTTTTTCGCAGTCGTTTGCCTCATTCCGTATTCCTATCTCACCTGCTGCAAAAAAGATATTGAAGAATGGATTGCGGGTGACGTTGAAGAGGTGCGAGGGCAGAACAAACGGAGACCGAGGCCCAACCAATCCCGATGGGAAACTGGCGGAGGAGGTGAAGGAAAAAAATCTCTGGTATAAGATCTGGGCCTGACAGACGTCCTTCTCCCGAAGACGACGAGACGGCCAATATCGCGAAGCCAATGTTTGCTCTCTTTCCACAAAACAAGCGAAGAACGTGTCCGCCCTCGCTGAGGCGTACGCGCGCGCTCGCGACGACGACGACGACGACGGCTGACTCCAAAAGCGACAGTCAACGTTTGCTCTGCAATTATGTAAGCCCGTCAAACTGTTTCACCAAACATCGTGAAACAGGAGAACGGGCGAATAAGGAAGAAGAAGACTCGAACCGCTGGCCGCGTTCACACGGACCCTACGCTCTCTGTTATCGTCGGTAAAGAGAAGAGAAAAGAGAACCTGAAGACGTAAGGTGAACGTGTCAGTCATTGACCACGTGTTGAATATCCTCATCGTATATCATTTCTTCAACAAGATTTCCACTGTTTCTTCAAATCAAAAGCCAATCTATCCTCATTTAATTATTAATTTATTATTATTTTTTAAAAAACATTATTAAATAGCAACCTATTTTCTGATATCTCTTCCCTGAAGAAAAACTATTTAAAAATGACCTCGAAATTTCAACATGATATTCCAGGACCTACAAACTTTGAATCTCAAAAAAAATGATTTTTTTATCGCACTGGTATAGTCCTTAAAAAATTATAACAAGTAAAAAAAAAGTGTTGGAACATTCAGAATAAATGGATAGGAATATCATGAAAATGTGCAGTAAAATACAGTTAATCCTGTGAGATAGCAAAAAAAAGGCCATGTTGGAATTGCTGTGACTGTAGTACGTGGCTCGTATCACGTGACCGGTGAGAGGACTGACAAGCTCGCAAGGAGAGCAGAGTGAAGTGAAAGAAAGTGAAGAAAAAGTGTAAGGCGCAGAGAGCGCACGGTGTTGCTCGTCCGCGCCATGTTACAGATCTCATCCAGCATGCACAGCAAACACAGGCTTGTTTGACTATCTCACGATCCCACGGTCTCGCGCGCTTACGTTACAACCGATCGGAGACCTAACGAGTTCGACTTGTCGTCGCGTCCCGCTGCGAGCTCACGCGCGCTCAGAAGTTGGTGCAGTTTCAGTCCGCACGGCCACTGGCCACGATGCCGTGGAGTCGTGTGTGGTGGCGAGCGAACATGGACCCGGGTAGGTAATGGCCAGTGGCGATAACCATCGATTGGATTCCGGAAACTCTCTCAAAAACGTTTCCGAGTCGCTTCTCCGCCCGGAAAGAATTTTTTCTTCAGAGCGAGTGAAAAAAGTAAATTGATACAACGATCGACCTGATCCAATAATGAAGTAACGACGACAAGGAAATTTCCTTAATGAAATGTAGGGTTCAAAATTTTCATTGGTTACAGGGAATGAAACATGACATATTCCATGTTTCACCTGGAACTTCCGGTCAGACTGTGAACATTTTTCAAATGTCTTTAAGGGCTCTCCGATGATTCGGAGTTTGATCAGGGCTCCCTGATCCGAATTCAGATGACCTTTGAACCCAGGCGATGGTTTATCCTGAAGAAATCATCCGGTTTTATGGAAACTGGTTTTAAGTGAAAAAGTTGAATGTGGATGGTCCAGTTTCTTCGACATTCCTCTTTTTTACACATATTTTTTTTCCTCAAGGGCCTTATCAGCAATGATTTCGTTTCTCCTAATCTCGTCTTCATGTCCCTTGCCCAATTTTGTGTTGTTGAAGTTTGCATCGTTGGGATGTAAGGAAATAAATTTTGAAAAATTCTCAGGCTCCCAAATTATCATTGAAGACACAAATTGAATGACATGGCGATTACGGTCATTTTTTCGAAATGTCATCCTATATTATAGCTTTTCTAATAAGGGCGCTAATCTTTGGTTTTGCAAACTTATTTTTCAAGTCGTGGCATTCCAACGATGCAAACTTCAACAACATCCAATTTTTCCCTTTCTCTGTCTTCCTCCAGCCATAACCTATTGTTTCCTCTCCTGCTTTACTCAATCGTCTCCGTTTTCCCTTTCTCCCAACTTCCTCCTCCGTGTTCTCTCGCTCTTCGTGTTTTCCTGCAGGTTATTTCAGCCCAGCACGAGAGATATATCAGATTGTTCAATTTTTCACGACATTCGACATTCCTCTTTTTTGAAGATACTTTTCCCTCAAGGGCCTCATCATCAACGATTTCGTTTCTCCTAATCTCTTCTTCATGTCCCTTGTCAAATTTTTCCCTTTCTCTGTCTTCCTCCAGCCATAACGCATTGTTTCCTCTCCTACTTTACTCAATCGTCTCCGTTTTCCCTTTCTCCCAACTTCCTCTTTGTTGAAGATACTTTTCCCTCAAGGGCCTCATCACCAACGATTTCGTTTCTCCTAATCTCTTCTTCATGTCCCTCGTCCAATTTTTCCCTTGCTCTGTCTTCCTCCAGCCACAACGTATTGTTTCCTCTCCTCCTTTACTCAATCGTCTCCGTTTTCCCTTTCTCCCAACTTCCTCCTCCGCGTTCTCTCGCTCTTCGTGTTTTCCTGCAGGTTGTTTCAGCCGAGCACGAGAGATATATATCAGATTGTCCAATTTTTCACGAATCGACGTTAACGAGGAATCTCGCGACGATTTGTCCAGCAAACCCTTCAAGTGCGGATGGGGGCCTTTCCTTCGTACCGAAGAAAGCTGCACGCGTGTGTGTGTCGTCGTGTACGTGGCCGTTGGAGGAGACCTTCTGGGTGCTGTCTGCGGGGGTGGTAGCTATTGCTGAAGCGCATCTTGCACCTACGTTGCATGCGTGCTCTTCGGCTATAAATCATTCGGTCTGCGAGTCGGCACAGTGTGTTGTGGATATGCTTGAGCCTCGAAGAAAAAGGGAGGACGGTGGGAGCGTGCGGTGATTCTCCGCGGCAATGCGCTCTCAGTTTCTCTCTTTCTTTCGCCTCTTCTACGTGGATATTCCTTCCTCTTCACGGTGGTTCCCGGCGGGCCCGAGAAACCGCGGGAAAGCTGCCGTTGCTGAAGATTCGCTTCGTCGAGGAATACACGCGTGCGAGCGCGTGAAATCACTATTTCCATTTAATTAAAATTCTATTGGCACTATTCACGCTCATCTCCACGAGGCTCAATCCACACGCGCTATTCACGTTGATTCAATTTTGTCGGCGAACGGATTGATGAAAATGCGGAAAACGTGTGAAAAATTTTTCATTTGGCTTTGAAGGAATATTGAAGTGGAAAAGGTTGTCGGATAGCATTAGAAAATTCTCGGAGGGTGTTAAATTAGAATCTCTCTTAGAATAGTCCGGTTTTTTTTTTTTTTTTTATAGGGGTTTTTGGGAGACTCAGGACCTCATCATTATTAGGGCCTGAGAGGAAACCCATACCTTGGAATTGAGGGATTAATTTATTTGTTTCTATAAGTGCGTCGTAGAAAAATTAGCCGCGAGCAGATCTAATTTCTTCATTCCTTGAGTGCGTGAAATCACTATTTCCATTTAATTAAAATTCTATTGGCACTATTCACGCTCATCGCCACGAGGCTCAATCCACACGCGCTATTCACGTCGATTCAATTTTGTCGGCGAACGGATTGATGAAAATGCGGAAAACGTGTGAAAAATTTTTCATTTGGCTTTGAAGGAATATTGAAGTGGAAAAGGTTGTCGGATAGCATTCGAAAATTCTCGCAGGATGTTAAATTAGAATCTCTCTTAAAATAGTCCGGGGGTTTTTTTTTTTTTATAGGGGTTTTTGGGAGACTCAGGACCTCATCATTATTAGGGCCTGAGAGGAAACCCATACCTTGGAATTGAGGGATTAATTTATTTGTTTCTATAAGTGCGTCGTAGAAAAATTAGCCGCGAGCAGATCTAATTTCTTCATTCCTTGAGTGCGTGAAATCACTATTTCCATTTAATTAAAATTCTATTGGCACTATTCACGCTCATCGCCACGAGGCTCAATCCACACGCGCTATTCACGTCGATTCAATTTTGTCGGCGAACGGATTGATGAAAATGCGGAAAACGTGTGAAAAATTTTTCATTTGGCTTTGAAGGAATATTGAAGTGGAAAAGGTTGTCGGATAGCATTCGAAAATTCTCGCAGGATGTTAAATTAGAATCTCTCTTAAAATAGTCCGGGGGTTTTTTTTTTTTTATAGGGGTTTTTGGGAGACTCAGGACCTCATCATTATTAGGGCCTGAGAGGAAACCCATACCTTGGAATTGAGGGATTAATTTATTTGTTTCTATAAGTGCGTCGTAGAAAAATTAGCCGCGAGCAGATCTAATTTCTTCATTCCTTGAGTGCGTGAAATCACTATTTCCATTTAATTAAAATTCTATTGGCACTATTCACGCTCATCGCCACGAGGCTCAATCCACACGCGCTATTCACGTCGATTCAATTTTGTCGGCGAACGGATTGATGAAAATGCGGAAAACGTGTGAAAAATTTTTCATTTGGCTTTGAAGGAATATTGAAGTGGAAAAGGTTGTCGGATAGCATTCGAAAATTCTCGCAGGATGTTAAATTAGAATCTCTCTTAAAATAGTCCGGGGTTTTTTTTTTTTTTTATAGGGGTTTTTGGGAGACTCAGGACCTCATCATTATTAGGGCCTGAGAGGAAACTCATTCCTTGGAATTGAGGGATTAATTTATTTGTTTCTCTAAGTGCGTCGTAGAAAAATTAGCCGCGAGCAGATCTAATTTCTTCATTCCTTGAGTGCGTGAAATCACTATTTCCATTTAATTAAAATTCTATTGGCACTATTCACGCTCATCGCCACGAGGCTCAATCCACACGCGCTATTCACGTCGATTCAATTTTGTCGGCGAACGGATTGATGAAAATGCGGAAAACGTGTGAAAAATTTTTCATTTGGCTTTGAAGGAATATTGAAGTGGAAAAGGTTGTCGGATAGCATTAGAAAATTCTCGGAGGATGTTAAATTAGAATCTCTCTTAGAAGAGTCCGGGGGGTTTTTTTTTTTTTTTTTAATAGGGGTTTTTGGGAGACTCAGGGCCTCATCATTATTAGGGCCTGAGAGGAGACCCATACCTTGGAATTGAGGGATTAATTTATTTGTTTCTCTAAGTGCGTCGTAGAAAAATTAGCCGCGAGCAGATCTAATTTCTTCATTCCTTGAGTGCGTCTGAAAAAGGCACTTTGTCTAGTCCAGTCGGTGATATACCTGCGGAGAACCCTTCTCTCTTCTTGAAAGATGGAATGGTCCTCGGAGGGGGTCGAGCCTCGAATATCCGTCTCGCGCGTGGTGAGAAGGCACGGCGTGTTAACGCGCCGAGAAATATTATCGTCCGCGAAATAGATCGCAGGTGGCGAGTCGTGGGTGCCCAACGCGTCTGCACGGAAACCAAGAAGAAAAAAAGGAAAAAGGGTCTGTTACAAAATACGAAATTGAGCCCATTTGTTCCAGTGCGAGGTTCCGAGGTGTTCCTACCAAGCCGCACCGCTCGCGGGGATCCTCTTCGTCTTCTTTCTCTGTTTTCTCTTCGTTTCGGGGTCTCCGCGTGCGGCCACCTTCAACCCCCTCACGCCCCCACCCCCCAATACCATAAATCCTTCGAGGTGTTAATACGTTCGCACGTGAGCAGTCCTGGCTCTCGACTCCGGTAACGGCGTGTAAAAATGCTTTGCTAACCCCCGACGCTTCACAGTCACGTGACTTGGTTAGGTCATCCTCTTGACTCACGGACATTCGGTAGAAAAAATATGATTCATTTTTGCCACTTTCCCTTTTTTTTTTTCTCTTCTTTTTAACACTTTTTTAGCTGTTATTATTGAACATATTTAATCTTGTCCCTTCAAAATCTGAACAATAGAATTTTATTGGAAGTCAAGAATATTTTAAAAAAGAATCGTGACCTCTGTTATTTGCATTCGCAATCTGACATTCGACTTTCTTTGTTTTACATGTCAAAATGAAAGCGAAAAGCGAAATTGCAGCTGGCGCCTCCTTAAATTTCGTCTCCGGTGTAAAAATGCTTTGCTAACCCCCGACGCTTCATAGTCACGTGACTTGGTTAGGCCATCCTCTTGACTCACGGACAATCGGTAGAAAAAATATGATTCATATTTGCCACTTTCCTTTTTTTTATTCTTCTTTTTATCACTTTTTTAGCTGTTATTATTGAACATATTTAATCTTGTCCCTTCAAAATCTGAACAATAGAATTTTATTGGAAGTCAAGAATACTGTCAAAAAAATTCCTGGCCTCTGTTATTTGCATTCACAATCTGACATTCGACTTTCTTCGTTTAACAGGCTTAAAATGCAAGCGAAAAGCGAAGTTGCAGCTGGTGCCTCCTTAAATTTCGACTTGACAATGAAAGCGGCCTTCGAATCAACGTCGCACCAAATGACCGTCACCTTTTCCCATTTACCTTGTCTCCGAACCCGCGGCAATTACAAAGATAATTGTTACATTTTATCGCGGCGATTTAATAGCCGATATTGTGAAAAGAAAAATGCAAGCTAATTGCCATGAATACATTTCGCTGATTCGAAGGCCCTTTTTACTTGAAATTCAGGTGCCGTTTTTTTTTTTCCGCTGTGTACGGCGAGTACGGAGTTCGCGAATGTGAGTCACGCCGTACGGTAAAGTAATGAACTTTAATAGCCCCTCTCGTTACGGCGATTTCGTAATCGTAATCAAGCTATGATTAAAATCGATCTCGTAAACTCGCGGCCGCCTGGCGAACACTCGGACGGACCCTCGTGCGAGAAAGAACGTATATATATCGAGAACGGGGTCCTTACTATCCGCGCGAATCGCGTATTCTCGCGCGTTCCTCGCGCGGATAATACCCTGTAATTTTCGACATTCTATACCGTGCACGTTATCGAACCGATGATCCGGGCGAATCGTGGCCGATCTGCCGAGAAGTTCCGCTCGGTTCCAACAGCTTCGATCCCGAGATCCGAACCAACTGATCCGCGGCTTCGATATTTCAGAGCATATCTTCGTAATGTTTCTTGATAACCCGGCCCCGCTTCTTCGTCTTCGTTCCCCGATGAAGCGATAAAGTAAGATGGAAAATTCACAATTGTTCGGGTGGGTCTTGACCTTGGTCTGCATGGGTAAGAAAAAAAAAAAAAATTTGTATTACCGAAAATTTGTTATTTTTCGTACGTACGTTGGGCCAATCATTTTTCCGTCGGTAGGAAATTTTCATACGAAGTGCAAAAATGAAGTTGAAGCTCATACCTTGAAATTCTCACACTCTGCGAGTCTGCGGTCTTGTTCAAATCATTATATACTGAATAAATTTTGCAGATTTCTATATCGAATTTTTTTTTTCTCTTCTACTTTTGTGTAAACGTCAATGAGAACGAAATTATCTTGAAAAAAGTCAAAATTACCCGTCCCCAAAATTGTACAACGTCAATTCCATCATTTAATCATTGGCCCTTTGATTTATGTATTTATTTATATGTTTAATTTAAAATAAATAAATAAACAGGCCCTTTGACTGCAGTGACTTGGCAAAAAAATTTTGACAGGTCCTTCTGACATCTGAGTTTTTTTTGAAGGACTCAAGTCACAGGTTGTCCAGTTAATTGGTGATTTGAATTCGATTTTGCCGACGCCCAGTCCACAAAGTGCAGCTCATACTTTGAAATTCTCACACTCTGCGAGTCTGCAGTTTTGTTCAAATCATTATAAACTGAATAAATTTTGCAGTTTTCTACATCGAATTTTTTTTTTCTCATCTACTTTTGTGTAAACGTCAATGAGAACGAAATTATCTTGAAAAAAGTCAAAATTACCCGTCCCCAAAATTGTACAACGTCAATTCCATCATTTAATCATTGGCCCTTTGATTTATGTATTTATTTATATATTTAATTTAAAATAAATAAATTATTTATATATTTAATTTAAAATAAATAAATAAACAGGCCCTTTGACTGCAGTGACTTGGCAAAAGAATTTCGACAGGTCCCTCTGACATCTGAGTTTTTTTTTTGAAAGGCTCGAGTCACAGGTTGTCCAGTTAATTGGTGATTTGAATTCGATTTTGCCAACGCCCAGTCCACAAAGTGCAGCCTCGCGAGTCTTGGGAAGGATTCGCAACGCAAGACTGTATCTCGGATAGACGTTGTCCGATGAGTTATTACAGCGCGAGAGTCAGAGACCGCGCACCTCAAGATTTAGAGCCAGCCGTTAACGCTTGGGCTCTTCGTGTTGCGACGAGATTTGCATAAACGAGAGTCCAGCGCAGCTTCACAGATGCAGCCAAGTGCATATGGTCTGTCTAGCGCGAAGATTCCATTTCCCTCGTTAAATTTTCTGGAATAGGAGAACACAGAGAAGAAGAAGAAGAAGAAGAAGAAGATGAAGAAGATCCCTCGGATGTCTTGCATAATCGACGGAGCCGTCACGAAATCTTCCATTAAGTTTCCAGTAATTACAAGCCTCTCCTGTATTACCTTTCCGATTTCGTATTGCAGGACGATATATCAAAATCACGTGACCTACTCTCATCCACGAAGACTTCCTACGAAAGCTCTCGGAACCTTTTCTCACCGTCACGATAGTGACGCAATCTTTCCGCAACAATCATTTGCGTGCGAATTTGTAATTCAACGTGCAACACAATGCACTGCAAAAAATAAGCCCTAATCGATACGCTTTATCGTTTATCGTGCGAAGGCAGCGCCGCTGATACGCCAACCAAGAGGATATGAATTGTGCACGTGTCTGTGTGTGTGCGTGTGAGAGAAATGCTAGTCATGCCTGTCTGTCCGTACAGCCACAAATCTTTATTCAAGGGAACCTATATACGGCACCGTACAACAGTCTTTCGCACATTGAAGGAGAATTCCTGAAGATAGAAATGAACAGGCCTGGGAGAATCTCCCTGAGATTTATGTGTATACTGTGAGTCACTCTAGGGATCTCGGTATTCAAGGTCTCAATACGATTTAGTCGCTGTGATTCAGCCTCCGCGATCTGGACCGAAATTTCCGAAATTCAATTACGATTTTTTTCGTTATCGATAAAAAATAAAGCAGATAAAATTAGCAGGCCAAATAATAAATTTGAGAATTACTGACATTTTTGTATGAATTTTTTTTCTACAGTGAAGTGAAGAAATCAATCGAAGATTTTATTGGAAATTGAGATACGTTGCCAAAAAATGTCGTATTATCGAAATTGGAGATTTTTCATTTTATATAAATAATTTTTCAAAGCCATTTCCGAAATTCAATTACGATTTTTTTTTATCGATAAAAAATAAAGCAGATAAAATTAGCAGCCCAAATAATAAATTTGAGAATTACTGACATTTTTGTATGAATTTTTTTTTCTACGGTGAACCGAAGAAATCAATCGAAGATTTTATTGAAAATTCAGATACGTTGCCAAAAAATGTCGTATTATTGAAATTGGAGATTTTTCATTTTATAGAAATAATTTTTCAAAGCCATTTCCGGTGCACCGAAATTTTTTCAATTGTCCTCCCGACGTTTAAGGCAATCTTCAATCACCCGACAGTAAATTCGCCGAGCGGTAGTTTCACGTTTTTCAAACTCTTCACCGCATCAATCGCGCAATCGCGAAGCCCTGCGGCGGGAATTGTGCTGTCCGAAGTCTCACACTGTCTTTTTATTATCCGACGTCCATATTGTGGAGTATTGATGGACACCTCGTGCGTGTTACACGGTAATAGACATTGGGCTTATCGCCAAGCGAATTCGCAGGACTCGAACGCGAGTTTCGTCGGAGAAAAAAAAAAAAAAAAAAAAAAAATTGTAAAAATTGCAGTAGCGCGTATCGACGTACGAAAAATGTTACCCGAGAGTTTCCTCGGCTCGTTTCTCTCGTTTAGTTCTCAGTTAGAACGGACAATAAGTCTCTGGGCCGCGAGACATGCGATTCGCCGCCAATAGGCGAGGAGGGGGTCGAGGGTCATATCCGATCGGGCGAGATAAGAAGCGCAGCTCGCGCATAGCCGCGATTTTGCCGAGCGGCGACTTGAAAGCTTCTTCGGCGTTACTCTCTTTCTCACACGTGTATATATATATATATATATATGAATACAGGAGAATAATACAGACGCAGTCGGGGAAGTAAGAGACGGTCTGGACCGGCCGCGAGGATGCGGAGCCAGCGAGTTTCCGATCCGGATTATATTAAGATAAAACCGAGAGCAGCTCGGACCTCGCGATCATGGGCGTGCCGAAGAAAAATAAAGAAAACCACAAGAAAAAAGAAAACTGGCTTAAGATCTTGTTACTATTTCGGAATGAGGCGAAAAAGCGAGAATAACGAAATGGATCAGTTGCTTCAATCAAATTCGTGCAGTGATTATAGCTGCTCGACTACTACTTGACCATCAAAAAAGCGCCTGAAGCATTAAAAATTTATATTTAAGTAATAATAACTCAATCATGGCTTGAAAAAAAAAAAAAAATCTTGATCTTGGCAAGAAAATATTTCGTATTATTGTATATATAAAAAAAAAAAAGAGATCAGGTCCTTTAATTATACAGATGCAATTTGGATGCTGAGTAAATCCTGCGAATCTCGTGCAACAAAATAGCGCAATATTGAGATGATTTTCAAATCACGGAACAACCATTTCCATAATCTCATTACATAATCCCAAAGGTTACGAGAGGCCAAAAGCTCGTCGGTGTTTCTGTCGGCCGTTCTATTTCCCTCGATTTTTCTTTTCTTCTTCTTTTGAAAAAAATCTTGATCTTGGCAAGAAAATATTTCGTTTTATTGTATATAAAAAAAAAAAAAGAGAGATCAGGTCCTTTAATTATACAGATGCAATTTGGATGCTGAGTAAATCCTGCGAATCTCGTGCAACAAAATAGCGCAATATTGAGATAATTTTCAAATCACGGAGCAACCATTTCCATAATCTCATTACATAATCCCAAAGGTTACGAGAGGCCAAAAGCTCGTCGGTGTTTCTGTCGACCGTTCTATTTCCCTCGATTTTTCTTTTCTTCCTCTTTTTTCCACTGGTCCAGAAAATTAGCTGCTGTCTTGTAACGTGCGGAGAATGGCGCTCGTTTACGTGTACATACGTACCACGTCCGATCGGTATGTAAGTATGCAGCTACCCTGGGTAGGTCGTCGCTCGAGCAGGGAGCGAATAGGCCATGCTCCTTCGCATCACCGAAGGAGTGTGTTCACTCGTGGCCTGTTCCTCACCGCGGAGCTCTTCTAATAGAGCTATACCTCATTACCGCGAGCGACCGTGTTCTCACGACGTTAGCTCCAACACGGGCGTACGTCTGTCCCTCTTTCCTTCTGTCTCGTCTTCATCTTGAAGTACACGGTTTCTCGCAGCTCGGTTCTGTGGTCTCGAACCTGGCGAGCCTATAGTTGCTGAAGGTGGAGAGCTGAAGCTTGCAACAGCAGCAGCAGCAGCAGCAGCAACTATCACCCTTCCATCGGCCTCGTGGCATCAGCTGTACGCTCCTTCATCCGCAGCCACAGACTCCGAGAACCCGGCCACGTTCCTGGCTTATTCGATTCGGTCATCTCCCATGCAGCGACTCTTCGCTTCGCGTAATCTTCCTCCTCGTCTGACACTGAGAATCGGCGAGAAAATTCGTGTGAGAAGGAATAGCGCGAGACGCCGGATGACGAAGCAATCAAATTGCTTGGAGGAATTCTTCGTGGGTCGAAACACACACAGCGTTACATTTTTTTTTTTTTTTTTCGAATTTATTGGGAGAACACTTTAGATCCGTGAGCTTAGGGCTCGTTTGTTTGTCCAGAATTCAATCAATTCTGACCAGATTTCATGTGATCCCATATTTTTTGAGCGAGTCAGAATGATTACATGAAAGCCCATATTTTCTGCGCGGGTCAGAATGTTTTCATGTGATCCCATATTTTCTGCGCGGGTCAGAATGATTTTATGAGATCCCATATTTTCTGCGCGGGTCAAAATGATTTCATGTGATCCCTTATTTCCTGCACGAGTCCGAATAATTACATGAGAGCCCATATTTTCTGTGCGGGTCAGAATGATTTCATGTGATCCCATATTTTCTGTGCAAATCAGAATGATTTCATGTGATCCCATATTTTCTGTGCAAGTCAGAATGATTTCATGTGATCCCATATTTTCTGTGCAAATCAGAATGATTTCATGTGATCCCATATTTTCTGTGCAAGTCAGAATGATTTCATGTGATCCCTTATTTCCTGCACGAGTCCGAATGATTTCATGTGATCCCATATTTTCTGTGCGGGTCAGAATGATTTCATGTGATCCCATATTTCCTGTACGGATCAGAAAATCATCGCATTTTGCGGTCAGACGATCACCTCTTCCGCCCCAGAATACCATTTTTTATTAGCCCACATATATGGTACACATAACCCTCTAAGTACCGCAAACTAATCTGCGTAGGTGGTCCATATTAACCCCTCCTCTTCTGGCTTCTCCTACTCCCCCTTCAGGTACGTTTAGAATATCGAAAGATATATAAGTACAGTATAACCGCGGTGTCTTCCACCTGCACATCGACTTGTACGTCTACGCACAAGTCTCCACTCTCCGTAGGCCCGAATGAATATTATCGAGTATCGAGAATCGGAGTTTGCGCGACGGTCTCCTCTGTCGCGGCTAACTCCGAGGCCGTAAAGTTCATCGTTCTCCCTTAACGGGTGAAATTGCGCGGACAGAGTGCAGCGGCACAAGCCACCCGATGCCGAAGAATCACCGCGTTTTCTTCCGCGCTCACGCTTAGGCTTGTCGCGCCGGTCTTTGGACTGTATATCGGTGGAAAGCTCGAAAGCTCGCGTTATCTCACACGTGAAATCGTATGGCGGCGTTGCGGAGACTCGCCGTACGAATGCGACCTCGGCCAGCTCGACGAAGTGCCGTGTTTATACGGCGGAAATCTTCACGGTGGCTTTAGCAGTGGCTCTAGTACGTTTCTAGGCATGTATCCTCGCCACAGGCGACGCACAGTTCGGTATGCAAAGCAGCGGGAGGAACCCGACGTAAGCTTTACTAGCGGAGAGCACGCCCGATAAAATATATGGCGCAATTAAGAAACACGCTCGTTACAATGCCACCGAAATTCTATAGCCGTCGTATTTAATAGGGCTACAAGACTTTAAGACGTAAAGCGCTGGGGAGAACGCTCTGTGGGTTATACGGAAGTCGTCCGGTCAGACATCCGTCTGATGTCATTGTGTCTCGCGCAGTAGGAGCGTTCTAGCTGTCTCGGTGTTCACTTTGTGTCCCGTTCCCACTACTTTTTTGGTAACGCTTCAGTTCGACCTCCTTTTTAACTCCATTTTAGGGGTTTTTATTTTCTATTCGGCGGATCTACCGAAATGAAATTGTGGGTGCAACCAATTTTTACATACCTAGGCTCAAGTCCTAAAAAATTGACATAAAAATTCTGAACACTTCTTGGTTCGGATTCTTGAGTTCCAGCTGATAAAACAGAGTGTAACCTAGGTAGGTGGTCACGAAGAAACGGACATACGATGTTGGAAATGTGAAGTCGGTGTTGCCACGCGGGCAACGCATTGTGTTATGATTCCGCAGCTCGGACACGGACATGGCAAACTATTTGTACTTCGGACACATTGTACTGGACTGATGTACACCGTGTCGGGAGCTGATATAGGCATCCGTCTGATGCCATTGTGTCTCGCGCTGTAGTTGCGTTCTAGCTGTCTCGGTGTTTACTTCGAGTCCCGTTCCCACTACTTTTTTGGTAACGCTCGATTGGGCCCATTTGACAAGCGTCGCTTCAGTTCGACGTCCTCTTTAACTCCATTTTGGGGTTTTTTTATTTTCTATTCGGCTGATCTACCGAAATGAAATTGTGGGTGCAACCAATTTTTACATACCTAGGCTCAAGACCTAAAAAATTGACATAAAAATTCTGAACACTTCTTGGTTCGGATTCTTGAGTTCCAGCTGATAAAACAGAGTGTAACCTAGGTAGGTGGTCACGAAGAAACGGACATACGATGTTGGAAATGTGAAGTCGGTGTTGCCACGCGGGCAATGCATTTTATGTTATGATTCCGCAGCTCGGACACGGACACGGCAAACTATTTGTACTTCGGACACATTGTACTGGACTGATGTACACCGTGTCGGGAGCTGATATACGCGCGTTACGTACGGTGGCCACAACACCGCGCAGCCCTGTGTGACATATGGGCTCACGACCTCGGTACCTTGAACGGATTCTGACGCCAGCGGGTGAACTCTCGCGACGCTGTGGCTTCTGCGATGCTACGTGCGTGCCTCTTCTTCTTCTTCCTCTTCTTCTTCGTCTTGTTCTGCGCGAGACGTCGCACCCGGTCTCCGGGAGCACGGTGCCCAGCCTCTGGGAAATATCAGCGAATGCGATCACCCAGCATTTCGCGTTCTCGCGCTCGCTCCCCGTGCATTCCTCCACTTCGGTAGGATCCTTGCCGCGCAACCAGCAGCCTTCCTTTCAGCGCAGAGATAACGTTATATACGTACGTTGTTGGCTCTCTGCCCACGAGATCTTCCGTCCGTCGTGGCACTCACGAAAAAATGTATTAAGTAATGGGAGCAGAGTGAAAGCGGCGTGATATATGGGCACGAGTCATATGCACCTGTGCGCTGGATTCAGTGGGCATGCTGGCTCATTTTATTAACTCAAATGTGCGAGCGGAATGCGAGAGGTAATGCGAGGAGAGATGCGAAGCTCGTCCTATTTTTTGCAGCACTTTCGTTCTATCGGGAAACCGGATTTCGGCACTTCACTCCTGGAATGTCAACGAATTTCCTTTGATCCAATTCGAAATCGAATACTTTGACCAATTATTTTTCTAAAAATTCTGTAAATTTCTACAAAATTGGTTGACAAAAAGAATGTATCTTTCTGTTGAAAAACTGGTCCTGAAAGTGTCGATGACATCGTTGCAAAATTAATCCGATTTGACTACATTCTTTAGAATGTCATTGTCGTTTCCATGCCCCAGGAATTCATGACCATTTGTATGGTAGTTACATGGGAATTTTTGTTGGATCATTCTGCGCGTGTATAGAAACATTGTAGGATTCGTGAGATGGAAAAGTGGGCGTAGTTTGTGTGCAAAAGTATTGAGATGTTGTTGGAAACGCGTGGAAAATGTCGTTTATCGGTTTCTCAGAGAGGAGTAAATAATTGCGACGGGTTGAGTGGGTATGGCGAGCAAGCGGGCATAGAATCGAGTGAGAAGTGACTTCGCCTCCTGGAATTACCCTAGACCCGGTGCGGCGGACCGTACACCGGGAGTTGTATATGACTCTGGAGTTCGCAGTGCACCGGCTAAATCGCGTAGTTGCATTTGTACGGTATAGTGCAGCGCATTTACTGCGCGTACGGATAATGCGAGAAAAACATGCGCTAGAGAGGCCACCGTCCAGCGGCTAATCTCGTGAAGGAAGATAGAGGCTGCGCGACACAGGTGAACAATGAACGCACCGAGCGACGGACTTTCGTACTGCATCCTGCTTAAAATGCATTGGCAATAAGCCACGTCGCGTCATGCGTCGCCTTCCGCGACGTGTAACTTAAGTTTTTGACGCCTTAAGTCACCGAGAAAGGGTCACTATGCCTCATTTGATACCGAACATTAAATAAAAAATTTTAAATATCGCTAAAATATATTTTTCCAACACTTATCAATAAACAAAATGAAATAATATTATCATTTATACGCAACATTGAAAAAAAAAAAAAAAATTGTGTTTCCAAAAAATAGTCCGATGCACAAAACGTCATTTGAGTCAAGATTTCAACTGCAATAATTAATATAAAAAATAATAATAATAATGCACAAAAAATTTAACATAAATACATACAAATATTGTCAACAAAATTCTTTTTATTTTTATCGTAAAAGCTTCTCAATTAATTGACAAATTTTTTTCAACTTGGCAATTTTACCGAGCAACGAAAAATGATCCAGTTAATGAAGAATGTAATGTGTATAATTTTTTGCAGATTGGATACGTTGCAATTCGTTGTTTTGCACGTCGATGTCACAGTGCACTTTGCAGGGGGAGTTGATACACCATGAGCTCTCTGCCAGTTAATGAGATAGAAAGAACCCTCTATAAACAGGCGTGCTTTAGGGCCACTAAAGCTTCCTCGAAGGAGTCTTCGTCTTCGTCTTCGTCTACGCCAGGCGTCTCCGGTCACTCGACCGCAGACCGAAGCCACCAGCGCAGTGCCACGACGAACAATTTCGCCTCTAACGTGTGAAATTACTCGAGGGCTATTTCCACGCGGGTTTCTTGTACAGCGATAGGCACCGGTGAGCGTTTTGCGCGCGCGAGACAGACCGAGAGAAAGAGAAACGATATGACGACGACGACAACGACGAGGAGGAGGAGGAAGTTGGTCTCACTGCACGAGGAGCGAACACCAGGTCGCAGTCACTAGCTTATACGAATATACTCCCTCTCGTCTTCTCGGTAACGCTAGAACATGTGCGCACTCTCGGTCTTTGGCTTCCGCGACGCCATTCGTGACGTATTCCCCTTGAAGTGGACGTTGAAGCCTCCGAGACAAACGGTAAAATAGTCTGGTAATGCAGCGACACTTCCACAAGAGGAACAAATATCGGAATTGCAATTTCGCCACTTAAGCAAGTTGAAATATTCGTAGTTTCAAGCTGAAAATTTGTGAGTAATTTAATTGAATTAAAAAATTCATTGATTGATTATTAACGCGGAAGTATTGTATTCTCGATTAAATTTCCAGGTTTTACTGACACCCTCTTTTCATTTTTTATGGGAGAATCATTTAATTTTTTATTTAATTTTTTTTTCAAACGGTTGAAAAAAAATTTATGTAATGTGACACAATATTTTCAGTAATTTTTTTTCAGTCGAACTGTTCGAGTGGAAAAATCGGTTCGGCAATTATTCGTATTGTACATTTCCGGCAAAAATTTATTCCGATCATTTTTTTTTTGGTTATTAATATTGAATTTAAGATTTATGCGAAGCGCAGTAGCAAGTTGCTACTGTAAAGTGTAGTTGCGGATTTTTTTTTTTTTTTTCCAAAGGACACAAAGTCCTTTATCCCGTGCTCCGCTCGTTCCACGAGACCCGCGAGATAGTCAATTACAGCGGAGGCTACACGTTTTACCAGGTGCGGTTGCTCTCTCGCCAATTAGACCGGCAGAGCTCTTTGCTGGCCATCGAGAATCAGAGCTCTCTTCTCTTTCTCGTTCACGCGCGCGTGGGTACGTACTCTCGGTGCACTGATTGCTATAGCCACGTGCAATGAAGCCTACGGTAGACCGGTAGAGTCCTAAGCCTTTTTTACCCAACTGCTTTCTTCTGCTCTGCCGTTTGGTACAAAGCCGTTAAGCAACCGAGTTCTCTACCCCAGCCAAGAGAAGAGGAACCATCGCGACAAGATCGTCAAACACAAACCGGGTATTACTGCCCCGGGACCGTTAATTGATCGGTTTCGAATTTGGGACATCCCGGTCAACGACTCGACAACCAAGGATCGGGTTCAATGTTGATTAACACACGTAAATGTCCTTGTGATTGCAAGGTGAAAGTGCAAATGTCAGAAATACAAGTGGGGTCAGTGGAAAATGGCTTAAAGACGTTATCCGCCGATTTCCACACGACCTTGAAGTACCTCTGCCCAAACCGTAATTCCAATTCGACGAATTCATGGATGTTAATCGATGGGTTTCGAATTTGGGACATCCCGGTCAACGACTCGACAACCAAGGATCGGGTTCAATGTTGATTAACACACGTAAATGTCCTTGTGATTGCAAGGTGAAAGGGCAAATGTCAGAAATACAAGTGGGGTCAGTGGAAAATGGCTTAAAGACGTTATCCGCCGATTTCCACACGACCTTGAAGTACCTCTGCCCGAACCGTAACTCCAATTCGACTCGGAAGAGACTATGTGGTCCGGTGCCCATCTGTACCATCGAAGAATGGTACCATTGCTCCGCACATGCCGTCTTACCTGGTGCAACAAGGTGGTTGAAACGTAATACCAGTAACGAGTACCTAATTCAAGCGCAACCGCGTCATAAGTCTGGTAAAGTACGCTGTAAGTCGCCAAGGACCGGGTTCAATGCTGATTAACACACGTTAATGTCCTTGTGATTGCAAGGTGAAAGGGCAAATGTCAGAAATACAAGTGGGGTCAGTGGAAAATGGCTTAAAGACGTTATCCGCCGATTTCCACACGACCTTGAAGTACTTCCGCCCAAACCGTAACTCCGATTCGACTCGGAAGAGACTATGTGGTCCGGTGCCCATCTGTACCATCGGAGAATGGTACCATTGCTCCGCACATGCCGTCTTACCTGGTGCAACAAGGTGGTTGAAACGTAATACCAGTAACGAGTACCTAATTCAAGCGCAACCGCGTCATAAGTCTGGTAAAGTACGCTGTAAGTCGCCCGGTCTGGCCGTAATGGTGTTTATGGGCAATTCCCGCCTGCGGACTCTCCGAAGGGGTAGAACTTCTCGGGCGCTCTCGACTCTTCGCTCCTCTGTCTCTCTCTTTTTTTTTTTTCATCTCGTTCAACCTTCCTCTCATTCCCTTTACTTCATCCCGATCTTCACGATTCTCTCTCTCATTCAGCCTCGCCTCGTCTCTCTCTCTCGCAGTGAGCTCCAACTTCGGAGGAACAACGGTGGCTGTAGTAAGTTCTGTGACTGTGCATCAGAGCGACAAGCATCGTGACTATCAAGGAATTCCACGATAAAAGCGAAATACTGCGTGAGCCGCGAGCGCGATATCAAGATCAGGGTCTCGCGATCGCTCAACCTCGACTCGGACCTGAGAAACAACAAAACAAAAGGGAAAAAAAAGGCCTGGAGAAACAGTAAAGAAGACGGAGGAAGGGAACCAGCGGAAACCAACGAGGCTAGCGAAGATTGCGTTGTGGATATGCATCATGATTCCATGGGTTCGAACCCTCATGAGACTTGTCCACATAAACTTACCTAATCTCGTTGGCCAAAGCCATAATTTGTTATTGCGTTTTATATATTCATCGAATGTGAACACTTGATCCCCTTACCCTGTTCATGGGTATTTTATGGGTTGCCAGAATACAAGGGACATAATAAATAGAAACTCATTTTCTTGATGCTACCATTACTTTGTTTTGTCCATTTGAACAGGGTTCAAAATGTTCTGTAAATGGCGAAGAACAAATCGTTTACTATTTTTTTTTTTAAAGGACTTTATGGTTTGAGTATGGAGTTCGGATATGTTTGCATTCACGCGGAAGTCTAAAATTCAATTCTTAGCTCTCTTTATTTGGTCTTTATTTTGTCCATTTGAACAGGGTTCAAAATGGTCTGTAAATGGCGAAGAACAAATCATTTACTTTTTTTTTTTAAAGGACGTTATGGTTTAAGTATGGAGTTCGGATATGTTTGCATTCACGTGGAAGTCTAAAATTCAATTCTTAGCTCTCTTTATTTGGTCCATTTGAACAGGGTTCAAAATGGTCTGTAAATGGCGAAGAAAAAATCATTTACTTTTTTTTTAAAGGACTTTATGGTTTGAGTATGGAGTTCGGATATGTTTGCATTCACGTGGAAGTCTAAAATTCAATTCTTAGCTCTCTTTATTTGGTCTTTATTTTGTCCATTTGAACAGGGTTCAAAATGGTCTGTAAATGGCGAAGAACAAATCATTTACTTTTTTTTTAAAGGACTTTATGGTTCAAGTATGGAGTTCGGATATGTTTGCATTCACGTGGAAGTCTAAAATTCAATTCTCAGCTCTCTTTATTCGGTCTACGATAATCCAGAACCTGGTAAAACGAAGGCTCTGGATTAAAGTGTAGCAATAGTTCGCGAAAGTACCTGCCGACATTCGGTATAATTTCCCAGATAATCTCGCGCCTTCTAATGAGTCCGAGTTCCCACAATAATTGCTCGCGGAATCGGGAGAACTGGTGTAAAACGTATTATTGGATATTCCCCGGTGTGAGCGGACCCCTTCGAGATTCGACGAATTAATCCGATAAGTCGAAAGCGCGAGGCGCGCGCGCGCGAGATATTAATCGATTCTGGATAAATCGAAAGGAGAGTAGTTCGCCAGAATAGGAACTACATTGGATTACCTCACGAGCTGCGAACACATGTGTACATATCTTTCTCTCCGCACACTTTCGTGATCCTCCAAACTCTTCCTGCTATTGAGAAAGCCTCAGACTTCAACGATAAACGAGAAACACATTTTTCTACACTATTTTTCCTTAACCCAATTCCTGCCAATCTGTGCATTTGTGCAATTAACTGCATTTGGCTTCAATTTACAGGAGAGTAGAAAATTTTTTAAATACACATTCTAATCTTTAAAATTAGCAAAAAAATTCTAATCAATTATAGGATATCGATTCCCATTTTTAAAAAATTCTGTATCAACGACAATATCATAATCTTTAAGAAACCGCAGGCGTTACTTTCAAGCAAATCGATGAACACGTCTTATAAAAACGTCACCCAATGTACTTTTTAACCCTGCTAACTAACCCCGCGGATGAGAAAAATCATGTCGGGGATATTGTTTAACGAACCCGACAAGTCATGCTGGCAGATTGTAAGCGAGACCAGTTGAAAATGAAGCGCATCCAGCGAGGCTCGGTCACTCTTCTTTATACGTTGCCACTAATCCATGCCCCCTCGCACTCTCTCTCTCGGATGAACGAGCTATAATTCATGCGTAAGAGGTGTTCCTCCGTGGCTGCTGTTGGCTTCTGCTAGGAGCAGCATCACCCATCGCATCCGGTACCAGAAGAGGAGAGGCGCTGGTAGTGTCGGCGTGTGGGTCTCCTTGGATCGTTCGGAGTCGTTGATGTTGTTCCGGGCGGGATGTAAAAAAGCAAAAGGAGAGAAACGGATGAGACACCAAGAGAGAGAAAGAGAACGACACACAAACACATCCACATTCGAAGATATCCATTTTGCTCGGTTACATCGTGTGTTCAACCCTACCGCGCGTACCTAGGCCTTCGAAAAAGCCCCTGCTGGAATATGTGGACGGGCCCATTCTGCCCATATCGTTCTCCAGCTCTCGCTCGCGCGAACCCGATCGTAAATGCGCGCATTTGAATATGAATAAATCGTGTCGGAGCGTCTCTTGGCTTGTTCTTTCCGCCGCCTCTGCCTATGCCCTCGGAATACGAAGGCAACGTGCGTTTCGCTTCGTTTTTTCGTTCTCCAATGCGCGCTCATGGTATCGTATTTGTTGGGTTCGTGTTGGACGTTCTCGTGGCATCGGCAGCGAGCGGGCAAGAAAACATATATAAGCGAGGAAGGAAAGCGAGCGTCAGGGAGGCAGACGGACGAAGAAGAGGCCGGGTGAGATGCTGAAGAGCGTCTGCGGGGCTGGTACCGGGAGTGTTTTACGCACGAGCGTTTATGGATTGTTTAATGGCGACCGCCTACAAATTAGACGAGCGGTAAATCAGTATCGAGCAGACCTCCGCAAAGCACAATGGGAGAGGCGCGCTGCTTATATACTACTGCGCACTGCGCAGTTTTAATGTGTGAGTCGGCGATCCGCGCGCTATAACCTCATGGGTGTACGTGCGGCGGGGATATGGGGGATCGGTGGATGGGCAACACCGCCGCGCAGGAGCAGATGGGTCGACCATTGTCGTTGGTATAACATACGGACACACGCTCGAGGACCTCGCGCGGTTATTCTTCGGACTGCCTTATATTGCGCAAATAAAATACGCCTGCGGTATATCTGTATTCCAGTTGGTGGAGGTCCGTCGAATCCGCCGATACGCCTGACCCCGACACTTTTTTCACCCCGTCATTTTCACTGCGCAAGAGAAAATGGCAAGCCATCGAGAGAATCCACGCTTTTTTTTTTTCAGCGCGGCGATAATTATAGATTGAGAAATGGCTTGGAGATAAAATTTTCTGAATGGATTTATGGCGAAGTGTTTACAAAATGTTGTGCCTGTTTTACATATGGAGACTTGCGACTTCACTGCACTCGCAACTTTGTTAATCTGCGGTGAAAAATCTTTCATTTCACCAAAGATTTCGTTACTTACAACTTGAAAAATACTTAATCCAAGTACCCGGTACAATCGTTATTCTTGATTGTCCAAATTCACCCACAGCCCCATAAAAAATTACATTAAAAAAAAATCTACAGAACCAAAGGAATTTTAGTCCCTTTATTCCTAAAACACCCATAAAGTCGGTAGTAAAAATGGGCTTTTCCAATCGTATATCAATGCCCCCTCATCATGTTGTGTCATCATCAATTGGAGCTGATTAAAGAAAGGGGATGAATGTGCGACCGAAGAAAGCGAGAGAAGCGGAACTCGATTCAATGGCATCGATTCGTGATCGCCGTGAAAGACTCAACTGAAACGATGTGTACGATTGCCCCTGGCGCGGTGGATTTTAACGCATAGAAAAGCGCATGCAGTTGCAGCTTGGAAGAGCATTAAAAGACCCGCGCTCGCCATACGCGAATAGTGATTACCCGCCGTGGGCGAGAAGCCATCGAGAAGTAGCAGAAGCAGAGCTCCGAGCCACAGAGGTTCTGCTGCTGCTGCTGCTGCAGGTTGATTATCTCACCTGTCCCGCGAGCCCGCATCTCCGACTGTCCCGGACTCTTTTACTTCTCAACCGATGCTGCTCCTGCTGTAATAGGTTCTTCGTCCTCGTGGCATGGGTGTATGCTTCTCCGGGTCTTTATCTTTCTCTCACACGATTGCCACACACTCTCGGTGCGATTACATATATTTCTTGCGCCACGGGTTCGTTGGAAGATGGGATAGAGAGAGAGAGATGCTCTCTCCACCGCCACATCATCTGCCACATCAAAAACTTCACTTCTTACGCGAGATATAATTTCGTTTATCTACCACATTCAGTCTATATGATCAAGAGGGAAGTGTGTGCGCCACAATAGTGGCAGGTGATTGTAAAACACGTGTGAGAGAAGATATTTACGATTCTCCTGCGAGCTTACATTTCTCGTGGACTCGAGTTCCGGATTCATTTTCCTTTCCACCGCAATCGTCCCTCGGAATCTCGTAAACGTCGGAATTATCGCAGTCGATATTTAATTCCGGGTTTTATTGGCTGCCATTAATGTCAGTTTAGTCATTAACTTTGAATTGCTGAGTCGACAATAAGAATTCCTGAATTTTTTTTTTTTTTTTTTTTTTTTTTTCATTTCTTCCTGATTGTTTCAGTGCGAGTATGAGAAATAATCCGGAAGCTTTTGGATTCAATGGGAACTCGTGGCTCGTGGAATCATGGGCATTTTTTTGACCGCATCTTCGAGGGACTAAAAAAAATTGAGATCTACGTTTTACTGGAGTTTTTTTTTGCAGTGAACAAGGATTCTTCTCTCTTCATCGGTCCAAATCGCTCGGCTACTGTATATCAACGCTATCATCAAAGATATCAAAGATAGCGTTGATATACATTGCGAGTATGAGAAATAATCCGGAATCTTTTGGATTTTTTTGACCGGATCTTCGAGGGACTAAAAAAAATTGAGATCTACATTTTACTGGAATTTTTTTTGCAGTGAACAAGGATTCATCTCTCTTCATCGGTCCAAATCGCTTGGCTACTGTATATCAACGCTATCATCAAAGATATCAAAGATAGCGTTGATATGCATTGCGAATATGAGAAATAATCCGGAATCTTTTGGATTCAATGGGAACTCGTGGCTCTAGGAATCATGGGCATTTTTTTGACCGCATCTTCGAGGGACTAAAAAAAATTGAGATCTACGTTTTACTGGAGTTTTTTTTTGCAGTGAACAAGGATTCATCTCTCTTCATCGGTCCAAATCGCTCGGCTACTGTATATCAACGCTATCATCAAAGATAGCGTTGATATACATTGCGAGTATGAGAAATAATCCGGAATCTTTTGGATCCAATGGGAACTCGTGGCTTCAGGAATCATGGGCATTTTTTGACCGCATCTTCGAGGGACCAAAAAAAAAAAAATTGAGCTCTACATTTTACTGGAGTTTTTATTCATCACTCCGCATCGGTCCAAATCGTTTGGCTACTGTATATCAACGCCATCGTCGGGGATAGCGTTGAGTAAGAAGATAATGGAAGCGGGAGGGGGAGGAGGAGAGCACGATGAGGATCGGATTCTCCGGGAGACGGAAGAGGAAGACTAGGAACGGTCTAAAGAGCCGAGGCGAGCAACAGAAGCCCGGCGGTGCGGCGGCATGACCATCAGAGCTATTCAGCTATATATTCAGCTCGGCAGCTCGCAGCGAAGCGCTGTGTGCGCTGTGCGCGCAAGGGAGCCCCAGCACAAGAACACTCGCTTTTTTGTTCAAGTCAATATATCAGCGCAGAGGCCATGTCTAACGGGTAATGCACCAGCCGATCCTCACTGCGGCAACCGCAGCTCCTGCTGCACGACGCTCGTCGGCCACGACAACGACGACGACGACGACGACGACGACGAGGAGGAGAAAGAAGAGTGGAAAGCGAAGCTATTGCCGGTGCATCAGCATTGCGGACCGCCCGACAGGAATAAACATAACGCGCTGACCGGTGGATATATAAGATCTATTACACAAGTATATATAAGATCCTCGGAGAACTCCCAGGGTCTTCTTCAGCAAACGCGAAAATCTCCACCGCTTCAATGGCAATCACCGAGAAATTATTATCATCATAACCCGCAACGGGAAATAATATCAATTATCCCCCCAATGATCGGAGTGGAAAGTTGTGTGTGTGTGTAACGACCAAACTTCAGCGTGACGATCAATCATGAAGAGTCCTCCTCTTCGACCCGCTGCCCATTTCGGCCTTGAAGTGCTAATGGGTCTTCAGGATTTTTTTAAAAATTGATTTGGAATTTTTTTATCGTCAGGAAATTTTTTTCCGCAATTTTATGCATGCACTGAATCCGAGAAAAAAATTTTTATGCGAACGTACAATATTCAGAAGGGTTAAGCAATTTTTTTTTTTTTGTAATGGCGAAAAAATTGTAGCAATAATCTTAATTATTTGATAATTATGAGGAAAGGTAGGATGTCATCGCGGGTATTAAAGACACTTAAGATTATCGAATTTAAAGTTTATTATACGTTGAATTGTTTTTCTATCTCGATACGACTATAGCTTTTAGCTAGATTGGATCTTTCCGTGTTTCTCCTTCCCATATCCTCGGCCTGGGAAAACCATCTAGCACCTCCCGCGGTCCCCGTTCATGGACAAGATCCCCGTTACTTATATTATCCGACCTCGGAGCGCAACGAGCAGTGGACTGCACCGAGCTCGTGCATAGAGAGCTCCCAGCACCCAAGTGCTGTTGTTTTTTTTTTTCGTTGTCGTTGTTTTTTTTTTTAATCCGCTCGAGGCGAAGTCGAGCCCGATCCCGCACGCGTATAACGTCGACCGGAGGGTCAACGATAATAAAGAACGTTTATTTCTCGAAGCGAGCTCTCGTCGCGTCTCTTATGCGTTGCACTGCACTCGAACTGCACGTGGGAGCTCGCTCAAGAGACCATCTCGATATCGCCGGGAAATAAAGTAGCAGAGACTGGACATATGAAATCCAATAAAATTTATGAATATTCGATAAGATAACAAAAAATCCCACACACACATACACACATACAACGTCAAAAAAAAAAATGTCTTCATCGAAGTGGGTAATAGAAATAAGATTATTTATTCGAGAATTCCTGGCACGGGAATTCCCAGCATCAATAATAAATAATATATCCTCCCAAAAACAATGTTATTAAATATCGTTAATATGGAGCAATAACTCCACTCTACAGAAATAAATTTTTTATTTTTTTATTTCATATGAAATCCAATAAAATTTATGAATATTCGATAAGATAACAAAAAATCCCACACACACACATACACACACATACAACGTCAAAAAAAAATGTCTTCATCGAAGTGGGTAATAGAAATAAGATTATTTATTCGAGAATTCCCAGCATCAATAATAATATATCCTCCCAAAAACAATATTATTAAATATCGTTAATATGGAGCAATAACTCCACTTTACTAGAAATAAATTTTTTATTTATTTTCTGTCACGTCGGAATGTGCGTTTGACACTATGGGTGACCGGTAAATTGGTGATCGTACAAGCGACTACTTTATTGTGTCAAAGATACAAGTTTTACATGTCGGGGGCCGGTAATGCGGTACCGCACCGACGACGGAAACGGGAAAAGCGGCGAGTCGTCTCATCGGCGACGACTGTCGGATCCCCGGAGGAAAAACGAAAGAAAGATTGTCGGCGGTAGAAGGAGTCTAATTAGGCTCGCATACCGTCCACAAACCGAGAAACCGGCGAGCGCCGCGGTAACTCGACTGCCCGGGGGGTAACCCGACATAACGCATCGCCCAGGATTTTATCAGAGTCTCGGTGCTCATCTTCTTCTTTTCCCCGGCGTGTACTAGGCGCTCGGCCATACGCATAGCGCACACAACTTGTATATACCGCTTGTACATTTTATATACCTATATATTACACGCACGGTATAGTATCCGCAAGTCCATCCCGTGGCATCTTGGGTCGAGTTCACGCAGCGACAACACATCTTCTAGACTTGACTACGTCATGCCCCGATGGCATTCCTCGATGCCACGAGTACGAATTATTCATAAATGAATCTCCCCCCCCCCCCCCCCCCCACCGACAGATGTACCCGAGGTACTCTTCGCTCTCGGCATTAACGGCCCCGGTACCACCGGCCATTTCAACCCTGAAGAGGTGCAGCAACAAAAACGTGCCGAAGAAACGTTAATTTCGGCAGCGTTCGTCTCTCGAATCGTCTTCAGCATCAGCGGGGGTATTTACGTAGGGGAGAAAAAAAAAAGAAGCTGTCGATTAATGGACCATTGTCCGTGACGATAAACCGGAATATTCCGAGACTCCAAGGTATCTGTGCAAATTGCACGACCTGTAAGCTTCCGAATGGATTCGATTGCCTTTTTTATGTTCAATGGCGAATGGGATTGACGATTGCACATACCGCGCTCGGAGGTCGGAGGTAACTCTTCGTGGCTGAGGCTTTGACTCTTCGGGAACAACGTGTCGGATGAAGCGTGTGAAGGTTTCTCAGGGTATAGACACGCTCGACGCCTTTTCTTGTCGCAGGACTTGAACGATTCTTCTTCCTCCTCCTCCTCCTCTTCATCTTCTTCTTCTTCTTCTTCTTCGTCTTCTTACAGCTGAAGAGCAACATCGGTAACAACCGCAGGGTGCGAGGGCATCGCATCTATAGTTCGCGAGAGTATTAACCAGCAGCGAGAACGCGGAGTAGCAGCAAACAGTTAGCTTCCAGCGGGGTATAGTTTGAATAGTTGTAGTTGTAGTGGTAGGAGAAGGTAAGTCTTTTCCAGCGCGGCGAGAGCCACCGATGCGAAGCACTCCACTGATGTACACCTCTCTCGCTCGCCGTAGGCTTCGTTGTTTCAAAATTACCGGCGGGCTGCTATGAAAATGATAATTTATGGTGACAGCGTATGGCCTCTGGAGGCGCGTATCTGGTGCACGTTACGACGATACGTGGAGAAGGCCTTAAGTACCGAGCGTCTCTGTTTCTCGTTTGCTTCCTTTCTCACCCTCGCCGCAGCTCCGAGGCTTCCACTCGACTCCTTCACCGCATTGTCCTGTACCCCGAGTCCAGTTAGCCTCGTTAACGGCCTTCAATGATATCGTAACATTGCAAACATGTTGCCGTCGACGGTAAAAATTAATTTGCTGAAAAATAAGCGACGCTTTACGATTGGCCTCTGTGAGTTTGGTGGATTTTCACGGGCAGCGTTGAAGTGTGGCTTTGAGGCAAGCAAAATGGTCCAGGACAGTGTCCAGGGTTAAGATTGGAACAGATTCCATAACAGAGTTTAGGATGAAGTCCAGGTTTACCCTCGAGAATTCAGGATGAAGTCCCGGGCAGTCAAGGATTAAGTTTGGGATCAGGTCACGCGACCACCGTTCAAGGTACCGAATGGACTGTCCAAGTTGTATCCTGGACTTGCTCCACTAGATGAAGTCACTAAACTGGGCAAAGATAGGGCATGACATGTCTCGTTCGTTTCGTCTTTCCATTTTACCCTGAGCAAAGTCGCTTCAAATGAAGTTCCCGCGCGTGTGTACCGACGTGCAGCCTCAAAGTTCTCGCCACATTCGCCAATTAAGCCGGTATT
Organism: Clistopyga incitator; assembly: GCA_947507545.1. Classification (NCBI taxonomy): domain Eukaryota; kingdom Metazoa; phylum Arthropoda; class Insecta; order Hymenoptera; family Ichneumonidae; genus Clistopyga; species Clistopyga incitator. Next base: position 1,137,038 of record OX382173.1, on the reverse strand, counting down.
GTGATGTCGCAAGGAAGTCCAGCATCATTTCGTTTCAGCAACAATGGGAGATGAGCAAAAGAAGCAGAAGAGGCAAAAGACCGGTGCGGTTCAGCTCTCGCTGCGTTAAATCCAGATTAAGCGAGCGCCGCGTTCTCCTCTGTGCCTCATGACATGCTGATGAATACGGCGGCCGGACGCGCCGATCCAGAAACATTTAATTTAGACGTTGCCAAGGCGCACACACACACACATGCACGGCTCACAGGAGTCTCATTCTTCTTCGGCATGTGTGCTGACGAGTCTCGTGATCTCTCTATTTCATTCCGTTGATCGTGAACTTCAGAGTCACGAGTCCTTTCGTCTCGTTCCTCAGGAAGGAGACCGACAAAGTTTGGTCCACTGCGTCGGAAAGAAGCCACGTAGGCGATCTATGAGAGGATTACGACAAATCTACAAGGTCTTTTGGGCAAATTGCTCCGAGACACCATGACCAGTTGCTCATGGGAATTGGCCATCTGCCGAAATTCATCGAGACCCACTTCAGACGTTTACCACGTCAAACTATGCATCGAGAGGCTGTTCTTTTGTGGGCAAGTGAAACTCGCCACTCAACTCACCCGTAATTATATTTCTTCGTTGTTATCTTTCATCACAACGAGACACATAATTTGCAATAATGTTTGTGCTTTCGAATGAGGATTATTGAATGGACGTTCAACGTTGGAGGTCATAGAACGACGACCGCCGATGATGCGTGATCCATGGACATCAGGCACAGCCCCCGAAGCAGCTACTTCCTTTGTTCTCCTGTCTCGGCAATGGCGTTGCATTTATTCAATAACAACAAATTACCGAACGATTCTGTGCAGTCATACTCTGTAATTGCGGCTAACCTCGAGGCCCCGAGGCTTTTGCCACTGGATGTTCTATCGTGTAGGTGGATCAAGATGTTTTTGCTGCTTTGTCCTGAATGGTAATGACGAGAGAGTCTTTTTGTCGGGTCTAGGAACTCGAACATTTCGCGAGGCTGCAGTGAGATTACTCTTTCATGTATGCGTACAAAAAAAAAACTTTTTTTTTAATGATCCAATCGATTTGTAATTTCCAATCATCTGCTAATCTAATCACGCAGTATTATCAAACCTTTTGCTTCTGGACAAAAGATTCCTGATGACCTCTTCGCTAATGACGAGGGCCTCTTCCCCCTAATCCTGAAGAAACTCGAACATTTCGTGAGCCTGCAAATGTTGGCAGTTCGATTACCGGCTGATTCACGAGAGAGACAAAAAATAAGCTGGAAGGTAGATTTGATTGTCGATGAATTGAAATATCATCGATAATTTCCTATCATCAGGTAACCAATCACGAGGCATTATCAGCTATTATGATAAAAGCCTTACGATGACCGCTATGCAAATGCTAAAACGTCGCTTGATTTTTTGTTTGTACGCGTAAACAAAAAATCAAGCGAAAAGTTGATGCCTTTGATGATTAAGCCGCTCGGTAATTCGGTGATCATCCGGTAACTAATCACGCCGTATTATGCAACTACTCCTCCACACACACACACACACACACACACACACACACACACACACACACACACACACACACACGATGAAACTTTCTTCACATTAGTTTCGATGAGCATTCGGTAGTTTTGCGAAGTACCTTGAAATTGGACTGAAATTGAAGCGCAAATACAGTGATCCTGGAAATCCTGGGCAAGGAGAATGAGGTACCTATATGATAGTAGAGCAGAGTGAGTCGCGCTGGACGCGTAACTGCGAGAAGTCTCACGGCCTCTGAACTCGAACTCGTCATAACTGCAAATGGAATGAATACCTGAGGGTACCTATGCAGCAGCAGCAGCAGCAGCAGGTAGTGGCTACCGGACGAAGGGAATGGTATAGTTGCTATAGAGATTGGTTGGCATCGCCGCCGACGCTTCGTTAAAACATCCAATATGAAGTCATGGTGGTGGTAATAGTGGCTATGGTACCCACAGCCTTTGCTGCACCGTATTGCCATACTATCCGCCAACCGAGAGACGACTCAAATCTCTGTGCACTGATGCACGCTCTAAAATTGACTAGGCATATTAAGCGTGTTACACGTACACACGTTCGCGAGGATCGTCCCTCGGCTCGGCGGACGAGACCGCGACTATGGACGTGTACGAAGCTACTAATATAAACGCGTATTGCGGTAGGCTTCGTCTGGAGAGTTTGATGACCAGCTTACAGTGCTGCTTCTACTGTTACACCGCTATTGCTCCTGATGCCTGTGTCTCGGTGGCTGTTATCTTTGTGGCTGTGCGCTTCGCTACTGGACTCGAGTTTTGTGGTGGACTACGAGAGCTCGGCTTGTCCCGCCAATGGAACATGTGTCATCTTCATTCTACTAAAAGCTACGGGGCAATGATTCTGCGAGACAATTTTGCCACGACCGCAAAGGCATACGCTCTTCAGGGGCTCTCGTATGTATGTGAACTTTTACCGCATCCAGTCAATTATCATTGTTTTTGTATGTGGTGGGTTGGGGACCAAGCATCAAAGAAATTTCAAGGTTTTTCTTAGGGCCAGCGAGGGACCTTCGAGGTTTGTCCTTAGGGCATTCGAATCAGTATGATTTATAAATAGACAAGGTACAAGTTGTATTCACTATTCTGAGAATAATTTGACAGGTGAGTTGGTTCACGCTGACCTTGAAATGTGGGATAACGTTTGGTACCAATTAACTGGTATACTGACCTTGGGGTTTGCGGTAAGGTAAGTATAGCATTTATGAGAATAGTTTGACAGCTGAGTTGGTTCACGCTGACCTTGAAATGTGGGATAACATTTGGTACCAATTAGCTGGTATACTGACCTTGGGGTTTATGGTAAGGTAAGTATAGCATTTCGTAGATTCACGGCGATGCATAGACAAGGTATGAGTTGTATTCACTATTCTGAGAATAATTTGACAGGTGAGTTGGTTCACGCTGACCTTGAAATGTGGGATAACATTTGGTACCAATTAGCTGGTATACTGACCTTGGGGTTTGCGGTAAGGTAAGTATAGCATTTCGTAGATTCACGGCGATGAATAGACAAGGTATAAGTTGTATTCACTATTCTGAGAATAATTTGACAGGTGAGTTGGTTCACGCTGACCTTGAAATGTGGGATAACATTTGGTACCAATTAGCTGGTATACTGACCTTGGGGTTTGCGGTAAGGTAAGTATAGCATTTCGTAGATTCACGGCGTGCGTCATCAACGACTAATAACAGTGGCATGTACCAGCTATAGAAATCTATACGACCGTGAACTTTGGTGGATGAATCAGAATATGGTACCCGGAAAAATGGTACCAGAGATTGTCGAGCACCATCATCATCATCAGCTGGAACTGGACACGACTGGATGACCGGCACAGGGAACGCGAGCGGCTACTATGTACCGGCGGCGTATTACAGTGCACGAAGAGACCCGGAGGCACCGAGGATGAGGAAAACTGGCTCTGGATGATGGCCTAGGTAGTAGCACTTGCACGGCGTCGATCAACAATCCCAACGACCGCGGACGAGGTGCGAAGGTGGCACCCGGCTCTCGAGCACCTGTTGCAGTCATTATCATCAGCATCGCTACCTCCGACGAGCTTCACTCCAGAAAACATGGTACCGAGCGCTATACCATGAGACTCTAATTCCTATGTGCGGACACAGGGTACCTACCTCTTCTCTTCAGGCTATATAAAGTAGCTCCGCTGCAATATGCCCATTCAATGTTCATGGTATTTACGGTGTTAGAGGTACAGTCGTTTGCTAAAAGCTGACAAGGGATTCCTTGAACACCCGGTTTCGTTTTTTTACCATGTGTCTGCAAGTGCAACCATCATAACGTTACAGGTTGGCTGGATATTTACCGTTTTTATATTAATTTCTTTTTTTTTTTCTTAAACAATATCTGCGAATTAATTAATTCATTAATATTCAGTGCCTTCGATGGTGTAGGTGTAACCGGAAATAAATTCCATGGCATTTTTGGAAGAATTTTAAAAAAATTGACAAATGTTACGACTCGAAAAAAGCACTCTCGTAATTTTTTTCTAAATGAAAAAAAAAAAAAATGTTTCCACTAGTCCATAAGCTTAAAATTTGCAAAAATTACCAAACCTAGAATTTTAAAAAAATTAAAAAATGAATTTAATTCAGCACAAATAATGCACACACGTTTTAATGCAGCGGAAACGATCTCCTCGGACGCGATAGAGTTGAGTGCCTCTTCTCATTTTCTCAGGTGCATAAACGAAATGAAATTAAAAAAAAAAGGGAACTAGTCGTGAGACTGAGGCTGCAAGTGCGGTGAGCAAATGTTCTCGCGCTTGCAAGTCACAGAGACTTGTTACTCTTTCTTCGGATCGTATGTAATAAGAGTGCAACTGAGGATGACGATAATTACGAGGCACAGGTACATGCAATTGGATTGTATCGAAAAAAAATAAAATAAAAGATATCGAGAGTAATACTTTTCGATCGGTACGAAGCGGAATGAAGAAGATGCAATTGCCTGGCGATAGTTGGCAGGCCTGCGTCATCGCATCGGAATTATAAACGTTATCGCAGACACGCGGCAAACCGAGCCATTGGAATCCTGGGAATCCGAACGTAACGACGGGAATCACGAGATATCGAAGTGCTGATGTAAATACCTCGCGTGCTTTGATGACGGACATGAAAATTAAAATCCAGAGTAATCTGTAAAGCGCATTTCATGTCCGAGCAAATTTGTAGAAAATCATTAATTAATTACCGGAATAATCCGCTTCAACATTAATTAAAATCAAACTTCCTCCTGGAAAATCGTTAGACGATAGCACAACATAAATTTCATTCGTAAAAAACCATTTGTTCGATAAAATAATTTTTTTTTCAAATTCTGACAAATTTCGAAATATTGCCAAAATAAAATATTTCAAACTCTTGTACTTTTTCCCATGTAAATAATTATTTTCTTTATTAAATATAAATGTAGAATTTAATTAAAAATTTTAATAAAATCTCACTATTTGGAATATTGAATATTAGCTGTTTTTGTGGATCGCAAAAAAAAAATTACCTTTGTCACTTTGTCCTTTTTAGGGCGGCAATGATTTTCTCTGAAATCTCTTCGGGGTGCATAATTGTTACTTTTTTTTTTCGTCCTTGACGATCTCGATCATTATTTCCGAATAAATTAAATGAGTTTGTCCATCGGTTGCGCATCGAATGGCTCTCACTGGTCCATGTGGGAGCCCAGCAGGTCCTTCGCCGTTGGCCCTGGCAACTTTGACTCTTCCTCGAACGTCCCGTAGCGGCAAATTGTTATTAACCGGCGTTCGTGCGCGACGAAAGTACGAGCGGTACACGCGTTGACGAAACCATGACGTGATTTTTGAAGATGCCGCCGAAGCTCGTCGCACGATCGCACGCAGCATGCGGAGCGACCCGACGTTCGCTACGACGTCGTGGGCGAAATAGCGTGCGTAAAGCATTTAATTTACATCGTGCGAGCGCACATCCAATGTGCGCTTAAAGTTGTAGGATTTAATTTCAAAAAATCAAGAGGCCTTAAGTTGGAACAATTGAATTACAAGTACAGGCACCAATTTCACTTATTTTTTTAATTCAATTTTTCCACAAATATGAACTAATGAAAATAAAAAAACGTTTTATCGACTTAGAAAAAAAAAAAAAAATTAATACTATGAAAAGTCTAGGAAGCGAATTAATTAAGTATCATCAAAAATGACATCTGTCACTTATGATAATCCGACCGGAAAAAAATGTCACCTTCTTCTCGATTGCCAAAAATTTTTTGTACCTTCGTAACGAATGATTACACTCACAAAATTTGAGAAATTTATTTATCGCAGCCCCTCGGGGGAAGAAGGTGCGGGTTGGACAAGTCGCAAAGAGATGGCACTGGAGGCACGAGTTCCGCGACGAAGCACGAGGGGCCTCAGGCCCTTCCCCTTCCCAGTCGCCTCGCAATTCCAGCTGCCCTTCCCCCGGCTACCGAACACTGTATCCTTCCGAGAACTTTCTTCACGTTTGACAAAAATAAAAATTTCCAAAAGTCCCTAAAATCTATAAACATCGATTCCAAATAAAACATTCGATAAAAATCAATTATATACAGTCCACCGAACTTAAGGGTTAAAATAATCAGAAGAAAAAAAAAAGACACAAGGTATTTTCTCACACGTTTGACAAAAAAAATGAGAATCCTCCCAAATAAATTAACCAAAATTACCTTCAACACAAAAAAAAAACGAAAAAAAAATGATGTGCACAAGACAATGCTTAAAAATTAATGATATTTAGATGATGAACGATCACACGCACAGTCCATTGAGCTTAAGGGGTGGAGCGATAAGCAGAACCGCACGGAAGGAACAATGAAAGGAGGAAGGAGATGATTCGAGGAGAATAAGAGAGACGAAGAAGAAGAAGAAGAAGCGAAAGGATACGAGAAGGATGGGAAGGATCACGACAACGACGTTGGTGAAGTAGGCGAGTCGAGCTGGCGCGCCGGATGCACGTACCGAACGACGGTGAATATACCACCCAGCGAAAAATTAATAAATCCTGCTCTTAAACAAACAAACTCCACCCACGGCTGATCGGATAAGCTCGGGCTTGCTGTATGGCGCTCAGTTGCTCCAACGGCCGGACCATTGATTTATTAATTTAGAGCTGCCCATTCTAAGATGTAGCGAGGAGGTCTCGCGCGAGAAGGACTTCGTCGACGCCGGGATATCGAACCTCGGGCCCCGCGCCTCGGATACACGCGCTCATCTCCTCCGATGTATCCTCGCTCGCTCTTGCCGAAGAGCAGCGCACACCCGCGATACAAGTTAAGGGATCCGCTCGCGCGGTCACTATCCGACGTGGTATCGGTAATTATAGCCCTCACGGCTAAGAAGAGACTGGCCCAGGCGCGCGCCATCGACGTCTCGCGGTTACGTTCATTACTGAATTATCGGCTCTCTCCTGAAGAGCGCATGAACTGCGCTCGGCAAACAATGCACTCCGATTTTTCATTTTCTTTTTTTTTTCGACCCCTCATCGACTTTGCTTATTGCTATCTGTGAAAGGGTTTCGAAGCAAGGAAACGCGTGGAAATTTAGGTTTTTTATTTATTTATTTATTTATTCATCAATTTTTTTTTTTTTTTTTTTTTTCGATACGTCACATTGTCAAGATATTTTGGAAATATTTTTGATATTACAATAATGACAATAAATAATATACAATAAAAATGACAATAATTTTATGGAGATCGTAATGTGGATGAATTCAAAGATCGTGATGAACATCCGGTGACGATCATCGCCAGGGGAAATGATTTACGACTTCGACCCCGAGTTCCATTTTCGTTTTGCATAAAACAAGGACTGTGCATCCGCGCCCGCATTCTTCAGCTTCGCAGTCGTACGGTGTCTTCGGCATTCCGAGACAACGGGCGTACGCCTGGCTTCTATTTAGTGATGTGTGCTTCGTCCATTCGTGGCAGCATAGGATGTAGAGAGAGAGAGAGAGAGAGAGAGAGAGAAAAAAGAAGAGAAGGTCCTTCCTGACGCGTCCGGCTTTCGCCGTGTCATCTTCGACGGCCAGGAACACGTACAGGGATGCGTGAGGGCATGTTGCCCACTTCGGCTGGCACTGCGCCGAGTCTTGTGGCTGTTGGGCCCTGAAGAAGCGACAAACGAACGTCAAGGTGCTTCCTTGAAGTGAGTCACAACTTTGGGCCTTTGTCTTGAAGAGGACAGATGAAATTGGACAATTTAAATAATCCGAAGAACTCACTCAATTCACCATGACATCAATTTCGTCAAATTGAACCACGAAGTACATGATTAAAAAATCTGAAACAATTTATGAATATCCTCGATACACTAAACAATTTTGAAAAAATGAAAAGGAGACGAGCAATGAACTGTCTTATATAGATCATGTCTTGTGGATAAAAAAATGGAGGCAAAGGTCAAATCCAACGCTCTTTCATCATGGGCGACCACCGCAAGAATTCCACGAAGCTCACAAGCGAATGAGGAATTCGTTCCCGGCAAAATGGGCATATGGTACTGATCGCGAAGGCCTCGAAGAGAAATGATACAAGCTTTCGGAATGGATATTAAACTATGCCGTGCGCTCGAAGGAGAACTTGGAGTTCTTCAGGGCGAGACACGCTCGGTTTACGACTGTAGTTCAGACATAGAGTTTGCAAGCCGGTGGAAGCTGAGGCTCAACACAAGCTGCAAAAGTTACACGAGCAGCCGAGGAGCAACAGCAGCAGAAACAACGCTGCGAGAAAAGAGATGCCCTTGCAGAAGGAAGCGGAGTGGAACTTCGAAGCTACGAGGGCGAGGGCATTGTGGGTATCGAGGAACGGGCAAATATGAGAACAGAGGCACACGCATGGGGAGCCAATGTTCGCGCTCGGCTCGTTGCGTCGGCGGATAATTTATGCCGCGCGTTCCGCGCTCTCGGGACGCCCTAAAAATTATTTATTTGATTGAACGATGCCGCACCGACTCTTCGAGGAAGGAAGGCTATTCTTGAAGAGGCAGAGCTTATGTTGCACTGCAACAGTCGAACGAGGCTAACACTTTTCGTGCCTTCCATCTGCCTTGACTTCAGGGCTCTTCTGTTTCTTCTTCTCCTCTTATTCTTCTTTCGGGACGTTTTTTTTTTTTTCTTCTCTTCCTTGATATCCTGAGCAGGCAGACCACGAGTCGGTACAGGTGTGTCTTTTACCGTTTTCGCTCACTCATTCATTCTATCTTCCGTATAGTTGTGGGCTTCTTCTTCTTCTTCTTGTTTTGTTCATTCCAGAGGCTGTAGTCAGGAGGCTTTCAATGTTCTCCGGTACCAGTAGCTTTCCATTGTCTTAGCGCACGTCCCGCATCCATTCCCTATCCGGCTTAGATCCATAGATCAATGAGGTACATCGATACGGAAATCTTCCTGCACTCGGCGCTTCAGTATAAAGTTAGTTTAACCGGTTGTGTATTGTTGTCAAAAGGGGAGGCTTAAAAATAAGATGAAAGTAGCGAGGTTTCATTGGGAGTACCACTTTTGAAGGTCATACTTCAGAGTCCCATAAAATCTTAATGAGCCCATCAATCTCAATTCGATCCTACACGATGATCGGGTGGTTAGTGGACCACCTGCTTGCCAAATTTCAGCTCGATATGCCCAACCGTTCGGAAATTACAGCGGTTTGAATGAACATGAAACATTTTTCATGAAAAATGTCGTAACTCGTGAACCACTTTGTCGATTCTAATCAAATAAAATTGGTAACTTGAAATTAGTACAGCTTAGCTGACTGGCAATATTTTGGAGTATTTGCACGCACTCGAAACACCGAAAAAAAAATGTTCACACCACTTTTTCGTACCCACTCGAAAATCTCAGTTATCATTGAGAGAAAATCTCTTTCAATCGGGGAAGAAATGAAATAAATTGCACCGGCTCAGCGAGAAAATTGCGAGTTCAACGTAGCTGCCCATAATTTACAATATGCCATCCCATTAAGCTTCCCACACTTGACTCAGTACTGTGTGTACACGCTCGGGGACTGGACTGAGAAAACAATGCCGAAGCATTGTCTAGTCGTTGGAAGTAGGCGACGGAGTCTCCCGAGCTATTCGTTCACCATAATTCGTAATTAGCCTCTTGATTAATTATCGATTTATCGCTTAATTATAATAATTATCCGGGTCGTTCACTCGGTCGTTCGGGCGGAACTCGTGTGCACGCGCCCCGATTATTATATGAGTCCGGGTTATTATCAGATCGTTCGAAAGGTCTCCGTTCACTCCACAGCTGTTTAGTGCTGTACCAACGGCGAGTTCTCGTGTTTAATCTGTCGGCGTTATGCTCAGCGCCTCGCACATATCGATCTACTATCGATCATCGACGTTTCTCTTCGCTTCTGAAGGGCCTCATTGTTTTATATGGAATAAAAAGATAGTAACAATGATGGGAAGTTTATTTCAATTCGTTTTCCAGCAGGTGAGCCTATGGACCAAGTGAGCGACTCGCCAGCGATCAAGAAGGATACCGTACAGCGTACGAATCTTGTGCCCTCTTCAGGATTGTAGGAGTGGCCGATGCCAGATACTCCGGAGGGCCGACCAAACTTTATTGTATTTAATTAATTACTCCGCTCGAGATAGCCCGTCCTGCAATTTCGTCCTTCCATGCCCATCGCCCTCTCTCGCCTTGATCCTCCTTTTTTAATTGAGGTGCATTCGAAAGCTTCGAAAGCTCAAACTCCGCCCTTTGTTCCAGGCTTTCATTTTGGTGCATCGAAAATAATCTTATTGTCTAAAAAATCATTGGAAAATGTAATTGAGTAGAAGGGATGAAATGCGAAAAACTATAAAAAATTGAATAGTCCTGCAAAAATGACAATTGATTAATTTTTTTTTAATTAAAAAAAAAAATAAAAAAATCAAGTAGATGTAGCCCGTCCTGCAATTTCGTCCTTCCATGCCCATCGCCCTCTCTCGCCTTGATCCTCCTTTTTTAATTGAGGTGCATTCGAAAGCTTCGAAAGCTCAAACTCCGCCCTTTGTTCCAGGCTTTCATTTTGGTGCATCGAAATTAATCTTATTGTCCAGAAAATCATTGGAAAATGTAATTGAATACGAGGGATGAAATGCTCAAAACCATAAAAAATTTAATAGTCCTGCAAAAATAACAATTGATTAATTTTTTTTTAATTAAAAAAAAAATAAAAAAATCAAGTAGATGTAGCCTGCCCTGCAATTTCGTCTTTCCATGCTCATCGCCCTCTCTCGCCTTGATCCTTCTTTTTTAATTGAGGTGCATTCGAAAGCTTCGAAAGCTCAAACTCCGCCCTTTGTTCCAGGCTTTCATTTTGGTGCATCGAAAATAATCTTATTGTCCAGAAAATCATTGGAAAATGTAATTGAGTACAAGGGATGTAATGCGAAAAACCATAAAAAATTGAATAGTCCTGCAAAAATGACAATGGATTAATTTTTTTTTATTAAAAAAAAATAAACCAAGTCCGTCTAAATTACCCGGAATTTGTAAAAATTTCTTATAGAGAAGCGACGACTCATGCATCCTAGTGTAGAGGTAATGTAATAGTGGTACATAAATCAGAGTTAGAAGAAGGCGCAAAGGATCGAAGGATAAAGCGAGCGAGAGTCGCACGGCGAGTCACAGGACGATCCTCGATCGTGTACGAGTGCGTCACAACATCGGTAATGCGACCATAATGCTAATTTACCGTTTACGCAAGTCCACCAGCCGTATACCATAGATAAAAAAAAAAAAAAAAAAGGAAATTCTGCTGATATATATATACACACATAGCACATGTCAGTATATTAATACTGCGTACAGGTACGAAGAGGTCCAGTCTCGTTGGGCATTAGCAGACCCGCGGGGTCTCCGTAAGAGGCTTGATCTTGACTCTGCATCGTGACCTCTGTGGCCATACGCTCATATCTTTCCCGCGCAAAGGACTCGTGAAAAGTTCACCGATCAACATATATATATATATATATATATATGCGATATCGCTTCTGGTACTCGAACGATCGAGTCAACGAAACGAGGCTGCTCGCCATACCAGCTCATCGTATATATCCCATGGATAAGAGCTAAGTCTTTTTGCTCGGGATCTGACCAACCGTGAAGGCCTTTCCTATAAACCTTACACGTACCGAGTCGCACTGAGTCGATACCACTTTGATTTTATGGAGCCCATCTCTACGCGAGTTGTTCCATGGGAGTTTCACTACTTACGCTGTGGTGAAAGTGTTCAAAACGATTTTTTTTTTTTTTTTTTTTTTTCATTTGCTAGATCGATTTAAAAAATATTGCAATAAATAAACCGACGAGTTACTGTTGAAAAAAAAAATTTTATCTATGAATTTCCAGATCAGAAAAATTAATTATTTTCAAAATTCCAGTAAAAATGGTGTGAAACATTTTTTTTTTTTTGTGTTGGAATTCTTCACACTCAGCAGAGTTGGAAGATACTTGACCTCCCTCATCGAGGTCGGATTCGGGGCCCCGAAGAAGCGAGCCACGTCGATTCTTAGACTCGTCATGATTTTCCACTCGGAAATCGTCGATCCTCGAGGTTATATTTACCCTGGACGAACCTCGAGGTCGAGGAGCTTCTGCCTTCGCTGCGAGACTTTGGATACTCGAGATCCTCGTTCGTGTGGGATCTTCATCCTGGCGCGGATATCATTGGCTCGTATTTGGAGCTCTCGACGTCCTGCGATCACTGCAACCTATTAAAACGTCTAAACGATCGACGAAGTACCCCCGAATAGCGGACGAGAATAATGCAGAGTACATTTTTGAGAGACTTTGTGGTCGAGTGGCACCGATTAACCCTGAAGATCGGCTATGAAAGCGTTGGAGTGAGAAAAAAAAAAAAAAAGAAAAATGAGGGGACGAGACACGAAGAAGCATTGATGATGTGGTATCTATATAGTCTGCTATATATATATATATACATATATAGTATGTACTCGACGAATGGAAGTTGACTCCGATTGTGCCTATATATATATATACGGCGTGAAGGAAACACGCAAGTCATTCGTAACCGTATCGTGAGAAAGACAAACATTGTGCTCTCGTCCGAGTCTTAAGAGCGACGCTTCTGCCATAAGATGCTCCTGGTGATGCTGCTGCTCGAGGCGAGAGAGAAAATCGACCACGTATATATTATATATTTATGCGTTACAGTATTTTGTGGGTCGAGCAAGATCTTCAACTAAGATATGTGTGAAGATGAACGCGACTGCGCATATTAAAATGTTACTTAAAAAAAAAAAAAAACAGCTGGACGATATAGTGCGAATGCAGGATCTGGGACAAAATGGACCACCTCTCTTTATCTTCATATCCGCGGGTGCGAAATTTTTTATTTTTTTTTAAGGAAAAATTGACAAATGCTTACCGATAATAGAAAAATTCTATTGGGAGGAAATAATTACTACATTTAAAGAAAAATATTAAATCTCTGAAATTCATGATTTTGTCGTTAGACTTCTGTTGTATTTTTAGTTGGGATTTTTTTTTTGCACAAAACGAGAACGAAATACAAAGAAGCGATGGTAGAAAAATAATTGAAAATCGAAAAAAAATAAATGTATCGGTATTGTGAGTTGGGAAGAGTATGGGCTCTTCTGTGTATGTCCATTGCAGTTTTGCACACACACACACCGGGGCGGAATGTGAGTTCTGGTGTATTAACATTATAAATCGTTCAGGCCGGCGACACGCCCGGGGCGGAGCCGATGGGATCGATCGATGCCCACCTACCGAAGCCCCCCCGATATCGATTACACAGCGCGGTGATTGGCAGGATTCGTAATACGCCACAGGGATTCCGAGCCGCGAGTCCGAGTGATCGAGCGTGTCGCCCTGCACCGCCGATCGATCGGCCAATCTCGCCGATCGGTTGCTCGCATCGAGAACTCTCACGAGAGGGAAAGCATTTTGCATTACATGCAACAACAAGTAGAAAGTCTAACAGTGCAATTACTATTTTATTACCGATCTTCTTGCGAAATAGAAAAATTTTTAAACAAAAATCGGTAATCACGAGTCCTGTCCGAATTTTTATTTGTACTTACGGTCTCAAGTTTTGGCTTCGAATAAAATTTAGAGGTCGCTCTTAAAATCGAACTTCAGGTTGATATTTTTTTTAAAACAGAATACAAAAAAATACGGGACCTGTAATAAAGAAATCGGTATGAATCATTTTTCCAGACGATCGAACAAATTCTGCCCACATTAAATACGTTATTGCGCACCTGGAATCAATCCAAGCCGATAAAACAGCGATTTTTATCATTCAAACGTGCGCAAATGTGCGGCAACATATTCCGGAGAATGAAATCGTGCGCCCTGTAAACTCACCTTTACGATCGTGATTTAAATGATCGGATTAGGAGGATCTACGCGAATCACCGGCTTAAATCGTGGACGGGCTATTATCAAAGGCGATTGAAGGGACTTATTTATATGGCCGGACATCTTTTGCATCGTTCATTTCAGCATCTCGGCATAAAAAGGCTAAAAAACAAATTAAGGCACTGCGTATTAAATGCCCCATCATCTCGGTTTATTTTCCCGCAACGATTCCCGAGAAAAATAATTTCAAAAAAAACAAAACCATTATCGTCGGATTCTCGGCCTTTTCCGCAATTGGAAAATCTTCAGTTACCGATCTACACGATCACACGAGAATTCACAGCCTCGGTCCGGATCTTCTTCGTGGTCACGAAGTCCACATTCCAATCTCAAATCATCGTAGATCCATAAAGACGACGTTTTATTTCCTGCATCAAGGTCTTAGAGCTCGACTCACTTTGACCCCGTGAAAGGTTGCGCGTGTATTTGATATCCGACCACTAAAAACCACGTGTGACCATTCCTGGTTCAAACGTCTTGGGCAATATATTTGTCATTGAATACCTGAGATAGGAATCACGAGGAGGAGGAGGTTGCGTACAGTCGTACTGAACCTGTTGCAGCGAGCACTCTTCGAGGATCGATAATGACCGCGTCTTTTATAGTCGAAGTGTCATTGATGGCCGGCGTGTCCCGCAGGTACTAAAGTCGATACCTCGGTATAATTTCCCATGGTTCCCCTCGAAGCTAGCGAGGAAAACTCGAGGACCACACACGACGACCACTTTGTACTTCATCCTCCTCTTCGTTTTACACTCTCCCAAAAAATAGATCCCATCAAAAAAATCTGCCGATCGCCAAATCCATATCATTATTCCCGATTGCCAATCCATATTTCCATCCAAACACCAGCAAAATCTCCATCACGTCCTTCAGATCCTCAATTACAAAGTCGCGAGGTAATTAAATGCGCGAAAAAAAAATTTCGCTCTTCACGTGAAGACATAAATTCAGCGTTTCTTGACACTCTCCGCCGATATTGCCGAGCCGTGAATCCCGAAGAGCCGCGGGTGAATGAAGAGGGAAAAGGTCAATCGTCGTTTGTCTGGAAATTCGAGAGGAACGATTGATCAAATGCACTTTGCGATAACTTTGCATACGGAATGAGAAAGTATGAGGAGATTCATCGGAGCTGGGATCGAGGCATCGTGCCCCAGGACCCAGCGCTGAATTAAGGATGTCTCCAATCGAGGTAGCGACTTGTCGAGGATCTGGCATAATGGTGGATCGATAGATCGTTTCTTCAGCATTTATTTGCCTCCTGCTCTCGCCAACGGTGAGCCAAAGATCGCGACTTCCAATAGCGATATTCAACGAGGATGACAAGGACGACGATGAGGATGGCCGGAATCGCTCGGGCGCGACCACGTCCACGATTCTACCATTCGAAATTGCTCTATGACGCGACGATGCAGTTGTTGAGAAAGAAATACATTCAGGATTCGCTGGTTGGTGATACAGTCGCGGTAAAGCCCATAGGCAGAGCGAGGCACGTACGTAGGTACGTTGCGATGCTGAAGAGAGGTACTCTGAAGTATACGAATGTGTATAAAAGGAAGATGGCTCACGTGGAAGCGAGTGCGCGAGTGGTGGGCACGCCATCATAACTCCAAAGGCACTGTAAATCACAGTGGACGCCTCGTGCACCCATAGAAATTGTTATATTCGACCATAACGCCCGGGCATATACCCACCACGAAGACGAAAGACGGCCACGACCAATGAGACGAGCAGAAGAGGCCAAAGAATAAATGCGCCCGCGCGCACGCGTGCGACCGGCTATATTTTAATAGTAACGATAAATTACTTACGCGGGCTTGGTGGCGCGCAAGGCGTAAGCGAGCAGCGATGTCACGTAGTCGGATAGCGATGAAACCCTCTTGCTGGGCTCACGGGGCTCGACTCTCGATCTTCTACTCCTCATCATGTAGGGATTTTATTCAAGGTACTTCGGGCTAACTAGTGTTTTTTTCATTCGCTGGTACCGAACCCATTTTTTTCAGACGGGCTGAAAGATATCTGAGTTCACTGAACATATCTGCCTAATCATTAATTGGTGAACCATTTTTACAGTCATTTTTCATCGGAATCAAAATTAACAAACGATAAATTACTTACGCGGGATTCTCGATCTTCTACTCCTCATCATCTCGAGATTTTATTCAAGGTACTTCAGGCTAACTAGTGTTTTTTCATTCGCTGGTACTAATCCCATTTTTTTTTTTTCAGACATGCAAAAAAATATCTGAGTTCACTGATCATCTGCCTAATCATTAATTGGTGAACCATTTATAGAAATCAAAATGACAAAAATAAAAGAAGTCAAAGAGAATAAAAATTCAAACAACGCCCGTGGAGAAATTCTTCTTCGCCATGCTCACAAGGTACAACACATCGAGTAGGTAAAGTGTAGGTAAAGTGTTAAAACCTACGCATTTTTTTTTGTCCCTTACAGTTATACGTAGTACTATCACAATGTTGTACAAGAAGTTTGTTATACATCTTCGCTGTTTTTTTTTTTTTTTTTTTTTTTTCAAGCACCACTTGATGGAATCCGATGGTACGTCGTTGGCATCCCAACCGGAAATGAGTATTTATATCCAAAGTTCTTCACTGGCATGGATTTGGGTACGTATCTTCAGCATGAAGCTGACGAGATCATTCACTTGTCTTATACGCGTTGTTGCTCTCACTTAATACTCTCGTGGAGTTTACTTCTCTGACTCTCGGTGGATTCCCTACCGATATCTTTGAAAAGCTTGCGCAAGCTCGCCCACGTCATGCTGTACACGAGCTGTCGTTGCTGCAAGGTGGTCCCGGTCCCTGAGATCTTCGGGTCTCCTTGCCCGACACGTTTTATGTCCATGACGAGCGACGACGACACCGGGTGCGAGCACGGCACCTTCATCTCTCGCCGTAACTATCGTGAGCCGTTCCATGTGTGCCCATATGGGAAGACGTATATAAGCCAAGCGTGGGCGGGCCCTGGGAAAGCGCGACTTCCACTGTACTATGTTGCTCAAACCATCTTCTTGTTCTCCTCGGATCACCTCCCAACAATTTACGCCGTTTACATTGCGCAGGGGTGAAAGTTTAACGAAAAGCAACATTCTTGTATGAACACGGCATAAATTACGAGCGAATTCATTGAAAATTATTGGCAAAATTATTCACAATACCAATAATCATGACCAAACATTGAAAATCATATTACTGAAATTTTGGATAGTTGTGATTTTTTATAGTGGTAATTAAAATTGGAATTTTATTAATGAGTATACATTGTTGTTATTATTTACTATCAATTCAAGATGCAAATTTTTGTAGTGGAATAAAAAAAAAACAAATTTATTTTGGGATATTTTTTGTTGATGTTACCACGAAGAATGGTGACTAACAATGTGCAGTCCAGTTGTTCTACATAATGTTTGGAACGTCTCCAAAAAGGCAATACGTTTATTCGGGCGGTCGTGAAAAAGGTGCACATAAAAAGTTCTACATACGTGAACGTGAAAAGAGAATAAAAAGGGAAAGTGGAGGCTGAACCGTACGGACACTTTTTAGTGGCCGTATATCACTCCAGTCCGAACGAATTCACCGAAGATCCGTGCGCGGTATAGAAGTCGAAAGTCTACCCAGAAGCAGAAGGAAGAATGGAAATGAAGATTGGCCTTCTGTCATATTGACATTTGTGGTCCATGCTCCAAGCGGATTTGCATAACTGTAGAAAGTAACTGAACAACAATAATTGGGTAGCAATTAATACCTCATTGAGTGACTGTCAGCTTGAAATTTTCCATTTGTTGGATAACAAATACGACACCTGCGAAACTGGAAACCAATAAAAACGTGATTTATGGTTCCCCACAACATAACAGTTCATCCAGGATCATTTCCATACTCAACTCGTAGCTATTCCTATTTCCATATTTTTCCTAAAAAAAACAACATTCGCAACAGAACAAAAAGTGTGAACAACAATTTCGGTACCGTCATTCTCTTCAGGGTGAGAAATATTTTTCTATAATTAGTCCGGTATGCCAAATACATGATACTAGTGACTATTATTCAGCCGTAACAATTTAAAAGTTAGCTTCTAGTAATATGGCTATGAATGGTAAGCTCACATGTTAGGGTCGTTCCCGTGGCACTTCCTCAGCAAAACAGGAGCTAACATTTTTTGTTCTGATCCGTAGATGTGCTGCAGTGATTTAATTCCAAAGGCGGAGTATAATGAGAGTCACCGGATTAATTGCAAGTGCACCATAAGAGACATCGGTAAAAGGGCCAGGCCAGGACGTTATGCGAGGACGCTGAAGAAGAACGACGACTAGGTTGGCCAAGTGATCCTGCGAACGAGCAAAACGGATCAACTTTGTGGAAAAGAGATGCTCCTCGAGTCTTCTCGAGCTATTGGCCACGTGTTGTCTCGTTTCTCTTGATCGAAAGTGGATACCGCATTGCAGGACAACATCAACCGGACGACCAAGATGATCGGACCGGTCGTTTCGTTCCACCTCGGGATATCATCGGGATTCGGGGGTTCAACGAATGCTCATGAAACGGGGTAAAGAATAGAGGAGACGAAAAACTCGATCGGGGTAATAAATACATCGCAGTCCGAAGAAAGACGAAGAGATTGAGAGCGCTCTTATTGATATATACGGTGAGGGTTCTTCAGGTGCTCCCCGCTAATAACTTATCCAGGAGGCGATCGCGCGGCGTCCACTTCTTGCGCGTCTAAGGACGACATCTTTCTTCTTTCTTCAGCATCTCCTCCTGTTCTCCATCCTCGTGTCCCACGTTGGCTCTCGAGGAGCGCGTTGCGGGCGGCGCACGACGTTCGCCAATGTTTTCAACCGGTCGCCACCCTCCGACCGAGCCTTCGTCCTCGTCGTCTCCACGATCTGTGTGGTCCTCGTGTCAAAATGTGTCAAAACTCGAGTTCCAGAGAGAGGGCCGCGCGAGGCGACGACGACAAAAAGTCGTCCCACGATCCAACAAATTAACGGGGCGCCGTTTGTTCGGCTTGGTTAGTCAGGCTTGGAAACACGTGGTGGAAGTCTCCGATGGTAAGACGGTGCGGAATGATTTACCATTTTAAGCTAACCTCTTGATTCTTCATTAACGATTCCATTGACATCATCCATAATCAAACAATTTTTCAATTTCTGATTCGAGGCTCATTGTCGTGAGGTCCTGGGCTAAAAGGACAACCGAGACTCGAGCTGAAGAACCCGAAGAATTTGAAGGTTTGAAGAACAGATTTTTCCTTCTCCTTGCCATCTTATTTTTCGTTACCTCGTGGACTTTGAATTTTGCATCTTGACGCACTTAAATTAAGCTGCACCCAATCACGCCTCCTTGGAAATCATTCCAAGGTGATCACACCGTCAGGCATGGATTAGGGTACGTATCTTCAGCATGAAACTGACGATTCCATTGACATCATCCATAATCAAACAATTGTTCAATTTTTGATTGAAGACTCATTGTCGTGAGATTCTGGGCTAAAAAGACAACCGAGACTCGAGCTGAAGAACCTGAAGAATTTGACGGTTCTTCACCAGATTTTTCCTTTCCCTTGCCATCTTATTTTTCATTACCTCGTGGACTTTGAATCGTGCATCTTGACGCACTTAAATTAAGCTGCACCCAATCACGCCTCCTTGGAATGATCACCGTCAGGCATGGATTTGGGTACGTATCTTCAGCATGAAACTGACGATTCCATTGACATCATCCATAATCAATCAATTGTTCAATTTTTTATTGAAGACTCATTGTCGTGATATCCTGGGCTAAAAAGGTCAACCGAGACTCGACCTGAAGAACCCGAAGATTTTTACGGTTCTTCACCAGATTTTTTCTTTTCCTTGCCATCTTATTTTTCGTTTCGCACTTAAATTAAGCTGCACCCAATCACGCCTCCTTGGAATGATCACCGTCAGGCATGGATTTGGGTACGTATCTTCAGCATGAAACTGACGATTCCATTGACATCATCCATAATCAATCAATTGTTCAATTTTTGATTGAAGACTCATTGTCGTGATATCCTGGGCTAAAAAGGTCAACCGAGACTCGACCTGAAGAACCCGAAGATTTTTACGGTTCTTCACCAGATTTTTTCTTTTCCTTGCCATCTTATTTTTCGTTTCGCACTTAAATTAAGCTGCACCCAATCACGCCTCCTTGGAATGATCACCGTCAGGCATGGATTTGGGTACGTATCTTCAGCATGAAACTGACGATTCCATTGACATCATCCATAATCAATCAATTGTTCAATTTTTGATTGAAGACTCATTGTCGTGATATCCTGGGCTAAAAAGGTCAACCGAGACTCGACCTGAAGAACCCAAAGATTTTGACGGTTCTTCACCAGATTTTTTCTTTTCCTTGCCATCTTATTTTTCGTTTCGCACTTAAATTAAGCTGCACCCAATCACGCATCCTTGGAATGATCGCCGTCACTCGAATCCTGTCCTGCAACGACATCAACGATGACGGTGGATGATGAAGATCAACGAGAATACGAGAAACGATATTTATACATAGCACAGATTCAATTGCAATTTAGCTTGCACCGCAAGGTCGCTGCCGGTGATAATCGGGGGAACACATCGGCGATAAACATGCAACGGAATCGATGGACGATGCGCGTGTCTCTCGTCTCATCTGCGCATGCAAATATTGTGTTATACGAGATGGAGTATCCAGTATTCGCGGTCCAGCGGAACCTACACACATACACCCTGGTGTCTATAAAGTATAGCTGCGCAGTTGTTGGGATCGGTAGAATCGGGCGATAAATAGTAAGAACACGGCAACCACATCAGCAACTGCAGCAGAAGCAGCAGAAGGAGAAACAGCAATGCAACAAGTGGAATAATCCTTCGAGCCTCTAGCGATGCGCTACTTATCGCAGTTACATCGAAGACTTAACATCGTATTCCGCGCGGAGTGGCGAGGCTAGACGATGGACGTTATTTCACCTCGTCGACACTTGACGCCAGTGTGGAAAATTCATGACGCCTCCGCAATCATCGCCTCTCATTCCGCCATCTCCTCTACTTTACTGTACTGTGCACGTATACCGTGTACTTCAAGTCGAGACTATCATTGCCATTCGAAAGATTATTATTGAACGTTGGCGCAGGTTAAACCAGCTCGTGGAATGGCAAATGGTCGTAACGTCGTAACGTCTATGACTAGACACCAAGATTATTATTTAAAGTCACGTGTTAATAAATAATGCGAAGGTATGGACCGGCCGAATTCTTCAACGTAAATGGCATGGACATTTTTTCAAGATCGAATTTGAAGTCCCGGGTTTGGATTTAAGTACGTACTTCAAAGTTGGGACTTCGTATTCGATTATTGGGATTAATTGGAAGTCGGTGAAATAAATTCGACGCTTAAGCGTGGCTCATTATTATCGAATGAAATTACATAAGTATGTATCGAGAACATTTTATCACCTTAAAATAGAAATTTACTCGAATGACTGAGTAAAGATAGGCTTTATTTGATTAAAGGTACTTGAGGATTTTAAATACCTGATATTACCGATATTCGAAATATTTTTATTATTGAACGTTGGTGCAGGTTAAACCAGCTCGTGGAATGGCAGATGGTCGTAACATCGTAACGTCTATGACTAGACCAAGATGGTTAGTTAAAGTCACAGGTTAATAAATAACTTCCAGTTATGGATCCAGCGAATTATTTGTCAGAAATGGAAAAAGCTCCATAAGAAATTGTCGATTTTTTCTTTTTTTTTTTCTCTCTCTTAAGGCGTGAATGCTATCGAGTATTCCGGTAGAAGTGCAAGGAACGATCCGATAAAATCGCTTGCAGTGAAAACGCCGCAGGAGGAGCAGCAAATGGCGTGTTATTGTTAGATAGAATCGAGCGGCTGATTTTCTATAGGGTCAACCTCGATGCTTCTGTATTGTGCAAAGTTGCTCTGCAACTCGATATATTTACTTGTAGCACTTTTGTGGCTTGGACTCTTTTTATTTCGTAGCTGAAGAATTTTTAAAAAAACCCTTGTATGATTTTTCCGAGATTACCGAGATTTGAATGATAAAGTGATTTATTTGACATTGCAGAATCGATCACCAGGATCGGAAAATCGTGTCCAACATCTGCCGAGACATTTGGGAATATTGGCCTTGAAAAAAAATTTCATCATTAATTTATTTAATTTATTGGCATCGATAAACATCGATGCACATTAAAAAATAATTTTTCCTTCCCAATAATCAATATCTTAATTATTGATCTCTAAGACACGGACATTTTTAAGGTAAATCATTTTTATTTTTTTATTTTTTTTCAAGCCTAGACAAACCAAAAAAAAAAATCTTTCAACATCCGATTATTTTTCTCCTTACGGATCACTTGCCAAAATTAATTCCACAAGCCAAACGGAGTTGGGAATTATTTTTCCGTCTTGTTTCTAAACACCCAATGGATTTAATCGTTCAATAAAAAAAATCCACTCTTGTATCTCCATCGAATAAAAAAAATGAAAAAAATGTGCAGCATCCGTCATAACTCGTCCGTTATACTCACGGCGAGTCCCTATTTCTTTCTCACGGATTACAAAGAGTGTATTTCAGATTTCAATGAATTTATGCCCAACGTCGTCCACGCGGAGTCGAAAATATTTCTATCGTTTCAGATAAAATCTCACTGTACAAATTACGAACAAGGCAACCCGAGATCAACAGTCAAGAGCAGCGATGCTGCATCGAACGCACATTATGTACCACATACATATATGCCTTATACACATATATACACATATGCTTACGCACGCATTCGAGAGTATTATATTGGATGAAAGATTTATTAGAGAGAAGGCACACATTGGAATGTGCTGGTTGAGCATATAGAGACTCCCACTCGCGCGTGTCGGAACACCATCCTGATGTGGCTCGTCCTTCTCGCACTGTAGTCGTAGCGATTAATTAAGCCTCCTGTACTAGTATAACTTAGACACTTTCCTAAGCGTCGCTGCCTGAGATTACGACTTATTCAGTACCGGAGTTGGACACTCCGTTGGACACTGCGACAGGCCAAAATGCTTTTAGTCATCCTGCACATTAGATCAGAACCGAGTCGGTAGACATTGATCTCTCCAGCTCCTTTCGATAAATGTTTGAGTGATAATTAATCGTGAGCTTTTAGGCCGATTTTTGTAATCACACTCGCACATTTGTCATTGATTTCCGATATCAAATTACGATTAATCGCTTCAGATAATTCTAGGAAAATTCAAGTTCCGATATTTTATCGAAAATATTTTTGAAAACCTTTTTTATTGAATTTGAAGTAAAAAAAAATATATAAATTACATTTTTTTCTTCTTTTTACTTCATGTAAAATCGGTTCAAGAGATGAGCTACATTTTTGATGAAATACCGCAATTTTTTTATTTAGAAATTTTTTTTTATCCGCAAAAAAATGATGTATATCATTTTATTTATAGCCCTCGCTCTTCTCCACTTTTATTATCGATCTTAACTGTGAAAGTTCTTTGATATGCAACGTCTTTACGGTCGCATTATCGAATCCATTGCAGAAACGACATCGACTATGAGACGCACGTATCGCGGGGAGGCATTACGAAGGTACGTGTGAATCGCAGCCTCTCGGAAACGCTGAGAAACGAAGAGAGAAGAGGTGGTTGCGGCCGATGCCCAGATCGGTTCACTCGCTGCACCCGAGTGCACCTTCGATTTATTCGCCTTTCGTCGCGGCTAGCGTTAGGCTCGTGTGGCCCGATATAAATCCTCGCACACGCGAGCGACGATCGAGCACCGGGCGCTCTCTTATCCTATGAAAGAGTCCTCGGGAGAAGCGACCGCGAGAGAAACGGACCAAGAACGTCCTGCAAATAGGCGCGTTAGCGTCAGCGCATCTCGGACGCTCTCCGAGTGCAACCCATTACCGAGATCGCGGGCTCGAAGCAGAGCGACCGATTGACTCGTCGGGGTGAAAAACTGCACGCGATACACTCGCTTCCACACTCGGACACTCGGACGTTTGACTCTCCGAGTCTCTCCTCGTTGTTTAGACGTTTCATGGCAAGAATCCTGAGAGTATATATATAACGCGAACTACTGAAGCACACAGGGTGTCTAAATCTTTTCGTGAATAAAATGTGCTTAAGGGGGTTGATAAAATGGAACGAGAAGTAAATTTGTAGATTTTTTACTTGCCTGGAAAAATGTGATTAGTATATTCGTTTATTCAATCACTGATGTATATATATATATATTTTTTTTCTTCCTCAAATTCATCAATAATTCACCATAATTTAAATTGAACATTTTTGAAACCCAGGAGCAAAAGTAGGAATTTTTACGTTGCTGTAATAATTATTTTTGAACACCCTGTATTTCAGGATGTTTTCATGGTTCTGGTCCGAATAGAATGATGCGTTTTCTTAGAATCGTAACGGCTATAATATATTATGGATATCGATACACTATATATGCTGCAAGCACGATGTAAGTCAGAGCTTCGCTCGCAACGAGAGATCTCGTTTCAGGGAGCCTGGGACATTGTATTTACTGCAGGGTCTACGGTTCTTTGATCAACTGGTCAACTTGTGACTCACGCGAGAAAAATATGATTAATATATTCGTTTTGAGAGCAACTGCTTTGGATCATTTATTCAATCACAGATGTATATATATATTTTTTTTTTCTTCCTCAAATTCATCAATAATTCACCATAATTGGAATTGAACATTTTTAAAAACCCAGGAGCAAAAGTAGGAATTTTTACGTTGCTGTAATATGAAAAATGTATCAAAGGACCTTAAGAAAATAATTATTTTTGAACACCCTGTATTTCAGGATGCTTTCATGGTTCTGGTCCGAATAGAACGATGCGTTTTCTTAGAATCGTAACGGCTATAATATATTATGGATATCGATACACTATATATGCTGCAAGCACGATGTAAGTCAGAGCTTCGCTCGCAACGAGAGATCTCGTTTCAGGGAGCCTGGGACATTATATTCACTGCAGGGTCTACGGTTCTTTGATCAACTGGTCAACTTGTGACTCACGCGAGAAAGTTCGATAATAGGTGTGACATATATATATATATATATGGATAATGGTACATAGGAGGTATGTTATATATTACACCAACGGGGAGCGCTCGTAGCTTCAAGGCTCCTATTCCGATGACCCATAATTCTTGGATCTTCATGTATAGTCTTCAGCAAGGAGTGTTCCATTAACACATAGCGCACCCGTATAATCAAGCGAGTCCCACGCGTCGCTCACTTTGTATTTTTTTTTCTAAATTTACCAACGGAAAGTCCATTAGTCCAAGAAAAAAAAAAAATGGTAGGTCAAAAATATGTCCGGTACTTTCTTCGTGAACTTGGCGTTGATGATTCGAAGCCGACGATCTACTGGGCAACGGAAGACTGTTCCGAAGGTGCGCGGACATTAGAGACCTAATTTAGTACTTTTCCGACGTGGGGCCGCACTTCCGTCGCGGTACTTCCGGAAATCATTTTCTCGTAACGCCAAGCCAACGTTTGAAGTGAAAGTCCAATAATTGGAAGCCTGGAAATGGTCGAAATCGTCGAGAAAAATTGATATTTCGAGAAAGGGTTTGAAGAGTGAGCAGAAATTTGACGTGCAATTCACATTTTTGTGGTCCTTTGATTCTGACAATTTTTATAATAATTCCAACATCCGTTTGAAAGTAATTTGATGTCAGATTAAAAAAAAAGTTGATTCGTTAATATTAAAAACAAAGTAAATTCATATAAAATTTAATTTAATTCGGAAAAATTATACAAATTCTCTAAAGGCTAAAAAATTCTTAGCTGTCAAGTTAAACGTTTGTTGTAAATAAAATCCCATCGGAATTTCACAAATTTTTCCTAAAAGGTATAAAAACGGAATACAAATTATTTCGGCGAAATAAAAAAAATGAAATCATTAAGCGAACCGGATGTCGAAGCGAAGTGTCGTTGGGTATCCATGTCATTGCCCATTTAAGATCTCCGGGTGACATCCCCGATTGGAAACTCGGTGGGTTAGCTTAGCTTTAACGAGACCGAGTAATTATTGTCCCCCGGTTAATGGGTTGACTTCTGAAGCGATTCGTTAATCATCGGGTCAATTGTTTCACGTGTAGCGACTGACTTTATAAGCAGAGCCCGACCCGGCCGCTTTATCACCGAGAAATCCTCAGCCGATAAATTCCATTTTTTAGCCCCGTACGAATATAGTACCGCCCATTGAGAGTCCACGAGAGGCAAACCAGCGAGTGGAGCATGTGTAACGTGTTGGTGATCCAATGCCTCTTCAGCATGCCTACCCTGAAACTGTATTTCAAAACCCCGAGCCCATTCAAGAGTCAAATCTCGCTGAATTATTCTTAAGCGACATAAAGTGCGGCTGCACCCACAGCAATTCATCCAATGGTATTTAACGACATTTCAAGAAATGCATTCATTTAATGCAAGCAAATAAAATTTAATCCAAGATTAAAAGAGGCAAAATACAATGTATTGAATTTGTTCGACATTTTAATAAATCTAATAATTTAATTAAATTTAATAAATTCAATAATTTAATTAAATTTAATAAATTTAATAATTTAATTTAATTTAATTTAATAAATTTAATAATTTAATTTAATTTAATTTAATAAATTTAATAAATCCAATGGTATTTAACGACATTTCAAGAAATGCATTCGTTTAATGCATTCAAATAAAATGTATTCCAAGATTAAAAGAAGCAAAAAATGATGTATCGAATTTTTTCGAAATTGTAATAAATCTCGTTTCATTATCTCCGATAGAAATAAAAGTGTAATTTGCTCGTTCTGTGCATATTATTCACAAGATCCGGTTCGAGAGAAACAGTGGAAGGCATTAGCTGTGTATAAATAGTGAGGAAGCATCCAGTGCTCACAGATACACACCATTAACCCGTCCAAGGGATTACCGATGACTTACACACACCGGCAATCATCTTCTTTATTCCCATCTCATTATTTCCCATTACACTTTCGTATTACTATAGATTCCGCTCAACTCGGGTACGTACGATGCTAGCGAGTTTACGCAATTATAGGAACACACGAGGTGTTCGTTATGAATTGCGGGATGTGCCCCGAAAGGTGTTAGTTCAAGATCATCCGGTGATACGAGACGAGGTTAGCCGTATGCTTTTTGCACAATTGCAACAATCTCGTGTCAATCCTCGCGGTTTTTTCTGAGTATAAGTGTTGGTGTTAGTTGATGTTGTTACAAGCTCTTCTTCATCTTCTTCTTCTTCTTCTTTATGTAACTCTGGATCATTAGGGTTAGATCGTTTCGCGTTGGTCGAGTAACGATCTTGCCCTACTCTGCGTGTATACTGTCTCGATTCCCCTTCCCCCCTTCAATAATAGCATCACCCAACGATGCATCCCAACAACGACTCGACATCATCTTCGTGTCCATGAAATTCCTGGACAGAAACAGCACCTATGTACCTCACATTATGCGATAAACTGTCGTAATTCGCTCTGAGAACGAAGACGATTGCTCTCTCTCTCGCATTTTCTCTTCACTTTAATATTACTATCGTTATTATTAATTTTTTTATTATTATATTGGGAAGGACGTGGCGGCTTCGTGTTTAACTCTGACACGTTTATCATTGGGATTTGCAGGTGCTCAACGAACACCAGTGACAAGAGTTGCAATCATCTGAGCATTTAAAAAAAAAACAATTCTTAAGGGGGTCCAACCGGAAAAAAATGATTACGAATTCTACAATCTTTACTTAAATATTTACACAATTTTCAAATTGTATCAGGACAATCACGTCATCCTACATAACATTTTTTTCAAATTTACATTTATCATTCAATTGCAACAAGATATCAGTGAAACATTTTTTTCATATTCTGGATTCCTTAAATTTCCAAAAAACGTGGGAGACGTGGGAGTAATCATCTGAGCGTCGGAAAAAAATTCTTAAGGGGGTCCATCCGAAAAAAAAAAAAAAAATTATTACAAATTCTACAATCTTTACTTAAGCATTTACAAAATTCTCAAATCGTATGTTCCATCAAAATAATTACGTCATCGTACATACATTTTTTTTCAAATTTACATTTGTCATCCAATTGCAACAAGATATCAGTGAAAAAAAAAAATTTCATATTTTGGGTCCCTTAAATTTCGAAAAATCGTTGAAAATCGTTAGGCCTCCTGCGATCCCAAGAATCAGAACTCGGCAACAGTAATCACCCTGAGGAGGATGATGCTCGATTGCGAGAGACGTGGGAGTAATTACGACACCTGCATCAACGACCTTGCAATCGCGTACACCTTGTAAGGAGTGCGGCCGATGATGGTACACATACCGGCGCATCGCCACGATCGAATCGAGGCTTAATCGATAAAGAGCGTGATGTTCCATCTCATTTTACACGCCGAGATAATGTCCGACCGTTAAAAACAACGGGCACGATTTTCTCCTCTCGCAAACTCTCAATCCGCACAGACACGAGGTCTGCATTTGCGTTTGTATGACTTGGAAACTCGGTGCAACTTTCCGCTGGTGGTCGATTAAAAAAAAAACGTCGGATCAAGGGCAAGGGTCGCAGGATTCCTTGCGGATCGTTTGTCATCGACTCGTCAACGATCAACGGGTTTTTCATAATTGCCCATAATTTACCTTATCCACTTACCACTATTTCGCTAAAGAATTTCCGTTAGTTGATTTTCACTCTCGCAACACAAACATTCAGCGAACTCAAACAAGATCCAATGATTTCATCCAATCAACATAACTTTCTGACACAACTTTGTACTTCCACTAAGCCGTTTTAATTTACTAGTATGACAAGCTTAATACCATTACCGCGGATTGTGCTCATTGCTGCAGTCGCCATATCTTGGCTGTTAAAGATCCTAAGCTTAGATATTAGATACTTAGTGCGAATAAGCCTTTCGTCAATCACGCGTCTTCATCTTAAGGCTCGGGGAGAGCAACTTTGCGACTTTGTTGAAGAGCAATCGTGTTTATCGTCGAGAAAAAAGTCGTATCTAATCTCAATGCTGGAAAAATGTTCATTGAGATTTTTTTCTAATTATGATAAAATGATTAGCCAACGCATGAGGTCAACATATGTAATACCTTGGGGTAAATGTCGTAGGTTAAGAAAATTGATTGGGAAAAATCATGTCTATTCTCACTGCCGAAAAATTTTAATAGAATTTTTTTTTTAATATGACAAAACGATGAGCCAACACGTGAGGTCAACATATGGAGTACCTTGAGGTAAACGTTGTACGTAGGCAAACGTATTTAGTGATGAAGACAAAAATGTGTTATTATTGAGAAAAATCATATCTAATCTCACTGTCGGAAAAATATTAATAGAAATTTTTTAAATGTTTTCAAATATGACAAAACGATGAGCCAACACGTGAGGTCAACATATGGAGTACCTTGAGGTAAATGTACGTAGGCAAACAAAAAAAGGCGTTATGATTGAGAAAAGTCATATCTAATCTCATTGCCGGAAAATTTTTAGTAGATTTAAAAAAAAAATTGAATATGACAAAACGATGAGCCAACACGTGAGGTCAACATATGGAATACCTTGGGTTAAATGTCGTAGGTGAATGAACGTATTGGCCAGTGAAGAAAAAAATGTGTTATGATTAAAAAAAATCATATCTAATCTCACTTCTAGAAAAATATTAACAGTTTTTGTTTTAATATGATAAAACGACGAGCCAACTCGTGAGGTCAACATATGGAATACCTTGGGTTAAATGTCGTAGGTAGAGGAACGTATTTAGCGATGAAGAAAAAAAAAAAAGGTATTATATAGTGACTATCGTTGGCTTTGCTCGGACTGCGAATCTCCATGCATGCACATAACATTGCTAAACTTACACGAAGTGGAAATACGTATGGCCGGACAGACGAGGATGATCCTCGGAGTGAGAGGATCTCGTCCTTGGCTCAGTGATGCTGTGACGCGCGTACATCGGGTATGCGCTGGTAAACAGACAGGACAAGCTTCTCGAGACTGCAACAGCGACAGACACTCGCACGAAGACGCTGAAAGCAGCATCCCGCGATAGTTGCGGTACACAGAACGCGGAACACACTCGCAGTCCCACATAAGTCCTCTATTATAATTAACGTATTTTTTTTTTTCTTTTTCTCCTCGAGGTTGATCATGCAATTTTCTATTACCCACGATCGATTGTAATTGGATGATTTCTTTTAATGAGATGAAGTTGAAGTTGCGCCGTTATCGAAGAGAACCGACGTTCTCTAAATGATTACACGTCCAACCGAGACAACGAGTATGTTCACTAAAATTTCATGCGAAAACATCATCGAACATTGGATTACCTTTTTTTAATCAATAACGGTATAAATTTATCGATGCAATAACCTCTAAATAAAATAAACAGGGAAGTGATTGAGTATTCTAAAACAAACCGGAAGTTCGGCCAGGTCCCCTGAGATCCTCCATCCGGTTCCTGATTATTCAAGGCCACGATAGCGATCGATCGAAGAAAAATTGTCCACATAGACAACCGGGTCCTTATCGATGAAGAACACTTCATTTTATTACACCTTAAAAAAAAAAAAAAACGTGCACTTATTTCCCAAAGAAAATACGACCCCGAAGAGTCCGCGCGCGAAAATCCACCGATATATCTCTGGAACGTTGACCGTGAAATTTGACGCCCGGGGGGATAATACCCCCGGCGGGAATTAAGTTATGAATTACGACTCACAATAAATGTTTAAATTATTGGAGAGCCGAGAATGGCAAGTACCGGCGCAACAGCGGGAGCGGGAGCGTCCGCGTCGAGGTGAACATCGGCGGGGTCAGAGGTGAATTTTCTTCAGGGTCTTGCCTCGAACTCCTGCCAGTCGATTAAAAGAGGCTTTAATCATCTCGTCCGAGTGGGAAGTTTACGGATAATAACGTTAAGAGGAGGAGGGGGTGGGAGGGGGAGGAGGAGGCGGGAATAGTACGAGTCGAGGAATATCGCCCTCCGCTATTCCCCGTAACCATACCGATAGCATAACCCTCGCGGAAAAGGCTCCTTCGCGCGGTATCAGCGCCACATGCCATGGAACCAGGGGGACCATGGGTATATATATAGGTACTCATGGACCACCCACCGCGTGGATGCGGTGCACGGATCGCTCGGGTACCGGGGTACCCTTTATTTCTCGAGAAAATATTATCATAACACCTGTCGTCTTCTACACTGGTGTTGGTACCTACCGGTTTGCGCGTGCTGTGTTCCTCTTCTTCTTCCTCCTCCTCTTCGTCCTCCTCCTCCTCTTCCCTCCCTCTCTCGTTATATTCGTCGGGCGATCTCTTTCCACGGCTTCCTATCTATACAGTATTATATTCTACAGGCATTGCCTCGTGATCTCACCGTCCGTACTCGAGACTAGCTCGTGTTGGAGACCCTGAAGAGCCACTCTCGTCCACACACTTACAGCTCAGGTACTTACAGTGTACACGCGGTACGTATAGTCGCATATGCAATGTATATATATGTGATTTCTATGGCCGGTGTCCGAATGCTCGAATAATATTTTCCTCGTGACTGTAAGATCGCATTCAAGGACACCGCGTGCCGGAGATATGAAGAGCTCCGCGGAGTGGTACGATAGCACCGCGCAATCGATTCCGATACTCATACCGCATGGGCACGGTAGAGGACGAAGCGAAAGAGGCTTGTCTACTTCCCGTGCACGTGCTCTCGCTACTTTTACTGTTTCCAATACTCCTGGAGGCTTCGTCTAGTCGAGTGAGGTGACACTCGAATCCCGAGGGACAATGTATAAGTAAGCCCACCCGGATTTGTACCCGCGAACGTCACCCACCCGACCACCGGAATCTTGAGATGCTGAAGAGAGCGGACAGCGTTGAGATAAAATAAAAGGGAACAAGGTGCGGGGGCGTACAACGGTTCACTGTACTGTAATGCTTTGCTGTGATTATATTTATTTTTTAATGCATATTTGCTTTGAATTTTTTGTGATTAATCTGCAATTAATTTTGACACTGGGAATCAAGTGCGTACGATTTTTTATTTTCCCTCTTCCAGGTTGAGAAGTAATTACATTTATTTTCTAATGCATATTTGCTTTGAATTTTTTGTGATTAATCTACAATTAATTTTGACACTGGGAATCAAGTGCGTATGATTTTTTTTTTTCCCCTCTTCCAGGTTAAGGATTTTGTTTGGAGCTCAATACCCTAATTATATTTTTGCCAAAATCCCGAGGGAAAATATATAAGTAAGCCCGCCCGGATTTGTACCCGCGAACGTCACCCACCTGACCACCGGAATCTTGAGATGCTGAAGAGAGCGGATGGAAGAATTTTTTTCGAGGCTTCCCATGTGACAGCGCGAAGGTAAAATAAAAGGGTACAAGGTGCGGGGGCGTACAACGGTTCACTGTACTGTAATGCTTTGCCGCAATTACATTTATTTTCTAATGCATATTTACTTTGAATTTTTTATGATTAATCTGCAATTAATTTTGACACTGGGAATCAAGTGCGTAAGATTTTTTATTTTCCCTCTTCCAGGTTAAGGATTGGGTTAGGAGCTCAATACCCCAATTATATTTTTGCCAAAAATTCCCAAAAAAAAAAACCATTGTCAATAATAGCTTAATTTCTCGAGTACCCAGGTAACTCGGTAAGTAACTCTCCCGATCCACATCAACCATCCTCAGGGTCTCGTATTATTTCTGCGCCGTTTTCTCGTCGCAGATCCGAGAAATGCGGCTCGCGCGATAAATATACGACAGAAGTCTGAAAGGAAAAGAGAAGGAAGGTCTCACTGTAGCCGCACTTCTAACTGGACAATTACGAGGATAAAGGATGCGAGGCTATTGTGCTATTCATCGTAGCCTGCCGGTGTTCGTGCCAGTAGCAGCAGCAGCAGCAGCAGCAGAGTCCACCTTCCGAGCCTGAAGAAAAAGAAGATGAAGAGGAGGAAGAAAAAAGCCAAAGTCAGAGAGAGAAAGAGCAGGCGGTCGGTGGACTAAGGCGATTCATACGATTCTCCTTCCGTGGGGACACGAGGAAAAGGCGCATGGTCAAAGCAAGCGCGTGGACCTTAGGTAAGATGGAAAGAGCCGGACCAACGGAATCCCCAACAAGAGCGAGCGAATCGCCCGTAACAATCCTCTGATCTCTTACAAATGCGAAATTTATCTGCGCGGATCTGGTTCGCCGGTGGCAAAGTGGACCTCGTTGAGTTCCCGATGGTTCAGCGTTCCCCACGTCAACTGTTCTCGTTCGACCGAGCGGCCAGCGCACAGAAAACGCCACTTCAATTCCCCATCTATATTATTCCCGGCCCATTGTGCCGTACCGGTCAACATCGAGCGGACGTATTGTCGATGGCTCACGAAACACGAGAATGGATGTTTTGGTTTTCGTGAATGCATCCCTGACACCTTCGAGTGCTTCCAACGTTCACCAACACGAAGAGCTTCCCACTCGAGGCCCTAGTCGACTTTTCGAGGACTCTCGTGCCGCTGGTTATTGCCACACTGGACAGGGTCCAGTGCCAGGCTCCGGGCGGGACATTCGACCTGAAGAGTGTGAGTGATTGCCGGTGATGCTGAAGAAGGACACGAAGACACGCGGGCGTCGGTATGAAAAGTGAGAAAAATCTTGGCGAACGCGTCACGAGGACCGAGTCGATAAATTACCACCCTCTTCAGGTCGGGAACGACTGGAATTGCCATCAACGACACCGTCCCGAAGAATCAGTTCGCCAGGCCGGACCATTTTCATTCGGATACTCCTCGTGGGACACCCTCTCGCTCTCTTCCTTTGTGTCTCGCTGACTAGTCTCCTGTTTGATCCGAGTCTCTGAAGAAAAAAAAAAATAACAAGGACAAAATGAGGGTTGTGTAGTTTATTATGCACCTTAAGTGTGCTCTGCGGTGTGCGCCGCCCACTCGACTTAGCTACGATTGTTGCGTGAAACGAGAGAGAACCAATGGCTCGATATTTTATCTCTTCAGCATCGGACGTCAGGTATGGACGAATGTAGGTAAAAATTGATTCTATAAAAAACCTGCTGCGACTGCTGAGACCGAAGATTCATGTTCGTTTGTGTTGGTCGGAAAAAAAAAATCAGACCGCTTTCCTTGTCGAGTCATGGATTGATGGTCGTCTCGTCGTCGTTTCATTCGTGTTCCATATTAAAGTCCGTGGAGTATTTATTTATTCGATCAACAGGGTGGCGAACGCAGCTTCGACACTCCGACTTTGGTATTTTAGTACTGGAAAAGGTCGTGTTCGTGAAGACCTTGTTAATTTGCTTGCGTCATCGATGATTGTCCGTCAACGATTCCGGCTATTTCTGAATGTCAGTCTAATAACATGAGGCATAAACGGTGGTTAACGCGGAAAAGGAGACGGGCCGATTTGTTGTTGTGCTTGCGGGGAGATATTACTGCCGATTGTGAGTGACCGGTATGATTAATCGGGTCGATCGGCCGTGAAGGTGGCTTGTTGGGTCGTTTGAATGCGTCCAATCAAGACAAAACTTGGGCTCACACATGCCGAAGTCGATTCACGAGGCGGAGAGGGAATTTAGGTGCCCGAAACTGAACTTTTGGAGCCCTTAGAGCGCGTCAACAATGGGATACGTGGCATTGTGGGTACCATTATTTATCAGAAGTGAAGGTGATCCTGTCGAATCACGTCAATCATACATCACTCCATTATTTCTCGGCTCTCACGTCTCGTCTTCGAGAGCAACGTAAACTCTCATTATCCCATTGAATTTCTTCAGCTAATATCATAAATCTTAAGAGGGAGAAAGCGAGATTTGGACGTGCAAAAAAAAATCGGAAAAGTGAATGACTGAATCGTGCATAATACGGAGTCACGTAATCACTATGTGGGTTTTGACTGCATATATTGAATTTTTTTTATTGAACCGAGACGCGATTGTGGGTCGCCAAATGAACGAGGCACCAATTCAATGAACCCTCGCGCGTTTATCGGTGATTAGTTGCCGAGTATCAATCGCGTGTGTGGCCTTTCGAGATGCCAATTTTTGGATGGTCCACCCGAGACGTTCTACGAATTATTCTGTCGTCGATTGATGCGAGCATTAATTATTCGAAAGCAGAGGGTTGCGCATCGAGAATAAAGTGGAGATAGCTTTGGACCCATCGAAGATATAATGCAGAGGTCACGTGGGCATGTCTTGATGGCGCTTAGTCGACGCCACACGAGATTAATGAATTCCCATTAATTTGGAACTGGATCATGCAACAGGAGATCACCTCGAGGCCATTTCAGCATCGGACACGTCGTCGCTCATGAACGATTAGTGCTTTATTGTACGTTTTGCTGATCAGACTCACGGTCTAATTAAAATATACTGCTTATGGCATAAAAATAAGGAAATTTTACCATAAAAGACATTTTTTTTCATATTTTTATCGGGCCATTTTTTGTTCAACATTTTCCGAATGGTTCAAGACAAATGAGAATGACATTTGTGATTATGAATAAAATTATAGACGAAGCTTCATAATTTTTACAGTACACGCCAATTTTCACTTAGTTCCAAGACAATAAGTTCAGAGCCAATCGATCTCGAATTATCAGTGGGGCCTTTTTGCTTTGCTACGCATTTTTTTTTATGAGCTTCTGATAATAATTTTCTTATTCCGCATCAATTAAAATGCTCGACTAAGATGACGTTATTCCAAAGCGATATTTTCCATGTTCCAATGTCATTAATGAATTCCCATTAATTTGGAACTGGATCAAGTAACAGGAGATCACCTCGAGGCAATTTCAGCATCGGACACGTCGTCGCTCATGAACGATTAGTGCCTTATTGTACGTTTTGCTGATCAGACTCACGGTCTAATTAAAATATACTGCTTATGGCATAAAAATAAGGAAATTTTACCATAAAAGACATTTTTTTTCATATTTTTATCGGGCCATTTTTTGTTCAACATTTTCCGAATGGTTCAAGACAAATGAGAATGACATTTGTGATTATGGATAAAATTATAGACGAAGCTTCATAATTTTTATAGTACACGCCAATTTTCACTTAGTTCCAAGACAATAAGTTCAGAGCCAATAGATCTCGAATTATCAGTGGGGCCTTTTTGCTTCGCTACGCATTTTTTTTTAATGAGTAAGATGATGTTATTCCAAAGCGATATTTTCCATGTTCCAATGTCATTACTTGCAAACATAAATAATAATAATATAAATAATAATAAGAAGAAGAAGAAGAAGAAGAAGAAATTCAATGAAAATATGGAGAAAAGTCTGAACGATTTGTGAGTTGGAAAGTATTTAAAAAAAAAAGGCACGGCGTTGTTATCGAAGAAGCTTCGATGACAGACGAATATCGGTAATGCTAACCGATCATGTTCATGATGTCTGATGAATCCGATGCAATTTGTCGTGCCGGTCGAGCGATGCGTCGTTACGATACATCTTCGAACACGAGAACATCATTCGATCTTTCGACTAGTGAACACGCGTGTCACTTTGCTTCGAGAAAAACGAACGTCTGTTCCACGCGGGAGATCGAAGCCTCGTCTCTCGTGCCCGCTCGCAGCCTCACGTCCAAGAATCTCCATCAGGACCGCCAATGGCCATCCAAACACGACTCTAGCATCTGTCCATTTAAAGATCTTAGGGCCGAAGTTGTAAGTACCGTCTTAAAATCAAACTTACGATCGATCTCGAATATCTGATCAGCCCGACACAAAATTAGTATCCTCTGACTTTCTTTTCAACTAAAAAAAAAAACTAACTTTCAAATCGATCAACTTTCTTCTTTATTAAAAAAATCGAAAGTTTACCTAACAAAAAATATTAAATGCCCGATGAATACTCAAAATGACGCTCAAAATTTTGCAAAAATCATTAATTCTTAAGAAAAAAAATGTAATTAGTATTTCTTGACAGTTTACAATAGAACAAAAAATTGTTTTCTCGATTTTTGTCCCAAGGTAACGTTTAAATTTCAATGTTACTTCAAGATCGGTTCTCCAGATGATTTCTATTACCACTGAAATTTACCCTCACTTCCCCTACATTGTTACAGACCCGGTCGCCAGAGTTGGTCATCAATATAAGCTGCAAGATACAGGATCCGATGGATCACACATGTGAATCCGACCAAAGCGATCCAGGACTGGAGTCGGAACCGTAGAAAAGTGGATCGTGCCTCATGAAATTCCGTGGCCGATATCTCGTTATGCGTAACCGAGTATACGGAAGTCAGACAATGGAAGTCAGACGTGTGTGTGTGAAAAGGGTCCTTTAATCTGACGGGAGACATAAATTCGCGGCAACGAGTCAGTTTAGTTCGCTGCTAAATCCGGGGTAGCGTGGCTAAAAGGGTTTTGTGCCAGGTGTCGTTCGACTGGCGCGTATGCCTAGAATTTTCACTGCTCAGCTCCAAATCCTTGGCTAATGTATAGCAACAGAGACACCATAGGGTGACACCATAAGCTTGGTCCAAATGATAATGAAGCAAAGACTCGAAACGTCAAAAGGAAAAGGGCACAGAAAAAGAAGAAGAACGTAACAGTTCAGATTTGAATGTGGCATCGTCGACCCTTTTGAGTGTCCTTGCGATTATGTTCATTAAGGGGGAGAAATGGGATTTTAGTAGCAAAATGGTTCTCACCTGCCTCACGGTCCGAGTGTCTAAATTACCGGCGATTCTCTTGAGCGGCTTGAAAAATGCATTTTACCAACGGACATGGGGAATGGTATGTAATGCCACGATTTACGGGAGATTGATTTCCAGGCTTTCGGGTGTTTTCTCTCGAGGGTGAAAACTCGCCCTACGCGGGAAATTAGTTACGCCGCTTAACGGAAACTACACGGGTGACGTTGATGAAATTTACCCTCGCTTCCGGACGTGAGCGAAGGTAATCTCCTCGAATCCTAGACAAGCGATCCTACGTACCTTGTATTACCTTTTGGTTTAACTCTGTAAGAGGGTTGCTTGCGTGTACGCACTTTTGATAGGATTGAGGTATCACCAGAACGGAACAGGCAGATGTGGCATCCGCATTTTCCCATAGTAATGTCGATAAACATTTCCTGTATTCACACAGGCAGAAAAATACAATTTTGTGAAGTTGAACGTATACTTGCGTATTTCGATTATGTGGAAAGAAATGATACACTAGGTGGGATATTGCACACCTCGTGACCGGAAATAAGCAATACCATTTCACAGTGAGGACATAAAACGGCGCAAATCATAAATGCAATGCGCACTTTTGATATGATTTCCTGTATTCACACAGTCAAAAATAATTTTTTTACATGCCTTTGAAAAATACAATTTTTCGGAAATTCAATATATACTTGCATACTTCGATTACGTGGAAAGAAATGATACACTAATCCTACGTACTTCTCTAGCTTATACTATATATAATCGAAAAAAATCAGGCCCTAATCATAATTCATTAAATTACAGGAGCTGTTATTCCGGCCGTGGAGCATAGAAAAAAAAAGACGTCGTCGCAAAAACGCTGTACCGCCGCCATTTTGAAATAAATTGCCTCAAGAAAAATATTGTATGCAGTTAATGATATGTATAATAAAGTCCCATTTCTGTAATCTCGATTTATTTCGTAATATTTCTGAAAAAAAATCCCAAAAAAGCCTATTTTTTTCGGCCTCTAGGGTGGCCTAAGGTCTTAAATGCCTTTGAAAAATACAATTTTTCTAAAATTCAATATACACTAGCATACTTCGATCACGTGGAAAGAAATGATGCCCAAGGTGGGATATTGCACACCTCGTGACCGGAAATAAGCAATACCAATTCACAGTGAGGACATAAAACGTAATCGTAAATGCAATGACGTCCCGCAAATCTATATATACATATATATGTTATATATGTATAAATAGATGCACGCAATACAGTGCAGTGAATGCACGAGAGAGTAAGCAATGTAAGCGGTACAGTGCCCTTGAATTAAAATGTTAATAGAAATGTAGCATTTGAATTGCGAATGTCATAGCGTGTGGAGAGTTGCGAGGATGCTGGGGTCTCGTGCTCGTGGCTCCTGTTGGCCCTCCCTGATCCAGCGCTATGCTATGTATATGCTAAGTAGCGCCTTGTTTTGAATTTAGAACAGGCGCCATATTGCCGGCGAGCGGTTTGCTCTTTGGCCCCGCGAAACTGAGGGCCCCCTTTGCCCCCTCCTCCCTATATTCGCTAGCACGGTTAATTCGTGCCCCATCCGAAGATCGGTTACCGACCAATAGGCATTCATGCATCCAGGAAACGCGACATGGATTTGCTTCGGCCTCCCCAGCAACGACACGAACTCCCTTACCTGCACTAACGCCGCTGTAAAAATATTTTTCAGTACTTCCTACTCGAGATAATTTCACTTCCAGTACCTTAAGGATATTGCACATGACAAGATAGTCCAACAAGAAGCTTCGTTCGATAAGAATTTAATTTTATTTAATATTTTGAAAATAACTATTCATTGAAATTACACATTTTTACGTTAATTTTGGAATTTATAATTTTATTTTCATAAAAAAATTCATTTTCAACAATTTTTATTAAACTAATTTAGTGGGAAATCTTTGACATTGTTATTGTGAATAATACATTATTTTACTGATATCATTTTTTATTTAAAATTTTTTTTTTTTTTCGTCGTAAATTATCACAATTTTAAACCAATTAAATGGGGATTGTTTGTAATACTTCCTTAAGGTTCCGAGGAAGAAGAAATACGATCGATGTTAGGATTGGAACTTCATTCGATAAGAATTTGATTTTATTTAATATTCAAAGAATAAATTTGAAAAAACGTAAAATGGCTATTCATTGAAATTACACATTTTTACGTTAATTTTGGAATTTATTTATTCATAAAAAAATTAATTTTCAACAATTTTTCAAAAACTAATTTACTGGGAAATCTTTGACATTTTTATTATCAAAAATAAATTATTATTATTTTTTTTCGTCATAAATTATCAAAATTTGAAACCAATTAAATATGGATCGTTTGTAATACTTCCTTAACCTAACCTAACCCTCCTTCGGAGGTTGAAGGAATGCGATCGCGTCGTCGCTCTCCCATCGTACACGGCGATCTCTCACTGAGCTAACGTTAATTCCGCGTGCGACAGGTTGCGGCGAACCTATTAACCCTTCTCGAGCTCGGGAAAGAGGGTCGTGCTCTTCGGTGATGCGACGATATATATAGTAAGTACTCCACGTTATTATAGTTACAGTACTGTAACTACGTCACCGGAGCTGCGACTCTGTGCTCTCCGCTGCAATAACTGCTCCTGCGCTCGTACATCCGATATACAATCCGGCTCAGACTTTGCGACCCGCGGGTTTGTCCTTTGTAAATGGTAATAACGACGCTACCTCCCCCTGTTGGCCTTCCTCAGCAATGTGGTCGCGTCGTCAACGTATTAGCTAAACGGAATTACCGCGTCACGACATTTGCAAATGTCATTTTTCAAGAGATATGTAAAATTCGTTGTTAAAGGGAATTTTTTTTTTTTTTCTCGAATTTTTTGTACATATCAATTTTTTTTTAATTCAACACATTTGCCAGAAAAAAAATTAATTAAAATTAATACCGCGTCACGACATTTGGAGATGACATTTTTCAAGAAAAATGTAAAATTCGCTGTTAAATTTTTTTTAATTATTCTCGATTTTTTTGTAGATATCAAATTTTTCAAAAATATTCATCAGATTTGCCAGAAAAAAAAATTAATTAAATTCAATACCGCGTCACGACGTTAAATAATAAAACCAAATTATTATTCGCATTTTTGTACATATCAAATTTAAAAAAATTCAACAGATTTTCCAGAAAAAGATGTCATCAATGAAATTTAATTAAGCAACTAAACATACAAAATTTAATGCGAAAGCCGTTCACGACATTCAAATGCAATGAATTTTCCCCTTAAATTTAGAATAGAAAGATGAACACATTGTTCAATACAGAAATTCACAAGCGAGGCTCCGAAAAAAAAGGAAAAAAGAATTCGCAGCAATTAGAGAGTAGACGGGATTTTGTGGCGAGGCGCGAGCGACGTCCTTAAGACCCGTCGTCGGTGGGCGTTTCGTGCCTCACTGTTTATCCCAGGTAAACAAAGCCTCGGGGGTGTATTTTCTTTGGTGGAGGAATAGAGAAAGAAGAGCAAAAAGAAAAGAAAAAAAAACGAAAATTTCACCCCCGTGAATGTTCACCAGGGCCGAGAACCTTTTTCTTCGCAAAGAATTTTATTATCCTCCGAGTTCTTGGCGGGAAGGGCGGCCTAAGTCAACACCAGTTTCTTCCGCGTCAGACTTTAAGTCTACCGATGCTTCTGTCGGCTCCTTTCGTTTCAGTCTCGCCTTTTTCCTCACCAAGAGCCGAGAAAACCTCCTCACACATATTTCTTTACCGAACGACGAAGAATAAGAACGAGGAGAGAAGAAAAAACGGGAGTAGTCCTCCGAAATTGGTCGGATTTACTTTTCATAGAAGGAGTTCTTTTTTTTTTTTTTTTAACGATTCGAAACGTCTCGTTTAGCCGTGTCATCCTTCGATTCTTCAACGCACGAAAGGATAGAGTTTAGCTTACCCGAAACTAAGCTAACAACGACTAAAAAGCTGCAGGTGATGCTTAGCGACATTAGCGACGGGACAACTAATTACACATGATTTTTGTTTTATTGCAATAATTTTTATCGACACACTCGCAAAAAAAAGGTAAAAGTACTACCGAAAGAAATAATGTTTCACGTTACATTTGTAAAGTAACCATTTTTATTTTTATTTTTTGTAAACTTGGAAAAATTATTATGACAGTAATAATCGGATTCGCTAAGAAACATCTGCAATATTTCAAAGAATTCTGCGATTCTATAAAAAAAAAAATAAACCCCAAAAAAAAATGTCCACATTTTCGCAGTCGGATAATCGCGAGAGGTGAAAGATTAGTGTAATATTACATTACAAGCCCGCAAACAGAAAGGATGTTTAAAAAAACTCCGCTTCGAGGTTCAATTCTCAGATGTGATCAAAACGCAACAATTTTTCCTCCCCCAAGCGTTTTTTTTTTTACATATTTTTCCTCGCCAATCCGGAAGCTCAAATTTCCCTGCAGCCCTTTCCGTAAAATTTCGATGCTTAGACTTTCAATCGCGATTTATTTTGACAATAATTCACAACTTCCTGTCGGAGAGGAAGAAAAAGAGATTGGACGGGACGATTATTTCCGAAGCGATGATTTTAATCTCAAGCGCTTGTTTATTTCGATCCTGTCCGTACGCCCGTCTGTGATATGGGATATTTTTCGGGCTACGGCGACGAGAATTCACCGTTCGGTGGTCGTCATCCGGCACCGGGTGTCGATTCCTATCTTAATTTCATATTGTGATCGGTCAAATGGTTTGGAGAGGCGCGATAGGATTCGCCATGTGGTCCGCATAGTCCGCGCCATCTCTCCCATAATGGTCCATGGTGTGACTACACAATGGGAGTCTTTATGGTATGAGCCTAGCAGCACTCATCGGAAATCCGTGGCGCGCGATCGGAGGGATGCTGTTCTCACTCTTTCGTTCTCTTTCGCTGATGCTTCATTCCCCTCGGATGTTTTCTACGCGCGTGACGAATCGCGTAATCATCGCCATAAAACTGGGCGTTACCATACGCGGTGAAATCGTGGGATTATTTCCCTCTCGACCTCCGCTCTCCACCACCGAATCCAGTCCTTCCATGTGAGCTACGAGATTCCCTACAACAAATATTTTGCGCAAGGAATTTGTTGGAAAAATATTCTGATTACCGGCAATTATAGCCATTTTTTGACGGTCGATAGTTAATTTAGTTACAGTATTTTTTATTGGAAAATATGGAAATTTTATTGAGGTGAGCTTGTATTTTTAGGCAATTCGATGAATTTGCTTCGGAGGGGCGAATTAAATGCGAGATATAAATCTGGTCCATCGTTCTGGTAAAAAATATTCTGATTACCCGCAATTATAGCCATTTTTTGACGGTTATTTCTCTCATGGTTCGTTAGTTAATTTAGTTACACAATTTTTAATTGGAAAATATGGAAATTTTATTGAGTTAAGCTTGTATTTTTATTTTGTCCTTGCGACATGGTTAAATGGAATTTATTACAGTTATGGATTTTTTTTATTAGCACGAAAAGAGCTCCAGAATATTTTCTCTGATACACAATGACACTTTTCTGTCTGTTATTTTTTCTACATTAGTCAATTCATTGAATTTGCTTCGGAGGGGCGAATTAAACGCGAGATTATA
This sequence comes from Clistopyga incitator, assembly GCA_947507545.1. Classification (NCBI taxonomy): domain Eukaryota; kingdom Metazoa; phylum Arthropoda; class Insecta; order Hymenoptera; family Ichneumonidae; genus Clistopyga; species Clistopyga incitator. The sequence continues at coordinate 1,093,635 of OX382173.1, read as the reverse complement.
ATGAAATCTGGTCCATCGTTCTGGTAAAAAATATTCTGATTACCCGCAATTATAGCCATTTTTTGACGGTCATTTCTCTCATGGTTCGTTAGTTAATTTAGTTACACTATTTTTAATTGGAAAATATGGAAATTTTATTGAGTTAAGCTTCTATTTTCAGGCAATTCAAGGAATTCGCTTTGGAGGGGCGAATTAAATGCGAGATTATAATGAAATCTGGTCCATCGTTCTGGTTTTGGGTTTTATATATATATATATATATCTATTTTTTCGTGATGGAGGAAAGCCATAAAAATTCGTGAGAGGCTCTCTCTCTCTCTCTCTCTCTCTCTCTCTCTCTCTCTCTCGCTGGTCGTTCCAGTTAGTCGACCGGTTACTCACTACATAATATCTTCGTGGAATCTGCAGCGCCTGCTCGAATTCCCAGATGACGAAGCAGGTAGAGAAAATCTCGAGAGGAAATAAAGAAAGAGTGAACGCGCGAGTGTAACGAAAAACGTAAAGCGGGAGGAGGGTTCGTTTCATCGAGGCTGCAGGTCTTGTGTGCGGACGCGCGACGATCTCGGCCACATAGTGGGCGGGTCTTGGTGCGATCAGATTAATGACGTCATAAACCCAATAAAATATCACCGAGGATCCCAACAATGCGGGCGAATCCCCAGGGAATCCGTGCTCTCGCACGGCCTCGACAACTTCTCTACCGTTCGTCTCTCCACCTTTTTCTCCTCGTCCTTTCTTTCACTTTTTTATCTTTCTTTATTCTCGTTTTTTTTTATTTTTTTCTTTACCTCGCCCTTTTGGCTGATGGATGATGCAAATAACTGTGCCGCCCTCTGAGTGATCATATTTACAAATCTTACGTAGGTTTGTAAAGGCATCTGGACCAAATTTTCGATTACCCGCTTTATGGTTGTACGAAGAAATTTATAAACGTTATTTATATGGAAAGATCGGTCAGCTGAGTCATTTTTATTTGAGCGCTTTTGGAGCTTTTTATAAAATCATTAACCAGATTGTGTATTTATGTTATAAATTTTTTTTTTTTTGTACTAATGTACTCAATAATTGAAGCACGTGGTGACGTTTGTGAGACTTTGAATTTTTTCCAAAAATTTGTAGGTACTTTTTCTAAATGTCACAATTATTAAATAAATAATTGACTACATAAAAAATGATAATTTATTTCATATTCATTATTTCATTTTTACTGAGTTTTATTTTTATTTTATTTTTTTTCAATAATCGTGAAAGTCCCGCTTAAAGCGGAGTTCGGTCGACTTTCATTTTTATTGACCTGCACGATCCGTCAAGCCCGCCGAGCGGGACAAAAAGTTTCGAGTCACTGTGTGTGCACCCTCACGAAGAAGAATCGTTGACGACGACAGTGACTTTTCTATGTGGGCGTACGACGACCACTGTGTGTTTTTTTTTTTTTTTTCTCGACCTCCTCTGTCCCACTTCTCCGGTGTGCAACGAAGCCGCTCTTTTCTCTCTTACTCCAACTTCACCCTCGCTCTGCAACATCGTTCAACTGTGCTCGAAAACCTGCCACCGTCGCGAGCAGACACCCACCTGCTGTGAAAACTGCTCAGCGACGTCCGGGCATTGGCGTCTCATGACTCCGAGTGTTTTGCCATGAAATACGCAGCACCATATTGCGTCAGGTACATAAGGTTATCGGGCGAGCGTTCCATTTGTTGACCAGTTGAGTGGCATTTTTTATTTTCATTAATTATCATTATTTTTTTTTCACCTCACTAATTTAGGAGATATATATATATATATATATTTTTTTTTCAAGATTTAAATAGTACCAAAAAAATAAACTGTAAGAAATCATATTATCCAACGAAAATTTTAATTAATTTTTTTACAGAATTTTTTTTTAATCAAAATAATTGGACGAATACCATTTTTCCAAAAATTTTATGGAATTTACAGGGATCTCGATTTTCAAAAGTGAACATCAACGTTTCAATTTTCCGGTCTCTTTTTTATTATCACAATAGTGCACGTGTAAATACAGTTTTGCTATTAAAGGGTTAATATAGTGAAAGGAAGGGATTGAAAAGACTCGGTATTTGGATGGAGGATTGTATGAGAATTGAAGCAGCAATGTTGATGTTCATATGGCATATTTTTGAATGATGTCGTGTGGGGTATCATATACGGCGAGGATCGATATCTTGCGTGGATCGACGAATTCGTGTCCCGCAGCGAGATCGGCGATCCGTCACGCATTCGTGGCGCAATCAGACCTGCACTCTCGTCGTATTGTATGTGGTATATTGTACATTGTATCTGTATATAGGTATGTACATATACACATCGATTGGTACGGTGCCTCTATGAGTCGCGCGCGAGTGTGTCTCGTTTTAAACGAGGGAAAGGGTCGCTGAGGTCGGGTGTATCGATATCTGGAATCGACAGACGATGTCTCACGTCGTGTTCATCAGGGAGCGACAGTACGAGCGTTCGGATGCTTCGTCATTCGTCGATGCTTCGCAGCATCGATGATTACCCATGGCGAACTGTACTCCCGTTGTTGCGCGCGTCGATGTATCGATACTGAATCTGGGCTTTGTTTTTATTGCTCGTGTGTAGTCAGACAGGCTTTCTACATTTTATGGGACGAATGTCTCTATGTAATTTTTTATTGACATATTGGGTTAACACGCAGCATTTTTCCTGTTGGGTAATTAGGTTGGAATCACATTTACAAAGGTTCGAAATTCTCCGAGATGAATTTAGAAGATTCGCTGAGAGTCTCATAAGGATTCTCGAAAAAAGTCTCGTAAGAAGTCTCTTAAGTAGTCTAGAAAAAAGTCTCGTAAGAAATCTCTTAAGTAGTCTAGAAAAAATTCTCGTAAGAAGTCTCTTAAGTAGTCTAGAAAAAAGTCTCGTAAGAAGTCTCTTAAGTAGTCTCGCAAAAAGTCTCGTAAGAAGTCTAATAAGTAGTCTCGAAAAAAATCTCCTAAGAAATCTCATAAGTAGTCTCGCAAAAAGTCTCTTAAGTAGTCTCTTAAGTAGTCTCGTAAGAAGTCTAATAAGTAGTCTCGAAAAAAATCTCCTAAAAAGTCTCATAAGTAGTCTCGAAAAAAATCTCCCAAGCAGTCTCTCAAGTAGTCTCATAAGAAGTCTCTTAACTAGTCTCGCAAGAAGTCTCATGAGAAATCTCGCAAAAACGTCTCGGAGCAAAGGCAAGTCCCACCAGAAAAAGTCTCGAAAGTTTGTGTTGAATTGCTAAAAAAAATATATATATAAATACATACAGGCACAGAATCGAGGCCCAAATTCATTCGACGATCGTCCCGCTATCATTTTATCTTTTTTCTTCGGGTGCACAGAGACTAAGTACCCGGTATGCCGGCTATTAAGCGGGTGCAGCGTACGCCCGCTGTCTCGATGCAGTCGAACGTGTCTCGTCAATCCGCTCGTGGCAGCTACCAACTCTCGAGATGCAACGCACTGCGCTGCAAGCCTCTCGGTTATTCCGAATCGCCTGCACTTGCTCGCACACTCTTTATATTTCTATATCTTTCTCTCGTGAGCATCGCAGCCGACGGAAATACACACTAACGAACTTGTTCCACGTCTTCTCATCTCTCCTCGGTGAAAAGCCAACGCGGCGATTCTCTTCCCCCTGTGCAGATGTTGCTGGTTTCGCGCGAAGAAAAAAATACCACGGTATTTCGTGTCGTTGCAAGGTGTACGCTGGTATTAGTGGAAGCGTAAGTGCCTTAACAGCACGAAGATACTTACACCGCGGTACCGATCGTAAAGATTCCGAGTTCCAAGTGTTTGAAGAATTTCAAACATGAGCCCGCAAATGCAACTCAATCTTTAGACTGTATTATAATATATCCAGATGCATTTTTAGGCGACGTCATTTGCAATTATTAATCACCCTTTCCAACTAACGAACTTCTCTTTCAGGGTTTTATTTTTTTATTCTTCTCATCTCCTCATTAATTAATCGACAATGTAATTGTAAAAGCTTATGGAGTTCACTTTTTGAGGGAATATTCAATTTTTTTGAAAAAATAAAATAATAATTGTGGATATATTTATTTATGCACTGAAGGGGCATGATTTTAGCCCCTCATTCTTATTGAGCTTTTTTTTTATTTTCTTACACTTTATTTTACCTGTCATTTTTTTTTGCCCTTTACCTTTTCATCTTCCTCCACAAACCTCGAGAATTGGTTTTTTTCTCTCTATTTCATTATTTTTTTTTTGTTTTCCCCTTTACGATTGGGCCTCATCCTCATCGAGAGAAGGTGCATCGGGCTTGAGCCTGATGCTTGCGCCTGAACGATGGGGGCCCCCGTCGTAAAGTTATTACTAATGCCACGGACAATGGAGAACAATGGGCACCGTGAATGGGTCATAATCGATTCGATTGTCGCTGAGGGACCGGCCTGGTTTTCGTTTCAGGACCTTCCAGCCTCGCCTCCAGCTCACAATCGCCTTCTTCCTTCGCCTTTAGCGTTTATTTCTTAGCTACAAGTGTTACTCAAGCATCTGGGCGCGATGAGGTTATTGAGTAAGCGCTTAATTTTTATTTATGCTTACGCTTGTCAAGAAAAGGTGGACTTTTCAATTATTTTTCACTACAAAAGCTCGAATTTGTTCAATTAATTTATAAAACAATTATCTTAATTTATTATAGTGATTTAAAATAATAATAAAAATCTCCAAAAGTCCGAAAACAAATAACTTATTTTTTTTTTTTTTGCTGACCCGCCTAATACGTGAACCCCTCATTTTAGGTATTCTCCTCTCAGTCACTTCCGTCCGTAGTTGCTTCGGGTTGAAAGCGGGAAGCGGGATGTCAATCGCCTTCTTCCTTCGCCTTTAGCGTTTATTTCTTAGCTGCAAGTGTTACTCAAGCATCTGGGCGCGATGAGGTTATTGAGCAAGCGCTTAATTTTTATTTATGCTTACGCTTATCAAGAAAAGGTGGACTTTTCAATTATTTTTCACTACAAAAGCTCGAATTTGTTCAATTAATTTATAAAACAATTATCTTAATTTATTATAGTGATTTAAAATAATAATAAAAATCTCCATAAGTCCGAAAACAAATAACTTATTTTTTTTTTTGCTGACCCGCCTAATACGGGAACCCCTCATTTTAGGTACTCTCCTCTCAGTCACTTCCGTCCGTAGTTGTTTCGGGTTGAAAGCGGGAACCGGGATGTGGCCCTTAAGGTATTAGTGTTTTAGTACTGCAATACGATTCTGTCGACATAGGATCACGTTTTCGTAAGTCCGAAACTCTTATGTCGCCATCATGCCGAAATCGTAAAGCAGTTTCGGGTACGAAATTTTCGAAATCTATTATTAACCGTATTTAAGAGTGCAAGCTGACGAGCGGGAAAATTTCATTGGAAACATCACGAAAAAAAATGTCCTGGCCAATAAGTATACAAGGGGTGGTTTATAAAACTGCGATTCCGGAAAATCCGAGGATAAGACGTTTTTTTTTTATTACTTCATCCCGGTCACAATTTTTAGGTGCAATCGATGCCAATAATATTTGTTTTGATTGGCCAGTCGTACCTGAGTGAAAATGGAAACCATATTTCCTCGGTCAATAATTTTCACAAACCTCAGGTATAAATGTTGCATTTCTACCTCACCGGAAGTCCCACATAAATTCTAAAAAAATCGTGTGAATTGAACGAAAAAAAAAAAAAAAAAAAATCGACAAAATGGAATTTTCCAAGGCTAAAATTATATCCATATCTCATAATTTCTTTAGATCATCGAGACCCCATTGAGAACAATGAATCCTATGGTATATTTTATGGAATTTGCATGATAAATTAAAAAAAAAAAAAATATCATAAAAAAAACGTAACTTTTTTTTTTTTCGTGGACCAATTTTTTTATAAGTTTGTTTATATTTCAGGTGTCGATCGCATTGTTTATTGTAACCTCAAGCGCAGGGCTCTGTTTTGAGCGGTGAGACTGTCGTAAAAAGTGTTGGAAAATTTCAGCGGGATATAAAAAACGAGGTTCGGGGTGACGAGCGTTTGGAATTTTGGGACCTGCGGGGCATACAAATTTTTCCCTTGACGATGGAAGGTTTTTTTACACGGTCGCCCTTATAACGGTCTCACGTATTTATTTTTTTTTTTTTGGCAACGGTAAAACGCGCGCGTCGCTTTCTTTACGTTTCTCTTGCTTTCTTTCTCCTGTTTTTGTGTATACACCTTGGCGACCCCCTCGCGTCATGCTTCGGAGAGGTGACTTCGGGACTCGAGGACCCAATGCAACGGTCACTTCCCGAATCGCATTTTTATGGAACGTGCCCCGTCCGCACTGCGGAAATTTAAGAGCTCCACTTGCTCCACGCTGCCGCACTACTGGAAACCAAAGCACGCCTACAATTTTCGGGTCACAAGTATATGGGTCAAGCCATAAAGATGGTAAAAAGTCGAAGGGGTTCCATTTGCCCGGCAGGGGTTCGGATGTACACAGCGTGAGGGCTATTTACAGTTATTTTCACTGGGCAGGACTTTCGCTTCCTCACATTCTAATGATTTCTATCGCACGAAAAACCCCCAATTTTCACTGTCATTTTTTTTTAGGAATCGCAAAAAAAATGGATTTTTTAAACAAAGTAATTGAACTATATGTTACAAAGCCATAAAAATTCGTTATTATTTTCTCCATTGATTTGTTTTTGTTGCTTTGATTGTTGTTTTGATTGTTGAATTGATACCAATTCTTCAGCAGTGAATTCTATGGTGTTGCTAGAAAAAACAAAAAAAAATGTTGAATTTTTTTCACTTGGCAGGACTTTCGCTTCCTCACATTCTAATGATTTCTATCGCACGAAAAACCCCCAATTTTCACTGACATTTTTTTTTAGGAATCGCAAAAAAAATGGATTTTTTAAACAAAGTAATTGAACTATATGTTAAAAAGCCATAATAATTCGTTATTATTTTCTCCATTGATTTACAAGATGTCAGAAAAATTCAATTGATGCCAATTCTTCAGCAGTGAATTCTATGGTGTTGCAAAAAAATGTTGATTTTTTTTCACTTGGCAGGACTTTCGCTTCCTCACATTCTAATGATTTCTATCGCACGAAAAACCCCCAATTTTCACTGTCATTTTTTTTAGGAATCGCAAAAAAAATGGGTTTTTTAAACAAAGTAATTGAACTATATGTTAAAAAGCCTAAAAAATTCGTTATTATTTTCTCCATTGATTTACAAGGTTTCAGAAAAATGCAATTGATGCCAATTCTTCAGCAGTGAATTCTATGGTGTTGCTAGAAAAAAAAATAAAAAAAAAAGTTGAATTTTTGAAAGTGCAACAATTTTCCCTCGTTGTGAATAGATCTTCGATACCCTCTCTCCTTTCATCTTCAACAATAGCCGTTGTGCATCGCCATCATATTTCGTGCAGTATCCCATTGAAAGAAGTGGAGTTGTACCCTGGAACGCGTCATGACTGGGCACTTATGCAAAACGAGGGTAAACGTTTCGTTTTGTTGGTTGAATTAGCCCGTCCCGAAGCTCGTTCGAGAATTATTTCGTGCCGGTTTTGGACCACGCCGACGTGGTTTTATCTAACGTCCCGTAGGTCCATGGGGGCTCGATCACCGCCAGTCATTCCGGGCCATGGAAGGCCTCCGGTAGAACCGAACCTTTTTACAAGGCCCCGTGGCGTGAGTGGAAGCGAAAGAAAAAATGTGTACCGAAGAACTGCTCGGTTCGAGGGTGATTTTTGCATGTCACGTGGGCAAACGGGCGCACCATGAATGCCAGTCGTTAGGACCTCGTTGTGAGTTGTGTGCCCTATGGGATGACTCCGATTCACGCAACTAATACGGGCTTTCTGTCCCATACATATTCTCTCTCGAATTTACATTCAAGCATCCTGATCGTTTGCTCGAATTATGGGGCAGTAAGAGATGAGGTGGAAGCTGAAGAAATTACCGACGAGAAAACCGTCTGTCAAAATTGGGGGTTGAGGAAAATGTGGAAAAAAAATAAAAAATAAAAAATCTTCACTGGAGGTACTATGTAAATATTGATTTTTTTAATGATGGTAATATCAAAAATAATAATTATTTGGTTGAGGAAAAATTACTGGACTATTATTTACGTTAAAAAAAAAACGGAGATATGTGAAATATTGCATACACTTGCAATTCCCGGTTGAATTTCTCATTGGAATTCGCTCATTCGGGATCATGGGATATCCGGTTCATGTGTAATGGACGAGGAGAAGGATAATCTATTGGCCTCCGATTGTTTGAAAAACCGTTTGTCAAAATTGGGGGTTGAGGAAAATGTGGAAAAAAATAAAAAATCTTCACTGGAGGTACTATGTAAATATTGATTTTTTTTAATGGTGGTAATATCAAAAATGTTATTATTAAAACGTGTTAGAGGATATATATAATTTGGTTGAGGAAAATTTACTGGACTAACAACACCAGGTTTTATTTACGTTAAAAAAAAAACCGAGATATGTGAAATATTGCATACACTTGCAATTCCCGGTTGTATTTCTCATTGGAATTCGCTCATTCGGGATCATGGTATATCCAGTTCATGTGTAATGGACGAGGAGAAGGATAATCTATTGGCCTCGAACCAAGTTGGATCCAAGCTGCCCATGGATCTCACCGAGGATCGACAATTTCAGGCCGGTTCGCGCAGCAATGATGAATCCAATCATAATTTAGTTACATCTTATTAGACTCCTACCGCGCTAGCTCACCGTGAGACCGCCCGTACAGTATAACGTCCTTAATCCACGAATTGCCTACAGTTTCCACCCCTTTCTTCTCTTTTTTTAATCTTCCCTTTTCATTCTCATCCCTGAAAAAAAAAAACATTAATAAATTAATAAAAATAAATTCGATACTTTATTAAAAAAAAATCGATTTTTATTTTTCGACCTGGTATCGAGTTTGACTAAAATTCACTATTTTAATCTTCCCTTTTCATTTTCATCCCTGAAAAAATAAATATTAATAAATTAATAAAAATAAGTTCGATACTTTATAGAAAAAAGTAGATTTTTATTTTTCGACCTGGTGTCGAATTTGAAATCAGGAATGACTAAAATTCACTATTTTCTAAATCACGATTAAAAAAATATAAAAAAAGTCCTTTTTTTTCTGGTGGAATGAGATTAAATGGAGAATTAATAATGAAATTGTGTGATTTGTCGTTTTTATTTCGAAATCCCCGGTAAAATGATTTTTATTTTCGCCGCGTCGGTAAACATTCATTATCACTACGTGTAATGTTTAATTTTTGAATTCTCAAGATATTTAGTGACGTAGCTTGAATGTAATTGCGTTTATCTACATTCGTGACTTAAATTGATGCAATTACCTGCGTAAAGTAGGAAACCATGACACTTTTAGGATACTCACGCCGATATAATACCTAACGCATTGCCAATTGGCCAACGTGTTGGGAAGCTCATTTCCATGCATACTGCGGCAGACAGATTCTCCTGCGGGGCAAGATCAGCAGGATTAAAGCTCTGAGGACTCGCGGGCACCGAGGCTCTTTGCTCTCACGCACCCACGCGACCTTTCCGCGCATTATTTTGCACATGCGTCCAGTTAGTCTTGCAAAGCAGTCCTCATCTTCGTGGGATAAAACGCTCTCGTCTTGCTTCGTACATACGTAACTCACATCCTTTTGTAAGAATTCCATTTTACTTGCCAAACATCGAAATTAAATATACTTTACACCTTAATATCCATAAAAACAAATTTCGGAATGGAACATTTTAATTTAAACTCCCCTCAACTCAACACAATCCTTAAAAAAAAAAAAAATTCCCACAATTTTTTATAATAATTTATATAATTTAAAAAATTCACGTTTAAAAAATTATTAAGTAATAGAAAAAAACATAAACAAATAAAATAGAATATCAACATAATTCCTAGAAAAAAACTTTCATGTTTAACTATTTTTTGTTCATCGATTTTATTAATTAGTTTTTTTTTCGGAATATTTAATTGAATTTTTAATAATTTTTTTTAAGTAATAGAAAAAATAAAAAATAAAATAGAATAACAAAATAATTCCTAGAGGAAAATTTTCATGTTTAACTACTTTTTTTTCAGCGATTTTATTAATTAGTTTTTTTTTTTAACTATTTAATTGAATTTCAATTTTGGTTTTCTTTTTTTTTAACGATATCAGGAAAGCGTTTTGTACATTCACTTTCTCAAAGTTGTTGCGAAAGTAGGAGACACTCGTAAGTGAGTGTCAATAAGTGCAAGCCCATTAAGTTTGCGCATGTATATCGATCACGGAAAGGGAAGTGGTGCGCTCAGTTCCCAGGCTCTCGAAATAATGCGCGCTCTGCCAAGCTTCGCCTCGCGGCTCTTTTCGCAGCGACGAACGTGTAACGTTCTCGTTCTTCGAAAGTCTGATAAAATTCTTGGGTTGACGAGCGCCAAGCGGCCACCATAAGAGAGCGGTGCGCGACAGACACTCGAGTGAACAATGCACCGAGAGTGCTACATGAAAAAAAGTTACGACGTATGCGCAAGCACGTGCGAATAATCAGCCGTGGCTAACGGTTTAACGAGTGTTCCATGCTAGAGAGTCCCACGAATAATAGAATAATGCATTCGTAGACTATGTATGAAGCTGAGCGGCGAGAGCAGCGCCCCATCATCGACTCTCTCGTAGCAGCGGGAAAAAAAAAAAAAAAAAAAAAAAAGTATTTGATAATCTTTATTAATTCAGAAAGAAAATCATTTTTTATTTATTTTGATTATATAATTACAATCTGGACAAGAAATTTACTGGGTGAAAAAAAAAATTATTTTCATAACTTCGAATATAATAATTGTAGAATTTTTTACTTAATTACAAATTATTCAATTATGCATTATGCATTCGTAGACTATGTATGAAGCTGAGCGGCGAGAGCAGCTAAAAAAAAAGTTGTCAGCAAAAAAATGTATTTTATAGTCTTTATTAATTCAGAAAGAAAATCATTATTTATTTATTTTGATTATATAATTAATATATATAATTACAATCTGGCCAAGAAATTTACTGTGTGAAAAAAAAAATTATTTTCATAACTTCGGATATAATAATTGTAGAATTTTTACTTAATTACAAATTAAAAAATAATTCAGCGAACTAATTATTCTCATTCATATTTTTCTTTCTCTTAAAATTTTTACATTATTTACAGGACTCCGGAATTAAACAAAAAATAAAAAATTGATTATAGATTCGATACTCATGCTGATTGAATAAAAAAATGATTACGTCCCTTCCTGGAAATTCGGTAGAGCAAAATAATAATAAAATAATGGTATTTCAGTCCACATACCAGTCCTTAAGGTCTGCTCTACCTTTAATATCGTTAAGCATAAAGTCTCTGTCAATGGAGGATAATTGAATTTGCGACAACTTTCACGAACCGTCGCAAAAAAAAAAGATCGGCAGACCTCACGATCACGTGAGTTGCTCTACAATCGTGAGTCTCCGAGATGCAGTCGTGCATCCAATGAGCCAATCATTTCCCTTACTCCCTTTTTTTCAAAATCATTTCTCTCCCTTCTTTCATTTTACATCCTTGCTTCGCTCGGTCGATGCCAATTTTTTTTTTTTTTTTTTTCAATCTTCTATTCCTTCGTCTACGATCGCTTTGCTTTTTTTCGGTCTTCTCGATACAAGAAATTCGTTTCCACGTGGGAGGCGGTCATTACCGACGGGACCCACTGCCAGCAGCATCTCGAGCCACCAAAGCCAACCACCGACAGCGAATACCTCGAGTTTTAGTTTTTTTCAGAAGCTGATTGAGATCGCTCGGGATCATTTACCGGTCGACTTGCTCCGCGGCTGCGCGCCGCTCTTCTGGCCCACGGACTAATCAGATCAATCAGAGGAAACGATCGTGCACCACGAGAAAGAGGAAGAACACCACGGTACCCACTTGTATAGTATATGCACAATATATACGAGGCATTCCCCGTCAATCACATTTTTTTCCGCCCTCTCCAGATTTTTTAATCCCCCCCGAAATTATGGACCCACTTGAGAGCTTCATTGTCCATTTTTTGGCAATTTTTTTTTCCACGTAAATTTTGGATTTCGTTCGAAATTTTCTTATATTTTCTTTTCATTCGTTTCATTTTTTTTTAAACAGAGTCATCGATTTTTTGCAATTCCTTCCAAATTTTCAATTCTGGATCTTTATGTAAAAAATTCAATAACACGAATATTTCGAATGGATTTTTTAAAACGATATTTAAAAAAAAATAAATTGAAATTTCTATATCAATTTCAATGTTAAGTTGTAAATTTCGAAAAACCACTTTTTTTTTTATTCGAGGTATAATTCTGAATTATGCAACTCCCAAATGAACGAGAAATAATTTTTTTTTAAATGCACAGAAAATATTTGTGAGAATTCAGAAAAATTGTGGGAGGGCGAAAAAAAATGGATCGAATGACGGAGAATGACTCGTATATGTGTACGGCTCATCATTCCGTGGTTCTGGTCCGTCTGTGCGCAGGGGATCAAAAGCGAAGAAGTAAAAAGAGAGATGCATGCATAACTATCTGGGATGCCCCGACCTTCTGTCTGCACGCTTCGAGTCGTACGGCTCCGCGCGACCGCAAATCGAATTAAGAAATCGATTTCAGCTGACCGTGGAGCGGCGCATCCATTGCCTACATGTTTGCATACCGTCTGGAATATTGTGCTTACTATGTAGACCGCGGCACGCCGCCTTTTACTTTTTCATTCGCAGTCGTGTCCAGATTATTCGAAATGAATAAACCACGTACCGGTTTATTTTTATCCAGTAAAAAGCAAATCCATCGCTATTAATATTCCAATTTTTAAACAAAATTCTTTTTTTTAACACTGCTTTCTTCAACATTTTCGTCAAAATAATTATTTTACAACGATAACGTATGGATCTTTTATTTTTTAGTGTATTTATAATGACTTTATCTCTTTAACTAAATAAATGTAAAATTTTGGAAATTTTTCCATGATCCTCAAGTAATTATTTAAAAAATAAAACTGCTGTAAAATAATTATTCTTTAATCGATTTCGAGTAGAATTTTTTTTTTTTTTTTCGTGATTTTCTTAACCACTTGAATAAAGTATATATGTTTCTGAATATTTACAAACATGATCGCTAAAAATTCGAAAGCCTTGTGACAAAATATGATCATTCAATTCCGGCGATGGGACGAATGCATTACGACGAAAGAGAAATAAGGAAATGACAAGGAAGAGTCTCTGTAATTAGAAGTATATTTTATCATTTACGATTTCTAATGAGGCGCTAACGCGAGTCGCTCGGCGTCGATTTTGTTCGTGGAAAGTCAATTAACGAAAAGTTAATTGGCCGCGGGAATGAGACTCACTTAACGATCGCTCGGAGCGCACCGACGCGCGGCACTCGCACTCGGCTCTCGTTTGTGCGCTTCCAATTACCCGCAAGACTGAGCGAGCTGTCCGTTCCGTCGTCCGGCGATGCCTCGCGCTTCCACTCGCCCACTGATTATTCGAATCACGCGATTTCACGCGTAGACGCACGCCCGCACGCGTCCTGGATGCGTCGCCGTTGCAACGCCGTCTTTTACACACTTTTTATCCAAGCGCAAACGCCCCGTTAAATATACACATACGATCCGTGACACAACCCAACGACAAATTGCATCTCGTCGTGTCCCTCTTCCCACTACAGTTTCCATTTTTTCTTCGCCCCATTTCCACTCGTTTATCGCAATTATGGTTGCACTGATTATCGTAAATCTTAATCCTCGGAATTATCGATTTTTTAAAAATTATCCCTAATTTTATGTATGTTAAAAATTAAGTCAAGTGAATTTGGACGAAGTGAAATTGAGGCTTAGGTAAATTTCAACTCTTGTATTAAATATTCTAAGCATCACGAAATTCATAAAAAATCTGCAATCTCATTAGCATGTCAAATTTAATCATCCCCTCTCTTAATAAAATAAATAAAATGTTTCAATTCCCAATAGAAATTGATCCGAAACATTTTAACCACTGTACATTCATCGAAACAAGTCTGAATGTGACGTTACCCGGTGATTATATTCAATTTATGACGTGCGATCACCATCGATTTATATTGGGCGATTATTCAGAGGATATATATGGAACAGCCTATTCAATTGATTTTTTTTTTTTTTTTTTTTTTTTTCAATTTTTTTGTCCCATTTCCACTCGGTTATCGCCAATAGTTGCACTGATTATGGTAAATCTTAATCCTCAGAATTCTGGATTTTTCAAAAATTATCCCTAATTTTATGTATATTAAAAATTAAGTCAAGTGAATTTAGACGAAGTAAAATTGAGGCTTAGGTAAATTTCAACTCTTCTATTAAATTTTCTAGGCATCACAGAATTCATAAAAAATCTGCAATCTCACAAACATATCAAATTTAATAATCCCCTCTCTCAAAAAAAAAATGTTTTTTTGACCACTGTACATTCATCGAAACAAGTCTGAATGTGACGTTACCCGGTGATTACATTCAATTTACATCGCGCGATCACCATCGATTTATATTGGGCGATTATTCAGAGGATATATATGGAACAGCCTATTCAATTGTATATTTTTTTTTTCCATTTGTATGACCTCTGACTGCGCGGATTTCGGAGGACGTGGAGCTTGGCATGAGCAAGTGTGAAGGAAGAAAGGATCCATGGCACGTATCATCTATCCAAGGATATCATCGTTCGATTTGCTCGCACGGTTTATGGGGATCCCCGGCACCTAGTAAGAGACTGCGGTGTGTATATCCAACACCGGACCGCTCTGGTATACCTGCGTCGCGCAGCACCGCACGTCCTATAACGCGCCGCGTCTTATGCCCCGTGCGCTGGCAGGCGCATTTTGATTGATCAGGCAATATAGCCCGGTCGCCCCCCGCGGCTCGTGCATTACTCGCCCGACGTGGAAAAATTGCCGGATTGAGATGCACTCATTAATCCTGTGCCCGGTGCCCCAGGAACTGGCGCTCGGCTCTCCGCATCCTCGGCGATATTGCGTGGATCGCGCGAGAATACGAGGAGCATCACGCCAGCCGGCGTGCGAGCAACGATCAAAGCACCACCCCAAACATTCAGAGCTCCGATCTCGCGGCTCTTCCAAACCCGTAGAGCCTTCTTTCGCTCCCTGCAATGGAACATCTCCGGCGCATGTCACGAATTCATGCTGAGCGCGTTTTTAAAATTCTTACCTCATTTTTGGGTGACCACCTTATCCAGGATTCAAAAAGTAGAGACTCAGACTCATTTTTCAGATTCGTGATTGAGATATTAATTTTTGAAATCAATATTTTATTTAACAAAAAAATTGTCAATGAAGAACAAATGATATCGCTAAAAATTCGCTTCTACTTTGGGTTAGGTAATTTTTTTTTTTATGTAAAAATCTAATGGATAAAGTGTCTTGAAAAGATTCGCACTTTTTATTGATAATTGATCAGAACTGAGTGTTAAAAAAAAAACAATTGTGTCGGAATTTTTTTGAAAGGGTTGAAAAATAATAAGACAATAAAGAAATTTTGCAAAGGAGAATAAAGGGCAATGTTGCTAATCGCTTTAGGGAGTGAGGCTGTAAGAATTTCGGGGTGGATAGATAGTTTTATGCGAGCCCTCTGCCTCGCTCGGTAATGCATTCGGCTGCGCGCAAGAGGCTAGTGCATAGGATGCGAGCTGTCGGAAAGAAAGCGCAAGGGCAAGGGAGCGGTGCGCGCGCGCGGTCTTAATATCCTTTGATTTATCTCGGCTGGGTCACGGCGCTTCGGCCTCCATGCAAACCGCAGCCCATATGGGCGGGCCAATAAGTTTTTAAATAACCATAACTCCTGGTTTTATGGGCGAAACGAAGCGGGCCAGAGCGTCGACGACGACCAGCAACGACAACAAAGAGAGAACAATAAGAAAGGCACGGTGAGAGAATGCACCCGCGCCCGGCGCGATGGGCAAAGTGTAGCGAACAACTTGTTTGCTCTCTCCGTGCACTTTCAGCCAGTCGAGCTGTTCTACTGCATTTCGTATTTTTTTTTTTTTTTTTGTCAATCAAGATTAAATATCAAAATTTTCCTTAATATCGAATAGATTCATCTGCAGATCAGAAATGTATTTAGCGACATTGTTATTTGATAAAATAATTTATCGAAAAATTATTTGATAAAATAATTGTTCGAATAATAAATAGAGAGAAAAATAAGAAACGCACGGTGAGAGAACAACTTTTTTGCTCTCTTCGTGCACTTTCAGCCAGTCAAGCTCTTCTCCTGCTTTCGTGAATTTTTTATTTTTTCGTGAATCAAGATTAACTATCAAAATTTTCCTTAATATTGAATAACTTTACCTACAGAACCGAAATTTATTTAGCGACATTGTTATTTGATTAAACAATTTATTTAACTTCGATTTAGAAAATTTGGAAAAAATTGTGCAGATCCTAGCATTTAATTAAGAATAAATACCTCATTTCAATTTAATTAACGGCAAGTGCATTTATTCGTAAAAAAAAAATTTTAATATATTTTTTCCACTATTTGGTTCAGGAAAGTGTTGAAAATTTTATTTCAATAGATACACTTTTGTTTATTTTACGTGGTATTTCATAAATAGAAGGTATATGTGTGAGCATGAAAGGTGAAAAAGGGAGGAAAATAATGTAACCAGGTCGAAAAGCAGCTCGTGTAAAACGCGGCGGAAGCTGCGCACTGTTTCGTGTAGCCATTAAGAAGTGGAAGCTGGAACGGCAAGTGAGAAACAGGGCAACAAGGAACTTGGCGGATCGTGCGTTACTGCACTGCGTTGGATAGCGCAGTTCCGTGTGCAATGTATTCGTACAGTAAACTATAAAGTACATGCCACGTATGCCTGGAAGCTTAGCCCTTGGCTGCCACCAAGAAGCGCTCGCGGCATTGTTCTAGTCACCGTCTGATGAACGACTGTCGTTTGTTATATGACCGCCCTCGAGCATACATCATGAGAGCTCCGCTTCTGCTTCTGTCGCTGTACCACGCACTCACGCTTCGGGTCTCTCACAACTGGATGTATAGATGTAACATGCTGTAGTTTAGCTACCACCAACGTGTCCCATCAACCTCCCACTCAAAAACAGCTTCCAGTGGTTTCGTTCATTTTGTCAACTGCTTCTTAGGCTATTTTTGCTTGATCGGAAATTTGGTCCGGTGAAAAATTTGGTTCGTTGAAAAATTTGGTCCATTAAAAAATTTGTTTCATTAAAAAATTTGGTCCATTAAGAAATTTGGTGCATTAAAAAATTTGGTGCATTAAGAAATTTGGTCCATTAAAAAATATGGTCCATTAAAAAATTTGGTCCATTAAAAAATGTGTTCCATTAAAAAATTTAGTCCATTAAAAAATTTGGTCCATTAAAAAATTTGGTGCATTAAAAAATTTGGTGCATTAAAAAAATTGATCCATTCAAAGATGTGGTCCATTAAAAAATTTGGTCCAAACGTTTGATCACTTGAAAATTGCCATGGATTCAAAATTTCAACTGCTCAAAATTTTTATCCACACTGAAGTACGGCTAGGAAAACAAAAAATCAACACCCAGCTAATTCTTATTGTCCAAATGGTCTCGGTATTTCCGCGAGGCGCGAACATCTGTCGGTAAAGGAAGCCGCAACAATGTGAACGACCTCCGCGACGAGCATTCCGCATCAGCATGTGGGTGGCGCATCTGAATGTGCGTTCCGAAGGTCTTCGTGGTTCCACGGAGCAGCAAACGTTGTCGAGTGCAAGAGCTTTGCTCGCAGAGGGCAATGACAAGTAGCAAAACGTGGTGGCGAACCGCGCTGGACCAGCAACCGAGGTACGCGCGGGTGGGTGACTTCAGGGACCTCGCTCACGGATATGGCACCCAATAAGTTTAAATCATATTCCAGCGGCGCTCTGTCTGCTCGCGAAGAAGCGAGACGTAATAGGAAACGCGCGGAGACCTTAAGCGTCATCGTGTGCCACAATATTCCAAGTCATTCCTTCAGACACAACACTCTCCTCCTTAAAAAAAATTGTTAGCAGCCCCTAAAAACGTCAAATTCAAATATTCATCCCCATTCAACCTGATGAGCCATAGGAAAATCAAACGGAATATATAAAATCAAAAAACAATATCAGTAGTAAGTGTCCAAAGTGAAAGAAGAAATGGTATCCACTTCCGGTTTCCACCGAATGGCCTTATTGTCCTAAATCAGACAGAGAAGTCTCGTTCTTAAAAAAAAAAAATTGTGAGCAGCCCCTAAAAACGTCAAATTTAAATATTCATCCCCATTCAACCTGACGAACCCTAGGAAAATCAAACGGAATATATAAAATCAAAGAACAATATCAGAAGAAAGTGTCCAAAGTGAAAGAAGAAATGGTATCCACTTCCGGTTTCCACCGAATGGCCTTATTGTCCTAAATCAGACAGAGAAGTCTCGTTCTTAAAAAAAAAATGTTAGCAGCCCCTAAAAACGTCAAATTCAAATATTCATCGCCATTCAACCTGACGAACCCTAGGAAAATCAAACGGGATATACAAAATCAAAGAACAATATCAAAAGAAAGTGTCCAAAAGTGAAAGAAGAAATGGCATCCTCTTCCGGTTCTCACTGGATGGCCTTATTGTCCTAAATGCGATCGCGAGCGGCACCAAACGAAATCTGCCTACTTTCCTTAATCCTAACAAATCGAATTTAACCGTCGACGCATCCTGGACGACCGACAAACGGAAGACGGCGAAAGGAGGCACAGCATAGGGCACGAATTTCAGGGTGAGAGTCACATGCAATGACAACGAGGGAGAGAAAGGAACGAAAAAAAAAAAAAAAAAAAAAAAAAGGAACAGAGATGATCTGACTGACTGCGACGATCCTACGTCAGAAGTATGACGGAAGAAGATCGTGTGTGCGTGCGAGTGAACGCATATCGAAAAATCGTCGTGACGGGTTAGCGAGGAGAGTCGAGGAGAGAAAGAGGGAATAATAAAGAGCGGCTGCCAGGTGCCCGCCTCGGAACAAGAAGAAGGCGTCCAAAAGCAGTGCGTGTGTCATTAGAGACCGTGAAAGACGTGACAAATGACAATCTGTCCGGGTTGTGAATGAACATAGGCGCCCCCTATCGCTCCTTGCTCGTTTGTTTGCGGTCACACATTGTCAGTGTCGTATACCGACGGTGCAACCTCCTTTTCCGTCTCCTTCTTCAGCAACGCAACCAGCAACGCAACAACGCATGGTACCCACTTCTGAAAGTGAACCTGGACCGTGGATACAGTCATTGCCATCAGTGATTGACTAGGTCGCATCGACAGACCCACGAAGTACATTGGAATGACAGGGACAGTCATATGACAATAACTGGTGTCAGGACGACTCTTGAAGTGCCAATCTCTGGGCAGTTTGACTCGTCAGCGTGTCATCGTTGCCTCGGTCCTCGCTACCATTGCCTGTGAGAATAACAATTCGCCACGGATCCTCGGGGATGTTTTGACGGCCGCTTGACGAACGATTGTCCTTCGGCTTTTGCGGCTCTCGAGTGCTCCTCTCGCGGCCTCTCCTTTTTTCTCTTTCAATTTCATTCGACGAGGATCTTTCTTTCGTTGCTCCTTCTATTCGTTATGTATGCAGGCATCACCCATAGGGAATCTCCATGTGGAATTAACGTCGATTACCGATGTCGTACCGTGCAACCGGTCTCCTCGCAAATGTCCTCGAACTCTGGGTCAAAGATCCCCCGAGGTGTATATTTTGTGTACGTTGATCCAGGTTTTTCGTGGACTCTGTTGGTGATGATTAATCTCTTTGCGCATGGATTTTTAATAGGAAATTATGATTATGAATGAAAATAGTTGCGGGGTATCGAAGAACCGATTTTATCACAATAACAGTCATTAACAGTTTTGGGTAAGAATGGCAATCAAGCTGAGAATAGTTCGCACGGTCATTGACCACAAAAACGTGATAATCAATGAGCTTGTCACGTTTTATGCCAGATTCGGTGGAACGATTTTTGATTATTGTTTTCAGTTTTTTTTATCTTCCTATTCATCTCTTCAGGGATCGATTAAAACGATTATCTCATCGAGATAGCAGTCGGGACAAGCTATGACGCCAATCCCTGCAACATTGTAGTCCGGCCTTTCAACCCCCCCGCCAATGTCACGATCTTTCTCCTATCCCAACGCAGTTACAGCATCGAGAAACGAGGAACATGTGCACGGAGCCAGGATTCTCCCCTTAACCTGGGTTTCGCACATCCTGGTCCATGTTACCAGAAGCAGAAGAGTCGAGGAGGAAAAGAGGAAGCATCGGGACCACACAAGCACTTGCGATTTATTGGATTGCCGAGCGACTCAATCGAGCGTCCGGTGATTTGGCAATTACATTGCGTGGACAAGCGCCCTTAAGCGTTATGAGGCTCCCGGTACCAGCGACCATCGTGGAATCAACGTGGTCGATCGTGCACGCCTTGGAATCTTAGGGTCCCATGTCTCCCCGATCCGGTGTAGACACAGATCGGCACTAATCGTTCACGTTTTCGCCATAAGACCTGATTCACTGCCAGCTCCAACTTCTTTACGGCATTGTTCACGTCCGCCAGGATCGCTATCTTAACTAGCCTCGTGCCTGCTGCTATGCTTCTGTTGCTGTATCCTTTCGCTGTTCCTGCTTCTGATCTCGCTGTTAGTCTCCTCCCCTGACATCAACCTGTGCCTGTATCCTGCTCTATGTGTGTAGAATCTATGGTTCAAGTGTAGTATGAATCCTGCCGCGCTCGTAAACAGTACAGTAGAGTTTCTCATAGCTCGATATTCTGAAGCATCGATAGTCTCTGGAGCCTCGGGTTCCGTTGTGGCCCTTCTAAAGCACAGGGGAAGCTCTGCCCTGACAGGGCCCTGATTCAAACCAGGAACAATGCTACAGACTTTCCACTGGGCATATTTGTAATTCGAACTCGGGGAAAACGATTTTACCGGCCCAATTAATCTGGCAAGACAATTTGTCGAAGTGAAAAAAAAATTGTTGATCTGGCAAACAACGCAATGTTGTCAATATTATGGCGACGGAATTGCTGGCCTATTAAAATAGTTTTTTTTCTGTGAAGTTTTTTATTAGGTACAACCAACGTACTGGCTGCCTTGATAGGGCCTAGGCCGGGCCTGATTTGTAGCCAGTTAATGCTACAGATTTTCTCGTAAGAATGCCACGGTTAATTTCTTTGGATTTTCTGATCCGTACTCGCCAGTGCTAACAGAGTAGCAGCATTAATGATGTTTTTATCTCGTTTTACTCGATCCAAGAGCGGAATATTCTTTCTCCTGTGCCATCTTCACCAAGCACTGCGGTGGCGGCCTGTTATACGTGACGCCAGTAAAACAAACGTTCCCGGAGCAAGTCTGTTAAAGCTTCACCTCCCGCTTGCTTCATCGCGGGTAAAATGGTTAGATCGAGATACGATAGCATCGCCAGCCTGTTGCACCGAGAGGTGCGAAGAGATGGGATTGGTTGCGCACGGAAGCAACTCTGATACGCTTTGCGACCAGTTACGAGCCTCGGGGCATACGTTGTTATACGTCAAACAGACTCCAACTTTATGGCTCATTCATTTCTCCACAACATCCCCTTTCTAAATACCAAATACAAAATTTTCGCTGCGCCAAAAAATCTCCAAATTCGTTTGCCTTCCAAGGAAAAAAAAAAAAAATGGTACAGGTTTCCAAATTTTAGGTAAAAAAAATCGCGCGAGGTCAATAAAATCAAGTGGCCCACGTGACACCCCGAAGTAATTTGACTCGGCGAAAAACGTTGTTGGGTGATCACAGGCCGATCCGCACTTCAAAGAACCGCGAGGATAATTTTTCGTTTTCGAGATCACGAGGAATCGGTCGGGGCTCCTCGTGCCCAGGCTCGCGGAGCTTAAGGCGCCTCCGGGAGGAGGTATTCCATCTGCAAAATTTCCGGGTATTCATCTTCAGCCGCGCTTGCAGTGCGCGAGTTACCTTCGGGTACGCTCTCGTGCTCGTCTCCTCTTCTTACATCGATGCAATACCGTTGCGCAGGGGCGCTGAGCTCGCGAGTACGCTCCCGGTAATACCAGTCATCAGTGACATTACCCGATATTCATTTGTTGCTTCTTATACGTTACACAAGTACCTTTGCGGTTAACTATAAGGTAGTACATAGTATGTATGTAACAACCGAGAGAGAGAGAGAGATACAGAGAGACTCTTCTTCTCCGCGTGAGAAGTATCTCGTATCGAGACCTCCGATCTTTAACTCGCAGAGTCTAACTATCGATCTAACGGTTAATCGACCCCACGCAGACTCCGGGGCGCGATATAGATTCACGCGCGTTGGCTCGTGAGCCGCATCAGGATCGAAGTATCGAATGTATATATGTGTGTGTGTGTGTGTGCATATGTGTAATAATATGTATATGTATGTATATATAGATAAATCGGACTGAGTTGAGTGTATAAGGTGTCTATTGTGACCGGGGCATTTAGACACGCATATCAAATTCATTAGACATCATCGGGGAGCGTGTAAAAAGTCCGCGTGGTAAGTTCATCGTCTCTCATGTATCTCGGCATGCGATCCAGTCAATGGATTATCATCGATGAATCGGCGGCTAATGAAACGATTTCATCGATTAATTATATCGACGTGACCCGATATCATTGAGTGTGAACGCACGTTTATTGATCTCTAATGATCTTGATCCTCGTGTGCGGTCATACGCTGACTATATTAATTTTTAGGTCGGCGCGTTGCAACGTAACGACACGCTCTGTTCGTTGCTCGGCTCTCTCGTCGTTTCACAATGATCCAGGGATCCGAGTCGATGCAACGTGAAAATTGAATCGTCTCGTTCGGCCGAAACGTAATTGATTTTAAGACGTTAATTTGTGATGCTTCGAAAAGGGTCTCATTGAATATTTACCATAGGGACAAAAATTATTAATTTTTTTCTTTTCAAGCAAGGGTCATGAAAATCGTTAAATCAATCGTTTAATATCGATTGATTTTTTTTTCGGTAATTTTACTAAATAGCTTTGTTAATTATCTGATTGATAAAAATTAAGGACCACGAGCTTTAATTTGACAATTAAATTAAAAGTGTTTTAAACATAAGGAACAAATTAACATTCCAGGTTTCGTACTTGCATAATTTCGGATTTTTGTTTATTGAAAGTTTCACGGCTCTTCGCGATCCTTTAATATTTTTCTCACAACGAATTCGGGGATGTTGAAGATCACGCTGCGATCGTTTCCTCAGGGTTTACCGTACCAAGCCCGTCAGCTTCACCTCGCGATGCCCGTTAAGTACGCGCTTAGAATATAATAGTACACGCAACCGATCCATCACTCTCATTGTCATCGCCGGTTTAGCTTTGCGCAGTGCGACGCCGATCACGCGGTTATTGGGTTCCTGGGACGACGAAGATCGGTGAAGCTCGTCTCCCGGCGCACGGCACATAGAAATGAGATAAAACCGGCTTTGGCGTTGACAGCGAAGGAGATCCGATCGATTACAATAATTCTCCGTGTTTGCTGACAACACGTATAGACACACGTTCGACAATGGACAAGCGTATACGCTTCCGAACCTCCTATTATGTGTCTTCAGCGCACAAATAATATAATCCATGACGCAAACACAGCGCGTGAATACAAAATCATCATTTTCACCCGTATCGATCTCAATCGATTGCCGATCAGCTGTCATCTGTTCTCCTCTCTACAGAACCAACGAGCCTCGTGTGATTGGCCGGACCCACGGAAGGTCGTCACCAGCGTTAATTTTACTATCGTGAAGAGGATGATGAAGAAAAAAAATCGGCTCATCAGAAATCGACGTCCTCGATGAAGGTACAAGGTGTCCGGAGGTCCTGAGGTCTTCCTGCTAACGAGAAGTCGATGTGAAATGTGGTCCCGGTTGGTGTGAGCCATGCTTGAGACCATATAGGAAAAATCGGCTCCATACCGGTCATCCATTCATGGAGACCACTCGTTTTCATACCCTGAAGTGACGAAACCGATCTTCCTGTCTGGATTCTCATTTGCAGATTTCTAAAAAAAAATTGCACGTATCGATCGATCAGGAGATCGGTAATTGATGATTGTATCGACGAAATGCGTTTGCCATCGTGTTTTCACCTCTTATGTCCGGATTATAGAAAGTGAGTCATTTTTTTTCAGAGACACTCGAGAGCATCCGGCTTTGAATTCCTAGTCATCTGGATTAATTACAAGACTCTTGAGATTTTGAGGTCAGAAATGAAGCCATTAGAGACCACACCGAGTGATTTGTCCACGTGGAGAGGATACGTCGAATCGTTAGGTCGACTACGTCCTCTTCAGGGTCCACCACAAGAGCCGTATACACGAGAAGCCTTTGAAATTCATCCGAATTTGTGATCTCACCCAGAAACCATCCGAAAACCTCACCGACTCATCAATCTCCGGGACTCCAATTCCGAATCGACGCGTCGACAACGTCCCATTAAAGGTTACTCAGCGTCAAAGCGATCCAACAATTATCCCGAGTCTTGGAATATGGAAATGGAAATCGAAGCACCGTGTGTTCATTTGCCCGTGTATTTGCTGGTCCAAAATCGTGGCTACCGTTATTTCAGTGCGTTACACATTTTTTTTCTTTACGGGTGTCGGCAAACGGCGCGCGTTCTGAAGACCGTTGATGAAGAGTGAAACCAATTTGGTCGCGCGCGCCCTCTCCCCTCGACTCTCCCGGCAAATGAGCGCTAATGGAACTTCTGGACTGTGGTGTGCTATATATCCGGATGTTTTTAACATTTTTTTTATTTTTCTCTTTCTCCTCTTCGGCCCAAATCGTTCGGATCGATCATTTCGTGTGTAGGTTACATCAGCTACTCGTGTGTGTGTGTACATCGAGGCGAAACTCGGAGCGGCACTTCGACGAGATAACGACGTAAGTGTAGCAAAAGCGACGAAAAGAGGTTCCGATAGAGCACCGGTCATTACGTTTCATCTCACATACGGCATCGTGACTAATGATCCAAGCTACCGGAGGGTCATCTCTGCCCGTTTGTCCGGTCATCTGTTCGCCGGGTCGCTTTTGCTCGTGTGCTCACGAAAATCGAGACTTCGTGTGCTATATTCTCGTGTCCATTAGAGATTTCGAGACGAATGGGTTTACGCCCTTTTCTTAACTTTCGGAAGCCCGATTCTCGTGCCCCCGAAGAGATTACCCACCACGCGGACTAATATTAATGTCAAAATACGTGTAAAGGTTATTAATGACAGTTTCGTCGTTTTCTTTAATTGGATTTTTTTTTTTTTCGTGGTTATTAGGGAACCGCGAGATTGCCACATATTTTTTGTAATCCAGGTTAGACACGTGGATACATTTTTTAGAATAATTTTTATTATGCGGATATTCATGAATTCATTTTTTTATTAATATACGATTCTTGTGAAATACGTTTTTTTGTATTCGGAGAAGAAATTGGTTTATTTCATATTTTATTTATGATTTTTACAAACATTTTTAATAAAATTTTTAATAAAATTTTAATAGAGGCTCATAAGAATATTTAATGAAAACAGAAACAAATTATTGTTATTACCACAATACTCGACTCTAAATTAATAAAATATCAATAGTCACAATTCACCGTGAAAAAAATAAACCGTCGAGATTCTTGAGGAAGAGCAAAGTGTGGGAGGACACGTCGATAGAAGGATAACTAATGATGTGAAAAATCGGTACGGTGACCGCTTCTGTCCTCGCCGTAGGAAAATCCAGTTGCGAGAGTTCGGAAACTGCTTGTAAAGTCGTAAATAAAAGTTGTGGCCCGCAGAGATTAGCAGTCCCTAACCGCGAAAAGTTACGGCCCTCTACCTTCGCCACCCCGTTACTTTACCCGTTTTAAAGTCGTCGTTATGCATGGTGCACATTGAAATTGTGTCTGGTAAAGGGGATGCGGCTCTTCAGCAACTACTACTGCGGTGATGCCAATACTCGGAGGCCCTAAAGAAAATTTTCACCGTCCGGGGTGGGTCCTGGAATATAATGGCTCCCTTGGGAGCTGCCATCAGTGTTTCGGGCCTCATACCCTCCCCTCTTCAGCATCTCCACTGCACCGAGCAGATTTATATTTACAGTTGGCAGTCAACCGAAGAAAAGCACGGAATTGCGTTTAAGGTGTGCTATCCAAATACGCGGTGATACCTGTGCACTTAAACACAAACTTTTCGCCGCCTCTTCTTATTCTTCTCCATTTCCAGTTTCGCTGGAGAACGCTCTTCAGCTTCGCCTGCGGTGCATTCCGTGCAGCCGCATTGAATAATGAGCGCGCTGTTTAAAACCTAACTCATTGTGCCTTGAAAAGCGGTACTGGAATTTATTTCACAACATTTTCCGGTCTTTGTATCTCATTTAGACAATGTAACAATGTCATTAATTATCGACAATGTATTAATTATTATCATGATGTTAAAAAAAATTATTGATCAATGAACACTCGGGTAATGAAAATTGTTATAACCATTTCAGATTTAACTTGAAAGAAAATAGTATTCCACGTATTTTTTGTATTTAAAAAATTACAAACAGATTTTCATATACAACTCACAAATTTTTATTTGCATGCTTGCTTCAGTATAGTCTAATTTATTATTTAAATTAATAAAATTAAGTCGTTTTGATTTGACAGAGTTACAGGAATTTATTTCACAACATTTTCCGGTCTTTGTATCTGATTAAGACAATATAATAATGTAATTAATTATCGACAATGTATTAATTATCATCATGATATAATGAACATTTTTATAACCAGCTCAGATTTAACTTGAAAGAAAATAGTATTCCACGTATTTTTTGTATTTTAAAAATTACAAAAAGGTTTTCAGAGGCAACTCACAAATTTTTATTTGCATGCTTGCTTCAGTATAGTCTAATTTATTTTTATTAAAAAAAATTAAGAAGTAAAGTAGGCAAGTCTGTAATTGGCTCTGAATCTTTTAGCATTGAATAAAATTAAGTCGTTTTGTTTTGACGTATAATTGGCTCAGAATATTTAGGCAGATCAGTCGAGAAGATAAAATTAAAACTAAGTCGCTTTGTTTTGACGTACATAACGAGATAAATGAGGAAAGTAAATCTTAACCACTGAAATCTTTGAGATCAGCCCATCTGGTACAATCCCATGGTCGCTATCCGAACGCTCTTAACTAAGTGGACTACGAGACCCAATCCGTGTAATCGAACATAGCGATACCACTATTTCGAGACTATTTATGGGGATATTGTATACATCGAGATGTCGAGATTTCGAGTGTCGTGAGTCTCTTCAACTGCTCGAGTCTTAGGCTAATCCCATTTTCAAAATGACCTGCCGAAACGCTGTGCCGAGGCGCACAGCTTAAACTGATCAGCGATGGATCAGCTTTTCGAGAGAAAAACTGCCACGCCTCTTTTAAATTATTTTTCGGATTTTTTTCGATGGTCCACATGAAAAATGGTAGGCCTAACCCGGCATAATTTAAGAAGCTGCCCATAGTTCTATTACCGTTCGACTACCCGTCGGTCAACGCGGCTACTTAAACTACAATAACCACTTGATCTCGTTCCGATCTCATTGTCTGAGCATCTTTACAAATTTTTCAGCCTCAAAATAATAGGTACAGTCGATTTATGTGAGCCTGAAAAAATTAAACCTTCCGGCAGAAAGCAAAGCATAAATTTATATAAAAATTCGTCTTGAAAAAAAAAAAAAAAAAAAAAAAAAGATTGACAAAATACTTAATTAATGCGTAATTAAATAATCCATAAATCGTATTTCATAAATTATGTAACGAAAAAATTCGGGAACATGTATCTCAATACTCGAATTAATGTGCACGTGGTTTGAATTTTTATCACCTGCAAAGTACAAAGTTACCAACATTAAATATAACATAAACGTTTATATTTATTAGACCGTAAAACGAAATGTTATTCTATATGTTTTCGTGAATTTATCGTACATAATGGTATGTTACAAGTACATGTTCTTATGTAAAAGCGCATTAATGTGCCGAACGAGTATAATATACAAATTATTTTTATGTTAAAATCGATATTAAAATCAGTAAAACGTAATGAATGGTCCTTTTGTGAAATTGACTTACAGATTCGTTACTTTTTTACGAGCAATTTCAGGCGTCAGAATTCCGCAATATTTCACGAATAATTTAACCAGAAAAAAAAAAAAAGAAAAATCTGACCCTGTATGGGCGAGACCAGTGGCAGATGTACCATAAATATTGATAACCTTATTAACCAACAGAGCCGCCTATTAAATATGAAATACGTTAGATCATTACGACGAAGCTTATATACTTCGTTTTTTCTTTCGTCTATGTTTTATTCAGGCCAATAAAAACGCGAGGATGAGTCTTTCCTCAAACTGTCTTAAGATTCCTTTGCCTCTCTTTAATCCCACTTTGCCGTTAAAATGATACCGTAAAAAATCAAGTGCTAAGGATCTTGGGCATAATTGATTATTTGGATAATATATTGTTAAAATATAAGGTATCGGTGATGCGGGAAGAATTTTTTCGCCAGACACACACACTCGTCCACTCATCCTTAAGACTCACAGGAATAAGGAGTGGCGATTTACGAGCGATACGAATTTTTTATAGCCCACTTCGTTGCCGCACTTCTCGAGATCTCCCGACATTCGGTGGATTCCGACTCACGTATACATTCACAGATATAGTCATGTACATATATGTTCACATATATAGTGATATACCTATATATATTCAGAGATATAGTGATACACGTATGTATTTACACAGATATAGTGATATATATATATATATATATATATATATATATACAGATATAGTGACACACGTATGTATTCACACATATATAGTGATGTCCGTATGGATTTATATCTATATGGAGGACAGACATTATTCGGCCAATAACGAGATCTCTGGAAACTTACGCCAGCCACGAAGCGACCTCTGGGGACATCGCGTTTTTCATACCGTTTTCGGGCACAACACCACATCCCGGATAATTATGCTTTCCGACCGGGCGAGAAAGTTCTCCGTCGCTACGATTGCACGCACGATCATTTTGAATTAACATCCTCCAATCTAACGCCAGATTTTTATCTACGAGACACTCTCTATCGTTCGAGGCACTTTTAAAAAATCCTAACTCGTCATTAGTCCTCGTAATTGGACCGATTTTACTGAATTTCCAAAACAAACTTTCGGTTCGCATTATTATTGATTGATTTTTCGAAAAGGGTTAATTATCATGACTGTATTTTTATAAGCGACGTTTTTTTCCGCTTAAATAAATAAATGGTAAAGGTGAACGTAACTCCCGGATTTTGGAGAAAAGGTAAATTGAATTTACCAAAATCACAGAAATGGTAATAAAATCAGGTTAATTATATGAGACATGTGAGTTTCGGAAATGAGTAGCAGAAATGGGCTTGTACACGGAGGCGTGTATAAATAAATAACGGTAACGTTCTGCTGGTTGTTGTCGGTGTGAGCGATACGCTTTTGGTTCGCCGGTATCACGAATGAGGATCATCGCTTTAATCCACTTTTGGACACGACAAAAGTCCAGCTGATCACGAGCACTGATCTTGGTCGGTTTTGCATTTTGTCAAGCGTTGAAAAAGGTCATCGGCAGCGCGGCACAAAATGAGCAAAGGTAAATGAAGAGTGAGGGAGTTATCGTTTGGACTTTGACCAGCAATCTGGTTAGCTCCGACGCTGGGCTAACGTTTAATCTCAATGGTATTGACCGAAAGTACGTATAATCCATAGGCGCTCGCGCCCGGTGAGAAGATGTTGCTTCTGTATAGTGTAATCTCGAGCCGATATCGCAAATTGTCATTGAAAAATCGGCGGTGAGGAACGGTGCAGCGAAGCCAATAGAAAAACGGTTAACCTTGCCGAATGAAAAGGAGAAAATCTACAGGAACCTGTCCCCGATGTAGCGTATTGAGAGTATCGCGTTTTGACCACACGCAGGGCACCGAACTTAAGCCTAATCCCAATTTAAATGCATTCATGGCACAAAGCAACGGAGGACGAAGACGTGGCAGTTATATAGAGAACACTGGAGGACTGTTGAGAGCGTCGGGAAGCGAGCAAAAGCTAAGCTGAGCAAAGTGTGGGCGGTGCACTCGTAGACTGAGGATTAGCCGTTAATCTCATGGTTAAGATCTGCGCAGGCCCACCGTGAAATCGTCAACAACGCGAAACGCCCGGGAGACTATTTGCCATTTGGCCGAGTGTCTTGACAAATTTTCTAGCTCACTCGACGACTTAATTTCTACACTTGTTTTAATTGACTTTGAGAGTGCTTTGCTAATTTAATATGATAGGATAGCATAGCACAGCACAGCACAGCACAGCACAGCACAGCACAGCACAGCACAGCACAGCACAGCACAGCACAGCACAGCACAGCACAGCACAGCACAGCAAAGCATAGCACAGCGTAGCACAGCGTAGCACAGTAAATCACAGCGTAGCACAGCATAGCACAGCGTAGCACAGCGAAGCACAGCGAAGCACAGCGAAGCACAGCACAGCACAGCGTAGCACAGTAAATCACAGCGTAGCACAGCATAGCACAGGACAGCACAGCACAGCACAGCACAGCACACCACAGCACAGCACACCACAGCACACCACAGCACAGTACAGCATAGCACAGCGTAGCACAGCGAAGCACAGCACAGCACAGCGTAGCACAGTAAATCACAGTGTAGCACAGCAAAGCACAGCGTAGCACAGCAAAGCACAGCGTAGCACAGCAAAGCACAGTGTAGCACAGTAAATCACAGTGTAGCACAGTAAATCACAGCGTAGCACAGTAAATCACAGTGTAGCACAGCAAATCACAGCAAAGCACAGCGTAGCACAACAAAGCACAGCAAAGCATAGCGTAGCACAACAAAGCACAGCAAATCACAGCAAAGCACAGCGTAGCACAGCAAAGCACAGCATAGCACAGCACACAGTTGGAATAGTATAGTATGAGCCTTGTAAAATGGTAAACATCTTATCAGCACTCTCTCCGTTCCTCGACTTCCGTGTAAGAAGCTAAAATACAGACCGGTAGGAAAGGAAACAAGCACTTCCATTCTCCTGCAAGTAATCAATGTGGCCAATGGCACATGTTCACCTATATACCGCTACTACCGATACGCCTTCGGCGACGGTCCTCCCAGTTCCTGTCTCGATACCTTAGATGCTCACCCTTGCAATAGTCCATTCGAGGATGCATTCGATGACTTCCCGGAAGTGTTCAGAGTGCAAATTTAGAATATCCGTTCGTAACGCTTTGCATACGCTACTGAAGTGCGCGCACAGAAAAAGTCTTACACATGTTCGAGGAGCACTCTTGCTACAGTACTTCTGTTATAGTATGCTAATTGTTGCTAACTGTCATGCGATTTTCTGGAAAGTTCCGATATCGGCTATCGGCGCTTAGGAATAAACACGACTCTCTACTTATTGCACATGTAACGTTTCCTTTTTTTCTTTCATTTCTCAAAATTTCATTCACGTAAATGCAAAATTAAAAATTATCGACCAAATGAGTTTTCCTTCTTTTTCGGACAGTTCGATAAATCAAGTAAATCGCTTCGAAAAAATGTTATGTTTGTTGTAAAATTTAATAACGGTATTAAATTTTCGGAGAAACCCACGGCCGAACGAGAGTTCAACCCTTTGACCGGTAAATCGAACCACTCCCTCCTCCGACCATCCGAGAATAAAGATGACCCTTTTTCAGCGGTCAGAAGGGCCAGTCGCAGAAGAATGAATTGAAAACATTTGCGCCACCTACGGCGGAAGGGTTGAACGCTGTACTCTCGTCCGGGTATGTACTTCTGGGGTAATTTGCACGCGGACGGTCGGCGAGCCCTACTATATACGTGCGCTCACTAAGGGCCACCTACAGTGCGTGCTCTGTTCACTTCCTAATTTACGATATACCGTAACGCGTGCGCACTTGACCGATAGTTTCCTCCGTGCGCGGCAAAACAATAGCGCAAATTGTGGGTGACCGCATCATTCCGGGAACCGCCGAAAGTGTACTAAGAATCGACCGTAAATCTTGCGTATGAATGGTAACTCGTCCCTCAAATTTACGGCCGCATTGTTGTGCCATTATAATATTAAGTTTGTGAAAAGTTTCCTAAATACGAGGATTAAACGCGCGATGAATGCGCCCGAGGCTCCAAACGAATCCAATTATATTTTATTTCACGTACCGGATATTATTGCTTCGATGAACCGGGTGAAAATGATTTTCCATTTTCGAGCACTTGGATAATTAATTTTTTATTTTTACTCATTGACGAACAATTATTTCTAAACGTATTATTATTCACCAATTCAATTCCGAAATATGCACATTTTAGATAATATACATATTTTCTTTGCGAGAATATTTAAAAAATAAATAACCAAACTTTCAAAAAAATTGAAAATTCCGGCTCCCCATTATTTTCTTTATGAAATAAAAATCCGCAAATAATCACCGCAGGAAAATACCGAATAAGAAAAAAGTTCGACAAAATCATATATTAACAAAATAATGAACATCAACAATTCTGTTTTTGCCGCATGACTCGCTGTAACGCGCTTCGCATTATTCCCCGCGTGTAACGACCAACTAATCGGTAATCAACTCCATTTCCATTACCAGGATATTAATAGCAATTACAATGAATCGAGTAAGACGAGTCGAACAAAACCTAGGCAATTATTTAAGGGTAAGAAAAAAAAAAAAAAAATCACTTTATTTCTTTGGTGTGTCGTGAGCAAAAGTACGTGTCGAAATAATAATGTTTGTAACTGTCTTGTAATAAGTGGTGGAACGAATGAAGGTATAGGCCCGAAGTAGAGTCAATTTTCTTCATCCGAGGCAAGCCGACGAGTCCGCGTAGCGAGGATGGAGCTCCACGTGGCCGTGGCCGAGTGGCTGATGAGCACTCGTGAGTGCCAAGGCGAGAAGGTATTTTATATACATTATATTACACATGGAAACGCCGTTCACTCGATCGGCAAAGGGTTTTGTGCAACTCCTCCGGTGATCACCGAGCGAAAGAAAAGAGGAACCGTGAGCTTTATTAAGGTCGAGTCCGGGGTTCTTCGACCGAGAGCGGTCACGAGATATCGACATTAGAAGGAAAGGGTTAGAAAGGAAAAGAAGATGGGCTTCCAAAGTGTGCGAACGGCGACAAAAACGCCGCGAAGCGTTACACATCTCTTCTCGCATGTATTTCGTAATACATTACAGTGACATATGTGTGATATAATGTGCATATGTGCATGTGTACGTATCGGTAGCTACACATAGCACTTTATAGTCTAAACTCCAGTCGACTGGGTTACCGCGCGTCGTTCAAGTGGTGGCTAACCGCGGAGCTCACTCATGCGTGTCTAACATCCTAACCCAGTGAGCTTCCATCTTCATAACTCGCTCGCGCGTCCCGGAGTAACGCATTACGGTGGCGCATTCGTTCTCGCGCCCGTCGCTCGGACTACATACGTGCTGCGTGTATCCCTGCTATTATGTACGGACATGCTACGGGATTCGTAGACGCGTACGGGCCTTTCCACACCGGATTAATGTAGTGATAAGACATTTTGGTTTATTCCTTCGTAGCATCGTTTTTTTTTTTTTTTTTTTGGAAAAATTGTAACTGTGTGTAATGAGATTGTGAATTTAATATGGAGGATTTCTTGGGGATTAAATGAGGTTATTATTGTGGGAGGCTTGGAAATAATTAGAGTATTTGGAATGTGATTGTTTAATTCAGGAAATTAATAATGTTTTTTTTTTTTTTTTTTTTTCTAATTTAACGAAATTTGGTGGAAAAAATGATGCAGGATTTTGATTTTTGTTATCTGGATTTCGTTTTTTTTTTAAATTGTTGGGAGATGATTTATGTTTTAAAAATGAAATTTCTGTGTGCAGTGGAGTTGAGATTTTTTAGGTCAAAGTATTAATGAAAATTTGTATATGTTGCTGTCGGGAATGGGCAGTTTTGACGTTGAACCTCCAATGTATGGACACACGTTCATCTAAGTCATCCGCCACCTGCACTCATCGCCATCTCAGCTCATCTTCCCCCGGCGTGTCGTAAGCCAGCGGCCAATCTCTATCGGTAATCACCCCGTAAATTGATAATTTCGCAGCAGCGTCGTTCGCTCGTCGTTCCATACAATTACGTTCGTAAAAGTGGGATACGTTCGAAGTTGGTGGATAGATGGGAAGTACGGGATCGTTCGTTATTCTGCTCGAGGTACTTATTGCCCCTGACGTTATGTCGGTATTTCTACCAAACCAGAGTTATAAATCTTCGTCACTGTGATTGATAAAAATTAATCAAGCACTTGTCAAATATTATTTTTAAATGCGTCAAAGTTTTGTAAAAACCCATGTAAAATTTTAATAACCGACGCTATATTTAAAAAAATAAAATAAAATAAATGAAACCTAAATTTTTCTTAAAACATCCTGGAAAATAATTCTCCATTTTTCCAATTCTAGAAAAATTTCCAAAATTGCCTGAATATTTTTGCATACACTAAAAATCTAATAGGAATAAATAACTTTTTTTTTAATAGTAATTTGAATTTACATGAAAAAAGTGGATTCGTAATAAATGCTGTTTTTCATCATTTTTAGAGAGAAAAGTATCAAATTTTCGTTTTTTAAATTCGAAAAAGGGTTTTGAACTTAGAAATTGTGTACCAAAGTGGAAATGGGAATGGAGGACAGCAAACGACGTGTCGTCCATTGGTGCTTGCCCAAGAACGACTTTTCGATTCGAAGTGTCAGCTCACAAAGTGCTGCTGCCGGTGATGATGGCGCGTCCGGTTCCGTTCCTGCGAACGCGACCAACGATCGTTCTACGCTCTTGTCGTTAAAGGCTTTTACCTTGTCGGTTGGATTTTTTTATCGCTCGTGGTCCGCCACCGCAACGATACACAAGCACACGTCGGAGCGGCAGTTTCGATAAACGTCGATCGTGGTGCCGTTAAAAAAGGGCCCGGAGTTTCACAGCGATCGTAAAGCTCCGAGAGATCGTCCTCGTCGCGTCCGCGTCCTCGCCGTCGAGGTTTTCGACAATTTACGAGATGAAATCGTCCGGTAATTTGGGCGACAGATGCCATCGCGTTTTATATATCACGTGGCTTTATTTTTCTTGATAATAAATAGATCCCCGAAACGATTAAATAGCCCGAATTTATCGCGATCTCCTTTCCGTCCGGTTTTCGTGTTGTTGATTAACCGGACACGTACAGGTTGACACCGATTTTCAAGGAGTTTCTTCAAGCTCTCGTTACTCCGTTACGACACTATTGCGATTATTCTCCGGGCGTTCCAGAATTCGAAATTTTTACAAATCGCATTATTCATTTACTCACTTACTTTATTTACCGATTTTTTTTTCTCATTCATTCACAAAAATCATTTCCACACAATTTATCGAAAACAAAAATATTTCCGTAGCCGGCAATACAATAAATTATATTTTTATCCCTGTAATCAAATTTAATAAAATAATTAAATTTTTAAAAAATCGATCGATTTTTTTCCTTTTTTTCTCGATGAAAATGCTGCAAATGACTTCGTCTCCGCTTGGAGAAAATATGAAGAAAGCATTGGTGTATATTTTCCACTTGATGTTTAATCATTCGAGGGTCACAGGATCTATTCACAGCGGCGAATCTGACGATCGTATGCATCGATCGTTTCCGACGAAACGATTCCCGTTCTACCGCTGAGCATCTGTGTCTATCCCATACTTTGTGCGCACGATTCGTGGAGTGATACAGCTATTGGTGTATGAATTATGCTATACATAACCATCGTAGCTCTTCTGTGCAGCAAAGGAGGAGAAAGAAGAAAAAAAAAAACGTGGCAACGGCAGACATAAGCGATAGGAAGGCACTCCCCCAATATTTTGACTACCGTGTCAACGACAAGAGCTACGTTCGTGCATTCAACATGCTCGTCGGTCCGTAACGCCATTCATTCCGGCGCGTTAGCACGCGGAGCGCGCAGATTTATCGAACGACGTGTCGCCGGGTTCAACGCGCGCGGCCCGCGCGCTATTCCTATGCTCCTGTAGCTTCTGCTCCTGCGCTTGCCGTTGAGCGCATTGGTGCGGTCAGATTTGTGGCTTTTCTGCGGCTTTGTGTTGCGTTTACTGCTGCGGAGAGCGGACGATCGGTATGGGGGTTGAAGGGAACTCCTGTTGCTCGTTCAATCGACTGCCAAAAGACTCGACAATTACATAACTTTGTTCGTGCAGCCATTCAAGCGAGATGCTTCATGCGCTACCACTCTGTCAGGGGTACAGTTGCCTTATTGACTCCTGCTATCAGATTTAACCGATCTGTCCTCGAATACACGGAAAATTAATGGCCGGCCGCTGTCGTTAAGCCACAGTGTTATTTTCTCTGTGGTTTACCGGGAAAAATACGGTATATATATATATTTATATATATATATATATGTATGTATGTACACGGAGCTATTAGTTTTTTCTTACCGATTTCTTTTTTCATCCGAAGCTCCTTTTGCTGTGGGTTCACGAGATTTCGGAACGCTGGTCAAAAGTTAAGTGCGACGCGTACAGAGTAGCAGGAAAATGAATTTGGAAGAAAAATCGGTTGGATCGGCCGGGAAATCGGCAGTGAAAAATCGATCGCTGCCGATTTTTTACATGAAATTTTTTTGTACTGTAAGATTCTCTGAATTTCATCGGTTGATTTTTCTACCAAGAAAATCGGTATGAGGACAGATGACGAGAAACTGCAGTGTCGCGATAAAAAAAAGGGAATACATATTTTTTTATGTACGTAATTTGAACAGCGACTTTTGATAATATGCGGGATAACTTTTTACAATTATTTTCGGCCATTTAAAAATTTACCATTGTCCCTGCTCCTGACAATCGTTGAGTCGGGCGACCGGCTGACTACGAGGTACCATTTCGACACGCCCGGAGATTTTCTCTCCCCCTCCGGAGGGGAAGATCGTGTTACCGGTATGGCCGGGAACAGCAGCAGAAGCAACAAAGTTGCGTTGTGTGTGCCTTCTTTGGGTGGCTTCCCGCTCGCGAGAACCAGACCTGAAAAATATATTCATGACACGACGAAACTGGCTGACCCGTGCCATCGGACCCCGGAGGTCCGAGGGTCGTGCATCGGTACGACGGGGTGCACTTTATCCCTCGGCGCCCATGAGAGATGGAGAGAGAGAGAGAGGAAGGAAGGAAGGCTTCTCCCGTACCAGAAAAACAATGGCGACTGGTAATGATGCTCCAAGCCGAGAAACCACGACTGCTGCAAAAGATCGGTAACGGCAAGAGCACGGTAAATACGCATACGCTCCTCAACGAAATTTCCAACCGATAAAAGTAAAAATCGATCGCCGAAAAATCGGTAATACAAAAAATCGGCCGATTTTTTTTCGAATTTTTTTGTATTTTTTTTTGTTTCCCGTAGAATTATCTTCTCGCTGTCAAATTATGTTGACAGAATAAAAAATCGGCGTATTTATTTGATAAAAAAAAAACAATAAATCTAACTTTACCGAAAATTTTCATCGATACTTTTTCTAACTAATTATTGTGGCTGTCTCCTTAATCGGATCGGCCATAATTTTGTATTTTTGGCTCTCGAAGTTGTTGAACATGTTGTACTTGACACAAATTGTCAATCGTTACCGAAGAGCGGTGCAATATTTATAAATAAAATAGTTGCGAACAGGATGTAGGGACGAAATGCTGTGATTCCGAGTCCTGGAATTCGTTGAATGTGAAATTCCGGATGAAAGATGTGAGAACTGGTTCGGCACGCGAAACTTTTCAGTAATTAAGTATCTTATAGGCTGCGCGCACGAACATCCGCGAGGTAAACGCGTGGGTGGCAAGACTCTCCAGAGCCAAATGCAGTCGCGAAAAACTCTCTCGCGACGCAATGAGCATTGCGATAAAGAGAAAGAGAGGGAGAATGAGGTCTTTAAAGCAATATTAAATTTCCGCAGAGTGGACGCTCGCTTGGTAGTCGCTGTGCGGAGTATAACAGCGGGGTATCGTGTTTCAGGCGTGCCGGCTTCGCGAGCTTTGTCCACGAAATAACCCACAACCAGGCATTTTTCCACGAGCCTGGAAGAGATTAAATTTAGCGACGAGGGCATATATTATACTATTTGGTGTGTTCTTTCCTCAATTCTGTTTCCTGGTCAGACGCAGAGAACGTTTTCTTTTTTTTTTTTTTTCTTATTATGTTGCCACAATTGCGTAAATATATTTCACTGAAAATTCAAGATATCCCCCAAAATACAAATCATTTTATCATCCAATTATTTTTATTTCTACATTGCACTTGGCAAAAAAAAAATCGCGCAATCGTGCAGAAAAATTTCGTTACCGATCCCAATAAAAATCTAAGTCCCCGTCGTGAGATTAAAATATTTTAGAACGATTTTAGAAAAATCGCTAAAATTAGTTCGAGTTTCACTTCAGTTCGTGACTCAAAATCGAGACTCTCATTATACCGATTTAACCGTGTGTGTGAATAAAAAATTAAATCGGTATTGAATGGCAGACAAATGTGATAAAATAAATAGCACATTGATTCCCATCGCCGGCTGATAAATCGATCGACGGGCGGCGAATCTCACGCGCAGGACAACCCCTAAAAACCGGTAGGTTCTCGATCGAGGTTTACGGGAATTCGTCACGGTTAAGAGTCCGGGCGTGCGCCGAAGCATTTCGATCCCTCGCAGTGACTTCGCACTAGAGTCTCGTTAGCGTCATTCAACGCAATTATTCACACGCTTGACTCTCAAGTGGTGCTCTTCAGGGCGACCCCGCGACGACCGCCGATTTCGATATATGTTACCACGAAAAAATATGTCGACCGGATATGCTTCCTTCGGGCGAAACGCGTAACCAATCGGCAGATGTCGAAAAAGCTAGTTAGTGTAGTTAGCACTCGATGACATTCATTCACCCTATCCAATATATATATATATATATATATATATATATATAGCATACTGCTATAGAAATATATATATATATATATATATACATTTGGCAGATATACGTTTATTGTAGTCAAACGAGTGTATATATAGTGCTTAGTAATACTTAAAGCATGTGGTACTACTTTCGTCTTTGATCGATTGCGATCCGCCACGCTGTAAATCGCGCTCATCAATATCCTCGGCTGCGTAAGGAAAAATAAAAGATACGCGGGTACATATACGTGTACAGTCGCTATATATGTATAACCTAAGCTAACCTATGACCCGAACATACATGCATCCCATTTTTCTTTTACATTCTCATGAATACTATTGCGTGACTCGATATACCGCTTAAGACCGTTGTGGATATGTACTCTTACAGTCTATTTACAATAAACGTGCATTCAATGCCAATTCAATGAAATTTCAAATTTTCGGTCGTTCGAAAAACGTGTCCGTTGTTCATTCGAGAAAAGGGTGTTTAATCAATAAAATTATTAATTTCTTTGTGGGACATTTTTTATTTTTGTGCATTAAATTCAATGCCTTCAATGCCAATTCAATGAAATTTCCAATTTTGTTGCGTTTAATTAATGTAATTAATAAATTAATCAAACGATTAAATTTTCATTGGGACTTTTTCATTTTCGTCAATTAAATTATATCAAATAACAAATTACTTAAATCCTAGAAAAAAAATATATTTACAATACAAATAACTTTAAAAAATTAGGAAAATTTTTTTTTGACGTACACAATCAAAAATATTTTATAAAAATCCATA
The DNA here is from genome assembly GCA_947507545.1 of Clistopyga incitator. Classification (NCBI taxonomy): domain Eukaryota; kingdom Metazoa; phylum Arthropoda; class Insecta; order Hymenoptera; family Ichneumonidae; genus Clistopyga; species Clistopyga incitator. The sequence continues at coordinate 1,053,715 of OX382173.1, read as the reverse complement.
TTTATCAAATAACTACGTACACATTAATGGAATTAATTGACAAGGATTTAGGACTCTGCTTTTGCATCGGATCCTTTGGGAAGCACCGGCTCATGATCCAACACCGATGAAGGCCACGCAGCCACTCCTCAGAGGTCGCGATACGCGCCATAGATCATTGAAATCTATCCCCGCCGGCGAGTGGCGAAGTCGCGAGCACGAAACCACCGTGTACCTGTAAACTGCGCTCAACCGCAGCATCAGAAACGCGCGCACGTTGGTCCTCGAGGGACATAAAACAGATTCGAGATACGCGAGTGTGCTTCCACAGTTTCCGTGGGGTCGAGTCTTCCTCTTCCTCCCCAGCCCCGCGCGAGAACCAACTTCAGCTCTCGTGAGACTCTCGAGATCGGAGATTCGCCCACGCCCTGTTCACTCGCTTGCTCGCAACTCTGTCTCACAACTTGGACCGGAACGGCAGCCAGCGTGTGGACCAGTGGAAGGACCTGCTGCTCTGCGCTCTCGCCATATCCTGTATCGGCTAACCGACCATTTGTTCTTGCTACAAGCTTTAAAAAAAAAATAACACCTAAACTGGCTATTTGCGATTGGCTTTAACGACAATTATCGCTACTGTCTCTTCGGGATAAAGCTTCCCTAACTATAATATATATATATATACGAGGCATTCTAGGGAAAATAATTTTTTATCTGACACATTGGTTTGAATTGCACAAATAGTTCGAATAGTGTGAATAATTAATTGTGAATGCAATACATTATTGACCATTTGTTCTTGCTACAAGCTTAAAAAAAAATCTAAACTGGCTATTAGCGATTGGCTTTAACGACAATTATCGCTACTGTCCCACTACGTAGCTATAAAAATACATATATATGAGGCAATCTTCGGAAAATAATTTTTTATCTGACACATTGCTTTGAATTGTACAAAAGGATAGAATTTTATCCACAAACGATTGTCCGAATATATTTAGCAAGGTAACGTTAATTCCAATTGAAAGTGTCCAACAGTGTGCAAAAATAGACGGATTTTGCGAGTGCCATGGAAGAGTTACAGAAAAGAGTTTTCCTTAAGCCTCCGCAAGAAGGCGAAGTCGCCGGATGCCAGCAAAAAGCCGAGAGTCCTTTTTCCCCCGTGGCGACTCGAGTCACGAGGCAATTCACCAGCAGCCGCTGCTCCTTGCTAATAACTAGTGCCTCGTGCTAAATTCGATCGACCGTTAAAGCCACGAGGTATCCCTTACAGGACACCATAAAAGCGAGCCACCGAAGCTAAGAGGAAAAGCAGAGGAAAAATCTGTTTGGGCCAAAGCTGCGCCGTAAATTTCGGAGCTACGATACCGCAAATGCGCTTTAACGCATTCAAATGGGTTAGTTTGGCAGTTGCAGATTTTCTCGGCTTTCGAAAATCCATCGAATCGCAGTAAAATGGTCGTTAGCCTCGTGACCACCGTGGAGAAAAACTAACTCCGTCTGTGTTCCCTTTTGGCGAACCCACGGTAGCCGCTACGAAATGCTTCATGATTTTGGCACTGACAAATGCGAAAGTTTCACGTCGTCCGCGGTCGAACGAAAATAAGCGAATACTGATGAGAGCGAAGGACCAGAGATGGAAATATTGAGAGAGAGAGGAAGAAAAGGCCCCGGGTCGGCGATTCCTGAATGGCCACTCGACCCGGGTCACCGTGTCCAAAAGATGTTGGCCCACAGAACGGACCCGACAACGCGCCCGGCATTTTCTGCTCCTCAAGACACACGAAAACACGCCTCGCCTCCGTGTAAACGCTGACTTTTCATCCTCGTGTCTGTACCGCAAGCCAATGACCAGAGAATGAAACGTTCGTTGCACTCTGGACTAAGATGTATGGTCACAATAGTAAAAAAAAAACGTCATATTCTCACAGGGGAGCATGAATTATTAATGCAATAATTATGTACGGGTACAGGTATGTGTAATTCAAGAACAGGAAAGGAAATTTTCCAAATGGCTCAGAGCGAATGATTTTATTTTTTCTCACTTCGTCGCATGGTCACGAAAAATTTTTATAAGTCCATCAGCAAAGTGTATATTTTTTTTACTAAATTACAATTAAATGTATAGGACCTATTCCAAATGAACCGTAATTAAAAATCAAAAAATTTAAAAATCTCTCTGAGTGTAAATATTTAAAAAAAAGTAACGACGCCCAAATCAAGAGCTCGAGCGAGAATAAGAGATAAAGAATGCGGCTAAGATCCGGAGACAGAAAAAAGGAGCGCAGAGTGTCTGTACCGCAAGCCAATGACCAGAGAATGAAACGTTCGTTGCACTCTGGACTAAGATGTATAGTCACAATAGTGAAAAAAAAAAAACGTCATATTCTCACAGGGGAGCCTGAATTATTAATGCAATAATTATGTACGGGTACAGGTATGTGTAATTTAAGAACAGGAAAGGAAATTTTCCAAATGGCTCAGAGCGAATGATTTTATTTTTTCTCACTTCGTCGCATGGTCACGAAAAATGTTTACAAGTCCATCAGCAAAGTGTATATTTTTTTTACTAAATTACAATTAAATGTATAGGACCTATTCCAAATGATCCGTAATTAAAAATCAAAAAATTTAAAAATCTCTCTGAGTGTAAATATAAAAAAAAAAAAAAGAAAAAGTAACGACGCCCAAATCAAGAGCTCGAGCGAGAATAAGAGATAAAGAATGCGGCTAAGATCCGGAGACAGAAAAAAGGAGCGCAGAGGCTGATCCCTCGAAAGGATGCGAAAGGACTTGTAAATGTGTGTGTGTGTGTGTAGGAGTTTCGTTAGCCACAAGGTGTCCGGTTGAAAGAAAATAGCCGTAAACTCGACTGGCGTACACAGAGTTGGACAACTGGTCCGAGTGTCGAGGATTTAGGACTCATAAAATTTGGAATCGGACCTCGGGGAGTTGTGCAACCATCCGGGCATTCCACAGGTCTTTCATTGGCCCGATGCTCCTATTGAGAACGAATTGCTCTGCCTCTTTTTTATACATCTTATTTTTTTTTCTCTCTCCTCCTTTTTTTTTTTTTTAAGGATTCATGCACGTCGACTCGCCTACGTCTTCGCGAATATAATACTGTCACCTCCTTTAGCCTCGTTTTTCTTGTCCACGGTCGCGGCCTCAACACGCTTAATAAAAAGGTTTATTACATTTTCGCTTATTCTCGGAATCAATTGCTCGAAATGAGTCGCCACCTTATTACAAACTTACCGATCTGCCTCGCGGTCCTTTGCGGACGCGCGACTCCGCATGACTGAGTATAATTCGGCATTGCTCATCCACATTTCGTGGCAAGAATGGGAACGCACAACTCGAGCGATCGAGGCGCCTCGGTGCGGCTTCCTACGCACCGAATTTCCCCGGGTTTCGTGACCTGGTCTCACAACATTTTATTACCGCCCTCGGGCGAAGACGGTTCTCCGTGTCTCACGTACAGATATACTCCCGGCCCAACTTCCGGCTTGGAATCCAACGTCTTTCTAACGATCCACGCATTTTTTTCGACTCGTAATGCGACCGGACCAATTATTGTCGCTGTCCCAATTCTCGGTTTTGTTTTTTCTTTTTTTCTTTACCACAAGAACTGGCAACTCTTTTTTTTCTGCCCATCCTGGGCGTCCTAATTAGTCACGCATTACAGTGCTTCAATTTTTCAATAATTCGGACGTCAGGTTCGTTAATTGTGAGTGTTATTTAATTTTTGGTCATCCTAATTAGTCACGCATTGCAGTGCTTCAATTTTGCAATAATTCGGACGTCAGGTTCGTTGATTGTGAGAATTATTTAATTTTTGTTTCGAAGAACAAATTGTCGTTATCAGTCACCAGTAAAATGGCCAAGGATTTCCTTGGACAGGCTGACCGGTAATGGACAGTTTAGTCACGTCGATATTAAAATGACGTTATTATGACGAAATAAATTAAGGTGCGAGAAAAAAACGGTGTTTTTTCTTTTTTTACCACAAGAACTGGCAACTTTTTTTTCTGCCCATCCTGGTCATCCTAATTAGTCACGCATTGCAGTGCTTCAATTTTGCAAAAATTCGGATGTCAGGTTCGTTAATTGTGAGAATTATTTAATTTTTGTTTCGAAGAGCAAATTGTCGTTATCAGTGACCAGTAAAATGGCCAAGGATTTCCTTGGACAGGCTGATCGGTAATGGACAGTTTAGTCACGTCGATATTAAAATGACGTTATTATGACGAAATAAATTAAGGTGCGAGAAAAAAACGGTGTTTTTTCTTTTTTTACCACAAGAACTGGCAACTTTTTTTTCTGCCCATCCTGGGCATCCTAATTAGTCACGCATTGCAGTGCTTCAATTTTGCAAAAATTCGGATGTCAGGTTCGTTAATTGTGAGAATTATTTAATTTTTGTTTCGAAGAGCAAATTGTCGTAATCAGTGACCAGTAAAATGGCCAAGGATTTCCTTGGACAGGCTGATCGGTAATGGACAGTTTAGTCACGTCGATATTAAAATGACGTTATTATGACGAAATAAATTAAGGTGCGAAAAAAAAAAACGAGACCGTGTGAGAAAAATCGTCAGGGTAGTGTACCAAATTCTTCCAGTCCTTCGATAATGGTGCACGTTATTTTGTCCGATGGAAAGGACTATAAATCTCGTTCCATTCCACCCTGAAGAACATAGAAAATCGTCGCTACACCGACCATGAAGGTACGCACAGTTGCACTATCTCCTCATGGTTTAGTCGAGTGCCCAAGGCCCAAAAAAAAAACAACGACATAAAGAATGAGTTCATCTTGGCAGAACGCAGAATCGAGTTCATATTAGGCCCATCTGCCTGCGCGTGAGCGTTTCTGCATGAACGAACGAGGACATTGGGTCGAGAAACGAAAAGCAGAAGCTATGGGTGAGCTTACAAGACGCATTGTAACAACCGAACGTGGCACTTTGTACTCTTCGACCTGCGTGTCTGTGTGTGTATATAGAAATAGGAAACGCGCGTCACACGTCCTCCAGATCCGGATTACTTACGGCCAATTGATCCCGAATCCACTTTGGTACCGAACGCGCCTCCCGTGTTTGTCGTACACATCTCTGGTCTTTGGTGTATTGGATACCCCAATAAATAATAATCCAAGAGCTCAAGTGTCGAAGATACAAGAAAGGCGTTGAAACGAATTTTCGATGGAATTTTTGGGGTAATGTGAGTCGGCCTCGTTACAAAAAATGTTATACCTCTAAACATGTACATCTCTAAACATGTAAATCGGCGTAACACGATTGAGAATTGAGAAACAAGTACATCCAAGATTACAGAAGTGTGTGAATGAGTTATGAGACGAATTAGCGTGTAAAAATGAAGTACATGTAACTTGGAAATGAGGCTGTCAGCTCAGAAATATATATTTTTTTCAAATATCTCCACGTTGTAATTAAGTCAATTTTCGACTGTTTGGATATGGTGTAAAAAAAACAGGCACATTCCGTTTGTCGTATTTATTTTTGGTGTCTTATGAATCGAATGTCCATGAATTTCGTTACGTCTATTTCCCCCACACGAAGAGAATAAATGGTATTAAATTCAAAATGAAAGTTCGGAGTTGGATCGTGCGGCAGGAATCGAGGATGATCTCGAGATTTATACGATTTACCGATTCGGCTGTGGTCCAGTATTATGTCGAGATTAAATGAGCCGGAAAGGTCGTTAAACGCTAAAGTGGTAAGCTCGAGTATGGAGGATAAAAACGTCGAAAAATCGTCCGAAAAAAAAAAAAAAAAAACCTGATTTCGTACGTGGGAGTCGATGTCGTAGTAGCCGAGTTTTAATTGTGTGTGGGCACGTCGCATGTGCTCAAATATTCGGCCCGAAAGCCTCATCTTCTTCTTCAAGGTACCAAAAATCGGGTGGGACGAAAGAAGTCAAGATCAGAGTGTTTCAGTCCCAAAATGCTTATCGCATGCAACAAGTTTCGTGCTTTCCATCTTCCTTTTACTCTATCGTCTCATTTAACGTCGAAAAAAAAAAAAAACCAGTTTTCTATATATCGTTTAATTTCTACGGGTAGACATCATCCTCAATTTATAACGTCGTTCCCTCGAGCGCGTTTCGACATTTTATTGGATCTACCCAGTTTCTAAGTCCGAGAGATCGTATATATAAATATATGGTAAAGATATCCATATATATGTAAAAACACACACACACACACACACGTCAATATAGCAAACAAGTAGTATTACATATATATACCGATATGTGTTCGGTTGTGTTAAGATCACCGAGGTTCAACAGAAAATCGGTTTCGAAATCCACAAGAGAATCTTCTAATGGCTGCGAGCTTAGCGACGGCGACGAATGCCACATATATATACTTATATGTATATATGTATAATAGACACACATACGCTCATATCAAGGACGATAATACATATATATAAATTTCTACCGACTGCGGAGCTCCATTCGAGAAAGGTCAAATACGGACACTTATGGATGTTGAATCTGAATCACGAATCCCTTTGGTGGCTGCATTAATTCTTGCGGTTTCGAGAACGGACGTTCCACGGTAGCTATGCGTATATTTATATATATATATATGTGTGTGTATATATATATATATATATATATATATATTGCGTATTGTATAGAGAAAATATACAGTGACTCCCTTCGAGGAAGTCAAAGTGAGTTCGTCGTCCGTCGGCCATTGTTCATGCCTACCGTTGAACATTGTTCTTCACTTTTGCTTTCGTCAATAAACCAATTACGGCACAACGACCTCAACGAAATGTACCCTGAGATTTGTTCAGCCGGAGGGTGAGTTTTGTCGATTGTCCGGTACAAATTTTAGCCTCACCCCATGAGCGCGTTCAATTGCCCCCGGAAACCACGAAAACTGGAGCAGATTCCATGAAAAATTTTACGACTCTCTCTCTCTCTCTCGTCTCGGCTCGACGACGTCCGGTCGAATGAACCAAAGATACCAAAGGGTACGAGGAGGTCGAGATTCCTGTGGATTAACCGGTCGGTTTCGGCCCCACCGGAAAATCGGAGGCGGGGCACATGCAACGTGACGCGTTGGGGAAATATGACTGCGGTGACGAGAGACATAATGAACGCTGCTTTACCACTTCGTGGTATAATTTTGTAGAGGCGTTGTTATGGTGCTCAGGGGCATTGTTTTGTTTGAACCATTCACTACCGGTCTCGTTGGGTCTAGGTTGAAATACATTTGTTCGATCATTTTCCTGGGAATTTTTCGACGATCCTGAGTATTTGGATTCTCGTCGAAACGTCATATCCTGTCATAAGTTAATCGTTTAGAGAAATCGGCTGTTATTTATTTTTGTCTGAATAAATAGTTAATAACGATAACTGTATTATTATTCTGTAACTATTAAAAAATCGTATAAAATTAAAACCAATAACTGCCGATTTTTTCCACCAACCATCACCATCACCAAATGAATGAACATCCTTATCGATTTTTCCTTGTAAAATAAAATTCCCGAATTTCCGAACCGATTTCGTAATCTTCATTGTCGTTCCTCTTTGTGTTAAAAAGTAAAAAACGCAAGTGGAATTGTGCGGCAGTTGTCGGATCGGTAAGCGCACGATCGTTTGAGGAAGCAGCGTCCAAGAAGCGCGCGACTGCTCTCGATGTTCACCTGGTGGGTGAACGAGAGCCGAGGGGCCCGGTTGAGCCCCCGGACCGTATCTGATCACGTTCACGATCGACAGAACGCCGGCGCGGAGGGGGAAACCGGGCGGAGTGTAGGCATCGCTCGGCGAGATCGGTAACGACGATTGGCGGAGCGCTCGGTCAAAAGGGCGTGTGATTGGGCGCTCGTAAAGTGGGCGTCAACCGAGGGGCAGTGACGGTACCCCTGCCAACGAGAAGATCGGCTTACCGACACCGGCTGGAGCACCTTCACGAGACGGAGACCAACAGGTCGCGGATCGGTGAAGCGCTAGTCCTTTCCCGTCCATCGACGTGGCCGCACCGGTGTGTCCTCGTGCAGCCACGGCCGTATTATAGTTCGCAACATATGTATTAAAATACATATATTTATATATATAAACATATACATATAGATATATGTACATATATATAAATCGGCGGCAAATCTGCGCAGTTCGAGAGATCGAAATTGCTCGTTTAATTCGCACGATCGCGAGATAACGATCTCTCCGGCAACGGGAGTGAAACGACATCGGTAACGAGATAACGATTCTCAATCGTGTTTTTATCGTGTTACGCCGATTTTAACGATATCGGTATCGATTATTACCGCGAGTTATCCCACACATCCAACCGGGAACACAGGAGACAAACACACACACACGCAGGATCGAGTTCATCGGGAAGTTAACCGAAAGTTTTTGTCAACTGGAGTTTACGGAAAATCGGCAGGAGATCGGCACCACTTGATCGGCAGAAGAAACTACAGATTTCGGGGATTTGATGTTGAACGTCATTGACAGCTAGTGATTGGGAAGAGTGGACCAATTTGTCATTCAGTTTGGACAACGTGCGGTTTTTTTGAATCGGCGCTCGAGGGAAGATCGAGCTTTTGAAAAAACCGGTTGTTATGGTGTTAAACGTGTTGTAGCGAACTTAACGATCGCCCTACGATTCATTCGCTTTATCGAAAATCGGTATACATTTTTTTAAGTACGTTTGAGTGTCACGAGATTCAACTTCGCTGGGATATCACATCATAGAGGTGAGGGCCTTACCGATTTATGTTCCATTATTAATATTTATTTGCCATAAATTTCGAAAAAAATTCCTTGGCACCAGCTTGAGAATCCCTCGTGTTTCGTCATTCAAGTCTCCAGACTCCGAATATAAATTCTATGGTATATACATATATATAACTAGAGTCACCCTCGCTTGTTCGCGCATTGAAATCACCAGTGAGATCGATCGTCGCGTAGTCTCGCAGCGTCACTGCTTGGCCAGGCGTCCCAATCCCTGATCCCCCAACGCAAACATTGTAATTCGTTCTCTCCTGGACCAAAATTGTTCTTCCGAATATTAAAAATATATTTTTTTATAAATTTCACCATGAAATTGTTTAATTTACCAAACAAATGTCAAAATCCTTTTCACGAATGTAAACAATAGCCTCAAAAAAATCGTTATTGTGAAAAAAATATACATATATATTAGGCAGCTCAACTCAAAAATTATAATTTACGTTGTAAATTTTGCAAAAAAATATTAATAACCCGAAGAAAATTTCGATCACAAAAATGTCCACGATAAAAAGTTTGTCACTCGTTGGTTTTTTTTATTGTCAATCATTTTGTAAACAAAACCGCGATAAAAAATTTGCCCATTGCAAGCGGGCTACCGTTTCCCATAAAATTTGGTCCCGCTCTGTCCCATACATTAAGAAGCTTGTACTCGGGCCAAATTATCTTTTTTTTTTCTCTCTCTGTTCATTGAAATTCATTCTTCTCTCGAGTCCCGTGAATAAAGACGCAATCTCGATCGCGGAGATTCGCACACGTGCGGGCCCGACTCTTTCGTTTCGTCTTTTATGGTGGTACTACAGTTTCTGCCTATGTGTACCTACGAGACACGTATTTATTTTCGTCCCTAGCGTCGTGGCCAAATGAAAACATTATATCATCACCCCTCGGCGGTCGCCTGTTGCTATAATATTTGCCTACCAACGACAGTGGCGTAATTCGTCGACACAATGGATCGCAGACCGCGCGCACAAGTCATACACACACATATATATATATATATATATACATACATATATATATATACATGCAAATATAACCACTGCACCGTATAAGGTTTGCCCCGAAGCAAATACCCTTCTTCCGGCATGCGTCCACGACACTTCGCCCAACAATATAAAGCGTTACAATTATTATGCATATGCTCATGAGGCTCCCATGTCAAAATATATTTATTGCCCTGTTTTTGTTTTTTTTTTTTTCCTCGTGTTTTATATTTCATCGTCAACTTCCTCTTATTCTCCTCTTCACTCCTTTGGTCGCTCCTGTCCACCGCTGCGGTGTGTCGAGACGTCCATTGTCAACCCTTTCGTACGGTTATTACGTACACCCCACTTGTAGCAGACGCCGCGGAGACCCACACGCGGCCCAAAGTGGGGCAAGATGGGCCGTTCCGATAAGTGTCACTAAAAAGTCGCAGGGGATTACGGAAATTGTTCAGTAACTTTGTTGAATTTGAATTATAAGCAGATCCAAATAATTGCTTTCCCTAATGCTCCTTTTTTTTCGTATTATCGCTCCAATAATTGTTGTCGTGATGTAAGACTGACAATTTCATAATAAATCGCTGAATAAATGAATAGCGATGTTCAAAATGGCGACTAATTTATTTATTGTCATATTACAATAAAATGCTTCGAAAAATAACAGGCATTTGTTTAGGATTCAAAAAAAAAAATGATTTCGGATGGATTTTTAATATTTCTTCGGGTACATTTTTTTGCGTTATGGTTTAATTTTCGTTTGCGGTTCGAATGAGACGAAGAGGGAAAAAGAGGAGGTCGAGTGCACGATGTAGCTCGAACGGAGGCTCCGCGCGTACGCGCAACATACACGCGTGCGCGGTTGCGCACGGCGCATAGATCGGCGGCGGGCGCGCAACGATCGTTGCGCAGTGGAGCCCTCTGCGTGTTTGCGTGCGGCTCGGGGCCCGAGGCGCTCGCGTCTCGGTCCCATTTGCATATTAACCCCTCGCGGGGCGAGCCGCGTACGCCGCCGCCGGGGCCTTAGGGTCGTGATCTGACTTAACGCCTTTTCGCCCGATGCCCCTTTGTTCCGCTTGCGCGACGTCGTTCCCTCTGCGCTCTTTTCTTCCGACCGACGACAAGCAACTGTACTACGAGACTGCGCACCGAGATGAACCGCGCGCACGGCACGCAATATTTTTTTTTCTCTCTCTCCTTACACATGAATATTATTATTCTAACTGTGCAGGCCGATGGGTCAACGGATTGGCAGATATTATTCGCCCGGAGCAATGTGCCCATATGGACACTCGGTCAATGCGTTAACATTTGAACAAATTAAATCGGTTGGGCAAAAACATCGCCGTTATTTGCCTAATCCAAAAATGATGATTGCAGTCACGTGTGGGAAAAAAATTCAACGGGTTTCACTCAAATTTTCAATACGCTTTGAATTAATTCGTATGCGCAGATTTAATAACTAAATTCTTTAAATTTCATTTTTTAATATTTCGATATAGAAACTTTTTTTTTTTTTTTTGCGGTTAAGGAAAAAATGTGCGGTATTGAAAAACTGTAGATAGAGAATTCGATAAATAATTCCAAGCAGTTGATGCAAGGAAGAGAAAAAATAATAATGCGTTTGAATACGTGATTATTGAATGGTCGTCGAATTAAAAAAAAAAACAAGCGCAGCAAAATTATTAAACCGAATTTTATTAGGACACTTAACATTCTTGGGTTGAAATAATATCTTCCGGCAGTGATTAAAGTACCTTCATATTACTGTTGCTACCGATGCTTCTGTGCAGCACGCGGAAATATATCGCAGCGTTGGTAAGAGCCGCAAGCGCGTGTCTTTTCATCGCGCAAGATCGCCCCGAGCCTCGGTGAGCTTGCAATTTCATGTCCTTTTATTCGGCGATTAAGCGAGCGAACGTCGCTTGTCTCGCGACTTTTGATTTACAATCTCGTAAACGCCCAAGAGCGAGACGCTCGCACAGAGAGGCTGCAACATTGCGATCCCACCTCGCGCAGTGCATTTATTTTCTTCAACGAATAATAGAACATTTAAAATTCTCACTGCAGTGAATCTCATACGTACCTGACCATGAATACGTTTATGTCCTGTGTTTTTGTCTTCCGGATGCCTTGAATTTAATTCACACGCGTAGACTCAAAATGGCATTAATAATTTGCCGGATAAAATGCGCAAGAAATAAAATGCTGGGGGTCGAGATAAATAATAAAAATACTTGAATTTATATCGAGATAAAATTGAGTAAAAATTCAATTTTTTTTTATTTTACTTAACAATAATATTAATTGCTTCGGGCCCTTTTAACTGCAGCCAATAGCGTTACAGAACAAGGCCTCCGCACGAGGCGAGTCATTTCCCCCGGAAGTGGCTGAAAAGTGGATTTTTATGTAGGTGTGTCCCACGTCACGCTGTCGGTACACACGTGCATGCATATCGTGCGCTGCGCTCTGGTCGCGTGTCGCAGGAATAAGCAAAAGAGTTGGGCCGCGGGTGGCAAAAGATAAGCCGACCGATAACCGGGCGCCTTTACCGTTAGCCACGTCCAGTTCCTCTCCTGCACCTCTCAAGATTTTGGACCACATGTCACACGCACGTACGACACATTTTGACCCTAGGAAACATCCGCATTTGAAATAAAGTGTCACAAGCTTAAAAAAAAAAAAAAAACGTGGAAAGTGAAATTCCAATCTTCATTTAACTCAACATTTCGTAATTTTGTCATTACCATTTTACAGGAAAAATCTGTAAATAATTTAGTGATAAAATTTTTTGAAAAAGAAAAAAGGCACCGATTAATAAAAAATATAATTAGGACAATTAAAATCGTAAATATTAATCCCCCGATCTCCAGATTTCTTTTAGAATCGCGAATTAAATTGGAATAAAATTAATTTCCACCGTTCAAATGGAATTTAATTACTTTTCACGCCGTCGGACGTTCCATTCCGAGGCTCCGGCGATTTTCTCAAAATCGCGTGAAAGACACGGCTAATTGTGCCGCTATAATTAAGGCCGAGTACGAAAAAAACGCCGGGGAATCGTTTACACGGGTCGTGGTTCCGGCATTTATTAATTTACGAACGTGCTATCCGCATAACTAGACCAAGTGCGACGCCATAGCTGCACTTATGCACACGAACTCTCGGCTGAATGCATTAAACGCTCCGCAGCTGCTTCGGAGTGGCTCTCGGTGAATTTATACGAATCTGAGGCACGACGAATCGCGACGAAGACGTTGAGATTTTTCCCACAACTTTAAAGGGTTACCACTGTTTTCTCCACTCGGTTATGTGCACACACTCATATGTGCACATATGTGCACGTGAAATTTCAAGTGGCTGCTGCACATGGAATTCTAACGCAAGATATTCGTCGTTATGTCGGTGTCCTGTTAAAAATCGAATCGGTCACGGCTCGAGGAGTCGAACAATGTAACTCGCGGTTGGGTTTGCTATATATATATATGAGAGAAAGAAAGAGCAAAAAAAAAAAAAAAAAGGAGAGTGTAAGAGGATGAGAGGTACAGTTGAGCGACTCAAGAGCCACCGACTATCACGGTGGCCCTTTGCAGCCTCGTCCTTTCCACCTCTCGCTCCTCCTGAAGAGATTCTTTTTCCTTTTCTCTTCATCCCCTTCTGCCCCCTCCCCCCCTCTTTCTCTCTTTCTGTCACTGTTCGCTGGGACTAAACTGTCGCGATAAATGATCCTCCAGTTGAAGGTTATTAATTGTCTTTGACTCCGGGCGAGCATTGTGGATCGCGAAAACATTAACCGAGTAAGGCCCCGAGTTCCCCGAGGATCATTTTTCAAGGACTCCCGAGAGAAAGAGAGAGAAATGGGGATCGAGTGTGAGGGAATCAGTGAGAAAGATATATAGAAAGTATAATAGCATTTGTGAGTAAGTGTGTGTGTGTGTGTGTTTGGATCGGATCGAGCGGTCTCAAGAGCTCGAAGAGAGCCCAGCGACCATCCATCAAGACGATCGTTAAAAACGCATCCACCAATACAAATTGCGCAAAGCCCATGAGGCTACACCGCTGCTTGCCAATGCATTTCTCGACTGCAGAGTGGAACGACCGGCCTCGTCCTCTGCTCTGTTACGCCGATGCCTCCATTTTGCTCCTTCTGTATTTTTTTTTTTTTCCACAATTTTTTTCCCATTTTCTGGGTCACGGAGGACGACAACCCGCCGGGTCCTATGGTTGCCCATTGTCACGCGCATTGCCATCGAATGGGCCTCACCGTCACCTAACTTTTTACCGTTTTGTCAAACGTCACTTTCCTCGGAATCGGCGCTACATAAATATCGGCAGCTTTCGTGACGTCGACACTTTTGGCAGTGAAAAGAAAGTCGAAAGTGAGCTTGTACCATTTGTCATGGGATCGATTGATCAGCCTCCATCATTCCACGATTCGTAATCGATACTTCAATCACAAACGCGGATCCAAGAATTTCTTTGACGCTCGCATGTGCTGAAGATCGAAGTTCCGGTGAGTGGGGATCGAAAAATCGATAATAAAAATAAAAAAATCCTTCAAGGGAACGAGGATTCTGTTCTGAGATCTTTGGACAATTTTCGTCACGTCCGAAGTCTGAAATGTCAAGAAAATATTTTCATACATTGGAAAACGTGTCGCAGAAGGAAAAAAATGGAAAATCGGCAAGATTTTTAGATCGTACCTTTTTTTTTGAGCCAGCGATGAACCTGGAAATGGACTCGGAGCTGAGCCGAATAAAAAGGGGGGGAAAAAAAATGAGAAGGCAACGGAGGAGGTAAGAGGGCTACCAATTATTGCGCAAGAGGCTCTTCGAGATCGGTACCTGTAAGAAGTGCTTGGTGTTGGGAAGATCGGCTAAGGATTCGGTAACGACCAGATATCACGGGAGCTCGTGATTCTTTTCTCGCTATCGGCGTCCTCCTCTTTCCTCAGCAGACGAGTGATTTATGCATTTTGGCCGACGTACGGAAAGAAGAAAGAGAGAGAGAGAGGGGAAAAAAATGGGCGATCGCCTGCGAGTGAAGCGTCTTCCGATCTCTCGATCATTGGGCTAATTAACTTTAAATTAGGACTGGCCCGTTGGCGCCTCTGGATTAATTCGTTCTCGAGAACCCCCCCCCCCCCCCCCCCCCCCCCCCCCACTAATTGCCCACGTCTCATACGTAATTCCCCATAAAGTTGTACGGGATTGTCTGCAAAGTGCTATCCGCGTAACTATTTTTTTTAATCATTGCTACAATCTTAAATTAATTGGTCTATTTTACGATGTCTACGTTTTTTTGTGGTCCAGAATGCCTCTTAACGTAGTAGATATGCAGAATCTGGTGGTTTAAAAAAAAACGGCCAAGAAAAAGTAATAATTATTTTTAATTTTCACGTGGGCCAGTCATAAAAAACTTAATCCTTCGTATCACCGGAATTACGTAACTGATCGAACTGAAATTTGTTATATAAGTAAAGCAAGGTTCCTACTTTTCTGGGATTAATTTTCAATTGGATTGACACAGTAATGCATTTTTTTTTAATTACACAATTTCCTATTCGGTGACTTTGACATGCCAATAATTTATGGATCACGAATATTAATATACTCGCAGCCTGCACTCGAATCTTACCACCAGTCGCTACGACTTCATATACAATAAGGGCTGTAAATCCGGAAAATGCGGAACGAGAGTGGAGATAAAATCTGGAGTGTGATGCGACGATGAAGAGCGCCGACAAGGGTCGAGAGCGAAGGACACGGCAGGAGTACCAAAAAAACTACACGAAGGGCCGATAAAGGGTTACGGAGGATCGAGATTGGTGCTCGGCTCCGAAGAAAAGTAGGGCCGCGGAACAAAAAAGTCAAGGCGACAGATAGTCAGCGACACGTAGGGATGAGAACACGAAGAGAGGAGGGGAAGGGCAACAAAAAAGGTCATAAAGGGATAAACGTCGCACGGGAGTCGGATTTAATGGTGCGTAAAGTGGAAGTGGGGTGCACCCTCAGCTCCTCTACCTTTTGCCCCCTTTCTTCATCCACGCACTAACCCTATACACACCCTGAAGAGCACAGCTCGGGACTAATGCGTGCCCTCGTTCGACTTGTTTGGCGGCCGGAAAAAAAAAGTCCCGGAAAACCGAGACACCAGTTTCGTAATGGGCCAGAGCGACGGGTAACTTTTTGGGAACCCTTATTTTCTGGCCGGCCGCAGAGGCAAGTCAAACTCTTCGGGTGTCGAAACGAGTGAGTGTCGACCCGCGTCTATCGACTTCATTAACGAACAAGTGTCGGCAAATATTGACTCAGCCATCAGGGAAGCGTGGAAACTAGGGTACAATGACGTATAGGACGTGTTTACGGATGCAGGTTCGCCAGAGGGACCAAAAGACGCCATTGCGCAAAATGCAAATGGCTCAAAAATAGATATGCCGACATGGAGTGGAAAGAAAAAAAAATGATAGGAAGACAACTACGTGACTTAGTTCTCATGTTTTTTTTTTTATTGCAAATCCGAGGTTTTTCGGTCGCATGTTAAAAATGCATGAAGTGGAAAAAAATACGTGCTTATCCACGTTATCGAAAAAGTGGGATTAAAATACACGTGAAAGAGGTCGAATTGAAGTGAATTAAAAAAAGCACTCACGCGTCGAACGTGAGACAAGGACTTTGTTTTTTTTTTTTTTTTTTGGTGGCCTGCCCTGAGGTAATAACGTGATTGGAATCATTTGTGTAAGAATCAAAAGAGATTTTTGTTGGGATTGTTTATTAATATTCCACCGGCCAATGTGCCACTAGATTTCCTCTGTGACCTCTTCCTGAGAAGTTCGAGCGGTTGTTGGGACGTGTGAGATCAACGCTTGAGATTTTGAGATTTTACATACACGGGACATTTTTTTATTCTAGTTTTAGATATATTAAAATATTTTTTTATAAATCGGAAATTTGTATTTTTTTTCGTATTTGAATAATTCAAAGGAAAATTATTTAAGGTTCCATTTTTCCAATAAAAATATTCGAATTTTCATTGGGATATTTTACCGTGTGACGGTAAGTCGAAGATAGCGCAGGAATTTCTTGCTCATTTTGCCGAGGCAAGAAAAGTCGGACGAGTTACTGGCGTCGAGTTCGCTCCGGAGTCGATCAAAAAGTGGAGCGAGTCGGTCTCGTTGTGTCTCGTTGGCCGGGAGCTCATCAACGAGCCGAGGGCGAGGGTCGCGGGCGTAAAACGATTCCCGAGCGTTCGCCGCGTTTGCACAGGGCACTTTAACGCACGGCGATAAAAAAGGCCGCCGACCGTTAACGAAGCAAGCTGCCGCTATGCCCTGATAGCTGCCCTGCGCAGCCGCGACGCGCGGCCGCGCATGCGCCGATCCCGCGCTACTTATATTCTCTCGCGAACGCGCAGGCGCGTGCGCGAGTCGACACCGGGCTTTTGTTCGACGCGCACAGCTTAACGCAATTACGCGTGCAAGTGTCATAGCTATTAGCGCTACTGATGCGAGCTCTGCTGCTGACGACTGAGCTCTAATTATCCTCGCTGAATTCTCGTTAAAATATCTCTCCTAACCGCCTCGTCGAACAAAAACAAGCCCTTTCAGGACCCCGCCCCCTTAAAAGTCAAGTAAATCGCTAGCCCTTCTCGCTAGAGTTGCCATCCGTAAAGATATGTGCACCTTTCGTCTCTTCCGGTGCAGAGAACGGCCCTCAACATCTAGATTTCGTGTGTCAGTCGTTTTCCTTTGTTTCCTACATAAAGGCGTGTTTACATGAATTTTTTTTTCGAGATTCTGATGTGCATTTCTGTAAATCAGGACCTTTATTCTCTATTTTCATCTTTATCTTTCTATATCAGCTGCTGAGATTTTTTTTCTTGTGCGTAAAGTCCTGTTTCCATGGAAGACAAACGAAGAAAGCGATTTTCATGCGCGTCAGCCTTAAGGAAAATAATCAAACCTCTGTATCTCAGGAACTACTCGGCGGATCGAACTGTAATTTGGCACGTTGATTAAGTCAAGGCTCGCGCTTCCTTTGACAGTATTTTGAATGAAATCGGTCCATGGATTCAAGGACAATGTCAAGGTGAAATAATCGGTTGTTATACTTTAACGTTTGCAAATGTTGAAGCTTGGCATAATTTGGTTTTTTTTTTGTGATGGCATAACGACGAAATACCGAACCGCATGTTTGGCTCGAAGATGCGCAGATGTCGGTGAACTCTGAAATATTCGGAGGCTCGTAAAGTAGCGTCGCGGCTGGCGCAACAGTACACAGCGTCACGGCTTTTATCTAGATCATGTCCTAATTTTATTCCAGTTTATTCGAGAGAAAGAGAGAGAGAGAGAAAAATGAGAAAGAAAAAAAAAAACAAATGCCCAAAACCATCATCAAGGGCAGACAAACCGTGTGGCACCAAAAACGAGAAAAGTATATATTATGGTATGGTATTTTAACGCCCGGCAGATGGCCCGCTCGGCGAGATAGCGCTGATTTATGGAACGGTATCGGGGGCGAGCTCGATGGAACGAGTTTCCGCTTGGCCATAGGCGTGTTGTAACGAAAAGTAGGGAGATGAACGAAGAGGCGACGATTCAAAGTGTGGCCATCGAGCGCTAATGGTTTTTGGACGGTCCTATGCTTTGCTGGACCGATTTCGAGCCGACTATACAACGCACAGCTCACCAATAAATGAATCCGGCTCACTATGCAATAAATCCGTTTTTTTCTTTCTCTCCTCCTCGTTCCAAAAATCTCGCCTTCTCAGATCGCAGTCGAAACTATTCCGTTATTTCAAAACTAGCCCCGTATATTTATCCCATAAAAAATTGATCAACCGTTTTTTTTTTCCCACACACTGTCGATAAAATATGACTAAATATGTTATTAATTATTAATTTCATTTATCAATCAAAATTCATTAAAAAATTCTACACAACACAAAAATCGAAACCCTATTTTTTCGTATTCTTTTTTTGACAAAATCACAAAAATTAACAAAAATTTATCGGTCGACAAAAAAATATTGTTGGTATTTAAAAAAAAATCCCGTTTAACAATTTCCACTTTTAGTCAAGTAGCTCACCTCCATCGGCCCTCAGCTTCGAGGCTCAAAGTAGAGTGTCGAGCCTATGGGGTTTTCGAAGTCAAATTAGAGTCGAGTTGCATATTTCTAAACGACGGAAATAAATTTGAAGCAGCATAAAGGAGGAGAGAACGAAAAAGAAAAAAATGGGGGAAAAAAAAAGAAAAAGAAAATACAATCGGTTTTGGAATAACAGAACCGGTTGACCTTCTCACTCTTTTTCCTCGCGTCTTTTCATCTCGTCGGCTGGTGTAAGCGCTGCGATCTTATTCCCGTCTTTCCCATAGCCCGCGCTTTAACCCCTCGCATCGTTTTTTCAAGGATAATGCGAGAAGGTGGATCCATGTGGCTTAAGTGTATACGCCGGTGTATATAGCTATACGGTCAACGTAGTATACACACATCACACAATCCCTCGTATAATATAATTTCTATAATTGCAGATGAACCAACAGTGCAAGGTCTGCGGCGAGCCCGCGGCGGGTTTCCATTTCGGGGCGTTCACATGCGAGGGTTGCAAGGTAAGAATCATATTCACTATACTACAACAGTCTCTGCAGCCTCCTTGTATACCTGTATATATAGACACATAAGTAGGCTCGGATTTCGAGCGAAATCCCTTATTTGCACGCCGCTACCCAAAACTATCGCGCCGTTTCTCGTGATCCTGTGATCCCGTCCACTTCGTTCTCAGTTACGAATTGCCGACGTAAAAAAAAAACCCGCCCGTAGAACGAAATGTAAATTCAATTGTTTGAGACACAAAGGAGAAATATAATTTATTATTTTATAATAACAATTTGCAAAAAATAATTGCTAGGATATTTCCCCCCCCCAAAAAAAAAAAAAAAAAAAAATTATCTAGTGAAAGGAGGCAAAAAAAAGTGGAAAGTAATTTATTCGAAGCTAGTAAAAAAATAAATCGCCTGTCTCAGGAAGCGCGATGATACCGCGAATTCGCGATTGCTTTTGACATAAGCGCAGAAGTGAAAAAAAAAATGTGAATATCGGTGTTAATAAGGCGTCTCTAATTCGTGGCAAAGTATATTCGCATTAATAACGAGGCTGTTGAGGAGTGCGCGGTGTGTTTAGCCCGCCAGGAAGTGAGATCGTATTATTTTCAAGCAACAATTTATACATATCCATAACCGGCGATGCCATAGTCTCGGTATAATGTACTCGTACGGTCGCTACCGATAAATGCATAGTCGTGCGAATGTAGGAAGCTGAATGAAAAAAAGACAAAGAAAAAGAAAAAAAATCTGCTAAAACGGGAAAAAAAAATGAATAAATGAAACGAGAACGAATCCGTAAGTGGATTCGAAGCGAGAATCGACCGCGACTAATCGATTATCCTCGATCGTTCTCCGAGCCTCCACACGAAGAGCGACGAGGACGGCGTGGATGCTGCGCAGGAATTAAGAGCTAGATCTCTGGTATTATACGTCTTAGCGCATTTGCCAGGCTCCGATGCGGAGAAGGATCGTCGCAATAGGTGGAATCAGGCTACCGAAAGGCCATGCCATAGCAAAGCCACAGAAGAAACGTTGATCCAACGATCTTCGTATGCACCGTGGTTCCGCCTCCGTGTTAATTCATCTCCGCAATACCAACAGTTAATTTCGCAGCTATACACGATAATGTAACGATGTAGGCACTGTGCGATTCTGTGGGATGAGTTATCACTCGGCAACGACAATAATTATCGATCTTCACCAGGACCTCTCATTTCATTCGCCATTTCTCATCACTTACAAAAACCTTATTCGATAATCGCAAGCAAAGCTTTCTTTCGCGTTACTGAATCTACGGTATAAGCATATATATATATATATATGAGTATTTTAAATTTATGTTTATGTGCATATGTATGTATATATATATATTTGTATGTGTGACTATAGTTAGGTCTGTACACAGCATCCAATATAACATCTCGCAACAAAAGCGCACTTGCCCGGTCTTAACGTTCGCGTACATAGCCGCACTTTCACGAATCCTTTCACCGTGACTTCGCGCGCGATTCTCTTTCTCACTGTACGCTGGCATAGTCACTGGGTTACTATTGGATGGGTATCAGCGAGCGCGCGGGCAGTTTTTCGCGGTGCCAAATTAGCCGCCATGAGAAATGGTCCAGATTTCGTTGGGATGCTGATCGTGCAGCGAATGGTCAGCGTGTGTGCCGAGCGGATTTTACTCCAGCCAGTTACGCTCGATTAAGTACGCATCTTTTTATCGGGGTGATCAATTTTTATTTTTTATTCGATTATCTATTGGTTTCCGAAAAATTTCTGATCATCCAAATGTGTCCTAACATATTTGGCGAGTGTCCTGTAAATATCCGTTGAACTTCCGGTGAGTAAGTGGAATGAGAAATGATTGAAAATGAAAGGAGTCGGTAAGGATTCATGGAGCGGACGAAAAAGTCAATGGAACCGCGAGAAAAGTCCGCATCTTTTTATCGGGGTAATCAATTTTTATGCTTTGTACGATGATTTATTGGTTTCCGAAAAATTTCTGATCGTCCAAATGTGTCCTGACATTTTTGGCGAGTGTTCTGTAAATATCCGTCGAACTTCCGGTGAGTAAGTGGAATCAGTGATGATTGAAAATGAAAGGAGTCGGTAAGGATTCATGGAGCGGACGAAAAAGTCAATGGAACCGCGAGAAAAAGGCAAAACGAATGGGCACAGATTGGAGTGACGATGCGGAGGGTACAGGTGGTTTATTCCACGATCCGTCGGATTCTCGGGGCTCGTATTTCCCCTTTTTCTCGGTGTGCTCACCCAGGAAGCTGATAAAAAACGCGTAATCTGGACGACCGGTTGCGAAGGCCATCGCTAAAGGTACAGGCACAGTGTGTGTGTGTGTGCAGCGGGGGGAACACAAGTGAGGGCAGCAGGTGCGGATGCGCAACGCGCCAAATGCCGAACGAAGCACGTGCTCTGCTCGAGCCGCAGTCAACTCGGCGTGTACGGAAACCGGAGACACGCCACACTTTATATCTTTCGGTTGCCGTTTTTTTTTTTCTCTTCTGCCAATTAAAACCCGGTCTGAGGTACGTCGTCGATCGACCTTGCCTCGAATTTTTACCGTTTTACCCACTGAAATATTCGAGATCCAATTAGATCTTGAAATTCAAATCGTAAACTTGAAGAAGCGCGACGAATTTTCGACGACAATTAAGTCGAGGACAACGTGAATTTGTGTATAATATTCATACCGGAAATATGTGCTCAATGTGAAGTGAGAGATGTAATAGCTTTTTTTTTTTTTTTTTTCAAAAATTATAAAATTGTCAACCGGAAATGAAAGTCCACAAAGAAGCCAAGTAGAATCTAGGATCTTTGGTCCCAAAGGTCGTTCACCCCTTTTTCATTATCGTTATCCCAGTGATAATGTAGCACGACGAGATTTCAAAATCAGTCTCTTGATTATGGGCTTTCTACGGTCGGAGAGAAGCTCTCACTGACATTCCTGGTGCGGAGGGACCGCTGGGCCCGATAGTAATTGGGCCTCATTAGGGCAACAACGGGCGCAATGGTGATCACCCCCATAATTCATTCGCTACGCGCCTCCTCCCAGCCTCTTTTTTTCTTTCTTCTTCTTCTTATTTCTCATCTCACTCTCTCGGCTCCACGTGAATGACTCAGATAACGCTCGAGTTTTAGGTAAATTAGAAGGAGGCCTTTTTTCCGAGTCGTGTGAATGAGGTAGAGGGACATTATACGCAGAGTGGAACCATAAATACCCACACCGAGAGATGGAAGACGTAGAAACAGTTGGTTGGACCGACTCGGACCAGTTCTGCTCGGTTCCTACTTGTCCTATCTTACTAGCGTCTCTTTGGAGCGACGCCACACGACGATCCTTCCCCTCCACTCTCCCCCCCTTGAAATGGGATCTCATAAACCCGAAGACTTCCACAAACATCCACGTTTATTTCCACCTGCGATCTTCTACGTCGCGACCTTCAAATCATTGTAACATCGTACACAATAGAGGTTCATTTTGCGTATATTTCCATTTAGCTTCACGTATATTTTCGTAAAGGTATATACACAAACGCGACGCTGTTTCACACGTATACGACGTGTCCCGTATATTATCCGACAGGTGAAAAAAAAGAGAGAAGAAAAAACAGGAGGGAAAACATGTTTCCTAAATGCGTACGACACTGTGACTGCACAGTGACGTTCATATACGTGGAATTAGCTTTTTAGTGAGAGGACCGCCCGGACTTAATCGTTGAATTCATCGGCGCCAACAAGCGGGTATATTGAAAACGATACATATAAAAAAGGGATAACCGTGAATCGTGAAGACGAAGAAGAGAGGATGAAGAAGAAGAAGATGAAGAAGAAGAAGAAGAAGATCGTCGGTAGCTCGGTCACACACGTGGCCTCTAGGCACTAGTACCAATTAGAGTGACATTCGAAAATATTTTAAATAATTTAGCAGCTCTAAAGCGTGGTGAGGTCGCGGTCTTCAGGTTCGCTCGGTGGTTGCGTTGCTCCTGGGATAGGACGCCGGAGGACTCTCCGTTCATTAGCATACTAACGACTGGCTTGGATTCCCCAAGCGCGTAACAGAATCCTTCGTCCCTCTTCTTCTTCTTCTTCATCTTCTTCTTCGTCTTATTCTTTCCCCGATACGTTCTTTTTCTTCTTTCTCTCCGCTTCGCTTTGGACTCACACGCGTGTTTCCGATTCTTCTCAACTTTTTTTCTTCTCCTTCCTCTTATTCCTTACCCCGTTCTCACCGTATATTTATTTCCTTCTCTTCTCTCTCGCACTCGCACCGAGCGAGTTAGTTCTCTCTCTCTCTCTCTTCAGGGTGTACAACCATCGTTCGGGCCCTCCAGAAAAATAGGGAGCATGGAACCGTGACCCCGCGAATACCTCCTGGGTAGAGCAGCCGCCACAGGAACTTCGACGAGCTCTCTCTCTCTCTCTCTCTCTCTCTCGGATCTTCTCACAAAATTTACGAAATGGGAAAAATTACAAGCTCAACGCCGGCGATTCTCTCGCGGCTGGTATCGTCTTGTATTTCATTCCTTTTCGCCAATTCCACGCTCATTCGAAGAAGAAGAAGAAGAAGAGGCCCGCAAGTCGGAAGGTCTGATGGTAATGCGACGATGAAGAACACACGAGGTCCACCAAACGTATTCGGACTTCCCGATGAACAAAAGATAATCATGAATATTCAAAGCAGCTCCATTTTCACTCATTGCGCCGGTGGATGCACCGAAAATTAGCGTCGAGGTCGAGAGACCCGCTCGCTGGACACACTCGAAACTTTTCGTTTTTTCGCTCGGGATTCGGGTCGACTGGTCCGAATGCGCGTCCGTCTGTTTGTCATGCAAATACGCGTCAACGAGCGCGGGCGATCATTGTTTTCCAGTGGATATACATACGCGCCATGCCAGTCGACGCGTCAATAGCCGCCCGAAAATTTATGCCGGTGCAAAGTGGGACCGTGTAACCATTGTGCTAAAATTTCTGGGGTTGACGCGACGTACGAGGACCCTATGTGCGAGTAATTTATACATTAGCCCGAGTAAAAGTAGTACAGATGCTCCGAGCGCTATGGCATTTCAGACCTGAAACGAATTAGCCGGATCATGACAATGTCTCGGGATTGGCATTGTTTCAAAATCGAATTGTGGTCACATTTCCATTCCTGACTACCGATTCGTTGCTTCTTCTGCGGTTAGGATGAAAAGTGGTACGAATGCTCACGTACACTGTAATATCCGAAGCTAGAAACGCATTAAGCGTATCGTGACAATGTCGGATTGTAGTCAAAATTGGATCAGGAAAGTTCTGATGACTGCCGGGCCTGTAAGGTTTTGTCATCGACGTTCGTGTCCCCTCGTAAATGTCGCTCGGTCGAATTTCATTGCCGATGATTCAAGCGCCAAACGCGCGGCATTCAAAATGTGTTTTGCGCGGTAGCCAGGATGACGCGGACGAACGAGGACGAGGACTGGTAATGACAAAGCTGTTGCTGAAAGAATGAAGAAAGTATACGTATGCAGATTCAATGCAAAACGAGAAGAAAGCCGCGAGGGTCTTCATTTTTTTCCTCCTCCTCTTCTTCTTCCTCTTCTCCTTTGAGACAAAGTTCCCATTGGCCAATTCGTCAGGTAGTCGAACAACGACGCATTGGACTTTGTATTCCGAGTCGCACGTGCGGGGACCAGCTCCTCCTTATCTCTTGTTGCCTCTCGCGGTCATCGTTGCGTCTGGCAACCTAGAATCCAGGGGATTTCCGGTGGTGCACACGATCGCGAAACGCACTTAGCCGAGAAAAGCTTTGACTTCCGGTGGCCTCAACGACGTTCACCTCAACCGGCTCCAATTTGCCTTCGACTCTGAGTCAAAGCGGATGATGCCATGCGTATAAATGAAGTCATATGTGCTGTTCGACCTCCCAGGATTGGAAGTCGTTTTGTCATCGGGTTCTTTGGTCTCTTTCAATCTTACACTCATTTCCTGTGCTCCATTTTCAGCACACATTCATTCGGAACAAAGCAAGAGCAGAGCAAGAGGTTCAGGTGCGTCTGTTTCTTCAGGGTCTCTGACGGTGCTTTCATAATTATTCAAGTCGTGGCACATCATTCAAACTCATCGTCAAGCATTTTTTGTCTTTTTGATCCTACAGTTGCTTAATCCAGAATTCATAAATCTGTTCGCCTTTCGTACACTCGATTTATCCGTATTTTCTTCAGCAACGACGACGACGACGACATTAAACTCCACCCGAATCGCAACGATTGCTCTTTTACGATTGCGAAACGTCCATCACCGCGCGGTTTGCGTTCACCTGGCGCAATAGTTGTCAGTGAAACACGAGACTTGACAACTATTGCGCTGGCTGTGTACTGGCCGACGTCACGTGAGCTTAGCAGTATCGAAAATAGCGCGAGAGAGAAAATGATTATCCTTTTCTGGATTGGATTCGATTATTTGGCGTTAGGGAACGAGCGCATTCAACGGGATCGCTGAAAGGTCCGCGATGATATAATGACGATTATACGGCGCGCAAACCGGTGCTAATATCATAGCCGCGGAACTTATCACGATTTTCCTCGTGCGGACAATTAGCTCGCTCGTAAAGAGATTAACGCAATGAGGATAGAGACGGGCCGCCTGATAATACGGCCTGGACATATCTTATACGGCGGAAAGCGAGCGTGTTCAACACGCGCTGAGAATTCACGTGCATAAAGCAAGGGAAAAGGGTTTAATGCCCTTGGTCCCACGAGAAACCGAGCGCACTTGCGTTCACACTCGTGAGCCACACTTATCTTGACCTATGTTCACATTTACTGTCCTGTGTTGAGCACTTCTTGAATTATTTCCATTGATAACAAAAGCCCTAAACCAAAATAAGAAATTCGTGTCAAAGAAGCTCCGAATTTTTTTTCCGGAACCCAATCAAACACTTCACAAGTGATTCAGTAAAGTTAGAAATGGAAAAAGGATTGACAGCATGAAAGTAAAAAAAAAACATCCTGGCATCATGTCAAAAGTCACATCAACCAAGGCCATAAATCAAGCCGTAGAATTTTTATTTAATTTTTTCGGCAAACAGAACTGAAGCCTTAATAAAGTGAAAAGCTTGTTTAAGTGACGCAGCGAAGTTGGCATGAGACCTTTGGTGCGTTTACCTTATACCCAGGGATATATATCGTCGTATTCCCAATGGCCGTAGTCACCCGCACTTAAGCGCTGCTATTACGTCCTCTAATTGCCCAGGTAATTTGAATACCGGTAAGGTATAGAGTGAAGTGCCCACATGTGCCGGGAATAGATTTCGCCGTATAATAGTTGAAGCACGCGCCCGCGTCTCTTCGGTCCGTGTGTTTGTGAGGTGCGACGAAGATGGGAAAGGCACACACACACACACACACTCACTCCTAAACTCCTCTTTCTCTTATACCAGGAAACGCGTTCTTCTTTTATACCTCCACCATCTCGTTTGCCTTACGGGTGTGTCGAGAGTTCTGGTACGCGCGACCTCTTCTGTACACACACTCACACATGTGTGCACTTAACCACACACACACACACACATACACACGTGAGAAATCGGTACGACACATATTTGAACCGCAGATGTTGCGAGTGCAGATCTCACCGATAAAGCATACGTCACTCTCTCATAATCAGAAAATGCTTTCGAGATTCCTTCTCGAAAGCTGGAAATCCCAGGAGCTCAACGACGACGACGACGGTACCGATAATAATCGTATGTATAATATATTATTGCGATACGTGGAAGTATAGTGGGATCGGTAGTTGGCTACCGTAAAACGAACCACGGGGTCATATTTTCAACTGGCGGTGATTTCGTAAACGAGTTAGAAGCGGGAAAGAGAATTGCTAACCGGTAAATGGAGAAATGAGGGATGATCTGGCGAGTCTGGTTTGATCTCTCGGAAGCGACGAGTCATCTCTCTGGTGCGTGGGACCAACGGTGCCCACTTCGCCGAACGACATATGCATGCACGTCTACTGTATATATGTACATATAGTAGAGGTGGTGGTATATATACAGGGGGATATATAAAACGTGACCCAGGGAGGAAACCGCGAACCGCATTGCGTCCATAAGCGAGCGATTTACGACTTGCTCTTCTTCTCTTCTTTTACCTCTCTCTCTCTCTTTCTGTTCTTCTCTGGTTATTCTCCGGACGTACGGCCAGACCTCACGTGGTTCTTTCTTAAGTTCACCTATTTATACACCTACCGCGACGCTATGCGCAAGTCTCTATGTGGGCCAAGACACCACGACGCGACTCACGCTGCTTTATGACGACTTTACGAGCTAATATAAATCCTAGTCTGGGGTCACGCCCGGTATTCATCGGAGGGATACGCGCCGATCTCCACCGTCAGTTTTGTTGTGGCGCCTTGCATCCATCCGTCTGCGAAAAATCGTAATTTCTCGGCCGTATGAGAATTCACTGGAAATCGGCATAAGTGAGATCGGTATCGGTAATGCATCATATCTGTAAATAAAGCATGGCTCAATTGGTACCAAAACTCGTCTAGAATATCCGGTTTCTCTTCGGCAATACTTGAAGCAACATTTTTTTTGGCATACACTTGGAGTCATCGTCCCATTGCTACCGATTTTCTTAAATCCGATGTCCGAATTTTCGGCCAGGAGTCCGTGACTCACGTGTATGTTTGAGCGTCGTTTCACACCCGAGTGGCTGGTCGATCGTTGCCACAATCGAACAGCTCATCGTGAACTCTACTTACGTCACGGCAATACCGATCCGATCCGCCCTTGACGAAATGCGTTTAGCATTCATGGGGAGCCGCGGCATGCGTAACTCGTTCGTGCAAGATACAACAAATATAGTCCATACACGATCGACCTCGTGGTCACCATCGTCCATAGTAGAACGGACGATCGGTGGAAGAGAAAAAAAGAAAAAAAAAAAAAAAACAAATGCGAAGAGGCTAAATGGTTGCGCCGATATCTGTCGCGCGGACACAATCGAATCGGCTCGGACATTGCTCAACGTACAGGTCTTGCGTGTAACCGCTGCAATGGTCTGGCGAAATGGGTTCGGTACACGCACCGACAAGTGCCGCATAGATATATCGCAATAATCTATTGCGATGTGTGTAACCGATCGAAAAATCGTATAATCATATACGCTTGGGTTGCCAGGCGCGCTTACCGATGACATCAAGCGGCATATCGACCAGTTAGATCTTCCTCGGTCCCTACGAGCCCAACCGATTGAAAGCCGCCGAGCCACAACGCGCGACCAGTGCGAAACGATCTCATGCATCAATCCTCGGTAGCTGATCGGTAGGAGAATTCGATCTCGTGCTCGGATCGCATGCTGGACTACCGCCGCTCTGACATTCACGATCTTTCGCATATTTCGAGGGTACGTACATGCAAGTCGTTCGTCTTCATCCCCTGCAATCATTCCTACTCAAGAAGCTTACCATCACGAACGTAAGAAATCGAGACTGACGCAAGCAAATCTCAAAGTGCTCGAGACAAATTCGTCTTGTCCGTATTCGGTTGCGGAGAAGGTTTCGAGAGGAGCCGGAGAAGAGCGTGGAAACAACCGAAGACAAAAATGTTGATCTATGACACAACCGGCATTGTAGATCTTTACACACGCAACCCATTTCTTTGATACCATTTGCAATTCATCCAATGATCCCGAAGCATATCCTGAAGACTACAAATTCAATTTAGGACAGTTACGCCTCTTCCTAAAGGGAAGATAAAGATAAAGATAAAAATTACAGCGTTTCTAGATCCACAGGATGAACACAACAGTTTTTCTTAGCCTTTTCCAACCTCGGAAAAGGCTCAAGCCCATGGTACCACAACCACCGTATATATTTTCATGTCCCAGCTGCATCCGCTGCAATATCGCTTGGAGAATTATCCTCATGTCCCAGTGGCTCCCTCCGTTGTCCGTGTATTCAGTGAACTAGGTACAGGACTTATCGAACAGCGTCTTTAGGACTTCTATCCCCAGCGACTTCCTATTTGGTGCTTGGAAGTAAAGAGCTCCGCAACCGTGGACAAAGTTGTTGTCCCCATGGGCCAGTTGTCCCGAGTTCCACAGTCCACCGATACGAGGCCC
Source organism: Clistopyga incitator (assembly GCA_947507545.1). Classification (NCBI taxonomy): domain Eukaryota; kingdom Metazoa; phylum Arthropoda; class Insecta; order Hymenoptera; family Ichneumonidae; genus Clistopyga; species Clistopyga incitator. The sequence goes on along the minus strand of OX382173.1, from coordinate 1,024,255 downwards.
AACGCAACCAGCGCAACGAACAAAGATAAAAAGCGTCGTTAAAGTGAAGAGGGGGAGGCTCGAGGGTTTCGTATGGCATGGAATCGAAAATCGTGACGATATCCACGCGGAGAGAAGTCGCCACGAACGTCGTTTTCCGCGGAGCGCTACTTCGAAAGATCTGGAGTTGCCATTCCTGTCCCCTACAGGTAGCGCACTATTTATTCCAAAGACCGGCCTCGCTCTCGGCGAGTTCTCAGAGGTAACTCAGCCTCGGAAATACTTGGGTTCTGTGGTTCTCACAGTGGATAGGGAAAATATACAGACGGTCGAAGGAGACGCGCGCGCGAGTTCGCTTTGCTCGCAAACATACGAGAGATTCTCGAGGCGCAGCTCGCCTCGTAATATCTCCACGATACGGCGAGGAGAGGAGGAGGAGGAGGAGGAGGAGAGAAAACACGAAACGAAAATGAGAGTGACAGAAGAGCTCATTGGTGAACGTGGGGAAAAAGGAGAGCGATCGCGGCTAGCGAGAACGGGCGAGACGTGCTGCATTGGGCATGCTGGACGTGCGCGCACACGCGAAGGCAAGGTCCTCTTCAGCGTTGTGTGCTCGACCGAGTGATGCCCCGCGACTCCCAAGAGGCCCGCACAAAGTGAGAGTGACGTATATCGGGGGAATCCGTAGTTCGCGTGCTACCGCTGATCGTTCCAATTGCGTATATACACATATGTACATATATATGTGCACATACGAGTGTAGTTATGTTGGCCGGTTAACGTATCGGCCAAGCTCTTCGTTGGTACGGCGCCAAAAAATTCTCTGCACGAGCAGCGGCAGCACCCGCAATATAACTATTATATAGGGTACATATATATACGTGTGTGTGTGTGTGTGTGTGTATATATATTACGAGCGTAGAATATGCGAAATGGTATAATGGGTTAGGTATTTAAGTCCGACCCAGTCCATAGGAATTTTCTCAGGTTCTCGCTGATGCAGGTGAAACAGTAACTCGACATTTCTTCGAATCTATTGCGATACGGTTGCGATACGGTACACGACTCGTGGAGATCAACGTACGGTAGAGTCAAAGAGTAATGATTATCGTCTCTGCTCACTTGGGCTTCTCTCATCCCGCGTGCATTGCTGACACTGTGCTCTGCTAAATCGCTCGGTACACGTGCCTTCTTTTTCTCTTCTGATTCGTTCCATGTACCTCTTTCCCGAAGTAGAGCAGTACTGTCACCATGTTTGTTGCTTTTGTGACTTCCCTCAGCATTGTCACATTGTGACCTTATCGCAGTATCACCATAATTGCCACCACCTTATCGCTGGCGTTGTCACCTTGTTGTTACATGTTACCGCAGTTGTCACACGATGATGCTTGTTGACGTTACACCGCTGGACATTCATCTTGGCCGCAGTATAGTTGATTTTTCCTTCCGGGTCGCTACGGTTTCTCAAATATTCCGAGCATTAGTAACGCGTTGCCGGATCTCGAGCGAATTCCACGCTCGAATGCCGCACATTCGTGTCTATATATACTTATGTGTGTGTTCATATGTATATATGTACGTGCGTGTGACGATTGCATTCGTGGATCGAAGTAAAGATCCACTGTACGCATTTACGCAGAACCGCGACGAGTCATCTCGCGGGGAATGCCGTGCCGAGGAAGGAAATACACGAGAGTGCGTCTAACTGAGGGGTATTAGCTGATGCTGGAAAAGATCGGGCTACCGTGTACGCGTACTGTTATTACACGAGCGTGTGCGCTTCCAGCACGAGCGCGGCTCTCGTTCCGCCTTCTCCGAGACCCTCGATGCACTCTTTACGCACGCGACGTCGTGACGACACTCCGCTCTGCACCGCGCTGCAACATCAGGGTCACGCACGGACGATCAGAACCATTACTAATACCACAGATCCCTAGCGACTTGATTTTCCAACGTCGTGATTGAGTTATTCTATTAATTTGCTATATGCCCTTATTTCTAAGCAGTATTACGTGCCTCCCGGCCCGTTAATTTACACTCAATTATCCCGGCACTCGGGATTTTTTTAGTTTTTAGGTTTTTTATTATTGTGCTCTTATTGAAAAAGCTTTGGAATAGCGGAAAAAAATATTTTGATGAATTTTGCATATGGCGGATAAAATTCAAACCTACGTATCTCGAGAACGGCTCTGTCAATAGCGATGAAATTTTGCGCGGATGTTAAGCACTGACATTCCTTCGCTTGTACCAATTTTTACGATAATCGACCGAGCGGTTAGAATTTCGGATATCCGGCAGACCGTCTCTTAGCCCTCTAGCGGCCGCTATTTTGTCGGCTCACGAACCGAATAGTAGTTTACGAATAGAGTCATCCGAAATGAAGATCGGTACCGAGTTTGAGCTGAATCTGTAAGTAAGTTCGGCTTTTATCGCGTTTTTGGTTTTTCCGAAAAATGACGTTTTCGCCCTAACTCATGTGGACGATGGCCAATGAAGCTCAATTTTTTTCTACAACTGAATCAACGTTCCGTGGCAACGGACACAAAATTTCACGAAAATCGGTTGAGCCGTTTAGATTTCACAGCCATTGCAATTTTTTGCGAATCATCTATTTCTGAAAAATGCCCCTTAAGGAAATCAGACTGTGTGACGTGAAAAATGAGGAAGCGATGTGCACATCTTTGCACCGTTTTGTTTAATTCCTCTAACTGGTCCATTTATATACATATTTCGTGATGCCAAGTAATAATGACGTTAATGTACTTTTAAGCACGCCTTAAATTATCCCGTGAAGAAGTTATGGGATGTTTGGACAGACGTGCGTCGAGGTGGTTGTACGACGGAGACACGAAGACCACACCGCACGGTCAAACGCGCGGCGGAGGCGCCGCTGGCGGGCGCTCTCGGACACCAGGCCATTTCACATTCCCACGTCCTTAATATAGATTGTTGATACGGGCGTGAGCGAGACGCAGCGCGGTTCCGAGACTCGAGGATAGTCGAGTCAGAGAAAAGGTGAAATGGACCGAGTTAGCGAGAGGCTGCGTCGCCTCGAAGAAAAGGGATAGACCGAGTGACGCGAGCCACATTACGTACGGTCTAACAAAACGCGTGGGTGTAGCGGTATAGAAAGGCCTATACTGCTGTCAGTACTGTTACGGGCGGCACAGGTGCTTCGCGCCTCTCACATTTACACACTCTTAGAATCACTTGAGATAAGAGCAAAAAATGGCCTATGTGAAAAATCGTATTTCTAAAAAAATTAAATTAAACATAATAGCGGAAAAAAATAGATTTCTTCGTGTATCATTAGAATTCTCTTGAAATAAATAATTCATTCCTTTATCCAAAAGTATACATCAAATAATTTTACATTAATAATTTTGATATTAATGATTGTTCCATCAAATCAGTCGACTCTTATTTTGGTAAAATTGAATCTAGGACACACGAGTCGAATTTGCAGGATCAAGCATTAAAAAGTGAATAAAATCACTTTTATCACTTGTGGAAAAGGAACAAAAAAGCTTAGGCATTTTTGCGTTGAACTGGAATGTCCACCTGCTCTGGAATGCGATCGCATATAAACTGTCCGGTCTATGTACAGGTCCAGCAGTATCCAGAAACGGTAGAAGTCACTTTGAACGACGACAAGCACCTTGTGGTGTGTCTCGTGTAGGCGACCCGTGATCAATTGACTCTGATCTCGCGGGGCACAACACCAAACGTGGCACTATGTTGCGAAGCTCCGATGGCGGCGAAGAAAGGAATCGCCTTTGCGGAGAGCTGCTGCTGCTGCTGCTGTATTTTACTCTTCCCATGGTCTCGTCTCGTATCTACCGGTGGATATAAAAGCAAAGTAGAAGAGCCGAGTCACCGATTCCGCTCCACTTGCCGACAGCCTCCAACGTCGACAATGATTTATTTCACCGGATTCACAGTCGGCACCAGTGACAAATTACATTGATCTACAAATCGATTATATAGATTAGTGCTGATGGACGACAAGGTGTTTCGGCGGCGTACTTACTTTCCTCCGAGAATAGTAGTTCAGTAGATAATTGCTGCGACTTGTTTTTTTTTTCTTTTTCTTCATAGCGCCGATACTCGTTCGTTTAGAAATCCGCTCCCGAGTCCTCTTAAATAGCTGCACAGTGGTAGTCCTGACTATATATTCGAGTCACGTACGGGAATAAAACGGTGATCGTCGCGCGTTGAGTACAGCGTTGTGGGTTTTTTATCTCTCGTTTTTTTTTTTTTTTTCCTTGAAAATTGTCACAGCAGGAGTGATCGACTTACCGTACACGTCATAGCTACCGATTGCATTCTCGAGATCGGCGCCTCTCTCGACCCTGCTACTTCCAGCACAGGAAAACTCTCGACTCATACTCATATCTGCGATCTCGATTATATTCTTTCCTTGTGCTATTCCCGGAGACAATAAATCGTGACATTATTACAGTGCAACTCTGCCGATTGCGGAAATATATAACGAGTCATTGACTGCGGTTAATATTTCCTGCGAGTATCGGCTATTTGCGTCGATGGAAATTTCATTGCAACTTGTCAATGAAATGAATAATGCGTAATAACGTAATAAATTCATAGGTAACGTTGAAAAAAAATTGTCATTCTTGATTATTGCAATAATCGGTGATTAACGATTCCGCTAATTTATTGCCGATTTTCCATAATCAAAAGTAAGCTCTATAAGCCAACAGCACTTTTTTTTTTCAATGATCTCGTTTCACAGCGTTTTATGGCGCTACAAATCGCTCCGGGATTCCGGGCGTGCCGCTTGATTTGAGATTACCCGAGTAGCTGTAAGGTAGGCCTTCGGGTACCAGAACGGATTTGTCGCACGCGCCCCTAAATGGCCAGCCGAGTCCACGCCCGTATACAATTTCTCGAGTCGATTGCGCGCGGCCAAGTGTCCGGACGCGGTGGTGCTGCCGCGATAAAAACTTGAAGAACACCTCAGAACGGGCTCGTGCGCCACGCCGGTTCTCGCCGGCGCGCAGCCGCAGCCGCAGCCTCGAGATCGGTAAGCTGCGCGCGCGCGATCGCGCGAGTTAATGTTGCGCAATTTGCGAATCCCGTTGTCCCGTCTACGGGATACTATATGCAGTGACTTAAGAATCAAGGAGTCTGCGACGACGAACGAGGAGCGCAATCAAGGAAACCAGCTCGGCGATCGGTAGTCTTAAGCCGAATTAGGCATAGATTACTCCTATCGATCAATCGATCTTTGCGGTTTTGTTTTTTCACCATTTTCTTTTTTCCTTCGCTCAGCAGCGATTAGCAACCGATCGAGTCGAAGATCGGTAAGTGACGACGACAACGGAGAGGAAAGATCGCTCGATCGGCGATCGATCCTTACGAGATCGAGCCACCACGGCTTCACTCTCACGCGTAACTCCCCCGATGGCAAGTAGATCGATCGATCTACCGGTCGGCAATCAGAGACGTCGCGAGAATCAACTATCCAATAGGAGAGACTCGAGTATCCTGAACGAGTCAATGAAACGAATTTGCATTTACCGAGAGAGTTGCCACCGAATGGAGATACTCGTTTTACTTATACCGAAGGCTTTTTTTTCTTCTTCTTCTTCTTCTTCTTTCCGTGGAATACCGAGTACAGCGCACTTGTTGGACTCGTTATAACGGATTGACTTCCAATTGATTCTCAATCGATTACACCTGCTTTGCCGATACTGACTTTAATCGACAGAGCTGTCATTACGAAAACGTTTTAAAAAAATTCAACGATATTACAAATCGCTAATTTGTAATATATACTTATTATCGAATATTTCGTGACGTAAATTGACAGTATCATTTTTTTTTTTTTCATATTTCAAGAAATATCGATTTATTAACGATCTATTAATGAAATTACTAGAAGCGAATGAGTTTATCAATTATTAGTCGAAGCAAACAAATCGAATGAGTGTTTTCTGCGAATGCACTTAAGAGAGATTGTTTCCTGGGATCTCGGGTCCCTCAGGCGGAAGTGCGCTGTGGCATATCGAAGAGCCCCAAGCGCACTTCGGTAGCGCAGAGCGCGGTGCACGCTTGGATTTTCTCGGGAGACTAACTCACGCCGATGGCACCGTAACCCCTTTCACACAGTAGCAGTGACAGCCACGGATCATCTGGCGTACGGGAGGCCGAGATGCTGCGGCTAACTTAGCTACACACCAGCGGCTTAACTGTGACTGTGTGTGCACGCCGTCCATTTCGAGAGAGCCCGGCAGTCGCGCCACCGCCGGTGAGTCCACGATCTGAAGATTGCTACCGGAAGATTGCACGCCGCGGCGGACGAGAAACAGAAGCTCTCGAGTCACTACGAGGCATTCTCTCTCGCTTCGTCCACTTTTTTTTCAGCCCCCTCAAAAATTTGCCAACCCTTGTAATTTTTTTTTTTTTTTTTTCACTTAAAAAAATTCCAAAAATTTTTCAGTCTTGTCGCTCATTTAAAAAATCGGTTACCATGACAGAAAATCAATTTTTTTAGCAACGTCAATAAAACTTTGTTCTAGCGCAATTTAATACCTTATTTAATTGAACAAAATAATAAATAATAAATTGTTTGTTTGCATCATAACAAATATTCACCTCTCAATTACAATTTTTTTTTTTTTTTCGGGATATAGATAAATAAATAAAAATGAAAGCAGTAAACGCATTGAAAAAAAAATCCCAAAACACCTCAGATAATAAATATGAGAAATATGAGAAAAGTGTTCAGAGTCAAAAAGTGTTTCTAACGGGGAATATTTTTTGCACCGCCACTTTTTGATGTGCACCGTGCCGAATGCAATCTGTGATTCTCGGCGATGTTTCGTTGAGCGTCCACATGGCGCGGAGGATTTTACGGTCGCTTGCGCTAGGCTCGCCGGATGACACGTCATTTTCTCATCGCGCTCGCGTCCCGTGTCGCAAAAGATGTTGCCCGTCTCTCCGCTGTGTTCGTGTGTGGGAAATACCGTTTTTTTTGGGTTTCGTTTTGTTCCACGAGTCCAGAGAGTCCGTACGTATCTCGACATTCATTCACTTTGCCGCAACTCTATAGCTATACATAAGCACACGTGTTTTCTTCGAGATTCCGTATGCGCTTCTCTGTCTCTCGCCTCGCGTTACCGCGTTTTCCACTCTCGTCGGTGGTGCGTCTCGCTCGAAGACACACAGCGCCGCTGTTGGTGCTACTTCGGTGCTCACTCGGGCGTTTCAATCGGCGCCACCGCCGCTGAACAAAGTTATACAATTATCGTAATCGCTCGCTGATAATAGTGTTACGGTCATTACGCTCACTAAGATATGACTCCGGGTCTCTTAATTAATTGGTTCGAGAGTTGAAATAAATAAGCACGTAATGCGATTATTAATCGAGCCTTATTTATTAGGTGATATTAAATGTCGACAAGAATATTTATCAACAAATGTATCATTCTATTTTGCGTTATTTATTTACTTATTTTTTCTTTCACACTGAAAATATTTATATTTCGGTATTTTTTGTGAGATCAAGATTAAAGTTGAACGAAATATGATAGTAGTATTGAGAAACGTTTTTAAGGCAGGCAATTTTTTTTTTTTTTTTTAACGTGTATGTTATTATGCACATCTTTTAGCTGGCGAGAGGTTGTAAATTTGTTGATTCCAGAGCACGGACCCGTTATTCGAGCTTTCGGGCCTTGCTGACCCTCCCGAGATGATGCGACCCGTTACGGCCTCACCTCTTTGCCACCCACGCCCTACCAGCCAAACCCGGGCGATCGTCGCAAACGAGCTCCGAGTTCCGGGGAGACAACTTTTTCTCTTTGTGACTCAACGGGCGACGAAAAGTCCCGAGATCTTGTTTACGCTCGTCAACGATGTACCCAATCTCGACACAAAAATCCGCCTCACTTCGAGAATAGGATCGTGGATTTTTTTTCTTACTGCGACCACCCATCGCTTTTTTCTCCTCAACCACTTAAATCCAAATTTACGCAAGCAATTTTCATCCCGATGATTTCCGTTCGGTATAATATTTTCATTAAAAAAAAAAGATAAATGAATTGAAAATTCATTTTTTCAATTCCAATAAATCATTTACCGATCTCACGAATACTCTACAAATTAAAAAACTAAAATAAATAAACATTTAATGGTCCATAAATCAATCGAAAGTTCAACCGGAAGTTAAAAAATCCTCATAACCCTTGACCACGTTCAAGACGAGAACTTTATCGCCCATTACAATTATCAAATCTTCGCAATGAATCCATAAGCTCCTAACGCGAAAAAAAAAAAAAAAAAAAAAAATCTCCACACGTGCCGCACAATATAGTTAGTGAACCGAGAGAGCGAGCTTACAAAAGATTTGAAAACAGGATCGTAAATTAATGCCCGATGACCGTGTGAGCTAGCGCGCAGGATTGCAGCGGCGCTGCGCGCGCACGGCGGCGTCTTCCTCAAGCTCTTCCCGCACTCGGGATCGTCTCTCGAGAGAGAGTGCGCAGCATATGAGTTTTATCGTCGGCCGACAAGCGTTTAACTTTACGATCGACCACGCCGTATACTATACGAGTATATATACATGCATTCAACTCTTTCCTAGGCGGATCGGCATGCTAATTCTCGTGACGCGCGTAACATTAAACTCTGACGTTTAATCCGGTAGAGAGAAATGCGCGTGGCTCGTGCGCGCGGTCTTCTCGACCCTTAACCGGTCGCGACCAAAGAGAGAGAGAGAGAGAGAGAAACGTGAATACGTTAGAAGTGAGAGAGTCGATTTTCTCTCTGAGAGAGTTCACGCTGAAGAAAGACACAGTCTCTTCTCATAGAAGTGCAAAAGCTTATGTATATAATATAAGATGCGCAGTACCGAACGTTAAGCGCACCCGTCAATATCCTCGGTATATACACAGCCCGATGAGTCGTAACTCTTAAGCTTCTTTCACGCACCTTCCCATCGTCCACCACATGTTATTATGTTGAAGACACATCAGTACAGGTTAACCCCGAATATTTACAACGCATAGTTAACCCCCATTCGGTTAAATTACGTAAGGTTAACATTAATCGCAATGAGTTACCGATCAACCGATCACTAATTATTCTCTCCCTTTGTTTCCTGTGTTACAGTCATTCTTCGGCCGAACGTACAACAATCTGGGCAGCATATCGGAATGCAAGAACGGCGGCGTTTGCGTGATAAACAAGAAGAATCGTACGGCATGCAAGGCTTGTAGATTGCGCAAGTGTCTGATGGTCGGTATGTCAAAGTCGGGCTCGAGATACGGACGGCGATCGAATTGGTTCAAGATCCACTGTCTTCTGCAAGAGCAAACGAATGGTAACCAGGGCGGTGGCAATTCCGGTGGTCCTTTTGGAACGGGTTTTCTGCCGGGTTTTCTGCCACCGTCGCATTCCCATTCTCAGCAAGGAGGCGGTTTGTACGGCGTGAAGGATGGCAAGGATCGTGCGTCGCCCAGTCAAGAAGATCTGGCCCTGCAGTCCCATCTACTTCACGTTGCGATGCTCAAACAGGAACGCGAAAGAGGCAACAAGTCTCCGCATCCCGACGACGTCGCACTTCAAAATCAGCTGCGGCTATTGGCCTGGCAGAAAGAGCGGGAAAGAGCCAGTCAGCAACCGCCCGGCACGCCACCTCGCGAGGGAAGCCCACCACCATTCGGGTACAAACATCCGGCGTCGACGTCGCCCATGTTCCCGGTTAATTTTGCCCAGGATAAGATGGTACTCGCGTCGAGTCCGCCCGAAGTGTTCCGACCCTTCTTGCCGGCTTACAAAAGGACGGCCGACACGCCAAGCGACAGTGGCGCCTCTTCCGTTGACGGAAACGAACACGACGAGTCCAGGAGTAATTCGGCTCTGAGCTACTTCAAGGCCAGCGCCTCGCCCACCCTTTCCGAGCGGGAATTTCCCCCCAGGAAGATAAACGCCACTGTCACACTGACAACGAGCTACCATCCCCATCATGGTCTGGGCCTGATTTATCCACCGCCGGGCCTCGTGACACCAGCGACCTCCCAACACTCGCCACGAGGTGGCGACCTGTTACTCGTCAGTCCCAGCCCTGGTGGCCTTGCTGTCGAACAGGACGAACCCATTGATCTTAGCGTACGATCGAGCCGAAGTTCACCGAGGCCCAGCAGGACAAACGAGACTGAGGATTCCGCGTCGATCGTTGCGGAGGATCGGGGCACCACCAAAGACCAGGAAACCACCACCAAGAGCAAACCCTTGGACCTTACCCTCGGTGTCAAGAGGCCTGCGGAACTTCCGCTTACGCTATAATCGTAATCTCTCGCCATTGGCGAAAAAGTGAATTCACCTTTTGAGGCCGAAACTTTGGACCGACTCAATCACTTTTTTGGTGGCTTGCACCGAGCGACTCGAGCGACTCGTCCGACTTTCTCGTCTACTTCCTCGTTTTTTTTTTCTTCTTTTTTTTCGGTATGATGAGTTTTGTGTGGGCGACGAAGGCTTAAATGTAAACATCTTGTTGTTTTTTTTTTATCTCGCGCGGAGAATAAAGTAATATATGATGAATGAGCGTGTATTGATTCGTAAATGTGATCCAAGTCCGTTCGAGGTCATCCGAGCCATCACAGAAAGAGAAATGTGTTCAACCTGTAAATAATAAAAACTATCGCGATTAATTTATTGTGACAGTAGCTAGACGAAAGATTGTTTTATTTTGTATATCTGTTGTATCTCTCTTACTCTTCATCATCCTCTTCCGGTCTTCTTCTTCTTCTTCTTCTTCTTCTATCTTCTTTCTTCTCTCACTTTCACTGCGAAATTGTTTATTCAACAAAGTCTATGGATTGTGTATGTATATTCGAGTGAGGATGAATATTATATGAATAATTTTATAAAGATATCGTGAATAACGAGGCCAGTAGTGAAGTGCCTTTTATATATATTATATTTATGGAGAAAAAATAAAATAAAGATAAAAATCAATGAATGTATAAACGCAAAACGCACGATACGCGTAGCGCGGCATCGGATGATTCGCGAGTGTTTTTCTTTCTTTGTTTTTTTTTTTTCTTCTTCTTCTTCTTTAGGACTTAAGAGCTCTGTAGCCAGTAATAATCGTTGATTGGGGCGAAATACCTACGTAAACGTAATCTTCACTCGTTAGTCGAGTTTCTCTGGGCGCGGACGTCGAGCATTGTAGCGATCACTGCGGCGCTTGTCTTTCCTTAACGAACTGAATGGGTTCCACGTGGACGAGGAACCCATGCCGGTCATCCTGTACATATACCGATCATATTATTAATATTCACAGTACTTAATGTGTTTGTTTTTTTAATGATTTATATTATATTTTATTATTTCGGCAGAGTATCCTGGACTCGCCGTCCGCGTTACCCAGAGATTCTCCAAAATTATAATTACTATTAATCTGTAAATAAAATAGAGATTAAGAGGTGATGATCAAGCGGCCAGTACCCACAAGGCAAACGAAATAAATAATTTTTGTTTAATCGATAAAAAAACGAAATGTGTTTTTTTCATTCCCAATAATCAATCCTGCCTCCCATCGATCACTTTCGTTCATAACCTTAAAAATATATTGTGTTTTTACGTAAAAATTAAAAACCTAACGTTTTACTCTGAATTCTCCATATACTTGCACATCATTTAATTCCCATAAAAAAATGAGGCCCGCTGTTTGTTATACAAAAATGAATATGACAACGTAAAATTTGTTAATAATTATCGACAACGTCGAGGCCCGGAAAATCATTTGTTCCCAGACAATGTTAATCCGAACGATTCCGAAAGCCGTGATAAATAGTTCGATAAGAATGTCGTAAAATCAAACTTTCCACGGTGATCAAGTGCAAAAAGGATTGACATTTACTTAAACGACTAGTTTGTTTACTCTCCATAATGAATTCCGCTATAATTAAAAATGCAGATCAGAGAACGAGATACAGAAACTGCATCGCCGCAGAAACGTCAATTACCTCCGACGTCCCGGTGATTTATCCCAACTCCAATTATCGCCCATGTTGACATAATCGTTGCTGAGCCGAGGGACATGAAAAAACGCCGATGCCGGTGAAACAAAAAAGTAAATAAATAAAAAAAAAAATAAATAATCAAGAAGCCTCGATGGGAGAGAATGCGTAGCGGCGGCGGCGGCGGCGGCTATTCTCTGTGATCTTTCGGAAGGAAAATTTACGACTAAGTGTGCATTATAGTAGTCTGCAGCGTAAGTCGTGGACGTTAATTCTAAGTCGTTCTCTCGTCTCCTCGCCAGACGCACTTCTTTATCTTTCTCACTCGGAAATACAACGCGTATCTTCGTATTCACTCGTCTCTCAGTTCGACGACGAAGCGTCCAGAGGTGAACGCGCGCGCGGGGAGAGAGAACACCGAAGCCCCGGTAACATCTTTCCGTCCGAGAATCACTTAAGCCGGATATAAATCACACAGAGAGCTGCTGAGAAAGAGGAGGCAGCGCTGACGGTGCGTTCAGGAAAACGCACTGCCATACTGCGGGCTAAATCGATCGAGGGCGCTGCCTCCGTACTCCCGTACCGCTTTTATTATTAGTGTTGGTACAGGCTGTGTTGTAACCTTGAAATGCTCACAGAACTGAAGATAACGCGAGTGTGTGTGTTTATTCTGGTGCAGCACGCCATACTAAGGCAAATGCAACAGGTACTCACCATCTAAGGCGTTCATCGCACACAAATTGCACGCCAGAAGCTTGATTTTATTGCTAGAAAAAAAAATGGACGCACGCCTCGTTTGCAAAAATTACAGCAGCGGCTTAAGGAGGAACTTGACACTAATAAAATCAGTGCTAAATTAGAACGATCCTACAATTTTCTGGGGATTATCCGACACTTGTGAAGGCTTCCAGCAACGTGGAAATTTTTTTTTATTTGTGTTTTCACGCAGATATTTTGAAAAAAAATATTTATTCGGAAATTCTGTAAAAAAATTCTTTTGGATGTGGAATTGTCATTCGAAACGATAAATGTAACCTCGAAAAATTGTAGAAATCATGTATTGACGCGTCCCAGTTTCCGAACGCCTTAAAAAAATGCATCATTGGATAAAATTTCATCGCTATTTTTATTAAGATTTTACTAAAAGCAGCGATGAAATTTAAACGCGAAATACATTATTCACAATGACAAATCGAGCGGGGCCGTGATTAACAGAAACTCAAGGTCACGTAGGATTGTAAATCGCGATACGACCGTGCGTTACGGTATTTCAAAATAGTTTGCGCAATGACGTCGGAAAACTCACCGCAAGGTAGACTCATTTCTCCGCGACGGACGGTCGCAACGATTAATCGATCGTCCGGCGATGACGGTCACTCGCGGAATGAATACCGGTCAAAAATAGACACGCGATCAACAATAGGAACACCTACCTTACCAGTGCACGCGCTTACCGCCCGAAGCTGCACCCGCTGCGAGTCGCAGCCGCAGCGAGTCGCGGAGCGCGCGTGTACCTCTCGAGGCCCACAGACCGACGCCGCCGCGAGCTATCGCAACCGTGTACCATTAATCAGTTGCACCAGGAAGCGCGGATTGCAAAATCATCGAGTTACGGATACCTGCCTACGCGCTACTCACTCGATTCCGGCTGCTTGACCTTGGCAGGTCGATCGTTCTTTCGTTTTCCCGTCCCGTTTATAAACATTTGTGGCATGCTATGAGTATATATATATATATATAAAAAATACATACGCATGCGCTGTGATGCATCGATGACTGCTATTGTCCCCGGAAACCTGAACACGAACTCGACGTAACCCTACAATCGTAATTCATCCAATTAAACATTACATCAGTAATATTAATTATTTAATGTTCGTAATTAAATTTATGAATATTTAACTAATAAAATCGAAAACAGAAAATTTGGGCACGAAAATTCGTATTAAATGCGAGAGAAAAATAATATTTTTCCATTTTTTACACGTCATTGAATCCGAAATTCTCGATATTCCATATCGATTTCCGACTTCGAGAGATAAAATATTCGATAAATTAAATCACCAGCTGAAAAATGTTCATCGCGATGACATTCCTTCGTACATTGTCACCGGACGGTAAAACCTCATGTCGAGGGACTCGCGTCGATCGATAACCGACGGCGTTTTTATAGCCACACTTATTAAATAAATATATTCATTCACCTGTCTAATACATCCCGAGAAATATCCATTACCGGATTGAGAAGTTCGAGGCGAAAAAAGAGAGCGGAGATCGCGGAGGAAGACGTTTGCCGGCGGCGTCGACGGTGGCGACGCCGTCGGCCCTCGTCGTCAACCGCGACAAACGCACACGCGCAGTCGCGTGCGATCGGTTCTCGTTTAATCGTTTCGCGGCCGCGGATAAACAGACGTAGCCTCGGTAAACACTCGACAAAAAGGAAGCATAATGCCTCGTGCCCCACGGTCTCCGGATGTCAACGGTTCTCCTGGGATATGCACGCTCGGCCAGTGAATAGAAACCTACATATCGTCGTATGCGGGCAACGAGTATGTACACATCGGCTCGGCGGTGCACAGGAAAGCGAGCGACTTCTTACTTACGCTGTATACACGATAGAGGATACGAATAAGAAGCAGCTCGGCTCGTTCCGCGCTTCTCTCTTTAACAAACCGCGATGAACTTGTCGCGCGCTCGCTCGGCTACCCCGACTTTTCTATCTCATTTCATCTACGAATGATATCCGTTAGTTTCACCGATCTCATCGCGCACGCGTCGACGACGACGAGGCCTTTCTCTTCGTGTCAAAGCTCCCGCAGAGAGCGCGAATCTCTGCGACGGTTTGCACTTAGACCTTTGGATGCAGCATCCAGCGGGCAGAGAAACATCTCGCTCCGGACATCTTCGCTCCAATTTCGTACAAGGTAAGATACGTTGGCTCGAAACAAGGTAACCGCGAGACAGCGAGAGGCCGATAGACGCTATTCAAACGCACCTAACGAGGACTCCGCGAACTATCCTCATTATCCTTAAGGACGCGTCTCGCAATCCCAACCAAAAGGTTGTGGTGCGTTACTGTTTACGATTATCGGGGATGAGAATATTGAATGTTGGAGAGTTACTGTTTTTTGTTGCAATTTTACGAGGTTAATAACACCGAAAATTATGTAACCCTTTTTTCTTACGTGTTTTTCTCGAAACTAGATTTTTAGTTTTTTTTTTGCATGGAATGACTGGAGTTTGAAAAAAAAAAACAGTTCACTCGAGAGATTTTGAAAGAGTGATCACTGATCGATGGAAACTTTTGTTCGGGAATGTAATAATAGTGCATCCCGGTCGTTACTAAGTTGCCGGCAGCCCGTGGAGCAATGCAGGCACCAAAAATTAGTTCTTACGAGTGCCGCGTGGCACTCGTAAGCAGCGCAGAAGCGGCAGCAACGAAGACGAGGGAGGTTAGGGATCAACGAGGTCCCGATCGCTCGATCTTTTCCCAAGCGCGGGTATACATACTATAGGCTGGAAACCTGTATAATAGAACCGCAGCGAACGTTAGTCGCTTGCTCGCACGGCCCAATTAGAAGGCACGCGAGATGCCCGGGCGCATAATCAGCAATTTGTATTGTCGAGCGGACGTTCCTCGATACATCGGCTCGTGGCTTCGACATGTAATAAAAGGTAAGTGATTTAACGAGACGAGTCTCCAGATTTAGCCACTAAAATGCAGAATAACATTGTCATTTTTGCCTTCAGCTCATTTTATTATTTATTTATAGATCATCAAACGAGACTGCGCATCGGAATCCTCAAGAATCGCCGATAAATCGGCGGCAGAAATTTCGCCGATATCAACGTGTCATTTTAGCCATGGAAATTTCGGAAATTGCAACAACACAAAATTGCCGGCTTTTTGCGACTTCGTGGGATTTGACAAAACAATTTTTACACCGACTGTACACGTACATAGAGACACCAAAGCGTGTTTGAAAGTCAGAGGATAAGCTTAAGGCGAATTGGACCATCGACAGGTGGTTTTCAGGACGACAGGAGATATATGGAGACCTGTTCCGATTGAGCTGTACGCAATGGCCAATTATCGGCAATTTCCTCCAGTTATATCTTCATTTTCGGCGTAATTGATGCGCACGCATCAACGTCGTGATAAACACACGATGTCGAGATATGGTTCGGTGGCAAGAGTACCTCGCGCTGTAAGAGACTTCCGAAGACGAAGTTGAGGCATTATTTGACGCCTCGGCGCGATCGCTTAACGCGATGCATGAAAGTTACTCACGGCGATCGGTTGACCGTAAATTGGGGTTCGACGATGCGCCGAACTACCGACACCGAGTCCTCGGGAATCGAGCGATCCATCATTAATATCGCAGTCAAAACAGCGCGCAGTTTGCCTTCAAAGCTTTTTTTTTTTTGGAAGCTTCTCATCGTGCCGCTCTCGGATGACGTCACTGGACCAACTTCTTATGGGAATATTAATCGGTCACCACGAACCCCACGAGGAAAGGCAAAAAGGCAATTCCGTGGACTCATAAATCGGCAGGAGAATTTTTATTTTATTACTTGACAGTGAAGAAATTTCTTTTTTCCCGCTCAAGGGAACGCGACACGGACGACGGATAATACTTAACGACGACTTTCGCGCGAAATTTTGCTTAATATCGGAGGCGACGTCATCGTTTTCACCGGCGATCGGATCCACGAACGCAGCTAGTGTGTTCGTTCGCTTTTTGTTTTTGCTGCACGTGCGATTTGTCAACGATAACTGGGCAGGGCGATGCAAATTAAGATTGATTATGCACGTTTATGTTTTTACTTAAAACCACTATTCGATTTTTTTCTTTCCTTCAATTTTTTATTCGAAATTGAATAAGATCTTCCTAAAAATGGCAGTTGCGCTGATGTATTTGTCACGTTGACAGCTAATTCATAATCCTTCGGCTATTTATAGACGGTTATGAAAACTGTTCTTAAGGACACCATCTTATTTAATTTTAACAGAGAATTCAAAAAAAAAAATTGCACATAGTGGAATTTTATTCAGAATACGTTCTAAATTTACTTTTTATAAAAACACGTTCAGCTGTGAAGAGACAATTTTTTAAAAATGATCTCTTCACGCGTTCTCTCAGAATTTTCTGTAAAATCCTCTCATTTCTACATTTTTGTGTATGGGCCCAAATATGCAGAAAAAAAAATAACCCTAATATCTGCAATTTTTCGAGTAACCGATTTCATTTCATTTTGTTGCGTAAGGTGA
The DNA here is from genome assembly GCA_947507545.1 of Clistopyga incitator. Lineage (NCBI taxonomy): Eukaryota > Metazoa > Arthropoda > Insecta > Hymenoptera > Ichneumonidae > Clistopyga > Clistopyga incitator. The sequence goes on along the minus strand of OX382173.1, from coordinate 1,007,017 downwards.
CACGGAATGCCCCATATGGTCTCTTGTTTCTCCTTATCTCCACCTCATCCAATGGTCCACTTTGCGACCTCTCGCAAAGCCTGTTAATTATTAATGGACCGATTTGCCATGTTCGATCTCCGATCGCTTTTTACCGATCGAACTCGATCACACCCAACTGGAGACTCACGATGACCACGGACTGTCGAGTTTCGCAAGAGGCTCTAACTTTGCCAGCCGGGACGTGAAATGCCGTTGCGAGGAGAGTGTGTAACTTGAATTGGAACTTGGGCACAGTTCCACTGGACAAGACCATTGATATTGTAATGGTTATGTCGACGGCCGGTTCGCACCCGTTGACAAATTTGACAAAGTGCGCAATCGATCGGTCTTAACCGGTGCTAATCGATACAGCGATCGCTCGTCATTAGGCATCGAGCCTTGGCTGATAGAGTTTGCACGGTGCTCGGTCGAGTTCGACCGCTGCCGGTTGCCTGGAGATCTTGAAAGCATTCCGTCCGTCCGTCCGTCACTATATAAGCGAACGCACCCGACCATTGGCTTTTCGATCACGTCGGCTCTCACGGAAATCTCGGAGGCACTCGCTTTCCTCGCTTACCGAACTCCTCTCCCTTTCCCATTACTCGAGCACCGAGCTAACTGCTTTTCGATTCAGCACGACGACGACCACCGGTGACAACGCCACCGCTAATTGTTTCTATTGGTCGCCACGCGTATAAGTAAGTTAAATGGCTCATTTATGTTCAGACCGCTTTGGAGAAAGCGCGTTTTTCTCGGAACAATGACATTATGCCGGCAAAAAGTACACTTTTTTTCTGTAACCGGCAGAAGCTTATGATGTTTTTGCAATGACGGACAAATCAAACCAGATCAAACAACAAAAAAAACCAAAACAAACCAGTCCGGACTAGTTCGGACCACTCCAAACAAGCTTCTTTCCTCTGAATCGCCCAACAAACCGCGAAAACATGTAAAAACCGAACCGCATTGCCGGTATTTCATCAGCGAAAAGCTACAGACGTCAGTGTCGACCTGATTTTTTCACTGGGTCGGATGATTGCAGCGAGACGACCGGTGGGACGCGTTGGGTGCGTCACGTGATGCATGATGGACTCCTCTCGCGGTGTTACACGGTCACGCAGAAAACCGGCGTTGCACCTCCTACGATATTCAACACGAGCACCATTGCACCATAATATTATTAGATAAACGCTGCATTGCCAGATAGTGTGTGCCTGTATGTGGTTTACATAAGAGCCACGGTTGGCTGTGTGACCCCTCGCCTCCTCTCGATCTTTTCGCAGCGCCTCACAAACTCATCCACTTCTCTTATTCCACTCTGCCAACGTAAACTTACGCTCTATACATGCTAACTCGACTTCTTTGTGGAAACGTACAGCACACAGGACAGCTTCGTACCAGTTTGCACTTGTACACTCGTTTCTTAAGGCCTCTCTGTGCATGTACACGACTGTATATACCACAGTCCAGGACATACCACGATGTATAAGAGGTCTGTGAGGTCTGGCAAGCGACAAGTGCGATCTCCTCCTTCCTCAACATCAACCCAACTACACGAGAGTGAGCGCGTCCGAGTTCGAAGCTTTGGTAACTCGGGACGCTCATCTCGGAAGGGTTAATGGGGTTTCAGGAAAATTGCCTTCGCGCCTAGCGATAGCTCCGAACGCTATTGAACCATGTGTGTATATGTGTGTGTGTGTGGAGGGGCAAGGAGGGGGGGGGGGATATGAGATAGTGAGACGTGTGCTGTGCGTTCTAATACTGTGACTTTAAGGAGGTACCCAAGTATCAGGCTAGATAATATAACGCTAATTTGCGATAAAATATTGTACGATTGTAATTAAGATAGAAATATAGTGTTTGCCATTATAATTATCGAGTTTAAGATCAAAACATACGTTCTTCTCAGTGTAACATAATGTAATACCAATGTTTCAACTGGAATACGTGCATATGTGGATTTTTTCGACGACACATGTACGGGGCGTTTCAGGTCAAATCGACAGAATTTTCGTTTTTTTAATAATGTCTTTCTAAGACATTGTCCAATTCGAAATGAATGAATTGCATAATTGCATAACGAAATAAATTAATTAACAATTAATTCACAAACAATGGCAAATATTTTTCGTTAGATCTTTCAGTTTGTCGTAACATTTGTGCGTGTGTGTGTGTGTGTGTACCGGTATATTCGTTGGCTCTCGGTGACTCGGCTGAGATATTATCGGAAGGTGTTTTGCAAAGCCAGCACACGAGACCGGCCGGCACAATATCGTGGATACCGCGACACGCGGTAACAGGTGACGGTCCACGACCGATAATTCCGCCAGTCTCTCGATTCTCGTTTATTTCTTTCTCCAATTGCATGCAATACATTATTTATTTATTTTCCAATTCGAAATCAATGAATTGCATAATTGCATAACGAAATAAATTAATTCACAAACAATGGCAAATATTTTTCGCTAGATCTTTGAATTTGTCGTAACATTTGTGCGTGTGTGTGTGTGTACCGGTATATTCGCTGGCTCTCGGTGACTCGGCTGAGATATTATCGGAAGGTGTTTTGCAAAGCCAGCACACGAGACCGGCCGGCACAATATCGTGGATACCGCGACACGCGGTAACAGGTGACGGTCCACGACCGATAATTCCGCCAGTCTCTCGTTTCTCGTTTATTTCTTTCTCCAATTCTCGCTGTGCCTTATTCTCTTTAATTCTCAGCTCCATTCTCGACGTGTGTACCGCAGCGTTAAGAGGATGGACCATGCAGCACCACCAGCATCCTTACTCTCCGCGTGTAGTCCCGTCGAGCTTTCTTCTCGCGGAGAATATTCTCACCGTTCGGCGAGGCTCGAGGATGCTGCGGCCAGTACCAGAATCTCTCGCTGTAGCCTTGCTTCTTCGTTTCTCCTCGAGAGGGCGTGGGCGTGGGACGGAAACAATAATGCCTCGAGATCTTCCTCCGCGCTATGGGCGACCCACTCTCTGGAATTTCGATAGAGCGAGCAACAAGGATGGAGATTAAATTATATTTATCCCCCATGTTAGCTCGAGGTGAATTGTTATGCGCCTGTACTTCGATATAGATATACGGTTGAGCATTTGTTTCGTGGGATTCTAATTTACCCAAGCTCAAGTCATCGCGTCGATTTATTTAGGGGCATCGAGAGAAAATCTAATTGCAAAAAAAAAATTAATTAGGTCCTTTAGTATTCAATTCAATATTTTCCAGAAAAAAAAAGGAAAATTGAAAAATTCACATTTTTAATAGTGCCGAAAATTTCGGAAAATTTATCTGTTGTTTAGTTGAGAGACAAATTTAAAAAAAATAATTTTTAATCAATTATTAATTAGTTAATTTATTTGTGTAAATATTAAACGACCGTTTTGTGATCCAATTCGGTATAATAATAATATTTTAATAACTATAATCAGATCGAGGGTTGCATCTAATGCCACGCATTTAATAATCGTATTTTGTGATTATTATAGATCAATAAAGTTAAGATCGATAAGTGGCTCCCGCGAAATTATGCAAATTAATGGCACAGGCTCGTAAGTGTTGGCGATAGGGGGCAGAGCAGTATCGCGTTTCGTATGCGCGCCAGGTGCATCACTTTTCCCCTCTTTTTCTATTGCCACGCCATCGAACCACCATCGGCACAGATAAACGACGTTACGCTTCACCGAACCCGCCGCGCACCAGCGCCTCGCATCGCATTGCGTAACGCGAACCATCGCGGATCGTAAGGTGATCGGGTCGCGCGACCCGCGCGCAGCATCTCCTGTTGGGCTGGACCATATATTTGCCGGCGCATTGCCTCGCTTACCTGTGCTTGCCTCATGAGAAGGTATATGTGTTCCGCACGATATCCTCGCATGAAAAAAAAATGAAAAAAAAAGAGGGGCAAATAATAAATGCAATACAGAGAAGAGTATCCATATATCGGCCACCTAAGAGGAAATCTCAATACCTGACTCTAAAATAAATTGAAAATCTACTTAGGAAGCAGCAAAAAATTATTTATTTATTTATTTATTCATACAATTTTCGTATGATTTTGAAAATCATAAAATTTAATTGTCAATCACGTTTGTTTTCATTTAAATATTAAATGAATTATGATAATATTAAATATGATAATATCCATCAGAGACGTTGAGAAAAAAATGTCGTTTGCAATTGGTGAAAAAATTTCTTTCATTGCTCTTGAAATTCAGACAAAAATTCAAATAAATCCCCAGCGTCACATTCTCGCTAGCGATAGCTCAACAAATTAATACAGAATCGTCTAATAATTTTTCTTCCGCCGTTGCAGTGCATCCTTAGCAGTCGAGACGTTCAATACCACGTGGCCTTGGATTGACGACTGGATGAACGGACGGACGGACTTTTTCCTTTTTCTTTTTCTTATCATTATTATTTATTTGCCGATCCCCTTGTAACGCTTTCTGCGACTAGTGAGAGATGATCGAGCACTCCTTTCTCCATCATCTACGCGATCGAGTGCATCAGCGCTCAAGCTATACGCGCCACGATCACAACGACATGGACAACGACAAATGAGAGCGTCAATCGTGCGATTGCATTAACTATACACGCATCCAATTGAATTAACGATCGTCAAACGCGTCATCGTTGCGGAAGACGAAGGGAAAAGTAAAAAATGATCGAGAATGATCTATAGATCCATCACATAGTCACACAAGCGCGCGCGAAAAGTCAGACACAAAGGAGATCAAGAATATAAAACAATGGGAGACACCATACCGATCTATAAATCCTCGAATACCGAGAGCGTCGAGCACACGATTCAATTTCTTTCCTTTCTTCGTTTTCTGAATAAAAGCCCTCAGGTGTATTTCGCATTGTGTCTCCCAGGCTCGCCGAGTTATGATTTAGCAATTTATACCGAGTGAAAAGAAGATCGAGAAAAGAGACGCGAAAACAACAGAAGGTCGTTACGTACCTTCGTGAATAATAATGCATAACACATAAAGCTAACGTCCAATGTATACGTACAACGTACGGACGTAATACGTACTTGGAATAAACCTTTCGATCGTCCATCTTGAGGGATATATTTTGTACTTGTTGCCTGTTGCAGGCCATAAAATCGCGACAGCGAGAGCGTTAGAAAATTAGTAACCGATCGAGACCGAGAGTGGAAAGAAGGGCACACAAGAAACAAGACGAGCGGTTTACTCAGCCGGTGGCGTCGATCCAACGGGCGACCCAATCAGCGCTCAGCGCCGGGTCGCGGCCGAGACGGAGGATCGCGCAAGAGTGCAAGTGAGTATGCGCGATGGAAAATATAGAAAAGATCTGATGCTACTAGCGCACCGGTCTACAGTGCACACTCTCGTAAATATTCATATTAATAATCGTGGATTTTTGATTTAAAAAAAATAGTAAGAGTAGTAGTAAGAGAATTATTGGATTTGGTTCCGTTCGATACGTTTTATAGTTTTCCGTAAATTAATTTAGTCACGATATCAGAAATTAATTTAAAAAAAAAATCCACCTGCTCTGAAAATTAATAAAATTATTTAACTTATTATTTATTACACTTTCAAAATAATCGCTGATAAGAAAATTATTGTTTTTGGTTCAACACATTTTCGAGTATTACTAAAAAGCTCTCGACACAAAATTTCATGAATTTGGGCATGAAAACCAAAAAATTTTATTGCAGGTCAATGTAAAGTTCACCTTTTTCTCTCGGCAATTTTGTTTAAATAATTTGTTTCACGAACAAGATTCTTGGTATTGACTTATTTGTGATATTTAGGATAGAAAATGGCGAATTAATGAATTGGTAACTGAAAGTGCGATTTGTGCGTGGGCGTGAATTGATGGGAATTGGCACTGTACACATATGATACCGGTGCTGTTATTTCTGCTACCTGTGCCAGGCCCAGCGCATCCGTGCGCCGTCTACCGAAGAACATACGCGCCAACAAACGGCCTGCCGGTCGATAGCTAATGGCATACGTATCGCAATACGTATGCCGTTGACGTGGGGGGAATTGCGAATATTGCGAATGTGGCTGTTCGCCGAGGCGAACGCCACTTCTATCGTCGGATCGGCGGACTCGCGGAAGGTCGGAGGTACACAGGGGCCCATCTTCCCGACAGCAGAATCTTCTCCTCTCCTCGCTGTATCCATCTCCGCGTGTATTTTCCAAGCTCGGGTTCTATCGAAAGCTGACGCGCCGATCCGTGGCGTTGTACGCTTAGAAATCACATGAAATATTCCACCGCGGCAGGTACACAGTACTTACTTTTCGCGTCTCACAGTAACTCGATATTCTTTATACCAACTTTCCATCCGTAATTCATTTGGAGCGATTATGTACAGCGCAGTGTGTTCGCAGCATTTGATGCTCGCAATGCGGGAATGATCCTCGCTAAATTGACGCGAAAATAGCCTGCGAATACCCGGAAGTGTTCACGTGTTCGTAACGGAAAACGTGCTCGCAAAAATGGGTATTTTATCACGGATTACTTTGGTTAAGGAAATTTTTCCAAAAATGCCATTTTTTTTGGAAAATTCTTCGGTTGAGAAAAGTGATACTCAGGATCATTTTTCTAAGGAGAAAAGTAAACGTTGAAGGAGCGGAATACGTGAAATAGAATTTTTCTTCAGGGCAAAAAAACGTGAGGTTCATATGGAGAAATGTTATTTTGTCATTTTTTTTTTCCCGCAATGCGGGAATAATCCTCGCTAAATTGATGCGAAAATAGCCTGCGAATACCCGGAAGTGTTCACGTGTTTGTAACGGAAAACGTGCTCGCAAAAATGGGTATTTTATCACGGATTACTTTGGTTAAGGAAATTTTTCCAAAAATGCCATTTTTTTTGGAAAATTCTTCGGTTGAGAAAAGTGATACTCAGGATCATTTTTCTAAGGAGAAAAGTAAACGTTGAAGGAGCGGAATACGTGAAATAGAATTTTTCTTCAGGGCAAAAAAACGTGAAGTTCATATGGAGAAATGTTATTTTGTCATTTTTTTTTTTAGGGAGGAAAAATGATGAAAATTCTCTAATGAAAGTTCAACATGCTTTCTGCGATTCAACAACCAAAACAAGGAGCCTCGTACCTTTTTACGTCGTACCGACTGCAAAATCGGTCCCACGGGCCATTTAACGGTTAACCGCGGGTCGGAGGAAGATCAAAAACTCATTCGGCGGGGATATTCGCGAGGAGTTGCAATAGGAAGCATCCCAGGATTAACATATCGCGTGTGTTACACGGTCGCGTGCTTGCCAATCGTTCGCCTCTTTTCCTTCTTGCCTTCCCATCGTCGCCTCTCCGTAAGAGAGTGCTTATCGAGATTAAACGACCAACAGAAACACCGATAGATAACAACGACGGAATATCACGACCGGAGATGTCCAAAATGATAACCCTGAACCGCTCATTTTACTAACCGATTTTTTGCCGATCTCTCGTTGTTTTGTCGATATTCACGCTCAGACGCTATACACAATATGAACAGAATCCACTAAATTTTTTCTCCATACCGATTTTTTAAAATTTCAACTCCAAAACGTTAATAGTTCAGATTGTATAATTTTTTTTCTTCCTTTTTATATTTCAACGAATCTGAATATTGGACACAAGCAATTGACTCTTAATTGCATACATTACTCAACCACTGAGCTTTAATAATTAACTAAAAATTTTTAATCAATTCCATTGAAACTCTATTCACGTAAATTTCCACAATTCCCTGAAACTTGACGTAAATTTTTTTCAAAAAATGTACATAAATCTGAAAGTTGGAAATTGCTTCCTTATAAATTTATGCACACCTTTTTCTTCATTATAGTTTAGTAAAAAAAAAAAAAAAAAGGAAAATGACGGAAAGAACAAGCAAAAAAATTTCGCATCATTTTGCATCTACTTTTCCTTGATTGTCTTACCGTTACTTCAGCTCATAAATCCTGCATCAATTGTCTTTTGAATAAAAGTTGTGTGTCAGCTCGTGGCTCGTTTAAGCGGATTGCAGTGCCCTTAGGCGACCGTTTAATCTCATGATTCCGTAAATCGTTTCTATCCTTCTTTTTCTCACTTTCAAGGATAGAAGGATAACGATCCCGCGCTTAGCAGTTCCCCTCACAATTACCGGCTGCGCCGATGCACAGGCACAAATCGTGAGACGTTCCCAATCAATTTTTGCCGATGATTCTCCGCAGCGTAGCACTAACTCGATCCCTCGTCCGGCCAAGTGTCGAACGATGTGCTCTCGAGCAATTCCTTCATAACCGTTCGTTACTTCAATTGCTCTCGGTGTCTATGGAGTGGCTTATATATCATCGATGCAATTCTTCAACCGATTTCTTACCATTTCAATGTGCATAGGTGAGACCGGGGCGACTTGAATCACGAATAAAAAGGGTTAAGCTCGTTTAAAAATTGTCAAATAATTAAGACACCTCGTCTTTCACTCATCGAACCAAACAATTAATTTTTGCTCATTGCAATACAAGAATTCCTCAATACCGACTACTAAACTTAGTTAATTTTTTTTCCTGTAAAACTGAGGTTAAACCCAATCGCCCAATTAGGCATAATAAAAGCTGGACAAATTTTTTGCAACACGATAATTGGCTCATCAATAAAAATGATCACCCTTGTGATCCATAAATCAAAATAGCCTTCCTTATAACCGATAGTTTAAAAAATCGATTATAAAAATACATTAAAAAATTAAAAAATGATCCGATTTGCCCCGGTCTCCTGTGTACGGCGCTGTTAAGCTCAGGGAAGAGGTGCACCTCTCTTCAGGATCGATGCTAAGTATACGAACTATCGATAGTAGCGCGAGAACGGATCGTTACACGTTTTCGCGATTCTCTGGCTTGCGAAATAAGTATGACCGCCTTCACCTCGCCCTTGATGCTGCGAAGGCGCCCGTTACCCGAGTCTCTACGTACATGCAGACATACATATACATATATATATATACATATATCGGTACATATGTGCAGTCGTTATATAGCGTATAGGGGGTTCCCTCGATCGCAAAACGCGATAGATCACACCGCGCCTCTGCTGCTAACTGCTGCTGGATCATGCAGCACATATCTCGATTCCCGCGACTTTTCACGAGAGATCGGTCGAAGGCCTTCGAATCGCGAATGGATTGCCGATCGTCCGGCTTGCAATCTCTCGACGGGGCGCTAGCGTATATAGAATAGAGTGTAAATATATATATATATATATATGTGTGTGTGTGTGATGGCAGTAGGTTGGTGTATCAAAGCAAAGGGGATTGACTTTTTGCAATAAATTGTAGTGGCTTGTACTTGTGTGATGGGAAACTCGAGTTTTCTCCATCGGAAAGTCAGAGGTTCGGCTAATGCGTCGGTAGATTCAGTGGGAAAGGCACAAAGTGCAAATCGCGAGGAAAAAAGGCTTGGTTAAATAAGCTTCCACTAAATTATTGGTTATTGTTGACTGGCACTTGGTTAGAATAACAAATCATTGGCTTAAGGCTTTCCAGTTTTGTTGGCAGCATTTTCAACCACGTTTTTTTTGGGTTTGGAAGGTTGAAACATTTTTTTTATTTATTTGTTGCGGTGTCTATTGCTGTGGTTAACGTTTCTTTTTTTTTTTTTGGTAACGAAGCTGACGTGAGTCAAGAGCTATTGAATACCGAAAATAATTCGCGTGTCTCCGGGGCTCGAATTATTCTCATAATTTCGATAATAAAATTTATATCGCCTCACTCTCGCTCATCTTCATCCTCTCTATGGTATAATTAGCGGGAACGCGGTCGCGAGGTAATTGCCAGTTCTTTTTGGGGCTACGGCCGGTCGAGCACGTGGAGGTGATCGAGGGCAAAGCGAGGAGGAACAGACGATTCGGGATGTATTGGATATTAGGGCGCAACGGAAAAACTTGAAGGCAAAATCATCATTTCTCAATATCAAAAATACATATTTAAATAAATTGTCCTTTTCCGTATAGATAATACCATTAACATATGACAATGAATTCATTCTTTAAAAAAAAAAATTCATAGTAACGATATTAAAATACGTTTAAATTTTAGCGATCAAATAATATACCGCTAATTATAACAATTGTTACAATTTCTCCAATCAATTAAAAAAAAAAAAATTAGTATACCACGAGGTACACTAGATAATCCCACATTATAACGTCAAACATCCCAAGAAAATCAATGTCTCCAGGAAGCTAAAAAAACTATTCCCATCGGAGAGTACAACTTTTCTTCGTCTGTGTGAGTGCATCTTAAAGGAGCGCCGATTAAACACATACACACACGCCGATATAGAGAATAGAGTGTACTTATACATGTGTATGTACAACAGTAGTAAGTACCAGTAATGCTCAGACGAGTGGAGAGCGTCCGCCGCGACGCACACTTGAGTGATATAAAACCGGCATTGGGAATAAATACTCCATTACGGGATTACCGCGAGTCGCGACGGCAGAGCAGCGGCAGATCGGCACAAGCAAAGCTAAATATTCATGGGTGAGCTCTTTCTCCGCTTTGTATAGTAGCGCTCTTCTTTAACCCCGGCGCATCCTCTCGATACAGAGACCGAGAGATCGGCACTGAGCACTCATGGGACTTTAAGGGACCTTCCGCGCTCTCGTCCGCACAAATACCATGGCAAATCACTTTGCCATATACGTGAGACTACAAGAGACGTCGATTCGCAGTCGCATTCGCCATTGAAGCGTACTGCTCTCCCGTAGACCGAGAGATCGGTTCGAGAGCTCTCTTATCCCTAACTCGGACATTCGCTAACTCACTCGTACTCACATTTTTGCTGTACTCTCCCGGGAATACGATCGGTGATGTTTTTCTTTTCGAAATCCGCCACTCGAAGCGAAACGAAGGATTTGCCGGAGGTGAGAAGGAGAGAGAGAGGGAGAGCGATCGGCAGATCGGTATATTTACACTCGATCGCCATTCCGTTGACACCGCTCGACTGGGAAAACTGTTTTTCCAACACTTTGCTGTAAATACCGATGCCATAGTAATTCCTAAGTGGACTCGGGGAAAAACTATGGTGTTTATGTGAACGAGTGTACATGTCTTTTTGTGCGGATGATAGAGGAAAAAATTTCTAACTGCTCAATGATAAACGCAAGAGATTTTTTTTTTCATCAATTTTCTACCGCAATATTTTTGTCATTAAGAAAAAAGAAAAAAATGTTTACTCCCATAAAACACTTGACGCTTATTTTTACGGTGACGATTTAATTTTTTTTAGTCACTCTTAGGAGGCTTTTTATTTTGCCGATTTTCTAATAAATTTAGAAGAAGTGTGGCGATGTCAAGTATTAGGAGAAATTTTGTCGTCTCACAAAATGATACGATCCTTTGACAATGTCACGCTATCGCTACTCTCACTTATCCGAAGTGCGATCTTTTACCGATCGCTTTCAAATTGTCACTGGAAAATTTCTAATGGAAAAAGCTCGTGGATGTGTAGCGTCGATTACTTATTTATTTTTAAAGCGTATGCGAAACAAGGTTTACTGCATAAAATGAATTTTTCCGATCGGTATCAGGCGCACCCAAGGAAAGCAACCTGTTCGATTGCACGATTTTACTAAACGATTCTTTCAGCAACACCGTTTTCAACTAATCCTTTCAACTACCGCTGAATAAGTGAACAGCAACTTGTTCACTTGCACGATTTTACTGAGCGACACTATTGCGACAAATGAGCACTTTGCAAGCTGCCAGTGATACCGATATTGCGATACCCTGAAGAAGATCAAAGGCGAACCCCACCAATCATCATCATAGTCCAGTTTTCAGAGAAAAAATCAAAATTTTGTGTCACTGCCATACCCCAAACCAAGCAATGCAGTTGCTTACAGTTTTCACACTTGTGCTTATTGCAAAAACATGTTCGACTCGCATTATGATCGAAACATCAAAGAAGAACGACCCTTTCCAGCTGGTCCCAGCAGTGGTAAGTTCAATCCATCAATAATCTCGCCATGACTCCCATTACTACGACTTCCCATCAGAGTAAATCCAAAACCTAATGATCGGTAACCATGAATGGAAATTTCAGGTGAAAATCCTGACGACTTGCTACAGAGACCAACTGAGCGTCGTAGGCTTTGCCGGAAATTCCGGTTCGTCTTTCATCGAGACACTGCAGTCTTCAGCATCCGTTCCAGTGACTTTGGTGGACAGTGTCAGAAGATTCGTGAGCAACGCCACGGTGCCCCGAAAAAATCGGTACAAGCTCCGATATTTCGTCGTGCAAGCTTCGTCAGGAACGGAGCTGAAGAAAACCTTGACAGCCATGAAGAGTTCATTGTGGTGGAATCACAAGGCCTGCGTCCTGATCCTCGCCTGGTTGCCAACGTCCGAAGACGGATGTTCCAAAGCATTCGCATTGTTATCCGAAGCCTGGAAAATGGATCTTCTCAATTCGAAGCTCGTGTGTCTTGATCCCGCAGAGGAGATATGGATTTACACCTACAATCCGTACAAGGCGTCGGCACCGGATCGTTGGAATGTGTTCGCCACTTACAGCGGGCGAAACGGTCATCCTTGGACATTGTTCAAGCGAAGACACGAAGAGAACGATGAAATGTGCAGGGATTTGGACTTCGACAAAACGCGAGATCTGAACGGCTATGCCATTCGTTCCAGCATGAAAAATTATCCCGGATCCGTGAGCGTGAACTTGAATCCGAGCCCCGGAAAGTACTTCGAAGGACCGCTCGGTACTGTGTGTAACATGATATTTCAAGTCATGAACGCAACGCCGGAATTGCTGCTCTACAATCAAACAAAGTCCTTGTCATTCGCTGACGAAAGTGGAAGGGACCTCGTGATGGACACAGTGGAAGGCCGCAGTGACATACTCTTGAATGAGCGATACGTGACGGTGAGGGAGAACATATCGACGACCTATCCTTACATACGGGGCGGCTTGGGGATCCTGACGAAACACAGCGATTCGATGTCCGAATTGAGCAAGATCATATCGGTTGTCGACAGGAATTCGCGGAGGGGAATCTGCTTGGTTATCGTGATAACCGTCCTCTACTTCATCTTCTTTCTGCGACAAGATCCCATGCCGGCCACGCTGAACACCTTGCGTTTGATATGCAACTCGTCACTTGTGAGCATACCCGGAAATCTTGCGCCGAGATTTTACCTGGGCAGTCTTTTTGTATTCGTCGTGACCGTTCAGGCGATTTATCAGGGAAAATTGGCCTCGCTGTTGACGACACCGATATTCTATCCCAACGTCGATGCGGTGGAGGATCTCGTTGATCGTGGATACACGGTCTACGCTTACAAGAGTCTTCAGCGTTTCTTCAGCCCCTCGGACTTCGCGGGACGTTACGTTCCACTGGACAAGTTCTCTTGTGCCGAATACGTGGTGAATGACCCCTTAGCCGCTTGTATTTTGCCGTACACTTGGCTTATTAAAACAACGATGGAACTCAATCTGCACTTGTCGAAGGACGAGGTCTTCAGAACATCTCTGTCGTTTGTGATACGAGACGACTGGCCTCTCGATTCGAGGGTCACCAAAATCACAACGTCCATGTTCGAGACTCGCGTTTATTCGTACGAGATCTTAAGACCGGTCCAGCGTGCAATTGACCTTCACAAGATATTTCTAAAGCACCAGGAGGATCAGCAATACCAAAGTATTTCCTTGGACGAATTGTCGTTCGCTTTTATCATCCTTGGGATTGGAATCACTGTTGCGGCTTTGTGTTTCATTGTCGAAATTGGATTTCCACTCTTCAAGGTTCTCGTGGCTTTCTAAAGAGAACGCAATTACGGAAGATTTTCTGGTTTATTGAACGGATAAGGCAGAACGACCGTCCCAAGTGGTTCTCCAAGTGTTCGCTCTTCAACCTGCGACTAATTTCACACTCGTGAAATCAGACGACGATGAGAGGTAACGACTCGCATTGCTGATGTATCGACGACGAAGAGAAGCAAATGACTTTGGGGACACACGAGCGGTAAATTAACGCGTTTACCGGGGAGAAAAGTGGTTTATGCTCTTGTGTATCCTGTTTGTGCGGTGCACTCGCACGGCGAATTACCGATTTGCCAGCACTCGAGTATCTTAATTGTTGGACCGTGCAATAAAGTCACCGAATTTCGAGATACAAGACGAGCGAATTTGGGGGGTTTCGCTTCGCCGCTGAGAAGCGCGGGAAAGAGGGAATTATTGGCGATGATAAATCGGGGGAGGAGAGATGGTATTGGTTATGGTGAGCCTCGGAAACGGTGTCGACGATGAGCCCATGTCCATGTCCATGAGGGCCCAAGTCCTGCTATGTATATATTCCAAGCAAGCGGACAAATCTGTCGTTCGAAAAAAGAAAGCCCAACGATATCATGTATATACTATATAGAAGTGTTCCTATTACATGCACATGTATATATATATGTGTGTATATAGGTATTTTTAACGGGTTGCCGAAGTCTGCGCGCTTGCATCGTAATAACACGTTACGCGCTCGCAGCGATCGAGCCAATATATTAATTACCGCTCAATATACTAATTACTGGCCCTGTAATTTTCTGCGAGATGCCGTGGAATATCACGCCGTGTTGCCTCCACCTTATACACTATTTCTCTAAAATAATGGATATATTATATGAAGCTACATTAAAATCTTGAAATTTCTTCTGATCCACTTATATGCGTTTACTCCTGGTTGAGTCTGATACACTTTCAGTTCTACACATTAACATAAATAGTCGCATGATAAGGTAATAATAGTGCAGTCGTGCACAAAATTCTTTTACAGTAGGTTGTCGCGAAAAAATGTCCGCTTACAATTTCATTCGTGTAAAATTTAGCTCAAATACGTGTTTATACACGAAAAAACGTGCACAACTGGTCGTGCATAGTTGGAAACGATAGAAATTCTTTTACAGTAGGTTGTCGTGAAAAAATGTCCACTTACGATTTCATTCGTGTAAAATTTAGCTCAAATACGTGTTTGTACACAAAAAAAAACGTGCACAACTGGTCGTGCATAGTTGGAAACGATAGCCCAATAGCCTATCCGAACGAAAAGCGCCCTCTGTGCAGAGATATGAATAAACGGAAAACACGCACGCCTCACAATACCATCGAATGCACTTACCTCCGGTCCGCCACCCATTCTCCATCTCCACTGCCTCGTAAAATCCACGTACGTGCATATGGAGTGCAGCACGACGGATCTTTTCGATGAGAAGGCGAACCGGCACTCGTGCAGCATTCAAATGAAGAAGCAAACACACCAGGACAAACCTCCGAGCCAGAAGCTGGATCGCAGGAAAGGGGGCGCTGTGTGCAAGGCAGTGTGTGTGTGTGTGCTCGCGACAATAATGCATTCTTCGGTGATCCCCGAGTCACGAAGCGGTGCGCGGTGAACGCGAGCGACGACAACCGCGCGCGGCCGTCGTGGAGGTCGACGACGGGAGCTTAAGCCACGTTGGATATACAAGCAGAAAGCGATCGATGTCGATCTATCTTTCATTCCCACTCCTTCTGTGTCTTTCTCTCTCGGACCTCGAGGATCGTTCGCGTCGATATACGTCGACACTGCGTCATCGCTCCGGTGGTCTTGTTATTAAAATGAGTAGGTGGGGGGAGAGCCGAGTGAGTGGATCCGATTCCGAACATCAGATAATGCCCCCGATGATACTTTGCGTGCGAGTGTCGACAGGTGGAAGTAGGTAGACGCTCCTAGCTAAGCACGCCACGCGCTCACATGCGCGCCCTGTCCGATATCCCATATTTCATATCCGAACAATAGAATTTCATGTAGCTCAACTTTTGAATGTGGACCATTGAAGTGTCTTGTTTTCACTCTAAACACTTCGAGTGAATCAATGTAACCTACAAAATGGACGTTTCAACGCGGGCTTTCGAAATGTAACGTTACGTTTTATTGGCAAACAAACGAGAGATCTGACGATTAATGTAACATTAACTTTTGTTAAACTTTGGACATTTTTGTTTGCAAAATTTCATTTTTTCGAATCGCATTTATCGGTTCAATCTTCATTCATATTTGAATCTGTGGCGAACACGTGACACCTGCGCTTACAGTGCTGCCAACGGTAATCTCCGATCTACCAATGACACTTCAGGGAATTAATGTAACCCACAAAATGGACGTTTGCAAGATATCCAGTTTTTTTAATCATAGCCCAACGTACTTGAAATCTCATTTTGTTGGAATTGCATTCATCGATTCGATCCTCATTCATATTTGAATCCCTGGCGATCACGTGACACCTGCGCTAACAGTGCTGCCAACGGTAATCCGCAACGGAATATAACGATCGTAAATTTAAAGTGAATATTCCAAGCGATGGAATAGGAGTGACTGTTGTTCAACTATCCGACCCTCGCCCTATTACCATAAGCGAACGATCACCGTCAATGTAATAAGAGGAAGACTTTACTGTGGGCAGATATATCCTAACCTAGAAAACGTAACCGGCACTGGGTATATTATATATGCCAACTACCGATGCACAGGGCTGAAGCAGTTGGAACAAGTAGAACGTTTCTGATGGAAGTCGAGGGTCAAGATGCGACGTACATAAATCCTTATGGGTATCTAAACCCTTCGCCCATTATAATGTATTGAAATTGAGCCAATGCTATTGCCGATATTGGCTCGCCGTCCGACAGAACGAAAACTGTTATGGTGTATTAGGTTTATACGGGGCTATCCGTTGCACAACTATCGAACTGCGATTCCGTCTACGACTCACTTCCGTTAGTGAAATAGCTCTTTCGTGAGTAACTGCGCCTTTCCGATCAATCGTGCCTCGATATATCGTCGATCCGCTCGCACTACTCACCGGAGGACCAACCGAGAGACTCCTACGACTCCTCGTGCAGCTTCCCTTCTATCTCTTCTCGCTTTACGACCTCAAAAGACACGTGGAATTGATCCAATTGCATATAATTCACCGTCGCAGGTGCATCGTTATCTCGAGAGGATTGCGGGGGCGGCTTAAGGGGCACCACAGTGACTTACGACCTCTCCACAGTTTCCTAATCATTTTTTTTCTGAAAAATACGATTTTCACGGAATTAATTTTATTTCTCATGAATTTTCGATGGAATTTTAGCAGTACAATTGTTTCGATTGTATCACAATTTTTTTCGTCGTCCAAATTATTTTTAATTAGTAGGTTTTGGTAATTATCATTAATTCAACAGATTCGACTATGAACAATAGTATAATTTTCGTACATTTCTTTTTTTTTTTTTCACTTCGTTCCCCTTAAGGCGCTTGTACGTTCACCCGAGTAATTATCAATTTTGGTGTAGCCTGTATAGATCTCGAATGCGCGATAAGAAGAGTCCGGATTTCGGGCCTCGTCTCAGCTGCGCACCAGATTCTCCGGGCTAACCCAAAAAACATGCAACCCAAGGACGGAATGCGGGTGGATGCGTCTTTCCCGCTCGGTAGTCGAGGCGCTCTCGCGTGGTCGCACCGGAATCGCGATTGCGATCGAAATCCTCACGCCCTGCATCCTCGATACATTTAAATCGCCTCGTTTCGGTATCCCCTTGCAAAAGCAACGCTCGCACCGGTGACGGCGACGACGATGATCTTATTCTCGTCTTCGGTCCCCCGAGATCCTCGCAACCGATCATACGCCGAGGTGCGATTGGCTGGGAGCGATTTCGTGGACCACCTTGACGATCCTCATGACTCGACCGAGTCTGGTAAATCGATAAAATCGTACAGCCTTTAATGTATACCTATATTATCGTGGAGTGGAGTGAAAGAAAAAAAATAAAAATATTAAGCTTAATCCAGATAATCGAGATAAGCTATCGATCAAACACGTATTGCCATGAAATTAAAAAAATACATACATAACCACACAGCTTTTGCACTGTATATATATATATATAGATATAGATTAATTTTGTACGAAATTAGGTCGTACAAAAAAAGGAAAAAAAAAACACACGGACAATAACTGCAACATTAATACAGAGCACATAAAAAAGTGTTATTATGCTGCTATCATTGTACAGAGAACGGCAATGTAAGCGAGAAAGTTAATTATCCAAAATAATAACTAATAGTTCTTCGAAGTGTTAAAGAAAGGAAATTGTTGCGTACCTTTGTGGTGAGTCGAGGTGACCTGAAGAGGTTGTTAATGACTGTTATTAACGCATGCGGAGAATGGGTTCAAATGTGACTCGACGGGAATTACGACGAAGACAAATCGGAGGATTTAATCCATGGGACCATGAAGAGTGTACTTACAAACACAAGATTCTCTTATCCACCATTTTGTCCATGCGTGAGTGTATGTCAGACGAAGAGATGGAAGTGACCGAGGCGTTCTTAATTCGACCGAGCCTAACCGTCAATTATATCATACCGATCTCCCTGCGTTTTGTTCCTCTTTTCACTTCGTCATCTCTCCCCTCGTGACCCTGGCGATCGCGTACCTCGGTAGTACGTCCATTCGGAGTCGGGATCACCCGAATCGGTAGCGGCATCGACCGATGATCGTGGATCTTACGGGGACCGAGCGCCGTTAGGGGGAGCTGAACCCGTGTACCGCACAATCGGGGTCCACCGGACCCTGTAAACCGTCCTTTCTTTCTGTTGTAATGCGTTGGAAAGTCGAAACACGACGGAGGGCAGCCGATAACTTCTTGAACTTGGCTAACGACTGTATACCGATCGAGTTTATAAGTACAGTGCAATCTCTCGCTATTCTCCCGATTTGGAGTTTAACTTGGCAGTGAAAAAGGTGTCTGTCATTGAGAGACAGAATTAACATTTTTTTCCCCACAATCTTGCGATCGGTAAGGTCAGCCATTTGATCGGTAACGTCAATCAGCCGATCTGTACCATCTACCATCTGATCTACAAAGTATACCCAACCGATCGGCAACATTTACCATAAGATCGGTAACATTAATCGATAGATCGGTAACGTCCCATGCATATTTGCAGAAAGAGACGGAGAGCAATTGGTACAAGACACCTCGGGGGAAGTTCGTTCGTCAAGATCGGTAAGCATGTCAAAGGAACTATTAAATCGGCAGTGGGAACGTTTAAATCGGTAGGGCATTGAATTGTGGGAGTTTGGACTGTACAGCGAGTTCTCGTGGTGGTTGCAGCGTGAGGCGGCGCAGGAGCGAGGACGAGTCGTGATCCGGTGTGCAAACGACGGGGGACCTTTTGCTTTCTAATCATCCTCAAGGTTAACCCCGGTTGAACCTGCTAAGTTGGAGGGATCGGAGGCGCGCGTTCTCTCACAGGTTAGCGGTCGGTGGTGGGGCTGGTTGGATTCGCGTGCTGTTGTGTCTCTTCCCGTTGTACGTACGTATTATAATAATACTCGCTCGCGTTTTTCCTTTCCTCCCTCCCGAGAGATCTCGTAAGGGGATGACCTTAACCGCGGGAGTAAGACGTCCCCGCGTAGTTGCCGAGCTCACCGCCGGGGACCTCCGCCGATATGTACGCCGTACACTCACGCGGGACATCGCCGAGTACCGGTATCCTCTCCGCAGGAGTGCTGCGCCGACGTTTCTTCCCTATACCGTTATAAACGATCGAAACGCCTCTCCTTCTTCCATTGTTCCCGCGACTTAGCTCCCCACTGCTCCTTATTTTCCTTACCAATACAAGATCTATATATATATATATATATTAATATTGTATATATAAAACAATCGTTAACTCGAACAAAAGTATCGAGCCTTTGACGAAATTCATGAAATCGAACTTCCTTATCTACAGAAAAATTTCATAAAAACATATGACACTTAAAATTTAACAGATATAATTAACTATATTATCTAATTAATATATGCTCCCCATTTTCCTTACCAATACAACATCTATATATATATATATATAAATATATATAAAACAATCGTTAACTCGAACAAAAGTATCGAGCCTTTGACGAAATTCATGAAATCGAACTTTCTTATCTACAGAAAAATTTCATAAAAATATATGACACTTAAAATTCAACACATATAATTAACTATATTATCTAATTAACATTACCAAGTGCAATATTGCATGGTTATAAAATGATAAATATTTAAATTAACGTTCCTCTCTCTCTCTTTCTCTGCAAAAAAAAAAACACGAAGGTAATGCGAGTTACAAAGTTCCGATTAATATCGTAATCCTCTTTACTCTTGAAAATTCTCGAATGAGGAATTGCAGCGAGGTTAGCCCTGCCGGGGATTATTGCGTTCCCCGCGGGTTTTCTCGTCGACGCAGGGGGAAACGAGCCGGCCGCTCGGCAGGTTGTTGTCGACGAGGACGAATGAATCCTTGAATATCTCTCGCGGTGTCGAGAGGTGGGAGTGTGTAGCTAGAGACTCGTCGTCGTCGTCGTAACCGCTCGGACGCGGGGGTACTTATGGGGTACAGTGGTGGTATAGAATGCTATATAGAATGTTGAAGGCACTACCGGATCCCGCACGAGCCCGCGAGCGAAGGATATAGAAGGTAAATGCTTTAATTTATTCGAAACACCTCGGTTATTAATCGCCTCTGCCATACGACGTACACCATATAACTATATACCGGTACGGTACCCACACACACACACACACACATTGGTATTATAAGAGGTGAATCCTCTTACGTGGGTACAAATAACGAACATGCCCCATGTTGTGGGAGACGCACGAGGTGAACCAGAGAAATGTTTTAACCGAGCAATGCGCCCGAGACGTGCCCCATACGATGATATACATATGTACGTGTGGTAGAATATTACGTATGTATATATAAATCACACGCATATGGGATGTGTGTACCTGTTGGTAGGGTTAATATCGCGCTTGTATGGGTACCGCGGTAAGGACGAGAGCGCCGAGCGAGCAATCGCCCACGCTGACTCGTCCCGGCGCGCCAACAGACGCGCCGACACGCGCGCACACGCCGGGTCCTTATTTCAACCATAAATTAATGTTCTGTCTTCTCGGATGCATAATTGTGCTGCGCGGAGCCAGTGGAGCGCGCAACTTGCAACTCGCTGCGGCTCGTGTGCCGCTGCACTCCTCCCGTATTCCGGGACACTCGAGAACGCCTATGCTCCTAACGTGATATCCTCGCAATGACACGTAACGAGGGATCTAATGGCTTTGCGGACACCGCGCGACTCTCGCGCCCTCTCTTTCCTTCCTTCTTTGCGCTCTTTCGACTCTGGGATCGAGTGAGGCATGTGACGATGATGTGAGGCTGAAAAGGGTTCT
Source organism: Clistopyga incitator (assembly GCA_947507545.1). NCBI lineage: Eukaryota > Metazoa > Arthropoda > Insecta > Hymenoptera > Ichneumonidae > Clistopyga > Clistopyga incitator. The sequence goes on along the minus strand of OX382173.1, from coordinate 985,730 downwards.
ATTGCTTTTTTTTTTTTTTTATTTTAGTGAGGAAAAAAAAGCGAAATAGGAGTTTGGTTATTTGAATTAGTCGAAATAGCGAAATGCTGGAGACGAAAATACGAGAGTTATGTTCGCAAATTTCGCGAACTGACGTATGTCCTTTGGGGAGCGATGATGACATCAGCTCCGCAAGGAACGTCATAAAAAATCGCGTCAACCGGGGTTAACGTATCTCCCGCCACCCCCGCGAGCGAATCAAGCGATGGACCATCAGCCTCGTCGATCTGTTCCGAAAAAGTGTGTGTGTTGAAAGATCGCGGCATCGCAGATCACGGTGACCGATAAAAACGAGGTACTCGGCGTTGTGGTCTGGTTGTGGTAATAAAACCTCGTGGATGCGCGCCGTTTTAATTGCCGACGGTTATAACGTCCCTTCTACCGGAGATCGCATGTCCTCTTGATATTGGGAGATCGGCTTAATTACCTTTCGAGCCACGGGAGATGCGCAATAAACCTCAGTGTCCTCACTTCTAATGTACCTCAACCTCCCTACACCGCATCACTTTAATCGGCGCCATCGGGACAGTCATTAAAAAATTGCGTCATTCGTTTTGCAAGGAGTGCGACGTGATTTCTCGTTCGGACGTGTGAATCTCGTCGTTTTATCTAATCACGTGACGAATATGAACTAGAAATAACATTGTCCTCTCATTTAATCTGGTCCAGTGATTGTCGCGTTGCGTCGTTCGTCGTACGTCGCGATGAGCGCACTCATTTTGCAATGAGTACGTTCTGATTTCTCGTTCAGACGTGTGGACGATCGTTTTGTCTAATCACGTGACGAAAATGAACTAGAAATAACATTGTCCGGTCTAGTGATCGTCGCGTTACGTCGTTCGTCGTACGTCGAGATGAGCGCACTCATTTTGCAATGAGTACGGCCTGATTTCTCGTTCAGATGTGTCGATGATCGTTTTGTCTAATCACGTGACGAAAATGAACTAGAAATAACATTGTCCTCTCATTTAATCTGGTCGCGTTGCGTCGTTCGTCGTATGTCGAGATAAGCGCACTCATTTTGCAATGAGTACGTCCTGATTTCTCGTTCAGATGCGTGGACGATCGTTTTGTCTAATCGCGTGACAAAAATGTAGTAGAAATAACATTGTCCGGTCTAGCGATCGTCGCGTTACGTCGTTCCTCGTGTCGAGGTGAGCGCGGTGAAGTGATATTCCGAGTGAGAGCGAGTACGTAGCGACAAAACGACTGCCAGACATGAACGTTCCTCTTGACGATCATCATAACGAGCGGTGAAAGAAGGTGCTTGATGCCGGTGGTGACACGCTGGTAAGATCGCCTCGCGATCTCGCGGTAGAATATACACTAACAGCGTTTAATGGTTTTACTGGCTGACGTTGGATGTTGCGACTGGCAGAGACAAGAACGACCTCGAACGGCGTGGCATTGTCGTTTTTAAAAACCATTACCATCGATCAACCCGGTCACCGGGCCGCGCACATAGAGCACAGTCCTCTCCGCACGCCGTCAACCAAGCCGGCGATTATGTGCGCGCTGTGCAATCGGTAGCTTCTACTACCAGCTCACGAATACGTACTTATCGTGTTCGTACCTAAGATCCATAGTTATACAAACTAAGCCTAAGAATTCAAAGGCTATCTCACGATCGAGCCAAGCCCCAAATATCAGCGCCACTTGTTTTCCGCTCGGTCTACAAATGTTCGGAGAGGAAAAACAAAATAGAAACATGACGACACGTTGCACTGCTTCATTTCTGACGGTTCAAACTCACTTCGTGGTTAGACATCTCGTAATGCCAAATCGTTACTGAGCCATAGCTGTGAATTTCGTGAGATCGACACGTTTGCTCTTGTAAATGGTTTCGCAAATGTTGTTGGATCTCGTTGATGGGAAAAAAAGTCCCATCCGATCTATCAAAAAATCACGTTTTTTGACATCTGCTGCACCGCTTTTTTTTTTCTTGCATATTTAATCGGGAGATGGAGAAGATTGTACTATTCAATGCCACAAATAATTTATTCAATGTGTTCTTTATTTTTTCCTAGAAAATAAAAATCATTGATCAATGTTCGACTCGAGCCCCTTGATTATTTTCGTCCATATTGAAAAAAATTGACAATGCCCAATTACGATCAAGTGATCAAAAATTAATTTTTTATTTTAATTTTTTAGTCGAATTGATTAATCTTTAATTTGATTGCTCTTGTAAATGGCTTCGTAAATGTTGTTGGATCTGATTGATGGGAAAAAAAACGTCTCACAAATTCAATCTATCAACAAATCACGTTTTTTCACATCTTATCTACTGCACAATTTTTTTTTTTCATATTTAATCACGAAATGGACAAGATTCTGCTATTCAATGCCACAAATAATTAATTCAATATATTCTTTAATTTTTCCTAGAAAAAAAAAAAAAAAAAAAATCATTGATCAATGTTCGACTCGAGCCCATCGATTATTTCCGGTGTCCGTATTGAAAAAAATGGACAATGCCCAATTACGATCAATTGATCAAATTAAAAATGAAATAAATTCAAATCTAAATTTAGGTCTCGCCGATAACGTGCGAATATGTGTGTCATGTGAGTATCGTATGAAGCGGTGTGTTGTAAAATCCGTTCTACTTAACTATAATTGCAGCAGTGTCGAGATGAGAGGGAGAGTCGCGGTTGTGCAGACAAGAAGCGATCGGGATGGGACTCACGTTCCCACATTTACATTCGACCTATTGTCTGTCCGTCTCAGTCAGGAGCTCGTCGGTGCTGTCGTAGCTTCTGCTTATCTCGCTTAACCCGCTCCTCTCGCTGGTCCGCGTTCTCCATAAGCAGAAGGCCTTCGCTCTTGAACTCCCGAGCATCTGAGCGCCCACCTCCCACCGTCCTCGACGTGCGATTCGCTTTCAATGTGATTTTTATACGCATCGACGATTGCGCTCCCATTTGCCGATGTTCCACCACCGCAACGCCAAAGGTAACATTGTGTACGTGAGTGCATTTCCATTACATGCTGAAGAGGGTACGACACACGGTACAGTATAAAAAATACGTTGCACAGGTGACTTCACTTCAGGGTCTGCGTGAATTGAAGTGTCCTCGAGCGGAAAGTTGCCCAATCCTTGATGTTAAGGTAGTCCTTTAGCTGCGCGTTGTCAAATAACAGTCCATCGTGTCCTCGTTGAAAAATCCAAATGTCGCAACCTCCCAATAATTATAACAATCACAGGGCCCAACACCGAAACTCACGTGAATTGGAAATCGGCATATCCTTGACTCCGGGAGGGCCTTAAAATAATCAGAGACTGGGAAGGTTCGTGGGAGATGCTGAAGGGCCTTGCAATAAATCAGTGACTGCACCCAGAAAAAATTGCTCTATTGGCTATTAACTGAAGTGGCAACTATTGATTTTTTTATTTTTTTATTGTTGGGACAATTAGCAAATAATTTAATGGACTATAAATTAATGCTCGTCACTTTACGGTTGACTGTACTACCGCGATTTCTCTGAGGAGAAAGGGGCAATTAGATTACTCAGAACCTGAAGAAGGATCGTCAGGGTATGTAATATCTTTGTAGTTGGTGTTCCCCTTCCCCTATGGGCTTTGAAATAATCCCTAATGGGAAAAGGGCCCATGAGGGGGACCCAGAATAATCGGGGCCCAGTTGGAGAGGCGATTTTATTGGCTAATTCAAAAAATATTCATCTCGTCCGGAGGATTCACGAGAGAACTTGAAATAATGGGTACCTAAACAGGAGATCATACCTCTGACCCATGAAGACATTGTTTTATTCCCATGCTTAACACTACAACTCGAGTCTCTTTGCATTCATGAATTCCTCGTCTTCTTTTCATCAAGAGCCTCAACAAAGTCCATGTAGCGGCTCCAAAAAACGAGGCATTTAGAATATCCCTCTTCAGGATCGCACAACAGCGAGCGAGTCGAGAGAAGAGAGTGCAAAAACTGTCCTGACGTAACTTTGCACATTTTTATTGCGTGCGAGGCTTCGTATTCTCTCCCTCCCTCTTATTTTCCGGCGAGAGATCAAGTACCACTTTCAGTTTCTTTCGAAGCTGCGCGCAAAAAACGTGTTGTTCATTGCTTCGTTTTTTTTTTTAATCTGCTGCTTTGTATTCGAACAAAAATCAAACATGCGTGCGAAGCAGATGCACATGTTCGTGTACTTGCGTTGGGAAACGAAGGAAAGATGAATGCCGAACATTCGTACTCGCAATCACCATGAAATCTTACTTAACCCTGAGGAAACAACTTTTTGATGATGAAGACAAAAGACGAAGAGAGCAAAAGTTTGCTCACTGCCACGAAACACACCTTGTTGGGCCTGCTCCTTTTATCTCGCGGCTTCCAAGACGGTGACCGAGCTCTCTCACATCCTGAAGAGTGTCTTCAGTCCGATTCCTGTCAGTCACGTAGAAAAACGTGTGTTCGCCAACGCAGACACGCGGAATTTGATTTTATCGTTGAGCTCCACTCTCTCTGTCTCTCTGTCTCTCCTTTCCCCTCGAGGATCCTGAATTTTTGCATACATTGCCGCGTTACGTTGAAGAGATACGCATTTGTCGATGTGTAGATTTTTTTTACTGCATTCCCCTGTCTTATTCAATTGTTTTTGCTATTGTTATTCGTCTCGTAGAATCGGAAAGGTACGCAAAAAAAAACATAAAATCAATTGAATATTAATGAATCCGACTGGTATGCACATTGCAAAGTCGTAAATAGTTTGGAGTCTCTCTCTCCCTCTTAATCCAAAAAATAAAATGGTCGAAATACGACTCGTGCTCGAACGGAGTTGATCCTCTTCGGTTAGAAATGCTTCTCACGTTACGTATGTGATTTCGTGGGACGACACGAGGCTCCCGTCCTTCGTACGTAGTATGTATAAGTGGCATTCGTCAGGGTCGCCACGGCGATCGCTCGATGCGCCTCAGTGAGCGTGATTGCGACTTCGAATCACGAAATTAGTATCAGCCATCCGCTGGAACGACCTCCGGAGGTTTTCGGCTCCCCACGATGTTATCCTCAACCATTCGCACGTAATTTTCAAACGACATCCTAGCCGAGATCACGTTCTAATCCATTTAACATGTGAATCAACAGAAAATCGAAAAAATATATATCATGCCTCATTTTCCATTCACATTTCGTTGCATATTACTGACATTTTTCAAGAGCAAAAATCATTTTCCATTCACATGTCGTTGCTTGTTACTGAAATTCTTCGAGAACAAGAATCGATCGGTATTGATAATTGAAAATATTATATGCAAGATAATTGATAACATTTATTTACAACAATCATGCCTCATTTTCCATTCACATGTCGTTGCTCATTACTGACATTTTTCAAGAGCAAAAATTATTTTCCATTCACACGTCGTTGCTTATTACTGAAATTCTTCAAGAACAAGAATCGATCGGTATTGATCATTAAAACGTAATTTTCAAACGACATCCTAGCCGAGATCACGTTCTAATCCATTTTACATGTAAATCAACAGAAAATCGAAAAAATATATCATGCCTCATTTTCCATTCACATGTCGTTGTTCATTACTGACATTTTTCAAGAGGAAAAATCATTTTCCATTCACATGTCGTTGCTTATTACCGAAATTCTTCAATAACAAGAATCGATCGGTATTGATAATCAAAAATATTATATGCAACATAATTGATAACATTTATTTACAACAATCATGCCTCATTTTCCATTCACGTGTCGTTGCTTATTACCGAATTTCTTCACGAACAAGAATCGATCGGTATTGATAATTAAAAATATTGTATGCAAGATAATCGATAAAAATTTATTTACAACAATATTACCATGAAATCACGTTCAAAATGGTATTACATGTAATCAGAATTTCTTTCTTCATCGACTGGTATTTGATCTCCCGATCTCCCTGGCTGTTATAAATCAAAGCGGCGTCCGTTAATGACACGAATGTCATGACCTATCGGGAGCGAGAAGAGAAAATAAGAAACGAGCTATCGTCGAGGAAGGCTAAGAGTGTGTGATAATGTGTGAGTGGATGTTGCGGAGGGGAACGAGGACTCGATGCACCGGAGCATCGGGAATCGAAGCAACGTGAAACCATGACCTTAGATGCTGTTGAAAGCGATTGAAGTCCGTACCAATAAAAACGAAGATTTCTTCTTCTTCTTCTTCGGTAGGATATATTTATAGCTTGTAATCGTTTGAATGAATCTTTCCATCAGAAAAACCTCACGATTACGACGCATGATCATAACTCAGAGCATGAAATATCAATTATTTCAATAACAATATTTTCAGGACACTGAACAAGTGCGAGGGAGTCATGCGTTAGTCTTGACGACCTTGTCGAGGTGCAAATCACGAGTCGATCTCTGATGATGATACAGCATCACCGATAATGATCGATATGAGAGACAATGAGACCATGACCTTAGCTCCGATGGTTACACCTGCGTAATAAAAATCAAGACACTTTTCCGCCGCAATCATCGATCCACTCGATCTACAAGGTACTCAATGAGAGGCCTGATGCACAGCTCAACAATCATAAATCAGGAAAAAAAGTGTTATCCATGGGTTCAGAGAGAAACATGAGCATCGCCGAGAATAATCGATACGAAAGACAGTGAGATCATGAACTTAAGTCCGCTATGATCGATCCATTCGATCACGGCGATATTCAAAGTGATCCTGACGTATCCCAACAATTTTGAACCAGGAACAAAAGTGTTGTCAATGGGTTACCATTTCCAGGACACGAATTCACCTAAAGTAGATGCATCCTCTTCAGGATCCTCGAGCCAACCTTGAAGTTGAAGTGCCTCATCGTCAGAAATACGATGAGTTACAGCATCCCCAAGGATAACCAACACGAGACGCGATAAGACCATGACCTTAAGTCCGCTATAATCGATCCATTCGATCACGGCGATATTCAAAGTGATCCTGACGTATCCCAACAATTGTGAACCAGGAACAAAAGTGTTGTCAATGGGTTACCATTTCCAGGACACGAATTCGCCCAAAGTAGATGCATCCTCTTCAGGATCCTCGAGCCAACCTCGTTGAAGTGCCTCATCGTCAGAAATACGATGAGTTACAGCAACCCCAAGGATAACCAACACGAGGCCCGATAAGACCATGACCTTAAGTTCGTTCGATGCCTGGGCAATGGAACTAAAGGCACTTTTGCCTCCACCGCAATTATCGCTTCCATTCAATCTCGAAGATATTCAATAAAAGTGTGACGCCACTGATGATGGCCAACGATCATAAGTCAGGAAAAAGGCACATTACGGCCTGCGCTCGGTCCTGGCATTTTCAGGACAATCCTCGGCTCTCAATCTTACCGCGTCGCGCGCAAACCATCGCAATAACCTTGTCGTGGATGGGAGACCAGATTCTACGGCCGTTGTGTACACCACTGAAGATGGAATAAGGTTACGTGCGCAGGCAGTGTTAGGTATGATACTCGCGTAAACGAGACTCCATAGATTCCACTGACTTATTCCTCTTTCCCGCGAGTGTCTCGATCTCGAGCGGTATCTCGCCTTCTCGAGCGGATAATTACGCCGCGGGGTGATTCGCGATAGGGTCTCGCTTGTGTATACATATATATATCACCCGATCGGCCGCTCATCGCGCCCCGCTCACCGATCGAAGCCACGGCTCCGAGCATTGTCTTTTCCAACTCGGTCAATCGAGATGTCCTTCGATCCGCGAGAGAATCGGAAGGGGAGAGAATCGCACCGGCACCAGTGAGAGATAGCTGAACGAGAGTTCTCAGGGTCGCCCGCGCGCGGAGACGGAGTCCAACGAATCGCACAGGATTATCATGGAGCACTGCACCGATGCAGTGGTACCGACCGTGTGTGTTCAGTGATTACCGCAGGAGAGCTCACGATGGCTTCAAATTAATCAGCTATCGATTGTGACACACGGGGATTGAATGGTTATCCGGCCGATCGCAGGCCTGCTCACTCGAATCGGTCCTTGCCACGTTACCCGAATCGATTGAACCGATCGGAAAATCGGTTCAGTCATCGGCAAGTGACTCGAGGCTCTTTTGGGGCTTCCGGAAGATGCTGGTTGAGCCAGCTACATCAAGATTGCCCTAGGGACCACTTTGACGTCATCAAAGGTGAGGTCAGGTTGACACCTAACCGATCCCAATCCGAAGTCCGAGTCATTTTGTTATCTTAGACATGGTACGGAGCTCAACGACGTTTTTGGACGGTAGTCATCGACAGTCATCAGTGTCAGGGACCAGTTTGAGTTTCACGTTTCTGAAAATGGTCCTTGTTATCAAAATTATTCGCACGTCACGAACGACAACGAGATAATCATTCCACGTATGTCGAAAAAAAGAAAAATGGCTACTAAGCCTGGAAAAATGAATAACGAAGTGAACAACACATCAAAGACGCCTCCCGCCCATATACCATATACCTTGTTAAGCCCGTGAACGTCCACCATTCCCTCGCATCCCCCTGCAGCAGCAAACGCTCGTCTCCCGCGCACCTGGCCCGTGTTGTACATCGCACTCTCGTCTTCGCTCCTATACCCGCTTATTTGCCTGTCGTTGCGATATCCGTACGAGGATATCCCTCGCTCTTGGCTGGCGTGAACAGCGCGGCTCGGTAGATCGTCCGCTCGCTCGCGCCGCGTCTCCTCGATCCCGAAGACCTGGAGCTCGCGTTACTTCACGTCACTTTGGTGCCCCCCGACGCATCGGAGGGGGGTTTTCAGTGTGTTGCCTCTCAGCTCTTCGAACCTCCTGCACACACACACACCTACATACCCACATACACACATATACATCCTTCAACGACGCCTGCTGTTGCTCCTGCTGTTTCTGCCAAGGATATCTTGACCGCTACAAGAGTCGCACAGATTGTAGGAAGAAGTGAGTGGCGAGGAGGCGAGAATTATAATACGCGAGGGGTGCACGACAAATATATGTATATTTCATCCTGTAAGAAACACTCTCTTCATGTATGTGCATATGAACAAAAAAAAACAAAAAAAAACCCTGATAAAAGGAAACGTACGGGAATAACGACGAAGAGAGCATTAAAGTGGCGTCGAGGATATATGCACTCGCGTGGACCAGTGCAGCTGACGTGTGTCACCTCTGGCACTTGGAGCGTTGATCCCCGACACCCGGCGTCGGTTTGCGTCGACATTGAGGATCGGGTCTCGTTCTCCACGTTGTAGACAACGTCTCCTGTGCCCCGACGTCTTGTCTCGTCATTACGTATCCCACAATACACAGAGACGAGAGGGAGGGGAGCCCGCGGAACCGCGATGATTACAATTATTATTCGAACGTCCAATAATCATGTCCCGTACGACGACCACGAAGAGAATGACGAGGTTGTAACCGGCATTCGTGTGTACCATAGTGGATTAGGTTCTATATACTACAACATAACGATTGGGTTCGACCATCACGTTCGCACGGCTCGTCTCTCTCTCTCCCTCCCTCTTCATCTTCCTCTTCGTGTTTTCCGATGGCTCGATTCTACATGTGTTTGGCCCCGCGACGATGTGACGTAGCTCATGGACCAAAAGTGGCCGAGCATCGTGACATCGGTACGAGGCTGCCAAGACGTCAATCGCTCCTCGACGCTTTGTTCGCGGTGACCTCTGCCGGGAAAATCCAACTCCGCTCTTCTCAATGGCCAATTCTTCGCTGGCCACTTTTCCGCACGTCCGGCGCTGGCTCTTGTGGGATACACAGCTTTTATATTGTTACGCTCACGCTTATCCAAGTAAAGTGTCAGGTTGGCGCGCACCCTGAAGTATAGGTGTAATCGAATAAAGATATGTAATTTAATTTAATATACTGAAATGGCGAAAATTGGTGGACGGGGTACGTAGAATGGGGCCTTTATCGTGGTCTTTATCGCCTTGCCGATGATTCTTCGGGGGGCAGATTTTTAACGCCATTGCACATGCTCAACCGGCCAGCTGGCAAATTTTGTAAATTACATGATATACTTACATGTAAGTGTTATCTCGATTCTCACACCTTTCTTAAGACTCTTTTTTTCCCTTCCTATGTACCACTCTGTGCACACACGAGGTCTTTTATCCCTCTTCTTCTTCGCCTTCTTCGTGGTGGATATAAAGCCCCCATAGCCAAGTTTACCGTACGTATACGCGGAGTCAATGTCCCACGGGTATCTCGCGGCTCCGAAGAATGGAAAGTGAGAACGTGTGCCACGAGCTTATGGTGTACGTATTACCTACCGATATCCCGTACAGAGTCAGTTGTGTGTGGAAGACGAAGCCATGCACGTGGTGCATTATATGCTACGTAGTACATTGGGGATTATCCGCTCGATGAGGTATAAATAATAAACAGGAAGGGTGGACTGCGAGGGTTGGCCGTGCGGACGCTGCGAAAAACGATATAACGGCACGAGACTGCCGATTTATCGTGCGATCGGTCCAGACACACGTACGCCGCGAGCTGGAATCCGGAAAGCCGGAGAAGCCTGATGATGTAAATTGGCTCCACTGCGCGCAGCGTATTCCCGCTCGGTCAGCCTGAAAGAGCCAAGCGGCTCTGCTCCGTTGCCAATTGCCAATCTAGTGTGCACCGTAATTGGCGCAAAGAAGCGTGTGAACCGCTCGGAAAATGTCGCGGAATCGTCATCTCTCTTGAGCCGATGAAATTGCGAGTACTCATCGAAATAACAAGATTATCCTGAATTACCGCGTCACGAAGGATCAGTGGTAAAAGTTATCGAGACGAGGATCATCAATGTTTTTATTAATCATTACAGTTATTCGCAGGTATTGAAATTGCGTAGCCGATGGAATCGATTTTTAAGCGTGTCATCCAGAATTTTAATGCAACTGTTGAAAATATCAGTTATACGGATTAATTAAAAAATTAAGTAGCACGATTACAAAATATGCTGAGATCGGCCTACACGCTAATCGGTAAAAAAATCGGTAAAAAAAACTTGAGTAAATAACTAAAATGACATAAGATGAAGCAAATGTACTACATCGAATTGACAATGTAAATGTCATAGCCGACATTAAAATTTTTGTTTAATACGACCACAATTACGTGAATCAATTGTAAATTAATAGCCTCCGAAGATTTAACGGCGTGACGGAAAGTGGTTCCTAAGGTTGTAGACAATATGGCAAAGCATTGGACAAACGACTGCTGAGTAGTTATTTGACGCCTGGACATTGTACATTATACAAGTCTATATTCCTCGTCGTCGTGTAGCCTTTGTAGTCGGTTCTCCTGGTACCAATGACAGAGTCCTTATTAATTATTGTCGTAGGACATGTACGTGACTGACTCTCGAGGATATCGTGGCACGGTGAGTCGCATGCGCAATGTAATATACGACAGACAAGCCTAGCGATTGAAACGACCGAAAGACTATCACTCGACTCGCTCTCGGTGCAATGGCTCGGCGGGAATGAGTGCTCGCGAGCGATCCCTCGGATCGTCGGGTTGACGCTGCGCGCGATCGGTGGACGCGTGCGTCATGAGTCAGATATCCTCCGGGTTTCAGCGTGCCGGGTCAGGGGTCGAGTGCATTCGCGCTCCTACCTATTCTGATGCCGCTTCGAGCGAGAAAAATCGAAGGAGATGAAGGAAAGAGGAAGACCCCTCTTCTTCTTCTTCTTCTTCTTCTGCTTCTGCGATCATCCATCTATCCATCCAGAAGAGCACATGGGAATCCTTGATATTAGAATGCTCCAAAGATCGCGCATCAAAGAGTCACCGTTATTCGGAAAACAAATTATCGGCGTTGCCGCCGCTGGCGATCGGCTTATGAACTTGAAGAGATTCAAATTCCAAGGTTGAAGTGACGAAATTTCGAAAAAGAAATATTTTTGAAAGGCCAATTTTTGTTCATTTTTCTTGAATTCTTTTTTTTCATTATTCCATTCCACGAAATTAATTTTTTTTTTTAAATTTGTTTAAATAAATAATACAGAATGCAGCAATTTATTTGACCTCAATTTTAAAGTTTCTCGATCGTTCCCACTGTTGAGATATTTCTGAAAAATTTTTCACAGCTGACTGCAGGTGCGATGAGACCACCGATGTGAATTAGATCCGCGCGATCGAGCGATCGCGATTCTCGGCTGCGATCGGCACTCGCGATCTCCGATTACGAAATCCTTTTATTATAGTCGCACGAATTCCTCGGGAATGCGCGTTCCCCCGGCGTTTGTTTCGCTCTCGTTTTTACCCACGAGGCGGCGGGACTGCCGAGTTAGCGATCGATCGTGTCACCGATTGTCCGGCGAGAAAGACGTATAACTACCGATCCCCGATCGTTTCGACGTATATTTATAAGGCCGGCCGCACACACGTGCTTTGTATTACAGTGTTCACGGGCACAATTCACCTTGGTACAGATATCAAAGTGCGGGTCGCGAAGTCACAGCTCCGAAGCTTGCCGATTATAACATCAATATCGCTCGACATGACAGATTGCGCAAGTGGAAAATCGATTTATATCCACTTATCGCAAACGGTATTGCGACGGTTATCGATATCGTACGATACATCAACCTGTTATTTCGATTGATGAAATTTATGGGATTCCAAACAAAAATACATGCGCTACAACCGATTTTATTTGTGTACCGATCTTTTTTTTGTGATACATCGAGCCGATCGTACGTAACGAGTTCGCGTGCATGCATAAATGATAAACGATCGGTAACGCGATTACCGATCTCCGATTACCGATCTCACTGTACATACGATATTTCACTGCGCAGTTTCTGGACCTGGAGTTCAAAGCCAAAAATCGGTTGCCGATCGTCAATCGATGTTTGTGTTCGACTGAGATTCGGCTGGTCAGGGATCGCAAGGTCAAGGACAATGACATAACGATCTTGGGTATTCGAATCTCCCGGCAACGAAAAATAATTCCCACCTTTCCGACGATTTAACAATATATCTGTATATATTGGCTTTATAAGTAGGAAGTTAAAAATTGCATGTAATAAGCGACCGGCGGCAAAACGCCAAATCGATCGGCGAGAACTCATTATCGAACAATGCCGTATCACTGTAGTATTCGCGATACGCGGATTATAATTTTTTGTGATAATTTCGAGATGGCCACTGTCGAGGAATCAGGTGCTCGAGCAGTTCGAACGTCCTCTTAATGATATAGCTCTCGGGCACGTCACTCACGATTTGACGTACGCACTGTACAACATACACTTAATGTATCTGCCAAAATGCTTTATTATATAGAAAATCTAAAGCAAAGAGCAATTTTTATTCCGAATGGACGTTAATTAATCTCCGATTCGGTGTGTTGTTTATTATTATTGTTCCCGTAACAAGCGGAACGAGTTATATGCTCGAGATACCGTCTCATGAATGATTAAGTAACTCATCATTCACGAAGAGGCTCGAGTGGCGACCGTCAATTTGTACAACCGAGCAAAAAAAAACCAAATATGACTACTCATTTTTTTTTATTTCACTCCAGAGCAAATCAAGCGACTTCCGTGCTCCGAACATTGATTACATAAATCAAAAAGACCATCACCCAAATCATTTCTTTTAAACAAAAATTAATACATCTTCAACTTTGCAATTACCTCTTCAGATTCGTAACTTCAGCTTTCAGTTTCCTGTTGAAAATTCAGTGTCTTCAGCCCCGAAATAAAATCACTATTGAGTCGCACATTTTGAACTTGCAATAATTCGGGTACATAAAAATCTTAGGGTGTGCAGGTCAAGCGGAGGAAGTCGGAAGCGAATTAAAAGCTGCACCCCTTCGATTGGAAAGCTGTCCCTTATATGGTGGCCGTTTTCGACATCGGTAACTCGTTTCGACTGCTGGAGAACATCTTAGACGTTTATATATAAGTACTATATAAATATATATATAGACCTTACCAACACCATCGATAATAAGCCCCCGGCGCAGTAAACTCTAAGAGGAGAAATGATTCGGAGTGAGCCAGAAGACTCCCGACGACCAATAGCGTAACTACTTAAAGCCGCTCGCGCCGTAATCACATTGTTTGTCCGGTAATTGCGGGCATTAATAGATGAGAACTGGGTCTCCGTGGTCTCTCGTTCGAGAGAGCGAGCAACCGAGCGCTCTTTTTCAACCTGCCTTCACTTGCGTAACAAACTCCAACCCGATGCGATATCACACGTAAACCGACAAAATCGTGAGTACTGCACATGTGTTCATCTCTGTGACTGCCTTAATTTCGTAGCTGCGAAACAAAAATTCGCTAAAATGTGGACCTGCACTGGAAATTTTTATGCTCATAAACTGGTACATACAGACGTCAAATTTATTTCGGGCTTTGTAATTTTGATAATTAACTATAATTGTCAAAGGTACCTTTTAATTGTTTTTCAAACAATTTTTACGTTTTCTTGATTGTCGTTGGAAATTAGTTTGCCCAGAATGGAAATCCAGAGTCGAAATCGTGATTCGCTGTCCGGAATCCATCCTGGAATCGTTCCTGGATTCCGTCGGAAATTCAGTCCCGAATTCTCAATGACAATCGCATCCTGACCATCGCACCAGCTTGGATACTTTAACCTCGCTCTAAACTGCCGTCAAGATCACAAAGCCTGGATCTCCATCTAACCAAAGCAACGAAAAAAAAAAAAGAAAAAAAAAAAAAAACTGTAGGCGGCAAAAAAGAGTGAATTCATTATTCCGATCAAGTCGAAAGGGCAGGCCGAATGGTAATCTGTCCGCGGGTCCATTCTTTCGGAGGTGTTACGTCGGTGAACACCTTGAATCGAAACCGAAGGATCGTTATACTTGAGGTTCCCGGCGCTGAGCTCAAAATTGGGGAGGCCGATGGTTGCACCGGTTAATCCAGAGACTATACGAAGTGCGTCTCATTGTCCATAACGAGTGTGTGCTCCGGAGTTGGCGGCGGCACCGGAGGTTCTCGATGCACTCGTGTCGAGTTGTGTTCAAGAATCGTGTGAGTATTATCGTCGTCTCGTCGGTTATTCTTATTATTCTTTGGCGATTATCTGGTTGGGTCCGTTCTCCAGTCATAGGCGCAAAAATATAGCGAAGGAGTCGGGTTCGCTGTTGTCGGCGGTCACCTTCTTAACGTCCGATGGATTATTGATTAATCAACACCGGTTACACAAAAGAACCCGCGTGTAAATCTCAACACGATTATATTCGGTGTTATATATAGCGTGTGTGTGTGTGTGTTACAGTCTGCCTCCTACATATGCCATTACACCGTTCAATATGAGCGCCGGGCCTTGAATAATTATTTTTTTATTCCCGTCATAGCGAATCCGAGCGATAATGAACGGAGTCGATCGCAGGTCGGGTGTCTGGTGAAGCGCTGATTTTTTTTTGTGTATGTGTGTGTGTGTGTGTGTGTTTTTTTTCCGACGTGACTGAAACGCACACACGCAGCCCGTGTACGCATCACGAAATAGTGATCAATCATTGATCTGTGGCGCTTTGCGAGCATGGGATCGATATATATATATGTATGGTCGTGAATGACGCTGTGTTCGGTCATTAAAGATTGGATAGATGTTGGCTATCGGCATTACACATACGTATACACGTGTGTGTCGCTGTAAACAAGGTATTTACATGTGTTTACTGACTAAATGTTCCCGAATTAAAACTCAAATCAGATTTTGCATGCCGAATGTACTGTTTTATTCCTCATTCATTAGGAAATTATCTACGGACTGACGGGTTCGCATTTTTACCTAACGCAATGTATTCACTGTTGACCTCAATTCATTTATTCGTATCTGACTGAACCTCGCCCAATGTAACGATACTCGACGTGACCTCACTGGATGCAATAATTTGGCCTCGCGCAATTCGACCTCATCCAATTTGACCTCACCCAATTTGACCTCATCCAATTTGACCTCACCCAATTTGACCTCATCCAATTTGACCTCATCCAATTTGACCTCACCCAATTCGACCTCATCCAATTTGACCTCATCCAACTCAACCTGTGTCTGATATGCTCAAGCATCGTTGATATTGAAAAAAAAAAAATATTTTCTGACACATAGATTTTCTCTTCCATTTTCGTTGGTAAGATACTTCCGGTTAAGAACTTCCGGTAGTGGTCGATCGCTAATCGATGCGGGCGATCGGTATGGAACGGCGATGATTGGAGAACGCGGGAGACGTGCGAGTCGCGGGTAAAAAGCACGCGTGCCCTCGTCTCCACGTCGTCACCAATCACCGGGGGGGCTCTAGCGTGCGTTCCTTCGTGCGCGGTGTGCAAGAAGAAAACTCTCAACCATCACCGGCAACTCTAAACTCCCTTCCGATCGAGCGATTGAACGAACGAGCAACCGGGCTGCTGCTATGTTGCTCGCGATCACTCGCCCCGCCACCGGATTAATTAATTAGCGTAATTAGTATATAAATCTATGGAGAATGTTGAGCCGTCATGGTTAATTACCGGTAATGAGTGAAAGACCAAACGTGGCCTCGCTTCGCGGTGACTGCCGGACACCGAGTGTCCGCACTGTGTCGATCAACGCACACGCGTTGAGTCAACATCCACCACTTGGTCACCACGAGTGCAAAGTCGGAACTCCATCTCCTTCTTATTGCGTACCCATCGAGCACGTGCTCGATATTACGCGTTATACGTTTATACCTATATATATGCACATATACATATATGACATATATACACACACATATTTATTTTCTATTTTTTTGATACCACACGTTATACGTTTATAGCTATAGATCTAATGGCTTGGACATATATATATATATTTGTCTTCTATTTTCTCCGGTCAAAGATGCACTTGCGTTCGAGTGAAATTCACACGGGTTCATGTACCTTTCCATCGATGCGCTTATACCTTAATGTGTGTTATTGCACGTGCACGCGAAAATTTACCAAAGTATTGGTATTTATAATGGCAATGCAATGTGAATCATGCGAGGCTAACTGTTGACCATTAAACGGGCGCTATTAAAGTTGTCGCTCAGTGGAGCAAAGCACCTGCAGAACTGCATGCGTACTTCATTCGCAGCAGTGATAAATTTTCCCACGTGCGTCAAACACTCCAGCGGCTGGAGGCTCGAGGCTGCCGAGCGGATACTGGAATCTCTGGAAAAGCGGAAATCCCAGTGACGGAAATCGACACTCACTCTCTTCAAGAGCCACTCTCGTGAGATTTCTTCTTCTTTTTCAAATTTCTTTACTTGTGATCATTATTTTCATCAAATTTGACTGATTGGCAAAAAGAAAACGTAACTTTTTCTTATCGAGTTGACCGTGAATCATTCTAAAATTCAATGATCAGCTGATAATAGCCCATTTCCCATTAATTAACGTGTAAATCCGGTGGATTTTAATTATCATTTATTTAAAAAACAATTAAGTTCATAAAAAATTCTATTTAATTTTATCTCATCTCTGTGATAACTGTTCGATGGACCGAACATGAAATGGCAGCGAGGGTTTCAATGTAATTAATAGGATAATGAGAAATGCTGAGAATGCGGATGAGAGAAATGTATCTGCTGCAGTGTTTGTAACAAAAAGTATATAGCCAATCAGTTTCATCGTCAATAGCGAGTATATATGTATGTATATAGTTGTATGCATTTAAGAGCGAGATGCTTACCCATTATAAAGGTCGTGGACGCGTTGTCGATTCTTATAACACCGATCCTTTATCACTGTGGTCACAGGTCAGAGGAACGAGAGGAGATACTTTCGCCTCGGTCTCAGCCTACATATTGACGAAGCGCAAAGCATTCATTGCAACGTTCACACACACATAAATATCCTTCTAAATAAATATTCATACCGTTAATATATTATTCATAAATGCAACCGAATATTCCTTTTACCGAATAAAGGACCAATTTCGCGGACCAAATTTGACGAAGCAAGAATAAAAAACGCTGTTGCACGCTTCGAATGACTTTTTTCGTATTATTCATTGTAAAGAAGAGAAATTTTTCTGCATAATTGCGAAATCCTGTTTTGCATTTGGTTCGCTCAGGAAATTAATCAATTTTAATTATTCAACAAAATGCGACATGCATAATCGGCAAAATAAAAAATATATATATGTTACAAGAATAGAAGTTATTGGAGTATCTTTAATTTTTTAAATTTCTAAACCACGATTTGTCCACGATTATTTGGAATTTAACCTGCGATTCAGTGCACAAGTTAAGAAAATGACTTTTTAAATTGAAGAATTGAACTTCAATAATTTTATTTTGTTTGAAGAAATTGATTTTTATTTTTATTTTTTTTTTTTTTCGAAATGCATCATCATCATCTTCATAACGATTTTAAGGATTATGGTTTTTTCCACTTCTTTTTACCATTTACCATCATTTTAATCCTTTCATTCAGACACAGTATGGGAGGAAGCACGCAATGTACACCATAAAAAGTAGCTTGCACGAAGATAATAACTGCGCGGAACGGGCGGGAAAAGAGTATATAAATCAGCGCCGGTGCTTCTTTCGCGGTAAGGAAGATTCCGCGTGGCCGCCACGGGAACAGGAACAAAGTGGGCCCTCCACTTCTGTGCGGCGTTGAGGCCAAACAAGGCTTAATTGCCCCCGCCGCATTGACATACGCTCGCGACTCTCCGTGGCTCGCGATTCCAGCTCCTTTTGTTTACCTCGCTTGCGATCCATTCGATCGTAGCGTGCGAGCCATTGCTCAAGAACGCCGCCAATACCGGGGTTGAAAAATGTTCATCCAGTGGCTCCGACCGAAATGAAAAATCTCAACAAACTCCGGATTTCTGTCTTCATCGAGACATTTTTTGTTTATATCTGCACCTTGATTTTTTTTTTTTTTTTTTACGTTATTCGATCAATGGAAACTTTGTTAAATTTTGAAGCAAATTCTTGATCTGTATATAGTGCATTTATAATTACCCTAATAAAAAATACATTAACGAAAATTGAAATTTAAATTGAATTTTTTGTGTCAATTTTTTTTTTAATCTTTTTTTTTTTCCTTTGTATTCAGGTATTGAAAGTATCGGAATTGTTAAAGAAGAGTGATTAAGGATTTTAAGCGTAAGCTTGTAATTTGGAAAATTTACCAAACATTTTGTATCGAGGAAAAAAAAAAGAAAAATAAGTTTTTAGTCGATGGAGCGATAATTCTGGAGAATTGTCTTGCCGGCTTTTGCCGCGACCTCACCTTCTGGAATATCGCCTTCGTTTTTCGCAATCGTGCTGTTGTGGTTTGTTGCCGCGCGGCGCCGTCGCCAATCGTTCCAAGGGGAGAAAGATCCGCAAGGATAACACACCCCCTTCTCAGCCGCGATTCACTGTAGCACGGCGTTTTATATGTGCACAGGTCTTCTCTTTGAGAGAACGCGCGGTGCCGATGAAGAAGAAGAAGAAGAAGAAGAAGAAGAAGATGCCGCGGATTACCGGAGTATTCGCGCGGCGTAGCACCGGCAGCATTACCCACGCGCCTTCCTTTTCTTTTACCCACGAGCCCTTTCTCTTATCATTGCATTGCGACGCTTCGTCTATTCTGCACTGTCAAAAAAGATTTTTTATTTCAAATTCAAAAAGAAAAACGATATTTATGACATATCAAAAAATAAATTTGAATTGCCACGATTTAAAGCAACAGTTTTCGTAAAAAATAAAAAATAAAAAATCGGTTAATTAAAATCTTCAATAATCTTCACGATCTTCCTAAAGTTAAAACTTACCACCGATCATCATTGAATTTCAATTCTTCAATAGCAAAAACCGTCCTAGTTACTAAAATCCCTAATTTTGTTCTCATTCTTGAAAAATAAAGATATCCAAAACAAAAAAATCGGTAATTTTCGGAAGAAAACCTACGAACACCACCCCTGTGATTAATGGCATGTCCAAATTTATCTCCCTGAACCGAAAAATGCACCGAGAGACGTCCACAAACAGAAATAAGACGAATCCTGACAAAACCGTGTTACAAACTAGGAATTGACTCGCGGACCATTGCGCGGGTAAAGAAGGCGAGTGTGAGTCAGTAGCGGAGCGTATCGTGCGGTCCAGCGTGAAATCGATTACGATTATAGCCAGCAAGTAGAGAAAAGGAGGAGAAAGAGGAGAGAGAGAGAGAGAGAGAGAGAGAGAGAGAGAGAGAGAGAGGAGCTGATGAAGTGTTCTGTGGCCCTCGAGCTCGACAGTACTCTCCGCAATGCCCTGCGGGATCGCACGGGATATTGGCCTATCTGGTCGAGGATCGACGCGCGTCTCTATTATCGGCTTAAGACGCCACACGAGGTTCGCGCGCGCCACAGGCCGCGACGACCAAGGGTAACCGAGTAGCGTGCGCTGCATTATAGAGCCCCAGTATGGTAGTTGCACCTCTTATACTAATACCAAACCCGGGTCCACGAGAGAGGATGCAGCCTCTTCTCCGCTGGGCTGCGATACCAGGGGCGAGTGCCCATGCGGTAGAACGGTAGCAATCGATCCACGATAGGATCGTGTCACGGACACGCTGCGATGCTCTATCTTTCGCGAGCGAGGCCCGCTCGCGCGGGCGCATGCGCTCTCGATTCTCGTGCTGTGTGCCCCGAGCTTTCTCATGCTGCTGACCTCTCTATACAAGCCACTTTATATGTATATGTATATATATATATATATAAAGTGCAGCTACTGTACACACGTTTACGTTCGCGTGATCCCAATGCACAGCTACATTGCAGGAGGTTCCTTTTTTTTTTTGACTTTATCGTGCTGAATTGTTTCCTAGAAATCGAGCAATCTCCACTTTTCTCTACCGACACTTCACAAATGCAGTGGAATATCGGATAAACAGTGGGGAAAACATTGCCCATTGGGTTTCACTTTGTCGCTATTCAGTTCCATGAGAAAGTATCGAAAGGAGAAGATCTATGGTGTGCTGTGGAAGGAAATTTGAAAATGATTTTTAAAAAATTGTTCTTATGGATACATTGTTGGATAATTTTTTTCCAAACTCGAAATCTTGTATCGATTTATACTTTAAATCTACTGTCAAAAGTTGACAAAGTTTAAAGATAAAGCTTTGGTGACTATTATTTCTCTCCAATTTGCCAGAAATATTTTCCCAAATAGCCTTACACGCGCTCGGAAGTAATAAATAATCCTTTTCATTTTGCCACTTGTCAAATGAACAATTTGTATATCATTTGCGGTAAACAGTTATGGGTTCCCGAGTAATATCCCACGGGGAGGCAGACACCCAGTGCTTCCATTGATTTCTCTTTCGCAACCGAAGAAAAAAAAAAAAAAAAAAACACCCGACACGTTAGTTGCAGCTTGAAACACACGGGAGAGTGTTGCTCAATATTCTCATTATGTCTAGACCGGAAATTATAAGCAAAGATCCGAGGAATAATAAGCAACGAGCAATCCCAGTGTCCTGTGGGCTACGGGGTACATATATACACAACCAAACCACACACACACACACACACACACACACACATATATATACATACATCACAGGCGTAAGGTCCCACAGCACAGGCTTCCTCGGAAACTCCCACACGAGCGTATATCTCAACCCGACACGAGCTCAGTACCGTATTACATGCATTCAAGCTCGTTCGCACGCAAAGTCAGAGATCCGACTTATACACAAATGAATTATCGTGGTTATGGTGGCCGGTGATGCTAGAGGTGATCATTGTGTGGCACATAGACGAGCAAACGTACAGGACTTTGTAGCGCCCGGGGCGGGGTCGAATTGAAAAGCAAGAGCGCACGTACAGCAGATACGTGGGAAGGTCTTTTTTTTTTTTTTTTTGGGATCTTGTACAGAGCAAACGTTGCCTTGTTCCATGGCGGACAGGTGAGCAAGTCGAGATAGTGAGTCACCGTGTAGAGAGTCTAGGGTCCGCGCGGTGACTTTCGTCATCTCGCAACCGGAGCGCAAGAGTTTCGTCTTGTTTCTTCGCGCCGGCATAAATATCTCGACGCACCGATAAAATGGTGTAACAAAATATTCAGACACGTACGTTTGGTGGCTATGAGAAGCAGAGCGTGTGTATCAGGAACGCATTGTGGCCGTCTGCATTGGGATACATCGCACGATTGACATCCCGGACGTCGAACATGAAGAGCCCTGATCTTCGGTGCCTCGCGAACAGACCTCAAGAACACGCTCCTCTGTTTGGGCGCCTGACAGATAGACCAAAGACACACGGTAACCCGGGGAATCGTGACTAGGCACACGCTTTGGAGCAGTCATTGCAGGTCGGGTTAACAGGTACACCGGGATTGGGATTCGATCGTGAGGTTTTTTTTTTTTTTTTTTTTTTTTGACAGTTGAACGAAGGGCGGATTCGGTGAACGGATGGGAAATAGGCAGCGTCGCTTCGAAAGTTGAAGAGGCGAACTATGACGACCACCAATTGGATTTAGTGTGACAATAATTTACTCCAGAAAAAAAAAAAAAATTAGTCCGGGGTTCATTTCAGGATGGCGTTTTGATCTCATAAAAAAATTAGTTCAGGGTTAATTTCAGGATGAGGTTTTGACCTGATCAATTTGGGATGAAACATGAGCAGCGTCGCTTCGTAAGTTGAAGAGTCGAACTATGACGACCACGACAATTGGATTTTGTGCGACAATAAAGAAAAAATTAGTCCGGGGGACATTTCAGGATGGCGTTTTGACCTGATCAAAAAATGAGTTCAGGGTTAATTTCAGGCGCTTCGTAAGTTGAAGCGTCGAACTATGCTGACCACCAATTGGATTTAGTGCGACAATGATGTACTCTGGGAAGAAAATTAGTTCGGGGTTCATTTCAGGATGGCATTTCGACCTGATGAGTTCGGGATGAAAAAACAGGATTTTGATGTCATGTGTTTGAAAGTTGCCAGGCATTTTGAGCAAATAGGAGCTGCAGGCGCGTTGATGAGACAGGAAAATGGAGATGGTACGTGTGAACGTGATCCTGTTCGATCTTCCGTGCTTCCCTTTTACTGGTGCGCTAATCCGCGTTCGCAAGATTGAGCAAACGCTTGCTCCAACCTACCCGAAGTGACATTTAGCCTGGTATCCGTCGAGTTCCAGACCGTGCACCTCCGTCTTTCTCATCTGTCTACGTACATCTCGTCGTGTTGCTCACTTCTTCGACGTCTACGGTACCATCGAGCGCTCAAACTGTCGATGAAGATCGACAGATATATATATATATATATATATATATATAAGTCTCATCCGCTTCGTAATATCGCTGCAGCATCGCCAAGCGGAATCTCTTATGAGAATTGAGGTAGAAGTAACTCTACCTTTGCGCGATGATCCGTAACGATCCACATGGTGAAGCTGATGAGGCGATTGACATGTAAACGGATGTCTGCGAATTTTAAATCAAGATTCGGCAGTTAAACGATTTTTTCACACGTCTCTACGAAAATAAATTAAATAAACGAAGCAAGCAAAATAAATAAAATAAACCACAGACGATAAAAACCCCATAACTCTTTTCACTTTTCAAGATTCCCTGGAAAATTCTGCACTGTGCACGTGAACTCGAAGACAGCACATCAGGAGTGGCTCCGTAATGTCACGGTTGATAATGTTTCATCCATTGGAAAAAAAAGGAACGTTACACGCGATGTCCATCTAACTACTGGACCCGACCATCATCGCAGCATCACGCATGCGCCGTTGGAACACCTTGCGCATAATTTGTATTACGAGCACCTGTTGGTTGGTACATCATGGACGTCCGATCTGTCAAAGGTCAACAGATTTTCCAACCTTCATTATTTTTCCTTGTTCGCTTTTTTATCCTACCGCTGATTCATATATATATATATATATATATAATATACCATGAGTAAACAGCGCGGCGAGCCTCACTAATTAGCAATGCTTATATATATACCTTATGTACCAAAGAGGCGCCCCAAAGATACCCTCCCTCTTCATTATTCATGTTTCATAACCTGCGGGGGAGGGAGGGGGGGGGGGGGGGGCTTGATTTATTTTTCCTCGTAATGAGTATAACTACTTGGGAAGTCCAGATGATCGCACTCATTGAGTTACTCACTCGCGTACATCCTACTAATACGCATACGTATCACCATACGTTTATTGAACTATACATATATATATATATATAAGCATCTGTCGTATGTAAAAGGAACGCGTAGGCGAACGAGCTGGTCACCCGAGTCGATAGTACTGTACTGCAATTTGCATTCCGTGCGGTGGCTGAATCTATTCCCGGACTCCAGATCCAGTCATCCGGAGTATATTAAACAACTTCCGTACAAATAAACAAGAACTCTGTCGCATTGGGAAAGTCACGTCGAGAATAATGGTTTTACATATTAAGAAACCATCCGCGGCATGAATATGTGATTATTGTTTCATTGGCTTTATTTTTTATCGGCAGCAATAATTTTTTTTTTTTTTAGTGCAGAATTTTCTACTCAGTATGCAAAATTGGTCATTTTACTCGCAAATGGAAATTCATAGGTTTGAAATAATTTCGAAAGTAGTTAAAATTTTTTTTTTAATTATTTAAAGAAAAATTTTTTTTGCTTTATTGTAATTTTTGGAATAAAAAATATATCTTTAATACATTACAAAGTAGATAATTTTTTTAATAATTTCTATTTACTTAAATTAATTAAGTTAATGAACAAAATTGAGGAACATGGTAAAAAAAATCACTGCATTCATTTTTGTGAAATTAGTTGTTTCGTGTGGACCACGATTTTATAGAGAAATATCGCGGCAATCCCAACACGTCCTTAGACACAAGATAAGCCCTTAAGGGCCTCGGGATGGTGGGTGTCGGTGAGTGGCGGGAATGGTGTTAGCCCCGTGAACTGGTGTGCCACGGCGCACCGAGGGCGATTAGCGCGGCCCGATACGGCTATCGCGTGGTTACAAGGAGCCCTCGACGCCTCCTTAGGGTGCGCGCCGATTCCTCGGAGCGCGGCCACGTAAGACGGCGGCAAACATCTCGATTGCACGCCGTCGATACCAGCCGGTAGACATCCGGCCCCCCCACTTCCTCTTCGAGGGACGCGCGAACACAGAGAAAGATTCCCAACGTTATTTCACCATTTTTGCGAAAGACTCATTCATTCATTACCAATTTTAAGCATAAATAAAAAAAATATGCTATTCAATCTGATTATTATAAAAAATATCTATCAAAACGTATTTTTTATGTATTCTCTAAAATTTGCAAAAAAAAATTCAATTAGGAAAAATTAGGAGGAAGGAAAAATGTAATTAGGAATATGTGTCTATTTTTTATTTCACAAAAAACAATATATTTACGTAATTTATTTATTTATTTACATTTGAGTTACGTCCAAAATTTTTATGTAATTAAGTATTAATCATACAATTTTGAGAAGCACATTTTTTTTTGGCATTATTTATCATAATTATCTGAAGACTCCAAGTGAATCAAGGAATCTGAATAGGTAGGCTAAATAAATCTTAATAATTTTGAATGAACTGCTAATCAAGATTATTTTCTCTGGTGGGGAAGAAAAAAAATGAGAATCACGGGAAAAGGGGATTCTTAAAAATCGTTCGATCTCGGAGTTGGAGGTGAAAAATCGATCGGATCGGTTCGGTCGTCCCACAGCGGCCGCGTTTCTTATCCCTGCGGATCCTTCCCTTTCCAATGGTCACCCTCCCGCACATGCACAGTACAAAACATATTTTTTATGTATTCTCTAAAATTTGCAAAAAAAAAATTCAATTAGGAAAAATTAGGAGGAAGGAAAAATGTAATTAGGAATATGTGCCTATTTTTAATTTCACAAAAAACAATATATTTACGTATTTTATTTATTTTCATTTGAGTTACGTCCAAGATTTTTTAAATTAAGTATTAATTATACAATTTTGAGAAGCACATTTATTTTTGCATTAATTATCATAATTACCCGACGACTCCAAGTGAATCAAGGAATCTGAGTAGGTAGGCTAAATAAATCTTAATGATTTTGAATGAACTGCTAATCAAGATTATTTTCTCTGGTGGGGAAGAAAAAAAATGAGAATTACGGGAAAAGAGGATTCTTAAAAATCGTTTGATCTCTCGGAGTTGGAGGTGAAAAATCGATCGGATCGGCTCGGTCGTCCCGCAGCGGCCGCGTTTCTTATCCCTTCGGATCCTTCCCTTTCCAATGGTCACCCTCCCGCACATGCACAGTACAAAACATATTTTTTATGTATTCTCTAAAATTTGCAAAAAAAAAATTCAATTAGGAAAAATTAGGAGGAAGGAAAAATGTAATTAGGAGTCTGTGCCTATTTTTAATTTCACAAAAAACAATATATTTACGTAATTTATTTATTTATTTACATTTGAGTTACGTCCAAAATTTTTATGTAATTAAGTATTAATCATACAATTTTTTGAGAAGCACATTTTTTTTTGCATTATTTATCATAATTACCCGACGACTCCAAGTGAATCAAGGAATCTGAGTAGGCAGGCTAAATAAATCTTAATGATTTTGAATGAACTGCTAATCAAGATTATTTTCTCTGGTGGGGAAGAAAAAAAATGAGAATCACGGGAAAAGGGGATTCTTAAAAATCGTTCGATCTCGGAGTTGGAGGTGAAAAATCGATCGGATCGGCTCGGTCGTCCCGCAGCGGCCGCGTTTCTTATCCCTTCGGATCCTTCCCTTTCCAATGGTCACCCTCCCGCACATGCACAGTTGCGCCTCGCTTAATTAACGCCCGATCGCGTTCCTGAAGATCTCGCGGAGGCCGCGCTTAAAAGCGCCCGCGATTCTCACATGCCCTCGGTTTTACCGCGTCGGGCGCGAGAATTGAGATCTGGAGATTCGATAGTGCGATGCTGGTGGTGCCGCGGTGCCTCGAGTGCGCGAGAAACCTTTTTTTTTTAATCCGATCGCTTATTTCACTCTTGCCTTCGCTCCTTTAAGCCGCCTATGTGAACTTTATCTTTTGTGGAGGATACTAATGTGTAGGATGTGTTCCGAAGTGTTGCGTCTTGGTGCCGACGATTTTTTTATATTTTTTAAATTTTTTTTGCAAGCAATGAATGATCGAACAGCTTTGGCCGGAGTGTCCAAGATCCAAATGAGATCCACTAACATTTCTGAGATCGATAAATTTTCGAATGGTCCACCATCCGATTCGGTATCGGTCCGCACCAAAACCGAACCATCGGCCCGCTAATTAAGGGACTTTACCCTGTAATTACACCCAATTAACGTCAAACCCACTAACGACTCTATCTCGAGCGTTTGCGGATTAAAGTGGGTAGGGAATTTCCGGTTTTTATGCCATTTTGGGTGAACGATTTTTCGGTCAATCGGCAGAAAACGATCGGTAAACTTGTGTCGAGATTTCGTGGGTTCGGAAAATGTCGATGTGCAGTAATTATTTAAAAAAAGGACTTGGATAGATCCAAATTCTAACCCATTACATTTTAATTTGAACCATAATCAATTATTTGTTATTACGATTTAAACTTTTTTATTTTTTAGAAATGCCGGTCCAATTTCGCAGGATAAATAATTTGACGATGATGTATGAGGGGCTCGTAATTTCATGATGTGGATTTCGAGTCCATTTTTTTTTTTAATTACAGAGAACACTGATTCTTTGAATAAAAGTAAACATTAAAGAGAAAGAGTTTGTAAATATGCAGACGATGATTCGTGAAAAGCGATTATGGGGCATCATAAATAACCTTCCGAAGTGAATTTTGTGCTGCAGGTCCGGAAATCGATATTCTCGATCTGCTATCTGATATAAAAAAAAGGTAATAAATGCAGAGATATTGGTCACATACGAGACGGGATCATCGGCGATACTCTTTCTGGTTTATAACTAATTGAGCGTCTCACTGGATCACATTCGAATTAATTTGTCCAATCACTTACTCCCGTTATGGATATAAATACGTCATTTTTTTTTTAAGATTAAAAAGCATATTAATATGTATTAAAAAGACGAAAAGAAACCCGTTCGAGTGCAAAATGCTATGTGTAAATAATTTGCATATTCATGTCGTGACCGACACGGATATCGACAGGGATTCGGATCACGACGAGGATACCTTAAAAAAAAAAATCATTTCTCGTTTCACAATACGTCTCCATTCACCAATAAACGTCTCTTTACGCTCTGGAATCATTAAAGCTTGAATCACTTATTTTTCTCGGTGAATTTCACTTTTCAGAAATTAAAAAAAAAAAACAAGTTACAATTTTGGCATAAACAAAATTGAGTTTTCCCGAATTTTTTAAAATTTCACACGCCCATTTTGTTTCCTTGGACACATCATTGCATAAATAATATTTACAGTTCTGAATTTCTTGAATGAATATTGAATGTAAAATGGTGCGTATCGAATTTTAATCTCGAATAATTAACCCGAGAATTTCACGGCTGAGGTAATAAATACGCATCTTAAAATATTCGAATACACCAGACTCCAAAAATAATGGTAACATTTTTATTTCGACATGGCAAAGGACAAAAAAAAATAAAAACTGTATTTCTTTGTGCTTTTTTCATTTTTTTAAAGAAAATGCAAAATTAAGTACTCAATTAGCCACTGAAAAATCATCTCTTCACGACTAAAAAAAAAATTTAATATAGAAAAACCAAAAAAAATGTCCCTTTGGTGTATATATTCTCATAGCGATGCTGCATTGCTCAGGGCACTGAAAATACGTGACCAGCACAATGTAGCGATGCTGAGACATCGACGGTACACCGAATGACTGGGATTAAGGGGGGCGGGGGGAAGGAGATAAAAATGTGGAAGATATAGCAAGCTAGTGGCTGGCTTGTCGTGATAGTCTCTCTCTCGAAAGAAGAGGGCTCTCTTCGTGGTGCAAGAAAAATCCCATTAATTGCTTCTATGGTGATAAATTTCCCGCTGGCGATGTGCACGACGCCTGGACGTACAGTGTGAGCGTGAATCGGTGCTCAACCGAAAGAGCGAAACGGCCAATGTACTCTCTCTCTCTCTCTCTCACACACATTCTCATTCGAGAGTTAGGGGTATCTCTCTCTCTCTCTCTCACACACACACTCTCACTCGAGAGTTAGGGGTATCTCTCTCTCTCTCTCTCTCTCACACTCTCTCACGAGAGAGAGAGAGAGAGAGAGAGAGAGAGAGAGGTGTAAATGTGAGAAGAAGAGAGAAGAGGATGAAGATCGTCGACATCGCGCGTGGTCCGCGGTCGAGGACCAACGAAGCGCTGTATAGGGTCCATATCGCCTGCTATGTTAATTTTCTGTTTAATAAGGTGTACCAGGAAGCGATACCAGTAGCACCGCATCGAGACTCGTGGTCGTTCTCGAAGAGCAGCAACGGCAGCCGCGAGAACGGCTCGATACTCAGCCTCGCCAGGTGAAAATGTTGCACCTGGAGTGACATTTCAATTAATGTTTACCGCTTTTGCGTGGGAAGGGATCTTGCTAATATTGCTTCGGGGAACGAGAGTCGTTGAAAGAAAAAATAAAATAATAAAATAAACGAGAAGAAAAAATAAAATAAATATCTCTAACGAGGCAACGTCACACGAAACCGTAATTATTTTATTGGCCGTAATAGAGCCATTGTCGAGAGGCAAGTACATGGACAAGAACGTGTAATAATTGCACATTCTTTTCTTTTTCTCGCACCGCACGAGCTACACGAGCAAATGAGCCGAAGCGCATGCTTCTCTTAGCCATTATTGGTATTTTCTTCTCGCTTATTGCAATATTTTCTAGGACTGCGAACATGAAAATACATTTTTGTTCATTTTAATTAAGGGAACAAGTAATTATCAGATATCATTTTACATTTTTAAGAAAATCTCGTCTCCATTTTTTTTTTTTTTTTGCAATTCGAATTAATAATTTTTTTTATTGACCATTTATATTTTGAGCTCCATTTTTTATGATATTCAAAAATATTTACACGTTTGGAGATTAATTTATAAGAATAGTAGAAAAAATTGGAAACATTTTTTTTTTTTTTTAGTACTTTCATAATTATAAATTGATTTAGGGTAAGAATGTCGGATTTTTATGTTCAATTTTTAAAAAGATGTTTTTATAAGGAATTTAAAGTTATGAATTACCATTTATTTATTTATTTATTTATTTATATTTTCAAGAGCCGTGGGAATTTCGAAATGCAACTGAACGAGAAACTCAAACGCATGAAATTCTAAACCCTTTCGCTCGCCCAGCGATTATCGCTCGTTCTCGCAATCGACAGCCGCTCGCGCCACATGCAGGCCACCTTAAATGCCCTGGGACCTCACATGTAAAATATTACTTCCAGACGATTCCGATCAAAAGCCGCACCGCTCGACTCTCTTTTCAGCATCTGTTTCTCCCTCACTTCTTTTAATATCCCGTTGCCTTGCTTATTTTTCACCACGCTATCAGACAACTCTCCGTACGAATATTGCGAGCTGTATTTTCTATCACTTCAAAGGGTTACGCAGTCGTAAAATCCGATCGAAGGGCCTGCAGTATATCCTTTTTTTTTCAATCGAATGCACATCTTTTTCATTTTTTCTACGTCAAAAGTCCAAATTACTTTATTTCATCCCCTTTTTTTTCTTCATCACGAAATTATAAAAAAATTAATTGCTGATTAACAATCGGAAATCTTCGATCTCAAGGTATACAAAAAATGGCGTTGAAACCTAAAAAAAAAGGTCGTCAGCATGATCAAATATACAAGGAGTAAAAAAAATCATTATAAAAGCCAAAACTAAGGACACATCATTTCCCAAATCCGAAAAAAAAAGAACATCAATAATGTCCAATAATCAGTGAACCAAAAAAAATTCGAAAAATTGTCTCGAGTAGAATAAATAAAAAAAAAAGGTTGAAACATAATGTCCAAATATCAGTAAAACAAAAAAAATTCGAAAAATTGTCTCGAGTAGAATAATAAAAAAAAAAAAAAGGTTGAAACCTTGTACCTCGTATACAGTTTATGAAAATCGAGTTTCGGGCGAAAAAAAAAACTAATAATAATAATAAGAGATGCTCATCTCGAGGCGTCCAGGGCTGCGTGTAATTTGGCTTACGTGAAAAAAATCAATTAGTCTTAATCGCGGGAAGGAGGGGCGCGGGGCCGGGGGGGAGGTTAGCAGGGATGACGGTAATTTCCAATTTGTCGCGGCCCCGTATACAGTTCGCGAGCGTGTGCGCCCCGCGATCGAAAGACCCGGAAGAGGCCGTCCACCGATGGAACATATTCTATATATATATATATATATACAGATATACACAATACACGTATGCGTGTGCACATCAAGTAGAAGGTCCGATCGAGGGCCGCGCGTCGCCGTTCCACCTCGGATAGCCCTCGGGCGCGAGAGCAGCGAAAGTATTTTTTTCAGATAAGGGCATCCACTCGTGGACTCGTGGCTGTTTTGCTGCTGGCCAACTCTCAGCGCCGAGGAGTTAGTAGGTCAGGTGTAGGCTGTCTCGGTGCACCATCAGATAAAAACTCGCTCTTTGCTTCGCATTCGAATTTCGAGATGGATATATATCGATGCGTATTCTCTTCGTACTTAATTTTTTTTTTTTTACAGAGAGTTTCAAAAATTGTTGAGTTTTTTGCTGTGGGTTCGTTTGTCTCCTTGAAAAAAAAATTTATCGGCGAAAAAACGTAGGAATTATAATGAGGAACTTTGAATTGTATCGACCGGAAGTCGGATCTGTGAATTCTGGTTTCAGAAACGAAGGAAATTTATTTATTCATTCGGAATCCCAGTGAAAAGCGTTGATAAGGGTGTCGACGTCACCTGAATTTTCACGGTGTAAAAGACAACAATTTTTGTTTATTTTTCAATTATTGGACCCACTATTATTAATAATATCTGCGCCCACAGGAAGAAACTCTTCAACATGATATCAAGATGTTGACAGTGTGTCATGTAAATCAGTGTTTCTGAGTCACTATTCATTTTTTTTTTTTTTTTCTATTATTGGACAAACCATAATTAATAATATCTCAGCCCACAGAAAGAAGCTCGCCAACATAATATCAAGATGTTCACAGTGTGTCATGTAAATCAGTGTTTCCGAGTCACAATTCAGGCTTGGGGAAAGGAGAATTTGTACCTAACATATGTAAACATTAATTGGTACTAAGTATACGAGTCTTATCGGTTCCTTTGGCGAGGATTTGCCGTTGGCACGAGCCAAGGAATTCAAGGAGGCTCTTACGCACGTGAGAAACGACCTAGAAACGTGTTGCGTTGAGGATATCGCAGGCTGCATATGCATATGCATGCAATGCACTCTGCGATCGAAGGACCAGGTTGACTGCTAGGGGAAGGAGTGTTATAATTATAATAATAATAATCCAAAGGGTGCGCGGACACGAAAGCCTTGGTGCACATGCTCATCAGCATCATTAGTACCTCAAGGATTAGCATAATCGTACGATGTCGCTTTGTTAATTAGCATAAGCAATTCATTAGTCGCGACGTGATGATCGGTAGTCGAGGGCGTCAAAACCGATGCGAGCTGTTTCACCGGATCGAGATCGAGAATGAGGAAATATTCTTCATTGACATTCACGCGAAAGTCACGAGAAGGTGCCCGATCGAGTTATTATTATGTTTTTATGTTTTAAAAAAAATGTTAAGTGCAAAAGCTAGTCGAAGAAGAGCAGAGATCGGTAACCGATCGCGCAAAAATAGATCGACGAGAATCGATCACCGGAGTCAATGAAATCGATCGACTTCTCTGGAGCACGCCGAAGGATCACTCGATCACGGTAGCCGAGATCGATTGCGCGCTCCTCGAGGCCTTGATCGGCTCAATAGGTCAATCGTCCGATTTCCATCTCTCGAAATTTGCTTTCACGTGAAACACTTTTGACGGTAAAGGCTTTTCGATGATGTCGCGCTCGTAATTATATCCAATTTTCGAAGCTCGGTAATCGGAGGAAATCGGTTCCTCGGAAAATAAAGGCAATATCTATTAAATTAATTTTAACCGGATGACCATGAAACGATGTTTCATTGAAATTATAGAGGAACCCGATAAAATTTTACGTCGATACCAATCGAAATCTCCTTGTTTCTTGCCGATCACTCTAATATCCAAAAATCGTTTAGTATTCACGGTCAACATTCAACCGATCTCTTCAAATTCTTCTATTTGTAAAGCATCTTCGCCACTCGACAACTTTTTTTACAATTCCTCGTATTAATTATAGCCTTTTTACAAAATCGTCCGTCTATTTTTAAAAAATTACTAAGTGGATTCCACAGCCAATCAAATGGAGTCTGGCCCATGCAAAATCTTAGTCAATTTTAACCGATTTACTCCAATCAATTCATGGACTGGATCACATTCTATTCCAAAATCTCCGATAAATCGGTATCAATTTTTCAATTTCATCGATCACGAACATAAATGTCGTCGCTTTAATTGCTCGCTGGGAATAAAATCTACAAGCATACAGATGTACTGTACCGATCACGATTGATACCGAGAAGTCGAGCACCACTGATCGAGAAATCGGCATCGATCGGCCGGGAACGATTACGCGCTGAGAGTTCGCGTTGCCCGGCAGGCCTTGGCCAGGAATAGGTCACCTGCACAATTGGGTTCTCATAGTGCATCGCAAACGCCGGTAGACCCTCTACAACAATATATATATATATATACATACGATGCTGCACCTGAATGCGTGTAATGTACATACCTGCGGTATAAGTATAAGGTGCTCTGTACAATATATTTACAGCAACACAACCTTCTATGCACCGGGGCTATCTCTCTTTCTCGTGATCTCTAAGTTTGCGCCGATCGCCCATCGCGTAACATGATCTACTTAGCTCGGTAGCCACGGTATCCCATGCTCGCTGGGTCGCTGTTGTACTGCTAATGCTGGGCAGTACCCACGGTCCAGGCACGTACGCCGCGCATGTGAATACGCATGCAAGCATTGAATGTATAATGCAAAAAATCTGCGCCTTAATGCGCTCGAAGTTGCGTATATCGTCCGGACATCGTACACATGCCGATTTATATCCGACATGGTCATCAGTTTGACTTGGGGTTCATGGAATTCTGTAAAAAAAATTTTCGAAAATTCGTGATTATGGAAATTAGTAACGTAATTACATTTGCGACTTTACATTTTTTCGAAAAAAAAAAAAAGAAAAATAGACGTATGTCGAAGGCGAAAATTTAATAACGCCGAAAAAAAAATTCTTAGATGAATTTCAGATCGCTGTGGTTAAGGAAAGTGATTTAAGTGGCGTGGCTCACCTTAGCCAACTGGACCAACGACAGCGAGTGGCACAGAGTGCATCCCGATCCATGCACTCCGGCCTCAGAGCAGTGCAATGGATAGAGAAGAGTCGGCCGCGCCGCTGGGACATTAAGAAATAGTTGTGCCGGCGTATTATTATATGGCGCTTTAAATGGTAGCGATAAATTACCCGCACTGTTCCTCTTTGCTAACCGCAATCGCCATTTAAACGGTTCGCGCTCACAGCCAACAGAATATATATATATGTCTATATATACTTATATGCAATATAGGGCAATTCCGGGTGAGATGTCCAATCAGCGACTACCTTAATCAACAATCGGTCCAACAACGTTTTTACCATTCGTGACATTCGAACCCGGGAAAAAAAAAATCTGCCGTTATTGTTATCATATTGACCATTTTTTTTTTTTTTCGTTCCGTAAAATTTTTTATAAAGTAGAAAAATAATGCAGATGAAAAGCGCAACTTTCTACATTGTAACCTTTTGAGATTGCGACACCGCGGAAAAGTTGTTACTTAATAGAGTACTTAAAAAATAATGTAGTCTAGGTAATAAATCACTGAAAGGCATTAAGTGGCGGTAAAATTTATTAATTAATTGTTCGGACATTACAAAAAAAAAAAAAAAATCAGTTACCTCTCCTCGAGTCACCTCGAGACATTGTATTAGAGGAAAATGTATGTATTTATTATAGTTTATTATAATAGGCAAGCCAATGTGGGTAATTATAAAGCCATTATCCTCGGGAGTATTTCGGAGAGGGTATAAGTTGAGGCTGAGATTATCCGTGGACCGTAAAGCGACACTCGTACGCACTGGACGTTACACGCAGCGTGAATCCGCTCGGCTTGCCTGCGGCTCTGGATCGCCTCGCAATATTAAGTTACGCGCGTGTATGTACAGAAATATATTAAATAGTTATACGGGAGGTGTGTTTTACGCTCGGCATCGCCAAGTCGTAGGACAGGTTGTTCCTATCCTCTCTGCTCCGTTTTTTTTTTATTTTTTTCCCCATACTTTCGAGCGCCGTCAAGAGTGACGTAACGCAACTGGACATAATGAAGACAAATAGCTTGTCACTATGACTAATCGCGGTAGCGTCAGCTATTCTCTTTTTACATTTAAGGAGAAAAACAAAATTGTCGAGTACATTGAACGCGCTCAAGTTTCGTGAACGAGAAAGCAAAAGTTTCTGGTTTGGACACTTTCGGACTGTTCAAAAGATCGTGGGACAATGAAATAAATAAAATAAAGAAAATAAATATAAAATAAATAAAAAATACATATGAAATAAAATGAATAAAAAATAAATAAAAAATACATATGAAATAAAATGAATAAAAAATAAATAAAACGAATGAAATAAATAATTCGAATTTTGCTAATAACATGACTCTTCAGTTGCTCCGGATAATCCGGTTCTACGTCTATTTGCGGAATATGCTCAGCGGTAAATCGGTATAGTCTCATATTTATGGAGTTACAAGCCAGTATTTTCTCCACAAGCACTTTCGTACTAATTTAGTAAAATTAGCCGACATAGTAAAAGAGGCTCCATATCGGTATATGTATTATACATACATACCGAGCTGAAGATGGAAATCGAGTTAGTTTTTTATCGTGGGTTGGTAGTCCTCCCTCTCGGAGCGCGGTAAACGCGCATTACCTATGAACCAGAGCGGCAGAGGAGAGCATCGGCTTGAGCGGTCGAGGTACTCGGTACGGTACTTTCGGATTCTTACGGCGTGCCAAAAATGGCTCGAGCCAATTAACGTACGAGGTGCCCTATTCGTGCCGTTACTCCTAACAACTCTCGGGGTATAAGGATCATGTCGTTGGTCTGCTGGTTGCGCGTCGGCCGTTTGCCCACGACGACGACGACGACGACGAGGACGAGGACAACGACGACGACGACGAGGAGGAGGAGGTTTGTCGAGGTTCGTTGAGCTGTTGTGGAGGAACATCCAGCGAAAGATCGAGCAACCGAGCGAACATTCGAGCTAGTGCATTGCTCGGCTTTACAGCGGTATTTCATTTAAATAAATTTAAATAATGCCACGAGCCACGACCGCGATGTGTTATATGTATAGAACAATAGTGAATCAATCGTAATTGTTAATAATCGTAATACGAGGTCATCCGCTCAACGGGCACACTGAGAAATCGAAATTTATTCAAGTGGTCTCGGGAGGGCAGGATATACTTGCTACGAGATGCGGCTCCACATTAAATGTTCTGCATACCGATAATATGCGAGTGTCTGTGCGAATGTGCGAATGTCTGTGCGAGTGTCAGTGCGAATGTCTGTGACAAATCAGAGTGAGTGTCTGTGCGAATGTGCGAATATCTGTGGGAGTGTCTGTGACAAGGTCTGTGTGAGTGTCTGTGCGAATATCTGTGGGAGTGTCTGTGACAATATCTGTATGAGTGTCTGTGCGAATGTGCGAATATCTCTAGGAGTGTCTGTGTGAGTGTCTGTGCGAATGTGCGAATATCTCTAGGAGTGTCTGTGTGAGTGTCTGTGCGAATGTGCGAATATCTGTGGGAGTATATGTGACAATGTATGTGTGAGTGTCTGTGCGAATGCTCGAATATCTGTAGGAGTGTCTGTGTGAGTGTCTGTGCGAATGTCTGTGCGAGTGTCTGTGCTAATGTCCCTGCGTGTATGTACGTGTGTCTCCGCATGAGTATCGAATATTTGCAGCCCCATTTCTGTGTGGACACATGTAGGTTAACAAATCAACCTTACGCCATGCGCTAGAAAAAAAAAAAAAAAAAATCTCGAAATAGAATATAATCGTACTACAGAAATGTACGATAGACATCGCTAAATCGTTTACTCCACTTTAATTACAGGTCGAATCCTCGCTCGCTCGTTCGTTCCCTGTACCCTCATCTCATTCCAAGGACCAGCGTCCTCGTCGTGATCTGGTTACATTGCTACCCGTTATGTCGAGAGTTCGGAGTACATTCTTACCCTATTGGTCTCCAGCTTCACTGGCGCAGCGCCTCATTCTCGTATCCCAACGTTTCTACGTCGTTCGCACGTTCATCTTCTCCTTTCTCTCACTCCCTCGTGTCTGTGCACCTCACTCGCGATATGCTTCTTCTTTTCTCGTCCTGTCTCCTTCTTTCCCTCACGTTTCTTCCCCACTTTCCTTCGATATATCTGTGCCCATGCTTATATTGGTCCTGTCTATCGCTGTTGCACTCCTTGTGCACCAGCCACAGGTACTCACCGTGTGTACACGGACATCTCTTCCTGCTTTCCACCGTACCTCTCATCGCCACGATTCTCATACTGTTGCTCGGTGCTGTTGCAACTGGTGCTTTTGCTGCTGGCAATATACGAATCGGCGAGGTCTCCGCCGACTCCTTTGCATGAAATTACAACTCTACCTCGGCTCGTCCCCTGTTCCGAACGGCCGTAGAAAATAATGTCCCGGTCTATCCGCGCACAGGCCACCTTCACCATTCACGTGTTTTTTATTTTTTTTTATTTCGAACTGCACGAATGGTCTTTTAATATATTCGGATAATCAATATTCACATTCCCAAATCCTTGAAAAATGGAGCATTTGGGTTATAAGATATATATATAATGAGGCTGATATTGATTATGGCGATTAATCACTATCGATCATTCGGCAGATCGACCAACCTTCGGATTTTTATTACTAGATTTATAGATGACGAATAACTAAAAGTTCTTCATTATGCAAGATTTTCAAAATCGTTTTGTAATCGGACACGTATTAATTATTGATTATTACCAATTCATTATGTTAAGTGTAATTGATCGCCGGAATTAATTGTTACCGTGAAATATACAAGCGGTTACAGTGATGCGACTGTTTAGAAAGGATGTTAATGAAGAAAATTAACAAGTATGATGCTTAAGGGGTTTCAATGTTCCCCGTAACGCTCCATGTGCATCCCTATTTGAAATTGCCATCAGGCGGAAGTTCTTTTTATTTTTATTTTTTTTACAAAGTAACGCAGAGCTGCGCTCTACTCGCGCGCGTTGCTCGATTGCAAAAGGAACTAAACGTTTCATTATGCAAAATTTTGAAAGCGTTTTATATTAATTATTGATTATTACAAATTAATTTAAGTGTAATTGATCGTCGTAATTAATTTTCACGATGAAATATAAGCGATTACGGTGATGTGACTGTTTAGAAAGGATGTTAACATAGAAAATTAACAAGTATGATGCTTAAGGGGTTTCAATGTTCCCCGTAACGCTCCATGTGCATCCCTATTTGAAATTGCCATCAGGCGGAAGTTCTTTTGATTTTTTTTTGTTTTACAAAGTAACGCAGAGCTGCGCGCGCGTTGCCCGATTGCGCGCAACGATCAAAGCGCGGAAATCGAGAGCCCTCTCCATCTTTCTTTGGTACCGATCTTCTGTATGCCCTTTTCCAGACGTTTTATTATACGGGATTGTCCGGTCGCGTTCACTCACGCGCGCTCATCCCTCCGTACACGTATCTGCGCCTCGAATTATAATCAGTTACCGAGGACTCGCGACTCGTGCGCCTTTGTCTCTTTGAGCTCGATCGGTAAAGATGAGAGAGATCGAGCGCGAGATCAATCGCGGGTAATTTAGGACTGATCCTCATTTATATACACTTAATGATACAAGCTAAATCAAAGCCTTAAGCTTTATAGCCTTAAGCCCAATAATTCCGCACATTATTCACTAAATAAAAAAAATTAATTAAAAAAAAAAAAAACCAGTTATTAGTCCGACCTTTAATTATGAATTAATTTTTATAGTGCGTTTTTTATGCACGTGTCTTTTATGCGACAATTTGGATTTTGTGTTGGTCAAATTATAATTATAGAAATATTAAGAGGATAAAAAAATGATTTAGGGTCAGTAATTTGGATAATTAGCGAGAAATAATGTTTCCCTCCTTAAGTTCGTAGAGAATTACGATGAAACGTAAGAAGTGAGGTATTATTTAAATGGTAAACTATATTTCGCACGAGTACGTAATGCTCAAAGTGCACGAGAAGCGGGCAGTTTCGTAAATCTACAACACAGTCGGAATACGTTCGTGACGGACACGCGGAACGAGTGTTCTCGGAATTTTTTATAACTTCACGGGGCTCTCCTCTCTCCTTCTCGCTTTATCGCGAACTTATACATATATAAGCTCGGAGGCCCTCCGACCGGGAAATTAAATCTTACCGCGAGCACTACCTACGAGATATATTTACAGTGCGCCGAGTTTAATATGGAGACGTATGCCGAGCGTAAACCAGTGGGGAGTCCTCGACGCTTTCGCGCGCCTTTTCATCCGATGATTTTATACGGGGCCGAGCGAGCGAGTGAAACCCCCGCGACATCATTGTAAATATCAGCGACTATACGGCCTCCTTAATAATTCAACCCCTTCTTCCACTCGACAATCACTCATCTCTTTCCCTTTTTCTCACTCAAAATCAAAATTGAATTAAGAATTCAATTCCATTATTTTTTCTATTTTTTTTTAAATATTTTTTCCGCCATATTATTTATTTATGGAGTGTATTAAAAAAATTGGATAAGTTTATTAATATTGTGAAAGTTACGAGACTATTTTTTTTTAATATTTTTATTTGATGAATTTTCTAGTGGTTCGGAAAAAGGATTTTAGTCAATGGGCGAAGGGATAATTTTTTATGGGTTATTTCGAGGTTTCTGTGATTTTAATGGTAGGAATATGATTTTTT
This sequence comes from Clistopyga incitator, assembly GCA_947507545.1. NCBI lineage: Eukaryota > Metazoa > Arthropoda > Insecta > Hymenoptera > Ichneumonidae > Clistopyga > Clistopyga incitator. The sequence continues at coordinate 945,685 of OX382173.1, read as the reverse complement.
TTTTTTTTAATAATTTTATAGAAGGCTGCAAAATTTGTTATCTGTGCTTAAAGTCTTATTTGGGGCTTCCTTATTGCAGTCACGTAATTTTAAGGCACTTTGAGACACACAGCGAAGATGAGTACGCGATGCAATTGGCTAATTAACACTTTCCGATCTTGATGATTACGAGCAGCAATTAATATCGCGGCATCGGTTCGTACGAAACTACGTATTTTTTTCTTTTTTTTTTCGCGAGCAACGCCAGCGGTTTCCGCAGCGAAATTAGAGTCCCTCGCGATGTTTAACGACGACTATTCCCCGTGCAGCCGACGCTCATCGTGTGCGCACCTCCAGCTCCGCCACTCGTCCCGGCAACGATCAAGCAATTATATAGCAATTCGTTATAATTATTGGCGCGTTTCTGTTTGCCCTGGCAATCTCGACACCTGCTCCTCTGAGCGCAAGCCTCGCGTTCTCACTTAACAAAAAAAAAAAAAAAAACCCCTACTTGCTAAAAACATAAACAATTACATAAATATTTTTTTTTACTCATGTTATATTAAATAAACCCATAATTTAAAAAAGTGCCTCACCTCCAAAGCAAAAAAAAATGCAATCACTCTCGAATTGTTAATACATATTTTTTTTCTACTCACGAAAATTATATGAAATTTCTGCCAAATTTCCGCCCAATTATTATATTAATCAACGACACAAATTGTCTACTCTACAAAAATTCACAGAAACACCTTAAAATCTAAAAAAAAATGTGCACGAAAACAAAGTTGTTAAAACGACGATACCCTTAAGTGATTCTCGGTACAATCGAGGAAATCTTAATTTTTTTTTCGTTGCTCCAATCACGTACCAAATAACATATGCGAGTGGAACGTCTAATAATTCGTCTAATCTTCATTCTGTAAATAACACGATAAACGCATTAAAGAATGTCAGCTCGAATGTATGACTCAATAATAAAATATACGTGGTCGCTCGTGTACCTCTTTTTTTTTTTCATGACATCTCGGAATGGAGAATGTATATCTAAGCTGCTGCTGCTGCTTCATCTCTCTAACATATCGTTTAATGTTAATTAGAATACGATATGAGGACGCGAGAGGAATGGCGATAACATTATACACGCAGGTGGACGTAGTTCAGCGTGTTTGACTCTTCGTCGTTGTCGTCCTCCTCTTCTGTGTACGGCTTACACAAGTCACGTGACCCTAACACTCGATCGACGCTTTTATATCGACTTTCATCGCATCGATTTTGTATACGAAGAGGTCCAGTCCGCGTTATAACTCCGTGGCTCACTCGTAATAGCTTGACTTTTCATTAGCATATGGAATATACCGGCAAGTGGGTCTCGATCCCAGTAAACGTAGAATCCTTCCTTGCTTCGCATACATACACTTCGTATTGGGCTCACCTTAGATTCCTCGTTTCGCTGTTTATGTTAGAAAAAAAAAAAGAATCAACAACATCATTATATGCAAATATTCTAAATACCACGAAGAAGAAGAAGAAGTACAATACCACAGCACGTGTTTCATTACGATACTCAATGAAAATCACCGCAAACACGATTTTTTTAAACTCACAAGTTACGATCGTGTTCGGCTTAGCCAATGCTCGATGTCGATGTTCCCTGAACGATTTATACTATGTTGTCTATTGTAGAATCGTACGATCTACGATTCAGCCATAAACGATTCTCATTAAGCAACGAGGAATTCTTCTAGACACGAGACGAAAAAGAAAATACATTCAAACGGGTTATCGATTTTTTCATCGAAATTTCACGAAATTCCGCCGATTTTTGTGAGGATTATATTGTGTCGGGGATTTTTTTGGGACAAAATCCATATGATAATTTCAAAATAACAACCGTAATCTGAATCAATTGTGTAATGGATGTTTATTTGAGGAAGGAACTCAGTATGAAATTTTTAAATCGGATACCGATTTAAATCGAACGATTTTTTTTTTTGTACAATTTTTCTATCAGGTTTCTCTATTGATTAACCCTTTTATAGTTGATTCGGTATCGAGGAGTCCCGCTGTGCGTTGACGTCTCTCGATTTTCCGAGCTCGTCACCGATCGAACCGATCTCGTATTGAATCGGCGGGCGTCGAACCGATTTTATATTGCGAGTTCCATATAGAGGACGGACTGTCTCTTCTGGATGAAGTGCACTACCGTTGAGTATCGTACTTGGAGCTTTTTCGACGCTTGGAGACAGTCCATCGTCCCATTAATACCGATTGCTGCGTACCGATCGCTGAGTTCTCGGCGAGATGACAAGCGGCCACCTCGATCGTTCGAATCTAAAATTCCAAAGGACATGAGCAATAATTCACCGACAAATAGACACATCGACTCTTCTTCTTTTTCCTACTCTTTTCCCGGCTTCTTGCGTGTTAGTGAGATCGGTGAACGCGCACTTGCCGATCGCGATATCTGCTTCGATAAATTTATCGTCGATCTCTCGGCATTTCGACGAATTAAGACGTTGAGAAATCGCACTACGCGCAATGTTTTGTTTTTTTTTCCTTCGCTGAGAATCCATTATTGCTTAATGAAAATTATTGCTCTATAATAAACAATTTCTAGAGTCAACAAAATTAATACTACATTAAAAAAAGTAATTTTCATCGATTATCATAATAAGTGTTGCAGTATAGTACTTTTTCGTGGCATATAAGAACCACATTTAATTTTTTTCGTAAGGTTCCGATTATTATTATTTCACAATAATTATCCATTTTATTATTAATACTTAATAACGCAATTTAATTATATTGGAAATGAAAGTTCACACCATTTCGACGTATTTAGCATAATTTTTCATAATGAGCGACAATTTCACTGAAGCACATAACGATAAAAAATAATGAAGTAATTTAATATCGGTAGAGAGAAGAAGAAAAATCGTTAATACATTCAAACGTCACTTCACAGCGACTATTATATCCGTTTAACACGAGTACCGTCTCTAAAGTTCCGTGGCTGTAAGGTATCGATTTACTACAAAATCATTGTGGCAGTAAAGTTGGATAGCTTTGTCGGCGCAGTGTTGCATGAAAGAGTCTCGGCGCGAGTCGTAGTTGCGGGGAGTTAAAATGCCTCTGGTACAGAGTTAAGTTGCTGGAGGAGTTCGCACTTAACGTGCCACAGCAGTCGTCGGGTTGGTAAGTGCTGTCGTAGATTTAGCACGCGGGAATCGACGACGTGCTGTACTCGCCCGGCTCGCTTTACTTCCGAGTGAGATCGGTAACCCACGCAACCGATCACTGCCGATCGTCGACTCTTTATTTCCTCCTTCTGCTTACTTGCTTCCATTCCCCTTGTTCACATTGCCGATCGTGCCATAGCTCGGGGAAAATAGCTTCGAGCACATCAGAAGCTCGGACAAGTATCGGTATCGAAGCGCAGTCGATGCACCAAAGTGCATCGGTGCATCGGCAGTGCAATACACCGTCGAGTTTAGCAGCTGTAGCAGCAGCAGCAGGGCAACCGAGTTGCGTGCTCGAGAGAGTTCCGATCGAAAATCGATCTTGGCGAGAGCGCTCGGGGATACCGATCGCGATCGAACGGGGACCGGTCAATAAATTTCCCCGTATCCTTACTGTCGTGTCGACGATGGATACAGCGACGCTCCATCTGTCAAGACTCGTCGACTGCGCCGACTCCTCGCCTCCGCGTCGAGTACCACGATGCACGAACCAACCGATCGACGAATACCGTTGTTTCTGCCCGTGCATTCCGCCTCCTGACTCTCGATTCACCTCTCCGCGGATTTGACGAGCTGTCTCCCGCTTCCCTCTTATCGTGTTCCATATGTCTCGCGATTATTCGACCGCAATCGGCGCTGTTTCGTAAGATCGGTACGCGAAATCGGTTCGGTTAAGCAGATTGAGCCACGGAAAAATACAACGAACCAATTTTTCGTTGCCTAGAAAAATCTTTGAACGCGGCTTTGTATGTAACTTGCAACCGATCCTGCGAACGATTTCCTGATCGGTAATTCAATGAAATTGAGGAAAAATTAACATCAGATTTTTCCCAAAATCGAACCATGTCCTAATTTGATTCGAGCCAAAATTTTCTTGTCATATCAAACCGGCAATGTAGATTAATTCGACCGGAACAGATGCACAATAACGATACCGATCAACGGACCCTCTTGTGAATTAAATTTTCATGCAGTAGCCTCGTAAATCGAAGTTGCATTACGAACCTCGGTTCGTATACTCGCGGCAGACGGAACGTTCGTGACGAAGGGGACGCTCATCGGTAAGGAAGATGAAAAATGTTTCTTTCAATGTAGAGAGACACGGGTAGACTCGAGGCCGGCGCTTGTGGCACGAGTTAACCCGGTCGCAATAAGAATAATACCGTGGGCCCGTCAGCGACATCAGCACAGAAAAGAGCACCCGTATCTGTACCCCGGCACTGCCGGCGCTTTCTGGTCCGCCGATTTTTTCGCGGCACATCAATGAAACCGCTGAGCGCGTGCTTTGCATCCCCGTGCACGCTGAATGCACCAACGGAATCGGTTCTTCTAGCTCGGACACTTGCGGAAGTCAACCACTGCGCTTCTGCTCCCGCTGCTGCTGCTGCTGCACAACTGCCGAGGACTGTCACACTGCGTATGGGTTATTAGATCGGTATCGCGAGCTCTCACAGTACACTGTATACACTATAAGCCCGCGCCGACTGACAAGACTCTGTGAGAACTCTACGGTACTTTGAATTCGTGTTTCTTGGCTACTCTATGCGGCACATATGTACCTACAGTGCGACGTCCCCACTAAGCCACCATCTTCGCTATCCTCCCGGCATAAATGCACTGCGACTGCGGGAATATAGATTTATTTGTCTTTTTATTTATATATCGGGCATTCTCTGCTAAGACACCTTTTTTTCTGGGGCGACCTTCACGGAATTTTGTCTAATTCGCCGGATTTTCGAAATGAGCATTGACTTGATTGGGCATTTTGAAAATTGTTCCTCGTTTTATTTGATCATTGATTTGAAAGTTACATTTTTTTTTTTTCGTTTGGGATGTGAATGAAAAAAATAGGGACAAAGATTTTTTTTTTTAAACAGTGGGATTGTATTTGTAGATTTTTTCGAGGATTCAAATCATTTTGGGTGAAATTAAGTGGGTTACAAAATCTGGGAGAATGAAAAAAAAATTGCGACAAAATAGTTAACTTCGTGGGAGGTTGTCCAGAAATGTTGGTAACCTGACATAGAAAGGCGTATATATATAACGCAAGTAGGAGGTGTATAGCCGAGATTTCAGGTTGCTATTGAAACGAACCGCAGTCCGGTCCACAATATATACCTAATACAACATAAGTTTGCTCTTTAACGAGCGTGCAATTATTCCGGAACAAATTCGTCGAGTTAATTATCGTGACACGCTGGGTGATAAATTATATCAATCGTTAAACGCGGAGTATTTATCGTCGCAGTTGAGATAAACAGGCAGATCGCCTCGTCTAACAATAATTATTTCGATGATTTTCAACGACAAAGATTCGCACACTTCCACTTATCGAAAATATCCATTTTTCACTTTCATTTATTTTATTTATTTTTTTCACGTATATTCAGATATATATTTATTTAATTTTGTCATTGATCGAACTGATTTTAAAAAAATACACACACGCGCACGTCATTAACGATCATGATCGGTAATTAAAATATTTATGCTTGACTCAAAAGTATCATATATATATTGTAGCGAGAGCTAAAGACGAAATCATTGCAAAGGAGAGTGAGATGACAAATTGGGTAAGATGACGAAGTGCTTAATTTACGCAATTAACCTGTAGGAGGTAGGAACGTGTCTGACGAGGCGAGCACGTACTACGAGAGCTATATTCAGACCGCGAGAGAGTGAATCAGACTCGTCTCGTTGCACTCCGCGAGTCTGCCGAGGTGCCTCCGTTGCAGTGCTCGGTGCACCAAGTGCACTCCGAGACTGCGGATGACGTCCACGGCGGAGAGTTGTTTTGCGCTTTGATTTCACGCTGTCAGTCCATACATGACATATCGTAGTCACGTGTCCCATCGAACAGCACCAGTTTGAAAAATTGCCGAATCGATACCAAATCGTAAATCAATCATCGATATCAGTGCTCAATATTTTTCGCTATCGTTATACTTGAATATTAATATTCTCCGTACATTTATTAATGGTTTTTTTTTTTAAATTTATCCCATCGACTGAAAAATTAATACACATCATTAAAAGTGAAAAAGATTTTTTTTTTCAACAAATCATTAACCATTCCCATTAAAAAAATTATTCCAGGACCGAGAGATGTCCTGGCTTCAAATAAAAAATACATCAAGGTTCCAGAAAGCGTAATTTAATTGAAAAAAAAATGTTCAACTCGACAACTTTAATTAAAACAGACCCCGAAATTTTGCGGGGTCAAAAACTCTCTCGCCTCCGGTCGAATAGCCCACGAGTGACGATAAAATACAACAGATTGGATGTTCGATAACGACGTTTGCCATCCACAGGTGATTTATAAAATGTCTATCGAATATTAGCAGGATCTGTCACAATATTCTGCCTCTCTCGATTATGTCAGCTCCGCTGGAAACGTCAAAATCGACAATTTAGCATAAACAGGCAAGACGACCAATCGGCACCCACTTCAGACACATAGTTCATCCTGAAACCGAAAAAGTACATTTTCTGTCAGATATTTCTTCTCGAATTTAACCATAGAATATTGTGATATTTCGCACATGGATATATCAATATTAATTGGCTGACTTGCTCAGCTTCGCTGGCAAAGGTCTCCCGTTTAATCCAATATCCTAACTACGAGTCTGAATATCTTTGATCACGAATGAGACAAGGAGACGAGGTCGATGACTCGTTTAGACGTTTCTCTCGTTGATCGTTGAGGATGTCACACACACACGTTCCTCTCTTTCCTTCCTTAAGCGTGTTACATTTTTTCTTCTCCCTCCCACTCACACATTTATCGCACCGCCTTAAAGCCATCATCAGAAACGGCGACTCGTGAGAAGACGACTTACCTTATAATGTGACAATTAAAAATCAGTTCTGAGTGAAAGAGCGAGGGACACGCGAAATTATCACGGCTCCTCTTGAATCGTAAATTCTGAGAGTCTAGTCAGACCATAAGGTGAACCCAGCTTCCGATGGGAGTCATGGGGATGTGTATGGGTATAATATACTGACGTATATTTACCGCGAAGTCTCCCGAGAATTCATCGGGATGGTATTATGCGTCCTTGGTCGATCGGCGGAGATCGAACAGTCGATCGATATCGGTACGGGCACGAGACCCGGAACTCGAGGTCCTCAGCCTCATCTTCTTCCCTGTCGTACCATTCGACGTCTATTGCCACGCGAGAAATCGACCCGAGATCAACCACGACTCGTTTTCAATCGACTTTGAAATTAAGTCGAGGCGTACCGTTTCCCTCACTCTTTGCCCTCGTGCTGCGTGACTGTCCAACCATCGGACAAGTATCAATAGGATTTCAGATATTCGATCACCGCGCTGGGATTTTTTTTTTTTTTTGTACAGCGAGAATTTTGGAATTGACGGTCTGATATTCGGTTACACATTTGGGCGTCGATTCCTGAGGAAAATACGTTTCGTGATAAGATCTGGAAAAAATAGATATGCTTTTTTATCGATTTTTTAAAATAGATATTCGATTACGTCGCTGGGATTTTTTATTTTTTTTTGTACAGCGAGAATTTTGGAATTGACGGTCTGATATTCGGTTACACATTTGGGCGTCAATTCCTGAGGAAAATACGTTTCATGATAAGATCTGGAATATATAGGTATATTTTTTTATCGATTTTTAAAAATAGATATTCGATTACGTCGCTGGGATTTTTTGTTTTTTAGTAAAAAATGTACGAAATTTAGTAATTGAAAAAAAAAATCTACTCTACCTTGTATTGAATTTGTAGAATTGTAGGTAATGATGGGAAAATCGTTTTGTCTAATGGATGTGCGATGAAAAATCGGTATTTGATATATTAAAGCAAAATGGGATGATCCTATGATGACACAGTGCGCCACGAGCACTCCATGTAATATAAGTAGACTAAGGCTAACTGAACTACGATCTTTTCCACTCCTTTCGTAGCGTCCCGAGTGAAGAGATTCTTAATTATAGCAGTTTACGATCAACCGCGGTTTCAGACTTCTATCGGTGGATTACAGGTGTTATTTACGAGCGATAAAAGAGCTAGCACACGAGGGGAAAATATAAAACGAACGTCTCCGATTTCGGTTGTGATAGCCAGGCCCACAAGAGACGGTACATTCGGTTTTATGTATGGACACACACACATATATATTTAGTATACACTAATAAACTCAAATCCACGTTTGATCAGATGGTTTTCCTCGACATTTCCGGAACCTGCTAATGTGGGCTGAGATTTCACGACTTGGGAAGTCTCCTCCTTAATAATATCCACTTTTCCCAAGTAAAATCCGACTTTAAGAATCCAAATATAAAATTAGACATTACAAATCTCCAATTTTCAACCAATTTGGGCAAAACAATATTAATATTAATAAAATAATTGTTTTTTCCACAAGATCGAATGATCCAAAATTCGAATCCAAAGACAGAAAAATCACATTTAATTTGAACATCTGAATATTCATAAAATGATTTTTAATTTTCCAATCGATCAGAATCGAATGATCCAAAATAAATTAATAAATTCCGAATTACCTTGAGAACTACTAATATTGTGAATCCTCTAATTTCCATTCGGATTCAGTGATGGGAAAGTTCACTCCATTCCCAAGTTATAAAACGATTCCAACTTTCACAATAAAATTTGTTAGAATAACCGTTAGTAGCCCAATAACTCGGTAATAGATAGTAATTATTGCCATAAAAATTCTCCACGGATAAAATCTCCTCGGAGAGCGACCCTTTTAATGGGAAATCGGGCGAGGGACCGAATGGTCTCACACGCGTGTGCTTCTTACGTCTCTCTAACGCTGCTTTTGGTCATAAATTTCATAATGCGGTATGTACAAGCCCTATGACCCTAAGCCATCAGACCGAGGCACCGAAACCAAACGATACGGACGATCATCGCCGCTCTTACTCTTCAGTAGTGCCGCACTGTGATCAGCCGCTTATTAATGGAAAGAGTAGTCGGTGGATCGCCTTAAGGTGTCGCAACAACCACCGACCACGGTATAGATGGTTCGCCTGACCAGAAGACCCAGACGACCTACAAAAATCTAGAGTCCGAAGTCATGTATGTGCTGGATTCCACGCTGTGACTGCATGCGTTGTTACATCGCACCAATACGAGCGGTCATAGTTCACCTTAAGCTTAATTTAAGTTGCTCCATCCGAAAATTTCGCTCTCACGCACCCAAATTACCCACCGGTTGTATTGATTAACACAACTAGGACCAATCTCTGGGATTCATTGTATTATCCATGTGAGAAAGCACTTTTGACCGAACCTTAAGGCCTCTCAGAAGGAAATTCGTGAAACGGTACAATCTGGCACTGAAATTGGAGCATTATTGGTCTTGGATTAATTAGAACCTGGAAAATGATTTGTGGTAATAATTGAAATAATTAGAATCCACCTTTGAGATTCATTAATTAAAAAATAACAAAGTCATTTTCACAATAAAATTCAATTTGAAATACGCATTTTTTCTTTCATATAATAATACAACTAGGACGAATGTCTGGGATTCATTGTATTATCCATGTGAAAGCACTTTTGACCGAACCTTAAGGCCTCTGAGCAGGAAATTCGTAAAACGGTATAACCTGGCACTGAAATTGGAGCATTATTGGTCTTGGAACAATTCGAATCTGCGCTCCGGAATAATTAGAACCTGGAAAATGATCCCTGGTAATACTTGGAATAATTAGAATCCACCTTTGAGATTCATTAATTAAAAAATGACAAAGTCATTCTCACAATACAATTCCATTTAAAATACATTTTTTTTTCTTCCCCATTTTTTTATACCCTCTTTGTCAGCTTTCAAAAATAAAAAGTACAACATTATAATACCATAAAATACGAAAACACGTGTAGTTAAATAAATTGAAGATGTTGTTGTAATTACAGCCGTAATCTAGAAGACGATTAGGATTACAAAATACAAGAACGTTCTCCTGACTCTTGCAAGTGATCGTCCGTCTGTCTCTGCCACTGGACCACGCATAACGAATCTCGCCACAGGTTATATATTACACACACACACACACACATATATATACATATATATGTATATATGCCACTGCAGCACAGACGGGGTCACTAACAGCTCTCCGCTCGGGCCTAATGAACGCGATACGAGAACGAAAGTTCTCTCGCTTTCCCTGCGCATCTCTCGCATCCTCGAGATCGGCACCCGGAGACCCTCTTGCCGTCCCATTCTAAAGTCCCGTGCGTTTATTTTACGTATAGCGCACCTACGTCCTCGACAACGAGCAAGCCCCGTATACAGTATGAACCTTAAGGGGGGGCCATCGGATGGAGGACAGTAAGTCGTGTCTCGCAATTACTCGCGCTTAAACGTTTCCCGCGATTACAATGATCTCGGACCGGCCGAACGTGTAATTACAAACGGCTACGTATTCGCACCAATTGGTCGCTCATCTTCCTCCCATAATCGGCAGAGAAATTCACCGCAAAGGCCTCCGCATGATTTTCGAAGGTCCTGGTCCACTTTCTCATCCTCATCGCGAACCGAGAAAACTGCGACGACCAAAATCGTCTTCCATTTACTCGGTACCACTATTTTCCGCATCTGTGTCGTACCGTTTGTTCGTGAACCGATCTGAAGAAGAGAAAAAACCTTTGAACGATCGGTAAGAATGTGGTGCACATTTTTTTACAGTTTTGAGGAAGTTCCCTTTCCGCCTTAAGGAGGAACTGGCCTTACCGATTCTTTTTAGGTGTTATTAACCCTCCTTTGCCGGGTCCCTTCGGGCGATACCGATCTGCACTTGGGGCATCCGATTTGTGGTCCCGAAAAAAAAGGGTTTTCAGTTTCGGTGTTAAAACGTGCGATTATTTGTAAAAATTGACGTGCTGCGGATAAATTTTTCCGTTGCGTCTTGAATTTTATTTCAGTCATGTGATGGATAATGGGCCAAGTAATTTTTTGTATTTTTCCGTCGATTCGTGGGTCCGGAAGTCCGGGAATCGATGCGGGTGTTCCATACCGATCTCGCGGACTACGATCGACTTTTTGCTTTCCTATCTTCATCGTGGCCTTTTTTTTTTTTTTGCTTGCTGACCAAAAGCACAGTAAAACGAGAAGTCGAACAGAACCGGTGGGCTCACGAATCGATATGGTTACCATATATCCTGGGCGCGGGATGGGAAGCAACCGGAGAGCGAGACAGATCGATCGTGAGACCGGCAGAGGGTCGTACCGAGTACCCGTTGGGTCACGAGTATCACGATTCGCTGGGTCGTTTCTGGTAGCTACTACCACGAGAGAATGAGATCTTCGTCCGCGTCGTTTTCGCGGTTGTCCGGGGGTTCGTCTCTTGAAATCGGCGCGGTCACAGCACAAACTTTCTTCGGACTTGCCTTCGATGCCTGAATGCTCCTGCAGTCGATATCCGATTTTTTCGCTCCGAGCCGATCAACATTTTCAAAATCATTGCTATTTAAACGATCCAAAATTCGAGAAACCGATTTATAATCGATCTTTGAATAAAATGTTTCGAATACCGATTTCATCCATTTTAATATATTGTTATCTTATATGAAATATAATACACAATCTTTAGATTATACTTTATACCTTCGACTGTACTTCACATTTTTATTTGTATTTTTTTCATTCTTAATTTAAAAGTCGATAAAACGAATCTGTGAAATTTACAGAAAAAAATGTACATAAAAAAAATGAAAAACAGAAAAATGTCTGCGGCACAAAAAGATGATTTTTTTTTTTTTTCAATCGGTTAATGAAGAATATAGCAGATATCCTCTTTTGCGTAATGGTTGCCATAGATATTTCGAAGTGAATTTATTCGCGCAGCGATATATATATATATATACCACGTGGTGGCTAATTGTGCCACTATCGGATATGGTACAATCTCCTCCCTCTTTCACCGCACACTCACTAAGTGCTTTATACGAGGGCAAATATCATTTTCCTAATCGTATACTCTCGATCTTATACACACACACTGCACGTATTAGCTTGTACGTGTATTATGTACCCACGGGACTGGTGTAAGTTTCTCGTACGCCCCCTCATCTCGGCGTGTCTCATCCGCCAAGCAAAGTAAAGGGACGACGTGATGCCCTGACAGGATAGGGAACGATCGGTTCTTCCTCTTACCTTTCCACGACCTACCATAATTCCCCCAGATAAGCGTAACGAGCATTTGACCGTACATGTGCGAGCGCACAAGCGCGCACGGCACACCATCGAGCCCAGAATGTGCCCTCGCCCAGCGGTCAGTAGACTTGACTCAAGAATCGCTCGCAGATTTTATACCACGCTAAGGTTAAGGGGTACGCGCACCTCGGACACGCGTTCCCTGTTATATATATATATATATATGTGTGTATGTGTGTGTGTGCATGTATTCTGCGTTTATTTTACATCAAAGGATACAGGAATTCATTGTGATCGGTAATCCGAATAAACCCGATTTTTATTTATCGCTCAAATTTTTAGAGATATCGTTATAATGAACAAAACGAAAATTCACTGTCTGTTATTCAGTCCCTCGATCGCTTCAATCCACTTTACCGTGTTTTTGAAAAAAACATTCATTTCCACCCGATTCCGATTTTGGGATCGACAGATCTGAGTTGGGAGAATGACCCTCGATTTTTTTTAAAACGCACATACATCAAAAAAGTTAGTACGTTTTAATCGAATTTGGAATTAGCAATAGATGTCCAAAGACACGGAATAAATTTCGTCACTAAACTTCCTTCATCAGGAATCCAATATTGATGAATTACAAAAAAAAAAAATTTCATGAAAAGCGAATAATGATGGAAAAACAATGTGCAAGTTTCTACCTCGGTGCGATCTTTCCACGTGTGTTGTATGCACTCACATGGTCTGCACCTTCGTGCACCTTTGCATGTGGTCAAGACATATATATATATAGTTGGAGGTGTATAAGAGTGGAGTCGCGTTACCCTTGCTTACTTAGGTGCCTGCACGTAATGAGTGCTAGTCCCTCGAGCGAATGAAGCCTTGCGAGGCACTGGCTATTCGCTTATAATGCCACGCTAGTATGTAACGTGTACCTGCCGCATTATCCAGCGGTGATCACGCCGTGCGAAAACAAGTGCCGATCGCTCCAATTACCCTCGACGCTCTTTCCTACTTGCAACTTCGTTTTCTTCTTCTCCCTACAAACTTCTTCCTCTTCTTCTTCTTCCTCTCCTTATTTGCCTTCGCCGCTTCTTCGCATGCTCTGCTTCCCTCGAGTTCCAAGGCATCGCTGCCCTTTTCTGCGCCGAGAAACTAATGGACCAAGAGATTCCGGCACGACGACAGGTATATATCGCTTCGGTGACGTCTCACTCGCCGGGTTTCCCTGGTAACGCGTCCATATGGGGCCCTACATCCACGAATCCTTGATTTATACCGATCCGGGATTATAACAGCGAGGACTGGAACGAGAGAAATAAGGATCGCTCGGCATCTGACATTCCCAAGTTCAACCTGGACCAGGGCAAAGTCGTCCCGGCTGGAGATGTATCGGAGATAAGTCTTCCAGTGTACGGAATGGGACCGAGGCTGAGGATTGGGTCCTCAGAATTTCACGCGGTCCTAAAGGTCGACGATTCGGATCACAAAGCTCCGACCTCGAGCCCTGCGAGTGACTCGGACAAGGGTTAAAAATGGAACGATCATCGATTTATCGATAGAAATCCAAAAATCGGCAAAAATCGACAGCGAAGAGTGAAACCTCCGGAAGAAGAGAGAGCAAAAAAGATTGGGTCCGTGGAACTCCAGGCAATCGGCAAGGATCGGTGATACCGCTCGGAGTCAGAGGCTCACGTGAGACCTGAACAAAGGCAAGATACGTTTCCGCTTACCGATTTTTAATCGGAAAATATGTGCCGGTGCGACGTACCGGAGGCTCGAAGAATTCCCGGAGAAGAACGATATCTTTCGATCCGCCGGATTGTTCATCCCGTTGGTTTCACGGGCGATGACAAAACCCCCGTGGCTTCGGTACCAGAAAAAAACCGATCTGAGAAGAACAAAAATTAAGAGAGCAGTGCAGGCAACAGCGGCGTTGAGAAATCGTAGACGAGACCATACGCAGACCGCAACACCGAATTCCTGGCGTGCGTCGTCGCCCTATCTTCCAATCCCCCGGGTTTCTGGGGATCCTCGCAGTCATTAGCTCCCTTGTCATTCCCCGATCTAGACGATATAGCTCAGCTGTTCGGTCCCCGGGCCTCTCACCACTTTCCTCGTTTTTCATTCCCCGGGGCCTTATTTTTTATAAGAACCGAGCGTGGGACTTTTTTAGCGGGCCTATCGATATCACGCTCACTGAAAAACTGACCTTCGTGGCCTGCACCAAGTTTATAGGTCTCCATTTGGGAAGATCGGTATCCGCCAATTAATATTAGTTTTTTTTTTTAATTCCTATGAGCAGCAAACGGGCAAAGTGGATTGCGTCAACTCGTGTCTTACATATCCACCTACGTCCGGCATTTTTTTCCTAATTTTATTCTTCAGGGTTTGGGTGTCGATCCTGTTCCAATTCAAGCACAAACGTTACGTGACAAAATCGGTTTTTATTACTTCCAATCGTTCAACAATTGAAACTCCTATAATCGGCAGAGACGACCACGCGAATCATTTGGCGTTCAACACGAAGACCTGACTGGAGTTGGTTTTGTTGGCGTCGGCCTGTCGTCGTCTCATCCGCGACGCCAGGATCGGCGTGAACAAATCGGGATCCGGTTCCTTGGCCGAATTCCGACCGCAACATCGGAGGGCGATGCTCGCGATGTATCCAAAAACCATTGTGGTGACCAATCCAATGGGTGTGTACCACATGTAGGACAAGCGGTTCAGGTAAAAGTAATCCAGATCTTCGGCAGCCCTGAAGAGGAGACAACATTTTATATAAGCACTGTTCTCGTCGTCACGAATCAACGGGAAGTCCTTTTGATCTCACTTGATGGCTTGTAGTCGCGCTTCGTAAGCCGTGCTGTCAACGCGAGTCGAGTTCGTACAGCTTTCGATGGAAACTGGAAGTTCAGCTACCATGGGCTTGGGTTGCCCGACGATAACCCATATCGAGAATGCCAAGCTGAGGAGAGTCCCAATTACCGAGCCATTCTCATTGGCCGTTTCAACGAATATCCCGAGACTGAAGAGACCCAGAACCGGACCACCCATCGCACCGTTTATCGCCAACGCGAGCTGCATTATGCTTCCCAGTTTGGAAGCCAAGTAAGCGACCGCCACAATGAGCAACCCGTTGAAGAGGCTGAAGATCTTCCCGAAGAGCGACGCAGTTGAGTCCGGAAGCTCTCGGCCGAGCTTCCGGTAGAGTGGCTGGATGTAATCGGCCACTGCCACGGCGCCCAGTGAGTTCAGCATAGCCGATACCGTGCTGAGCGAAGCGCTGAAGACTCCAGCGATGAACAAACCGGACAGCCCTGGTATCTTGGACATCCGGACCTTGGCGAAGTACGGCATGACCTGGTCGAAGGAGAACACTTGACCGGAAGCAACCGGATCGCAACCTTGGAACCAGGAGTACAGTATCACACCTGCCAATGACGTTGAGAGGGACATGCACACGATAATCGGCGTATTGAGGAAGAGCGCCATCTGGGCAGCCTGCAATGACCTGCAAATTATCGTAGGTCACATTCACGAACACCTCCATGACATTGATGGGTGAATGAACCTTGGAAAGCTCCTTTTACAGGGTCAAAGGGTGACCATCTCATTGATCGCTTATCCTACCTGGCTGCAAGGAGCCTCTGGATGGCAACCTGGTTCACCGCAAAGTTGGAAAGGAAGAAGGTCGCCCCGCCGAAGGTTAGGCCCCACAAGGTGTGTCGCACAGTGGGATCCACGTCGAAGCTGCAATGACACGAACAAAATGGCATACCAATCAAAGTGCAAAGCCAATGCCGATGTTATTTTTTGTAATCATGTCATTGATGTCATGTTAGTACTTCCAAAAGTCCAGGCGACCTCCCTCAGTCGCAATGTCCCATATTTCGTAGATACCTCCGTCGAAATCGGACCACGCCACGCCAATTATCGCGAATAGGGAACCAAACATGAGGAGACCCTGGAAAACGTCCGTCGCAAGAACCGCCTTCATTCCGCCGATCGTCGAGTAGAATGTGCATATGATTCCGATTACCAACACGCTCATCATACTGGGCAGCCCAGTTGTGGCTTCCAGGGCCAGTGCCGGGGCGTACAATACCACCCCCGTGTACAAAACCATCTGGGCAAAATTTGCTATGCTCGCTACCAATCTGGCTGTCACTCCAAATCGACGTTCCAGGTACTGGAAAATCGAGATAGTACAATTTTTTCAAAATCTTTGCAGGAATAACCAAAGTACCTTGATACCAAGCATCTCCTGGTGGGTTTTTCAATGAAGTATTTGGTTTTTCTGACCAATCTCTTTGCCCATTTTCAACCAACGTTCATGGGTTTTGTTATATATATATATAGACTTTCAACTGTACCTCATAAACGCTCATATTCTGGAGTCTGTAAAATACTGGCAGGTAGAAAAAGGCAGCTATCGGTGTGCCCAGTGAAAAGCCAATATTCACGACTGTGAACTGGGCCCCATATATATAATTTTCACCACTGATTCCCAGCATCGCGATCGCTGACATGAAGGCAACCATCAGAGCAACGGCCAGCATCATTACGCCCATCGAATGATCCGCTGAGAAGTATTCCTGATCAACAGTCATCGATACATTGATTAGATTGATTTTTGGCCCAGTTGCGGCGAAATTTACGAGGATCGTCCACGCAACCAGGAAATGTTAAGAGCTATTCTTGAAGAGCAGCTTTTGGGCTAAAACTGACGATTCCATTTTCTAAGTTGCACTTTTCATACCTCTGAAGTTTTTTGACGGCCGCCACTAAATCTGTAGTAGATTCCAATCGAGGCGGAAATTAGCAGGACGACACACACGACCACGTAATCCGGCCATTGCAGAGATCCTTCTTCTTCGATGACCTAACATTTTTTTTTTTTTTTTTTCAACATATTTTAAAACGTAAATTTCCACTGTCGAATTTTTTAACGAAGGTTTTGACTGCGTTTACATTGAAACAAATCAACATGACCAAAAAATGTTTAAACCACTTTTTGGGAAATGATTCAATAATACATTTTGGCATCATTATCATATTTGTTTTTTTTTTTTTTTTTACAAAGTGCAAGCAAATTTTTATCAAATCACGCTTTTGATTGGAAATTTATATCTGATCCTCAATTAAATTGCAGCTTTCTATTAAAAAATTGGAAGACCTCATCTGTGGTTTAAAAAAAAAAGTACTTACGTCCATTTTGGAAAAAAATACAATGACCCCAAATTCGATTTTTCCACTGTCACTGCCCGATCTATTAAATCACAATAAATTCCAAAATATCAGGACCGCAGTGGAGTTTTTTAGTCATGGATGAATCACAAGCTCGACACCGACTACGAGCCTCGCGTTTGCATCGCGAGTCGCGTGTCGCAAATATTTCTGGTTCGTTACCAATTATTACATAAATTGTCGGCTCCGGATTTTACTTAGCAACGATGAAAGACCCGACGGAATAAAGATTGCCTCGTTTTATTGTGGAACGAGGTATTTACGTGACTTGACACTGCGTCCAGTCTTTGCTGTCTCATCAATTCCCACGTCACAAAGACAATTCTTATCTGACAATATTCTGGATCTGTCAGAAAACCGAAGGAACGTCTCAATGAACGACTAAAAAACATTTCGTGACATCCAAAAATCATCCGTCATCAAATATTGACAAAATAACATAACTATAATGATAATTTTATTGTTTTTTTGTTTGTTCTATAAATCGTGAAATAAAAAAATGAGGTATCATCCAAATTCCCATTTGTCCATGTCACGATTTCCGAATGTCAAATAATAAAAAAATTCAATATACCATAAAATCTGGTCTTGAAAAATTACGACATTGGGACATCAGCTGTCCTATTTTGTAACTGACCCCCTTTTTTTTTAATAATGAAAAATGTTTGTTATTTTAGTGAATAAGAATTGATAAGAAAAAATACATTGGTAAAGTGACACATAATTTGTTATTCGTGTTCACCAACAAATTTCCCAGATAAATGAAGTAGATGTTGAAATTTTTATTTTCTCATCGTTTTTTTTTTAAATGAAAAATCGCTAACCCTTTTTTTTTTAAGTTTCGATAGACACAACATAGAACTGGAAAGCAAAGGCGTTTCGAAAAGGTTAGATAAATCGACTAGATCGAAGATACACGCGTGGCGCCATCGTTTTAAGCCAAGAATATAAAAAAAAAAAAACGGACAGGCAAGAGTTGTATCTTCTTTGATCGGTCCCACGTTGTCGTCATTATTTCCAGCGCCACATACGACGACACGGCATTCATAGCATGAGTTTTCAGTCCTTCCCCCTAAAAAATTTCCTCGTTGTGTCGTAACTCACTGGCGATCAAAATAAAAGTATCTGAAAAAAAAAACTTTGTGTGAGTAAAATAGTTAAAAAAATGTTTAACCTGCGGTTGTCACTCAATGCAATGCACCGAATTCCTTCTCACTTTTATATTTGAGAATTATCGACGAATCTCTTACATTTGCGTCTAAAACTTCGTTAATTCTCATTATTAAATAAAATGTAATATTCTACTAAAAAAAAAAAAAAAAAATTAATGGTGATGATTAATTAATTTGCCATTATATCGAACAAAAATTAATTTGCAATCGTCCCAATAATATCAGTTTAGTTGTAAAGCATTAAAAACTGGACGTCCCTGAAGAATAACGAAATTTAAAAAAAATATATCATTTTTTATCATTATCATTTTATCATTTTTGTCCATAAATTATCATTTTTTTTTTTTCATAGATCTTAGATTTTTTTTTAAATTCATAGATCATAATTGAAATCTGCTATTCTCCATTTCGTTTCCTTATGATTATGTGTATCACACTATACCTTCCAATTGATTAAGAAAATATAAATATAGAATGGTTCAAAAAAAAAAAAAAAATGCTGTTCACGCCTACAGAGTAAAGATTTCACTGATTGTCCGTGAAATGGGAAAGGGAATCCAGCGCAGCTTGAAGCAGAATTGCAGAAATGGAAGAGAGTGCGAAACGAAGTTGCAGATCTCATCTGTTCGCACCCAGCCTACGTAGTTTCTTCCACGTGCGTGATCCGAAGGTGCAACCACTTCAGTTATGTATCCGTGTATCCTCTATCTTCGGACTGCAATATAGATTCTATACATTACGTGAATAGGCACACTTCTACGTATTATTATATTACGTATTAGTGTACATATGGCATATAGGATGCAGTATTACGTTGCTATAGTTGCACGTGAAAGTGTTTGGAATATCTTTGGTCATAAAATACCGAGAGCGAATCGATGCTCTACCTACAAGCGACGTGAATATCGCCTTTACAATATTAACCAGTAAACATACAATATCCATAGTGCATTCCAGGCGAAATCTGAAGGATCCCTAATATATTTCCCTAAATATTCATGGCCCTCGATATAATACATTAAATTAGTATAATAAATACTCAATAAAAAAATATATATATATTCACAAAAATTGGAAAATACAATTTAGATGTTTGTTCGATTTTTTTTAATCGAATTTACAATGTGGTTTTTTTTTGGTATAAACAATTTCGGACGAAAAACGTAAAAAAAAATGTTTTTCACAAGCCTAATCGATAGTTTGATTGTGAACGCCCCATATATCCATGAGCAACACTTTCTGTTATATATGTATATACATATATATATATATATATGCTTCGAGAGTCGAGACACCCTTACAAGATAGGTTGAAAAAGCGTGCTCTCTTGGTCGGGACTATCTTCCGGTCTGAAGATAACTAAAACGCTTTTGACACTTGGTTGCACCATAACATAAACCCTGGAGAGATACTTCGGGAAGGTATTGGCAAGGGCTGTTACCTTCAGCATCGCGATCCTGCAGATCACACTGAAAAGGTGTCTAATTATATTATTATTGCAATGCGCAGAAGACAAAGTCTCTCCGCCGATGGCATTTTTAATTTCACCAACGTAGAAATTTTTTCATTGTTTATACAAAAATTTTGGAAAAAATTGGGTGAAGTGGAACGCGCAATAAGGTCAAAAATTGCAGATTACTCTAAGTATTGTTTTTTACCTTTGTTATCAGAGCTTTGGGAAAGATGACAAATAATGGCAAGGAAATATATATATATATATATATATTTTTATTACTGATATATAGATAGACAAAATTTGTAATATTATTATCTCTTTCAGAAAAATAAGTCTATGATTTTGTAATTTAAATATATATATATATATTTCGTCGACTATACAAGGTGTCATTCGCAAAGAGGGAAAGTACCATCGCCTCGATAAATTTCACTAAGCACATGTGACTGCAGAATGATATTCTCCTTGGTATATATTAATTATAATTAACTCGACCTGTTGCACTCGATTATTGCCATTGAGAGCCTTAAAAGGCTACTTAGGGTAATTATTTATGAGCCGGTGTTGCCTAATTGTATTGTGTAGCCGAATACCATGAAATATGTGAGACGCTCATTATCATAAGAAATATGAGAAATATAAAAATAATAAATATGCGTGTCACGTGCGTCCTCCGAACTTTCACGCTGGTTTTTTTTTTTTTTTTTTCTCACCACCAGAAGCAAATTTAGGTGAGAACTCTTCTCTAAATAGCCGTCATTTTTATACCTCCAATCTCTCACAACAATTAGGAACTTGTAACACCTGAGGCGAGAGTTAATTACACATTGAACGTCAAGAAGAAACTGCGCCTGAAAAAAGAAGGGGATGCTGATTTTGCTACTGTTTTTTTTTTTATGGTTTGCTAATAGCAACCGAGACCATATTTGTCGGCGATATTTACAGTTAACCCCCCAATTTCGGCCCCCATTTATTTCCATTAAAAAACAACCTTTTCTACCTCTATTATTAACCTTTATATTCGATTCCACGACAAAAGCGGAAGAAAAAACGTAATCACGGTGAAAATGTGCTTATGAATTATTTTTTAATTTTAACTGTACAACTGTCGCGACCTTAAGGCCTCACTATCGACGACAATCTTAATACCCATTTTGTTTTTAAAGAATAAATAATTGTGCATAAAAATTTATTACAAAATATCACAATAATAAAAGTAATTATCCACTGATCACTTTTCCCATGATCAATTTATGGGGTTTTGGGGTGAATCTATGGTGCAATGAATACTTTTTTATTTCCATGAAAATATTTATACATTTTTTAAAAATATTTTTAAATATGCGGACAATTAATACAATTTGCGTTATTTATGGGATAAATAAACAAATAAGATAAATTCGAATGTAATGGGAGGTTGCAACTATGGATCTGAGTCTACCGTGTTGTTTACCACTATTCTTGATCCCGCGGAACCCGGGAGCCCGTGCTGAAAGATCAGAATCCTCGTCGACTCGGCGCGAGCTCACCGACCGACTTGGCTACAGCTTCTGGTACCGCTTCTCGTGCTTCTGCTGGTGCGGTTCGCGACCGCAGCAGTCGCAATTTATTGCTCGATAAACAACCCCGGTGTAGGTATATCCATCGGTGAGCGCGGCGGTGCAACTATTCCGGGACGACGTCGCCAATGGCAGCGCACGTTGATGCTGTGGGGGATCGTCCTCTTCAGCATCAGGATTCAGGAACTACACCAGTACCGGAAATTAATCCAGCGCGACGTTTTTACAGACTTGGTCATTCACAGTCCTTGAACAACTAAATAGCAACTTTTTTTAAAAACTTCACACGCCATTATTATTATTATTGTTATTGTTATTATTATTATTATTATTGTTATTATTATTATTATTATTATTATTATTATTATTATTATTATTATTATTATTATTATTATTATTATTATTATTATTATTATTATTATTATTATTATTATTATTATTATTATTGTTGTTGTTGTTGTTGTTGTTGTTGTTGTTGTTATTATTCAAAGCTTCGATTTCATTGATTTACCGACAATTTTTTTTTAATCACGTATATAATTGACTAACTTTTTGCTGTCTATTAAATGGCATTGTGAGAAAAATAATTAATGCACAGCCTTAAAAAAATAAAAAATAAAACAGAGTCAATAAAATTGCCCTTTATGTGACCGGGTTTAGTGCAATGTATATTGTTGCACTCAAGAGTGCACTGTTGAGCAGTTAAGAGCGCATGCGGTACGAGGCTGAAGCGGGTGAGCGAAAAGCGGCCGATCGCGTCAGATCGGGGCCGACGTGACGAAGAAAAACTAGTCGCGGTTCCATAGATCTCCTCGCGCGGTGCATCGAGCTCTCGGGACTCGTGATTCTACAGAGGACAAGCGACTTGTTCGCTCGTTGCTCTCTTAGCCTCTTCCACCTTCAAGTACCCGCCCTTTTTTCCGCAATGATTTTTTTTTTTTTTGCGGCCTCGTGTCACCGATTCGCCGGTAGCCACGCGGGGGGCTTCGCTAATAAGCCGACGGCGGTGCGCGTTGCTGCACTCGACCACGCGGTACTAACTGCAAATGCATGTCAGTTGCGGATGCCGAAGTCGGCGGACGCATCGTCGTACCGTGCGTACCGCGTGTTATGCGGTAAGCTACTCGCGTCAACCTCTTGTATTACACGTCTCGTGACCATCCGATAATTGGACACGATTTAATTTTGTCCGCGCGTGCACCGCGTCGCGACGTCTCGATGCCACATCCGGACACGGCGGCGGAAGCTCTCGTTGCAGCTTTTTTTTTCGCTAAGCCTCAAGAAGAAGAAGAAACCGATGCCGACGAGTTTTGGCCTAGGGACTGTTTAACCCTTCGACGGCCAAGGCCCTTTACTGTAGGGAAAAAAAATCGGTCCATTTTTTTTTTTAAATTAATTTCACCTAACGACGTTTTTTTGCAATTTTTTTTTTACAATTCAACCTACAGAATTTTTTTAAAAATCGCATGGTTCATTATTTAAAGACATATTATATTGTTATGACAAAAGAAATAGATGAAAGCCAGAAGAGAAGAGTAGGGAAAAAAATCGGTACATTTTTTTTTTTTTTTATTAATTCCACCTAACGACGTTTTTTTGTAATTTTTTTTTACAATTCAACCTACAGAATTAAAAAAAATCGCTTGGTTTATTATTTGAAGACATATTTTATTGTTATTGCAAAAAAAAGATGTTTGGTCCAAAAATCAAAAAGTGAACTTAGTTTATTACATCGATTTTGGTTTCTTAAGGATATAGCGTATAGAACGAGCTAAGAATGAGAAATAGAGAGATAGAGCGAAAACGGCCGAAATATCTTGGGACCCGCACCGTTTAATCGCACTCTGGAATCGCAGGCTTGTAAATCGTTTGCGACCCGGTCGTTCAGCCCGCGTCTTCGCTTCGATCCCACTAAAACTAACATTTTCTCGCTGCAGGCCATCGCTGTCTAAAATATTTTGGTGGACACACATTGGACCACACTTATCATAGCAGGTATCTCACGTCTGAGGTTACTTAGAGCCCTGACCGTGATTACTGTCACGCTTTTCGAATTCCCGGGCGAATTTATATCTTCTATACGAAATTACTATCTAGTTCCCTTTTCAACCTTAAACGAAAAAAAAAAAAAAAAAAAATCTTTCAGTAACTCTCGATCGGATTCAAGTTACGAGAATCCATAAAAATTAAATACCTCGAACTCGAAACCCCATACCAATCCTCACTCCCACAAAAAAAAAAAAAAAATCCCAAATTTATAGTAAATATTGCTATTAACTTTTATGAAGTGACATTTCTCATAAAATATTATCCAATCTGACTTACGTTATCAGTGGACCCCATATCCAATTTTATTAACAAATTTTAAAAAATTCAAATACAAAAAGGAAAAAAAGTGCATTTTTTGAATATGTAATTTATCCAATAATTCCCCATAGCATTAATTCCAACCCCAAAATTCTTGTTAATTAATCAATTAAATCAACTTAATTAAAAAAAACTCCATATTTATCAGTGCAAACTTATCTCTATATCCAAATAAAAAATCAGACCCTCTATTTAAAGAGGGCAGATAAACATGCCAGACACCACAAGGCAAAGAGAGCTTTCTACAATCGGCGTACACCATAGAGCGCACACGAACCGGATGAATCGTGCGGGGTGAGTGGGAAGATCATTAAGGGTCACTATTGCGACGATCGGTGCTGCTCTGTGTACACTTTCATTCAACCGCCATGTCAGATATCCACCATGGTTCGTGCCTCCCGCAATACATAAGTACAACGCTGCACTAGCTCGGTACATACAAATATATATATATATATGTACATATATGTACATATAAATGCATATATATGCACGGACGTTAGGCGTAGGTTGATAATACCCTTGTACACGAGCGACAGCGAGCCCGAACGATACTTACGCTCGGAATAGTCCTGTACTGCATACACCGGAACGTTCGAACAAGGTGATTTCCGTTTTTTGGAGACACGAGCACGAAAGTACGACAGTTCAAGTATATATATATATATATATAGGTAAGCTAGGTACATGCATATCGATGAACCGTATACACACGGTACAGTGTCTACAATGGCATATTGATTTTTCATCGAGTAGCTGAGATCGGCGAGCATCGAGTCCACTCGGACCGGTACCGCAATTCCACCCACGAGCCTCAAGACTCTTCGTATAAGGGAGTACACTGTGTTATGAATCGTTTCGTTTTAAATTGCTAACGCCCTCGTAGCGCTTTCATAAATCTAACCGAGCCTCTGAATTCGAAGGAAAGTGCGGTGTGGTACGGCGAGGAATCGTCCGCGTCCCGTAAGTGACGACGCTTAATTGTTTGTCTGCGAGAGTCGTGCACTATTTCGAAACATTTTTTTTTTTTTTTCAGACACTCCTTAGCAAATTTATGTAGTGGGAACATACACTAATATATATGTATATGTATTTTTTGCTGTAAAATGGCGAAAGAATGACACTTCTAGAAAAATAGCTTTTGAAATATTGCAATGAAAAAAGCATGATTTTTTAAAAAATTAATATATATTTATATCTATTTTTTAAATAAAATGACGAAAGAATGACACTTAAAAAAAAGATCTATTGAAATATTGCAATGAAAAAAGTCTTCGAAATTTTTTGAAACCACCGGAAATATGAGTGACACGAAAAATTACAGGGTCAGAAGGTCGACATGGTTGATACGCCGAGTCGTCAAATTCGTAGTGCACGTGACCACGTGGTTTGAGTTTGAGGGCCAAAAAATCGTTTTGCTCGAGGGCTGCCGATGGTTATCCGGCTAAGGGGGCAATTAAAAAAAAAAACCTGTCCCCGAGTCGAGAGATTTAGGTCCGAAAGTGCGCATGCGCGGCCAAGCGCTACACCTTAAGGCCGCGGGGAGCGCTGCGACGCTCGCCAATCGAATCGGTAACAAACGATTCGAGATACGGTCGAAAGCGTTCACGCGAGGCGGTGGGATTATGGTGTAGGCGACCACACACGTTCTGGGAGCTCGCGACCGCTCATCCGCAGGCCCTGAAGAGGGCCTCGCGCGGCCCTGAAGAGGGTAATGTTTCTTTTAAGTGCGAACACAAATTGTAACTGAGACGAAGTCTGGAGTCGGGCCCGGGAAGCGCATACACACGGACTCGTTCCCTTCCCATCCAATGTGACGGCGTATCCCCTCGAAGAGACGTTCGTTGCGCGGATCCGATTTCAAAAGTCATACGTTCGGATTGAGGATTACGGGAAGCGGGGCCCGCGGAGTCACGCTCGGCATTACCCGTGCTTTATTTTCATAATATCACGTGGATGTGCCTCCCGGAATCGTTTCGCCTTTATTAACAATCACAATTAAATGTCCGGCTACCGAAAAATCTTACCGCGCTCGGAAATTATTCCGCGTGACTTATCGCGAGAGAACCCGAGGCTTCCGAAGCTTTAAGCACAATCGCAAATAACGGAATTCCGAGGCGGGAGCACATTGTCATTTTTTTTCTTGGTTATTTTTTTTTTGCCAACGGCATTGGCCCGTTTGTGTCACGCTGAGAATGCAACGACGAGGGGAGAGCTCTTCTGCAAGATTAAATTTATACGTTATTGACGTTTCTTATCGTTTCTTATTGCTATTTACACGCAGCGGGAGATAACGATTTTTCCAACGCGGACACGCACATTCTTAAAAAAAGTATTTCCGAAATTTGAAAGTAGCGAATGGTTCGCTGCTGTATCTATTTTTCATTTGTTCGACAATAAAAAATGTTCTCGTTCTAATCTGGAAAATTAATAATAAAAAAATGATGAGGCGTGATGGTTTATCGGCAAGAAGCGCCCTCTCACGCACGCGAGTACAAGTGTAGCACAGTGTACTATAAATACGGTCGCGGCTGTATCTATTTTTCATTTGTTCGACAATAAAAAATGTTCTCGTTCTAATCTGGAAAATTAATAATAAAAAAATGACGAGGCGTGATGGTTTATCGGCAAGAAGCGCCCTCTCACGCACGCGAGTACAAGTGTAGCACAGTGTACTATAAATGCGGTCCCGGCTGTATCTATTTTTCATTTGTTCGACAATAAAAAATGTTCTCGTTCTAATCTGGAAAATTAATAATAAAAAAATTACGAGGCGTGATGGTTTATCGGCAAGAAGCGCCCTCTCACGCACGCGAGTACAAGTGTAGTACAGTGTACTATAAATACGGTCGCGGCTGTATCTATTTTTCATTTGTTCGACAATAAAAAATGTTCTCGTTCTAATCTGGAAAATTAATAATAAAAAAATGACGAGGCGTGATGGTTTATCGGCAAGAAGCGCCCTCTAACGCACGCGAGTACAAGTGTAGAACAGTGTACTATAAATACGGTCGCGGAGGCACATGCGTCGGTGAGGGTATTGAAAAGAAGAGAAACAACCGGTTGTGCTATGCGCTCGCGGGATCATAAAGCCCTACTCGCGAATGCACGACCTCTTCGTGGTCTCTGAGCCGACCAGCGCAGAAGCGGATGACATCGGGGTTCTCAACTCGATGAAAATCGGCGCGTTGCGCTGCTCGGCCCGAGATTTTCCTCGCCGCCGCTGCTTTAGTTGCGATCGGACGCAGGAGAGGGCATCAAGTTCTATCGAACAGGTCGCGATAACGCCCTCTAACGTTATCTCCCTCGACTTTATTGTCCATGGTCGAAGGATATCAGCCCACTCCTGGAATATCGGCGTTCGGTGTGGTCCCCGTGAGACGCTCTATTAAATGCACTACAACGATCGTATACAATGCTATTTCCGTCTGAACGTTGAAAGCGCTCTGGGGAGCAGAGATAGTGTCTTCTAGGCCTCCACCGGATACTCAGCTGTTGATACAGTATCTCTGAAGCTCACGAGGTGGCGTTGCCTCGCAAACCGGACCAGCGAAACCTGGTGGCGATTTTTGGAATTAAAAAAAAAAACTATCACTCGATTTAGCATTGTAAATGCGATACTGCAAAAGTATCTGGCTATTCCAAATCGGCTTCGGATTTTATTTTGAAAAAAAAATCTTTTTTTTTTTTCAAAATTTGACAAAAAAAATGCATGGCATTAAAAATGAACGTTGAAAGCGCTCTGGGGAGCAGAGATAGTGTCTTCTAGGCCTCCACCGGATACTCAGCTGTTGATACAGTATCTCCGAAGCTCACGAGGTGGCGTTGCCTCACAAACCGGACCAGTGAAACCTGGTGGCGATTTTTGGAATTAAAAAAAAACTATCACTCGATTTAGCATTGTAAATGCGATACTGCAAAAGTATCTGGCTATTCCAAATCGACTTCGGATTTTATTTTGAAAAAAAAATCTTTTTTTTTTTCAAAATTTGACAAAAAAAATGCATGGCATTAAAAAATGAAAGTAAAAATTTTTTAACGTGCGGTAGAAAAAATTGTACAGAATATCCTCTTCTTAAAATATCCTTGAAACAAAGTAGACTTTTTTTTCTATACAATTAATTGTATTTTTGTCTGCCGATTTTTTCGTACGCTGCAAGTATCCGATTTATCGCGGCTCTTCTTGAAAATCGGTTTCCCCGAACCCTCCCGAATGCACCTCACTGCCAACGAGGTCATCCTCTTAAGCTTGTTCCACTATTTACGTAATGTTTTCCAAGCTGGTCGGCGCAGTGTGATGTGTAAGGTGGACGCGTGTCATTACCGATACCGGTCTTCTGTCGATCTTCGAGCAAGATATGCCAGTGCAGCGTGATATGCCTGCGGATCGATCGAGAGAGGAGTCCGGGTATATGAGAAAAGTGGCGGGAAGGAGGCGGAGAATGACGGAAGACGGAAAAAATAAAATGAAAATAAAAGCGATGGTGCGACGGGAAAGATGAGACGCTTTAAATATTTGTACCGTAAATCGATGATGTTCATTATCGTGTAATTACACTCGAATCGCGAAGGATCTCGCGATCTTCCATATTAATGTACGTAAGCCGGTTTCTTTATTTATTATTTCTTCTTCCTAACATTTTTTTTTTTTTTTTTTTTTTTTTTTTACAAATATGTGCGTGAGGCTGTCACTTGTAAGGATAACCGATATGGCGACTCCATTAGCATCTCATTTTCAATAGACTCTGCCTCACCATCGCCATCGATAAAAAGTAATACATTTTTAAATCTGTCTTCCATTTGAAAAAAAATAAAAAATTATTCAATAGTCATTATGATTATTTTTGTGAACCCTTAACGAAAAAGCTATAACAAAACAAATTTGAAAGCCTCAATATATTTTTTATAATTCCGTAAAAAAAAAATAAATAAAAAATTCTTCAGATATTATTTTGTACACACATCGTAGCATTTTCACAGGGTTAATTTTGTTAATGGTGGCCCAAAATGCTTTTTGTTACAGTCATTTTATTTAAAAAACGTTAACAACGTAAGGACAATTTTTATTTAATTAAAATTTTAATTTAGGGCACGTTAATTGGTAAAAACAAGAAATTCAATATGAACCACCCTAAGAAACGTGCTACGCGAATAATAGTTAAGCGTATGGAACAAGATGTAAGGATAAGGATTGAAGGAAAAGTGATGAGCGCACGACACGAGGTGAGATGGGAATTGAGAGAAGCGCAGAGTGGGGAATGACTCTCGCCGTGATGATCCCGAGGGCAAATTCCTGACTAACGAGTAATCTCTGTTTAGCATTGAAATATAGTACGCGATCCGATTCCTGCGCGCACAGTGCGCACGTGTGTATTGGTGTGCGAAGCGCACGAGAAGAGACGGACAGTGGATATGCACACAGAACGAGAGGCAAATACGTATGTACACATGATGTGCACTCGAGAGAAGCAACTAAATGCGCGTACCTGGTAATATAGTGCTCGATTAACGTTACACATTGTCCGCGTAATTAGTCACGACCGCGCAGTTGCTACCATCATCATCACAACCAAACGTACATGCATCCTCACTATATGTATTATAGTGGAAGATTTTCATTAAACCGCGTGATCCGAATTGCTTTCAACAGGCACTTTCTATTAGCAACAACTTGCTAACACACGACTCTTTCTAATGGCCGCCATAAAATTTATGGCGATCATGTCAGTCGGTGGAAAAATTGCTACAGGTGAAAAAAATATTTTTCGTAATAAATATAATTTTAATATACACGAAAAAAAAAAATTTCAGCTGTTTTTCGTACTTGCATCACGTAAAATAAAATTTATAATGTAAAAATAAATTGTTAGGCCAAACTAATGGCCACCATAAAATTTATGGCGATCATGTCAGTTGGTGAAAAAATTGCAACAGGTGAAAAAAATATTTTTCGTAATAAATATTATTTTAATGTACGCGAAAAAAAAATGTTCAGCTGTTTTTCGTACTTGCATCACGTAAAATAAAATTTATAATGTAAAAATAAATTGTTAGGCCAAACTCATGGCCGCCATAAAATTTATGGCGATCATGTCAGTTGGTGGAAAAATTGCAACAGGTGAAAAAAATATTTTTCGTAATAAATATTATTTTAATATACACGAAAAAAAAAAATTTTCAGCTGTTTTTCGTACTTGCATCACGTAAAATAAAATTTATAATATAAAAACAAATCGTTAAGCGAAACAATCGAATTTACCAAAAAAATAATAATTTTGCCTTGATTTTTTTGTATGATTAGAAAATTCGTGATTTTTAATTATTATTGACGATTTATTGTATCGAAAAATTTTTATTAAATTTCGTAACTGAAATTATTTATTTAAATGCGCTATTTATTAGCTAGTTGCTAATAAGCGACTAACCGTGAGCCACTGATGTTGCCCACTTCCTAACAGCTGCCATAACATTGATTAGGGCGACCGGTTAGACGCGTCGCTATCCTCGACATTTAGCCAAGAGGATTTAGTGCACTCGTGCGTACGAGTAAGGCCTTAATTCCGCAAGTAGATTGATTCCCGCGAGGTCAGACAGCGTGGAATGCCGTTTGCGCTTAACGCGATCCATTATTTAACCCCGTGAAATATCAGGAATGCTTTCTTGTAGGTCGACGTCTTAGCCTGGATTCCATTTTACCGATTTCCATTAACAATTTAACGAAGGGCGGTGCGTTTGTACCTGTAAATTTACACCGAAATTATAAATTCCTTAATAATTATTATTTTTTTTTGTAGCCAAGCTCACCGATATTTTTTTGTCCTCTGCAAAAAAATCATATTAACACTAAAGTCACAGGTTATTAATTTTTTTTTCATACTTCAAATGCATTTGAATTTTTCAATTTTGAAGCACGAAAAAAATTATCGCATTTTAGCGATTACTTAATTACACATTTCCCAAATGTAAGGTTTTAACCTTAAGTAAAGTTACATTCAAGTAATTCAAGACTCCATTTATTCCGAGTCAATAGATCGAGATTAAATAAAGTCATATATAAATTAGGAAGAAGAAAATTGATTTTTAAATAATTTTTGAAATAGCTGCGGTAAATATTGTTGGAAATTCTTAATAAGTGAACGAGAGTAGAGCAGATACGTAGCTGTATTCGTGTGCGAATGTAGACAGAAGAAACGGCGCAACTTGGCGAGCTAGCTGAGAGCTGGTCCCCTCTGACCCGACGCGATGGCAAACGACTGGACGTAAGAAGCGGTGCCTGATTTATGGCCACGGCGCGGAGTCTGCGTTGCGGACTGCGGGCGCACGGCCTCGCAGCACATAAGGCAAGATCTTCTTCCGCTCGCCCAGAGGACTACGACGATGTTCCGCTCCGACCGCAGCGAAAGCTCGCTCGTTCGTGGAGGTGCCCGATGAGCTACTCCGCGTCGTACCATTTCGCTGTAAGCTGCACAACGTGCGTAGCGGCGAAGAAAGATTAGTAAGCTCAAGAATATTAATAAATGTGAGGGATAATAAATAATATCTAACGCGATGATTAAAAAGTATAATCAAAAAATTGTATTAATCCAACTATTGCCTTGCAAACCACATTTTTCCTAGTTGCCAATAATAATAATAATAATAATAATAATAATAAAAGAAAAAAATCTCTGCCAATGTTTTTCTAGAACTGGGAAATAATTTTTTTTAATATATATTTCGACAAATTCAATAAGTAATCGTGTTTAATTATAATTTGATTTTTCATTGACAAAAAAAATAATTTTCACTAGTGATAAAAAATCTGGTGAATTTGAGAAAAAATGTTTGAGGCTCGGAAATGATAATGCACTGTGATAAATACGAGTTTATCCGTTGTTATAGGTCAATCACTGTTAAGTGGCGTATCACTGATTAATTACGATAACTGTACAACGTAACCCAGTATTCATCTCGCAGAGAACACAGACTTCCGCGAGATGCGAGGCTACGGTCTCAGAGTTTTCCATCTCATTCTATCGGCCGATCATTTTGCCGCGGAAGGATTTACCGCACGACGGTATCTAGCGGTGCAGTAGCTCCGCGCGAACCCACTGAGCGAGTTTACATTAATGTATGAGGGCAATCGTAAAACTTGATGTGTACATACGTCTCGATCCGGTCGCACGCGCGCTCGTCGTAGCCTTTCGTTCGCAGGTCGATCCGGAGATTTTCTAGTTTGATTTAAAAAATTGCTACACGTTTCTCCAACGACGTGTCGCTACAGCCGGCGTATATACAGCTATACAGTGCGTTTTCTACGCGATGAAACCTCTTTCCGAACAACTGCATACTTATCTGTGATCTGCGCTCTGTTCAAGACTAGACACGACACCGAAACTCGTATAGTTCTGCTGCGAGGAAAACGAGGATGAAAAAGAAGCGGAAGAAGTGAGTCAGAAAGCGGAAGTGGAGGAGAGGAAATAAAGAATGAAGAAACGTATCGAGGATAAGTTGCCATATAAAAAAAAAAAAAAAAACGCCGGAGGAAAAAGATTTGTCCTCGTAACCAATCGATATATCGATCGCTGGTTCAAAGTATTTTTTATTTTATTTTTCTATGGGGTAAAAAGTTTGGAATATTTTAATGTACGGTTTTGTAGGGATCAAAGTTTACAAAATCTCGATATTTTTTTGTAGACCCTGGATAAGTATATTGATTAACCTTAATGATAAATTTGATCTTTATTTATTAAGAAATTAAAGTTTGAATTTTTTATTTAATTTTTATCGGATTTGGAATATTTTAAGGAAATTTTTTTTAGATTTCAATTTTTTAAATATTCCGATATTTTTCGATAAACCATAAATACGAAGGTGCATTGATCAACCTTAATGATAAATTTCACCTTAAATTAATAAATTTCGTCTGGAAACGTTTATGACTCTATCCGTTCGAATTTTGTGTTGTTTTAATCTCGAAGTATCTCAGCTCGTACCTCGTACCCATATATATATATATATATATATATATTTATCGCAACCATATATAACTACGAAGATGGAACGCATCTAAATCGACGACGAAAGAAGCCGGGTAAGAGGTCGGCCGGAGAGGTCGTTCGGTAAATTGGTCGCGTCCCTCGCTAACGTTACCGTTGATCTACGGCAACAGAGACGCAATACTTATGGAAAGGTTACCCGCCGCGTTCGCGTTCGATAAAGCGCGAGAGATCGAGCGCGTGTGCTCTCCTGTCCTCGGGAAGCCCGTCCGTGCGCCATCTGATCGTAAATCGTATGCTCCCGGTCTCGTTGCGCTGTCTAGGTATGCCCAGGACCCGGAAACCTTCGTAACGGCTGCGCCCATTTTGGCAAAAAATTGATTAATGCCAGAAAAAAAAAAAAAAAAAATTTCATACATTTCAAACACTTCTTGATTTTCAGCAAGATTTTTTTCAAATGCCCACGTAAAGGGAAATAATTAACAAATTTTTATAATAACTAGATTGAATTAATTTTTATTGAATATTTTAATAAAAGGGAAATAATTAACAAATTTTTATAATAGCTAGATTGAATTAATTTTTATTGAATATTTTGAGTATCTGAAAAATTAATATCCAAGAGTCGAAAGGAAATATTTTTGAAATATTGAATAATGATGGCAATAAAAATATATTAATAATAAAGTCATCAAGACGAGAAGAAATTTATGTCGATGACATTGGTGAGCTATTGATTTTATTATTCAGGAAATGTAAAGTAGCGCCAGTGTTGCAAAAAAGTTTCGTAAGACGTAGAAAAAAATACATGATAGCCCAAAAACGCGACCTTTTGATTCTCAGCAACATTTTACCAATATCCACATTATTTATATGGGACATTAATTAATTGTCATTATAACTGCATGATGCACGTTAAATTGCATATATTTTCGTGTCTGTGCAGAAATGGAATTAAAAATTGGCAATAGCTACAAATACACAAAAACATAATTCACAATAATGTAAATATATTAATGTCAAATGCAAGTTCCCGAAAAAAAAAAAAATTCATAATAAGAAAATCTGTGCCAGCGTCGAAAAAAAAAAAAAAAAATAGTAATACGCTAGAAAACCGAGGACAAAAACTGAAAAAAAAAAAAAAATCATAACTCAAAAACGCGACCTTTTGATTCCAGCATAAAAAAAATCCCCCACATTATTTATATGAGACATAAATTAATCGTTACAATAAATCCGTAGGATGTCCTTCCATTTATTATTTGTCGGTCGCGATGACTGGGCCCGCCGAAATGGACTTAAAAACTGGCATTCAAGAGCCAGTGCAGTGATTCATCTGTTGACGCTCCAATTGAATAGTATAATATAACACTGAATATATAATATTGACTGGCAGCCATCACCGAAGACCCTGACGCCTGTTTATTTATTTTCTTTCCTTTTTTTTTTTTTTTTTCATTTATATTATAACTCTTCTCGACTTGATGAGATGAGGAGAATTATATTAATAGCGAGCAAAAGTCATCGAGATGAGTCTCATCACTCCTACTATTTTTTATTATTATTTTCAAATCCATCCATATCTATAACCTTCCTCTGATTTATTTCATTCTATTTTTTTTTTTTTTTTTTTTTCCCCCCGCTCCCAAAGACTCGACCGCAATTATCCGAACAGGAACTGGTTATTCTAATATGACTCATTAATATAAACGGAGTTGTGAACGAGTGATCGTGGAGTAATTCAGAAACGAGGGGTGAGGTCATCTCCTATCGCCTTCTCCCACACTGCAATTTAAGGAGATACACATTCTATAGATTATCGACTTACGTTATACATCTGTGAGAACTCGCACGTTCGATCGGACCGTGCAACTTGATGAAACGCCACGCGTTACTATACATCACTCTCGTAATTACTGCTGCGGCATAACGCTCGTCGTGATGCGGAGCTAAGTGCGCATCCGCGCTCCGAGACTCGATCTGCGTAGTGCCTTGAGCAAAAATCTAAAGAAGCAACGCTGGAAAAAAAAGCTGCATATGCAGGATTTGAAGCCGCTGATGATTTTACCGAGGCTGCGCACGTGAAATTCAATTGTGATAACGCACACGTTATGTCATTAATGTGAGATTGTGATCTTATTGCATCCATCAGATTTTTTCTTAATTCGACAATTATTTTGGGAGTCCTAATTGCGAGGCCATTTTAATCCTCATTTGAGTCTATCTCATTATTCTTGCACACAATATGTGTGCGAAGATTTAGAAATTAATAAAGGTTAACAGAAATTGGTGTACCGATTTTTTTTTTCTTTCGATCAGATTTTTTCTTAATTCGACAATTATTTTGGGAGTCCTAATTACGAGGCCACTTCACTTCTAATTTGTGTTTATCTCATTATTCTTGCACATAATATGTATACGAAGATTTAAAAATGAATAAAGGTTAACAAAAATTGATGTACCGATTTTTTTTCCATCAGATTTTTTCTTAATTCGAGAATTATTTTGGGAGTCCTAATTACGAGGCCACTTCACTTCTAATTTGTGTATATCCCATTATTCTTGCACATAATATGTATACGAAGATTTAAAAATAAATAAAGATTAACAAAAATTGGTGTACCGATTTTTTACAATTTTTTCCAAAGTCGGGAAAACAATATGCTCGAGTCGACTTCGTCGGAGGTTCCACCCGCACTTTTTTTCAGCCCATATTAAGACCCACATTTTTCCATTTTTTTGTCACGATTTTTTTCTACATGCCGAACGAAATCGAAAAATGAAAATGTGAAAAGTATGTTAAGTCGTCCTGATCTCCTCCGCCTTTACCACAGCCCACCATGGATATAGCAGGTGGTATACAGACTCGAGCATGAAAGTCACGACCTGACATTTCACCAGCGCCTCGGCCCACACCAGGTCCTACACCAAGATCGGTTAACATTCGTGCGACATTCGAGCTCTCGTCGAATAAGACTATTCCACTGAATCAGTTTCACCGTTTCGCGAGTTGGAAACTCGACGTTTCGTGTCCTGGACCCAACAAAAACTAAATTTCAACAAGATGGATTTTCACGATGATCCAAAAATAAGTTCCTCGTATCAAATGCCCGCGACTTGAGTAAATATCGGCAAGAAAAAATGGGACACTCGATGGTTATTGGATTAAAAATGGGTGATCGTTTATTGAAGAAATGTGTAACACGGAAAAATGTACATTACGAATTTTTTCCATGGTGCACTTTAACCTCTGGCTGGTTTCTTCCCTTGGAATGGAAGGAATTGGGCCAGCATCTGCTTCTTGTATTCAGGAAGGTCTCTCTATGTCATCATGTCATCATTGTCGTCCTCTTCCATGGAACCATCCACGTCAGCTTCAAATGGACTGGACTGGCTTCTAGCGACCAACGCCAGAATTAAGACGAAAAATATGAAAAGGTTCTTCATTTTGTTGGACACAATCACTGTTCTTGACGTGGTACCAACGCCTTTTTTTTTTTTTTATTGGTGACCAACGTGAGTGTCTTTATATATACCATGGTTTCACCTTCGGAGAACTAATTGTTGCTGTAATGCAGTAATTACCTCCGGTATCTCTTCAGGAAGACTATTTTTAATTACATTGTTCCAATGTCGGGTTCTATGATAACAAGTGTACGTTAATTTTTTTTTTTATTAATTTTTTTATATGACATGAACTCAAAATTTGAAAAAGTAATTAATTTGACCGTACAAGCATCAAAAAATAATTGTTAATGAACCGTTCGGTTATTACAGCTGAAAGCATTGATTGTTTATCGAAGAAATAGTTGACATACTTTTATGACCCATGCCGGTCTTCATGTATGTGAAGGTATCAGCTTATCGCTGCTGCAAGGAAGCAACTATCACTTCCGGAACACACTGTTTTTTTTTTTTTTTAATTTCCTCATGTTATTCTTAGCCTTCGAATGAAAAACTCGTAGAGTATAAAATCTGGCTTGCATAACACGTGACTGAAATAAAACAACTGCGTTTTTGGAAAATATTTTAATGGACATAATTGCAAAGTACTTCGTGGTCGTTATTTGTGAAATCTTTGCCTTTTTTTTTACACGCTAAATTTTTTGACGTTTGAGGTTTGGTTGGTGGTCAATGCAAGTGAAGTAAAATAATAATATGGAAAATAGACGATAAACAAATTCATGATTATTTGCAAATTGGCGAATCTTTATTGGAACATTATTTCGGTGTACAAAAATAAATAATTGCTCTGTTGTTATTCGTCCGGATTCACGATTATTTGAAAATTGGCGAATCTTTATTGGAACATTATTTCGGTGTACAAAATTAAATAATTGGTCTTTTATTATTCGTCCGGATTAAAAGAGGGTAGTGGTCGTTCTGTATCTGTGGGAAAACAGTCTGGAACCGCGAGCCTCTTGGCAATTATGTGTCTTTCGTCATCGAACGCATCGAACGCGACTTCCGGATCGAATCTAAGGGAATTTGCTTGACGTCCAACGATCGACACCCACATCAAGACGAAAAATATGAAAAAGTGTTTCATATTCGTTGACTAAATTTCTGTACTTCACGTAGTTTCGATGACGTTCTCACTGTGTTCCTGATGACCAGAGTGAACGTTCTTATATATTCTACAGTTTCCACCTTCAGAAATGTAATAGCTGCTGTAAATAAATAACTACATACGGTATCTCTTTCGAACCATTATTTTTTGTCAATTGTTTGTAGCTCAATAATAAAAAATTTACGAGGTATAAAATTTCGGTGCCAGCACGTGGCGCTGGCACCGAAAGGCACCGGACATTACTGACACGTGTGTCACCGGAAGAAGATCGATTGTCGATTAATAGTCATATGAACTCAATAATCATTGGTATATATTATATATCATAATCGGATTATTTCTTCGTAAATTATTTCTAGCTCTAATGTAAGGTACGTAAGACACTATTTTAATACAAAATATTAAAATATAATATTTAATACATAATATTAAAATATATGACCGGAATGTAAGTCAAGTTTTTTTTTTTTTTTTTCTTTATTTGTTACGGCGTCTACTGCTGTGGTCGTTAGTCGAAAGCTATTGTTTACAGTGGAATCTGAACCACTTGCAGTTCACAAAGCCTCCGAAAAAAATCTTTGGCCCTGACCGAGGATCGAACCCGGACCTACTGCGTGTGAGTCGCAGATTTGTTTGTTAATTATTTCTAGCTTTAATAAAAGATACGTGGTACACTATTTTAATATACGCCTTATACGACCTTAATGTAAGTCAAGAAAAATAATTATATGGAAAATGAACGATAAATAAATTCATAATTATTTGCTTGCATTGGCGAACCTTTATTAGAACATTTTTTGGTGTACAAAAATAATTATTGCTCTGTTGTTATGGGTCCGAAAAATAAAAAAAATCGTGTCGCAATGATTACAGTGGAATCTGAACCACTTGCAGTTCACAAAGCCTCCGCAAAAAATCTTTGGCCCTGACCGAGGATCGAACCCGGACCTACTGCGTGTGAGTCGCAGATTTGTTTGTTAATTGTTTCTAGCTTTAATATAAGATACGTAGTACACTATTTTAATATACGCCTTATACGACCTTAATGTAAGTCAAGAAAAATAATTACATGGAAAATGGACGATAAATAAATTCATAATTATTTGCTTGCATTGGCGAACCTTTATTTGAACATTTTTTGGTGTACAAAAATAATTATTGCTCTGTTGTTATGGGTCCGAAAAATAAAAAAAATCGTGTCGCAATGATTACAGTGGAATCTGAACCACTTGCAGTTCACAATGCCTCCGAAAAAAATCTTTGGCCCTGACCGAGGATCGAACCCGGACCTACTGCGTGTGAATCGCAAATTTGTTTGTTAATTATTTCTAGCTTTAATAAAAGATACATAGTACACTATTTGAATATACGCCTTATACGACCTTAATGTAAGTCAAGGAAAATAATTACATGGAAAATGAACGATAAATAAATTCATAATTATTTGCTTGCAATTGGCGAACCTTTATTGGTACATTTTTTGGTGTACAAAAATAATCATTGCTCTGTGGTTATGCGTTCGAAAAAAATTCGTGTCGCAGTGATTGTGGAAACGAACGGGTATCGTGGAGAACAGAGCCACCGTTGGTCATTATCTTTTCCTCATTATCATGCGGATCGATCGGAATGCCCGGATCGACTTCACCGGAATTTGCTTGACAACCAACGGCCACCACCAACATCAACACGAAAAATATGAAAAAGTGTTTCATATTCGTTGACTAAATTTGTGTACTTCACGTAGTTTCGATGATGTTCTCACTGTGTTCCTGACGACCAGAGTGAACGTCCTTATATATGCTACGGTTTCACCTTCGGAAACCCAATAGCTGCTGTAAATAAGTAACTACATCCGGTATCTCTTTCGAACCACTACTTTTTTTTTTTTTGTCAATTATTTGTAGCTTTACAATAATAAAATTACGAGGTATAAAATTTCATGTCCTGTATCTCTCGGTAATTTCTTCATTTTTGTACAAATATTTTCATTTAATCCTTTTTAATACTCAAAAGTCATTATTGTTATTACTTAAAAATAATTCAATCACTCTGAGAAATAAATAATAATAAGGATAAAAATAAATATTCGGAACAATGAAACATGGTTATTATGCTTTTGACGATTCATTCTTTATTGAAGAATTTTTTGGTTTACACGAATGCAAATTGCTCGTCAATTACTTAGATGGTGGGCGCGTCGGTCCCGATGGTCAGTGCGACGCCTGCCTCATCACACGCATCAATTGTCTTCGAGCCCGAGCGATGGCGAGGTCTCCAGGGCCATTTGCTTCGAAGGCAAGGTCTCCAGGGCCATTTGCTTCGAAGGCAAGGTCTCCAGGACCATCCGATTCGAAGGCAAGGTCTCCAGGACCTTCTGGGTTAGCATGGCTACCAGCAGCCAAAGCCAACAACAAGACGGCGAATATGAACAAGTACTTCATTTTCTTAGCGGGTTTCGATTATTTTCTCGATATGTCTTAGGTCTAGTGTGACTGCCATTATATATACGCTGAGGTCTCACCTTCGGAACGCTAATCGCTGCTCTTCAAAAGTAACGATCTACGTTATCACTTCCGGGAAGCGATTTTTTTTATTCCTTTTTTATCCAGTTCTTTCAAAGTCCGCAATAAAAAATGTACGAGGCATAAAATTTTGGTGCCATCGCGTTGCGCTGGTACCGGAAGGCACCGTGCGTCACTGGTTAACAATCGGTATACCAAAATTCGATTTTTTTAAAAATCATTAAGCTTCATTTATTATTTACCCTACTTGTTCACTAATTAAGAGAATTTCTTCATTTTTGTAAAAACATTTTTATTCCATCCGCTTTAAAGTAATTCGATCGCTTTGTTATAGTAAATGAAAAAGTATGCATCATTAACATCGATATTTGAGTACATTACTTGCAAAATCAATTTATCCATGCGCGTCAATAATCCATCGCCTGATTAAAAAAAAAAAATACATTGGGCGCTCCATGTATTCGACCTACAAAATGTGGTTTAGGAATTTGTTACCGTTTTCGAGACTATAGTGCACGAAGAAATCGGTAAAATGTAACCGATCTCAGTTAAACGCGTAAAGCATGTCTTTTTTGCTTCGGAGGGACAGGCGTGAATAAAAATAATTTTTCAAAATTACATCGTGGTCATTATGGTTGTAATCATTGATTCTTTATTGAAGAATTTTTTGAGCATACATATATGTAAATTACAGGTTTTTCATGCCATGGGGTTTCCATTCTTATCGTCCACGCGGCTTAGGGCCGCGGGGGCAGAGGTGGATTCACCGGTGGCCGTCTTCGGGAACGAAAAAGGTGTCTTCGAAACCGAGCAGGATTCCTTAAGGAAATCACGGGTTGATCGTCGTCTGCTTCGATGGCAAGGACTCCAGGGCCATCCGGGTTAGCATGGCTACCAGCAGCCAAAGCCACCAACAAGATGGCGGATATGAAAAAGTATTTCATTTTTTTAGCGGTTCACGTCGTTTTGATAATTATCCCAATATGTGTCTGACGACCAATGTGGGCTGCCTTTATATATGCCATGGTTCCACCTTGGGAAAATGAATCACTCTTGTAAAGAAGTGACCACTCCTGGTATCTCTTCCGGGTAATAATAAAAAAAAATCTAATATATTATAAGACACCGAGAAAAGTGATTTTATTGACTCCGAAGGAATAGATGCATTAAAATGGCTTTCATTGATTTCAATGATACATTACAATAAATTTTATTAACAAATTTTTGTTGTACTCACGTGCCACCACGTGTACTCTAAATAATTTTATACCCTGAAAATTTATTATTGCAGGTCGGAATGTCCGGGAATTTGTTTGACGATCAATGATCAACACCAACATCAACAAGAAAAATATGAAAAAGTGTTTCATATTCGTTGACGAAATTTCTGTACTTCAAATAGTTTCGATGATGTTCTCACTGTGATCCTGATGGCCAGAGTGAACGTCCTTATATATACTACGGTTTCACCTTAGGGAATTCAATAGCCGCTGTAAATAAGTAACTACATCCGGTATCTCTTTCGAACTAGAAACACTATTTTTTTGTCAATTATTTGTACCTCTACGATAATAAATTCAAGAGGTCTAAAATTTCGGTGCGGGCACGTCGTGCCGAAAGTCTTGTATCTGTCAAAAATTTCTTAATTTTTGTACAAATATTTTCAGTTAATTTTTTCTAATAAATAAAAGTAATTACTTAAACTTAAACGTAATTCAATCACTCTGCGAAGTGAATTATGGAATATGGATCAATGGCGGCGGACAGTCGATGGTTAATAAAAATAAATATTTTGAATAACTTCATTATTTTTATGCTGATTATAATTGATTCTTTATTGAAGAATTATTTGGAGTACACATGCCGATAATCAGTGCGACAGCTGCCTCAGTGATTTCATCCACTTTTAGGCATATGACTTTCGCTGGACCAGTCTTGAGGACCATCTGGGTTAGCATGGCCACCAGCAACCAAAGCCAGCAACAAGACGGCGAATATGAACAAGTACTTCATTTTCTTAGCAGGTTTCGATTATTTTCTCGAAATGTCTTAGGTCTAGTGTGACTGCCATTATATATACGCTGAGGTCTCGCCTTCGGAACGCTAATCGCTGCTCTTCAAAAGTAACGATCTACGTTATCACTTCCGGGAAGCGATTTTCTTTATTCCTTTTTTTATCCAGTTCTTTCAAAGTCCGCAATAAAAAATGTACGAGGCATAAAATTTTGGAGCAATCGCGTTGCGTTGGTACCGGAAGGCACCGTGCGTCACTGGTTAACAATCGGTATACCAAAATTCGATTTTTTAAAAAGCATTAAGCGTCATTTATTATTTACCCTACTTGTTCACTAATGAAGCTTCTCCCTGTCAGGAATTTCTTAATTTTTATAAAAATATTTATATTTCATTCGTCTTAAAGTAATTCGATAGCTTTGTTACAGTAAATGAAACAAGAATGCAAAGTAGTCATTATGATTGTAATTATTGATTCTTTATTGAAGAATTTTTTGGCGCACGTATATATGAATTACAGATTTCTTATGCCATGGGGTTTCCTTTGTCATCACCCACGTGCTTGTGGGGGCGGGGGCGGGGGGTGGTCGCTCTAAAATAAAATGTACGAGGAATAAAATGTTGGTGCCATCGCGTTGTGCTGGTACCGGAAGGCACCATGCGTCACTGGTTAACAATCGGTATACGAAAATTCGATTTTTTTAAAATCATTAATCGTCATTTATTATTTACCCTACATTGTAGGTGGAATATGCTACGGTTTCACCTTCGGAAACCCAATAGCTGCTGTAAATAAGTAACTACATCCGGTATCTCTTTCGAACCACTACTTTTTTTTTTGTCAATTATTTGTAGCTTTACAATAATAAAATCACGAGGTATAAAATTTCCGTGCGGGCACGTCGTACCGATGGTCCTGTATCTCTCGGTAATTTCTTCATTTTTGTACAAATATTTTCATTTAATCCTTTTTAATACTCAAAAGTCATTATTGTTATTACTTAAAAATAATTCAATCACTCTGAGAAATAAATAAAAAGAAGGGTAAAAATAAATATTCAGAACAATGAAACATGGTTATTATGCTTTTGACGATTCATTCTTTATTGAAGAATTTTTTGGTTTACACGAATGCAAATTGCTCGTCAATTACTTAGATGGTGGGCGCGTCGGTCCCGATGGTCAGTGCGACGCCTGCCTCATCACACGCATCAATTGTCTTCGAGCCCGAGCGATGGCGAGGTCTCCAGGGCCATTTGCTTCGAAGGCAAGGTCTCCAGGACCATCCGATTCGAAGGCAAGGTCTCCAGGACCTTCTGGGTTAGCATGGCTACCAGCAGCCAAAGCCAACAACAAGACGGCGAATATGAACAAGTACTTCATTTTCTTAGCGGGTTTCGATTATTTTCTCGATATATCTTAGGTCTTGTCTGACTGCCATTATATATACGCTGAGGTCTCGCCTTCGGAACGCTGATCGCTGCTCTTCAAAAGTAACGATCTACGTTATCACTTCCGGGAAGCGATTTTCTTTATTCCTTTTTTATCCAGTTCTTTCAAAGTCCGCAA
The DNA here is from genome assembly GCA_947507545.1 of Clistopyga incitator. Classification (NCBI taxonomy): domain Eukaryota; kingdom Metazoa; phylum Arthropoda; class Insecta; order Hymenoptera; family Ichneumonidae; genus Clistopyga; species Clistopyga incitator. Next base: position 901,857 of record OX382173.1, on the reverse strand, counting down.
TAAAAAATGTACGAGGCATAAAATGTTGGTGCCATCGCGTTGCGCTGGTACCGGAAGGCACCGTGCGTCACTGGTTAACAATCGGTACACCAAAATTCGATTTTTTTAAAAATCATTAAGCGTCATTTATTATTTACCCTACTTGTTAACTAATGAAGCTTTTCCCTGTCAGGAATTTCTTAATTTTTATAAAAAATATTTATATTTCATTCGTCTTAAAGTAATTCGATTGCTTTGTTACAGTAAATTAAACAAGAATGCAAAGTAGTCATTATGGTTGTAATTATTGATTCTTTATTGAAGAATTTTTTGGCGCACGTATATGTAAATTACAGATTTCTTATGCCATGGGGTTTCCTTTCTCATCACCCACGTGCTTGTGGGGGCGGGGGCGGGGGTGGTCGCTTTGGTGGCCGTGTTGGTGAACGATGTAACCGGAAATGGTGTCTTCGAAACCGAGCAGGGTTCCCTAAGGAAATCAAGGATTGATGATCCTCTGCTTCGAGGGCAAGGTCTCCAGATTCATCAGGGTTAGCATGGCTACCGGCAGCCAAAGCCACCAACAAGATGGCGAATATGAAAAAGTACTTCATTTTCTTAGCGGTTCACGTCGTTTTGATAATTATCTCAATATGTGCCTGACGACCAATGTGAGCTGCCTTTATATATGCCATGATTCCACCTTGAGAAAATTAATAGATCTTGTAAAGAAGTGACCACTCCTGGTATCACTTCCGGGTCATGATAAAAAATCTGTATCATGCACCGAGAAAACCGATTTTATTGACTCTAAAGCAATCGATCAATCAAATTTCGCTTTCATTGATTTCAATGATGCATTCCAACGAAATATGAAAATGCGTTTCGTCTATCAAAAATTCAGCTTTTCAGTCAGTATCAACGGTTCGACTTTTCTCTTCTATTTCCGGTTCAAACATTTTTTATTGTCTATCATATATATTTTTATTGTCCGTGTCGTAACCAGCACATCAACAAGGTCGATTTTCCTAACACTAACTTCATTCGACGACTGCGAGTGTCACGACGCATTTTATTTTTCCTACTGTTTCCGGTTTGTGCATTCCACGTGTCCCAAAATTGCAGTGCATTTTTTTCCAGTGATAAAATTTTTTTCACCTGCCTTCAACGCTGTGAATGAAAATTCAAATACCCACAAGGATCAATCGCATTTTTTATAATCACTTAATTTCCGCAAGACGAACAAATGATCAAAGAACCACGTCGGGAGATTTTCACAGCCAATGACCAATTAATTTGCCGATTATGACATACCAATGATTATTCAATTCATCTAATAATTAAACTATTCGTTTATTAATCGAGCTTCTCTCAGAAAATTGATAGATGTTACCGTGGCCGTGATTTGTCGATGTGAGTTGGTTGTCGGCTTTTGGCGGCCAGTAACAATTCTCTCGGTGTCATCCCGTGACACCACGTGTCCACTAAATAATTTAATTTCCTAAAAATTTATTATCGCAAACGTCGAAATAACTGGAAAGCAATAAGGATTTGTAAAATCGTGTCTCGAATGTGGAACTGGAGGTAGTTACTTGTAAGCGATTAATTCCCCGGAGGTGAAACCGTAGTAGAATATATAAAAACAGTCACACTCGTCAGGTAAATATTCACAAAAGTGTCGAGGGAACTTGAAAGATCATGAAATACTTCTTCGTATTTGCCTTCTTGTTGCTGGCTTTGGCTGCTGGTAGCCATGCTACGTGATTTCCAAAAGAGGCATCGATATGGACCCGCGCAATGTAAGACAACCGACAACACGCCGAACAACGACCACCACTCAGCGGTCAACAAATTGTTAGTGATGGTTGACAACAACGAGTGTCCCCGCGACCGCCTTCAATAAGGGATTAAGAGTAACAGACATAACGATTGAACAGTTCTTGAAAAATTTTATTTGTTACGTCTCATTGAAGCTGAAACGTTTATTAGCTAAACAAATGATGATAAACTATTGAAATCATCTTCGTACCTTCACGAGTACTTCATTGAGCTTGACAACTGTAAACAATAAACAATATTAATGCTTTAGCTGCAAACGATGTAATCTTATTATTACACCTTTACAGAATTCATATATCAACGAATATACTCCCCTATATACTTAGCAAGTACATAGAAAGTCATGTCCAACAAAACAACATTTTTCATACACAGGATATCTGATATCAACAAATATATATTTTCCCATAATTTTTGTCCGTGAAACTAGTCTATTGGCCCAAATTAAAATGAAATTTTTCATACAAAGTATACTTGATATCAAGAAATATATATTTTCCCATACTTTTTGTCCACAAAACTAGTCTATTGGCCCAAATTAAAATGAAATTTTTCATACAAAGTATACTTGATATCAAGAAATATAAATTTTCCCATACTTTTTGTCCATGAAACTAGTCTATTGGCCCAAATTAAAATGAAATTTTCCATACAAAGTATACTTGATATCAAGAAATATAAATTTCCCCATACTTTTTGTCCATGAAACTAGTCTATTGGCCCTAATTATGCTATCCAAGTCATTATTTATTCCTTACTAACGTGAAATTTGTCTCGTTCGAGACAACAACAATAATAATAATTGTACAATTGTCCATATCATAAATTTTTATTTCCGGAGGCATTGGCAACTTCCTATTCGTATTATATTCATTTTTAATATATAGTTACTTAATAAAAATCAATGTGATTATTGAACTTATACATACATTCGCAACATTTGGATTCTGGACGTTGCTGAGGGCAACTATTTTGTCTTGCCTACATCTGCACTGAGTATCTCACTACAGAACAATGTGTGTGTGTGTGTGTTCACTGGACTAATACAATATGGCAATGAGAGTGATCTCGTTCAAGAGACTTTCTATAGCTAGCCGTTGGCGAACGGCATTCAGCCAGCCCCTGTAATAATGCATATTACTTCCTCGAATTGCGGGTGGCGTGGCGCATTCGAGCGAGAGTTCACGCCGCGGAATCCCCGCCGCACATTGCCATGTATATATCGTTGTTCGGTCTCCGGCGCGCGGGATCTCCGTTCCGACGAGTTTCACATAGCCTTCCCGCTCGAGATATCGAGAGAATATCGAGACTTCGTCATGATACGCTCCAGTGCAAATCCACCGAGGCTGCGTACTGCGAAAATCAACAAATCAGTACCCACTGCAAATACAATCGTTCCAATATACCATTTCAGTGATTTACACACGATGAAAAGCAGAGTAAACAAATTTTCGCATATCTATCGAAAAATTCTTCGACAATGGCAAGAAAATTTTTTCAATTTTTCAACAAAATTTTTTATGATTTCTAGATGAGCTAATTATTTTATTGTATTTTTTGTAATTTCGTAACTTTTGTTATTCCTAAAACCCGTGAAAATCACTAAAAAATTTTCTGGAAAATTAATCAACACTTTCCGTGGACACGCAATTTTTTCGCCAAAAGTACAATTATTTAGTCGTTGTTGTTTTTAGCGCGTGGATAAAATGAGAATTTCTTGAATTCGAGTCTGACGTGACATCCGGTTGTCCGATAAATATGATCCGCTAATCACTCGGAAAATTAAGAGTTTACGAATAAAAAAAATCGGCATTTTACTTTTCATTGTGAAATTCCATACTTAGCGTGTCTGCAACACGACTCAAAAAATAAATAAAATAGCGGTACATAAAGTACTCATCGCGTGGAATTGGTGACGCTAATTAGGCTTTTTTTAAGCGGCCATCCAACAGCCTCGAATTATTCGTTTTTAGCCCCTTGTGCCGTTATGAATTTCACCGAAAAAAAAAAAAAAAGCGTATGAAAGACAGTGCCGTCGTGATTTTTTATTCGGCGACCTGTTGCAAATGACAGCGCGTGCGTACTTAAAAATTGTAGCGCAACTTATGCACCAAAGCGACAGTACATAAATCAGCGAATGCGACATAAAGCGAATGATTTTATGTACTAACGACCGGTTAACCCTCGAAAAAATCGCGAGCCCGTGTGCGCCGATCGTCCAACTGTAAAATAACTTTTGTTATTGCGTCCGCGCAATGCTCAGGCATATAAATATGGTAGCCTCCGAGAAACCTCTGCAATTTACTCGATATTATGTATATTATTTTTTATGGATCACTACGTCTCAGATCTGGCGTCGCATAATGAGCCAATCGCAGTGGCCAACATACGGAAAACGAGAACGCGTGAAAGTCGCGCGGTGATTCCCCAAAAAATCCACTTTAAAATGAATTAATACGCGGAACAGCTCCCACGCTGTTATATACCTTATGGTCCCGATCGAGAAACCTGCGTCAACGGCAACTCCGGCATTTTTTTTTTTTTTCACCGCGAAATATGCGAAACCAGAATAACCTGCATCACGCTTAATGTAGGCTCTGAATTTATGTAACAAATTGTTCCATATACAATCCCCAAAGACATCCCAGCAAATCAACGCGCATTAAGGGGGCGCAACCAGCCACCTAAAAATCAGGACCATTTAATGATGCTGCAAATGCATATAGTGGACATTTCAATTAAAGATAATAATAATAACTGCCGATCAAGCACGATTTCGTAAGATTTTGTTCCGTCGCCATTTTTGTTCTTCCTTCCTGGTCCTAATTAACGGAAAAAAAATCTCAACAGTTTTTTTTTAAATTTCTTCCGAACAGGAACTGCTTTTGCAAAAACGTTGCTGAAGATTGTTGGAAGTATTCCATTTCCATTTTTTAAATATAAGTAAAAGCAGCAGAGCAAAAACGATTTGGTACATTATTTGTCTCCGCCATTTTGGAAATATTGGGAATATTGACCCTGAAGATCACCTGGAGCGACTGCATCAAAGTCGTTTTCCAGATCCCCTGAAATTTTGATTAAAAACTTTCCAGTCGATATTTCTGGTATAAAATAAAAATCTAAACAGTTTTTTTTTAGTTCTTCCGAACAGGAACTGCTTTTGCAAAAACGTTGCTGAAGATTGTTGGAAGTATTCCATTTCACGAACATCAAAGTCGACATCAAAGTCGTTTTCTGGATCCCCTGAAATTTTGATAAAAAACTTTCCAGTCGATATTTCTGGTGTCGTGCTTCAGGGTCGTAGGCATGATCCTCCGTTGATGTCCTGTGAAGCACGTGCATGAGAAATCCCGTCGGCTCCATTCAACAGCGGCGCGTTATATCGTTTCTATCACGCAACCAATTAACGTTTTTCGTGCGAAACGGTGATTTCGGTTCCCGTAGTTACGACCGCGGGGTTCAAAGTGTTTTATCGATTTCGTCATTTTATTGGGACTTGTTGTCTGGCGGACACGAGACGGCGAACGGTACGTCACATGTCTCGGTTGCAATATCGTGTTACACACGCGTGCTCCTCATCATCATTAAACAATTTTGCACGCGCTCATTAGCCGCTACGAATCGTGCAAAGTAGCGTTGACCATTCAGCAAGCATCGCCTGGCATGCGATATTACCATTCGTATGCGTATTATCTCACAATGTATTGTAGCTCAGGCGGTATTCTTCAGCATCAATTCTAAAGCGGTACACACCAAAGTGACTTTTTGGCTCATTTGTTTAGCCAATTCGATTGATATTTCGTTGAAGTGGATCCGGTACTGGCTAACAGTGTTTCTATGCCAGAATATCGGCAGATCAACATTCTCAATCCTCATTTCTGTACTTTCGCCGAAAGACAAATAAAATAATTGGGTGACGTCTTTGAATAGGCCTAACGGGGGACCATAGGTAATCGGGAGCTATCGATTAATCGGGGCCTGATGGACTTTGAGAAATTCTCAGAATATTGAGGAAGTTAGGCTTTTATAGAAGGACTTGAACAGATCAAAGATCCGACAAGGTCCCAGTGAACCATGAAATAATTATCGCCTGGCTAATCAGTCAAATATAATCAGGCCCTGCCAGAATTAACATAATTAAAAATGAACATTAATGACTCGCCGTTGATCAAATTATGATCCTTTCGAAGTTTGAAGCCAATATAATTTGCAATTATATCAATATAATTTGCAATTATATCAATATAATTTGCAATTATATCAATATAATTTGCAATTATATCAATATAATGAGCAAATATACAGCAAGTCCACAGAACACATTTGGACAAAAAGAGTTGCAATCAGACTTGAAGAGTAGTCTCCCACGCGATTGGAAACTGCATGGGCATAAACGTGTGCACGTGCGTCAGGATATCGTGCGTGTGGCGGTCACGGGTTTACGGTAAGCGCATGTAGTAATGACAGGCCAGGAAGCGCCGGCCTGGCGCCACAGGAAGAGCCTGGATACGATGGTCCGGACTCTTCCCGTACAGCAGCGGATCACGATGGACCATGGACGTGCAGAACGTGCACTTGGTTCGGCGCTACTCGAACTCGGAAGTACTTACTATGTTGCTGGCAACATTTTTAATCGGTAAAATATGTTATCATACGGAAAGCTCCAGGTCACCACGGGTCACATTTTCAACCCCATGGCTTCCCGGGGATAAAAACCCGGAACCCATCGGCCCATCTCGTTGCACTGAACAATATTCATCAGCCGATTGCCGGTCACAGGTTCAGAGTGCCGTGAGATCGACCAAATCTCCTTTTAATTCACCGCAACCGACGTCATTTCGTAATTATAACTGTCCGCCACTTACTTACAAAGCAAGTGGCACGACCGGCGCATTCACAGTCCGAGGACAAGCTCTCGGTGATGTCGTTACATTGACATTGTCGCAAATTATCGTTTCGCACGAAATCCGTCGCCGCGACTTTCGTGAATCACGATACACTGTCTCTCTTAAGAGTCTTAAGCGACCCGGAGATATTGTCTTTACAGTGACAATGAGACGAACCGGTATTCAAAAAAACTAAATGTATTAAGCATTTTGTTGACTGTCATTTAACAGAATTTGCTGCGAACTCATCGGTTCGTTTTGCATCCTTTCTGACTCCATTTCGAACAATAAACGACAATACTATAAAACAAAATTAGTGTTTCCTCAAGAAAAAATTTATATCACTCTTACCGACAATAATTATGACCTGGTTCTTGGATTTGTTCGTTCATTAAAATTAGCACAGTTGTCACGTACAGAAATTCACTAATTCGTGTTTTTCTCTTATTCTTATTTCTTTTTTTTTACGATGGTTTGGTCCAAGGGAAACGATGGTATTTCGTTTTTTTGTATTCCGAAAGAAAGCAAAATGATGTCACGTGACAATTGACGTCGTAAATGTTCGAAGACGACGTAAAAAAAAAAATAAACAACATGTCTAGCTAGGAAATAGTGCAACGACGTGTAGACCCACAGAATCCAAGAGGAAAGGAGTTGGTACCCATGGTCGTATGCTCCTTGTGGTGATGTTTGCAATGGGAATAATGCTCGGGGCAGCGCACGGGACGGTAATGCCATCTTCACGAGTTCGCAGCCGTAAAATCGTGAATTATTAACACTAATATGTAACACCGTGGCCACGGGTACAATCGGTTCAGGCACGCCAAGTTTCCAACTGACTATTTAAGTTCCGCGTTGCTTGGAACCGGTGGTATCATTGGCTATATGCGAGAGCATCGGTACATTTTGCCTGGCTGGACTGTCCTGGAACAGAACAATTCATGCCCTTTAAATCTGAGATAGAAACCTTGAGCACTGAGAGCTACATCTGCGAACGACTGCACTGCCTGTTGCTCTCTGTCGGTGGTTTATGTCGATGGGCATGTTTACGCCTCTTTGCTGCTCGCTCGTTCGCTAAATGCAACTGAAACATCTGCAACCGCAGTCATTCGCTTAGTCTTTTGGTAATGCTGACTTCGATTCGAGTATGTACAAAAGTGACAATTATCGTTTCAATCGATATGCTGATTATTTTTATAATATATATTTTTATAATTGCTTTCATATGGAGAAAAAAAAATTGTGATCCAGTCAGTTGGTTGATCCAATAGCTGTGCAGGATATAAATTTAAGCGGTAATAATTTTAATAATTGCTTTCATATGAAAAAAAAATTGTGATCTAGTTAATTGGTTGATTCAATAGCTGTGCAGGATATAAATTTAACCGGTAATAATTTTAATAATCGCTTTCATATGGAGAAAAAAATTGTGATCCAGTCAGTTGGTTGATCTAATAGCTGTACAGGATATGAATTTAACCGGTAATAATTTCAATAATTGCTTTCATATAGAAAAAAAAAAATTGTGATCCAGTTATTTGGTTGATCCAATAGCTGTACAGGATATAAATTTAACCGGTAATAATTTCAATAATTGCTTTCATATGAAAAGAAAAATTGTGATCCAGTTAATTGGTTGATTCAATAGCTGTACAGGATATGAATTTAACCGGTAATAATTTTAATAATCGCTTTCATATGGAGAAAAAAAAATTGTCACTTAGTTAGTTGGTAATAATTTTTATAATTTCGCTCCCGAAATTTGTTTATTCGCTGCTGGGTTCATTTCAGGTGCTGATACATGGAGGACAGAAGAGATTCGAGCGGAAACGAGAAGACGGGAGAGTAATGGTGATGGAAAAGATAGATAGGATAGATATTAGGGACATGGCTTTGGCGAGACAGATAAAGGAGAGGAAGAGGAGTGCCTTTCGACGTACATATTATGCAGCTCCTCTCACACTCGGCGAACAAACTAAAAATTGCATCGCGACAAACGCGTGGGTGCAAAACTCTCGGATAACCCGAAGATCATTCGTCTCTGACCTTGGGGCATAAATCTCCCGTATTCCCTGAAGAATGACGACACGAATTTTCGACATCCCTGAAATAATGAAGTCCAATTTTTTTTTAACCCTTTTCGGCATTCGCACAACACAACAACTCTAAAAAAAATTCTAATTTCAATTGCTCTCTTCAAAAAAAATGATTTTCCCGCCGTTTTTTAAATTTCTTATTTATTTTCATTATTTGTATGATTATGAATTTTTATTTTTCAATTTTATCAAATATCTACATTTTTATTAATTCGAGAGAATTGTTGTTGTTTTTTTTTTACAAGCTTTTAATAAATTTTTTTGAAAGCCCATTTTACAAGAAGCTTATCCGGAGCGGAAAAGGGAAATTGTAAACACGAAAGCAGAGCTTAATCCTTCGGAAACCATTCGAAAATACAGGCTGACTTTTCGGGCGAAACTCGAATGGGCGGCAAACTGTTACAATAGTAAGTGTAGAATAGCGGCTTCTATTCACGCGCTCATTAACGCTGAGCGACGTCGTGCTTCGTTTCTAATTATCCGTTTGCCGCTCACGAGACCAAAGAGAGAGAGAGAGAGGGGGGGCCAATCGGCGGCTAGTCAATCAGAGCCGCGCGTCGTTAGCGTCCGCGTTCGGTATTATAAAGCATAGATCGGTGTTTCCCTGCGTGGCAAAGCGCACCCGCCTTCGGGAATTCGTTCTTCCGACGAATGTAAAAGTTTGTACACGTGAATTCGTTCTTCGGACGAATGTAAAAGTTCGTACACGTGAATTCGTTCTTCGGACGAATGTAAAAGTTCGTACACGTGATATTGTACGAACCGCAGCGAACAGCGGCGAAGCAAATGAAATTCGAGAGAAATTTTAATTATACCGTAAGCGCGAGTGAAATTATCGAGTTACACGTGAATTTGATTTCCCCTTTGCCACTTTAAATGCCACACACGCTGCCTCTTTTATTTGCCTCGGGAAAAAATGTTCCGCATTCACAAAAAAAAAAAATCCACTTCTAATCAAATTCCTCGACCCCTGAATTAAAAAAAAAAAAAGTAATAAATTAACAGTAAATATGTTAGAAAAAACAATATCCAAAATATAGAATCCACTTAATCGCTACTTTGGTATCAGAACAGCCGAGAAATTGAGTACAACTTTTCGATCGAGGGAAGCGGCCTACGAGGCGTAGGTCGCGGAATATATCCGGAATTACAGGCCTCCAGTTGTAAGTATTAAGGAACCGAGGAGATAGTCGAGCGGCAAAAGCAAAAAAAAATAAAAAAAACTAAACAAAAATAAAGGAAAAAAAACCGTCAACGAGGAATAAGACGAAGAATGAGAGGTTTGAAATTACGAGATCGAGAATAAGACTCCCGGAGACCGGGAGCTGGAATCCCATTGGAAAAAAAAAAAGAAAAAATAAATAAATAAAAGCAAGGGAAAAAAAATCGAATGCTAACCGTAATAACCAGTTAAACGTTTCAAGACACGAGCTCGGGATGCGCTGAAGATGAAGGCGGGGGTTCTAAAACTAATATCGAACGGAACCCGGCAATTGCGGTTACGAGGGGACCGAAGCTCATCGCTACCGGCATCCGCGGAACAGCGCCCTCTCCCACCACCTCGTATTACCAGGCGGCGCGCGGCAGGAAAGTATCTTTACCGGCCGGTCTTAATCTCGATCGAGGTGGATCGTGCCTGCGGCGGGTCCCGACGTGAATCACTCGTGAATCTAAAGTTCGCTTCAATAATTTCTCCGCTCTGGGGCGTAGGACTAATTTTGAATGCCATTATTAGTTGGCAGAAGCCGCGACCAGATCCGAAGATATATTATATGGCGCACGGTAGACGAGAACTCCATTTGTCTGTAACTACCGACGGAGCTCGAGATTGTTATTCATTTTTTATCGCTGTGCGGTCTGCCATTTGTCCTCTTCCTGCTCTTCGCCCAGCCTCCGACTATTGTCCGTTGAATTGTCTCGCTTTGCGGTAGCCATCATTGAGGTAGTCCCAGTTTCTGGCCCACTTCCGGATCTTCCGATAAATTGCTTTGTTACAGAAAGGACGTTGAAAACATTTACATTGTTACAGAAAGGATGTTGAAAACATTTTATTATTAATGTTAACCCTTTTTTTTTTGAGCTTTTGGGTTCAGAGTTTATTAAATTGGGAAAAAACTGTATTAGCATTTAAAAAATGTGCATAAGGAGCATTGCTAACCCAACAGTTCCATGCTCTACGGACCTTTACACTGCCAAAGTGCAACCTATTATTATAACGAAGTCGAGAATAAGAGTGAAGAAGAATGGCCGACGAAGAAGAAGTAGCAGAAGAAGTAATCGAAAGACGCCAACGCACATACTGTTACCGCATACGGTCGCTACTACCCGGGAGCAAAAGGCTGCGTGCTGGCGCCACCTCAAACCGAGCCATTCGCCGATTCAATCGGCTCATGGCTCGGCAAATGCCCATCCTGCATTATATCCCACTGAGACTGATATACATAGACACGTATGTACTCTATCGTGTGCTGATAGTCTCCGGGTCGATTCTCAGACTACCACCTATTCCCATCCACATAATATACCTGTATACCTATACATATATAGAAAATATCTTACAGCGAAAATACGAAACAAGCTTGAAGCTGCTCATCACCGGTTTCTTTATATACTTCCAGGATCGGCATCGCAGCAGAGGAGTTGCAATTCTATTATTGTATTCCTGTACATGAGTATTGTTTTTTTTTTTTTTTTTTTTTTTTTTTCATTTCATTGAGTTCAACTCCGTTGCGGACACCGAGTGCTCATTGATTCTCAGTCTCGCTCAGCGTCTCCAACGCGAATTCCTAAAGCCAACCTACCCACTTCCCACCCTCTTTTATTCATTGTATACTGAGAACCGAGATCTCGGGCCGAGGCGAAACCGGAGGTAAAACAGAGATACAGTGTAGATAGGTGGATGGATATATAATCAATAGTCACGAGGACAATCCGTATATGAGATATTTCGCACTCGTGCAACGCGCCGACACCTCAACCATGGGCGCGTATGGGTGTGTATCACATCGACACATCGCGCCGCTTCATTAAACGCCGTTTCTCATAATACTTTCGGGATTTCCGTGGGCGCTCTTCCTTCTCCAGCCGAGAAACGTAATCGCACTGAGAGGTTATTAGAGAAATACAGGAAATCGATGAGTCAGAGTATGAAACCTTCTCCATTTGTTGTTATATTCACGAGGAATATTTATTAATACACATTTAATTAATAAAAATGTAGACAAACGCTTCTGAAGGTTTGGTGAAGAATTATTATTTCTTCAGTCATTTAGACATTTAAAAATTAGCGATACAAAAAATAATTGAATTTTTTCAGGAAATCGATGAGAGTATCAAGAATTCTAGATTTGGTATTATATTTACAAAAAATATTTATGAATGTACATTTGATAAATAAAAATATAATTAAAGGTTTCTGAAAATTTGTTGAAGAATTATTATTATTATTTTTATTTATCAATAACATTTTTGCTTTAATGTGTGTAAATTTAATTATTTTTTTTAAATCTACAACAGCATTAAAAAATTGATAATAAAAAAAATACTGACTTTTCATGAGAAATGATATGACAATTAAGGATGTACCCATCGCATAGGAGTCCATCAGCTCGGATATCCCATTGGGTTTTGCTTAGGAGGGCGAGGAACGAAAGGTGAAGTGTGGAGAAAAGAAAGGGAGTCTATTTGGTGTCTCGCTTTCTTCTCGCTCGGACTGTCGAAGTCTCGAATGCAATGGCCATTCTCCGATGGCCATTAGGCCTTACTCTATCGGTCCCGGTGTGCGCAGTCTCGGGAGTAGCGCCCGCGCATGCGCACGCTCCGAAGTCTCGCGCGCTCACGTATGCGCTCTTTGATGTGAGCCGCTCGCGTTGCATTGTGGGTGCATTATAATGCACACCCTGCGAGCGAGTGAGAAACAGTTTTCAGCTCATTTTGTTTCTCGCTTCCTTCTTTTTTTTTTTCATTTTTTTTTGCTTTCTTCCTCTTGGCCCGATATGTTTGTATTGTGCGACTACGGCGAGCTCCTTCGAGTTCGATAATCAAAAGTACCTGACTCCACGTTCGGACTCCAAGGCGCAGGTATCGCCTAAGATTATATGAATAGAAAGGCGCCGGTGTGTGATACGTGATGGGCGTTTGCAATTGAAAATTATATTACGTAAAAGAGCGGCAGTCGAGCGACGTTCGTGCGCACAGCGAGCGTTGTTCCACACTTCCTACGATGGATTTTAAGCTTTTCCAACGAAGAGCCATTTTTTTTTCGACATTCTACCTCGAAGATCACCGTCAGTATTTTTTTTATATCTACCAAAAAAAAAAAGGTCCCAAACCTCTACAATTTTTCCAAATCACCAAAAATTCACGCTGTTAATTCATCAAAAAAATATCGAGGCATGAAATGAGCGAAACAAAAATACGAAACAAAGTTTACCGAAAACGAATTTTTGTGTTATATTAATTGATACTTTGATAATTATTATGTAGAATTGACATTTGGTATGGTAAAAATGTCATCTTAAAATCTATATTCCAAATGTAATGCTGAGTACATTGTACGGAAATGAGAGAAAATAAAAAAATAAAAAATTGGCAGTCGGTATATCGAGTCGAGTTACCGTTGGCATCGAGACGAGCGAGGAGAGCTTCCGCGCTACGCGAAAAAAAATGCAAAACAAAGTTTAACGAAAACGAATTTTTCAGCATATTTTGTGATATATCAATTGATACTTTGATAATTATTACGTAGAATTGACATTTGGTATGGTAAAAATGTCATCTTAAAATCTATATTCCAAATGTAATGCTGAGTACATTGTACGGAAATAAGAGAAAATAAAAAAATAAAAAATTGGCAGTCGGCATATCGAGTCGAGTTACCGTTGGCATCGAGACGAGCGAGGAGAGCTTCCGCGCTACGCGAAGAAGCGGTGTGCATTGAAAGGTTGGTGCGAGGGAGGCAACGCAGGGGTTCCGGCCGCTCTGTAATTTGCGCGGTCGTGCCCGGAGGATTCCCCGGGACCACCGCCGGTCCTCAATGATATTCCGGCGGCCGCGAGGAGTCGGATCGACGCCGGGCGCCGGGTCCGGGGGGATGCGGACGCGAAGCCCGGAACCGGGGATGAAGAAGAGACGAAATAAAAAAAAAAAACGGATCGCACCGGAGAAGCGAACAGAGGATCCGTTGTATGCGAGAGAGGAACCCTTTTCTCGTTTGTTCCGCAGCGCAGGCGCCACCACTTCGCAATTATACCGCCGCGGGACTGCAGAAGCCCTGCACTTTAATCTCAGCCGGATCGCAACCCAGAGGCCACAAAAAATATAATAAGTTTCCTTTTTTTTTTTTCACCCTCACTGAAACCGAATTTAACCACGTAAATTCGAGACCATTCAACGTCAAGGAGCGACAGGAAGGAAGGGGTTGAAAAAAAGGACTTTCCCATGAACCATTGACTTTTTTCTCAAACATTGACGAAAATTTCAATTTTTCTTTCAATTTAATTAATTTTAATAATGTTTCGCAAAAATAAAATCATGTTTCACCTTTTTTTTTATTCCTGTAGGGAGAAATGAATCATAATTGAGGAAAAAAAAATGTGAAAAGCTCACCGTTTTTTGGGACGAATAAAAATGTATGGGAAACGTTCACTGAAATAATTTCTTCGACAAATCGTAAGAGCAGATTTCACTTGTTCCCTCTCGTTGTTATGAGCGCAGCGAGAAAGTAATTGGTGACTCGTTCGCAAAAACGTGGACGCAATGCACCTGCACTCGCCGGGAGCAAGTGCATCTTGCGCCGCGTTTGCCGAGAATATGCAAGGGACATCGACAGCACAGTATACGAGGGGTGACGATCAATTTGTCAACGACCCGCCTATGCAAGTGGGTAGTAAAGCCACTCACTCCTCTGGGCGCACCGTATCGTGAATGCGCATCAGCTTGTTATTAGATTTCCTCGACGATCTTATATCCACTCCATAGATATACTAACCGAGGAAAGGTGATTTGAAAAAAAAAAAAAAGAAAAAAATTCCCAGTCCCCAAGTAGCACAGTACTAAAGAGATGTAATCGCGACCCTACAGCGATGCCTTCGCCATCAACATCTTCGGGAGCTCTCCTACTCTTCAACAGACTCTGTTTAATTACATTACCATGGCTTAACGTATTCTAATGGTGTACAGAGTGATTCACAATTTCATTCACCGTTTATTAAATTTCTACCACTTTTCTTGTCTCCTCATAAAGAAAGTCTTGTTTCTGTGAGTTTATAGAAATTTTTTTAATGAATGGATCAATCATGGTAACTTAAGATGTTCTGATTGGTCCATTTATTCGAATTTGTAACACGTGTAATTAAATAATTATTGGAAAGCTTGAAAAAATGGCTGAGTGACTTTATTCAGGAAATGAGTAATTGTAATTAAATAATTATTAGGATTCTCGAAAAAATGGCTGAGTGACTTTATTCAGGGAATGAGTGACTGTAATTAAATAGTTATTGGGAATCTTGAATAAAATGCTGAGTGACTTTATTCAGGGGATGAGTAATTGTAATTAAATAATAATTAGGAATTTGAAAAAATGGCTTTTTCAGGGAATGAGTAATTGTTATCTGTCATGTTTGTAAATAATTATGTATTTACCTTAATAATTTCACAAGAGAAATGAAAAAGAAAAAAAAAAGGAAGTGACGACAAAAAGTGAGAATAACGAGCGATGATTATATGATATCGGAGGCGTCATTGTCGTACGAAACGCGGCATCGATTACGTCATCAATGACCGAGGGAGACCTCGATCGGCCACACGAAGTCGCCGCGTTGTAGAAAGCATACTAATCCGAGCCGACAATCATTTGTCAGGTAAAGAACGTCTCGATGGAACATTGCTCTCACTAACTCGCTTGTTGCTTATACTAACTTCTTTCTTCTTTTTCCGCTGGCCACAATCCTGCCACTCGTTGGACACTGTAACTTGTTGTACAAGAATTAAGGATCCTTCACACGTAAATTCCCAAGCAAAACCTCAACACCATTACAATTTACCCAAGTCACCTAAAAAAAAAAAACAAACCCTTCGAAAAACAACATTCAAAATTACTGTCAAAATTCACTGTAATTAATTTCAAAAATTAAATTAATTTATATATTTTTATAATTGCTGATATTTCATAAAAATCATTACCAATCTGTCATTTTATATAAAATGCCCGAAATAAAATTGAAAAAAAAAAAAAAAACATGATTTTGAGTTGCTGAAGAAAGCCATTATTTTCGTTTCAAATGTACATACGTGTGATAAATCCTTAAAGAAATGTTGCGCATCGCGTTAAAGTGATCATACGCACATACATATATACACACATATGTAATGCCGCGCCATTCTTCGCTCATTCAACTTGTTGCCACAAGATATTATAGCAACAGGAGAACACACAGAAGGTTCTCTAATCGGAAAGCGTAAAAGTGACATTTCTATCCTCGGACCGGCAGCAGCAGCTCATGGTATTAGAGTTATAGAGATGGATAGGACCCCGTGAGTTAACAATCCAACGACGGGCCGATATTGATGGCCCCGGAGAAAACGGGATTTATTAATCCCGACGATTAACGGCATGGATCATCTCGGT
The DNA here is from genome assembly GCA_947507545.1 of Clistopyga incitator. Classification (NCBI taxonomy): domain Eukaryota; kingdom Metazoa; phylum Arthropoda; class Insecta; order Hymenoptera; family Ichneumonidae; genus Clistopyga; species Clistopyga incitator. The sequence goes on along the minus strand of OX382173.1, from coordinate 885,430 downwards.
GAGATGCTGAAGAGGAGGACGACGACGAGGAGCCGAAGATGATTCCATCGAGGTTCGAGAGTCAGCGTCTCGGGATTATGAACCCAACGACGACTACCAGCGGACCAACAGCCCCCACCCATCATGGTCGCCCATAATGGGAAATACCTCCTCCGACTTTCCCCGCCTGTTTCATCGTTTTCACGTACACTTCGTTTCTCACGTTATTAATGTATCTTTTACTCGATGGTACTTTTTCACGGCTTTGTCCGAATACCCGGCGATGATTATTGTATATCGTTAGTTATGCAGTCACGTGATTAACGAACTAGGAAATTGTATCGAATGACCGGTGATTAGCGAGGTAATTATGGGCGCCGCAGAAGACCCGTCGTGATTGCCGCCTCTTACGCCTCCTTGATACAGGAAACTTTGTTAAATCACTGCTTACGGAAAAATCGCACTCGAAGCATGTTGGCTATTTTTTTTTTTTTTTTAATCGCAGCTAATGGACCGGCTGTTAATTATATCGTTCGGTGCGTTTAAGGAGACAGGACTGCCGTATATGCGAATACATTTTTTTTTTTCAAATCGCAATGTTGTATTCGAGCGGATAATTTCACCTCCTTAAGGCACTGTCATCAAGATTCGCGTATTAAAAGGACACTATTTTTTACACACAATCTGTATAAATTTTCATGAATTTTCAATAAAAAAATAAAATAAAATAAAAATATTTTTGAAACACACAAAAAATTCGGTACAACCCTTTCAGCTGTTGCCTTGGAATGAATAGCGAATATTGACAAGAAATCTTGTCATTGCGCAGGTGCTTCGAAAAAAAAAATTGAAAAATTAGAAGAAATGGCGAGGAGGTGATGAAAATTTTCAAAAAAAAAACGCGTCGGCTTGACGTGTGACGGGGTTTTGAGTCCGCGAGTCGATTGCTTTGTTAAACATTTGCGCAATTGCAAATGATCTTACAGTGGCATGTTATAATAGCGTGAACGCACCCGTGCGGCGTGGCAGAAGCCGCGAGCTCAGCCATAAATCACCGGTTCGCAATGCGAACACGACACGACGCGGTTTGTCCCGGCACGCAGCTTCTTCTTCTTCTTCTTCAACGCACTTCTGGCTGATGGCCTTTCCTCGGAGAGACGGAAGACCACGCGGTGGTACCCTCTTCGACCCTCTCGGTAGCAGCGCGGGCACCGAGCCAATCGCCGTGCCGCTTAACTTACGCAAATGCATTCTGGAGAACCGGCGTGCGAACGAGTCGAGGCTCTCGCTAGTCCGCAGCTATTGTGACGAGCGAAATAAGCGCACACGAATGTGCATACGCAGGGTTGTGACAAACGTGAGTACACAGACTTGCTAGCACTTTCATTGTGCCCAACGACACTTTTATTTCACTGCCGGCACATAATTACACAATTGCTGAAGGCAACAAAACGAAATTCCTAACGTTGACCACATTTTCCAACGTTTTACCCTTTAACTGACGAGTAACTTATGAGATTGTCATGGGAAATCGAAGTTCGACGTCATCCTCGAGATCTCGAGGTGGAACGTTGACCACATTTTCCAACGTTTTACCCTTTAACTCACGAGTAACTTATGAGATTGTCATGGGAAATCGAAGTTCGACGTCATCCTCGAGATCTCGAGGTGGAACGTTGACCACATTTTCCAACGTTTTACCCTTTAACTCACGAGTAACTTATGAGATTGTCATGGGAAATCGAAGTTCGACGTCATCCTCGACGCCTCGAGGTGAAGGTTCATTTTTCTTTTTGTTTTTTTTTTTTTTTATTCTACTCAATGGCGAACAAAATCTCGTTGTACGATGAAGGCAAACGAGGTTCTACTGTACGTGTGACGTTTTGTGCAAAAGTCTTTGTCACGGGGACACCAGGAAAACGGGGAACAGTGACGACAAGTCGCAGCAGATGGACGAGTGTAAATAGGTGAACGCCCTGCGGAGGAGTCGTGACTTCCACTTCGGCTTAATCGTTTTCCGAGGAGCCCGCCCGCTCGTTTATCCTGGAATCCACCTGGAAACATTAATCGAGCCGGCGCGACGAATCTCCCGGTGCGCTCAAATCTCAACGCACCGCAGCTCTTCCACGTCAGGGCCTCAACGTATCCCCTTCATTGAAGGACCTTTCGAGAGCAGGATGTGAACTCTCGGCGATTTGTCCAGCGCACATCCTTCGCACTGTACAGGCTGGACTCAAAGATATTCATTCAACGGCAAACGATTGCGGGACTGCGCGCAAAAAATCGACCCTGAAGACAGTCGTTCTTTGCTCAGGTAATGGAACTCCCAATTAATTGCAAACCTTTCTGATTCCAAAGAGTTCGGATGCATTTTTGACTGGAATGCAATGTTCTCCAATCGCTGACGGCTCATTTTGATACACCCTTTACATTGTATCGGCGGGAAAATTTTTTTTTTATGATGTTCCAACATCACAGTTCGATATGGTCAGTACACAAGCGCATGGGTTTAAGTCAAGGGGTTTGCAGCTCCGCATCAGGGCAGCTCTTCTGTGCACCGACTCGCCGGGTAGAATGATTGATAATCGATCGACCGAACTCTCCGGGCCGTGCCGTCCCAACACCGCGAACACCGAGTCTCGCGTATCCAACGAAGATGAATTCGTTCTGTGGTGAGGCCTAATTGTGCGCAGTCAGTGGTCCACGGCCGAGGTGAAAGAGGAGCGATGAAAAAAGGAGCTCTCTTCGGGGTCGGACGATCGGCAAAGTCTTCGGAATGCGAGGAGTAACCGTCGGACAATTCTGCGATAATGAACGGATAAAGTATCGAACGTGTGTGCAGTGAAAGTGTCATTCCATTCAGATCAGTTTGGACTAATGAGACCAACGCTTAATTAAAGTTACAGAAATTCAAACCGCAAATATCGTAGAACTACGCTTTTCAGTGATCTGCGATTGATATTCCAATAATTCCAAGATCAATATATTGTCGATTTTGTTTTGTTCCAGGCCTATTTGTTTTCTTTCCCGAACGTGTGTGCAGTGAAAGTGTCATTCCATTCGGATCAGTTTGGACTAATGAGACCAACGCCTAATTAAAGTTACAGAAATTCAAACCGCAAATATCGTAGAACTACGCTTTTCAGTGATCTGCGATTGATATTCCAATAATTCCAAGATCAATATATTGTCGATTTTGTTTTGTTCCAGGCCTATTTGTTTTCTTTCTCGAACGTGTGTGCAGTGAAAGTGTCATTCCATTCAGATCAGTTTGGACTAATGAGACCAACGCCTAATTAAAGTTACAGAAATTCAAACCGCAAATATCGTAGAACTACGTTTTTCAGTGATCTGCGATCGATGTTCCATAATTCGTCGATCGATTCACCCAGAAATAATTCCAAGATCGATATATTATCGATTTTGTTTCGTTCCAGGCCTATTTGTTTTCTTCCCAATCACAAGAGATTGATCTTCGACAATTTGTTCAACACCGATTTACGGTGCGCGCGCTCCAAGGAGTTTGGGATGTTAGTCACCGATTCTACACGATCATCGGCATGTGCCGGACCGAGACGATGATCGATAGACGCGGCGTGAGCTGCCGATCTCGCTGATCGATGAATTCCCCGATTGTTTTTAACGATCGGAGCGTCACCGGCGACGCCTCGCCGCCGGAAGAGCCTAGTAATTTGCGTCAGGGGCTAGACAAGTTATTCGAGACGGAAAAGAGGCTGCCACGGCGTGATCGTTAAGTATATACGTATTTAGACTACGTACCAGAAGAAAAAAAAAAAAAAAAAAAAAACGTAAGAAAGTGACGGATGATGAGACAGCAGGTGGAATGGCTTTTCGGGGATCGAAGGTGTTGCGTACCTCCAACACTGTGTCAGTAGGACGACGACTATTGTTTGTCATGATCTCCCGAGACCCGAAAGAACCAGACGAGAGCTCAACCGATTCACGTGCGCACGCATCACCGAACATCACCGTCTTTTACCTCGTGAGCTGCTTGGACCCTGTCGACACCTCGCACTAAACTCGTACACGATAATTATCCTGCCTCGACTCTTCAGGAACGCATTCCTCACACCCAACACGATAAAGAATACGAACCGCGACAGCGAACACGTATTGCCTTACAATGTTGTACGCAAGACTCTTAAGCCCGCACTCGCGAGTTCGATTGACAACTCGATTCACTCGGTGGACCGAAGAACAAGGCAGACCATGAGGAAGACACACGCGGAAGAGAAAAATCATCGACTGACGTATGCCGACGTAACCCATACCGACAACCACTCGGAAATCGTTAGCTTCATTGCCTCGCGTCATGCAAAAGCGGCGAAAAGAAATAAAAAAAAAAAAATACAAGAACGATAGCGAAGACCCCCTCGGCGAGAGTTGAATGATACTCAAATGAGGCGTCGTAAAGTAAAACGATCCCATAAACGCACCATTCCACTTACAACCAGTACATCGCGCTCTCACTTCAGGTCCTCGTGCACACGTGTGTGTGTATATGTAATTATAGCCCTACGCCAAGTTCGCTCGCATCCTCGGTACGTGAGGCTTGAACTTCCCGTATGATCCGCGTGTCACCTCGATATACGACGCTGTTTTGTACTCGCCGCGTGTATCTATCCGCTCAATCTTACCCGTTAAGAGGAGCATACATAAGCTTGTGGTGTCGAGTAACCCGTGCATACGGACACGAATATATGTGCGTATGTACGAGGGGCTATTCCGGGGTAGATACCCACTCGGAATTGCTGGAAATTCACTCTTCATTCGCAAACTCAACGTCCTCACAACCTGTCATTGATCACTTGGTATGATCATGACTTATCGATGGATTCGAGACAATACTCGAATAGATACTCACTCGGAATTTCTGGAAATTCACTCTTCATTCGCGAACTCAACGTCCTCACAACCTGTCATTGATCATTTTGTGTTATCATGACTTATCGATGGATTCGCTCAATCTTACCCGTTAAGAGGAGCATACACAAGCTTGTGGTGTCGAGTAACTCGTACATACGGACACGAATATATTTGCGTATGTACGAGGGGCTATTCCGGTGTAGATACCCACTCGGAATTGCTGGAAATTTACTCTTCATTCGCGAACTCAACGTCCTCACAACCTGTCATTGATCATTTTGTGTTATCATGACTTATCGATGGATTTGCTCAATCTTTCCCGTTAAGAGGAGCATACACAAGCTTGTGGTGTCGAGTAACTCGTACATACGGACACGAATATATGTGCGTATGTACGAAGGGCTGTTCCGGGGTAGATACCCACTTGGAATTGCTGGAAATTCACTCTTCATTCGCGAACTCAACGTCCTCACAACCTGTCATTGATCATTTTGTGTTATCATGACTTATCGATGGATTCGAGGCAAAAATATGTGAGACACAATTTTTTCAAAATTATTTTCATGACAAAATTACACATTCTGACTGACTGACTAATGAAAAATTGACATTTTCGAAAAGGCTGCATAAAAAATTAATATCATATCAAATGCAGCTGAATATATTTTGTTTGGAAAATTTTAATATGGGATACGTTTATTTGGAAAAATTTGGAAAGACAAGCGAATTCGGGGGAAAGGAATTGTCGCGTTGCATGGATTTTGTCGGGTAAAAGATGAAAGAGCGTCCGCCTCGCCATGAATTACCCCATGGCAAGGATACGTACGCTAACTGGCTGCACTGTGTCACGTCTGTCGCACCGCAGAAGCCGTAACTCGGTCACACACAGTATCTTATTGGCACGATTAATGCTCCCGTAATCCCGAAGTTAATCTGAAAGAAAATTTACCGGCAATGTGAGATGCACTTGTTTCTTACTTATGTACATATATATATATATATATATATATATGTGGAGGGCACCGAGCGTGCGGTAAGGGCGAATAAAGTTATACATCACGCGAGGCCTCCTCTGCTCCGTTGCACTTGATCTCTGATTACGTATGCGGACTTTACTTCCCGTTCTCAGAATCGTTTGCGAATAACCTTAAGGGGCGAACGTTCCACATTTTTCCCTAAACCCGCACATTATTATTAAATTTTTATCAGAAATCCCCACAAATTCCCATAGCCATTTATTCCATTGACAATATTTCCTACATATTTTATCGAAAAATCATATTTTATCAAAAGAGCCAGAAATGGACATGTTGAATTTCTCGAAGCGATTATATAAACGGGATCGTAAAAAAAAAATTTTTTTTTTTACAAATATTCGTGGAAGTTCGATGGAAACGACTGCGAGGAGGACAATGTACCGGATTAGTGACGTTTAGAAAGGTAAAAGTCAGTGTGATCCCTCATGAAATGAGGAATATCGAGAGAGGTGGGAACTTTATATTGAACCTGTCCGAGTTACGTCAACGTCTTTCACCACGACGTTTTTTTTTTTTTTCTGTGATTCGTTTTTGGAGTGACCCGGTCGGATGATTAGAGGAAGGTCGAGGAACAAAAAAAAAGTGTTTAGATGGAAGTGGATGTGCTTGGTTTCTCCAAATCCACGCTGACAATTAGCCCAAGGCGGTGGAACATTACCATCAGTATGTCGAACTACTCTTCAATGATAATGCGGTTTGGCCACGCTACTTTTTTTTTATTCCGCTCTTTCGGCGTCCGGGACTTGGAATAACCGTTTGCCACCGTATTGCCAGAGCATTAGGTTTATTAGGGTCGCACGGGCGTGCGCGAGATCTCGACGAATTAGTTGGGAAGCAAATGGAGAAGCCGCAGGCCAAATTCTCCGGTTATTTCTTCTTTTTTTTCTTCCTCTTCTTCTTCTACTCCCTTCACTGCTTGTTCTGACTTAAACATAGCTATTTGGTGAACCGACATTCGAAGAGGATGACCCGTGTGTCAGATCGACGAGGAGGAGCACCAACAGGTGCATGCAATCAATGATTTTATTGTGCCAGTATCAAAAAACGTAGAGACGATCGTGTTGCGTTGAGAATCGAGAGATCGATTTGTCGAATACGACGTATTTTTTTTTTTGAGCTGCGTAGATCACGAGCTACGTGGCACATTAGTACCTTAAGTATTTCTCACGGTTTCGCTCCTGGAGCTCATTTAATTACCCCATTAAGAGCCGAGTGTTAAAAATCTGTCGTGTGATTCGGAGGCTCAAATCGTTTTTCACTTAAACACCAGTTATTAAGTGTGGCTCAATGATTATTCGAGAATATGTTCTCCGCTACTCTAATGTACTGTTCTTGACAGCTTCCAAGTTTTTAGAGTCATCAATTTTGTCGAACCTCATACACTTAAAGTCTCAAGACAGCCAAGCAACGTAAAAGTGATAAAAATATTCGTAAATCGCAAATATCAGGTCGTAGATCTTGCGAAACAAACAGCAGAGCAAAAAAGAGGATCAGTTGCACCTTAAACTTGGATGGAATTTTTTTTTAACTCCCGTACAACATTTTTTTTGGACATACGACACAAAAATGTTGCTACGAGTCAAAGCGGCAAATCACGTGCCGGAATATTGAGCATTTGGGCCCATCCGATAATTCGTAAGGCCCTTTGTACTTCTCGAGTCCCGCAGCGTTCCTTAAGTACCTTGGAGTGCCTATCGGTGACGTATTGACGGACGTGAACAAATGACAAAGCACGTTAGTCGAAAGCAGACGCATAACCGACTACAATCAGACGCTGTTATATTTCTATACACGATTTTTTAAGGGCCAACCAACAAAGCAACGCCAAAAGTGTACGCGCGAGGTACGCCACGCTGCGTAGCGACTTAAGGACCTCTCGCGCTGCCTCAACCTTCGGCATCATCCCGTGCAACACATTATCATATTAAACTCGTTTGTAACTACAAATTGAGTTAGCCCTGAGTCGGAGCGACGCTCGAGTCCCTCGCCCTTCGGCCTTCCTCTTCATTCCTCTTCAGACTCCAACCCTGTGCTGATATAAATCTCGACCCCTTAGGAATTAGTGTACACCGGGAGACGATGTACCGCGCAAAGATCGATGTACCAGATCCACAATACGAAGAACTCACGAATTTGTGATTTTCATTGTTCAATGACCTGCTGACAAGATGACCATTGTTGGTTGCTTGACAGGTGTGCTCCAAAGTCAGAAAAAGGGCTTGGGGCTCCTCAGGATCTTGGAAGATAGCCACCCACGTTGATACTTTCTTTTACTTTGGACTTTAATTTGTACAAATTTTGCTTACTGCCCTGATTGTTCCATAAATAGCAATCATTTCATGTACTCGTGAAGCTTAGGATCATTTCTAGTCTCACTAAGAACTTTTTCACAAAAATATTTCTCCGGAGAACATTTTTCCTTGTTTAATTATTTAATTATTTATTGAATAACTAAATTATTTAATTATTTATTGGATAAATAAATTATTTAATTATTTATTGAATAAATAAATAAATACGAACTTCTTCGCAAAAATATTTTTTCTGCAGGACGTTTTTCCTTTTCGCTGAGACTTGGCCGAAAGTTGTCTTCGTATCGAAGAAGAAAAAAAATCGTTTGTCCATTTTTTTGACTCGCCTCGCCCTCACACTCGTGGAGCTTGCGACAGATGACTAATCCCTGATTTCCTGGGACAACCGGGCAGAAAGTGTTACACATTGTTCGTCGTTCGGGGCTCGGATGTGGTGGAGTCGCGTGGGCGAAATCCAAAGAGTCTCGGGTGAGTGCTGGTCGTCGTTACCCACGGCTATGGGTTGGAGGGTTCTGGGAGGGAAGTGAGAGAACGCGAATGAGGGAGCAAGCGCGAAGTCTCATTACGAGAAGCGAGGAGGCCTGTCGCCTCCGTTGCCAATTTCCATTTCACCTCTGGCTCTTCGTCTTCTATCCTCGGTCCTCGGGTCCTCCGCTCACCGGCAGAAAGCGAACGTGCCTCTCAGCCTCCAAGATCTTTTTGTCTGCTCGGCTCCTCTCCTCGCGCCAGCATCGAAACGAGAAGCCAGTCGCGTAGGTCGAGACCGTCATTTTTCTCAAAGGCTTCTCTTCGTCGTGCCCATCAACAACAGCTCGGCTCCGCGAATAAAATGAACGACAGAAACAAACGAATATACCACACGCGACACGAAACGCCACTCTAATTTTTTCGACTCACGGGAGGTCGCGAGACTTATTACCGGTGGAATTGTCGAGACACCAATGAAAATAGCAACGTTCACACTAAAATCCCTGTTCGCATTCTCCTGTCCAAAGACTTTGATATAAATTGCTCATTGTGTACGATATACCGATAAATACAGTGAATTCGATATTTTCATCTCGTGATAATTGAACATAATTAATTTCTACGAATTTCACGAAAAAAAATATATTATTTCTCAAAGTAACTAATTAATTGATTCAAATTTAATTAGCATGATTAATTATAATACAAATTTCACTAGATTCAAGATAATTTTATTTGAAATCCATGTTCGCATTCTCCTGTCCAAAGACTTTGATATAAGTTGATATAAGTGATAATTGAACATAATTAATTTCTACGAATTTCACGAAAAAAAAATATTATTACTGAATTATTTCTCAAAGTAACGAATTAAAATTGATTCAAATTTAATTAACACGATTGATTATAATACAAATTTCACTAGATTCAAGATACTTTTATTTAAAATCCCTGTTCGCATTCTCCTGTCCAAAGACTTTGATATAAATTGCTCATTGTGTCCGATATACCGATAAATACAGTGAATTCTATATTTTCATCTCGTGATAATTGAACATAATTAATTTCTACGAATATGACTAAAAAAAAAAAAATTATTACTCAATTATTTCTCATAGTAACTAATTAAAATTCATTCAAATTTAATTAACACGATTAATTATAATGCAAATTTCACTAGATTCAAGATACTTTTATTTCGGTAATCGAGATGAGGAAAAACGTGGAACAATCAGCCGCAGGATTAATTTCTCAATCTACTCCAGACTCAACGACTCACTCATCGGCGGCGAGTTAAAGAAGTAGGAAGAAACGAAAGAGAGTAGCAATGACCGGGCGAGGCGTCGGCGATTGTGCGGCGGGTGAGAGGGACAAATTATTCGCAATATCCTGGGCGACACTCCTGCACCGTTTCCGACATCATCCGCTCGCTCTTGGATGTGATCTCGTCATGCGTGTGCGCTCAGTGGTGCTCGGATCGGATTAGCATAAATCCTCGTGGGAGGACAATAAAGCCCGAGTGGTTAATGCAATAACGCGAGGGAGCTCGACGAGACCGGAGGTTTTGCGAATACGTGGTTACCGATACGCAGATGCAAAAGCGCTCGCCGCGCGTTTATTCTCATCGTTCACTCGTACATACGTACGTCGATACTTCGTCGCGGTGACGACCAAGCGTTGCTCAAGAATGAGTGTTAAACGTCTGGACGTCGAGCGCGCGAAATAAAAGAACTTCCTCCCCGTTTAACTCGTTTCCGTTGGCCATTTAGGGTCAGCGGGGGTTGACGAGAGGTCGTGTTCCAATTACTCAACGACGACGACGGTGTTGCTGAGTGACTCCTAACTAGCAGCGCGCAAAGCACCCACCAGGCCATCCGAGAATTTGTTGAAAGATCGTACGCGCTGCCATTCACTCCGGGTTAGGAAGGATGCAGCGCGCCGATGCATCGCACGCTCCGGCGATGACAAAGAGCAAGACAATTGAATGTGGGAGGACGAGAGACCATTTACCTCTGCGCGAGTTATTTATATCGTATCTAGATATTCCTGGAATTATGCGGTGAACCGAGAGGAGTTGAAAAGTACGAGCGGTGGGCTGAAGCAGTGCACGGTACGATTAATTGGCCTGGAGAAAATCAACGCAAACGGATATGAATCGTTGCGAAATAAATCATCGAAATCCAAATCGCGATTTTTTCAGGTTCCGATTTTTTTTTTTTTTTTTTTTTTCCAGTGAACTACCCTTTCGTTCAGAAATCCCGACGAACTTTTCCTTAACCCTAAGCGCGATTTATTCATACTGGTTCCAGATATTCATGGAAAATCAACGAAAACGGATACGGTGATTTTCTATGAATCGTCAGGTGCGATTTTTTCAGGTTCCGATTTTTTCAGAGGCTACCCTTTCGTTCAGAAATCCCGACGAACTTTTCCTTAACCCTAAGCGCGAGTACATAAAGCAGCTCCGATTGCCACAACCGAGCGCAACGATAAATACATTCTCCCGGATTAATTTAGTCAGCGCAACAGATTAATTGGACGCCGGTCGATTAATTATTAAAAGCAACCAACATGTTGGCGTAACCGATTATATTTGTCAGCACAACCAAACGTATCAGATGCATTTAAAATTTGTTTTCCCTATTTTTTTTTTTTTCCTGTGGGTATCGATATACTCCATACACGCACATAAAGCTTAAGTGTGCTGCGAGTGATGCTAGCTACGCTCGTCCGTGTGTTGCAGTGATCTCGCGGTGATCGGGCTTTACGTATTACCCACATCCTCGAGAGCAAGACCTTTTCGTTTTCACGTGAGCAAAGGAATAAAGATAGACAGCGAGTCGAGGCTGAGTTAGTCGAGGAAGAAAACCACTGGCGCGCTATTTATTACGTTGGCCACTACGTTAATATCAACGGGGTACATTAATACCCCGATCGGCAGAGCTCGCTATGAGGAGGGCACAAGGATATTGATAATATCGTTATGGTATTATGTAACGGGTAGCCAATTACCAGGCGTTTGTCGGTGGTTTATCACGATCGTTGCCCGATGATCTATCGAAATGGAATTTATGCGGGGCCAATTATTTTCAGAGTCGTTCGTAGTCCTCGTCCTATTCGTCCTCGTTCATTCTACATACTTGCATTTATTAGGTGTGCACTATGATCGTTTGTATATGCACTTCACACATGTACACATGCACATGTGTTTGTATATTGCGTTCACATATTACATTGTGAACTGCATATACAGGGTGATTCACCAAGTTATGTCCAAAGAGTATTGGATTATAGTTTGCCGAAGGATTTTCCAAAATTTGCAACGATTTTTAAATAATCACTATTGGAAATGTTGACAACTGGGGCCAGTGACATGCGCCCATTTTTCGTCCTCGTTCATTCTACATACTTGCATTTATTAGGTGTGCACTATGATCTAATATATGCATATACAGGGTGATTCATCAAGTTATGTCCAAAGAGTATTGAACTATAGTTTGCCGAAGGATTTTCCAAAATTTGCAATGATTTTTAAATAATCACTATTGGAAATATTGACAACTGGGGCCAATGACCGGCCATTTTCTCACGCTTGAAGGTCCGAAATCGTAAACGCTGCTTGACGTACCGGCCAGTAAGTAAGCGACCATTGGGTGTCCTTTTGATTCTTGGTATTCGTTACACCGGATATACCGAAAGCGATAGTTGTACAGCAGCACAGTAGCAATGATATTAAGCTCCTGAACAGCGGTTTTATGCTGTGCGCTATTATCGTGCCAATGACGTTTGCGTTTATGCACGACAGAGTGCAAAACAGATTCTCACACGTGTCTGCGCTCTTGTCTACGTGCCGTGATCTTCGGTAGGCCTTTTTCCACTGGCACTCGTGCCAATCGAAGCCACCGCTACCGTCACGATCCACTCCGACAAAAGCAAACACATCATAAATTGGCCCACGGTCTATCGCACAACTCACTTTTATGCATTTCCATGTCGACACGCCTCGCGTTTACTTCTCTCCGGGCTCTTCAGCCTCGTATCCAACGATCTAAACATGAACTCTCACTTTCATCGCAATGGCTATTTTCAAAATTCCATTAGCAACTCACGAACTGCCGATCGATAGCAAATCGAACAAATCGTAGTCGCGTATTCTTTGACCTGTCGAAAATACCACAGATAAATATTTGTTTCTTTTTAATTTAATAACAAAGATCTTTCGTAATTATGACAAAATCAATTTTGGACAAAATAAAAATAAACATTTTGTTGCCCAGGAGAAAAATCGGATCAACGGCGATTTTAATTGCGTTGTTAATTTTTTTTATCCGGTCAATAAAATTCTCGGGTGGTGCGAAATGTCCAATCGATCAAGGAATCGTTGAATCGTGAGTAGCAAATGCCTTTTGATCCTACGTGAATAAAGGGGAGCCGATTTACCGATACCTTTTCACTTCCAACACCTAAGTATTACGCGAAATCGGTTGTAATCGGCTTTCGGGATTGGCGCTCTATATACGAGTACCTGTGCGTCAACTCGCCGAGTCCGAGTCGTGTAAACCCTACTTACCGGTCACCTCCTGCCCTCCCGGGAACTCGGTCGTATATACCGAACGCTCGCGCCAACAGATACGATCGAATGATACCGATCCGACGCTAGCGTCGGTGGCTCTTGCCAAAGCCGTTTAAGCGTCGCCGCACATTATTCAGTTTCATAATTTCACGGTTTAATGTGTATCCGGTGCGTTGCACAGCTTTGAATCGGTACTTGGACGAATCGGCGTCCGGTTGTTTGTCAATATCGCGTAATTATACGCAGATCTATCGAGGCTAACTAACCATGAGTTATACGATTACTATATAATCGCCAACCTCGAGTCAAGATCGGTAAGGTCGAATATTAAAATAGATACCGATTTTCGGTGAGGTCAATTTAATCAACGTTCATTTTGATGCGACTTTTTTTAAAATGTAAATTGAATAAAAATGAAAATTGAAATTTCTCGAAAGATATTTGTAACCAAAGATGATATGATGTGCATTTGCCAAAACCGTTTAAGCGTCGCCGCACATTATTCAGTTTCATAATTTCACGGTTTAATGTGTATCCGGTGCGTTGCACAGCTTTGAATCGGTACTTGGACGAATCGGCGTCCGGTCGTTTGTCAATATCGCGTAATTATCCGCAGATCTATCGAAGCTAACTAACCATGAGTTATACGATTACTATATAATCGCCAACCTCGAGTCAAGATCGGTAAGGTCGAATATTAAAATAGATACCGATTTTCGGTGAGGTCAGTTTAATCAAGGTTCATTTTGATGCGACTTTTTTAAATGTAAAATGAATAAAAATGAAAATTGAAATTTGTCGGAAGATATTTGTAACCAAAGATGATATGATGTGCATTTGAACAGTCGTAAATGTCTTGGAGATGATCAAAGAGGGCAATGGTATGGAGTCTTGAATCAGGTGGGCTTGGGTCGTGTATTGTCATTCTGCGCCCTGTCTCCACCCACGCCGTGGAAATCTTGCTTATATACCTATAGATGTCAGCTCGAGTCTAGCGAGGCACTGTAAGGACTGTAGGACAGGCCGCCCGCGGCTGCACTCACGTTCGCGCTCGAGTTACACGTTTGTACTGTATGTATAATAGCCTCCGTTACACACGTTTATACGTTTATTCGTTTATACGTTAATACGTGAGGCGGCCGCAGCGATCACCGGGTATAAACGTGTAATGCCGGCGATAAGAATGGATAGAATGAGGAGACCGAACGAGTCATCGGTCTCGGAGCACCATTGCACCTTCATTGCTCGACCTCACTCACTCGCTTAGGTGAATTTATCAAGAAGCACGTTTTATCCCACTGATTACGCGTTTCTCGCATTTCTCATTCTTGTTCCCACTTCAGTCGAGTCGTCAACAACTGAAACGAGGTTCAACCAAAAGCTGAGCGTACTAATTGATTTATAAAATTGTATTCGACGACCTTTTCCGAATATATCCCACTGATTACGCGTTTCTCGCATTTCTCATTCTTGTTCCCACTTCAGTCGAGTCGTCAACAACTGAAACGAGGTTCAACCAAAAGCTGAGCGTACTAATTGATTTATAAAATTGTATTCGACGACCTTTTCCGAATATATCCCACTGATTACGCGTTTCTCGCATTTCTCATTCTTGTTTCCACTTCAGTCGAGTCGTCAACAACTGAAACGAGGTTCAACCGAAAGCTGAGCGTACTAATTGATTTATAAAATTGTATTCGACGACCCTTTCCGAATATTTCATTCCCGCATTAAAAAAAACCCTTAACCCCCTAAAAAAGAAGAAAAAAAAAACGTTTACCAACTTTTGTCCGGCAAATTCCCTATCAGTTGCGGTAACTGCATTGCTGCAGCTTCCAGTTGACTTTACGATGACTCCAAACGCCAAGAGTGCTTCTGTATATACTCGCAAAGTGCGCGGTACATCAGAATGGTGGTAGGACGAAGGGGAAAGATTGTACCGCGAGCTAATTCTCGGGTGATGAGCTGAAATCCCGCGATAAACGAACGTGTAGCGACTCTCCTCGTCGTCGTCGTCGGCGACTATTCGGCGATCCTCTTACGCGGCTAACTCGTCGCTCGCAGCAAACCAACGAGGAGAACGAGGAGCGCGAGAGCAAAGCAGAGCCCTTTACGAGTTACGTATTTCAGCCCTGCGCGCATAAACCACATTCGTGGCTCGCCGCGTGCACCGAGCGTTTAGTATATAAGCTACTTCTATACCAAAGTCGTCGTTACGTCTATATCTGTATATGTTGTAAACTATATGTATATATATATACGTGCATGGTCCGATGCGGCGTTTTGCGGCCTCGTGAGTTCCCACGGGAAGGAGCCCGCGCACCACGGGAGGAGTTCTTTCGAGTTTGAGAACATGGCAATCAGTGTAACTGCTTCTGCGGTGCGCCGGACGACCGCCCGGTACCATTACTTTATATATATATGCACCCATACACGTGGATACACGTATAGCCACAGCTCGTGCGAGCCCTCGGGGTACGAGACCCTCATTGTCGCGTGTAAAGGGTAGACCGGGGTGACTCGACGCACTTTTCACATTGACGATACTATTTTTTTTTTTTACTTCCCCCATGGACCGGCCGATTCACCTGACGTTTTGCAGAGCTGGCGACGGGAACCTCGCGAAGGTGGGGAAAAATTTTCAAGCCGATCGGTCGATCGGCTGATTTATGGGAAATTGTCAAAACTGACAACTTAAGCCTGACAACATTTGCCCGTAATTTTTATTAAAAAATTTCTAGCATTTTATTGTAATCCATTTAACTATTGTTCTCCGTGTATGTACATGAGAGCTGCAAGTGATATTATTATCCTTGGAGGCTCGCACGTGATCGTAACGATATGTAGAGCCAGCAAAGTTCGACGCGAGCGTTAGCCAAGTGTGCGAAAAGGGAAGTTCGCCGTGGACGTTAACCACCGCGGAGAGTGGCAAGAATTTATCCCGTTGTGGTGGAAAGTAACGCGGCCATGTGCTCGACATACGATCCAAGCGTGTGAATAAATTCGTAGCTACTCATTGGCCGTTCCTCGAGGCCGCGACTCCCAACAACATATTCCACGGGCCCGCGAAACATATTCAGCTGGGACTTACTCTTCGACCCGGAAGAAGTTCGCTTATAAATATGTGATAAATATACACGATCGGTTCAACCGAGCGTCTTCAAATACCTCAACCCTCCATTTTTACTTCCCTCTCTCGCACAGTCACATCGTTTTCACGTTTATTACGAAGATGATACTGTGTGAATATCGCTTAAGGTGTACCGTAAACTCTACATACTTTCTACCCTCGAGCGCTTTGACCTCTCTCTCTCTCTCTCTCTGTATAGATAAGCTTTAAACTGTAATATTACTACGACCAATGTTATTTCTGTCTCCTTTTATATCTCCGCGCCTTTATAATTATTGGTATTGCTGAAGAACTCAGAACATCTTCTGGCAAATCGTGTTTATTTGTCAATACAGCTATATATATATATATATTGAGTCGTCGGTGATTTTCAGATCGGATTCCGATTTTTCGTGTCCACGCGTCAGAGAACAAGGTCAAAGTGTGGTCGAAATCGGTAGATGAGATCGGCAGGACGATCGGGATCTTGAAGATGTCGAGATCGTTAAGGGAGATCGAAGGTGACGAACCTACCTACGGAAACGTTTACACGGAGGCGAGGGAGCGATCGAAAAATCGGTTCCACCCTCAGAGTCAACGGCGAACACGAAATATATGCAAAGAGTCTTTTGTCGTTGCAGCAGATGGTAGATTGTTCTGCCGGTTGACGCGCATAATTATGCGGCACGAGGTAGGATCGGTTAGGACGAGGAAACGCGTGCGCAGACTCCCGAACCCTGAACCACGAGATCGGCACTGATAATCTGTTCGGGGAGAAACCCTCGGGAAAAAAAAAAACACCGGTTGCCCATTTTAAATAGATTTTTCGGACATCTATCTTGGGCATTGTTTCGAACTCTCGCCAAAAAATGAATATGCCGAGTGTGACGCTGACCACGCGGCATAATTTATCAATTTTTCACCGGAGATTCTCCGCCGATTGCTCGCCGCTACGTGGAATGGACTCTTGAGGATTCGAGACATTTTTTTGGACGGGCCAAGGGAAATTTTTGGCTTTCCGGAAAATACAGAGTCACTCGTCGATGGTAAACTCTTCGAAATTCTTCCGACAACCACAAAATTCACGATATTTATTAATTAAAAAAAAGAATTTGCACTGAAAATGAAAAGCAAATACACTAAATTTTGTCATTTCACCAACATAATTACCTCGAAAAAAAAAAAAAAATTGCAGTTCTTGCGACAAATTTTTAAAAATAATATGTAATTCAGTTTATGAGAAAAAAAATTGCAGTTCTTGCGACAAATTTTTTAAAATAATACGTAATTCAGTTTATGAGGAAAAAATTGCCTTTGTTTAATTTAATTTGTTAAGCCTCTATGGGAAAATAAAAAATGGCACGATAACGGAACGTCTCGTGATGGCTGAGAACCACTGGACCGTGTCTGCGACCCATGACCCTTCGCCCACACGAGGACGCAATGCATTGCGCGGCTGATGCGCCGCGCTGCACTCCCGGGACCGATGCACCGGCCGCTAGGGGCCACGGAGGGGCTTAATCCTCCGCTACGGTGTCCGTCCGCTCGTAGGTGCACCGCGAAAGATCCGGGGGGTTCGGTCACCGCGCCGCACAGTCCAGCGCTCCGCGCGACCGGGCGATCTCGCACGCTCGGTGTGCAACAGGTCGACGCTGGTGGATGCCGCCGCCTCAATGCAACCTGCTTCAGCAGACTTGTCGCGACTGCAAAAATCTACACCGCTCCGAGAGTATAGTTATCCCAAGAGTGTGGATTCGCACGGCAACGAGAGGATGAGCTCCGCGTTTCGTTGCTACAGCATCTCCAATAAAACGCATTTCTCTCTCTAAATAAATATTAATAAAAAATTGCAAAATTATTTGATGACATTTTTCAAAATACTGTGGCAGGTTTAATTGTTTAATCTTGAAATTACTGATAATTTTTATTGTGTCTGTGCAAAAATAACTTGTTACTTTTTCAATTTTTTTCAAAATTAATTGCCAACTCTCTATTCCGAATATTTATTGTGAGGTGAAATTTGTTAACGAATTTTCTAAATATCTGGATAAAACAGATATCGCTCTTAATTTAAATCTTGTCTTTTTATCAATAAAGAAAAATCGAAAAAAAGTGCATTTTTGGAAGGTTATTTCTCTACAATATTATCTAGAAAAATGACAAAAAATACAAGAAAAATAATATTTTCATGACAGCTAAAAAATAGAAAATGTATGCTCCTTGGGCAATTAAGGGCCTGGACTCGAGTGAATTAACAAAATCGCAAAATGGCAAACATTTGAGTGGTGCATTGCGGTGCTGCGACGTAGTTGTCGACGTGCGGGAGGAGAAATAGCTTGAGGAGCGGGTTGGGCGAGCGACAGCAGAAAGTACAGGAGCGCGGTTGTAAGCGGAGAAGCTCGTCGTGACGCTCGAACGTGTAAATACGCCTCGATCCGCCCGCTTCATGCACCTCTCGATCCATTATTCGCGCGAGTACAAGCGAGAGCGACTAAATTCCGCGTCGCTAGCGGAAACTTTCTCGCGGAATTCATCGGTCCCCGTGGTAGCGTGAATAGCATCGGTGGATCCCGCGATCAGGAGAGGAGAGGAGCAGGAGCCGGAGTATCGGGAGAGCGTGGAGGCGCGGGTGCGCCGCCGCGGCCGCGTATCGCGCGAAGCAGGGCAGAAGTGAGATCTCGGCTCGTTATTAGGCCCGGCGAGTTCTCGTCGGCCGGTGGTTTGCACCGGCACGGAATTGTAGCCGCAGAGAGCCAATCTCGAGGAGAGCGACGCTAGCTAAGACAGAGAGAGAGAGAGAGAGAGAGAGAGGCTCAACAGTTCAACAGTCGCGAGACGCCGGCACAACTGCCGTCGCCGATATTACAGAGTACAGTGGAATATACCTTGCGGAGAAGTATCTCGGGACCGGGTCGCACCGCGGGTCGTGCCCCATCAAATGATACGCCATGGTTCACCGCTGCTTCAGTGGTGTTCATCGATTTTTCTTCATTTCCCTTTTTTTTTTTTTCACCCCACCTACAAATACCGGCTTTGTGCGGTACAACCGACTTATGTCACTCGAACAGCGGATCACCAATGAGAGTAACACTTCTGTCCTCGTTCCCTTTTTTTCTGGATTTTTTAAACATTTTTATTAAACTCAACTATCTTATTTAGGATTTTGCTTAACTCCATTCATCAAATGATACGCCATGGTTCACCGCTGCTTCAGTGGTGTTCATCGATTTTTCTTCATTTTCCTTTTTTTTTTTCACCCCACCTACAGATACCGGCTTTGTGCGGTACAACCGACTTATATCACTCGAACAGTGGATCACCAACGAGAATAACACTTCTGTCCTCGTTCCCTTTTTTTCTAGATTTTTTTAACATTTTTATTAAACTCAACTATCTTATTTAGGATTTTGCTTAACTCCATTCATTAAATGATACGCCATGGTTCACCGCTGCTTCAGTGGTGTTCATCGATTTTTCTTCATTTTCCTTTTTTTTTTTCACCCCACCTACAGATACCGGCTTTGTGCGGTACAACCGACTTATATCACTCGAACAGTGGATCACCAACGAGAATAACACTTCTGTCCTCGTTCCCTTTTTTTCTAGATTTTTTTTTTTAAATTTGTTACGGCGTCTACTATTATGGTCATTAGCCGATTTTTTAAAACATTTTTATTAAACTCAACTATCCTATTTAGGATTTTGCTTAACTCAATTTCACTCTAGTTGAATTTGATTTGAGATTATTCGAGTTAAATTGTTTAATCGAACGTTTACTGGGTTGGATTGTAATGGGATTTTTAAAAATTTAAACAAATAATTTGTTAAAGGCGAATTATTGGGTCCTTGAGTATCGACGTTAATATATTTTGACTGATCAGATGGAGAACGGCGGTGAAACGTTATCCGGGCAGCCTTGAGCCGCTACATTAACGTCCTGCAACTCCTGACCCTCTATGAGTGGCTGACCGGATGGGCTCTCTTGTTGTATCGAGCTGGACCGGCTGAAGAGCCGAGGGCTCCACCACAAGCGCACCTACCGATACTCGGTTCGGTCTGCGGGTGGTGAGGTATCGAATGCGCTGGCCGCGGTTGGCGAGCGCTGCACATCCGGACGATGATGCACACATAGGATGCACGTGTTATGGAATATGGAGTGCACAGTGCGGGGCGAAAGGGAACGAAAGGTAAAGTGAGGAAAGCGATGTTGCGAGCACGAAGCCTTCGGACCGGAGGGGGGCCCCATGAGTTACGACTGACCCCATAAATCGTTCCCGGGTCACACGGTAATTGGCGGGCCCAATTCTCGCACCCAATCAACCCGCCGTTTCTGATGTACGATGACGTCATGCATTACCGACGATTTACGCGGGAAAATTAGGTCTCGCTGTCTCTCTTACGCGCTCAACATCCGATGGGCGAGAGACGGAGATAAGAGATGCTGCAAAAGAGGTGGAGAGAGGTACGAGCGAACCCCTCGTCGATCGGTCGTATTAACGCGCCGATGGTTTACGAGGCGACCGGCATTTTGTCTCACCCTTTCGTACCGAATCCTATTTCTCTCTTCCCTCGCTCTGCGATCGTGGACCAAACGAACATAGCGATCCATTTGATAAATACTAAACGATATCAAAAGCAATTATTATCGTTGAAGTAAAATTCCAGGAACGTTTTAATTATTCAAGGAGAAAAAATAATACTTCAAGGGATCTTTGCAAAAATAAAGAAAATTTTTCTAGCGTTGAAAACATTTTTTAAAGTAATTTATATATGGCGATGTTTATTTTTATTTTTTTTTTAATTTTCTCAGAACGATATGATTTCGACAAAGGCCCAATAATAAAAAAAATAGCTGGGTGGCTCGTATTGTATGTTATTCCGTGTAATATACGTGTTCAGAGTTCTAATCCTAATCAATTAAATTATGAACGGTGACGGTGCACATAGGGGCCTTTATTTCTGTCAATATTGGGTCCCAAGATCCAGGCCCTGGGACCATTAAACAGTGCTTTCCCTTTTCGGTACGAGCGTTCCAGTTACAGTTACAGGAGCAAGGAGCTCAGGTTCTCGAGATCCACATATGGCAAGCAGCGAGAAAATAAGTGACTCGTTAATGATACGGTTCCGATGGTTGAGATTTTAGGGCTGGAGTGAAATGTCGATAGAAATACTGTCACCTCGACTGGCTTCCATTGGTATGGCCAAGGGCCACGAAAAAATGGAGTAAAAAAAAAGATCAAGCGCTTCCGGACGTATGATTACGAGCCTGGGATATTCCAGTGGCAGTGGTACTCGACTTAGGAGAAGAGAAAACGTGAAGGGTGCGTATGCGCGCCCATCCACTTGAGCCACGATGACGAGCATAAGCAATTTGCCGAGCTCAATTTGCCGTCCGCACGCTCCTAATTCAAACTGCGGGTTTCGGTAATACTCTCGTTCCTCGTGGCCTTCCTCCGTCGCTTCTGCCCTCACCGGCACTCCGGAGACAACGTCGTTTCTCATGACGTCGAGAGGATATTCTCTAGCAGCGGAGTCGGGATCCTCCGCGAGGAAGAGGCTGCGGTGACCGTGCACTCTACACCGACCGCAAAACTAGCCTATTATTCTCAACGAGTGTCGGTGCATTCTTGTCACCGAAACGCGACCTCTCGTTTCCTCATCACTCAACTATATCGCTGTCCCAAGAATTTCCTGCCGAGCTCACCTAATTCTTCCTGTTTCTCGTTAATCTTTAGCTGCTTTCGTTTGAAGCTGATGATCTTCAGGTCGAGCTAATTTGTTTTTATTTTCTTATTTCCCAGATTACCAAATTGCCAAGTTCCAAGCGCAAAAACAAATCCACACAAATGTCACGCTTTTCGCCAGCTCGCAAAATTTCTTTGCAGCATTCTCCCACATAGCTCAGTCTCTTTCCCAGCCTCGGAGACGTCACAGAGCCAAGCCAGGATGACCGGAACGAAGTTGAACGCTAGGCAAAATCGAGATCCATATGCCCTGTATTACATGCTTTACAGTCGCGTTACGTATACGATAACCGGTGGAATGCATATTTCGCCGGTGGCTCGCCCACGCAGAGGCGGCTGGTAGGTCCGCGATTGTTCTCAGGATAGCGTGTCGGCCTGGCGTGTTCTCTTCTTCGGGGCAGCAGTC
The DNA here is from genome assembly GCA_947507545.1 of Clistopyga incitator. Classification (NCBI taxonomy): domain Eukaryota; kingdom Metazoa; phylum Arthropoda; class Insecta; order Hymenoptera; family Ichneumonidae; genus Clistopyga; species Clistopyga incitator. The sequence continues at coordinate 862,915 of OX382173.1, read as the reverse complement.
GCACACTCGGCGTTAGCCCCGGTTAACCAGACGATTGTTGAGCACTCGTACGAGCATCGCCGATGTGCTTTCCTTTCCTCTCCGCACTGGGACTCGCTTCTCCAGCGGTACACGCGCCCAACCTTCGGCAACCTGGATACCCGGCATAGTTACTCGCCTACAGGTCCTCAATCCGACGTAGCTATTCCGGTTGGTTGACCGGAGAGCTCTTCTGGGTCTCTCCGACTCGATCCCTTCGACCGATCTCCTTCCACACGCGTCCTCTCTTCCATTCCGCTCCAAACGACCAAAGGCCACTTTCCTCTTCACCTGGGCACGTTTCACCGCGGTGAAATTTTTCATGCCCTAGCGCCATGCGTTGGCAATGCCGCGCTACGCCACCGGCGCGATTATCGTGTGACGCGTTGCGGAGCCACCCTGAGAAAACGCCCACCTTCGGGACTCCAGCATCCGAGACCTCGTAATAGTGACGTCCTGTGGCTGCATTGGACGAAGCACCGTTAGGTATCGTCGCGGATTCCTCCTCGCCTTTGGGATGCACCTGATTCCTTGGTGCCTTCCTGGGAATGTCGACGAGGTGGTCACTCCAGTCGCACTGACTCGCGGAGAAATCGTGGCACGTCTGGAAACGTTGAAATGCCGATTATTCTGAATTTCTATCGTCAGATGTGGAAGTATTTTTAAGGTTACTTCAATTATGAGGCAATTGTTGCATGGGTTTGAAAAAAAACGTCATTGGTGGATGAAATAAAAATATTCCATGCTCCAAATTGCTCTTAATAGTGTTCGGATTGTGCGAATGAACTTCCAGCTTTAATAAAATGAATTGTCATACAATGCCAATGGATTTGTTCCGGATGTACGGAGCCGCCAGGGACAACCGGAAGTACGATGATTCCAGCGACGCATAATATCCGACAATTTATATTCAACGCTCGTAGCGATTCGAAGCAAGTCCGGGTAAATTTAGAAGAAAATGGAAAGCACCGACGATTTATCTCCTCCACATGGTCATATTAGTGGATATCCTAAAACGGAAGTAAGACACTCTTGAAATTCAGGCGCATCTCTGTCGAGAAACCGCAGCCGTGAGCCGGAAGTGAATTTTTTTTGAATACCAAAAAAAAATAAAAAAAAATACAAAGCAATTGCCGGTCAGGTTTCATTGATGCCAGGTGAATGAATAAACGTGTTTCCAAGAGCTCTTGCAAGCACTTGCCCATAAACATACAACTATCAGCGATTAAAATCGTCATCGGTTCGTGCGTACCCCGAGGGAAAACCATAATCAAGAAATACAAGATTGTCAATTTGATTAAGAGACGATAAAAGCAACGGATCTTTTTCATTCAGAATGCAAAGTACGAGATTCCTCCGCGTATTATGCCCGCAACCAAAGTACCCGGGCTGCGGAGATGATGAAGGATCTGGAGAAAGAGGAGGATGATTTCTCTTCTAGGTCTCTTTGCTCGTTTGACTAAACTGCATATTCACTCGTGCGGGAAGAGTCGGAACGGTTTTAAGGAAGAAGAAGAATAAGTCCTGGCACTGGCACTGTTGAGAATTCACGCAAGTGATGACCCCTCCGGGTTATTCGCTCTCTACTCACTGATGCGCTCTGCTGCACTGCACTGCACTCAGTTACGGGTCCATAGAGCGCATCTTCTCCATGCTGCACGACCTCGTTGTCGTGTCGACGGTCGAGCGAGACCCGCGACCTCGTCCTTTCGGATGCGAACGACCATATACATATATACACGTGTATGTACACATAAACGCCAAGTGTACATATGGGGCATTCCACCTGGTTTCGACCTGGGTCTGACCCTTCACCTTTCCAATTGACTCCGCAATTACTCACATGATTGACATGACTCTGCAAAAAAAAAAAAAATGCACTCGTATTTAATTATCCACGATTTTTATTTTCCTAACATTTTTTTTAACCACCCATTTTAAAAATCTGGAAAAATTCTGGCGCACTGAAATTTTGAAAAAATTGTTAATTAACCAGGAAGCGAAAAGATTCTCGAAATAATGTGAAATACAAATATTCGTATTACCATTTTTTATCTATATCTTCATTTCTTTTTGTCGAAGACCGAAAAAAAATGGGAGAAAAATTTGAAAATGCTTGATAATTTATTTATTAAATATGATAGATAACCGGAAATGTGTGAAATAATTACCAATAAATAAAAGGTCCGTTTTTGGAATGATTGTCGATGATTTAAAAAATTGTAGACCCATTTGAGAGGACGAAGGACCATAACCCGATCGAAACCATGTGGAATGTCCCATATGTACATTCCATTTTTGCCCATAGCACAGAACCATCCTCATGGACGGCGTTGTAACTCGTGTACATGCATATAAACCAGCATGGATGTGGATTCGTTCTCCAACGACGTCGACCCCCTTAAGCCGTTGGTGCGTGCGTGCCATAGTTTTCTCCTTGCGTATCTTGCGTTACACGCGCCCGCGATTATGGATATTTCCCACGGGGGTCAAGTGAGATTTTGCGGATTACGGGGCGCGGATCCTCGCCGCTGATAACAGCCGCCCGCAAACTTATATGGCATGATAATGGTCGCGCGCATTCGGCATTAAGGGAGTACGTGAGTGGCTCCGCAGAGAAAAAACCTGTGCCACTGAGTCGGACTCGCGCTGCGTTCCTCCGGGTGCGTCACTCTACTCCCGTTTTAATATATCGCATGTTTTACATGCTCGTTCTTTGGAAGAGAACCGGACAGACTCCTCCGAGTGATTCTGTGAGGCTGGCCAAATGGAAGGGATTTAAAGGGAGGACATTCATTTTGAAAAACACGCTTATCACCTTATCTCCTGGACCACAATTTGTACAATTAATTAAATACAAAAAAAAAGCAATACGCAAAACGCGACATTTTAACGTAAAAAAAATACCATGAAAAATAAAAAAAATATAAACAATATTTTAACGTCACTCTTTGGGAAAAAATGTTGAATCTGTCGAATTGCTTCTTTGGATGAGTGAAATTTGGATAAACTGTTCACATTCAGTCTACGAAAAATAGAAAAAATTGAAGAAAGTGAAAAAAAAAATCCTCGGCACGTTTGTCTGTCTTTTTGTTGAATGATGTTCACAAGAGAAATTGACAATTACCGAACGGTGGCTGAGCACTGAACGGCTCACTGTATCATCCCCGGTAGGAGAAGAAGCTAGTGAAGCAAAGCAGAGTCCCAGGCGCTAGAACGGCATCAGCTGGCTGACAAGGCGTATAATTAATCCCTAATGACGCTGGCATAAATCCATCTCGGTGGGTCGTCTTCGCCAGGCTCTCGACTCGCACTGTGTGCACACACGTGCAGTTGTGCACGTGTAGGCAGTTCGGTAGGAACACAGTGTACGTATCTAATGCTGCTATCCGAGTTCGCTCACCCGACGACCACGCTGAGCTTTACCAGCGAAATCAACGCCAGCTTTGTCGCTGTCTACCATTTTCCGTGTTATTTATGCGCACCCGTCAGTCTTTCAGCCGCGAATGCAGAACCGAACGAGTGACGGAGCCTCGGAGGCTGCACCGCGAGCGCATCATCAGCTTCTTACCGCGTTCACCGCTTGCCCAAGTGCCGCACTGAATCGCGGACGTAACATATGCTGCGAGGATTAAAGGATGACACAGGACGATCGAGATCTAGGAGAATCAAGATCGATTATCGCGAGCACACACGACGGAACGACGACATGTGGCTCAGTGACGTTATCTAATTACTCAAATTGCAACCTTCCCGCGAGTTCCACATTCGATGCTCGAGTATTTAACACGCTTGCTGCGAATTATCACGCTGACGGATCGAGACAATTTATTGTCTGCTGAATTTATCGATCGATTGAATCACTTATTGCGATTACGATCTCGTAATTATAATTTGGAGATTCAGTCGAGAAATTAGGATTATTGCGGAAAAAATACATTTTTGACGGAATGGGACGATCGAGGTCCATTAGGAGAACCAAGATCGATTATCTCGAGCACACACGACGGAACGACATGTGGCTCAAATTACTCAAATTGTAACCATCCCGCGAGTTTCACATTCGATGCTCGAGTATTTAACACGCTTGCTGCGAATTATCACGCTGACGGATCGAGACAATTTATTGTCTGCTGAATTTATCGATCGATTGAATCACTTATTGCGATTACGATCTCGTAATTATAATTTGGAGATTCAGTCGAGAAATTAGGACTATTGCGGAAAAAATACATTTTTGACGGAATGGGACGATCGAGTATTTAACACGCTTGCTGCGAATTATCACGCTGACGGATCGAGACAATTTATTGTCTGCTGAATTTATCGATCGATTGAATCACTTATTGAGATTACGATCTCGTAATTATAATTTGGAGGTTCAGTCGAGAAATTGGGATTATCGCGTAAAAAAGACATTTTTGACGGAATGGGACGATCGAGGTCCATTAGGAGAACCAAGATCGATTATCTCGAGCACACACGACGGAACGACGACATGTGGCTCAGTGACGTTATCTAATTACTCAAATTGCAACCTTCCCGCGAGTTCCACATTCGATGCTCGAGTATTTAACACGCTTGCTGCGAATTATCACGCTGACGGATCGAGACAATTTATTGTCTGTTGAATTTATCGATTGATTAAACCAGTTTTTCCGATTACGATTCCGTAATAATAATTAGTAATAATTGATAATAATAATGATTAGAAAATTACATTTTTCTGTTATTTTCGAATTCGGTTTGCCCGGAGAATCTGGCCACCCAAAATGGCGTATCTGAACAAAATTTTTCCTGTGGCAAGCGAATTCCTCTTGCCGACCTTTGCAACCTTGTCAATGGGTCACAAGGCGGTTCAAATCCAAGTCCACTTCTCCGTTCGGAAGTCATGCAACTTTTCAGACGCGTCACGATCATATCCTGCGCAAAGTGTATGCCATGGAAAATATTTCATTGTGATCGAAGTTGTAGGCGTCGAGTGTCTTACACGCGCCGACGATTCCCGCGATGAAAGACGGTCACGATAGGAGTTAAAGGCCGTTTCACAGCGCAGAAAGAGAGAGAGAGAGAGGGTCTGGAAGAAGAATCGCGGGCATATCAGCGGTGCACACAGCCGCGAACTGGCGCAAGCGCGTGTTCACTCGAGAGCAAAGCGGGAACTGGCGTACCGAATTGATGCACACGAAACGGCATCCCCGGAATGTTATAATCGCGAACCTTTGAACCCGAAACCCAAGACTCCCACACCCCGCGTGAGTTCTCTCTTAAACCCCGTTTCCATCGTTGAAATTACTCCCGTAACTCTTGTTCGTGCTAGGCGCGTCGGGACGCCCCCACCCCGACGGCCCTTCTTCATCCTCTTCTTCCTCTTCGTCTTCTTCGGCGTACTTTTTTATTCCGCGTCCTTGTTTACCATTTGCCGATTCCGTCTTGCTCGCTTTCTCACCACGCGGAGCGCCGATACGCTTCCAGGAACTAAGGAGCCCGGCGCTTACCCGGAGCTCATTTTCCTTCCCTCTTCAGCATCTCCTTCTTATCCGTCTTTCGTCTTTTCTCTTTCTCTTTAGCAACGCGGCGCTCTGCACTTGGCGCAGCACGTGATATTCCTGCGGGAGCGTTTACGCGTGTCGAAGTATCTTTGCGCCCGTAATACGAGCTGAGAAGGATTCGCCAAGAGTCACGATCCTGCTTCTGCTGTTGTTGCTTCTGCTACTTCTCCGAGATCCACGCGGATACCGGGATCTTCGGATCTCTTCACGGAAGCGAGATGCCGATCGTGTACTCACCCTGCCAGTCATCCCACGAATTCGTTTCGCCGCGGCAGTTCTCGTGCTAATAAGTAGCTGGGAAAAATTTTTTCAGGTACGACTTCGCAAGTACGTTATGCATATGTCGGAGGGAAAAAATTAAAAAATAATAAGAAAAATTACTTTTGTACCGGCAATGACTCATACGGACTTCGGGATACCGATGCTGAGGAATTTGGGGTCGAAAGTTGCGCGAGTCGCAATTGGAAAAAGCTCCGCTGCCGGTCGCAAGTCAAGGACCCTTTGCTTGAACTTTTTTAATGATTACTTTCAAACTCCATCCAAGATTTGCACATCTCTATAGAAGTTAACATATATAATTATATTCAGATTGTAGATCCATATTCTAATAAGCAATAATTCGCGAATAAACTTAGTAACCCACCCACGCGTTTCACGCTAGGGAGTCAACCAACAGCCACTCAGAAAATTAAAAAATAAAATAAAAATTACTTTTGTACCGGCAATGACTCATACGGACTTCGGGATACCAATGCTGAGGAATTTGGGGTCGAAAGTTGCGCGAGTTGCAATTGGAAAAAGCTCCGCTGGCGGTCGCAAGTCAAGGAACGGATTTTTCTTAGATGACCCTTTGCTTGAAACACTCGTAACCTCTTGTTTAAATAATTTCAAGAAATTGATCCTTCCGGTTTAATGAAAAAAAATTTTTTGTTTAAAATTATTACTTTCAAACTCCATCCAAGATTTGCACATCTCTATAAAAGTTAACATTTATAATTACATTTAGATTGTAGATACATATTCAAATAAGCAATAATTCGCGAATAAACTTAGTACATCAAACGCTGTGATCCACCCACGCGTTTCACGCTAGGGAGTCGACCAACAGCCACTCAGAGAAGCACTGCTGTTGAACTCTCACGTTCACGAGCGTTGCAGCGCTCGTGGCTGAGCGCGAATCGCAGTGGGCGTTGCAGTAATTAATTTCTGCTTGATAATTAAGATATCCAAGCCGATGTCGGCAGATAGCCGAAGGCACATTATTTTTTATTTAATTTTTTTCCACCCCCACAAAAGGTTCTAGGTCCTCGTGGCCGACCCAAGAAAATGGCAATTGAGTGGACCAACTTTTTCCGAATTAAGCAATTCACCGAAAAATTATTTGCATCCATAAGCAATATTTTTTTTCTCAAACTCAACACGCAAACTTTTCATCGCTTTAACGATGGCCACTTTTGTTGCTTTTTTTAATACCCAATAAATTTTCGCTTGTAAGATCAATTTGTAATTTTATTTTTCAACCTTGACGGTGGATGAAAGTCCTCAATAAACTGGTTCGTTTCAACCCTGCTGCAGTGGATAGTGAATATCAGCGATGAATAAGCCTTGAGTGTAGAGCACTTGCACGCTACGTGCACACGGCAACACACCTTATTGTATGGTGCAGCCTTTGTGGCGAGGATTATTAATTGTTTCGACGCAGCTCCGCATCCATGCACCTCCCCCAAGCACGACTAAGTAAATACAAGAGGCGTAACCCCTTGCAGCTCATGATGTATGAGCTTAAAGTCCCCACGATTCCACGTAATACACACACACACATACACAGACACAGAGAAATCGAAAAAGAGGCGACCTCTTTTCCTCACAGAAAGCACCTTATCTTTCGCTCTCTCTTTGAGGATTTGTTATTTAAGACCCGGGCAGCCAACATCAGCACCAGCAGAAACATCTCTGCATTGCACTTGGAAGATATCGTCCGGACCCGACGTTTTCCAGTTCAGGAAACGTAATTGGTTTGCCGGGCGCACGCTCTCCTCCGCTTCGAGATATTCGCCCGGCAAACACCGAGACCTTCGCCTTCGATCCTCGATAAGCGGAGAAATCGACTTCCAATACGTACCGAACCCCGAAGGCGGTTCTTATTCGGACGTGCAGACGTGATTCTCCTTTTTTATTCGCCATCCTCCCCCCCACCCCCGCATCTCGCTGTGCCTCGGAAAAAGCAATAAACCCCGTATCCTTTTTGCGTTTTCGTTTTTTCTTCCTGTATTCATCCCTCGTGAGATGACAGCTTGGGATTAGTGGCTGCATCCACGTGGGTCCATTCAACTTTCCGTGACAAAATGTTCACGGATTTCATGAAATGCTTGATTTTTTTGAATATGTTTTCTTTGAATTAGCTCAAATTTGATGAAAAGTAGCGACAGTGAATGAAGGAAATATTTCAGTAATCGATTTTAATCGATCTGACTATACTTGTTTTTTTTTTTTTTTTTTTGTGGTGACAGAATATTCACACTTGCAATAAAATGCTTGATTTTTTAAAATATATTTTCTTTGAATTAGCTCAAATTTGATGAAATGTAGCGACAGTGAATAAAGGAAATATTTCAGTAATCGATTTTAATCGATCTGACTACACTTGTTTCGTTTTTTTTTTGGTGGTGAATAGTCAATAAGAATAAAGAACCACTGATCAAATTCTTCAAAGTCTCATTACACTCGTCGTCGTCGTAACCGCAATTATTTTCGCCCAATTTGTGAAAAACACTTTGCCGCCTAATGACGACGACGAGTATCTAACGATCCTGAGGAAACTAATTTATCATCGGAGAATCATCTGTCACGGTCAATTTAGCGGTGAGACAAAACAACAACAACAGCATATCGAGAGGATGGAAACCAAATCGTTTCACAGCAGGATCTTTGCTATTGGAAACAGACGTACGTCTATTTACGATCGGTAAGATCGAGACATGCGATCGAGGCGCGCAGCATCATTCTTTCTAATTACCGGAGGAACGTAACGTCCACCGAGCGCGAGAATTTTCCTGTGAAATATCGTCAAGGCACGTACGTCGCCGTGGAAAATTACCACCTACGTGCATGCTCGCTTCCCGACGTGGCAAATTACGATTACGGTCGTACAGGTCGCGCGATCGGTGCCGATACTTATTCTATATAAGTATTAGGCGTATACTATATTACTGTGCACACGTTATACCTGCTGCAACAACGTGCCGGGATAGAGACGACGAGAAAAACTCCCGAGTTTCGAGCGCAAACGCCAACCGATTTTATCCGTCTCGATCGGCTCGTATACCCAATTACATCGAATCTCCGTATAAAACGGAGCTCTCCTCTCGCACTCGGCGGCATCCCATTGTCGAGATTACGCGGGTGCCATCCAATCTCTCATAAGACTCTCCCATAAGTCCCAATTTAATTAAACCGGTCAAACTCCGATGAGGATACACCGATCGCTCTTAGATCGTCCGGTTAAAATTCGGCTATTCCTTCATATTAATTACAAGATTGAATCTTTAAATAAAAAGTGAGAAAATTCTCTCTCGGCTTGGCCAAAATCTCGACAAGTATCGTAGAAAGTCTCAAAACAGTCTTAAGATACTAAAAGACTATTTTTAAAAATGCTATAGAAAAAAAATTATGAAATTAACTACGTAATAGTTAAGCGAGATTGGACTGTAGCAACGAAGGAAAAAGGAAAGCAGGTACGAGAAGGTAAGCCTAGTGAAACGAACGGTATTTATCGCACCTTTTGCTAGCCGGAGAGACCGGCGTATAATATCGAGTCGGTGATCGGTATCCGATTGTCCATTTTAAGAATGCCTAAGGTTCGAACCTCTGTACACATAGACACAAGGTCGGCGGCCAAAGGCGCCAGGATAGCCGCGAGTCTTTATGGGGTTGTGATCGGTACTGTAATGCTAAGTAATTTGGAGTATCGTGTCTACACACACACATGCAAATTTACTCGCCATTATAGAAGCTATCGTAACAATCGCTTCGCATCGTCAAACGGACCTCTTAATACGGTACCTCGTTACTCGTTTGGCAGCGCTCCGAGGCGGATCGTTAGAAAATTTGATCGCCCGTTAGAACTCAACGCGAATGTACACCGTCTAATGTAGCATACAGTACACGAGTGTCTGTCCGCATGCAAATTGGACGGGCTAACAAGGTCATCCTCGAGTATGGCAAGTGTATTAAACATGTATAATATGTAAGTGGACGTGGTACATGTATGCTCTTCTCGAGCGGTTATTCGACAGCCTACAAAAAGCCATCCAAGCCGACATTAGACGTGTTAAGCGTTACATCGACGCTTGGACACCCGATAATTCATGACACTTTTGTCACAAAACAACAATCAGTGCCGTGCATTCTGCAAAAAAAAAATCCAATACTCACGACCGTCACAAGGAAATTTCCTGCAAGCTCCCCGGATTTTTCCGGGTGCGGAAAAACCGCAGAACACGAGTACTTAACGAGAACCGACGACTCTCGCTTTCATTAATTATGCACACATTAATTACGGGTCGATGAATAAATTAATATTCATTGCAGTGATTTGAATATTCGCTATTCATCTTAAAAATTCATGAACGACTGAACCAATTTTTTTTTACTATATTATTATTAAATTATTAATTTCTATATCAAACTTATCCAGTGGATTATAGAATAAAAAATGTAATTGATAGAATTAATAAGAACTCCGGTGGAAAATCATCTCGGTGCTCAGTGCTTTAAGGGAGAAGGGCTTAATTGCAAATTGGTCGGACTTCGTGTTGCAGATATAGTTATAACGACTGGAGATTTCTGGATCGCTGAGAGCAAACAGATCAAAGTACTCCGCCCTCAGATTTATTAAACTCTCTCTCTCTCTCTCGGCAATCCTCTCTTGGGTTAGAGCGTGAGACCCTCGTACGCACTTAGCACTATATATGTATGTATATATAGCATAGCGAGCGCCTAAGGTGATGCACTTGCCGGGCGTATGTACAACCGGACGATTTTGCGCGGCTCGAGGCGCGCACTTGTACTATACACACACCGAATGTGCCGCACCACCAACCCCACCGCATTTGTACCTTTCTCCGGGTTCTTGAAACGTTAACGCCGACATCTTCATCGCTCGCGTTTGCGCTGATGTGGATCGTGGGGAAAACGCGCTTGACACGCGAGTGAATTATGAGAGGGCACCACCCACTTCCCGGAGCTCGATTACCGCTCCCTTCCCGTTATTCTTTCTTAGCCTCTCTCCCTCCCACTCCCATTCGGTTTGCGCGCAAAAAGCCTTCCCACATCCACACACTTAGAATCTCGTTAGGATTCAACCCTTTCGTAGCTTATTTTCCGTTGAAAGAGAAGATTTTCCTTTTTTTTTCACATTTTTCCCGCATCGAAATAGCGAAAAGTGACATAAGAAATTGCTATTTTTTCCATTAACTTGAAAAATGTCATTCAGATTTTTTTTCTCAAATTGACTAGCTGATCGGAAATGCACGCTTCATTTTTATTCAGTCAAGGAAAACTGCATTCACATGTAAAAAATGGAAAAATTGATTTTTTTTTTTTTTTTTTTCGGAAATGAGGAAATGAACACCGAAAAAAAAAATGTTTTTCTATGGATTCTTTCTTCCGAAAAATGATAAAAAGCTTTGGTAAAACGCGAATAAAAAATTGCATTCGATCAGTCCAAGAATTTGAAAAAAAAAAAAAAGATCAGAGGAAATAAGCGACATATCCGTTGCAAAGTCTTCTCAGAATTATTTTCAATGTATCGGCTAACTCGGACGGCGTGAATTGAAACGATTCACGATCACGAAGCATCCTCTGCGAACAAGCACAAAAGGATGTAAGTGACAAAGCGGCGAGGAGAGACGATCGGTGATAGCGGATTACAAAAGGTGGACGATTGATCGAAAGCGGATATAAAAACGAAAAAAAAAAAAAAAATAAGGGGGGGAATAAAAATGAAAGGAGAAAAGGATGCCGATGAAGAGAAATCGAGAGGAGCATGATAATTTTACGTGGATGGTCAATTCACTGACACCGACGACGACGACGACGATGAAGCGTAATATTCTATACGACACATTTAAATTGAAATGCATCCAGCATTCGACATGTCGGCCGGGATAAAAGAAATACGCCGGGCGTAATGCACTGAGAAACAATGCAACCACGTCGAGCGATTGGCGGGGCTTAAGAGAGTAGCAGCTAAAGCAATCGTCTTACGTGGTGTACAAGAAGATACTACGAACCCCTCCGAACGCGCATCCGGCGCGACGTACGTTTTCAAGGAAGCGCGTTCGCGTAACATCGCCTGTTACATATCAATTGAATTTTCCTCTCTTCTGAATCCTCGTGGCCGATTCGCCCTGAAGAGACGACTCTTCACCACGTGCACCCAAGAAACTTGAGCGCTCCTGCCATTTATTTATTTAAAAAAAAATGCAGTATTTTTTTTTTGCCGCTTGGAAATAACGATTTTTTAGATATTAATAATATTTGAAATCTATAATATTTTTTGCTATTTTTAAATAAATGATTGATTAGATTGAATATGGAGAATTAAGAAATTTAATTAATTTGCTTATTATGATAGAATTTTTTTTTTTTTTGAGACCAAAACGTGAAAAAAAAAAATTTCCCCCGTTCCGCGAATATTTGGAAAGGTTTATTGGATGACACCATATAAAAGGGACAGAAAAATCGAAAGATTAGTCTTTTTTTTTCTGCCACTTGGAAATAACGATTTTTAAAATATTAATAGTATTTTAAATCTATAATATTTTTTGCTATTTTTAAATAAATGATTAATTAGATTGAATATGGAGAATTAAGAAATTTAATTAATTTGCTTATTATGATAGAAAGTTTTTTTTTTTTGGAGACCAAAACGTGAAAAAAAAATTTTTTCCCCACTCCGCGAATATTTGGAAAGGTTTATTGCATGACACCATATAAAAGGGACAGAAAAATCGAAAGCGATACTATGAATTTTCACGTATTCGTAACATTTCATACTGGAAGCTGAAGAGCGCCGTAAAGTGCCACGTTTCACCCACAGCACGCGCTTGTATCGTCCTTTCGATGTGAGGCGCGTCGAAGGTACGAGCCACCCTCGATACGCCATGGAAATTACGTGATCGAATTCGACAAACGTGAACGAGAAGAGTGGCCAGCGACCGGACACTCGTCGGACTCGAGTCACCATTTCGTGGATGCAACGAGCATACAAAAAACTTTGAGCACAATGAGCGATCTTTATGAATGCTTGTGTGGGGTGATTATTTTGCTGCATCCGTTGTGGATTCCAACTCGGGAAACTCCACGACAATTTTTTTTTTTTTTTTTTTTTTTTCATTCTGGTACCGGTGATTGAAGATTACCAGGAAATAAGGCGTATGTTGATTGAACAGAACTCATAAGTCTTTAGAATAGATCGATACCAGGAATCTAAAAGCACCACTCGAATAATCGCGATGCTCTTTTGTTGAATATCTCACGCTATCTTAATGACTTCATCCTTTATAAGCTGACACAGTGAAGCGGAATTGCGAACGGAGAACGAGACTCGAGACCCGGACATCGGGGGAAACGTCATCGTGACAACGAAGCCTTGAACAAAAATTATCCTAGAGGCCGCGAGCTCATCAATGACATATCGCACTATAATAGTGGAAGCATAACGAGAAAAGTAATCAGCAGAGGACGAGGCTAACGTGTTAAGGTAAAAGGCAAGACGCACTTTGCCTCTGTCTTATGGTCGTATTATAATTATTGTGATTTGCGGCGAGAGAAGACGTGTCGACTATTATTAGCGATTTCGATCATTCGCTATCCGCTACGTGTGAACGTAATGACGACTTGGTTTTTTTTCTTCCTTTTTTAAATGCACACATCGATTTGGTATCGATACCTTGTTTTGCATCTAAGATTTTTTTTTTTTTTTTCAATTCGTTGTGTAAGGTAAGATTATGCTTATTTAATAAAATATGTTAATTAAATGGGGCTTTAGTGATTGACGAATTTTTGGTGGATTTATGGATGAAAATATGGGTGAGAAAAATTTTATCTAGTTTTGTGTTAATTTGTTAATATGAGGTTAACGCAGACCTTATTTTTTCGGGTTTAGGTAATGCATATTGATTGATTTTTTTTTTTTTTCCAATGCGTTGTGTAAGCTAAGATTATGCTTATTTAATAAAATATGTTAATTAAGTGGAACTTTACTGCATTTTCGCAAATTTATGTATGCAAATATGAATGAGAAAAATTCAATTTAATTTTTTTTTTAAGTTCCTTCATATGAAGTAAACGCAGACCTTATTTTTTCTCATGTTCATAGATTTTTTTATCAATTGTGAATTATCATGTGAAAAATTCGGGTCATGCAGAAAGTGCCAAAAAACATTTCGAATAATTAATGCAATATTAATATATAAAAAAATGCAAATTACTCAAAAGTGAAGTGTTTAATACCCTTTCACATTTTTTTAAGTCCTAGTCGCAAAAAGTTGGAAGTAAGCGCAGCTAAGTGACCCGAGTCGCTGAGTTAGAAGTGGAGGAACGTCCTTGTCCGTTTTTCTGCGGCATATGAGGCCGCTCCCTCCAGGTGGCAGTACTGTACATAAGCATATACGGCAGTTGTTGGGTGAGCCCCTCGCTACCCGTATCACGGAATTAGATTACGTATCTCGGCGGGCGTGATTTATTTATCGGCAAGTCGGCGAGGTGCTCGAGGGCTCCTCGAGGCGTTCGCCGATCCCTCGCGCTGTTCTCCGCCGTGTACGCTTTCCTCCTACACTTCGTTGCACGTACATACGTATGCCTGGGAGTCTGCGGCTGCTGCAGTTGCGCGAAATTTCAACACCTTCGTAACGCGCGACGCGTGTATTTACGATTATGAGAATTACACGGTGCGATTAGAGTCTCCGCCGTTCCGTGCACCGGCGCTACTTTATTCGCAAACTTCGAATCTCGTTAGGATTCAACCCTTTAACAGGCATGCTTATTTTCTGGTGAAAGAAACGAAGAAAATGATTTCAGGAATCTTCATTTTTTTGCAACGTCTTAAAAATTTGTAAAAAATTGACCAACCGTAGAATTTCGTGGGCAATGCATGGCCCATTTTTGCATTGTAATAAAAAATTGCGTTTACATGGAAAAATGGAAAAATTAATTTTTTTTTCGCGCAAATGTCATTTCTGCGTTGTAAAATATTTTCGCGTTGCATTTACATGGAAAAAATGGAAAAAAAAATGTTTTTTTCGAAAATGTCATTTCTGAAGTGTTGAATATTTTCGCGTTATGAATTGAAGGCTCATGAAATGAAATGCTTTTGGCCTATAGTTCGTAACACGACGTAAGTACGCCCGAGAGTCTGCGGGTGCTGCAGTTGCACGAAATTTCAACACCTTTGTAGGGCGCTCGGTGTGCGCGACGCGTGTATTTACGATTATGAGAATTACACGGTGCAATTAGAGTGTTGGCCGTTCGGTGCGGCAATGGTA
Organism: Clistopyga incitator; assembly: GCA_947507545.1. Classification (NCBI taxonomy): domain Eukaryota; kingdom Metazoa; phylum Arthropoda; class Insecta; order Hymenoptera; family Ichneumonidae; genus Clistopyga; species Clistopyga incitator. The sequence continues at coordinate 847,797 of OX382173.1, read as the reverse complement.
AATACACGGGATAATCGTGCGTCGGCCTCCGATCTCCGCTATCCTCTACCCGGTAAATTATAGGCTAGCCAAGCTCGTCGTGTCTCGATGGATAAAAAAAAAAAAAAAAAAAGGAGGCGATGATAGCTCGTGGAAAATGTATATAAAGATACAAGGTATAGCTGGTACTGTATCGGGAGGAGAAGCGTCGAATTCGATCGATCTTTCGCGCTGCGATTTCGCACCCTCCGTTCGAAGTTAATCGTCGAGTCGTTGATATTACGAGCACGATTATATAGTTAGTAAATGCACCGAGAGTCCCCGTTATAAACACTCTCTCATGGCTGTTAATATATACGCGTCTCACTCGCTTATTTATCCTCGAGATAAATAAACAGTCTTATATTCCATCATAATTTGTAATAATATTAATCACGAAGGTTGGACCTCCTCATGTGAAGAAAATGGTGCGGTACCTTTGCAATTTATGAGGTGCTACAGATGTGATGTATATCGCGGTATTGCAAATAAACGTAATGGGCTGTTGGAACAAAAATCTGTGTTAGTTATTGCAGTTCGAACTCCTGGCAAGCCGCTACAAGTGGAAATAAGACTATTTACGGGAATAAGAGATACGAACGAGTGAAATGAAGTGAGAGCTCGGTTTGTTTGGTGATTTAATTACTAACATTTTATTGCAGAGTTCGACGAATCTTGTTATTTTTAATTAAGGGATTTGGCTCGTTTATTAATTAATTGAGTAAATAATTTTTTTGACAATTCTCCATAATTTAAAAAAATGTGCGTTTATCTACAAAAACTCGAAAGAAAAAAAAAAAAAAATTTATTTGGGATTTATATAACAGAGCATAAATGTGATGTATATTGCGGTATTGCAAATAAAAGTAATGGGGTGTTGGAAAGTTGGCCGAGTCATATTATTTCTAATTAATGTATTTGGCTCGTTTATATTCTCACGCCTAAATTAATTGAATAAATTTAGAAAAAATTTGACAATTTTCCATAATTAAAAAAACGTGCGTTCATCTATAAAAACACAAAAAAAAAATCTTTGGGCTTTATGTAACAGAGCGTGTCCCGTTGGCTCTTCCGGATTATTTTCTCCCATTTCAAACTTCATCTCATCCATTTCCTCGACGTCGTTGAGTCACGTTCCCTGAATTCGTTGATCCGCGTTATTTCGAAATTCAAGGTACAAAATTGACGTTGCACTGTGCACTTATGTAAAAATCTTTCGCCGGAGTGTTATATATATATAGGAGGAAAGATGAAGGAGAGGCGGAAGGTGTAGGAGCGGTGTAATCTCAGATCGTCGATCGCCAATCGATTCGAGTCTTCTCACGATCATCGCTCGCCACTCGGCTACTCCAGATCGCGGCCAGAGTTGAGCATCGGCTCAAGTGTTGCTCCGGTGTGTGCAACAACACCGAGGGGATATGATTTTGCGCTAACGGCGAAAAGTATCTCGCGCACCGGCGCATTCACTGCGCCGATCTGACCTGATCTTTTACCTCCGCTATATTATACTATGTGTAACCACGATACACAAGTGCACTCCTATTATATAGCTATATCGAGTATCGCTAACAAAGTGAGGATCAAATAATAACACGTTGCTATCGGGGGCGCATCGGCGCGCGCGTTTGCTTCTTGCCCCGAAGATAGATGGCCCATCGGTGTGAGTGAATAATTTGATAATGGCGCGTCGTGCCAAGCAACCAGTGTATATATAGACTCGCGCGTGTTCCTCCGATATTCACGCTTTCATAGTTTGGCGTACGTATACGATCAACCGACAGCATATTACTCTTTCCCCTCTCATCCAATTCCTGCGCTGTTACTGCCACCTAGCGGCGGTCAAGACTGTGCAGCGCCTCCAGCGGCGGAAAGTTGCAACTTTGTAGAAACCGGTGAGAGTTGGAATGTTCGCCAAATGGTATTTCACATTTTCCGCAGCGACGGTCATCCAATTCCTGCGCTGTTACTGCCACCTTGCGGCGGTCAAGACTGTGCAGCGCCTCCAGCGGCGGAAAGTTGCAACTTTGTAGAAAGTCAAGTTTCTCTTTGTAGAAACCGGAGGGAGAGTTGAAATGTTCGCCAAATGGTATTTCATATTTTCCCGTCAAGTTTCTCGTATAGTCTTGTGGGAAAATGACCAGATAAAAGACAGAACAATTGACAGAGTCGTAAAAGCAATAAAGAGAACAAAGAAACATGAGTGTCGAAAAAAAAGGGGAATAGCGAGCGATCGGAGAAGAAAAGGAGCGCAGACACGAGGGCGTTGGCACTCTTCGAGTCTCGTTGGGCCTTTGCTGTCAGGTGAAGTGGTGAACTGAGGATCAGGTGAGACAAGACCCAAAGCGGTATCCAGAACACGTCCGCGCTCACGGCGAACCAAGTCTCCCTCGAGTATTTCACCTCACATTCTCGTCTTCTTCTTCAACAACGACGACGACGAAAGCAACTCATTGTCGTTTTACCAAGGCATTTTAATATTTCCTTTGAAAACGAAGGTGAGCTCTCGTCCTCGTGGCTGCCACTGGTCTTACCCTCCACAGAACCGTACGGAAAAAAATCCACAAATGCAAGTTACCGCCTTGCATATAGTTTCACGCCTTTCTTCTGCTTCCATTCGTCCAGTCCCTCGTGTGTCCTTAGTTTCGTGCCCTTTTGTCACAACTTCGCTTTCTCGGTGTCCCTCTCTTTGTAGTCCCGCCATTTTTTTTCGGAAAATGCCAATACCATCTTGAACCCATGGTCCACTCAACCCACGATCGTGGCTTGAATCTTGTATCCGTTTGCTTGAGGAATTTGTCGGATTATCGACGAAACCTTGACTGGCACGACCTCAAATTGACATTTTTGTGATATTGGCACCAAAATGGCGAATTCATACTCGGTAATTTGAAATTGCATCAAATTTTGCCATCAGGCCAATATTTACGTAATGCGCTTCGCGAACGTCAAAGGCTGTTGAAAAAATATCTTGAAGAACCGATTCCGTTGCACAGGCAAATTTTAATCCTGAGGAAATGTTGTTGAAAATTCAGCAATTGGTGTGCACAACAGCTTCTCGTTGGAATTCTCAGAGGTCACTTCCTTTTTTCGTGGGACTAGCGTTTTTATTTTTCCCCCCCGTCTTCGTTTCCTTCTCTTCTTCTTCGTCGGTGGTGACTTTTGTTCTCACTTTTTTTTGTGGCTTCGCACACGCAATTTCTAAAGCGAAGAGTGCGATCGAAGGCGAGACCGGGGCACGTTGATCGTGACGAGCCCGAAACCCTCTTCCGAGTATCCTCTGCTCGAACTACGTGAGACCTTTTCTAAAATCGCTCCTCTGCTCGGAGTGCGGGTGATGGTTCGCGAGAACTCCCCAACCTCCACCCCCTCCACCCCCCAAACCCTCGAGTGTCTCCTGTTCTTCATTGTTTCGTGGCCCCGAGTAAAATACGTGGTTCGTTTGGTCGAACGCGCGAAAAACAAGGCCTCACTCTCATCTCGGCCTCTTCAGCGACTCTTTCACTCTCACGTGCTACCGTCTATGTCGTCAGACTCGCATAATGCATCGATTGGAACGCGCCACGATGGAGAGACGACGAATTTATCGCTCCGCAGTGTGACACTCGAAATAAAAATAGCCACTGCCACTTTGGAATCCTTGATTCTCGTCCTCTTAACTCGTATTTAAAATGCTAAAGCTATTTTTGGGAACACGGTAGCCGGTACATGCGGCCTCACGTTTATATGAATTTTTATCATTATTATTACAGCTGCAAGATTTTTTTTATTTTTTTTTTCAAGAAATTTTTTGGGTAATTTGGTAATTATCGAAATTTCTTAATGCGTATTTTTTCAGTAAGAAACTTCCTTGTATTTTTTTAAAGTGGTCCATTCGATGAACCTTGGGATTAAATAAATATTTTTAATTATTTCGTAATGTTGTATTTTGTTTTTTAAATTGTTGTAGTTATAGTTGTCAAATTTTGCAAGTATCTGTAATTGTTTAATTTATTCTATAAGGATAATAATAGCGATGTTGAAATCCTTGCTCTATCCTGCATGCTCATAAATTAACTGCGACATTTGTGATTGTTTTTTTTTTTTCTGAGCGAGAATCGCAAGGAACAACAATTGTACTCTGTGTACGGGCTCTTGATAAAAATAAAGAAATTGAGAGCACGACGCGAAGTATTGCGCGCAACAAATGGCATATTTTCATATTACAGGCCACGAGTAATTATTGCACCCGTTTAGAATGCAGGTGCATTATCAAGATGCGGGCTGAGTAAATATATCGTAAAAAAAAAAAAAAAATACATATTTCCCTGCATATTAGCATGATTAGTTGCGGCTGTGCATGAAACAGAACATAATTTAGATGGGGAAATTTCTGCGTGGCGGACCGAAAGTAAAAGTTGAGAAACAACCATCTCATTACTCCCAAGATCATTTAATTTATTTATTCTAACCCATGAATAATTCATTTTTGTAAAATATGAAAAAAAAAAAAATTTATAAAAATTTAATTACAGAATAAAAGAGAATAATTTCCTACAAATTTATGTAAAAAAATTCACTAAATTCTAAACAATGAAACAAAATTATTGATATATATATTTTATTTTACGATTTTCCTAATAAAAAAAAATGTTATTTATTACATAATTAAATTTAAAAAATAGCAAAACTAGATGAAGATGAAGATGGAAATCGGGGGAAAAAAAAAAAAAATGTTGACTTTTGGTCCGAAATCGACAAGAAATACGTGCTACTTACGATCTCTTAATCTGCGGATCAGATCTTGGAAGTTGTGCAGGTCTCGTCGACTACGTAATAAGGGACAGGTGGGCTACCGGTGAGGTTTCATATCTACCAGCAGAAAAGTATGGCTTCACCCTGTCAGGCACCTCGGTGATGTACCCCCGGCGCTCTCGTTATCTGATTCCTAATAACTCTGCGGATCCTGACTCTGCGTCACGGAAGAACCGAGAGCCGCCAGGCGAACTAGGAGTAGAACGATTTATTTACCGAGCGTGACACAGCATGCGTCTCTCGAGATGAGCCTCCACGTAACGTAAACCATAAGAGAAAATCCACCTCTACAGCTATATTTTTCATCCTTTTCCGAATAAGGTTCGGTTATATCGACACAGGTGTCCTCATTAAAAAATCTATTCATCTTAAAAAATAAATTAAATAACCGTACAATAAAAAAAAAACACGAATATGTATATTTTCTTACCAAATAAAATTGAAAATTTTCGGTGATTAGAAAAAAGGTCGATAACTTTTTTTTTACATCACCTACTTTTACCAGTAGGATTTTATATTCGAAAAATATTCCCATCTTTTGTTTAAATAAAAATGTATTTTAGTTATTCTCGTACTAAAAAATAAATAAAATAAATGTGCAATTAAAAAAAAACACGAATATATATTTTTTTACCAAATAAAATTGAAAAATGTCACTAATCATTAAAAAGTTCGATAAAACGTTTTAGATCACATACTTTTACCAGGAGGATTTTTATTCGGAAAATATTTCCTTGAGATATCGGATTTAAAAAAAAAGTGTTTTAGTTATTCTCACTTTTGTCGAGGCTGAGTAAGTTGATTATGCGCTCAAGTTAACTGTCTCGAAAGCGCACATAGACGAATATTAAACATAGGGAACGGAGCCATGGGCTGGACCTCCACGAGGCGTCCCACATCGCCGGATACGCGTGCGCCCCCCTCACTTCCGGTCGTAAGAAAGTGGAGTCCCCTTCGGTCCTCGAGGCCCTACGCGAACGACTCTCCGCAGCTCATTGCGATGCAGACCAACCGGACCGCCCCCGGAATATGAAAACCAAATCATATTCTTCGCCCGTGGCCTACCGATGAGCTTACTTTATTTTCCGCTTCATTTCCATCTTTCATCGCATTACGAAATCGAATCATTTTTCGATATGGCGATTAAAAAAAAATTTCTCATTTTCTCAAAATCAAAATTATACGTACGTCTTATAATATTGGAAATTAGGCTCACCTCAAAATTGAACGAAAAATACAAATATTTTCAAAAAAAAAAATTAAATAAATGCTTTCTATAGGGAATATAATTTAATGTACTCAAAAAATCTCGCACCCCGAAACGGTCTGTTATTTTTCGTTAATTCCACGTAACAATATACCTGCTCACGATACGTGAGCCCACAGAATTTCGAAAATCGTCAATGGCGCGATTGGATCACGCGAAGGGTCAGATTGTAGAGTGTGATTAGGGCGAGGATTTATAATCTGGCCGATAGTGAACGTCCGTGTGATCGAGAAATCTCAAACCAAACTTTCCATCCGATAATTTCAATATAATAATAATAATAGTTGATATTTCCTAGTTTCTAACGCGACAAACTGCTCATTTTTTTTTTTTTTTTCACGGTCACTTGAAAACTTTACTTTAATAAAAAAAAAAAGTCAAAAAAATGTAACCCCAAAATCTTGAAGAGAGATCTCGACTTGGTTTAGCGGTAAGGATAAACTGCACCTTATTTTAGCGAAAATAATAATTCCTCTCTCCTCGGTTCTCGCAGTTAGAGTCTCAGCTTCACTTCGCGTCTACTCCGTCGTTCTCGCAGTTGCAAGCTCGTTAACGCAGTGGCAAAACCCACAGCGCATGGGCGCGTAATCGCGCAGCAATCAAAGCCTGGTTGAGTTGATGACTCGACATTATAAATGTATTAAGTCGGAAAACAATTACGATTAAGAAACTGGCAGAGCAAACAGCGGAGAACCAGAGACACCGGCGCATCCTCCTCTCCTGCGTTTCTTTTATTTCGCCCTCAGAAAAACGGGGAAAAACGCAAACCACAAAACCTACAGGCTGATTCACAATAATTTATAATATTTTTTCCAGATGATAGCGCATCATTCCCCGAGAAAAGTTTGCCATTTTTCAAAATATATCCAACAGTTGTTTAATTATTTTCATTATAAATTTGAATAATAATAAATGATTAATAAAATACTAATATTTCCGTGGATGTTGTAAAATATTAGTTTTTTTAATGAATAAATTAATTTTTTTAATTATTTATTTGTTTTAGTTCAGAATAGAAGTAATAATTTTTATGAATTATTTATCTTGTCCTATTCTTTTTTTTTATATGGATTAAGATATACATAATTTATAGTGGAAAAAATGTAGGAAATCCTGAGCCGAGGAATATTGAAATTTTCCGGCAATTTTCGATCATTCACAGTACGATGAAGATTAGTGTAGCAGAGAGCGGTTATGGATGTTGCGTATGTGCGATATTAGCTTGATCTGACGTCCTGAGACGCATCCGGACGCGTCACGCTCTCGAATGGCGATTTTAGCGGGTATCCGAGAAAGCATATACACATATTCGCAGCAACTTCACTGCACGAATAGCAATCTTTGCTCATCGAGCGAGTTCAATCTCCGTGGCCGTGAAGCGAAGCGAGATTATCAACGCTCGAATTACATTTTTACTTCGACTCGCGCATCTATTCGTCACGTCTCGACGTTTAAGGTGAATGAACTACTTCAACAGACTCCGAATCTTCCAACTTCCTCATAGAACCAAATTTTAAAAGTTTATTATAACAACAACCACTTTTTTTTCATTAATATTTTTCATCGAACCTTCATTTTATTGAATTAAAAAATTAAAAATTAACTTTTGCGAAATTATAAATTACATAAAATAACAATAAAAAATGTGAGGAAAATCAGAAATTTTATATTTCAAAGCACAATTAAAATATGCTATATAAAATACAGAACACCAATTATTCGAAATTTGTGTACCAGAAATAGCCGAAAAATTGTGAAATTTGCAAAAGTTATAAATTTTTCTAATCTAAATCCACAAAATTCAAATTAAGAAAGTAAAAAACATCGCCAACCGCCGAGGCGAATAAATAATAATCGAATCTCCTTGGATAAATCAAAGAATATCTCCAAATATAATATATATATATATATACAACAAAAGTGGTATTATTAAATATTAAAAAAGGAAGCTAAGCGTTGCTGTCAACGTAATTCACAGGCAACAAGTGGATGAATATTTGCGAAACACGCTATATGTCTGTCCGCATATATATATTTATATAAATATAGTAATGTAAACCGCACGAGAATGGAAAGACGTCGATGAGGCTTTAAACTAATGTAGCAATTATTAGCGGGCATGGAAGAGCCAAAAGTTGCAAAATCTCGCGGTGGTGGCGTGGCCGACGCGGAAAGAGGGCGTTACGCGCGCGCGCATGCGTTCCAGCGCCATATATATATATACGTGCTTCGCTTACGCATATATATATATATATACGCCATTAGACACTACGTACGATTGTGACATGGATGTCATAATGGTACGTAACTTAAAGGGGCGCGCGGAACACACGGCCTTTGTATAATATACAGTTCTGTCCACATGCATAAACACCAACTGGTATATATAGCACAACACAAAAGCACCTGTGACTGTAAATACCACACAGGCATTTGTAAGCCGCACGCATTGCGAGATACGCAAGAATGGGCGACAACCAAACGAGCACGAAGAGCTTCGTCCCATTTGTTTACGTTCTAAGCCACTTATGGGGGTTTTCAATTGGCGAAAAATGACCATAACCTTGAAACTCAACATCAGCAGGATTGAATATTAAAAATGATATATAAAATATATAAAATATCACACGCAAAAAAAAATCCAATCGATTGTAGCAACTGACGATTATGGGGAATTTTATCTTTTTTTTTTTCAACGTTAATTTTTTTTTATCTTTAATAATTAATCATATAATAATTTATGGGGAATTTATCGCTTCTTTATTTTCGACATTAATTTTTTGTTGTCTTAAATAATTAATCTATGTTTTCCTGCCACAGAAAAGTGCGTTACCGTCTGTTTTTTTAATTATAATCATATAATAATTTATGGGGAATTTATCGCTTCTTCATTTTCGACATTAATTTTTTATCTTAAATAATTAATCTATTTTTTCCTGCCAAAAGAAGTGCGTTACTGTTTTTAATTATAATCATGTAATAATTTAAGTGCTGCGAAAAAATGTTTCGTGCTCAATTGTTAAGTACAGTACGTAATCGATATCTACTCTGCAAAAGTACGCGTAGATCTATATATAGATCTACAAGCAGTTAAATACGAGGAACACATGCACCCACGCGCCTCGAAGTAGTTTTAGTAGACGAAACTCGATACTCCTCCTGAGACAGTCTCGCTATCGAGCGCCAATATGCTCGCGTTGTCCAACCGGGGCCCCAGACGCACAACAACAACAACAACAACCCAATACGAATTAAGATAGCTATATACAACGCGGATAACTATGCTAGTATGAAAATAATTGAGTAGAAGGATAATCTATCCTTTCCAGCCAACTTTCTACCTGACATTACATGCAAAACCTTCTCCCGTTTCCTCCACTGAGTTTCGCAGATGTTTATTCGCACTTCTGACAACGAGATCTCAATTACTCGCCGGTGTAATGTATCTTCGTAGAGACTCGAACATTTCTAAACAATCTGCGCTTGATTTTATGCACTTAATAAAATACAGCTTCAAATTGAAAAACCATATTTAGGCTGGAAATATATATATATATATTTTTTAAAATTCATTTTTAATTATGTACATCACTGAAATTTTTATCAATTTTTTATGTAAAATGGAAAATTGTGAAGACCTTCCGATGATCCAATGACTGTTTTCTTTTTTTTTTCAGTTTACATGTGCGAAATAAATTATTATTTTTCTTATTTCGTTTTACGTCTTACGTTTGCGGATGAAAAAGAAATTCATTAAAAATTACGTGAATAAAAATTTATTTTTGACTTATGGCGCTAAAATCGTCATTAACATTTTTTTTTAAATTGTGTTCGATGATAATTTGTTCACCACCTTTTTTTTTACATAATACAGCTTCAAATTGGAATAATATTTAGGCTTGAAATTTTTTTAAATTAATTTTTAATTATGTAGATCACTGAAATTAAAAAAAAATTTAATGTAAAATGGAAAATTGTGAAGACCTTCTCATGATGCAATGATTATTTTTTTTTTTTCAGTTACATTCATGCGATTATTATTTTTCTTATTTCAGGTACATTTGTTGACTGGGCTCCGATTATGTGAGAATTATTTTCCAAAGTGTACAAGAGCATGATTCACGTACTGCCAGCTCAATTGCAATTCGCAATATTCTCAGCACGTTCACCGCGCTTCGATTTTGTATTGTGTAATTCGTACGCGCCCACTACGATATACATACACAAAGGTATACATATATGTACCAAATATACGTAGGTATATACTATTTACTATACCTACTGCACAATATATGTGTATATATATGCAGCGCGCTAATCCACCCGCGCAGCCTCGTCACTTGCATTATGAAATGGCCTCTATGTACAAATATATATTCCACACAGGGCGCCCGGCGCTTGGCGTTGACCCGACGCGCGTTCTCAAGCAAATTAAGTGCAAGCGTGCAGCAAAAAAAAAAAAAAAACACTTCCGCGTTTGAATTTTGCTGCGAGAACGTCCATTAAAATAATTTGCTAACGAAGATGCCGCCATTTAATCAATACAAACATAAAAATCGATGGAAATGAAATTTTTTTTTTACGTTTTAATAATTTGAAAAAAAAAAAATTGTATGGGTGTAGGTTTTTGGACGAAAAAAAAATGTATAAAATCAATTTTTTTACTTATGGTAAATAATGACGCTAAAATTGTTATTAACATTTTTTTTTTAAATTTTGTTCGGTGATAATTTGTTCACTCTTGAAAACACTTTTTTTTTTGCGAAGGCGAAATGTACCGGGTGACTCATTTTTCATATATAACGATTATTCTGTGAGGAGAAAAAAAATGTAGCCGACGGGCGCAGAACGAATAAAGCAATTAATCAGTTAATCGATACTCGTCGTAATTAATCTCCGGGCTCGTAAATGACGACTGCCTTCTGCCTCCCTCTTTATTCCATCTTCCGTCCCGAGACGGACGACGCGGCGCATAGGAGTAAGAAACGAACGAGGATGTGTATATATGTATATACTGCTGTGGCAAAATATGGCCTATAGCCTGTTCAATGCGCCTGGGATGCTTCTGTGCGACGCAAAAACGACGCGTCGCGGAATGTTCGGTCCGCCACTAACACCGACGGAGACGACCAGTCGGAAAGCAGCAAGCAAATATTACGACGGTATCGTATAAAGAGTCCAACAGGCCTGCAATTTATATCAGGCATTCTCCGTCGATTTATCGATTTTACGAAACTTTCTTATTAACGATTAGCCAGATTTCCAAACTAATATAGTAATCGATAAATATTTTTTTGCGGATCACATTCTTTTTTTATTTTCATAGTAAAATTTCTCTTTTTTTTAAATTCATACCATCAAAAAAAATTTTTTTTTTAATCAACGAATATATGTATATTTAATCAAATGTTGTAGATTTAAAAAAAAATGTTCTAGGATCATTATTGTTGTTAATTGAATAGTAATACAAATTTTGGTTATTATTGCAAGTACAGGATAGACTCGAAAGGAAAAGGGAGTGAATTTGGCAGGGAATTGCCTGTATGTATACCCGGCGCAGTCCCACTGTTTATAACATATACCTATACATTACTGTACTATATATATTGCATGGTAGGACTGCCCAGTCTCATTTCCTAAGCCGCGGAGCATCGAAAAAACGTCAAGTCTGCGCGTGAAGCGAGTCCTGGAGGTTCAATAATCACGTTAAACACGTGCGTCTGTTGCAAATTTTCAATTATAATATATGTAGATTTTTTAAAAAAATTCTAGGATCATTATTGTTATTAATTGAATAGTAATACAAATTTGAGTTATTATTGCAAATACAGGATAGACTCGAAGGGAAAAGGGAGTGAATTTGGCAGGGAATTGCCTGTATGTATACCCACTATTTATAATATATACCTATACATTACTGTACTATATATATTGCATGGTAGGACTGCCCAGTCTCATTTCCTAAGCCGCGGAGCATCGAAAAAACGTCAAGTCTGCGCGTGAAGCGAGTCCTGGAGCGAAACGCCCCGAGCGAGCGAGGCGCGCGCATTAAATTAGCAAATCTAACGTAATAATTAAATTATCGGTGTGCATACGAGTCGGTCGCGCGCGAGTCTATCGTGCGGGAAGCCGGCTCGGCGGCGGCGATGACTCTTGGCTGGCGAATGCGTATGTCTTGTCCTCGTCTCGTTGGATAAGATACGACGTATGCGACAGTCAGTACCTAAGCAGTCGCGGCAAGCGGTCCCCGCTCTCGCTTGTGCGCTCGCGAAGAGAGACGATCGTGCTAATGAAGCGTCGCGCGTAAACGCCGCCGAGAATACATTTGAATGCATTAGCCGAGCGAGTTCACGAAGCCGAGCGTCTCGCAACGCTCGTGTTACGTGAAAAAGAGGCTAAGGGAAAGAAGGAGGGTCTATAATATCCGACGGCTCTGTAGTTCAGCGCACAAGCTTCTCGCCGGCTCGAAATAACATTTTGTCTCTGTCGTGCATCAATTATTTCAATTTTTTAATTACTAATGTCATTTTCGAATTTAGATAACAAAAATGTGTTAAATTTTCTTTAATATTATTACGGAATTCTATTATTATTTAATTGGTGTAAAATTAATAAATAAGTTTGAAAATAATGGCACGACAAAATTCGATATCTTCAAGAAACAAAAAAAAAAATCAGTTGAATTATCAGTCGGATCTGTAAAAATGAAATCGCGAAGAGGCGAAAATCACAATTTTTTATTGATTGGTTTTACGATTATTATTGCTCTTAGTCTTTAAAAAAAAAAAAATCTTGGGGATATGGGCCGTAAAGAAAATGGACTATTGACACGATCTGTCATAAATAATTTGGGTATGTTGTCATAAGATTTCTTCCCGCTTGAGGGCTCCTCAGCCACACGCGAGAAATCAGCCTTAATACGTCGGAGATGAGTGATTTCGAGCGTTTTTATAAGACCTTTATTTTTATTTTTTTTGTTCACCTATCACTAGTCCTTATATAAATACATAAGAGCAGTCGAGTGCTGTCTATATGACAGGTCGAAACTAAAGAGCGGCGCGCCGATGGTGAAGATGATCGAGATATACGTGTCGGGGCTCGGCGAAGGGCTCGCTCTCGTTTATTCGATACTTTCGTGCGCACGGTGAGTGTGTCTCGATGACGTTGAACGAGGGACGCCTGCAGCGCCAGTGGCAGCACGCGCCGCCACGCTCTAGTGCCCTTCACGGATCACTTCGACCTCGGCTCGTTGGCTTCTAATACAAAGCGCGTTGCGCTACGTTACCGCAGCTCATCGCGCTTCGACAGATCGATCTCGCTCGAGTTGCGTCGAATTATTTAATCATCGATACCCAATAATCGATTCGATCGCTTTTAATCAAATTTACAAAAAAACAATCGAAAATCCAATTTTTGTGATTATAAAAGTGATTACAATGAAACAATGTCAACTCATGACTTGAAAAAAAAAAATGGTGAATTTATATGCTACTCGATCCTCGTAACATAAATGTCAACGTGTCACACGCGATAATCGCAAATCAATTAATACACCGAATTGCATAAAACACTCGCCGTCAAAGAGATCGGCATCGAGATAACGCCTGACAAACACTTTACCCCTTCGTACAGTGGTGCATTAGAACTCTTTAATTCCGGCAATCACGAAAATAACATATTTGTTATTATTTCGATATTGACGTGTCGACGGAGTGTATTATGGATTATCGATAAAAGGAGCTTCTTGGTGTGGCTACATTCTTAAGGTTTATCGATGTTTACGGTAATAGCACATCATAACGGTGCGTAATTGCGTGCGAATCGTTGTTATACAGCCATTATCGCCGATGATACCGTCTCTCGCAGTTATATATACACATATATATATATATACACATAATGACCACCTATCGTTATCTCGAACCAGATAATGTCAAGCGGCAAATTATCGTAACCGCGCGCCCTGCGTCCATATTTAACAAACTTGAGGTCTAAATCACCTATGATTATCCACGGCACGACGTCTTCATTATTTCTCTATAGTCCCGCGCGCTTCGGGTTCGTCTCTTTCCCTCGTTCACCCTGAATCCAGGCACCGTCAGAAACTCGTTCCCTTCACAGCGAACGGGGAGCCGAGTCACGATATACCTGTCGAACGGCTCGCACTATGGATAACTAGACAGTTATCTTTCACCGCTCGGCTAGACGTACGAAAATATCAAATGCGACGTACCGATATAATATAACGTTGTGTTCGGTTACAAGCTAGTTATTGATCTTGGGGTGAAGAAAAATCAACGGAAATATACAGCACAGCAGCAGCAGCAGCAGCAACGTTATGGGGCTATGTAACAAAATCAAAAGGAATATATATATATATATATACATGAAGCAACGTGTCTATTATCCATTTACCTTAAAACCTCCGATACTTCGGATACTTACAAATACAAAATAGATTCGCAGGCAAATCGAATTTTGGCTGAGATTCGCTCTTCGTAATCGGTATCAATTTTTCTAACATTTCGAGAAATCGGCGAACCGAGTTTAGGAAATTCAAGTCTCAAACAAATTATGTTTTGTCAGCGTAATAATAAATTCAATTTTTCATGCATTTATTAGGTTTTATATTGTAATAATTTAATTAAATTCTATTTTTTTTTTATTCGAATAAAGTTTTTATTGTAATAATAAAAATGACGATATGTCATTCGCTATTTTGACCCCCACCCGAAAATTTATTATGCCCCCCCCCCCCCCTTCTATATTTCTGTTGTCGCCATCGTCGATTCCTGCGGTGCGGATTTCAATGGAAAAATTGAGAGGCTCGTGCGCGTTTAGTGAAGCAAACTAAATTACACATCACAGGACGGACGCGAGGAGTCGCGCGATCGAAGCGCGGTACGCATGCAAGCGCATACAAGCACCTCGCATGCACCCGAGACGTACGAGAATTGGCTGGCAGCCGGAGCTCTCGACACTCCGCAGTGGAGTCACCGCTGGTGCTGTCGCATTCGCGTACGCGCGTGCAGCCAGGCAAGTAGTTCTTGCTCTCGCTGCTGCTGCTGCTGGCGCGATCCACGTGCCGAGTGTTGCGTGTGACACGCCCAGCAGTAGTGCGTGCGCGCAGCTCTCGTACGCGCTCTTTCATGCAGTAATGTAATACAGTGTGCGGCACGTTCATGAATGCGCGCACCTCTCCCAACCTCCGATAGGCGCTATATTTTCGTGCGGCCGGAGCGGCGATTCGCCGAGAGCCTTTTTTTAAACCCTAGATATGTTTTTTTACCTCAAACGATATTACGGGTATTCTTGAACCCCAGGCATTTCGAAAAAGAGAGATTTTTTATTCGGGTGTTAATAAATTAATTAAATTATTCGTATTGAACGTAAAGAATGATTTTTCAAAATTTACATTGAAAATGAGCATTTTTTTTTCAACTGGGATTTAAGAGAGTATTTCAAATGCGTAAAAAAAAAACAAAAAAGTATAATAAAAAGCGAAAGTGTTCGATCGAAAGTATTGCTCGTGACTCATTGTTCTTGCACAAGATTTTAGCGACAAAGAATTTTCATTTATAAGCTAGAAGTTATGAATAATAATTACGGCGTAAACCGGCGTGCAGCTTCACCGCGTTGAGAAATCGCGAGCCTCGTTACTCGCTGCTAACAACTAAAATGCAATTATGTTTCAATAACGATTGAACGCACCTATGAACCGACATCCATCCAATACAATATTCTATATTATGTATTGTATATTCCATAGAAAAAGTGTTTAACGATTCTTCACCGAACGTGTGGGTATATCGGGTGGATGACTCAGCCGGCACAGTCTCCCCGCGCCGCAACCGAACAAAGCTGACGAAGAATGAAAGGGAGACAGAAGAAATCACGTGCGAGCCCCGAGAACACTACTCCTACATCTTATAATAAGGGACGAATCGAAACGAGTAGACGCATGCGCTTGTCTCGTCACGTTCTACCATACAATTCGACTTTTCTACCGAAACAAAAAAAATACAATAACACAAAATTAACAAAAAAAATCGTCTTAATCGTCAAATAATTCTGGACTGAATCCAATTAACTTTTCGCTTGATTAAAAAACAATAATTATTTTTGCAACTCAATTAATTTTCATTTAAATCCATATACGCCAAAAATAGAAAAATCGTGACTCGCTTTTCTCTTGTTAGCTTTCCGTTCGACTTTTCTAGAGGAACAAAGAAAAAAAAGACCAACATAGAGGATAGAATGAAAAGAAAAGAAAGGAAAAAAAAACAGAGAAAAGGCAACGAGCTCGTCGCGCAATGAACGCGCGCCGGATACGCGTTCTCCTGCATTTGTAACGAGAAGAGTGTGTGGATGAGACACTGCGGCTTCGCGCGTTGAAGCGCAAGACAAGAGACGAGGAGGAGATGTTCCTCAGCGTCTCTTTCTCGTACCTCGGCTGTTGGATTTTATTGTAACGTTTGGTTCTTTGAGGATTCTTCGTGTACGTACCTATAATCTATAAGTATATATACATATATACACATACATATTCAAATATAATATATATTTATGTACATACATATGTGTGTGGATGAGACACTGCGGCTTCGCGCGTTGAAGCGCAAGACAAGAGACGAGGAGATGTTCCTCATCGTCTCTTTCTCGTACCTCGGCTGTTGGATTTTATTGTAACGTTTCATTCTTTGAGGATTCTTCGTGTACGTACCTATAATCTATAAGTATATATATATATATATACACATACATACATTTACAAATATAATATATATTTATGTACATATATATATATATACAGATGTAAAGAGGCGGAGGACATGTGCGCCGCGTACGCCGCATAAAACCCCGTCGTCGCTGTAGTCGCGGGTGATGCGCAGCGCCGCGCATCACACGCAGCGTCGAGAGAGCATATAACCAGCGGTGCGAGTGCGCAACCCGAGTCCGCGCAGGACCGATGGATCGTCGTTCGATCGCGAGACACGCCGCGCGGTGTGTCCGCCGCTGCGCTCTCGGTTACCGCGCATTGAAATGCAATCCTTGCGCCGATGATTTATACCTTGCCAATGCCCGCCCGCGGGGCAGGATGTCGCACGTCTCTTCTTTATGTCTCTATATCGTCGTCGTCGTCGTCGTTGGTGCACGCCGAGCTCACGAACCAGCGCATCCACCGATGCACCTATCGTGCGACCACGAAAAGTCTTCGGCGGACCGCAGTCCTCCGCTCGATTTCTCTCCCTCTCATTTATTTCCACGGCCCTTCGATTCACAGTTCCCTTAGACGCTACGATCATTCGACCTTGGCAATGAACTTTACGTTATTTTCATGGGAAAGACAGAAAACAAAGGAATTCTTGTATACTTTGAGCGAGGATTTCAAACAGATATATATATAGATATAGAAAAATGATTGGAAAAATTCGCGTGTAACGCGAGTTCGATTGGAATTGTGTCCCACCTTCGACCTTGGCAATGAACTTTACGTTATTTTCATGGGGAAGACAGAAAACAAAGGAATTCTTGTATACTTAGAGCGAGGATTTCAAACAGATATATATATAGATATAGAAAAATGATTGGAAAAATCGCGTGTAACGCGAGTTCGATTGGAATTGTGTCCGCTGCCGGAGACGCCTTTCCACGCTTCGAGTTGATTGACGCCCATGCTTTCGAGTTTCGAAGCGAAGCTTATCGATCGATTTCCGACGGGATTTCTGTGACGTATAATTTTCGAGATCAAAGGTCGCCACGTGTGTGTATATCTGTATATATATATATATATATATGCACACAGGATGGTATATATGTGTGCGCGTGTCTCCTGTAAAGTAACAATGATTTATGCAAGCTCTCGCGTGCGTCTGTCCCCATTTCTAGGGCCCGGGCCCTCGAGGAGAGCGCATGACTCGCACTCCGCGCGCTTGCCACTCAACGTGGGCCGTCGATGTCGATCAAACCGGTGACTACCCAACGCGCAAACAAGAGAACTCGCGCGCAAGACTGATCCACACGCCCTGAGCTTCGAACGCATTAGCTCGCGCCTTGCGGCCAAACGTATAACGCCCCTCGCAACTATACACGTATATATGTATGTATGTATGTATGTATGTATGTGTGTATATTAAATTCTACTACACCTTATAGTACGTACTGAAGTTGGAATGTATATATCCTACAGGCAGTTTTCGAAGCGCTGCTGATCTATATTCAGACACATTAGGAACGCCGATCGTGTAATAAGCGGGGACCGAAAAATTAGCATCTGCCCAGTTCGCCCGTTCGAGAGACAATGCCTGATTTGAATAACAATGTTCGCTACCGTGTGGGCTTCTAACTCTCGGCTACATGCGCTCTTCCATGCTCACTGTATATCCTCAATGTCTACGTATTTATATATATATATATATATATATATATGTGTGTGTGTGTATGCCGAACGTAGGATCATACCAATGTTGTGTATATATATATATATAGTGATATATCATACGCACACAGATATATTTTATACTTTATCGAGTATACTACATTTTGTATACAGTAGAAATCCCCATGCCTCAATTTTTCGTTAATTCCGCTAATTTGATTGGTTATAAAAAATGTGTATATTACGATTTTGTGGATGAAGTATTTTACGGAAATCTTGAATTTTTCGTAAGATAGTATTTTTGAAATAGAAATTGTTTG
Organism: Clistopyga incitator; assembly: GCA_947507545.1. Classification (NCBI taxonomy): domain Eukaryota; kingdom Metazoa; phylum Arthropoda; class Insecta; order Hymenoptera; family Ichneumonidae; genus Clistopyga; species Clistopyga incitator. The sequence goes on along the minus strand of OX382173.1, from coordinate 829,022 downwards.
TGCGAATTTTTTTTTTTTTGGGAAGGAACAAAAATCTTGTTGAACGTCTCCAGCAAAAAAATGCCCCCCAATGCATATGGGGGGTCCGGTGAATGCGAGGAGTCACGGATTCGAGTCCTTAACTCATGTGGGAGTCCACTGTGCATATGATCGGGCACAAAACGCTCGGTTGACGGCTCGTTCCCTAGCGGTAACGTCGCCCCCGCGATTCCCGTGGCCTCGTTGCTTATAGCGGCGCGAAGAAAAGACACTTTTCCGCGGCGTGACGAGCGCCGCGTCTGCACGGGAGGCGGGACCCCAGTCGCACTTTATTGCGGCTACCTGCTCTTTCTTTTGCCGGTCATGTGCCACCAACTTTGCGCCACCGCTGAGTCGACCCTCTGCTCGTGTTGCGACATTACGCCTAAGTTTATGATAACATCTACGTTATCAGTTATTTTCTTGAGGAAAAAATTCAAAGATCCAATTTGATACGTGTCAAAATGACGCAAAATGATATTTAGCGACGACAAAAGCGATAGTCGCAAAACGTGACCGCCAATCAAACGTTCGATGTGCGCAGCTGTGCGCTAAGTATTTGTGTCCAAAGCCGACGGTCCGCCCGCTCAAGACGAGCTCCTCATATCGATGCGCATACGTCTGACCCTGAGGCACATCGTGTTTTTTTTTCCCCCCCCCTCTTTATTACAGGTACGAGTATATAAGTAAATGTATAATAAGAACGAGCGCGTCCTCATCGGGATCCCAATTCCTCGCGATCGCCTTCGCTCGATTAAACTCACATCTCTTTGTGTGCGTTAAACAAATATAGTTTGTACGTGATCGGGGCGACAATCTTAACTCGCAATTTTAAACTATGAGACACGTACCGACTCTCCCAATAATACGAAGCAGTCGATATATCGCATCTGTCGCAAGCCCAGAATTAAAATTGTCAGATCCCATTGTTATATAACGATAAAAATAATTTTATAATAATAATTATCTAAATTGAAACGGAAGTTGGATTCCTAATAAAATTTTCGTGCTTAACAATTTTCCGATTTTTTAGATTCATATTTCAAAAATAATAGAAACCCATTATTTACCTAAAAAAAAAAAAATATGGTGTGACTATTATTGTGATAATAATGAGTTAAAAAATTCATATTAAAAATAAACACAAAGAAATCCATATTCAAAAAATTTTTGTCACGTGAAAAATAAATGTAATAAAATCCTTTTAGGACTATAGCAAATTTCCGTTCCTCCCCTTAAGAATCTGGATCACAAAATCCTCCGAAAGGAATTCCCTTTTATCGAGACGCTAAAACGCGGCGCACACACAATTAAAATAAATCGTTTCACCGCCCGAGGCGGCACATTTTTCTTTGCGGTGTGGCACGGGGTAAAATAAGTGTGTTTTTTTTTTTTTTTTCACGGTTCCCTCAGGAAGTAGCCCAGGATACACGCCGGACAGACCGCAATAAAATCTTAACAGCCAGTGCAGCGCCGAGAGAGGGCGTGTAAGTTTTTCCGAGGCTCGAAGTGATTTCACGAGGCCGCAAACACGGAACCTATTCTAGCCTTATCCGCTCCTATCTCTAAACCTGTCCGCAAAGCGGCCGTAAGCCCTAATTTTATGGCACACCGAGGCACCGCCGCTCGGAGTGCACTACTATTACCAATGCCATCGGCGAGCCCATGAAATTTCCGTCTCTCACAGCCAACGCCGACCGGGCACCTGTTTCCGTCGTGGCCCGAAAAGGGTCCCCGAAAAAGCAGCGCAAAGTGATCATCGATCATTGTTTCCTCGGCATGTTTACCCCCTTAAGCATTGAACCGCCCGCAACGGTTGCCGAGTGCGAGATTTTTTTTTTATTTTCCTATACAGACCCGGAAATATTTACTATTGTGTAGGGAGATAACGCAACCCTTGCGCAGACACTAAAATAGGGGAGTGAAAAAAAAAAAATGGCACAGCTGGACGCTGATGCTATTTATTGAACCCCCTGACAGTAAAAGCTTCCGAAATACTTGAAATTTTTTCAAACGAGATGAAAGTAAGGTTCAGAGGTTTATGGGAAATTCGGGGGGTGTGAGGGTCCCTGGAAATTTGATTTTCCAATAAAGTATGTTTACTCCGGCGAAAAGGGTAAATAAAAATTCCGTAACACAAAAATCAGTATAAAAAAAAAAAACAATTACACCCTTGCACCGTAAAAATGTTAATCTAAAAAAAAGTGGGTAAAAGTATACACGTTTATAAAATCACGTGAAACACAAAAATTTTCAAAATCTGCATCTCAAATTTCCTGCATACACATCAGGCCCGAATAATTAAAAAAAAAAAACATGGAAAAACTAAATCCCGAGGATAAACTAATTGAAGAGTGAATGGGGGGGGGGGGGGGGGGGGGTACCAATCCGTGTGCGCCTAATGGCCACGACAAAAGAGCGCTACTCGTGCGAATTCCTGAATGATCGAAGCCCGCGAGCGCGTCAACGCCCGAGAATTTATAACAGGAGAACAATGGCTCGTATCGCGAAGTGGCAGTCGGTCCGACGTTGTCGTGTGCGATACGAATATAATCGTATCGCGTCTCGATATATAAGAATTCAAGCAGCCTCGAAGCGTGCCCGCGTATAAACGTTCTGCGTGGGCCAGGACGCGTTATTCCGTGTCGTGCTTAAATTACAAAGTGAACGCGCAAGCGCGCGCGCGCGCGCACGCGCAGTGTGCGCCTGTACATACAACTCGGAGTCTTCGAGTGTTATTACTCGTATAGAAAACCGTACAGTACAACGAGCGGCCGGTAGAATGATGCAGTGCTCGGGAGGAGATACCGCGAAGTGGATTACACTATAGGAGAGTCGAAGTCGTCGGTGCGAACTCGCGCAGCGGAGAGACTCGACGAGAGTGGAGTCAACCTCGTTGCGCCCGGAGCAACGCACGACTTCTAACTCGACTGTGCCCATAACTTCGTCTATGTTCGTGGTGCGCTACTCATCCGCAAGCGCTGCGGCTGCTTGGTCACGTGATGAAAAAGAATGATAATTTCCCAAGCGGCAAAACGCTCGAGAGGTTTGTCTGCACTGGTTCGCCTCGCGCGCGGTTTACCTTTAGGTGGAGAACTCAATTACGAGAACGAAAGAAACATGCTATTTTATCCGGTGGTTCGTCGGTCCGCGAACCTCACACGGACGGACGGACGGACCAATTTTCCCGTCACTATTTTCCCTCGGCAATCCATATTCTCAAGCGAGCATTTTTAACCCTCGTCTCGTGTCGACTCACGGGCCACGCTCAAGGTTATACCCTGTCATTTCGTTTTATAAACATTGCTCGACGCATCGCTTCGACGGGTATCATGTTTACGGTTTTACTTGGGTAGAATGTGTAGGTTTTAGAAGGAAAAACGAGTGGGCAGTTCGATCTGGTAACCTTTCTTCGTTTTGCTTAGCTAATAATTTAGCTATTAGTTAATTTATTTAGTGTGACTCGTCTCGTGTCGACTTCCAGGTCACGCTCGAGGTTATACCCTGTCATTTCGTTTTATAAACATTGCTCGACGCATCGCTTCGACGGGTATCATGTTTACGGTTTTAGAAGGAAAAACGAGTGGGCAATTCGATCTGGTAACCTTTCTTAATTTTGCTTAGCTAATAATTAAGCTATTAGTTAATTTAGTTAACTTTCTCTTACTTCACTTAATCCTGACTTAATCACGACCTAATTATTTCCACTTTTTAAGAAAAGGTTAAAAAGTATTTTCGTAAATTGCTCTTTTCGCCTAATTGATTAAACGAATGTAACATTTACAGTGTCCACCTCACCGATAAACTATTTTTCCCATGTGGGGTAATAGCTCGTTAGGCATTGTTTTTTTTTTTTCTATTTCTTTCACAGGAGTATCGGTCGTTTCGCTGCGGCCTCGTTTGCTGCCAACATTGGCGATGCCACGAAGAGACCCACGCCCGCATTGTGTTTCTCGTGTACGTACGTACGTACAACGTTCGATGCTGTTGCTCTCTCGCGAGATGAAAGACGAGCAATCGAGAGTCGCGCGCTCGTTCATTGTGCCTCACAGCCTCTTCTTCTTCTTCTTCTTCTTCTTCTTTTTCGTCGCACTATCCTCGTCCTCCTCCATCTTCTTCGATTCACTTCCTACGATTTAGCCAACTCGCGCGCTGTCTCGCACGCTCGGAATCAGCCACGCGTGAGTACTACACCGGATTAGGTGGGTAGCGAGTGTATGGACCACCTCGCATGAGTCACGGCACCTCTAATATATATATATATATATATATATGCTGCGCTGAGTGATGCAGCCCAAGTGCATTTACATGCCCAAGCTCATGGATTTTCTCGCACGACTCGGGAATAGTATATAACACCGGTTACGTATATATACATATATATATATATATATTGTAACCTTTATTTCCGTCAATTCTCCATCACCATAGAAAAATTGTAGTCACACTATTTTTTTTTATGTATCGACCAATGCGAAAAAAAAAAGTGAAACATAAGAATTCAATGGGGAAATAAATCCCCAATTTTTCTTTGACTCACGAAAAACCAATAAAACTGAGATAACAAAACATAGCGACTTGTCGAGATCCCGGAATCTCGTGAACAAGATCAACAAACAGCTATTATTAGCCGACCGTTCCCACGGAAGACTCCCGTACGAATCCCCATAGAGGAAAAGCAAAAAAAAAAAACATATGCACGGAAAAGTAGCCGGTATCTTCGATTCCCCGGTGCGGAGATCGAGTAATATAATGTGCATATAGCCGCAGCCCGTTTTGCGCTAAAGGTGTATCAACGGAGCTACGTAATGAGACGTGTACGCAAGAGACTCCGGCGGAGGAGGAGAGGAGAGAATCGTTGGGCCTCCGGAGGCGAAGATCCTCGGAATAATGGGAACCACTGTCGAAGCGTTACACGCGGCGAGACTCGAGCCCTGGGAGAGATCCGATAAGATAGAGATCCACTTGGCGTCGTCCATTCATTCGAACCAAGGGCATATATATAGTACATCCCCCCTCTCTCTCTCTCGCTCTTCCACTCATTCTCGTCCTTTACATATATATATATAGCGCTGCATTGCATCGCTCGCTGCTGGCTGACCAGTCGCGGCTATCTTACCCTTTTCACCGCGTGGCCCGATCCCCGAGTATTAGAGCCATTGTATTATCTGTCACGGTCGAGATATCCGAAGGGCCAACAGACGCCGCGGGGCCGCCGACTCTCTCGTACCGAGTCGCAGGAGTACGGCGTACTCTGAACGACTGCGATCTCGTGCGCATACATAGCTATAATATCCAATGTAAAGCGCCGTGAGATGGCGCTGCGGTCTCTGTGGGATTCCGCCAAAGGAACTGCCCGCGTCAGAGGCGTCAAAAGGCGTCGCGTGGGTGGCGCGCGAGCCTTCGTCCCCCTTTTACCTCACGAACAGCGCCTTAAGGATCTAACCCTCCCTTCGGCCGCATCACTCTACCACCTTATTCGGCGGGTCGAACTTTTCGTCGAGATTTCGGAATTATACAATGTTAACCTTCTTTTAGACTCGCTATTTGTTTTTTAAATTGTATTTTTTAAATTTTATTTACGTAAATTCATAAATATTGACAAGAATTGCAAAAATGACCGGGACAACAGGAAAATAGTAAAAAATAAAATAAATTGTGTAGATAAATGGAGAATACGAATATCCAGATATGGGCGAAAGGTCATTGAAGGGAATGTCGTGTACCTTATCCACCGGTTTGATAAGGTGTTCCTAATCAAACGATCGATACGCAGAAATGCGGTTTTATGAGTGTGCAGTATAGTCGATTAACGTTAAGATATATTTTCGTGCGGGAATACACGACAAAGGTCGTCCAAGGGCATTGTGTTTGTCCACTCGGAGCGGCGTCCGGGGGCTCGATTCTCGAGAGGCTTTGGAATGTGTCGGGGAAAATGAGGTATAAATCGTTCGTAGTCGCCACTCGAACGAATCCGGTCAATCTCGACAGGGCGAAAAGTCACGCGGCGTGGTTACCACACCATTAAACACTATTACAAGGATTAATTCTGAAGGGTATTCAGAATGGAGAGTACGGGATCGAAGCGCACGTTCGGGGCGTGCTGCGTCCACCTACCGCGCCTGTCCATAATACATCCATCTGCCTACCATCGACCCACCCATCCGTCCGTTTATTCGTCTCCATGCAACGCGAGAGAAAAGTCCTCTCACCGAATTATCGAAAGCCCGTGCAACACTCCAAACAATGCATGCTTTTATCCTCTTCGTCGTCTCTCCGCCTTCTCTCTCTGAAATAATTCAGAAATAAAATGAAAAACCTCTGAACTCCAAATTTTAGCCGAATATAATGACTTATTTTTATTATTATTATTTTTTTCATATTATTATTTTTTGTCATATTATTTTGTCATATTCAATTATTATTTTTTGGCATATTAGACTGGCCATTTTGAATTGCGAATTTTCAAGTGCCTCGGAAACTTCGGAATTCGGAATTGTTCATTATTTGTATTATTTATTTAACAATGAAAATAGAGAATTTTTGAAATTTATTCGATTATGTAATTAGCCGGTAATTAACTATTGGCTATTTAATTAATCGTAATTAATGATTTTCGTGTGGTACCCCGAAAACGATGCCGGTCTCGCCAGTGACGGTGGGACGTGCGGGGAGGGGCGTGGCTTATGACGTCACGCGGAGCTTCGAGCGCCTTCAAACGCGCGCGGTCAGCGTTGGGGGGGGGGGGTCGGAGTGGGGGAATTCCGAGCAGCGATATTTTCGCCTCCGTTCGGCATCACTGCCCCGAATGTCACTTAAATGCTCTACATTAAATTCAACGACAATTATAAATTCTCTAAAATTCTAATTCAATCTAAAAAAATAATTTCATTTTTTTTCTTATTATTTCTGAAATGAGAAATAAATATCTAAAATCTTAATTGGCTAAAAATGCTGCACAAGAGTAGAAAGTTCAAATGTCATCGCAGTCCTTCCCCTAAAGGAAGTGCACTTGCAGGTGCATCGTAGTGCAATCTGCGATGGTTGCACCGAGAGAGAGAGAGAGAGAGAGACAATGAGGTAAGCGTGCGCAATGTCGTACGCACTAGGCCACACTCACTTGCTATTTTCCTACATATGCTCCTAGTACAGAAAGTGCACAGCGAAATTTACGTACTTCGCGATATGGCTAATGAATATAGGCAAGCGAGCATACTCATATGTGTGTATATATATATATATGGCTATACCGTAAGAGCCGCCGCTATAATGTCTTATGTAGAGCATGGGATCTCGTCTTCCATTGTCCATTGTTATAGCTAAGCTTATCGCCGGGTCATGGCCGCCCATCGTTCCTTTTCGTCACCGTCACTCTCATTGTCAGTCGCGAATAAAGCGAACGTCTTGACGAAAAAAAAAGAAATATCAGATTTTCATCAGGTACCTATTACCAAGATCATAAACCTCCGGCATTTTATTCTACGCGCATTAGTTGCATAATTAATTAAACAGTCACGATACTACAATTACCATCGCCCGCAATTAAATAGATTTTTCTTCATTTACACATAAATAAATATTCAAAGATTCGATTTTAAATACCTTATCATAAAAATACCGATAAACCTCAACAACAAAAAATTACAAAGCAAAAACAATCCACAACAAAAAAAAATCGAAACAACTCGTGGAATGAACAATTATTTAAAAAATAATAATGCGTTGGATAAGAGCAATAAAAAGTAAATAAATAGAAGCTCGTAAAGAATCGTATTGACAGAGCACGGAATAAAATAGGCGAGGCGGTAAATCGGAGATGCGAGGTCCGATTCCTCGAGAGCACGACTGTGAAGGTCGGAGAGCGCGATACTCCCGATCGAGTCAAGTAATATAAGGCGTGTGATGATCCGAGCGGGGTTAGCCCGTGAGGGGCGGCGGGGAGGGGGGGGGGAGGCTCGGGCGTCGGGATCGGTCGCCCGCAGTGCCGCTGACTATTTATCATAAGATCGATCGGTATCGCGATGCGATACGCTCCGATCGGCGCCGTATCGATTCTTCTAAGGGCTTCAATTAACGTTATTAAAGCACCATTAATCTTGGGGTCAGAGACGTGGCAGCGAGCGTGGCTCTCTGCCGCGAGTTCTGTGCCTTTCGTTCACTCAACGCAGCCACGCTCAGCATCGTCTCGCGTCCGCTCGATGCACTGTCTTTTGTGCAGACGCAGTGCACTCCACGCGAGCTGCGCACCTTTCGAGCGCATCACGCGCAGCCATTTCTTGAAATTTCTCACAATTCCTCACATTTTTATATCGTCATTATTGAGCGTGTATTTCCGCAGTTGTAATCTTGACAGTCGAATTTTCCTCCGATTCCAATACTTTCGCTTCTAACGGAAATCCTACGCAAAACAAAGAGACGAAAGAAAATAAAAATAGTCGAGGAATAACACTTTTGACCTCTGTCGCCGTAACACGCGCGCTTAATTCTTTCGAAGCCGGATTTTCGGCTCGTTATCACCGACTTCCGGTTACCCGCAAACTTCTTCCGAAACAGCCCAACGTCTCTTGGCTTTTTGTTATTCAATTGCATACGACGTTAACGCGGTGCGTGCTCTTTGTGTATGTAAAGTCGTGTAAAGTACCTGTATATAAATATATATATATACACCGCAGTGTCTGGTCTACTTCATTAAGCCCAGACATTGCGGCAAGAAGCGAGAAGTGAGGCTGCGCGCTCTGGACTCGCGTCCAGAGCTCCACTACCGGGGCGTGGCTGCATACATGAATACGAAAAGGCGAGAAGCGAGTAGGTAACTCGGCTGACGTACGAGAGACGAGAGTGCGCGCCCGGATCGAGGCAGAGTCGCCGGCTCGCATCGTGCCTCCGTCCCCCGGGTGCAGAGTTCTCGTTTCCACTGCGTTTATTTTGAAAAAACGCCTCGTGCACTCGGTGCACGTGCGAACCAAGCCTATGTGTACTTATATGAATACATATAATTATCATCGGGCGAATTGTGCCATGCTCCGGTGCACGAGCACACGATTTATGTCTCAGTTACACGTACAGCTGACGACTGCGACGAAAAGACAAACGATTGGTATCTCATTTACGGTTTGAAGTGATGTTGAACAAAGAAAATTTGGACACTCCGCCGAATCGGATGCCAAAGATTTATCGAGACTAAATCGCGAGGTACTAAAATAATTAATTCACTGATCACTCATTTTTTTTCAATTATACAACAAATATAATTAATTATTTTATGTACCTCTGATTAAAACCTTTTTTTTTGTGCATTTGGAAAATATATTTATTCACTACAAATTGTAGAATATGCTTCAATAACAATTAATCCTCCGACAATTAGAGATTTTTTTATGATAAAAAAATAATTCTCTGGAATGCTGCAATTTTTGCATACGTTCGAAATTAACAAAATTGCAAACCCTTCTTTTTGCTAATTTTTCAAAAATTTTTATTAAAGAATTATTATTCTAATGTTTTAAATTATCGATGAAATTGGTGGTATTTTCCATTGTAAAAAAAAAAAAAGTCGTGTAAATTATTCACTTTAATTGTCGATAGTGAGGAATATAATCCTGTACCGATCCAATAAAATCGGTAGTATTTTCCATTGTAAAAAAAAAAAAGTGTAAATTATTCACTTTGATTGTCGATAGCGAGGAATATGATCCTGTCGGTGTAGCGTGTGCCCGAACTCGCGTGAATATCACGGCTGGATGCTCATCCGCGTCGAGGAGAAACGAGCGAACGAAGAGAGACGAAGATGAAACGAGAAACTAGTGTAAGCGAGCGCGCGCCTTTTCACTTCCACCACAACAAACAAACACGTTATCCTGTTGCGAATAATTCGCGGCTCAGAAAAAGGCACACGCGTGCGTAGTCGGCGTGAATAGAACCGCGCGGCAAATAACGACACCGCGCGACGGGGACAACAACCTGCCGGTGGGTCTTCTGTGCAGCGGAGGATGCATCTGGCGCGAGGACTCGTCCTTGTGTCGGAGCTGCGCGCCGGAAACGCAGCCCGAGAGTTCTACTCGCCCCCTGACGCCCCCGCTTCCGGCCAAAAGGATCTACGTCGTCTTCTGTGCACATCTCGTTTTTTTTTCTGCCTAGTATTAGGCTCTTATTAGCGGTTCTGGCGAGATAGTCGTGCGAGCGAGCGGAAAGACGAGAGAAACCGTTGTGCTTCACGTTATATTATTGCGTACGTTGGCTACATAGTATGACGTTAATTAGCGACAAAAAAAATTGGATATTGGGAAAGGGGAAAAGGACGACAAAATTTCAAATGTCAATTGTCATCATCGAGTTATCGAAAATAAGCTCATTTAAAAAAGCTATTTCGTCATCGCGATTATTAGAAGCTTCTAAATCACAAATGTTTCATTTTTACAAAATTTTGTTGTATTTTCTCCTGCTGAACGCGAATTTACTTAAATTAACAAAAAAAAAAAAAATTGACATCTTTGTGGACTATGTAAGAATATTCTCTAAGAATAAGAAACGATTTTTAAATAAATGAAACTTTTCAAAAATTCAATCATATCTAAAGAAACGTTTACTTTTTGTTTATACGCATATTTTCATTTTATGCAGCATTAAATAATAAGGGAATACCAAAATAAAATTGGGGCTTTTCAGGTCCGTTTGAAATCGTATACAGACCTCATATATTTTCAATATTATATATTATTCCAATATATCTATTATAATGACGCACCGTTTCAACGCCATGTATACATATATATACGACGAAACCCCAAAGAGCAACTTTAAGCGTGCACCGAAGCGGGCGAAGAGATTAGCGGTAAGTAAGGTGAGCAGAATGGCAGTGAGTGAACGAAGTGCGCGCGCGTCGGTGCAGCAGCCTCGTCGACATCCTGCCAGGATTGCGACAACTGCGGGAGAACTCGGTCCCGAGCGCCGGAAGCAGATATTGCGCAACTCTCGCGAGCGCTGCGGCCATTGTCTTAGGAACGTCGGGTGAACGGCGCGTGAGGGACGACGCGATGCGGGGTCGGACCATTGCCCGGTTGCTCGGCTCTCGCGGGATGAATAGATCGAGCGACAGCGCACCATCCTCGCCCAGGGATCGCGCAGCGGTCGTGCGCGCCTCCTCCGGCTCCTGTCGCGTGTGCATCACCGACTTCAGCTTCCTCTTCTTCGCTATCCGTACCGCGCAATCGACGCTCTCCTCTTTTTTCCCCATTTCCGGTCTGCCCCGTCTCCGTTACACCGCAAAGCTCCGCTATTGCCGTAATCGATCAATTTTCAGTCGATATTCGATTCTCCATAAAATGATCCACAATAAATTGGACCGATAGCTAATTCTCCATAAAATAATCCGCGATAAATTGGACCGATAGCTAATTATATGAACACCGTTAATATTAACAAAATTTAACGCACTCGAAATCAGCCGTAAAAATAGCAAAATCGATTTTTGTCGATAAATAAAATAAGAAAATAAAAAATATTCAGTGACTTGTAATGTAAAGTAATTTTTAAAGTGACTTTAGACTGGCAAAAAAAGCAGTACTGTGATTCATTAATACTAATAATAATAATATGAAAATAAATTGCAAGCTGCGAAATTTCATTATGACTTTGATATTTTTAAACGCACTTATTTAGTATTAGTTCACAGTCACTCTCGCCCTCTTCCTCATCAACTTCCTCTCGATCCTTCTGCTCTCACCCCGCCTTCGAGCTAAGACACAAGTCTAGCGTGCCTGCAATTATTATCGGTGCCCGGTGCATAGCGTATGCACGGGTCGTGCTGCGGCTGCTCGACCACTCGATCCTTGCGCTGCAACGTGGGACGGGCCGCACGTAGCGAATGAATCATCGGTCTTATGAGACGCGAACGATATTATAGCCACGTAATTCGTACATGCATGCATGCAACCTCCGGCGGCTGTACTACGTACTATCACCCCTATATATACAACAGCGCGCGAGATCGCCGCTCTGACTATCGTAAATATTTTCACTCTCATCCGATTCCATGGCATTCCGACACGCGGAGCTTGCGAGTCATACGCTATAAGTGTTGCAGTCCAATATGTCTTTGTAATGCCCCACCATAAGTAATCCACATATAAGATGTACCAATGCCCAGTCAAAAAATTATTTTTTAAATCAACATTCCATACATTGAAAAAAAAAAAAGAACATGTATAATCCATTCAATAATAATTTAAAAAAAGAACATGTATAATCCATTCAATAATAAAAAATCAAAAAAACTACATTTTTTGTGCAAAGCGATGCTTTTTTATGTTTTTCTATGGAAGAACGAAAATAATGGTTATTTTTGGCCTATGTATTTCGGACTGTTTTGAGGTCGTAATCGACACTTTTCAGACTCTTGATGCACATCTCATGTGTGCTACGCATCCAACATCTTTTATCTTGTCAAAATACATCGGAATGGCATAAATCACGTGCGAGTTCCCACAACGTCTAGTTTATATCGAAGTGGCTCGCGGCAATCGTTTATCATTCTCAGTGTAGCGCACAGGTGACATTCGCGATGGCTTTTAGAGCAGCCTCGCCTTCGGGGCCGGTGACCATTAGCGAAGGTACACACATGCTGCGACACCGCGCGCGTAGACGTCACGCGGAACAAAGTAGCCGATGCCCCGGTGCAACGCGCTCTCGGCGATCATCGCACGCGGCAGCGCAACTATAATCTGCATCCGAAGCCGCCGCATTATGTGCACGTCTCACTCTCCGGCCAATGATATTATTATACGCTGAGTCGTATGGTTAACTGTTACTATGTATCCTGACAGCGGTCTGTTGTTTTTACATGCGTTAAAGTTAACGTTGAAAACACGAAACGGAATTTTTCTTTTTTTTTCTTCGAGTAAACCAAGACACACGGTAAAATCTCATTTTTATCCTTAAGAAAAGAATATTCTCAAAGCGAAAAACAAATCCCCACGAAACTCGAAAAATTGTTAGTCACTTGGAAAAATTGTTTTTTTCAATCCTCAGCCTTTCTAAGTGACAAAAAAAAATTACGGGATCATTTCAACGAATTTTAGTGCGAGATATGTTCGATTTATAAAATGGGAATAAAGAAAAAATTGAACAAAATCTAATGGCCGCCATTTTCGTGGCACAGAAAATGTCCATTTCTGCATCATTCTCAACAGACCGTGAGAACTCTTCAGGTGCTCCAGAAAAAAAAAACCCTACGTCCAAAGTGTAACCATACGGATTTTTTTTCTATGAAAACGATCGTGAGAAAAAGGTGAACGAATTTTAGTCCTTCGAATTTACCAACACAGAACACGCCGGAGCATCTCTTCATCGTCCAGAATAGAAGAGTGTGGCGTGAGTGATTATTATTCCGAGTAAAAACTTCCTCTTGTGCCCCTGCTTCTCCATTCTATTTCATTCTCTCTCGTTTTGTCTCCGCTTCTCACGAGAGGCGACGTCTCTCGCGTGTGCCAGAGCGACGACGTCACTTCCTCTTTCCTCTCCTTCGAGCGTTGAGGCTAACCGAGGCTCGTGGAAGCACCTAGCGCCGGCTAGACGACGGCGAGCGAGTGACGGAGAGGATCTTCTCTTCGGAAATCCGTGACATCCCGAGTCGCGCGGACTAAGCGCACTAACGAAAACGAGGCACGTGCACGAGTCACGAGTGTGTGAATGGAAGAAGAGTACGAAGACGACTGCGCCAGGAGGTTCCCTTCCACCTGCAACGTTACACATTGTCTCTTCTCAGTGTGTGTGCTTTATTTACCCAAAGCTGAGCGAATTGATATTCCACGAAGCAAATTAGTTAAAAAAATAATAGTCGAATTTCCGAGCGGAAGTATCGAGGCAAAAGGGGAACGTTTTGCTATTCAAGAAAGCGCCTCCGATTTTTCTACGCTTGCAGTTCAAAGTGACGAGAACAAAGAGCGAAGAAAAAAAGGTCGATCGCTGTCTTCAGGTTCCACGTCATTAGTCGAAGCTCTTTGGGCCTCGTGAACGTGTCAAATGCAGCCACATATTATATTATTTAATGCAAAGCCTCTTCGCCCGGGATCTCCTTTGCATAAAGTCACGTGAATCGGATTTGAGGCGTCGGAGGAGCCAAGAAATGTCGCCAAACGAGATCAGCTTCTGCTTCTCGTTTGGTTTGTGAGCTCATGGCCTGTGGCGTCCGTATTTGAAGAGACGCCACAGGGACTTGACCGCGTGTGCGGGATTGTAAATATATTCTTGTCAAAATAAAGAACGACTGCGGCGCCGAGCGCCGGGCTGCGAATCCCCCACGCGCATTAATGACAGTAGTGATATTCACACTTTATCTGGACTCTGTCCACTCTGGGTTCTATTTAAGTCACCGTCCCCGAGGATTTGTATCTAAAAAAAAAAGCGACTCGACTTTTCCATCGAAGAACAAGGTCGCGTTTTTATGCATAGTTAATACGAGCTATTACGAAATTTCGATTTACTTCAATTTGAAAAATATTAATTAACAAAGGACTTACCATTGCTGCACTGATGAGGAGATTCGGCGGGTGGGGATCGAAATGGCGAATGGCTAAAATAGCGAATTTCATAATAACAGCCACCGTAGATTCAGACGTTTGTTATTTTGGAATTCGCTATTTTGACCATTCGCTATTTTGACCTGCATTCAATTTGCGGTTTGGTCCAGCGGCGAACATCGTTTCATTCCTTACCGGAATCTGAAATCGATTTTTCCATCGAAGGACAACATCGCATATTTACGCATACTTAATACGAGCTGTTACGAAATTTCGATTTATTTAAATTTAAAAAAATATTAATTAACAAAGGACTTACCATTGCTGCACTGATGAGGAGATTCGGCGGGTGGGGATCGAAATGGCGAACGGCTAAAATAGCGTTTGTTATTTTGGAATTCGCTATTTTGACCCGCATCCGATTCCGCCGGGTTTTGGTCCAGCGGCGAAGATCGTTTCATTCGTTACCGGAATCTGCAACAATAAAAAAATGGAATAAAAACACGATAATCCCTGTGAGTGAATCGTGCATTGAATTTATCGCATAAATTTCGTTGCGCAATATTCCCACGAAAGCCCGTAAACCTCATCGTCCGTTTGCCATACAAAAACGACTCTCTTTCCCTGTTCATTGTAATAATATAATCTAAACCACGAAATAAGCATCGCGCACAAGCTAAGCACTGCTATTATGACACTAATGAGAGTGCCGCGAGATATACGAAGATTAAAAAAAATTGCTCATCATCCGTCACGGGTTAAAAATACGGAGTCGAATTCACACAGAGTCGAGGCGAATGTGATATGCGCCGTCTATTCGTGAAACAAAGCCTCGTGATCGAGTTCCTCGTAACAACAACCACGATTAACCTCCTCGATTTAAGTGCACACGCACTTTTACTCCTTTCGTTGATACCAACGCACGTGAACACGCACACGCGTTTGTGAGACGTGCGCACGTAACGCTAATTGGATTGCGTAATCGAGCGATTTCGTGGGCGAGAAACAATTGTCCGGAGACAAGTCGGTTCGTGCCGCTTCGGAAGGTTGGTCAATTTAATCGCGAGCTCACCTCCCCCCACCTCATCGTCGCTATTCGCAACGCGCAGTCCGCTGTACTCGCTTCCGCAAGGTCCTTCTCAAGGTGTCTCAAGGTCCGCTCGGTTTCGCTTCGTTTAGTTTACTTCCTCGTGAGTAATCGCGTATCGCCGCCGCACCGTGACTCGATTCACGCACGGTTACGAGATTGGGAAGATGCGAAATCCACACGGCCGATGATAACTGACAGCGCCCCTCGCAGGGAGAACCGGCAACTGCCGAAAATGTGTCTCAAGGTCCGCTCGGTTTCGCTTTGTTTAGTTTACTTCCTCGTGAGTAATTGCGTGTCGCCGCCGCACAGTGATTCGATTCACGCACGGTTACGACGTTGGGAAGACGCGAAACCGACACGAGCGACTTCAACTGGCAGCGCCTCTCGCGGGGAGAACCGGCAACTGCCGAAAATATGTCTCAAGGTCCGCTCGGTTTCGCTGTGTTTAGTTTAATTCCTCGTTTAGTTTACTTCCTCAATTCACGCACGTTTACGATTCTCTCAAATTCAATATTATCTATAGTCTGACCGAACAATGATCAGCTGCGCATTGAAAAAAATCGCGAGCGGAGATCATTCGGATATCGGAAACGCGCATAAAAGCATTATTTATCCAACGTTTCTCGAGAGATTTGAAATATCGATAATGGACAAAATTGTTATCTTAAAGAAAAAAAGGCTGAAGGTATCGTTTTTTTCAATCACCGCAATTTCTCGCAGAGAAACGTATATTAGCACGTGCCTTTCGATCGTCTTTATCATAGATCTCCGCGTAATCTCGACATCGTTCCCGGGCTGGCTAACGAATGTTTAGTATCGGGAACCTTAATTATTAGCTTAATCAAATCTCCACCCCTAATTTCACGGTGAGCGACGTCGGTTGCGTGGGTCTTCGACGATACAACACTGGATGGTCCAAGGTCTAGCGTCCGCTCGTTGTTGCGAAAGCTCAGCAAGCTCGCTCGTCCGGCATGAACTGCGTGCGCGTACCGCGAGACGCCAGATACGCGGGAAAGAGGCATTGGTATGCGACGCTGGCGGCAGAGGGCGCTCGTGTCGCGAGGAAAAATTCGCAAGGCCCACGAGGGGCGTCGACGATGGGGGTCCGGGTGCGCAGAATAAAAAATATCAAAGCGACACCATGTGTCCTCGGTGCCGGTGTACATAATGGCGTGTAAAACGGCAAACCGGTCGAGGATTTAGCCGGAGCCCCGCGAGAGGAGTTTCAAAGACTCTTTGGCCATTCTTCCATTCCACTGTTCCGCGCGGGAGAAGAAACGAGAGAGAGTGATAGCGTTGTAACTAGCGAGGCGCCTTTTCTGATTTTGTAAATCGATGCTGACCTCTCGGTGAACCTGAGCGTTTGTGTGTGCACCGGGAAGGTCTTCCTGGTGTGTGAGGGAGACACGAGACTCGGGCAACCGCACGGGCGTTAAGAAATAAGAGAAAGAAAGGGCGAGGAAGGAAAATAATAATATAAGGGAGTCCGGGTGTTGGGTCTAGCGTAATAGGCAGATGTGCCGGTACATCGTGCCTCATCGCACGCGGTTTCCTGCGCGATGCACACGCCGTATGCTTTCATGGCCGCGATTCACACTGTTTTGTTGGTTCCACGTCGAGTCCCGAGATAATTGACACGACCCGTTCGAAGAATCCGGGAAAAGGGCTTTTTTTTGTCATAACCTCAAAATAAATGCGTTGTCGCGGGAAAATGAAAATGGAGGGAAATCGTGAGAGGGACAATTTTATTCGTAAAAACATTTTTTTGCACTTGATTTTCTTGTAAAAAAAAAAATTCGATAAAAATAGTCCACAACATAATTAATTTTCATAATTTTTTCGCTACTTTTTCAAAATGATTATCAAGTGCCTCGTAGTGCGATGCACACGCCGTATGCTTTCATGGCCGCGATTCACACTGTTTTGTCAGTTCCACTTTCGAGTCCCGAGATAATTGACACGACCCGTTCGAAGAATCCGGGGAAAGGGCTTTTTGTTTTTCATAACCTCAAAATAAATGCGTTGTCGCGGGAAAATGAAAATGGAGGGAAATCGTGAGAGGGACAATTTTATTCGTAAAAACACTTTTTTGCACTTGATTTTCTTGTTAAAAAAAATTCGATAAAAATAGTCCACAACATAATAAATTTTCATAATTTTTTCGCTACTTTTTAAAAATGATTATCGAGTGCCTCGTAAAATGAATTTCGGTGGGATAATTGATGATTATCCGCCGTTTCAGTTGACAAATCGGGTTGCAGTAAATTCCTCAAAGATCCGGAAACGAAGTATAACACGAAGATAAAATGAGCGTAAAGGTGGATTAAAATTTGTACTTGATATTAATATCGCTACTTACGAGTTGGGAAGTGTAGCATGCAATAAACTCACGGGAACGCTGGCCTCTGGAGGTGTAAACATTTTTAGGGCCTCTTTTTATCCTGAAACTCAGTCATTTGGGGTTGCATTTAATAGGATATTCTGTATTGCGTCTTTATGGCCGGAGATAAGGCGTTATCACGTGGCGCCCTCTTGAAATATTGGTACTTGAAGTCCACGTATGTCCACGTATTAAACGCGTTTCAAACACGTTCCGGAGTATATTATAGGTATTTCTTTGGAGATAGTGTTAAGGTTCCACTCGTTGGCCTCGCAATTTCTCGTCACTCCTCCTCAATGCCTTGTACCTCTCGTCGCACGGTTTATCGTCTCCTCCACCGCGATAACAACGTCGTTGCATAAAAACGACAGAAAAGTTGCGAGAGAACAAGTCGAAACGAAGGAAGTACGTGTATGTGTTTGTGTATATGAATATACGTTAATATATATATATAGTCCCGGGACGAAACGAGCCAAATCCGACGAGAGTTTCGAAAATGGCCACTAAACCTTCGGACGACTTTAATCGGGCATTAAGGGGACGATAGCGGAGCGCGGTAGCTCGATGACTCGAGACAAACCGTTCGCTGGCACGCGATCTTCAGCGTCATCGCCTGAGACGCGTTATTTCTCGGCTTGTTTTAACCCTCTCAGTCCTTCTCATCATCTTTCTCGGTCTCTCCCTTTTGCTTCGCTGATTTCTTCGCGATACGTTGATGACTCGATGAAAAATTTTTTTTTTTTTTAGGGTAATTACATTTATTATTATTATTATTATTCATATTATTGTTATTTATTAATAAGGAATAATTTACGAGATTAATTTAAGAAATAAAAATTTTTTAAAGGGCAATTGCATTTATTATTATTGTTATTTATTAATAAGGAATAATTTACGAGGTTAATTTTTTTTTTTTTTAAAGGGCAATTACATTTATTATTATTGTTAGTTATTAATAAGGAATAATTTACGGGATAAATTTTTGATTTTTCATAAAGTCTCAGAGAATAAATGACGAAACGAGAACTGCGGTCAATTATCGGCGACGCTTTTTTGTTATTCGCAAAGTTAGCTGTTAATTATACGACGCTTATAATTATACGGAACATCGGACATGTGTACCAGATTTTCTAGAAAGTTCACACACATTCTGAACGCTACTTACCGCCCGCCGTATTAATCCTAATTGATCGAGTCATCAAAAGTACGATTCACTGCTCCGTCGCTTGAGCAACGCCAGGAGAGTACGTTTTCACTGTAGGCCTTCGGTGTTGGTATAGCCACACGAGTTTCCTGATTATCTAATAATATAATGCACCGAGTGTATTCCCGCTAATAAATTCAAGCTGCCGGACTTATCGGGAGGCAGATAGGCATGCTGTACGGCACGTGATGCTCCTCGAGTGCAACGTGACCCTGGTTCTGTATTATCCTCTTAACGATGAGTATGGGTTCGAACTTCGAAGGGAGGATAATCGCGTTCCTGGCACACTGATGAGGAGACTCGCACTGAGCATACGTACGCATCAATTGTACAGAGCCAATCAAAAATGGTAACAAGAAAACTCGTAAAAAAAAAAATTTATCACAAATTTTTCCAAAGTATTATCAATTACAAGTGTAAATCGATCTCCCATCAATTAAAAAAAAAAACTACAAAATTTTTGTGGAACGCGAACATTTCACCACAAAATATTTTCAAAACCAAAAAATATTAATTGTTAAATAAATAAAAAAAACTACAAAATTTTTGTGGAACGTGAACATTTCACCACAAAATATTTTCAAAACCAAAAAAAAAAAATTGCAAAAATATTAATTGTTGAATAAAAAAATTCGAAAAATACTGTTTTACATCTAGTCCTCCGTGAAAATAAAAAAATTGATAAGCAAGTCCACGACTTTTGTTGCAGCCTGTAGAGCGCTGCACGTGAGGATCACGTGTGGAGGGGGCCGCCGTTGATAAAGAGGGCCGCACAGATTTTTCACCCCACAGTGTATTAATTATTAATCCGCAGCGTTGCTCAGCGGCGCACATTCGCTTAATGGTTCGCGAACTATGCTAATGAAGAGAGCTCATGAGCGGCTGTATCGCGAGGAGAGCGCAAAGCGCGGTATTCAACTATTCACGGTGCGGCCAGTGAAGCGCTGCTCTTCGAGATGCGCTGCTTTAGGAACGACGTGATTAGCATCGACATCGAAATGCCCAAGCGATTCGTGCGTGTTGCTTGAGGTGAGGTGAGATATTCCTCAATGTCGCCGCTCGATGAAGACCTCACCATCAGGGTTGTTCAGGACTCTTAAGAAATCGTCTATATATATAGTGTTAAGGAAGAAATATGTATATATATATATTTAGAAAACGATATATATGTATATATTATAAGTGTGTGATGTATCTATTCGCATCGCACACAAAAATATAATATTCTGAGAGATTGAGACCGGGATGTGCGGTCAAAGTGCGAAATCCAGTTAAGAAGCAGCAACGAGCCAAGAGAAGTAAAATATATATATATATATATATGCATATGTATATAATAGCGAGAAGTGAAGAAATGAAGATATGAAGAGTGGAAGAGTTCCTTGACCCTGATGAACCGCATTCGTTCGATGGACTCTGCAGGAGCTCGTAGTCGTCATGTATATATGTGTATGTATATATATATATATGTATATACATGTGTAATCATTAAACGTATTATTCATTTCCTTTCACGTTGCGCAAGTGCATTGGAAATAAAATGGAAAGAATTAGTTGGATCATCACTTATCTGACAAATGACGTTCCACGAGCCCTCAACAGGATACGCATCTATTATCCGGACCTTCCGAAGCGTCACCGCAGACAACAATGTATGATATCGTGGAAAATTAATTTTGGAAAAATTGGGCTTGATGAAATTAGGTAATCTATTATTCATTAGAAAAAACATAGGAATTCCATTTATTTCCATCCCATTTTTCATGTCTATTAAAAAAAAAAAAACGGTGAAAAAAATGTCCAAGTTTGTAAATTGTCTATCAATGAAATATCAACATTATTCGGTGCACTTATTTTTTCATTACAAAAACCCGAAATTTTTACTTTAAATAAATAAATAAATAAATAAAGCGTCAATAGATTTTAATAGACAATCGGTAATAAACTTAATTGTCACCTTGTGTAAATAATCATTGAATTCCAGGAATGTACGCGGAAACATTCTTCAAGTACGGAGAGTGGGATGTTGGAATATTCGCACGGAGCGGATAATTCCCGAAAAAAAATTGAACCGAAGAAGGTGGCGATGACGCGGACAGACGTTTTACGGCATAATTCTACGGCAGGTCGCCCCGAGCGCTGGTCATGTTCGAGCTACGCACTCGTCAGTAAGTTACAGCTACCGGGAGCTGTTATTAACGTTATTCAATCATCGGGAGCGTTTCTTCGCACCGGCGCGTCCGGGTAAGTGAAGAGCGTTCGCTTTTTTTTTTTTTTAACCTTTGTACAGCCGCATTGCTATAGTTGTTTCGATTCTCGCGACTTCATTTTTCTCACTTCATCAGCGAGAAGATTCATCCGTTAATTCCCAGAACATATTAATATATTTTTAGCATGCAAGCTATTTTTCGTTATCTTCCCAAAAAAAAAAATAAAGTATACACGTGACTGCAGCTGAAAAAAAAAGGAACAATAAAAATTCATCCTAAATTATTGTAATAAGGCCCAAAAAGCAAAAGGTCAAAAAAAGCACTACAAAGAATTGACTAAGTAACCTTACATTAATAATAATAATAATAATAATAATAACACAAGAATCAGAGGACCTTAAGATTAACACTACCAAAAATGTGGTTCAAGATTGACTTTGAAATAATCAGGGCCTCAAAAATGCCCTATTTTTACCTGCAATTTCACAAAAAAAAAAAAAATGCCCATCACATATTCAATTTCAATTTAACCTCATTAACTATCCTCTCCAACTTTATGCGTTCAGCTGGTTTAATACGAAAATAAATTACGAAAGATAGCCATCAATCGCTGTGTGTAAGGTGGGCGCATAATAATGAGCTGTAATAATGTTTAAGGGGGAAGGCAAGGACGGAGAAAGCAGCGGGCTCCAAAATTGTCAGCCGCGTGAAGATGACGCTTCGCGCTCTTTATCCGTCGTGCATCATCATCGATTATCGCGCGAGTAGCCCAATCTCCGGAGCTCGCGCTGATCGGCCGCAACGCGGCGTCCGTGTGCCCCGTCTACTCTCACCGCCGTCTCTTTTCCCTTTTCTCGGATAGAGGCGCTGCTCGGGAGCTCCAGTGATGAGCGCGATGTCGCGCTCGTTTCGCAACCGTCGACAACGCTGACGCAGAGACCGATGCTCGATGAATTCGCTGAACCCACGGGTCACCATCGCCACTCTCACCCATATATATTAACCACTGCTATGCTGGTATATACATACACACGTATACGTATATACGTACATACACACATGCTACATCATCCACTCTCCTTGATGTTCCGTAATCTCGTGAATGCCCACAGGAGTAGTTTCTAGTGATCGTCCGGCACCGAATTCCACTGGAATTTTGTTTGTGGACAATATTTTCGAGGCACTCCCCACCAGGGTACAATTTTTACAGTGAAATGACTGTGACTAATACGAGTCACTTCTTAATTGGTCGGTAATTTTTGCAATATTTTCCTTTCTGGATAATCCCTAAATCAATTTATTAGTTATCGTTTTCTGTGGGGAAAAATAATTGGTCAACATTTGCATTGATATTCAAAAATTAAGGGATCTTGTAAATATGCGACCTGGGATTTTTTGCACATTTTCCATTCTCGATAATCCCTAAATCAATTTATAAGTTTAAGGTTTCTGTAGGGAAAAACAATACGTCAACATTTGCATTGATATAAAAAAATTAAGGGATTTTGAAAAATGCATTATTATCATGAAAAATGTATAACAAATTTTATGAAATTTCATTTAATCTTAATTTCCCTACATTTATAAGAATATCTGCAGATATTCATGAATATTATGAAATTGTATAATAGTAAAAAATAGTTAACTATGAGAAAAATATTGGAATTTCGGAAAAAGTGTCTGTGGTAACAGAGAATAGCTTTGTGTCTTTGGCCTTTCTCCGTAAACTGAATCGACACATTCTCGAGGATACGGAGGCGAGTGAATGAGATGGGCGTGGTTCGATTAACGGATAATTAACGTTCAGTGCCGAAATGGCGTGAGCATCACGCTCTGTGAAGATTAGCGGATGAAAAATGATGCTTCGTCTGAATAACGATTTTATTCGCTCGGGTGAAAAATAATTAAATATTCCTTTAAGGGAATTCGATTTTGCATAAAGATCAAAGATGCCGTTGCTCGCTTTAAGCGTAACACGCTCGCGCGTATACGCTGTGTATTTTATGACCCGGTCTTGCGAGTATAGATAATTTTGTAATGGATAGTATATCATATATAGTTTAATATATTGCTTGTGAATGCTACCGACCCCGAGAGTCAACTCGGTAATTGAAATTGTTAGCCTCCTCGTCGGCTCCATGAGCACCAAGACGATCTACTGACCACAAAAGCGACTTTCGTTCTCTAACTCATGTGCGCAGACACGCATCAACTCCATGCGTGCTATACTTACGATGAGCGTATGTATATTAGGCTCTATATATACACATTTATATATATATGTCATTGGAGCTGCGATGTCTTGAAACACGCAACATTTTTATCAGCTTAAGGGCTTCGATTTACTTACTAATCATAAAAATCAAATAATTTTCTTGGCAATTTTGATATTTTGTTATTTTCGTGAGTATATATTCATTTAATTTCATCATAAATCAAATATTATTGTGGCTCAGTTCCCAAGAAGTTTTGTAGCTTTAAGATTTATTTTAACTTGAGCAATAAATTTGATGTATAAACTCCTGTACTCAGACTCTATGTACATATATATATATATATATATATATTGTATGTAATTGAGGCTAAGATTTACTTGCTAATCATAAAAATCAAATAATTATCTTGGCAATTTTGATATTTTGTTATTTTTGTGAGCATATATTCATTCGATTTCATCATAAATGAAATATTATTGTGGCTCAGTTCCCAAGAAGTTTTGTAGCTTTAAGATTTATTTTAAATTCAGCAATAAATTTGATGTATAAACTCCTGTACTCAGATTCTATGTACATATATATATATATATATATATATATATTGTACGTAATTGGGGCTAAAATTTCTTGAACACTTTCATCAGCTTAAGAGCTTCGATTTACTTACTAATCATAAAAGTCAAATAATTTTCTTAGCAATTTTGATATTGTTTTTGTGAGCATTCACTTAATTCGGTCATAAATCAACTATTATCGTCGCTCGGTTCCCACCAAGAAATTTTGTATCTTTAAGATTTACTTTAACTTAGGGAATAAATTTGATATATAAACTCCTGTGCCGTGAAAGGTTTTTATTCGGTTACTCATGGTGATTAATTGAATTTTTAAGTGGCAAAGTTATCTGTCTCAACCGAAGGCTCATATCTCTATTTGCTGGTACATGTATGCCACATAATAATTCGACCCCACTTAATGGCTCGTCCACTCGACTGTTGCTCAAGTCTCCTCCGCGCCTCGGCACGCATATTTTCGAGCAAACATTCACTTTTATATTATGGGAAGAAGCAGACCACACGGCCACAACGACCTGACCCGACCGCGCTCGCCGCACGAGCCTCTTCCTCCTCATCCGAGCTTGTATTTCATACAGGAGACGAGTTGTCGGCAATCCGACAAATCATAGTTACGCAATGCGCCTTCACCGTTCTCATAGATTTTTCGCTTGCGAATTTCGCAGCTCTTTCGACAACTCGGCAACTGCTGGCAAACCCACAAAATAATTACGCACTTGAACTGAATTTTTTAATCACCGACAATTATTTGGTTATTTGTCAGTTTGAAAAAGAAAAAAAAAAAACTATAACTAACGTTTATTTTTTCAATTATTTTATATAATATGGTTTTTTACATTCTCTCTGATTTAACGCGTGATTAAATAAAAATCAAGCTGTTTAATTGTCGAGGAAAAAGAATTTCGATAACAATCGACAAAATTAATCGATTACTTTTAACCGCCCTACTATAGAATGCTAATGGACCCCATAGCTTATGGTGATTCGATTGATTAGCCGATTTCGAAATCGTGGCTTTCCTCGTCGTTAGATAGTGCGTGCTACGTCATTAAACCGATCGGAGATTCGGCAATAAAAACCGAAAGAAGAGAAACGGATATATAAGTCTCTTGTGAAGATGGTATATATATATATATAGATTTGTATATATTTCGATAAAGTGAAACCCTCGAGATCAAACGGTAAACACGATAAAAACCGGAAAGCCGGACTAAGATGCTCCTGGCGACGTGTCGGATGGGCCCGAATTCGTGTAAGGCCCCGGGGAGTATAAAGGTCGAGTTGGGCCCTCGGGGGGCCCCCGGGACTAAGCCCCAAATATATATCTTACTACTTAATGCACATATATTATTCTAACGCTCGAAATGCCTAGAAAATATATATTTTATCTATCGACTATCGACGAAAAAATTCCAAGTCCACGGATCTTCGTATTCGAGAATCTCGATAATCTGTCGTGTTGCCGAAATTAATTCGGAAACCCGATTTCTTCGAATGTTAATTCGTCAATGGTACGGATTCAATTAGAAACGTATTTTGTACGATTTTTGAGGAAAAAAAAAATATCACCGATTTGGGCTCGTCCGGGATTTGAACCCGGGACCTCTCGCACCCGAAGCGAGAATCATACCCCTAGACCAACGAGCCAGATGTTAATACAGCATCGAACTTCACATTCAAAAAGTACTGGCGCAACGATAACATCTATAATTGTCTATTAATTGTTGTAATAGTGTTTACGGAGACAATTCGGATGAATAAAAAAATTGAGCGGCATGAATAAAAATTGTTCTGTCGATTTTCGACAAAATTATCGTTTTATTTATTCACATATTTCGATTGTTATTTAAAAAATCAATTTTTCTTTTTATCCAAAAATTTTTCTTCTTGCATTTAGTAATTGGAATAAAATAAACGCATTATAATGTTGGAGGGTAATGAGGGTCAGCAAAAAAAAATTACTTAATTTATAGTAATTACACCGATAACTCCTGGGGTAATATTATGTGTATCGATTTGTTTATAAAAATGTATATTTCGCTTTTTTATTACTTATACGTGAATTATAGGTGATATACGTTTGATTTTTATATATGGGATATGTTATTTGAGTGAATAGTTGGATTTGTTAATTAATAATTTTGTTATTTTGCATGAAATAAATAATGGAAAATTTTTATTAATTTTGTAGGTGACCAGATATATCGAGGCCCAGCTGGGCGAGGTATGCGAGTATGTATGGTCACTATCGGACTGACGAAACAAGAGACTCCGGGTAAGTGGCGCCATCTGTTGGGACATTTGGAAAACGGGCCTTGTTTCGCCGGCGGTGGATTACGCTCGTCCCGGCGTTCAAATCTCCAGAGGCGCAACGAGATTTCTCGTGTAAAAAAAAAAAAGTAGCGCCGTCTCCTCGGCAGTACCATAACTTGCAGACGCTCGTATAACAAAGTTGTCGGGGGAAAGGTCACGACGAGTCGTGGATTTGCACAATCACTTTGCAACATATCGAGAGCCCCGGTGCATCAACGTAATAGCGATGGGCGTGCGTGTCTATATCTATCCGTGAATTTGATACAAAGATCATGATTTCTACACTTGATTTTTGTCCGACTCGTGATAATTATGAAATTTCATTCTTGGGAGAACCGATCAACGAGCAAAAAAATTTTTTTTTTAATAAAGTTTATACAAAATTTCAGGCTAGTTTAAAAAAAAATTTTTTTTTTGAGATTTTTCGTCTACTTTTTGGATTAAAAAAAATTCAAATTCATTTTTGTCTCGTCTGCGCTATTGGAATTTTTACTGGAATTTTATTTCCGAACAATAGATTGAGTAAATTATTTGAAACACGATGTTCATATGATTTTTTTTTACTTCGGCGTCCTGTACATTAAAGTCTTGATTTTGAGCTTTATCCCTCGATTTTCATGTACCTAATAATCCAACTTTCCCTTATTATCCCCGAGTCGAGAAAAAAATAAAATAAATCGGTTTCCTTTTGTATCGAGCTAATTCTGGCTAATGATCCCGCAGATCAACAAAAAACGTGAGTTTAGGGCCAGTTACCATTGAACTTCATTTTTTATGCAGCGAAAACGTCATAAAGCCTAAAAAAAGGACGACTTATCAGGACACACAAAAAAAAAAAGCTGAACGTCATCGCATTTTTTACCGTCGCCTCGGAAAGGTGCTTAATAAAATCGGTATACACTGCAACCCAAAGTGTAACGCTAACCTCCACGGACCCAAAAAAAAAAAAAAAAATCAAACCCTCCATAATTGCCGCAAAGTAAAAAAGAAACAAAAAAAACAAACAAAAACTCGTCACTTCGTCCCCAAGCTGCCCTAAAATAAACGATCCCACGTCCCTAAAAAAAAATTAAAAAAAAAAAAACGTGGTCCTTTTTTAGGAATCAGTCCACCTTTTTACGCCACTTAAAAAAAAAATAAAATCGTCTGTTTTTTTTACAGCAAAATTGCCATAAGTCGTACGAAACCGGAGGAGCCAATAGAACGTTTCCGAATGGCTGGGCCAGTAAAAGCCTTAAGCTGCATAGAGTGGTTGATGACCTTGATGGTGGGGGCAGTTTCACGACGAACAACCACGTTCTTAGCTCCGCGCAGTTTTTACAACAGTTTTTACAACTATTTGCTCTTGCAACGGGAGTTCACTTTTTAAATGAAGCGTTTTTCTGGCATAACATCGTAAAGGAAAATATTTTCGAGCGGGAGAAGCTGAAGAGCAAACCGAAGAGTAAGCCGAAGAGCTACGACAGGCTCGTCCGATTAAGTGATTCGATGTCCACCCTAATAATCGCTTTACGACATCGAGCGACCTTTTTTAGCACAGCCGTCGAATGCAGCGGTGGGCCTTACTACCGACTATTGTTCTCGGTTCAATGGTTCCGCATGCGCCCGCCCATGGGCCCTAAGCCGGATCGTTATGTGCCTCTCGCTCTCGGCGAGCCATAACTGGCCCTCGAGGTGACGTCTCCTCTTTCACTGGAAGGCCCACGACATTTCCAAGAAAATCGCCCACTTTTCCTGGAAATAAATTCGCTCGAGTTCCCTCAGCCCGTTCACGAAGGAATCTCCCCAAGGAATCCCCAAACGTCTGCTCTACATTCTCTCCTCGAAGAAAGACGCTAATTGTGTGATGAATTGACAGTGAAACCTTTTTTTTTCTGAGGTCAGTTTAATTTTTAATATATCACCAGGGTCTTATTTTATTTTCTATGACAACCTATTTTGAATAACAACGTATCATGAAATAGTTCACCAAGGAATCCCCAAACGTCTGCTCTACATTCTCTCCTCGAAGAAAGACGGTAATTGTGTGATGACAGTGAAACCTTTTTTTTTTCTGAGGTCAGTTTAATTTTTAATATATCACCAGGGTCTTATTTTATTTTCTATGACAACCTATTTTGAATAACAACGTATCATGAAATAGTTCACGAAGGAATCCCCCCAAGGAATCCCCAAACGTCTGCTCTACATTCTCTCCTCGAAGAAAGACGGTAATTGTGTCATGACAGTGAAACCTTTTTTTTTCTGAGGTCAGTTTAATTTTTAATATATCACCCGGGTCTTATTTTATTTTCTGACAACCTATTAATTTTTTTTTTATTTTGTTTTTTAATACAGTTCAATAAAAAAAAAATGCAATGTTGCATAATTATGTAAAATTAGCGTATAGACACATTTGCTATGATTTATTCGGAAAAATATACATTTTTTTAATAAAACTCACAGAAATGAGTTGAAAAAATTTTTTTTTAATAAGAGAGAAATTGATTTGAGGATTTGCGCGTGGAGACGTATGAAAAAGAATGTAAGAAAGGGAAAGAGCGCGAGCGGAGGGATATAACGGTCACGCGGATCGTGTGAATCCTGAATACTTTCGAATAGTTATGGTGTAGAGTGACCCAGACGTTTAAAGTCGTGTGTACGACACGATAGACACGATTGTCCGTAACCGTATATACGCATATAATAATGCATATAGTAAAAGCTTGTTGCCTTCTGGTATATCGCGTCCTAATATGCCCGTATCTTCCTTGGCCGTCCCATAAAGCCGCAGTCATATATCTATATATAGTTAATTACGAGTATGCTGGAGGGTTTATTCCGCGTGCTGCTTTGAGACGAGTATCATCAGACGTTATGTGCACGAGGATTACTAATTATCGTTCGGCGCGCTCGCGACCTTTCCCCGTCTCTGGAAGACCATATCAGATATACGTACTTTTCACATATGTAGAAGTTAATACCTCACCAAGAGAGAGAGAGAGGAACAAATGCGTTTGAGTGAAAATTTTTGGGTTTGCCCAAAGGCCGAAGAAGCATTCATTTTTCGTAACGATATTTCAGTGGCTCACCGTTTCATTAAACTTTCGAAATAATCACGTACCTACTCACATGATTTAGTGCCTAAATCGCCCGGGGGCCACCAAAATCTTCGACGAAAGCGCATACTCGAAAATCGAGCTCCGCGTTGACTTCCGAATTCCACTTTCTAATGATTTTTCTCGCTCAGGGTAATTAAAAAAAATAAATCGACAATTTTTTTCACATACTCCTCTTTATTCTCACGCGCGTGAAAAATGCGTATGAATTTTTTTCTCGCCCTAACATTTTCCATTATAACATCAACATAAATAAATCCTACGAAAATACAAAAAATTACTTAAACAAAAAGTATGCGTTGCTGCACAAACAGGCGAAAAGTCCACGTCCATCGAGGATACCGCGATCGGCAAAGCCATATTACCGATCCGATATTCACAGTCCCAACAGACTCGTCTCCCGTCTCCGACTCGAAGAAGGATCGTCGCTGTGAAGAAGGAAAATGATTAAAAAAAAAGGAGACGTCACAAGAAGAAGAAGAAGAGCGCAAGTGAGACGGAGGCGCAAAGTAGGCCCCTCCCTAGTGGCCCCCTCCGCGGCAGCCACGCGATACTCGGTGGCGAGTCCCACCGCGCTGGGCCCAAGGGTTCCCCCACCACAGACGCATCATCGCCACCACCACCACCAGCGCCGCCACCGCCAGGCGCTCGCGTAGCGGGCCCGCAGCGAAGAGGAGAACCCGGGGCCCACCTGTGCCCGCGCGCGGATGGACCCCGCACGCTTATCCGGTGATCCGACGACGCACAGTGTGTCCATAAGGCCCCGGAGGTACTTACGAGCGCACACGACGAGCGATCGGTCGCTCTGCCGCGCGAGGGCCCAACGCACAAGCGACAACCCAACACAGCGGAGGATATATCCCTCGTGCTCGGACGAAGAAGCGCCTCAGTCCTCGCAAACCCCGTGACCGACACGAGGCCCAAACAAGGACGGAATAGCTTTTCAACGACGACAAAGCGCCCCGATGATCCTAACGAAGAGAACGCTCCCCGGTCTCAGCCACTGAGCGCCCAGCGTTCCTCTAAAAATCGGTAGGCGGTGGGGGAAATACGAACCAAGTCCCCGAGTGAGCAACGACCAGCCAGGAGAGACAACGTGACACTGGGTTCCGAAAGAACTAAAAAGAAGAATTACGGCCCAACACCCTCGCACTCGTCCTGCGAGTCATTCACCCAATGGTCATCGACGCGACGGCACCGATCGCCGATCGTCCGCTGGCTCCTGATAACGCACTCTTCACTCTCGTTGACACTTCATTTTTCTTGTTGTTGTTGTTTTGTTGTTTTGTTTGTTTTCTTTGACAATTGTGATTCACGATATCAAACGTGTAAGTGAGATTTTTGATCGCAGAGGATTTAACCGATTCTTGTTTTGTTCGTTTGCGCAACGATCGGCGTTATCGCGAAGAGCAAATGTGCCAAGTGACGGACTGTCGCAAATACGCGTGTGTTTACCTCTACCCGTCGTCACGTGTAACTCCTCGCCACTCGTGAACCGAGCGTTTTGTTGAGAATATACGATTGTGTTGCGTTTTGTTGTGTCTCGTTCGGCAAGGACATCGAGAGGACGCGCGGGAAGATCGGCGCATTTTGGTGTTTATGGCTGTTACTTTTCATTGTGTGATTTCATCGACACGCGACACATTCGCAAATGATATTTTTTCTCGCTGCGCGGGACGGAATCCGAGGCTTTTTTGTCCGGCTCTGCATCGACGAACTTTTCATTGACTCGAGAGAATTTTTTGTTATTGCGATGTGAAAGATATTTGGTTATCCCGGGAGAAATAGATAAAGAACAAAACTGTCGAGTGCTACGATGGAATATCGCGGCGCGTGCTGACCGAACAATCGGCGCTCCGTGAATCGCAATCAACGTGCAATATAGTTTCACTTCCGTGATCAACCGACACGGATGATATTCGTCGCTCATACTTCGCAGTAGTATTACGCATCGCAACTGTACCAAGGTAAGAGACTCGATTAAATCACCTACGCTATATACCCGCGATATTATTCAACAATGACTCGCCCGGAATAACACGGACGGTCTCGGTTATCCACGCGACCGCGGGTTTTTTTGCTCTCGGGAAGGAAAACCCGCGAAGACGAGCTCGAAGATAGGATTTTTCTTCATTTTTTTCATCTTTTACCTGGGCTTTAAAAAAATATATTCTGCAAAAGACCCGCGAAAAGAGGCGTTTGTCTGCTTCTTTACGGAAGCGCACCTTAACGATCATAAAAAAATTCCCGATTAATCAATTGATACTTTGATATTTATTAACGGTACGTGAAATAAATAATAGAGTGCAATGCAGCGAAAAAATAATAAAATAATAATAATAATAATGACAAATCTATTGCGATAAATGATCGATTTAGGTGGTAACGTCGATTGGGGGAAAATCATTGAGTTCACGAGTGACAGCGGCAATTACTTAATAATAAATATTGCCATTTTGAATTAACCCTAATAACTTGAATTTTTTTAAATGATTGTCATGAAAGAAAAATCAATAAAAATAATGACAAACCGATTGCGATAAATGATCGATTTAGTTGGTAACGTCGATTGGGAGATAACGATTGAGCGAAAGTTCACGAGTGACAGCGGCAATTACTTAATTCGGTAAACGTCACGTCTCTCGGCTGGAGCGCGCTCGATTACATCTGTAACGATCTTAATGATCGCGTTACCGGCGCGCAGCTCGGCGCGCATCGATCTCTCGGTTCACGCGAATTCGATCGCACGGTCCTCGCGATCGTTTCGATGGGATTGTCGATCGGCGCGAGTTGCACTCTCGAGAACCTGCGGGCAATACGTAGTCGCGTTTGCGTTTCCTCCTGAAAGCGTCGCGATCGTGTCTCTTTGCGATTTATTCACGCAATAACGAATAGTATTATCGCATGCCTGACTACGAAACCTCGGGTGAAAGGTGCATTCAATTATATTGAGGTCGAACAATGAGATGAGACAATAACAACAATAATAATAAAAAACGAGACGTACATATATATACACACATATATATATATAGAACGGCATATATTGACGAGTGGCTTTACCGTAACGGCCACGGGACACGTAATAACACAACGTTTACTGGTGCGCGTCACGGAACGTCAAAATTTCGACAGAACGGAAGTTGCCGGCGCGCGCGCGCGCGCCAGCGGCAACCAGATCGTGACGCGTCGGTGCCCGACGAGATGAAATTGCGGCACGCTCGCTCCTCCGCTGGGTGTAGTCCCCGCGATGCCATTTCTAACGACGCCCCATAACGTTCCCCCTAAACACGTGATCTTCACCATAAAAAAAAAATTCGTTAACAAAAAAAAAAAAAAACGGTTACACGAATTTTTTTCTCACATTTCATTATCATCTTATTTGTTTATTTTTAAAAAATCCGTGTTTTTTATTTTATTTTTTTTCGATGAAACAAATAAATGAAATGTTATGTTCGAGTGTAATTGAAAGTGATTCGTTGTTGTGTAGAAAATGATCTCAACACAAAATGGCCTTTATTCCGATGAAGCTTAAAGATGGAATGTCAAATTAATTTTTTAAGACACTTTTTTAATGAAAGAATGCTAAAAATAATAACTAAATAACAGACGAAACGCTGTTTTATTAAAAATCAAAGTGGAATTAATCGATGAAAATTTGGAAAAGTGATAAAAACAATTCGCTATTGGTATTCTAATGCACAACGTGTAACGATAATTACCCTGCGTGTCGGTGCAAAGAAAAATATTAATTCGTTTCGCGATCCGGAAGGATGTGACCTACAATACACGCGTTATTAGTAAACAGAGGTGTAATTGTACGCTATAAAGTAATAGCGCCGATAAAGTGAAGATAGTTTTAGAGGCCGTTCGCCGGTTTCACGGATCACGCTTTTCAGTTCTTTCATTACGAAAATTATGTAGTAATAGCCGCCGCCTCCTCCCCCGCGCTTTTGCGCTCGTTTCATAACGCGTTCGCCCTGCCAGAGCGAGCGGTGCACACAGAGATACCCGAGCCCGGTGCACGACGATAGAAAAGGTGGAGGAGGATTAAGAGGCGAAACGTAACGAGGCCACTTCTATTCTCTTCAGCCGCGCGAGCTCCTAACGCGCTTGCGGGGCCGTTGATCCACCGTAAACCGCGCCGCAGTTTCGCGGCCGTGCAAACGTCATCATCCGATGCCAAACACAATTTCAATCAGGGTTGCAAACCTCATTCACCTAATTTCATTAACGTTCATCACACAATTGCCTTGATAATCACATTTATTCCCCACTTTATTATCATTATTATTTATTATTTCTATTTGCAATAAATAATTATTATTATTTTGAATTTTTTAAATCATACTTTATTTTGTTAATATTTTTCAACATTCACCATATAATTGCCTCAATAATCACAATAATTCCCTACAATTATCGCCCTATTTTATTATCATTATTATTTATTATTTCTATTTGCAATAAATGATTATTATTATTATTATTTCGAATTTTTTAAATCATACTTTATTTTGGTGACATTTTTTTTTTATTAAGAATTTTTGGTTATCGTTTTTGTTACTTATTTGATTTTTTTTTATTTGTTGAATCGCCGGCAGATGTTTAAAAATTGTTTGTTGATATTGAAAGGTCTGTTAATTGTGATGTTTAATCGTATTGATTGAATATTCGAGCGCAATAGCGGAATTAGTGTCGCATGAGATTTAGCCGTCGGAAACAGAAATCGGGCGGACGATGTAGATTTCCCCGCGGTTCGCAGAGGCCGCGCTACTCGGGGCGTACAAACAGCAGCCGTGCGGCTTTTTACTGCAAGTGTCGGACCGTTAATTACAATGGAGAGCGAGTCGCCCCCCCCCCAAAAAAAAAAAAAAAAAAAAAAAAAAGTTACCTGGACAGCGAGAGGCAAAGCCCCGGTTCCGTTTTCCCGAACTTTTCATTTACGGCAAAAACGCTCCATTCGTCCATAAAAACGAATTACGGTAACAGAGCGGAGCGAAAAAAATGCGGAAAAAAATGGTTGTTTTTTTAGTGCTGCGCATTCGGCACGGAAAAACGTGAAAAATTCGGGCCGACATATTTTGCTGGGTAAACAGGGTAGATATTTTCCTCGCAAATCCCGGCAAATCCCTCGCACTCTCTTAAGCCGCCGTAAAATCCAATCCGTAATTACTGCGGGTACTCCGACTGTGCGTAGAGAGTCACCATTAAACGTTCCATAAAACAGACACTGGCTATGTTTTTTATTCACTGAACTTAGGAAGAATTAAAATGATTGTAGACGAAAAAAAAAAAAAAAAACAATGTGCCGAATATTAAATTCAATTTTATTGTGTCCCGCGGGCATTTTGACAATCAGCGTATAAGAAATCAAAAAAATTTCCCACTTTTTCTCGACGATGCGTGCTCAAGTGCTGTAAAAGTCTGCTGATTATTAAAAGTCCAGACGTCTTTGCGTGTTATTATTAGTAACTCCTGTCTCAATGTATTTCTTCGCAACTTTTTACTATCTTAGAAGGTCAAGCCTGTGGCGAAGTCGCTTTGAGAAAGGAGGACGATCGCCACAGACTCGAGACGAACCGCACACTCCCACTCAACCACCTGAAGAGCATGTATTAGGCACTTGGTTTAGAAAAATAATTTTTTTTTTTTCAATCACCGAAAAGAATTTATTTCTTCCATTTCCAATTAATTTAATTTCGATTTTTTTCTCAACAAAAAAAAATTATTCCTTTAAAAAAAAATTCGATACACAAGACAATGTACTTTTCCATGGTAAAATATTTGACTTTTCTCGTTTCTGCTTTTACATCTGCCGCGTGGACGATGATCGGATCGGATCGGGTCGAGAGGAGATAACCGGTGAGTTAAGATAAAAGTAACTGGTAGCTCCGCTCGGTGACTCGGAATCCTCGGCGTGTCTCTGTTACGATTCTCACGGCTCGCTACAATCTCGCAACCGAGTAGCGACGGCTGCCACTCGGAGCTGGCAAACTTCTTCGCTCCGCTCGGGCAGATCTTCCTCGTGGCGATCTCGATCGTCGTGAACACGACGCGCATGCGGCGCTGCATTACCCATCAATCCATCATCCATTAAATAATGGAAAACCTGACTTAAAAAAAAAAAGCTCTAAAGTGAATAAAAATTGTTGAAAAAAAAAAAAAAAATTTACGGCTCAGAATTTTTTTTAAACTTAATTATTATTTATTATTATTTCCATGAAGAATTAATTCGTGATTATGTAAAATAAAATTTACTTTTTGTTTACTGCGATTGAAAATTGTTATTTATTTAATAT
This sequence comes from Clistopyga incitator, assembly GCA_947507545.1. Taxonomy (NCBI): domain Eukaryota; kingdom Metazoa; phylum Arthropoda; class Insecta; order Hymenoptera; family Ichneumonidae; genus Clistopyga; species Clistopyga incitator. Next base: position 793,103 of record OX382173.1, on the reverse strand, counting down.
TTGACAAATTAATTGCTGTTTTTTCGTGAAAAAAAAAATATATTTGCTCGATAATAATACAGTTAAAGCGTAGACGAGTCGTCATCCAACGATATATATATAGCAAAGCAGTAATGCACCTGCACCTCCTGAGCAATACGACAAGAACGGTATGAATTGCACCGGATACGCACCTGCACTGTGGCTAAGGTATTGCATCGAACGCTAGAGCTGCGGGTCCTCATAGTTGCAAGTGAAGCATACACACGTCACAGTGCAACGACAATGACGATGATAAGGAAACGATCGTCGCAAGACAACTCACGCGATGCACGTGTAGTGCATCGTGGGTTTAATGTAACGATAATTATTGATCTACTAAGCTATATGAATAAATCGGCAATAACGATTTTACTTTTTTCCTTAAAAAAAAAAAAAATTTTATGTAATAATACAGCCGATTTATTTATTTATTTTGTATTTTCAGTAATAAATTTGAATTGTTCATCGAGCAAAGTCGTAGATTTTCCAACGCTCAGACGGAGATTCGCAATTCGCGTTCGATTCGGTAGTCACGACAGTGAGATATCGGTAGCCGCGACCGAAACCGCAAGCGCGACTTCGATTGCGACATTCTTTCGGAGATAGTGCCAATAATATCCTGTTCACTCGCTGTCCTGCAGAATTTTTTTTAAATTTTCGCTCTCGCTTATCGATCCCCGATCGTTACTCCAAAGTCGAAAATGCTCAGCCGCTGTGACAAATATTGCCAAAGAATTTCCAGCGAATTGCGAATAAAATTAGAAATCCAATTCTTTTTTAAAATTATCCGTGAGAACGTAAAATGTATTAAGGAGTGATAAAAAAATACGAGAAAAAATGATGATCTTGCCGATTTTTTATTGTCGATATCCACAACATTGATTTAACAGTCGAGATTAAAACTGTCCTGTAAAATCCGTTTGACATATTATTTTTCTAAATAAATACATTCATTTGCATCGTCAATTTCAACAAATTATTTTTATAAATAAATACAGTGAATTTGGAAGTCACGAGATTAACGCCGATTTCGAACGTTTCGGCAACTCCGACGTGGAAGTTTAGGCTAAAGAATAGAATTGAAACTCTCGCGGAGGACTCTTGAGGTTCCGCGAGTCGTGGCACATGGAGCGCAGCCGGAGACGTCGTCGAGAGGAGCCACGGCGGAGAAAATAAGTGCGCATAGGTGTATATAGCCGCGTATGTGTACCGAGAATGAAAAGAGTCAACGACTGTAGGGTGTAGGTCAGGAGAGAGACACCGTTGATCAAACAGTCGATGTCTCTTCCATTAGCTCGAATTTACTTTCCCATTTAGCGATAGCTCGTCATGTATGAAAGTCTCAAAGGAGCCTCAGCATTTTGTGTGTGTGTGGGACTGTCGGATAGTGGAGTTCTATAGTTATATCCTCGTACCGCCCACCTGTAGTCCCATATGCCATCCGGTAAAAAAAAGGACTCGTCTCCTCGTCGATGAGATGGACTTTGACGTTTATGTACATGTACAACCGAAGGGTGGGAATGTGGGTCAGTATTTTAAGCTGTTCTGTCGGCTACGAAAATCGGTATTCAATAATTCTTTCCTATCAGAGGTTTTCCTAAAATGTATCGATTTGCTTTATTATTTTTTTCGTTTTATCCATAATTTTGTTATACACTTAAAATAATTCTTTCGAAAATTCCGTATTTCAAGATTATTTTCCGCCTACAATGATCGGTATTCAACAATTTATATTTTATATACGAAGTAATTTATACATTTTAGCGATTTAATTATGTAACGCGTAACATTATTTATTAATCCTACGGAAATAAGTGAAAAATAAAAGCAAACTGCCTGGATTACGATATTAAATATGACTATTAATTAAATAATATGTAACTTTCATCTACTCCACCGAAAAAAAAAAAAAAAAAATAGTACGCAGATAAAAATTGAAAGAAAAATGATCGTTAACAAAAGAGTTAAAAGCCGAGGGTGACTGTAGTGCAGGTCGGGAAGTCAGTGGCAAAGAAACGTGCGGAGAATATAAAACGAAGAAAAGAAAAAAAAGCGAAGAGGAGTTTTCCGCTCGTTGAACGTAACACGCGCCGCTTTGCCACGATTGAGCGATTCGCGGGCGAGCAAAGCGAATTGCGCAACAGCGAGCGCGAGCCCCTTTCCCTCTCCTCTCGAGCCGTCTTCTTCGCCGCGCTCTAAATGTACCTAATATCTTTTGGATCTCTCGCTCTTGCACCGATCTCGTTCGACTTGGCTGCGGCAGTGCCTCGCGATAATGACTCCCGACTATTCCGGCTCCGACTGTTGGAAAACATCGGTAGCGTGTATTCGCGCGAGCCCGACTCCGAAGAACCGCAGAAACGGCTTGTGCCGATCTTCCGTAACGCATCGGGAATTTCGCTCAGGCGCGGTTCATTTTCCGTCGCGGTCCATCGCGCTCCCTACCGATTTTATCATTCCCCGCGCGCTCCTACCGATCCTTTACGAAATTTACCCCGTTATCCCCGAATCTCTCACTGATCGTTAATCCGATTTTCCTTTTTTTTTGCAGATGAATCAGCAGTGCAAAGTTTGCGGAGAGCCAGCGGCCGGTTTTCACTTCGGTGCCTTCACTTGCGAGGGTTGCAAGGTCAGTGTCATTAAAAACACAAAAAAAAAAATTAATCAGTCATAAATAAATAATTTAGTCGTTAAATAACAAAATCACCCAATTCCGAATTAATTCATTTCGACACATTAGTCATAGATAAAGATTACAATAAATATCCATTCAACCGATTCAATAAAAATAAAAAAATAAAATTCAAAACATAAATAATTTTTTTTTAAATCGAACACTGAATTTTAGTATAGAATTTTTGCAATAGATTAGCTAATTTTTATTTTAAAAAATCGTCATCAATTAAGTTAATTTTTATTTTGATAATTGTTAAACCGGCAAGTCGCTGCTAATGTCAAATACGTTAGTTTATTCGTCTATTGTGACTAATAAAAATATAAACACGTGAGGTAGGTGATGGTTCGAGCGCAGGTGAAGCGCGGGGATGTATACGGCGGCCTATCCAGCGGCTAATAGCCAGCGATCGGCAGAGCACGGAGATAGGTGTACAGCGATGCGGTAATGTTAATGGTACTGGTAATGGTAGACGGGCGGAACGGGCCGGGACTTGGAAGCGTGGCGGCGTATGGCAGGGAGTGCGGCGGCGACGAAGGCGAAGGGGCAAGGGGAAGGTGACATGCTACGATGGGCCTGAAAACGAAAATAACGAAACGAAACAATGTCGCGGTTGCGCAATCGTTAACTAGGGCGGAAACAATTGTGGCGGGCAAGTGCGTCGCGTCGCCGGAAGAGTGAAAGAACAAAAAGGAGAGCAGGTACCTTTTCGGCGCGTAGCTCCTCGCAAACCCCATACGCAGGTATGCCAAAGGCGTGACGGAGAAGGGCTTGAGCCCTTTCGCGTAAATATCGACACGTGACCCTATAAAAACTTTGACCCTCGAGACAATATTCGCTCGCCCCGATATTTAGGGTAACAATTGAAAACCATAAAAATTCTTCCGAAAGGAAAAATTCCAAATTTACTGGCGAAAGTGCAAAACATAATTCGCCGGCGAAGGTTCAAACTTCATTTTCTACCTTCAATTCGTACATTATTTTCCATCTAAATTTACAACTACTGTAAAAAACAAAAAATCCAGACTGCAGCGACAACAAATGTTCTTATCCATGAGTAGCCGGTATTAATTAACATCCGAACCTAAGACTAAAGCGTAAAAAAAAAAAAAAAAGTATAAACAAAAAATCCCGGCTGCAAGCGACAACAAATGTTCTTATCCATGAGTAGCCGGTATTAATTAACATCCGAACCTAAGACTAAAGCGTAAAAAAAAAAAAAAAAGTATAAAGAAAAAACCCCGTCTGCAGCGATAACAAATGTTCTTATCCACGAGTAGTTGGTACACACGGAGAATTCGAGGATATTTCTTCATTGTTGGGTGTCCCAAGTGACCATACGAGAGAGACGATCTCGTGGCCGAATGTCGTGCCGGTTGTGACGTCTCGGGCCTATTGCGCGGGTGTCCCGGATAAAGGAGAAGACGAAAAGAGTGTGTTGCTGTGAGTGGGGCTGGGGGGAGGCGACAGGGAGCTCCGCATGGGCACCTGCGCGCACGCTGCGCTCTTTTTCGCTTGCGTAACGAGAGCGGGCTCCTAGCAGTGCCCGGGACGAGCGTATACACCGTAATGGTGGTATTTTCTCGATTGTGTCATAGAGAGCTCGCTGGTGCGCTACCGAAGACCCCGTTGTCGATGTCGTTGTCGTCTTCGTCGCAGTCCTGTGCACCCGTGGTCACAGACCGACGCTAGACATTACGCGACAACTACGATGCACACATACATACAATGTTTTACAAGCATTTTCTATGGCACATATGCACATATATATGTACGTACGTACGTACGTATATGTATTGTGTATATGAGGACGAGGGAGTAAGTTGGAGGGGGGAGACGAGGTCGACGGCGTTGCATACGCAAGTAGAACGGCGTTGATGCGGCTGCGATTGCGAATCGTACGTTTTCCGTTCTCGCTATGCGTGCCTATATTACACGTGAATACGTGTGTAAGCGCAAGAGCGAAGGGGAGGCGGGGGATCCGCGCGCATCGGGCCCACTGGGCCGCAGGAAGAGCTCGTTTTCACGACAAACCAAGTGGAAACTCTTGATAAATGTATAATATCGTTTTTACGATGCAATCCGCTCGTCGACGAGCGCACCGTCGGCTTCCAAACGGACTAACTTTATTTTCTCGTTTACCTTTTTTTTCAATGCAAATTCAACGCAATCGTCGTAATTTCTTCATTTGAATCTGAAGCATGTGCGGAATTAACTGTGGACATCTTCGTCGTGTTTCAGCAGAAGCAACCATCATTTTTCGTCCACTTCGTTACGCCGTCAAACCCAACAAAAAAATCGGCGGAAAAAACATAATTTTTCGTCCACTTCGTTACGCCATCAAACCCGTTGAAAAATCGGCGGCGCCCGAAAAAAAAAAAAAAATCAACGATGGAATTTGTGAAACACCATTCCACACAAGTAATAACCAACGAGAGTCGTCTAATTCGTGTCTAGGTGACTGCTCTTCAGGTATACCTCAGCGGAAAAACCATAATTTTTCATCCACTTCGTTACGTTTCGAAATTCACCACCAAACCCCTTGAAAAATCCGCGAGGCCCGAAAAAAAAAAAAATCAACGATGGAATTCCTAAAACACCATTCCACACAAGTATTAACCAACGAGAGCCGTCTAATTCGTGTCTAGGTGATTGCTCTTCAGGTACACCTCGGCTGATATTCAATTTCTTTCGAAACTCATCATCTTATTCGGCTAATCTTCGGGTTAACCCACATCTCGTTAACTCGAAATCTTTGCAATCCACAGTAACAACAACAACGACGACGATAATAACGATAATAATAATTATAATAACGACAGAACATTGCATTAGCGTACACGCGAGTGTATTGTTGCTATTAAAGTGTATTTCCACTGTATACAGTAACATATTTCCTCTGCGGAGGAGAACGATGGGCCGGGGGGGGGGGGGGGGGGGGGGGGAGGCTCGCTTATTTAGATCCCCTGTTCGCGGTGCGCGTTTCTCTCATTGCGCTTCCATTTCTATTGTCTCGTCGTCGCGCGACCGTGTCCCTCTTAACCGAGAAAACGAAACTGCAATTACTTTTGTTTATGGCGTGCCGCTCGCACGCCAATTTGTACCTCGCGGCCCCTGAGCGGCTCATGCCACTGACTCTATCCTCTAATCTCAGTCTCTTTCTTTTCACTCTTGCACTTGGCTCTCGCGGCGACACACACACACACAAGAGCAACCGGTCTCGTCTGGTCGGTGTGTTGGAATCGGAGTCGGCGTTTCACCATTTGGACAATTAGCCACGAGCTCAGTAGGCCGCACGCGCCTTGGACGCCCGCGTTTTGTCTCCGCACAGGTAGAGGAGGCTCCCCTTATTTTTCCCTCGCCCTCCCCCCGCTCCCCGCTTAACAACACTCGCACTCTCGATGAATGAGACAATGAGGTATCACGCCCGCGATTACCGTAACGCCACCCGCAAACAGTGTCCACCCGTTACGACTATTACGTACGTTACATAGTTGGAGACTTTAAAGAGGAAAGCACTCGGCGAAACGCACTCGCACTTGGTCGAGATGTTATATATGCTGATGGTTTATCGCTCGTAACTCGTTACGGTGTCGATTTTTCTCCTTTTCCTTTCTCGCGATTAGCTAGAACCACCGATTACCACTTGTTGCTGTGTATCGATCGTCAATGGCGTTCAATAGTCATGGGAATTGTCATGGTATCGAGGAAACGTTTGGAATATCGTTTCGGACGATATGAGAGCATGCGAAGAGAGCTGTGCAGTATTGACGAAGATCTGACGATTAAAATGCGTTTGTTTTGTTGCAGTCCTTCTTCGGGAGATCGTACAACAACCTGAGCAGCATATCCGAGTGCAAGAACGGTGGAGAATGCGTCATCAACAAGAAGAACCGAACGGCCTGCAAGGCCTGCCGTTTGCGGAAGTGTCTGCTGGTGGGAATGTCAAAATCGGGCTCGCGGTACGGCAGGAGGTCCAACTGGTTCAAGATCCACTGTCTCCTCCAGGAGCAGCAGCAGCAGCAGCAACAACAGCACCAACATCAACAGCAGCAGCAACAGCAGCAGCATCATCATCATCATCAGAGCCACGGAAACCATCAAAGACACCAATTGCAGCATCCGCAGCTGCAGCAACAGCAACAGGCGAACCCAACGAGCCCACCAATGGGCATTCACGGTGGTCAGCAGCGGAACAAGGAGGACGTGCTCATGCTAGGCCTCGACGACTACAAGAATTCGACTTCGCCGAGCATAAGCTCACCGGAGTCTCACAACAGCGACAGTTCCGTCGAGGTATCCGAGAGGAGAGCAGCCTTCGGTCTCCATCCTGGATTCAGGCCCCTGCATCCCGCCCATTTGCATCCCCACGGTGAACTTTCCGCTCTGAGCAAGGAAATGATGAGTCTGCCTCTAGGTTTTCATCTGGGCGGCATGTCTCTCATTCCCCCGGCGTTTCTTCCGCCCCCGAGCCTCACGATGTTCTCTCCCTACCATTTGTACGGTGGTCCTCATGGTTCGAGTCATCCAGGCCTCATGACCAATCACCCAAATTCAGCTCCGAGGTGTTCACCGATCGGCAGCAGCAACAGCACGACCACCGGCGTCATTCCCTCCAACAATGTGGACATCAACGACGTCTGCGCCAATAATAACAACAACAACAATAACAATAACAACAACAACAACAGACACACGAGGAATCTCGAGAGATCCGATTCCTCGCCAATCCGGGAACCCACGGATACGTGCAACAAGCGTTTTTACCTTGACGCAGTCCTCAAGAGTCAGCGGACACCAACGTTGCGTTCACCGGCGTCGAGCAAGACTCGATCCGAGGAAAATTCGCCGAGAGAAAGCCCCGAGAGGGACGTCGACTGCGTCCCACCTCAGGACAATCCCATTGATCTGTCCATGAAGTCCAATTTGACGGTTAACAGCGAGGACAGCGATGACGATGAGGATGTCGACATGGAGGATCACGAGAGCGATCGCGACAGTCCACCGCTTAAAAGAAGGCCCATAGATCTCACCACGAGATCGTAACCAGTTTGGATCGCCGAAGGAATGTCGAATTAGTCGAATTATCTCGAGTGTTACACGGAGCTTATTACGCCACTCTGGTAGGGAATACCCGAAGAAAGGCATGATGTCACGTTGGCAATCAATGCCAGGAGGCGGTTTTGTATTGATGCACTCGCGCGAGCGGGGGAAATGTTAGACCGCACCGATTTGCCAAGCCGAACCGATTCCTCATTAATGGATGCGCCGTCGATCGGCCGCTGCAATCGAAGCTGAGACACGTGAAGAGGAAGATGAAGAAGAGGTAAGCAAGGAGAAGGGCGCATCTCCGGCTGCCAGCGAAGAAGATCCAATTACTCGTGGAGCTCGAGCGCGGAATAAGATCCAACTGGTTTGTTGGGAGGCCCTCATACGGCGAGTGCCTCATCTTCCATCGGTAATCGATTCGAATTATCGACTCGTCCGCGGCTTAATTAACGAGCCCCGTTCCCGTCGCTGGTCCTTCCTCGCGGACCCTCGAGCAGGCCCTGAGGAGGGGGCAACACGAGATAAACACGTCAACGCGTGCGGCGAATCCTATCCTCTCTCTCTCTCTCTCTACATGCGACTTGTATGTCCTGCTGTCCAGATGCTGTCCGTGTCCTGTGTGGGCATGCGTGTAATGTGGCGCCACTGTCGGCAGAGGGGGCAAACGTGTTACGGACGTGTTCACAAATGGCCGGACACGTGTCCGCGAGAGAGTTTCGCGTCCCCGGCAATGGCCAGGCTTTATCTTACAGGACTTCGATGTCTGCCAATGTTGGGCGCCTTCATTGACCATCAATTCGCCACCTTCAACACCTCAAGTGGCTTCTTCGGTATCCTACGAGCTTCTCGGAAATTATAAATACATAAACGTTCGCTGGCAGAGTGTTTAATTGGATTATCATTTTTTGGATATTCAGATTTAGGGGGTCTAAGCTTTGTCACGCTGTGGACAATACTCGAAATGTCTAAATGTCTGGAATCTGTAAACGTGTGCGAATGTCGGTGCCGCTATGTGTACGTGCGTATTGTGTGGCGCCACTGTTGACACAGGGCTAAAACGTGTTCACATATGTTCGGGCACGTATCGGCAAAGGAGATTCGCGTCCCCGGCAATGGACAGGCTTTATCTTACAAGACTTCGATGCCTGCCAATGTTGGGTGCCTTCATTGACCATCAATTCACCACCTTCAACACCTCAAGTGGCTTCTTCGGTATCCTACAAGCTTCTCGGAAATTATAAATACATAAACGTTCGCTGGCAGAGTGTTTAATTGGATTATCATTTTTTGGATATTCAGATTTCGGGGGTCTAAGCTTTGTCACGCTGTGGACAATACGCTGAATGTCTGAAATCTCTAAACGCGTACAAATGTCGGTGCTGCTGATGACACAGGGGGAAAACGTGTTACAAACGTGTTCACATATGTTCGGACACGTATCGGCAAAGAAGATTCGCGTCCCCGGCAATGGCCAGGCTTTATCTTACAAGACTTCGATGCCTGCCAATGTTGGGCGCCTTCATTGACCATCAATTCACCACCTTCAACACCTCAAGTGGCTTCTTCGGTATCCTACAAGCTTCTCGGAAATTATAAATACATAAACGTTCGCTGGCAGAATGTTTAATTGGATTATCATTTTTTGAATATTCAGATTTCGGGGGTCTAAGCTTTGTCACGCTGTCGACAATACGCTGAACGTCTAAAATCTCTAAACGTGTACAAATGTCGGTGCTGCTGTTGACACAGGGGGAAAACGTGTTCACATATGTTCGGACACGTATCGGCAAAGGAGATTCGCGTCCCCGGCAATGGCCAGGCTTTATCTTACAAGACTTCGATGCCTGCCAATGTTGTATGCCTTAATCGACGAGCACATTCGAAGCCTCGAGAGGCTTTATTGATTTTGTCCAATGGATATCGATCAAATCAAATGGGCGGCAACGTGGTTCAGAACAAAAATCCAAGCGAATTTGCAGGCTTCATGGGAATGAGGATCGAACTTGACGAGTTCGGTGGGAAAACATTGGTAATCAGGCCTTGAGTTTTCTCGGGATTTGAGATCCCATGCTCCACGCACAATAGTTTATCAACCGCGCGTTATCCTCCACGACAAGAAGTCGTCTTGCCGAACACGGGTTTGCTCTTAAGCGCCAGAAACGATATAATACACCAACGAACTTGCTTTGCGATTGGCAACCCAGACTCGAAAATCCGGTGCTAATGTGGATCATGTTGATTTCCTTTTTTTTTCGAACCGCGACGTACGTTAAGGGGATCAGCTTTTTTGTAAGCCGTTTGCAAGGTCGAATCAACGATCTTCGAATTAAATCGGAGCCTCCGTTTGTGATCCTAAATTAAACTTAATATTAATACGGAATTAGGATACTAAAGTAATTAATTTAATGACACGACAGATGACAACGAAAGAAAAACTGAATTTCTTGAGGAAATTATTAATCGACGGACAAAAATGTTGCGGAATTAGATTTAATGGATTTTGAATGTACATATGACGTTTTTATGTATATGTAGTACATACAAACATGTATATTGATTGTATGGATAAAAATCGGTGCCCTGCTTAATTTTAAAAAAAAAAATTTCATTGCTGCGACGTTGTTCATGATAACATGCATTTCGAGGGTAGAAAATCGATAGTCAATAAATAGGCCAGTATTGCAATTGACGCCATGTATGTATGAGTTAGATCGTTATTTTTAGTAGCAAACTTCTCATTTGGCACTTCACTCGCGGAGTCAGATTTGTATATATATATATTAGATTTATAAAAAAAAATTTTTAATCACACACACACACACATTGAATGAAGGGTGGTAATGAGAAATTGGCGAGAGTGGGATCAAGGCCAGTAGCAAGTATTTCTTGTAAATAAATTTAGCCGTAAGGACGCAGTTATATATAGAATATATATATCTATGAAATATAAACATAGTATTTTTTAAATCGTCTTAACGAATTCCCATTAGAAATTGATCGTTTATTTTCTATGATATGGAATTATGTATTATCATCGAATGTCCAAAGGTCCGTTTGTCGTAAACGCGATGCACCTTTCTTCTTATTTTGTCACTCTCGTTTTAAGGTGAGATTTCAGCTGTGCAATAATCATCAATCACCACAAATTACTCACAGAAATATAGTCGATTAAGATTTTTCTCGAAATACACTACGACTGAAAAGTCGAAATCTATCTCTAAATATTTGTTAACTCCATTATTACAACCCTTTTTTATATCCTCTTTAATCTGCATCGCCATGTATGGCATTCTCCGTCAAAGAATTTTTTTTTTCTAATTCCCTTTGGGAAATCCAAAATTTTAAAAAACGCTGAATTTTAATTTTCGAAAATTGTCAATTACAAAAACGAAAAATACCGCATTAAAAATCATTTTTAATCTTTACGGCACCGCTAAAATTAAACTGACCTCAAAAACGCGTCAAGATTAAAACAAAACCAATATTTTTTTATAGGTAAAAAAAATAAAATAAAAAAAATTGTTTATTATTATAACATCCTAGTACAGTAAAGTCACAGAACGAAAGACGTTCGCGGTCTAGGAGATTATCGTACCAACGCGAAAATACGAGGGTTGCGTGTGAACCCGAAGCAAAGGTTGCAAGCATAAATAGGTAATATAATGAATCCGGTACAGTATACAAGGATGGTTGCAGTAACTCATATAATGCCGAGAAAGGCCGCACGAGCGAGCATGAATATTCAGCGTACACGTTGTACCGTATATACGTGGAAGATATAAATTCAGTTGGCCGGGCACTCGAGAGATGTGTACACACCCCCGAGAACCGCGCGACTTGGTCCAGCAGCGGCAGCTAAACGCAAAAACGAATAAACGATTCGAGCTCAAATATCAATTAGTCCGGACAAGCGCGAGCTAACAGCAATGTACTTTAGCCTCCTATACCACTGTGTCCACCTTATATCACTTGCCTGTGGTCGACCTCGGTGGATATAAGGTGGAAATTATCTCGTCGAGATGAAGAACGTGATTGAGTGCAGGACAATAAAATTTTTTTATATTCAATGTGACAAAAAGAGTCGAATATTCTTGAAAAAAAATTGTATTCATCGATTTAAATATTCACTTGAGTTAATATTTTTAAAATTTTTTGCACCTAAAAATAGCTTATCGATAAAATTATTTCTAGAAGAAAAATCCGTCGGATTGGAGTAAATTAAATTTTAAGCACAAATGTGTCTGGTGGCCACATTTCTCACATCCATTAAACCGCATTGGTCCCTTTAAACGAAAATTATGTCCTCATATACATTTTGAACAGTTATAGTGCGTATATATATCACGAGTTTCGTTTTAATTTCTTCTTATCTCTTATTTTATCGTTTTTTTCAACATCTCGGAGCAAATTCCGTGTCCGTTTCCCCCTAAGCTCGCGTTTCCAGGGCCTCGAGCAGCAGCAACAGTTCGCCGACTCTATGTGATCGTCATCGGTACAGGAACCTTGTGTGTGTGCGCCTTCTTCTTCTTCTTCTTCTTCTTCTTGGTCAGCTTGACGGTGTTGGTGGTAGCGTGCACAGCGCGTTGTGCCAGCATTGAAAATTTATGTGGGCCCGGTTACAAGTGGGCCGCATTCCCCGGACGCGTTTCGACTCCTACCTCGACTATTACTTATCAATTAAACCGATTTATAGGCCCTAAAGGCGTCGCGGTGCAGTCCGGGGGTTCCCCGCGACTCGCCTACTTCTCTTGTCCCTGAAGCCGTTTCGAAATTGCCACGAAATTACAACGCGACCTGAGCGGCCACCAATACCATCCGCGCGGCATGCTACAATTTATTTCGGGCATAGAATTTAAATGCGTTTCTCGCTGAGCGAACATCGCCTCGCCCGATTATCCACCGGACAAATAGAGTCCGTTGTGATATTTTGAATATATACGTGTGTACGTTTATTTATACCCTTAAATCTACCAGATACTCGACTAACTTGGCAACATTTTTTTCGGCCTCCTCAATATTTTTTATATATTCAATATCGCAAACACTAAAAGACATTAATAAATTCCGAAGAATTTTATTATTCAACCGAGATTCATTTCGTTATGGACAAAACAATTTTCCCGAATTGTACAATTTTTGAATTCCACACACAACTTAATTTCGGGCTTTCACGTTTCTGTGATTGTTTTGTACTCAATGCTGTGAAAATTACAAAAAAATACATGCGTTCGATGGGCTAAAAAAGCCACTTTATCGCTAATTACTTAAATCACGACACACGAAAGAACAATTATTATCATCCTATCAGATAAGAAATAATATTCCGATAAACTATATAGCAGCATTGCACAATTGCGTAATGATTCTAAGCATTGAAATCTGACGTTTAGCGTCATTCGTGATAATCAGGACGTATGATCTTTATGATCTAGAATTTCGGAGCGTTTTTGCAACAAAACCATCGACAGCTTAACGATCAATTAAAAAAAAATATATATATATAATGAACCTTCCTAAATTTTTTTTTTGTTATTGCAACATTAGACAAGGTTCTGAAATGATTTCGCTCAAATCGTAATGTCGATGATCCAAATGATTTTGTCGCTGCGACGTTTCCGATATTCACGCGATTATTATTATTATTTACAGTATGGCACGGTTGTGATTTTGCAAATCAGTCTTGAATGGTTCAGCCTTTGCACTGGTTTTGGGTACCGGATGACTCGGCGTGAAGACTTCGTAATCGATTACGGAAAAGTGATAATCGCCCATTAAGACGGTATTGGAGGCGTGTTCGCCGTCGTAACTGTGGGGAAGATTGCTGTAACTCTCCATGTTGACGTTGCAGTTGTTGGCAATGAGCAAATCTGCACCTGCTCCAAATATTGGCCCAATGCTGTCAACGAAAACGTAAGTGAGTCATTGCAATTTAAAGGAACGACTTTTTAATTATATTTGTTAAAAAAAAAAAAATGTTAAGGGAACAGAAAAAAAGAAAATCTTACTCCGGATGGTAACAAATGGCGAAGGGCTTCTTCACGATGTCGTATTTCGTAGGCGGCACGTCTTGATTGTTCGTCAGAGTAAATAGAAAGGCTTTTTCCGAGGAGATGTAGTGGCCTTTGGCATTCGTCTTGCCCCAGGGGACGTCGCTGAAACCTCCGCATATTTCACCACGGGCTCCCTGAAAATATCGTGAAATCAGGTTGACATCGGCGCTGATTACCAGCGCGTAAATAGCGGCTATGCTATAATGATGGAAACGAAAGTGAACTGTGACGCACCAATGCTACGACATAAGTTGGGCAAACCCCGTCGCAATGACGGTGAAACGCCGCCGCTGAGTATCCGTGACTGGAGGCCCTGAGTATTCGTAAAATTGAAATTTCGATTTCATTATAAATAAACAATAATGAGAAAACAAGACAGAGAAGAGAAAATAAAAGTAGACTGGGTTGTCATTGGCAATTGGCTGACAAATTACTTATTAACTTCTAAAAAACTTCATTTTTATTTGTTTCATTCATTCTTTTTAAGGAGCCAAGAATTTTCTAATTTGCAAAAGTTAAGAAAATAAGGAAATAATTTTTTTTAAATATTTTGTGAAGTATAGTATATTATTTATCCCATAAATTGTCAATAAAAAAATTAAAAATAGTTCAGTGTTACTGCACCTGTAAACTAAACGCCAACTTTGCTTCGGTGATCCGTACCACTGATTCAGCAAACGCTGGAAACCCGTTTTATCCCGAGAGAGAATTTGCGATCCGGGGAAAAGAAACGGACTGACCCTCGGCTGTAATCGCTTGTCGGAACAGATCTCTGAGTACTTGTTCGGTAAAGCTGCGTACCTGTACCTGGAGCAACATTCAATTATTACCCTTAAAATTACGTACGAATTACAATTACAATTTTTTTTTTTTTTTTTCACTAAAAAAAAATTATTAATTTAATTTTTTTTAAATCTATGATTTCATTTCCGCTTCCGGATTCATCTTGATCGCACCTTTCCAAGGACAGTTCAATCGGCACGGCTCCGGTCGGTTCCACTTCCTCAGCAAATACCTGACTGTCGATGAGAAGAAGCCGAACGTGATTTATAACACCAGCCAAATGTTGACAAACTCGTGCTCGTTCCTCTTCGGTCCAGTGTTGAGTCGGCTGTGTAACGCCTGCCTATGATAATCGATCAGTCAATTAATTCATCCGCATTCGGAGTCGATAATTCATTAATTTCCCCACTGATAAAATACCTGATACTTGGCCCAATTCAACACCGCCCTCCACACGTCCTCTTCCTCAAGGCCAAGATAGTCCGAAGAAATCAATTTAACGAGCGCATCTTTAGGGAGATTGCAGAACGCCGTCGTTTTCACCGTGTCGACTGCATTGTCACCGATGAAGGAGAAGCATCGCTCGATGAACGAGGAACAAGCGCCTTTTCCGCCTACCGAATTATAAATATTTCGCTAAAATATAATAACATTGGAATCCATAAACATTTTGACCTACTTAATCGCCAACTAAATTCAAATCCAAACCTAACTCCTCTTCTAATTAGTCCTAATTTTATTATTGATTACAAATTTTTTTTATTATCATAATCATAACAGTAACAACATAGTCTTTTATTTTTTTAATCCTGAATAGTACAATAAAATAAACGAGCAATTTAATAAAAAAGGGTTGTGGAGGGTAAATAAATAAATAAATAAAAGTCCAGTATGAAGATCTTACAGATTTAATGATGTTTTGTTTATCAGTTACTCCGACGCGTACATTAATACATACAGAAGAGTGCGGTCGTAAAAAATTGGTGAAAAGAAATACAATGCAAACTGAAAAATGGAGTCCACAGGTTTTCCATGTTACGCACTTGAAGTACGAGTCTCCCGTTCGTATACATTGTTCAGTGCGCAGCACATCCGCAGCTGTGGACTGAATTTTCATCGTGGAATGATCTTCCGAGTGCTGAGCTGCGTCGAGGTCCTGGATTACGTGTTAACCCAGCGAACGGGTCGTTTTAATTGGAGTCCGCAGACGCTCGATGACAATTGCGTCTCCATTAGCTTCTGTGCCTTTGTAAATTGTCCAAAACGCACTGATGAGGTCGCGGACAAAAATCACTGTTCAAATCCGAGCGCAATTGTCTTGGGAGATTATGTTGATGTTTTTATGCTTTCTTCTTCTTAATGTCAAACTAATTCGCTCCGGGATTCGTGTTTTGTACGAGAATTATGTTGTCACCCTTAAGCATGATGCGCCCGAGCGTCTTCCGGTTCTTCGTCTTCATGTGGTATTCCTCAGCATCGTCCTCATGTGGTATTCCTCAACTATCGCATCTCCATTAGCTTCTGTGCCTTTATTAAATTGTCCGGTGTTGTCCGAAACGCACTCAGGAGGTCGTGGACAAAAATCACGGTTCAAATCCGAGCGCAATTGTCTTTGGAGGTTATGTTGATGTTTTTTATCTTTTTCTTCTTCTTAACGTAAAACTAATTCGCTCCGGGATTCGTGTTTTGTATGAGAGTTATGTTGTCACCCTTAAGCATGATGCGCCCGAGCGTCTTCCGGTTCTTCGTCTTCATGTGGTATTCCTCAGCGTCGTCCAGTACGAGATTCATGTACTCGTCGAAGCCGACGATGTGTCCCTCGATTCGAAGGTTAACGTTCTCGAAGAGCCACACTTGAACCCTCGAGCGATTCTGCAGGTATCGGAATATGAGGTTGATGGGCTGCACCATCACCTTCTGCACCTTCTGCGGACCCTTGTACGACATTTTTCCACGATTTATTTATTCTTCCCTCGTTCACGTTTTGTCTATCGTCGCTCTGTCGTTCGCGGCGAACGCGTGAAATCGTTGCGCGATCGTGAATGCCGGGAATATGGCGTCGCGTGGCGTTTCGCGGAACTAACACCTCCCGCCATCTGCCGGACGAAACCTCAACCCGAACGCGGAGAGTCGATAAGAATGCTCGACAGTCGGTAAAACAGAATTTACGTAAAACGAAGAGATAATATATCTGTTTCACACAAGAGTTTTTGAAAATACGCAAATTTTATTTGAGGTTAGTTTTGGGAATATGGAATAAGTGGAATTTCGAGGAACTTTTCACGCCTCCTGGTGGGCGATTTCTCGAACTGTTTGCACGTCGTCGATAACGACGCAGTCGATAAAACAGATTTCGGGGGAGAGTAGGTATTTGATGGGGTTTTATATCGACGCGAATATTCGTAACGCTTCATTCTGAAGTTGTAAGATGGCGTTGCAGTCTTTGACGAAGATTGTGCGCCTGGGAATTTATATTTTATTTTGTTTTCAATTTTGATAAGATCCTGAATAAAAAGATTGTGTGTTGAGTATTCCTAAATTTTTTTTAATGCGTATCATTCGATCCTGAATTGATATTTGAATGATCAACGAAATTGAAATTGTAATTTACATTTTTCATTGATCATCGAACACCGCCAAGAGAATAAATGTTACAGAAATTTAGTAAATAACATAAGAAAAAAAAAATATCAACCCCCATAACCGGAAGGTATTATCACCGCACGGAGATCCAGGTATAATACTGGATAAAATCTCCCCTTTGCATGTTTCGTGGACCCTAAAAAACGCGACTCGATGGAGTCGCGGTGGGGGGAGCGAGTAGAAATTAAAATAATGAAGATTGATCGTGCACCGAGAATGACATTTTTTACGGGCCACGTGGTTTTCTTGTTGCTTTTCCCCTTGGTCCGTCTGCCCGCTCATCCCTTTGTCAGTTTCATTTATTAATTAATATTTATGTTCTCTCACAATAATCATTAGTTACTACCTTTCTCCCTTTCCCTTTCCCTTTCCTTTTTTTTTTGCTTTTCAGATTCATCATCTCATTCAAAAAAATTACGTTCAAAAAATTCTGCAATCTTTTCACATGTATGCACACTTTTATGCATATAAAATTATGTTGAGCCGAAAAAAAAAGTTTGATAAAAACAGCGAAGAAATCAAAACCTAAGTAAAAAAAAAACTCTTTACAAGAAGAGGAAGAGAAGCAGAAAGAAATCTGGAGAAATAACTGCGCTTATATATATATATATATCTCTGTTCCGGTTCCTGTCTGCACCATTTGTGAATACATTTCTTCTTTCGAAGATACAAGAAGCGACAAAACATTGCGAACAATGGTAGTTTACGCAGATGTAGCAACACAATAACCGGGTAAAAGTACGAAGTGCTACGGAATACCCTAAAAGTTTGAACGGTCTGTCCACCGGGCATAAACTTTGTGCTACTATCTGTCCCGAACTGTTTCAAAGTGTAGAAGGCATCGACTCGAAAGCACTAGTCCTCCGGAACCCCGAGAATTCAACCTCCTTCTCCACCCCCCCCCCCCGCCTCCCTCTCTGTGGTTATCCAGGCTCCGATTTCCTCTCTTCCTCGTGGAAACTTACCTAAAACTCTCTCTTGTGCATCAAGAGCTGCTGTCAAAAGGGCACAGGCGTTCCCGGGACTCAGAGTCGAAGACACGTGTTCTTCGCAGCTTCTCCATAGCTCCTCGACACCGAGTTCCTGGGCGAGACCCAACATCTCGAAGATACCGCTGTCCTGTAGCATTATCTGCAACCAGGTTTTTTATTATTCTCATGCGCAATATTTTTTGCATTTTTTTTTTTGTCATTTGCATACGCAATATTTTTTAAACATTTTTTTGTCATTTTCATACGCAATATTTTTTACTGTTTTTGTCATTTGCATACGCAATATTTTTTACTTTTTTTGTCATTTTCCTACGCAATATTTTTTACATTTTTATATCATGTACTCTTTTTTTCTTTCAATATAAAAAAAAAATTCGTACAGGCGCATCGCGTTAAAAAAAAATAAATATTTTTCAAAGTTTCTAAAAATCTTCTCAATATTTAATCGTATATGAAACACTGAGAAACAGTGTTTATATATGTACCATTTTATCAGAGGTGTGATTGAATATTAAAAATTACAAAAAGCTTGTAAAATCCCACAAATTTCTTACCTTGCCGGTGTACACGTAGTGTATAAATTGCCTGAACGTTTCCGGATGCGCATGTGGCATTCTTACCGGTGTTGGATTTCCGGCAGTGCCGATTCGCTTCGCAGCAGTGAAATTCTTGCATCTGCAACGAAATTAATATTCTTCAGATAGAGCAAACAATTTTATCCACGATAATCGATCATTTTTTCAGTCAACAATTTTTTTTTTTCTGAGAGCATTTCAGAGATTTATAACGGAACATATTTTCCGGAGAAATAAAAATAAAATAAAAAATATATAAATTTGCCGATCGAATGAATGAAAATTTCATAAAATGAGGAAGGAAGTGCGTGAGTTGATACAAATAAAGGAAGCCTTTGTGGGCCACAGACAATTCATTCTTTTCCTCAGGGTTCGTGTTCTTTCTTTGAACGTGACCGTGCCGAGTATCGCACCGTAGTATTATTATACATATATAGCAGTGTATGCACTGTAATATGCACTATATGTGCATAGGCTCTCCGGTAACGAACACTCGAAACGCTTTGGGCGACGGGGCGAAGGATTCGCGTAGTGCGCTACAGACGAAGATGCACTTTATCATATGGTACATGGTACATAGTGGACGCACACCACGAAGAGACCAGACACACGCACCTCTCCCGACTCGTGAGCCTCTCGCTCACTCTTTTGTCGCACAAAAGAGCTTAATTGACTTCGTCAGGAAGCTTCTGGGCAACCAGGGGAGAATACGTAACTAACATACGTGGAGTGCTAGTCCGTCTAGGCGGAACGTAGTGAGCGTTTGGCCCTACAAATTAATAGAACCTACGACCTACGAATTTTTGTCTCTCCTCCAATGCGAAGAGTGCGACTTTTCGATCGCATCCAACATCCGCACACACACGGGACTTTTTTTTTTTTTTTAGTGCGATAGACACGAGTCCTCAGTTGGATTTAATGATTGATCACGCGAAGAGAAAAATCAAAGGGTCGTTAAATATCCGGTGGGATTTTTTATTTTTTAATCAAAGAAGCAGATTTATTTGAAATATTTTCACGTGTCGCGATGATGCTTCAATTTAATTAAATCGAAGCTTTCGTTCGGATCGCACATACGAAGCATCCTTAAGACTAATTGCCAACGCAGTTCATTTCCGGCTTTGAAGCGACCCGCTTTTTTTTAATCGTCTCTGTCTTTGCTTTAATATGTTTTTTTTGTCTCACAAGTAAAACGAAACGTGAATTTCGCACGGAGTTTCGGAAAAAAAGACACTGCAACCCGAAGCATTTTTCCACGAGGAACTAGAACCTAAGCCTGCGCGGTTGCCCTTTTTAATGAGATGAAAGCTCGCGAAGGATCCTACCTAGAAACAAAAACGATGCAAAGAATCTCAAACGCGGATACGTTCGGCCAGCCGCAAGCTCGAAACCTCCACAAAGGACGACTACGTCGTTTAGTCCCTTTATTCGCCTTCCGAGTGTCCCTAGCTCGATGCACTCGGCGATTTGATAAAGAAGTTTGTAGGCGAGCGTTTTGTGCGGTGAATTTCATCAAAAAGTTAAGTTCTGGCTTGACATTTGCGGTGTATGTACAGCTGGCCAAAGCTTGTAGTACGTGGAAACTACGCATTTGTCGTCGCCTCTCACCAAACGAGCCCAAAGCGTAGACTTTTAGCGCTTCGTTGGGTTTCCTCTACTTTTTAACCTCTTTTTACGGCACGATGTTGGTCGTAGGGCACAGCAGCGGCCACTAGCGGAGAGAACGCGAACTCGCTCGCATCCCGCGAACGCTTTCGTCTTTCGCCTCGAGGATTCCACGCCGGAAGCGGCGGCAGCACCAGTCACAACATAGAGCAGCTTTCCACGGCGCTCTCGCGGCCTGCCCGAGCATCAAAGCTCGCCTCTACCTTCCATTTGCGTTTGCTCCGCATTGCGCTCGCGCCCTTTGACACATTTCTTTTGATTCGATACGACGCCAGCTCCGCTCACTCGGTTTTACATACTCCCGCGTCACTTTCAATAGTTCTCTTTGCCTCCGCGCGCTCTCCTCGCTCTGACGTTGTGCAGTGGCGTGCATACACACACACACACACACGTGCGCGGATTTGCACGAGCCTCTCCTTCGTCTTTCTGTCCTTTTTCTTTTCCGCTTTTTCAATCTGGCATCTTATATACCGAGAATCGTGTTTCTCGCGCAGCCAACTCTGTGGCAATGGCGCGCGCGAGCTGTTCTCGCATTTATGCTGCGTAAATAACGCGCAGAGACGAACCGAGAGGGCGCTCGTCTCGTTTTCGATGTTGTGAGCCGAGAATCGAGCGCAACGTCGTTCAAGGGCGTTCAACTAGAGGCTGGTAAAGACTGCAACTGTTTTAAGGGTTATTTGAGCTGTTCTCGCATTTATGCCGCGTAAATAACGCGCGGAGACGAACCAAGAGGGCGCCGGTCTCGTTTTCGATGTTGTGAGCCGAGAATCGAGCGCAACGTCGTTCAAGGGCGTTCAACTAGAGGCTGGTAAAGACTGCAACTGTTTTAAGGGTTATTTGAGCTGTTCTCGCATTTATTCTGCGTAAATAACGCGCGGCGACGAACCGAGAGGGCGCTCGTCTCCTTTTCGATGTTGGGAGCCGAGAATCGAGCGCAACGTCGTTCAAGGGCGTTCAACTAGAGGCTGGTGAAGATGGCAACTGTTTTTTGTCTTAAGGGTTATTTGGGCATAATTTGTTTTGAGGCTAATTAAGGAAATGATCGGTTCGATGATGTAGGGAGTTTTCATGGGATTAAAAGTCCTTATTTTTAGTCGGGTTTGCTCATAGAATATTTGGTAGGAAAAGTTTAACAGTTGTGCTCAAGTAAATGCCTTGGAATTAGTTTTCGCCGGTCATGCTCGCTAAATTTATCACGACATTTCATGGGCATCTCTTCCATTCGATATTTCGACTCGCTCGCCCGCCCGAGTGTAAATCATCGTGCGGGAGGCTGTGATTTCGTGGGATCTCGAGAGAAACGATGATGTTTCCAAACAGTCCCTGCTCCGATGCGTATCTGCGGAGATGTTATCCCGGTAAATTAATGTTCTCGGTCCGCAAAACGTGCCGGCGAATTAAGCGGCGAGCATAGGTGCGCGTCGCGGCGCATAGGGCATTACAAGCAACGCGGGGCGTCGCTGGCGGGCGGCAAAAAGTTCACTCGCGCTATCGAACTCTCGCATGGACGGCTACGAATCGCAGCAGCGACGAAAAGGCGTTCAAGCGCGACGGAGCGACGGACGACGGAACGAAAAAAAAAAGTCTGTGAAATGAAAATTTTTCAGTCGACGCCGATAACCCATACATGGTCTGATAAACACGGGGTAATATTCCATAAATAAACTATTATTAACCGATTTTAACCGCAATAAAAAAAAAAAAAAAAAATCACCGGTAAAATAAAAAAAAAAGAAAATTGGTTGAATCCAAATTAAAAGTGAAATAATTTTCGACGAGGAAAATAATTTTGAACTGAAAAATGCAAAGGGTTAATATTGAATTAATAAAATAATATGTTCATATGTACATAAGTATATAACATATGAAAAAGGCATTTAAAAAATGGCATAAAAATAATTGTACGGACATAATGTGGACTTTTGACGATTATTCTCAGGCCTCAGGGACAGCGCGTTATTACGATAGGATGGATTAATAAAATGGTATAGAAACGTGAGCTTTTTCTCCATAACGCAAACCCGCACAATTGTCTCCACGAGTAGAGGGCTTCACGTTGCACACCCGCACATGACAATGAGGATTTCTTTCAATAAGCGGTGTGGGTCAAATTTAATGAAGTGCTGAATACGAGGCGTTGAGCCTCGACTGTGACACAGAAATGAAGACTCGAGTGCGAGGAGGAAACGAGTGTGAGTGTGTGCGATTAGTCGCTCGAAGATCGGGAAACTAGGTCGGTCGAAGGGCAAATGAGGTTCGAACTAATTATCTCGTAATTAAGGCACATGTTCCATAATCAATACTTTTGAGACAAAGACATTGGAGTACCAAAATTTTACTAGATTTTCATGATTTTTGAGAAAGTAAATAAATTTAAAAAAAAATCAAAACAAAATTAATTCGGAAAAATATAATAATACAAAAAAAAAATCATTTATCGCGCACATGCCGAGCGGTAATTCCAATATTTCGTTCGATAATTCACTAAAAAAAAAGGTCTGACTATGAATTTTCAAAAAAAAAATGTACCGAAGTATAAAACACAATGAGGTTGGTCGACAGTAAGCACGACTGCTGGAAGGAGAGCCTGGAGGCTCCAGCGGCACATTATAAATCCGGAGAAGGAAAAAGGAAAATATATCCCGTGAGCTTTTCTCTATAATCACGTGGCAGAGTAAAAACGTCACTGCACTTTGTGGGCTTTGTGGAGCTTTGACTCTATGCTTGGAGGAATCAAAGAAAACCAAAATTCTGTGGAAGTGGTGAAAACCAAAGAATAATAGGAGGCTGCACAAGTTATACTTCGTAGCTATATACGTATAACTATCAGAGATGGTGAAAAAGGTGGAAATAAAGGGAAGAAAAAAATGAAAAAAAAAAAAAAGAAAAAAAACAGAAGGAGGCCGGAAAAAATGGAGCGGTACAAAAACGAAATTGCGACAGGCTCCATCGAGCGTTGGGGGTAGATAAGGGTCTGTTCTGCGGCGCTCCGACTGCGCGACTAGAGAGGCTATAGAGCTTTCCACACACGGTGCTACTGATGGTGGTGGCCTCACTGCGGTCTCGCTCTTTTTCCTCGTGCTCGTAAAGCCAAGGGTTGAATGTCGCTTCGGGGCACCGAGAGCTGTGCTAACGACCAAGCACGCGATTATAACGCGAGCTCTGTCGCTTGGCTCCGACTTCCTGCCTCTCGCTAAGCTAGAATCTACGCCCATGAAAAAAAAACCGCTCAACTTCCGGTAAATTAGTGAGCAATGCCGCACCGAATATTCTTCATGTCAGCATCCGGAAATTATTCATTGTATATTTATCGATTATAATTAAACCAATCAGCAGCGAGAGCTGAATCTATTTCCGGCTTATAATGGATGACAACATAATTGTCGAGTATTTGTCAAAATTTAATAAACCGGAAATAGATTTTTTTAGTCAGAAATCGTATTTACCTACTCCGATATCAGGAAGTGATTATAAAAGGGGGTTTTTTAGATCCCTGGAATTTTTTTTTTAAATACTGTTTTTTTTCTGCAGGATTATTAATAATGGTAATAATTGCATTATCAATAATCCCACACAATATGAACGCTGCACGGTTTCCGGTTGGCCAAGCAAAAAAAAAACACTTCACCGTATCTGTCAAATTTTTTCGTTATTCCAGCTGTACTTTCCAGACACTTGTCAAGCCCTCGATTGTACTAGAGTCCATCTATTGCTCGACATTGTTCCGTCACCTCCGAAATCTGCAGGCGAACAGCAAAACCACTCCAACTACAAAAAAAAAAACGAAACCGACGAACAAAACCAAACGCAATATCGTTCCAGCTGTATTTGCCCTGCCATGGACCACTTCAATTTTCTCCCTCACTTTTTGGTGTGCCAGCTTCGATTCTTCTTCTTCCGTTCTTTGGAATATCAGTGAAGAGTCTCGTCGTATAAGAGGATAAAAAAAAAAAAAATGAAACGGCTTTCATGGATTTATCAGAAAAATTCTCGTTGTACTCTGTTTCAAAGGACCTCACGATCCTCTCGCTTATTGTGTAACTTGGTGTCTGAAGATTTTCCGGGCATAATACACGTCCACGTGTTTCAGGTCCAACCACGGAGAATGGCGTAACTGTCAACGGCATGCGTAACTTAATTTTCCGAGGATCGGGCTCTCGAGAGGAGCTTAGCAAGATCGAAAGGAGCCATACTCTCGTGAGTGGTGGGTGACGATGACGAAGGGTCCGGTCCTTTTTGGCCGACCAACGAAGCCACGTCCCCTCAAAATATAATCCGAAGACTTCTCCTCCAGGGTCATGGACAAAGGAGCCGGAAATGGAGATTCTCCGGAGTCGGCGAACATCACAACGAATTTAATAATTGACTTTACAATTAGCGGCGACCCGTGGCGAAGGGCTGCCACTAGAAATCTTAAATTTACTCCAACGCTCAATTTTCCAGGGCTATAAATAATTTCGTTATTTTATTATGCAAGGAATTTACAATAGTCTGTGATACTCTTCGTTTTTATGAGTGAATTATTATTATTATTATCATGGCCTTATCATTGTTAAAAATTAATGGAAATAATTGGACAATATTTTTATTGTCCCGACTGATTATTTTCTCCTGATTAATTTTTTTAATTTTTAGAATGTATAGAATTTTTTGGTTAGTTGTAAAATTCACAAAATAACAATGTTACGG
This sequence comes from Clistopyga incitator, assembly GCA_947507545.1. Lineage (NCBI taxonomy): Eukaryota > Metazoa > Arthropoda > Insecta > Hymenoptera > Ichneumonidae > Clistopyga > Clistopyga incitator. The sequence continues at coordinate 767,962 of OX382173.1, read as the reverse complement.
TTGAAACAGGGTACGTTATAATTAAATTATTATTATTATTATCATGGCTGATATTATAACAGTAGAACTACCTTAATCATTGTTCAAAATCAATGAAAATAATAGAACAATATTTTTACTGTCCGAGCTGATTATTTCCTCCTGATTAATTTTTTTTATTTATGAAATGTATAGAATTTTATTGGTTAGTTGTAAAATTCACAAAGTCACAATGTTACGTTGTAAACAAGGTAACAATGTTCCGAAAACGGTTGAAACAATATTTTTCTCTTTGCAGAGCTCACGAATGAGCAGAAGAAGAGTGAAATGGTGAAAAGGCGTAAGCGACAATGGCCCGTGAAAATTCTCGTCCATGGATTTCCTCGCGCATTGTCGAATTATAATTAGAAACTCGGGTGAGTGGGTGGACGATCGAGACGAAGGCGCCTCGATATAGGTATACCATATGACCGAAAACTTAATTAATATTCATCGCGAGCAGCTCTGACTTCCCGTGACGTCTTTCTAATTATGGCCATTGTCCTCGATTAAAGATTTTGCTGGTGAATCGCATCCAAAGCTCTGCGCTCGCGAATTTCGCCGTAGCATCGGTGAATAAAGGGAGTTGCGAAGAAAAAAAAAAAGAAGGGAGACCCAAACGAATGTCAAGTGGCCACAGCGGGTTGAATATCTGCTTGTGGACATCTTGAGCTGTGATCGAAATTTGCCCCCTTTCTAACTCCTATAAAATACCTTTTCTGCTACCAATTATGGCAGTTCTGATTAATTTACGATTCTCAATTATTATTATTATTATTGCATCCCAAAAGAAATTACGAAAGTTTCGCACTTTCCACTCTTCCTCATCTTAATTATTTACAGGACAATTAAGAAAACCATTTTTTTATCCTTGAAACGAAAAAAATTTCCAATATTTAAAAAATACATTAAAAAAATTATTTTATTTATTAAAATAAAAAATATCAATTTTGAAAAATGCTGTTTCTATATTTTCTCCTACCAATTATGGCAGTTCTAATTAATTTACGATTCTCAATTATTATTATTGCATCCCAAAAGAAATTACGAAAGTTTCGGCCTTTCCACTCTTCCTCATCTTAATTATTTACAGGACAATTAAGAAAACCATTTTTTTATCCTTGAAACGAAAAAAAATTTCCAATATTTAAAAAATACATTAAAAAAATTATTTTATTTATTAAAATAAAAAATAAACGTGAAAATATAAATATAGAAAAATGCTGTTTCTATATTTCAGCCAAAAGAGTCCAACAAAAAAGGGATTTTTTTTTTTTTTTTTTCGTTTTGGGGCTGAACTGATTTGTTTTATGTACAGAATATCACTTCCTGTGCTGATTTCTCACAAGTTCTCCTTGAATCCTTCTAATGCACCTTTTACCGCTTGCAGATTTTTCTCACAAGCGCGCATCCTCCGACAGACTATTTTACCTCACATTTTTTTATGGCACGCTGCGCGAGAGCATCGGCCTAAATCCCCTGGGAAATTTAGCTCGAAGCCACGAGCGCGGAGGGCGAGCAGCGGGAAGATGCTCTCACTGCGTTATTAATAAAAATTACGATTAACACTTAATGCGCTCCTCGGAGACCGCGCACTTACCGCAGACCCGCGGTACTCGCGCCGTGATTTTTATCCCAGCTTTTCTTGCGAAGCGTTGTACTAAACTGCGTGTAAAACACGTTCCGCAAAACCTTCCATTAAAATAAAAAGAACAACGAAGTATCGGGAAATCAAATTACTCGGATTCCCTTGAGACTGACGAGTTTCGATGTAAATGCTGGGATTTCTTGTTTAATAAAATCTCGTATCGCACGTTCGCAATAAAAAAAAATATATATATATATATAATTTTCCAAAGAAATTTTATTTAAATATTGATTATTGAAATCAAGGAATAAAAATGAAGAAATTCTACATCGCAATTATGGGAAAAATGCAACTTTATACGATGATATAAATATATTACCTGGCTTGCAGAATAATTCGGTGCCCGTAAATCGGAGTCTCGTCGCGACCGAGAAGAAAAACGATGTCCGCGGAATCCTTGTCCTCGGAGAGCCGGGCCAAATCCTCGAGGAGCCTCGGAACACCAGCGAGTCCTGCCTCTCCTGAGACGCCGGCTGCACCTGTACTGGCGCCTACGGCTACTGCTCTCGTTCCCATGTTGTCTGGCCTATGGGGAAAAAAAGGGGTAATAAAACACCATTTATTTCCCATTTTTCAAATATTTTTTTCGAATCCAAAAATCAATAATAAAAATAGTTCTGTCAAAATCCAAATTCACAAGTCCTCTCTGACAGACATACTATTAGAATTAAAAAAAAAAAAAAAAATCGAACAGAAAATTATTCGAGAAATCGATAAAAATCTTCACTCGAACAAAAATTCGTCGAGGAAATTGACTCATTCTTAATTTGTGGTTTCCAATGCGAGGAGAGGACGATGGCCATTAAAGTGTCGGCTAATAGGCGATAATCCAGAATAGATAAGGTTCCAAAAATCAATAATAAAAATAGTTCTGTCAAAATCCAAATTCACGAGTCCTCTCTGACAGACATACTATTAGAATTGAAAAAAAAAAAAAAATCGAACAGAAAATTATTCGAGAAAGCAATAAAAATCTTCACTCGAACTAAAATTCGTCGAGGAAATTGACTCGTTGTTAATTTGTGGTTTCCAGTGCTATCGGAATGAGAGATCGAGAGGATGTGTAAACGAGGAGAGGGCGAGGGCCATTAAAGTGTCGGCTAATAGGCGATAATCCAGAATTGATAAGGGTGTCGGTGGAAAGGGATTTACCGATAAGGTACACATTGCACCTCGCAGCCGAATCCAAAGCCCTACGAATTCCGTGACTGATGGCCAATGCGACGGATATATGTCGTTGGGACAAAAGCTGCAACCCGGGCCAACGTATATTCGGGACCGATCTATCTACCGGTCGTGTACCGTTGGACTTTTCCGCCTGGAGCCCCGAGAACGAGCCGCCCACGCTCCCCGCAAAAACAGAGGGTATAAAAACAAACCCGATTGCAGTACAATTGGCGCTAATTGCACGATCAATATTTTATTTCAGTGCCCAACTATGACAGCGCCATGGACCGTGAAGGGCTCTTCATTTCCGTGGTTCATCGAATCAGAACCCTCTCCACTTTTCCCTCGCCGGCTTCGCTCCGTTAACGATGAGCCGTGCAGTTGATTACGTATTAATTAGTTGGGGTTTTGTAGTTATCGAACCCGTCACTCCCACCCGCTACCCACGAATTATCATAACGAATTACCGGACCAACGACCGACGGAATTTATTCTTCCTATTCTTCCGTCTGTGGTTTTACCCCGAAATCAGGAAAAAAATACACACACACACACACACCGTATCACTGCATTCTCGTTACCTCGGAAAGGGATTTTGTCACCCACTAATCGAATGGGCATTGATTGAGTATTCGCATTCGTTTTGTGCCGAAAATTATTTTCCACTGAATACTCAATGCACGAATAAAATCCTGCAATTAACATTTTGCCCACAGAATAATTTACTATGATTCTGTGCATAAATTGGGGGCAAAATAAAAGTGTATGTAATCTCGCGTAAATCACATTCTTCATTCATACACAAGCCAATCAGACGTTTTTTTCGTACAAATAGACACTATAAACAGTAGATCTCGATTAATGACCACAGCAGTAGACGCCTTAACAAATAAAAAAATAAAAAAATAGACACTTGCCAATATTAATCTCAATTTCCCATACAAACGTACCTTCAAAATATTTTGTGTTGATCAGCAATCGCCGCTCTCAAGTCATCGCTTCAACCCGGTTAACCGGTAACTTTTTCACTTCGATTCGCACACTTTACAGTGAACAATAACCTGTCAAATTTTTGACAATTTTACCGATTTCCGTATTTCTACGATTCACTATCTGTCAAAAAATTCAGAATTTCTTCGATAATTGGCGGAAAAAACACGCGGGGCCAATACCGATTTTTTTGATCGATGAAAAATCGGAACGTATTTTGGCACTCGCAGGAATGGAAAAAATCGATATTTATGGGGCCAACGCTCGGTTAACGGTGCTGTTTGGGAAAATCTCTGCTCGATACTCTTCGTCGGGATTATCGGAAGCGTCGGCAAATTTTACACGAGGGCGAGTAGTTCGGCACGTCACGGCCTTTCTCTCAGGTGTGTTTAGAGTCCTACCTTGTGGCCAGTGCTCCCGCCCGAGATCACTCCTCCTCCTCCTCCGTCGCCGCTGTTGCCAGATCCTCCCTGACTCTCGGAGAACGTAATGCACGCTCTCAAATGCGAGAATCACTGTCTTCCTGGCCTCTTGGCCCCTCGACGCGTTATTTATTGTGGAAAATATTGCGGAACACAAAAATTATCGATCAATTTCACTCTACTTTATGAAGATTTTTTGCAGTATTATTTATTTATCATTTATTTATGGCGAAGCTCAACAGCAAAGTATGACACTTATTATTTCTTTTTTGTTAATTATGCTGAGTTTGTCACGAATTAATTTTTTTTTAATTTTTCTTCATTTATTTCTTCAAATTCCAAATTACTGTAACGAAATTATGGAGGAATCTGGTTCGACCCTGTGTGGAATTCGTAATGGTCGGTTTCGTGCGCTTCGTCTTTCGTTTCTGCTCCTTTTCCCCTCGAGTCTGCCAACTCTTCCTCTTCGGCCTCTCGATAAGTATCGTACCTAACATATTTATCCAGGAACACGGCTTTGCGCACTCGTTGTCCCGGGCAGGATAATGGGCGATGGGTGAAGCGTCGAAATTGACGATCGATATGCTCGACTGGTTCGGCAAGTTATCGGCCACGTCGCTTCAAGCGGATGATCCACGGATCTATCGGGAGGCGGTAAAACAGTCATCGATCGATACCTCGGAAATCACTCGGCTGAGGGGGACACTGGAACGTAATTATTGCAACGGGGATTTGGAATAATTAGCATGGAAACGAATAATTGCCTATTACTATTTTTCGGAACTCTCTTAATTTAAGAATACATCACATAGGCATTTACAAGTGACAATTTTATTTAATTACCATTCGAGTACTTTTAGAGAAATTTAAAAAAAATGTTTAGATCAAATTAAATCATTATATATATATTTTTTTTAATGTCAAAGGTTGGGTAAGTTCGTATTTCTTATGAAATAAATTTGGCGAATTTATTAATGTCAATTTTGTTTTTATTTGTCACGAGATATGCAACTTCGTGGATGTGAAGCTTAATTGAAAGTATCATTTTCGGAGATATTGCCCGGTTAGGGTTACTGAAATGTAAGACGAGCCCAGTGCTGTAAATATCCTCCTCCTCTCCGATATAATTGAGCTTTCTTGGCTCACTGTAATTACGGCGCTGAGTTAGCTTAATGCTTTTATTAAATACGAACAAGTAGCTTATCAGTAGTAATTTATATTTAATTTAATATACAGGCTCAATACAAAATTAATGTAAAAAAAAAAAATCAAATCATCACATCCTAAATGATAATAATCGTGGACATAAAATTTGATTTTTTTCTAGAGCTTTTTCCGATAAGAGACCATTGATAATGGATTGACTTTACAGTAAAATTGCATCAAATCGAAGCATTTTGCCTTGATACCATAAAATTATGATATTAGAAATGTTTCGAAAGGGGATTCCCTCTTCCTTTGGTCTGCCCTGCCATAGAATCGTCGACAAATTCAATGTTCGTAGCATCTGTACATTTTCCTGCCTCACTCGAAATCGTGTGAACGCGTACATGTTGCGGGGGATAAAAGTGCGTGAAAGAATATGTGTTAAAAAGACTAGAGAAGCTGTTGAAGTGTTTCCCTCGAGTCTCCACTCAACGCCACGCGCATTGTACGAAGAGCGAGACTCAATACGTGCAGTTCGTGGCTATTGGTAGGCATTAGAGTGAAAAGGGTCGACAACTATCGAAACATGTAACGCGTGCAATCACGAAGGACATACCACCCGTGTCGTCACGATTAACGAGGGCTCTACAGCCAAAGGATTTCGAAGAGTGGCCACGTAAAACGTGTTTTTGCTTTTCACAAGTGTTTTTTTCTCTTTTTTTTTCACCATGTAGAATTGGACGCGTCGGATTTGACCTGAAATAAAAGTACGAGTTGGGACGATTGGTCCTAACAGTAGGCAAACCCTTGGATTACCCTTTTACATCCTCTGAGCGGGAGTGTCCATTCCAGGATACTTTAAATTGTCCAAAATCTCCATTGATTTATACACAAAACACTCTGACTGTATTTGTGCCCTCCACCTCGAAAATTCAAAGGTTCATATCTCGAGAACGAGCGGGCCGATCGAATTACAATTAAGTACACTATTAAAGAAGAAGTGAACCTTCAACTGGTGCAATTTTTGTAAACATGTACGGAAATGCTGAGATTTTATGAAGTTTTGAATTTTTTTAAGACCGTCTCGATCTAACCTATCATTCGTAATTCCCTTACTATCCCACAGAACGTAATTGTGATGACAAAAACGTTGTAGATATTACAATCTAATTGTTTAAAATATCCATTCAAGTTATTACAACAATATCAGCATTAAGTTAGGAGTTTTGACTTTGAATTCCACTTTCATTAGCTACAAAGTTCATCAAGTTCAATAGACGTAATAAAATTTTTATCGGATCGTGCAACAAGTCTCAAAAATTCCGTTGACAATTACGCGTGTCATTGGTGTTGCGGTTAATAGCTTTTTAAGAGGTGTTTCACATTAGCGGAATGGGAAATCATGTGGCGAACGAGTTGAGTGCAGTGTGTAGCCCACGAGCATTTCGTACTTTCGTCCCTCGCACCTATTGCACTCCCGCGAGTCCGTTGCACGTTATTACAGCATGGAATACTGGAGAGAACAAGCGCTCAGCAATTTGTGGAGAGTGAGAGAATGCTCGGCGACAACGCTTTCTCGGGTAATTCCTGTTTCGAACCTACTCTCCGAAGTGGACGCTCGCGTTAAAACCACTAATGCCGCTTCCATTATAACGTCACTTCCGATTTGGAATTTCCACCCCTGTAGCTGGGGGCGGGTCGAGAGGAGCGCAACTGCGGAAGGGAGTTCGAGGACCCGTTATAGTCGCAGCTTCCGCTGTACCCTGTATAATGCATTATTACGATTGAGCATGGAAATGCATAGATTGTTTTGTTTCCCCATTGGCAACGCTTTTGCGCTCGCGAAATTCCCGTTCACTAATTTCAGCCACTATTGACCATTGAAAAATGTTCGTGAATTCGCATAACCGACAACTTTATCCACCACCCGCTACACTCTAAATTTAATACACTCAGCGAAATAACAATTTTCTACATCAAATTTGTATCCGATATCGAAAAATGTCAAACCGAAAAATCGCGTGTCAGCAACAGAAAACTTCACTTCAGGCGGAAAATTCCACCTCCGGCGTAAAACGTAACAAAATACATTCCAGGTGGAAAAAGGCAGGAAAAAATTTAGGCAAAAAAAATGTCAAAAACAGAAAATTGAATGTCAAGCGGAAGTCAATGATTAACGATTTTTCCGCCAGCGAAAAACGCCACAAATTGCAACAAATCCGTGGCTAGGAAAATTCTTGATAAATCGGATATAAAAAATTCGACTATTTTTCTCACTATTAAATATACACAATACACATTAGAAAAAAATAAATAAAAAACTTAATTTTCCTCAGTATATCCTAACTATACCAAAGTGTCAATTTTGACTAATCGTTAGCCATTCAATCATTCCACTTCAAACACCAAATCCAGAGCAATGCAACAGAGACATTCCTATCATGACATTGGCTGTATTCCGGCATATGAACGTACACCGGAAACCAATGAAATGCCTCACGGTTCAAGTGAGGCCCGCGCGGCTCTTCACCGTGGTATCTATATTTCCGGGGACCGTGATGCTGCGATGCTGTGGGAGCCCTTGGGCGATGCACCGATTGGATCTCGCACCCATCGACTCCAATCCCGTGGCAAGCCGACGCGAGTTGCGCCCGGCGGCGAGATGGAACGGCGGAAAATCGCTTCGGTCCAGAGAGCGATGTGTACACAAATCGCTGGAAGCCACCGTACCACCGAACCATCGTCTATGGGTAACCCATAGACGCCTGTGCTTACTTTCCAGGATTATTATGGTGCGACGTATGCGACGTTCCTGTCAACACGACAACATTGACAGAGACGAGATGATATGTGCGCCACTCGATTCAGCCCATCGCTTTTTCGTTCAATAGTGGCCTAACACACGTTGCGGTTCGTCTCGAAAGCTGTCAATCTATCTCCAGTTCGATTTTCCATCTGGCAGATTTTTTTGTTTCTTTCTGTCTTTCTCTTGATGCTCGCATTCGTGTGGAAAGTAATCTGCATTAAAAAGGTTGGTTTGGAGGCGGTGGATCCGCTGAGAGAAAAAGGTTCAATTTTGCAGGTAGCTTTTCAAGGAGATTAGGTTGGATATAAAAATCGCATTGCAATCTAGTAAATTGGGTTCTTAATTTTGTTTTTTTTTTACGTGACTGAGGGAGAAATGCCTCAGTTCCCAGCGAAAAAATGATTGACCCAGCTTTCTCTGTGAAAGGCCTTCCTCACACACGAAATGAGAAATGGTATATTCATAGCTTATTGCTAATTTTTTTGATAACCACCAGGTTTGTTTGCCACAGGGATTATCGTTTATTTTTGCTTTAACTTTAAGGTTGAATAAAACATCGTCAAGAAATTTCACCAGTATCGAAATAAAAGTGCCCCGAGGAAAAAAAGCTCGAGGCACTTGATGGAATTCCTCGGTATCAAAGGTACGAATTTTCGAAGCATTGAAAAATGCATCAGTCCTGGCATCGGAAATCCTTATTTTTCGAAGGGCCCGTCGTTCTTGACCAATATTTCGCACGCGAGATGAAATTTCAACGGGGAGCCACGTGTCATGCGTGTCCGGAATGATTGCGGTAGCCGCGGGCCAGGATATTACGAATCCGTGAAGTATCTCAAGGATATATAAGAGGGTGCGTGAACCCTTATGGAAGTTCGACAGGAGCTCTGACGCACAGTGCAAATAATGGATAACCAAAGTGAGAAAGGAAGAAAAACCCCAACGAGAGCTGGCTGTGTGTACCACTTGTACAGCAGCATAAGTAAGCAATACTCTGTATTGCGTTACTGCGGAGAACACGTCGATATGAATTGGGGGGTGCGAGCTGAGACGACAGGGAACCATAATCAAACACGACGGCCTCTTATTTACTATTTTCAGGGAGGCTGAGCGCTCTCGCCTCATTTCCTTTGTGGCTATACCACATATTTTTGCTCCTATTGCTATTGCGATTTTGCCCCGATTCATTTTTATCCACAAGAGATTTTTTCGTTGTTACACTTCATCACTTGTTACATGCTTATGCAAGTGATTTGCGTGATATCAGGATTTTCCTTAAGGATCACAAGGTACAATTGTCGAAAGATGATTTTTTTTTTTTTTCGGTGACAATAGTAGACAAAAGAATTTTTTCTGACAAAATATCAGAACAAAGGATAAAATTGCTGGTTGATAATTATTGTAATTGTGCACGATTAGTTAGTGGCCTGATTAGGATCACCTAATTTTGGACAAATCGCAAGGAGGATGAATTTCGCGTTCGTCGCCCGACGTGACGATTAGCTCGATTCCATCATGGACCGATGAGCTTGCGGCTTCACGGCTAATTATTCGTCAATCAAAGCTGTCCAGAGCGGAGGGTCGACGATATGTGCATGTCGGTGACATATGGCTGAACAAGCGAAGAGAATCTGACCCGCTCTGATGGGGAACACTCAAAGTCTAATCCGCATGCTTCGGCGAGTTTGCTAAATTTAGCGAACCTCGGATTTTCACGTGACTACAGAATATAATGTGAAATAGGCTGACTTCATTTTCGAAATATTTCAACGAATCGCGAAAGATTAATAAACCTTAATATTTAATAATAACAGGCACTTTTCAATTGTTGAATAGTCAATTATTTATTACTCCATACATTTACCAAATAAACTTAGGGCTTCACTATCAAGTGAAATTTAATCAATTTCATTTTGTGATTCTTCAACGTGCCACATTAATAAAAAATTCAATGAAGAAAAGGACAGTGGCGAAACTTAAGCCGATTCCAAGCACGACAAATGCAAAAGTTAATTCTTCCAAAGTTATGTTCCTGAACTGCTGAGCGTTTTCCTGCTTCTCAAAGTATCGGCTTTGGTCTATACTCTTTCGAGTCCACTTGTTGTGCCAGTAATCGACGAGATGAGCCTCTACGAGCCTCTGCAGGATGACGTTGACTCTCTCCTCGAGAGGCCAATCTTGTCGGACCACATAGACCCAATAATCCTTATAGATGATCTCATTGGACAGGTGAAGTTTCATTTCTACTGCTTTTTTCACTATGAAAAACCGATCTGTCACACAAGCAACCGAAGAGTTTGGTCCCACAAGCTGCTCACAGTTTTGTCGATGTTCCAAGGCGACAAAGCGGCTCTGGAACGGCGGTTTTTTGAGTATACCCGAAAACGCCATGTAACTATAAATAGTGTGACGTGAATTGGCGAGATCCTCCATCGAGTTCACGTTGGCCAGTGAAATTGGCTTCGTGAGCAGAGAAGCCAGTTGTCCCTGATAAATTCCCTGGATGGTTACCGCAAACAGGAAAAGACTGGCCAGGTAAATTCGCGGGGGATGATTTTGCGGCACGTTCAACACACTTGCGCTGACGACGACACGCAAGACGTTCAGAATTCCTGACATGAGAGACTGGCGCACGAAAAATTTGAAGAACAGGAGAGTGATGACGAGAACCAGGCAGCAACCACGACGAGAAGTGCGATCAATGACAGACATCAGCTTGTCCAACTGCGACACTTCACCGCTGTAATGGGTTATGATGACCAGTCCGGATTCCCAATGTGGATAAGTGAGTGTGACACCGACCGTCAACGACTGATACCTGGGAAAAAGTACCATGTCGCTGAGTCCATCGAATACCAATCGATTTATCGCTCCATACTGCGTCTCATTTGTCGTTATCATCTTGAACGTTGCGTTCAAGGATCGGTAAAGAATTTTGAGACAATTTCCCGACACCCCATCGAACGAATCTGCGCCAGTTTTGTTGGGGTCGATGGTAAAAAAGCCTTCGGAACTGCGAACGATTGCACGGACCTCATAGCCACCCAAATCTTCCGTTTTGTCGAAGTCCATCTCATCGCAAATTCCCTGGTCCTCTTGGAATTTACGCGCGAACAAACTCCAGGGATGCTCGTTTTTTCCGGCGTACGTTTTCTTCAGCTTCCATGGATGAGGTGCGTTTTCTGTGTACGGATTGAAACCATAGATCATTGGTCCGCTTGCGGGATCCAGGCACAGCAAATTCGCTTTTAGTAGATCAACGGTCCAGGCTGCCCACAACATTTCGTGGGCATTCGAACAGTCGACCGATGGCGAGGTCGATATTATGAAAGATGCCAAATGATTCCACCATAGGAAATCCTTGAGTCCATTCACTATTTCTATCAGCTTTGATGCAGAGGAGGCACCGACCACGAAGACTCGAAGGTCCCGGACAGGCTTTTGACGACGACGACGGCGATCAACGATTCTTATTTGTGTATCGTTGATCAGGGTTAAGGGAATCGATTGCTCGAACAATGATCTAACGAAAGTCCCATCGAAATTACCTGCCAAACGCACGGAGCCCACTTGGTTCCCATAGCAAGTCTTCAGGATCGTGACCTATAAGAGATTGCAATCAATTAAACCCATTCCTATTTTTTCAGGGCATTATGGTCCTTCATTGACAGGCAAACTAGCAATGGAAATGGAAAACTCGTACCGTTGCTTCGACGAGTACAGAGGATGATCCACTTTTCTGCATTTCGATTTCGAAAAATCCAGCCAAACGTGATCCCACGATTAACGCAAAAACGACTGCACGAAAGTCATGCATATTGGCGATTGGGTTGGACCGAACGGAATGATTTTGGACGGCGCAGAATTTTTTTATTTATATTCGCAGTCGTTGATCGACAGGATCGAGTCTTCGGAAAAATGTCCTAAAGTCAATCATTGCGAGAGGATGCGTTTGAGAAAATCATACGTATATCGGGAAACAAAAAAGGAAGTCGAGTGGAATTCGCGGTATCAGGATTTAATGATTGAAATCAACTTTCGAGGAAAGCGACGAGAATAAAAATGTTTATGGTGTCCGTTCGGATACCAGGAAGTCATTTATGCAAAAAGCTGGTTTTTCCAAGATCGACTGGGTCAGGAATCGATATTACTGTCATAAAAGTATCGACGTGTCATCACGTGATGGCCTTGAACTCCAAAGGTTCGTAAAATATTTATGGGATGTACTAATAATTTTTTTTTGCCACCATTTTACATGGTGAAATGTCTTTCTTTTTATCTCTTTACCGCAAGCCTTGGTAATTGACGAAGGAAACATTAAGTGGACTGCAAAATGGAAGCGATTTGAGATAAGCGCGAAAATTCGGAGGGGAAATATTGTATTTTATGTTTTTTGAAGAAATTTCAACTATTAAAATAAATGGTCAACGTCTTTCCGAACGTTTCGATGTTCAGGGTCAAAAGTGCAAAAGGTACTTCACCCATTTACACATTTAAAACGCTTCCACAGATAAGAACACTTTGCCGTTCCAAAGTGAAAATTAGAATGATTTTAGAATAGCACTTAAATTTGTTATTGGCTAATTTATGCGACACTGCACGCAGTATAATTGCTCACACATTTTTTTTTTCTCATGGTTTGTCGATGCCCATAGTCGATTGCCTATATAAACACAGTGTTCCTTGCGTTTTCCTGAGAGCAACTAGTTCAGTCTGCAGGACGAATCAAGTGAGTCAGTTTCGTCAAGGAAAATAAGAAGACCATGCGGAATTTTATGGTAGTCCTTGGATTAATGGTGGAACGATGTCTGGCTGGTTTGACCATCGAAGGACCAAGAGAAGACAAACCTGGCAATCTCATCGGCGCAGCGGTAAACATTTTTTTCCCTCTCATGTCAATTTATCCATTAAAAAAAAAGGAAGTTACAAAGTAGAACCTCATTCTTTTGGCCTTAAACGAGAAATTTTCACGAGTGGCCCCCAAAAAGTAGATCAAAATGTGTCAAAGTGATAAATGAGGAAAAAAAAATGTGCACGTTTTGGCTGTTTTGCATTCTGACCATAATGACTGTCAATCATCATATGATTGTAATGAAAAAAAAAAAAAAAATTTGATTCGTTTCAGGTGAAGATCTTGAAGACTTGCTACGGATTGCAAATCAACACCATGTGTCTTGCTCGAAGTATGGATGGGATTCCGCTTGGCACATTTTTCGAGCAATCAATCGCAGTGACGTTGATCAACGACACGAGCAGAGCATCCGTCGATGATGAGGAGGAACAAAAATCGCTACGGCGAATTCAAGTCTTCGTGGTCGCCGGTAGCTCTTCAACAGAGCTCACGGAAATCCTGGACGAGGCGAAGGATTCCATGTGGTGGAATCATTTGGCTTCCTTCATGATACTCTCCTGGTCGTCCATATCAGAAGACGATTGCTCGAAAGCCTATGAAATCTTGTGGGCAGCTTGGAAGCTCGATGTGCTCAACGCTAAACTTCTGTGCGTCCACCCCGCGAAAGGTCCGATGATCTACGGTTTCAATCCCTTCACTCACAAAGCCCCGTATCCTTGGAAACTGGAGAACACGTACATAGGTCAAAATGGTCATCCCTGGACGTTGTTCGCCAGGAGATTTCAAGAAGACGAGGAAATTTGCGAAGAGCTGGACTTCCAGAAGGAAAACGACTTGGGCGGCTACGAGATTCGATCAGGTCTGCTGCTAGGCTCTGTTTATTGGTCCATCGACGCCAACAAAACTGGTACCGATCGTTTTGGTGGTGCATTTGGCAACGTAGCCGCAATTCTTTGTCGTACCTTGAACGCAACATGCACTCCTCGGGTTCTCAATCTCACCGAGTATTCGGATCCCCACGTGTTCAACGGGATCAGTGACATATTCCTGTTTCCAAGGTCACAGTTCAGCGCGATCAACTTCACAACGATCTATCCGCATTGGCAATCCGGACTGGGAATAACGAGTCGTTTCAGTGGTGATCTGTCACAACTGGCCAAGATCATCTCTGTCATTGATCGCGTATCCCGTTACGGTGTTTGCGTCGTTTTGTTCATTACTCTCGTGTTCTTCAAGTACTGTTTACGACTGGATCTCATGTCATCGATTCTCAACGACGTCCGCTTGATTTGCAACGGGAGCATTGAAAACGTACCGCTCAAACAATCACTGAGAATTTATCTGGCAGGTGTCTTCATATTTTCGGTGACCATCCAGGCGCTTTATCAGGGAAAACTGGCTTCCCTGTTGACGACGTCAGTCTCACTACCCAACCTTGACACCTTGGAGGACCTCGCCAAATCGCATCACAGGATTTATGTGCACAAGTCATACGCGAGTTTCTTCAAGGATTCAATCTTTGAGGGACGCTATGTGGTAGTCGCTAATGGTCACGAGTGTTTTCAACGAGCCCTGCACAACTCTTCAGCTTGCTGCGTAGGAGATCGTTATTTTGTGATCAAATCAACGGTGGAAAATAATTTGCACCTGTCCAGCGATACCATCAGCAAAGATCATTGGGTTTATCAGATCCGGCAAAACTGGCCTCTTCAGGGAAGAGTCAATACCGTCGTCCAGAGAATGGTGGAGGCTGATCTCGTCACCTATTGGCACATGAAACATCTCCAAACGACGATACAACGATCCAAATACTATGCGCAGCTGGATGCTGAAGAGCAGTTTAAAAACATCAATTTGGACGACTTGAACTTCGCATTTGTGATCCTAGGCATCGGCTTGACCATCGCCAGTGCCGTTTTCTTCATTGAATTTCGACGTCGACATTGAAATTGATACTTGAAATGATAACTTTAGTAAAATTGGTACAGAGGAATATTTTATTTAATTTTTTTCATTAATTCATAATTCAAAATTTCTTATCCCGACAATTTAGCTGATGTTGTGACATTCAAAGCCATTAGAGGCACTGTAATGCGAAATCTCGTAGGTAATAACGATGCAAAAACCAACATATTACGTACCATGCAACTAAACAACGTAAAATGGTGTTAATATCCATGTCGAAAGGTCGAAAGTGCGAAAGGTGATGAATCCATTGAACCACGTGCACCGCTGTCAAGCATGTCATTCTGGATACCCTCAAATTCGCAAAGTGAGTGGCAAACTTGTAGAACGAGTGTCGAACGATGGACTCACAAATGGCTCGTAAAACGGACATTACTTCCCCGTAAAAGAGGGAAAATCGAAGAGATTATAGATTAACGTTTGAGATACTTGCTCGTGTCCAGCTGGTCAATATTATCGCAAGTGTGCGGAGATAACAGACCTTGTCGACGTTTTTGCAGTGGCCATCGCTGACTGGGAATCTTTATGTGACGTTCGTGCACTTTTTTGCAACATAAAATGCATACGACACTCGTGGACTTTATGGAAAATGTCCAGTTCAGTTCAGAATCGATGACGTTACTTTTGACTTGGATCATAATACTGACTGTCTGGATCATCTGGATCAGGAAAGCAATGCCCGGAGATGAGACATTCGAATCGAATTATACAATTAAATCTCCCATTTGTATAAACGTTTTGAAAATCAAACCTATCACGTGTCATGCAAGCGACTGATACGCGAGAATGTAACACCTGTTCACACAAAATCCTGTCGTCCCGTGTACAATTACAACCTGAACAAATCTCTCTGCCAGGGTATCGAGTATCCGTTTAAACACCAGTGCATTGAACAAACCGATACCTCCACAAAGATACAACTTGCCTGGTGGAAAAAAAAAAAGAAACATGTGTCATCTGTCATCCTGATGCACATACTATAACGAAACTGTATCATGATAGTCTCCTCTTACGCATTATCTTCGGAAAAAAAAAAAAAAAAAAAAAAAAAAAAAAAAAAAAAAATCAAGTTCGTCCTGGACACATTTTGAAATAATTTTTTTTAAGGTCTTTAAGGGACTCGTAAGCTTTAAAGTCCTTCGGTGTCATAAAGGTATAAATTAATTAATTAATGTACCTCAATTTTGGCTATTTTTTTTTTTTAACCAAGATCATCGAGAATTTATTAAAATGGTATGAATAATTACAAAATTACAAATGGTACGTATTTTTAATTCCCACGGCAAAACATATACCAACATTTTTATGCAAATTAAAAAAAAAAATTTAATTGGCTGCCACTAATTTTGCAGTGCCATTTGTCGTTGAGCGCAAACGCTCTTCATGGCCTGTGACATTAGCGCAGCCCCGAGCAATGCTCCACTTCCGTTAAGTCTCACTCTCCGTGATAATAGGAATTGGAATTTCCTGCGAGAATTCAGCACAGTCTAGACAAACGTGTTCATCATGCCATCCACTATTTGCTATCAAGTCTCTACGCATACGTATGTATATATATATACAAGCGTGTACAGCCTCCCGTCGCTATTATGGGGCCTCGCATGGGTTTCGCAATTATTCCCGTTTCGCTGAACCTTTCCCGCGTTTGTACAAATCCCCCCCCTCCCAGTCCTCTATTATTTTTCGAGTATTATTATTCCGCAGATATCCACGATACCCTCGTCGATATGTACTATCAATACTACGCGGAATAGAGCATTAGTACACAGCTACACTCGACGGGCGCATTTACGAAACGCCCTCATCGCTACTACCCCCCCTTGCCCATTTCAACAGTACCATATTAACGTATGCTATGGTGTACGTATGGGGCATTCCATGAGAATGTTATCGAGGTCTAAAGATGTTTCAGAATTATCTCATAATTTTTTATATTAATATACCTACCGAAAAATGCATAGTAAATTGAAAATAATAAATTTCATTTTTTTTAATTGCTAAAAAATGTTATAAAAAAAAAGATTGGAGTTGGAAAAAAATTAGCATGCATTTTTCGGTTATTTTTATGGGGAAGTTTTTTTATTTGTGAAATTATGGGGTTTTGAAACATACTACCCCCCCTTGCCCATTTCAACAGTACCATATTAACGTATGCTACGGTGTACGTATGGGGCATTCCATGAGAATATTATCGGGGTCTAAAGATGTTTCAGAATTATCTCATAATTTTTTATATCAAAATACGTACCGAAAAATGCGTAGTAAATTAAAAAAAATAAATTTCATTTTTTTTTTATTGTTAAAAAATGTTATAAAAAAAAGATTTTTCGCATGATTTGGAAAAAAATTAGCATGCTTTTTTCGGTTATTTTTATGGGGAAGTTTTTTTATTTGTGAAATTATGGGGTTTTGAGACTTTTGGAGCCTAGACGTTGACCTGGAATGGAATGGAATTGCCCATATGCCCATATGTACACGCGTAAGCTGTCGTTTATGTAGGGGACTACATCAGCTATATTTACCTGCGCCCATTTCGTGAGTCTGTTGTTCGACCACTGTTCGCATTCGGTACAATTTGGTATCCTGTCTCTCATCTCCATCTCACACAAGCTTCCAATTTCGTGTAACGCGTTAATTACATCTGCTATTGTTCGTCTCGCAGCGCATTAAGGGAGACGAGTCACCTTAAAATTGTGGAAATAAAAACGAGGATTAAAATGAAGAGATATTTGGAAAACCATTTTTTTATTATTATTTTTTTAATATTATAATTTTGTAATTACGCATATGAAATCGTGTGATTATATTTAAAAAATACTCGACCATCCACAAAATTGTTAATGTTTTCTTACGGAATTACTTACGTGAAATATTTTTGTTGTTATCCAATTTATTAATGATTTTTTTTTTTAATTCTCATATATATATTTTTAAAATAATTTATATAATGTGTATAAATGGATTACGGGTAATAAAAAATGCCCAGTCTGCTAAATCCTAGCAATTAAGTTTTCGTTATCTACTCAAGTTTAGACAGGTGGTAAAATTTGTACCGAGATCGCAATAAAAATGAAAGACACATTTTT
The DNA here is from genome assembly GCA_947507545.1 of Clistopyga incitator. NCBI lineage: Eukaryota > Metazoa > Arthropoda > Insecta > Hymenoptera > Ichneumonidae > Clistopyga > Clistopyga incitator. The sequence goes on along the minus strand of OX382173.1, from coordinate 749,865 downwards.
TTCTTGTTTGTCTCGCCATCAGCGAAATGTTTCGTGTGTGTTCGATCGCGAATTCTAATCAATTTTAATTGGCATCTTTGCAGCGATCGCATAATCATCATGAAATTTGCCTCTCGAATGCCCCAAAATAATTGAGACTCATAGAGGTGGCGTACCTGGAGTGCTGGATGCTCTGGAATACTCTGCAATACTCGATCGCGGTTTCTAGATCACTGCGTTCCTCGGTGCGTCGTTTATTATTGGTTTGTTACTTGTTTTTTTTTTCTTTTTTTTTTTTTCACACTCATAAATAATTGCATTCACGCGCAATAAATTTCAGATTTCCAGCTACACGACTCATCGGAGAAAATTAATTTACTATGTCTATTATAAATTGTGAAAAATTTATATTTATTTTTTAAATAATTATTTGAATTGTGATGAAAAAAAAAAACAAATGGGAATACAATTTTCAACATGTCCCATTTTAATAGAATTTTTCGCAACAATTTACCGCTCGAATTCTTCGAAATTATTTATTACTCATTTTCAGATAATGCGTTGATCGAAAATACGTGAATTCTATTTGTAAACTTTATCGACCGATCAGAATATGCAAACAAACGAACAATTCATGGGCCTGGCAATGTCTGTTTGAAACAATAACGAATTAAATCAATAATGTGACCGGAGTACCAAGATATTATTTATTTATATGGCCTGTTCAATAATCACATTTTCGGACGTTGCGATGATATTATACTCCCAAATGCGTGTTATAAAATCCTCTGCTCTTCCTGCATTGATACGTAATCAAACATTATGAGCGGATGACTTTGGCGCTAACAGGATTGAAAACAAATAAAATTACTTGCGTTTTCAATTAACCCTCCGGAAATTCGAGAACAAAGCTCACATTTTAATAACAAAAGCGTAATTGAATAAATTACAGTGTATTCGTTTTTTTTTAATTAAAAATTTTTTTAACTCATTTTATTTTTACAAATTTGCTGAAAATCGTAAAATTATTTAACATTCGGAACATTAAAACAAATATTAGTAGCATAATAACCGGCAACAATATTTTATTACCATTTTTCAATATTAAATAGTCTAGACGATTTACATTTTTTTGAATCAGTTGTCCTTTTTCAATCTCATTGCTGATTTTGTGCTAGAATTTTCATGTTTATTTGCAGACTTTGAGCAGAAAAATCCAAAAATGAGGCTGAGAAATTTCCTGACGATGTAGAGTGCGAGTAGAATCATTGCGATGATAAATCCGTACACGTCCAACAATTCCATCTGCCACCACGTCAACTCATCAGCAGGTGATCTCAGGACATTTCCATTTCTGATGACGTACTCGATCCAATACGCGGCCGTATCCATGGGGCTCATTGGACGATCGACAAATAATTTTGCCATACGTTTCGAATTCTCGCTAAAAAAAAAAAACATATTATGGACCTTACCTTTTTTTGTCTCAAATTGTCTAGAAAAAAAAAAAAAATCACCTGTACGTTGGATCCTTCAATACGGTATTGAGAGCTTTCGTGAAAGAATCTGCGCTGATATTCTCATAATCGACCCGCACGATAATTTTGTGTTCTTCGCACATGCGACTGTTGAGATGCTGATCGTAAAAAATTGGAATGCCGACCATAGGAACACCATAAGTTACGGACTCTTGAACCGACAGGTAACCGCATTGTGTTACGAAGGCTTTGACGTTTTTATGCTCTATAAAAAAAAAAAAAAAAAAAAAAAGTATGATACAAAATAATGACGATAATAGATAAGACATTTTTGGCGGCCATTGACACCGGCTTAAAAAGGCGGATGGTATAATAATGAAACGTTTAGCGGATTCACTCACGTAAGACTCGAGTCTGCGGAAGCCAGGAAGAGGTCATAACATTGTTGGGCAGTCTGACCGGAAGTTCATGGGGGTTTCCAACCTTCAAAAGCACGCGAACCGGTGCAATGCGTTCGAAAGCTTCAGAGAAAGCTTTGATGGTCTCGATTGGGAAGGATTCGACTATGAGCATGGAACCGAATGAAAAATACACACAACCGTCCACACTGTCGTCCAGCCACTTTTTAACTTCCTGTAAGAAATAAGAATCAACGTTCACCCCGAGAATTTCATGCCCAAAATGACCTGACTGATATTTATGGGCATTATCATTTTTTATTTATTTAAGAAAATTCGAGTTCACCGGCGGCAAATCATCATCTCCGTCGGTCACGTGCAGTCCACCAATTTCGACGATACCCGGTATCAGTGGCCTCACGACATCGAGACTCGGATGGGTATTCACCAGAACAAGAGCAATATTTTTCCGCAGTTCAGTTATGCTCGGTAATTCCAGGCCAAAATTTTTTTTCAAGTGCTGCTTTTGCTCGGGTATGTAATACGCGTACAGCGCTTTGGTAAATGCACTTTGCAGCGTGTTCTCCAGACGCTCCAGAAAAGTCATGCGCTGACCGAAGCTCGAAAACATGTTCGGTACAAATGCGGTGCTCGAGGGATTTCCCAGGGGTTGGTTCAACCAGTCGTACAATCTGCTTGATATTGCTAAGACCACCGGGACTTTCAAGTGACTACCGAACGCAAAATAACATTCCGAAGAGAATATCTATAAAATTAAACGAAAAAATGTAATAATGACATTATCGCTATAATTAAATGTGAAGCCGATGATTTTTTTCCCGAAGACCACCGGGACTTTTAAGTGACTACCGAACGCAAAATAACATCCCAAGAGAATATCTATAAAATTAAACGAAAAAACGTAATAATGACATTATTGCTATAATTAAATGTGAATCCGATGATTTTTTTCCCGAAGACCACCGGGACTTTTAAGTGACTACCGAACGCAAAATAACATTCCGAAGTGAATGTCTATAAAATTAAACGAAAAAACGTAATAATGACATTATCGCTATAATTAAATGTGAAGCCGATGATTTTTTTCCCGAAGACCACCGGGACTTTTAAGTGACTACCGAACGCAAAATAACATCCCAAGAGAATATCTATAAAATTAAACGAAAAAACGTAATAATGACATTATTGCTATAATTAAATGTGAATCCGATGATTTTTTTCCCGAAGACCACCGGGACTTTTAAGTGACTACCGAACGCAAAATAACATTCCGAAGAGAATGTCTATAAAATTAAACGAAAAAATGTAAATTTCTCGTGTTGCAGTTTGGCATTTCAGAAGACTTTCCTCTCAGATTGATTACGAAATTACGTGACGAAGATCACGAAGAAAAAAATGTCCCCCTGATTTCGCTCATGGATATTATTACAATGATAAATAATGAAAAAATGTCTTCTTACCTCAGTGATAACCAGATCATAGGGTGGATCTTTGGGTGGATTGTCAATGATACTTTTTATTTGCGGCAAATCGAGGAAATCGCAAATATCTGTTCCTCCCATCTGCATAAAGAGCTTCATATTTGAAGGCGTGAGCTGTTTTATGTCTTTTAATATTCCATTATTGACGAACGTTTTCTTTACATCGGCGATACTGATGTCGTTGTAATTGGGCGGTGGGTTCTTCATGGGAAAGTGACTGACAACGTCAACCTGATGACCTCTCGCTGCGAGGCCTCTCATCAACGTTCCGCACATGGCGAAACGACTCCTCGAGGGTAATGGACACAAGCCCAGAATTCGTGAAGCATCACTTCCATCCTGAATCGCCAGTAAAACGCAAATGGCCAAAACTAACTTGACTATTGAGCCCATTTTATGCGCCCTGCTCCAATCCCCGAACGAACCACACTAATTTTTCACCAATTAGGTCGAATTAATAAAATTTGTATCTCAATTCATTATAATTACATATCGACAGTTATTATTTTATTAGTTTATATTAAGATAGAAATTGACCAAAAAAATGGAGTGTAGAATTAACGAAAAGTTGAGCCGAAAATAGCAAAAATAGCGAAAATAGCAAAAAAATATACCGATATGGCAAAAATAAATTGAAACTCGGTATTGAGCCCATTTTCTGGTTCCCGCTCCAATTCGCTAACGAATGACACAAATTTTTCACGAATTGAGTCGAATTAATGAAATTTCATGTCAATTCATTATAATTACAGTTATTATTTTATTAATTTCTATTAAAATAGAAATTGACTCCAATCCGCGAACGAACCACACAAATTTTTCACCAATTAGGTCGAATTAATAAAATTTGTATCTCAATTCATTATAATTACATATCGACAGTTATTATTTTATTAGTTTCTATTAAAATAGAAATTGACAAAAAGTGTCGTGTAGAATTAACGAAAAGTCGTGCCGAAAATAGCAAAAAAGCTTCAATTTATTTTTGCCACGTCGGTGCACTCGACACGCACGATTAATTAGTTCGCCTATTAATTCCTAATCAAAATTCTGATCGTAATTGTCACGAATTAAAAACCACTGCACTTGAAGCAGCTGATCACCGGAGACTCTTCTTATCATTAGCAGGAGCGTTTATTTTACTCACAGCCTCGATGCTGTTATCCGCCACGATATTATCGATTAACCGGATGACTGCTCACTACCAACTGTCGCTTTCTGCGACAAGTCATGCGGTCAACACCCGAAAAAATCCCCATTTTTCAAGACAAAAAATTTTCCCAAAATTTACGAACGTCGTAAAATGTAAACGGAAACTCGCCGTATTTTTTATCGTTAAGTAAAGCACTTAATCTCGAGCCAATTCCTCATGTACCATAACGGAACCTCTTCAGTGATGACACATGATTCAGGCTTAGCAATGCCAACAAGTTATCCAGGGTCACAGCACTTAAAATGTTTGCCGACAAAATATAGTTTTCATTTGCCGGGTTAAAACTGTACAACGCAAAAGCTTATTTTCCAAAAACTCATTTGGTCTAAGACTTCAAATTGTAGTACATAATTACGCGGGATCAAATTTATAGAACAAATTACCACCCGTGTGGAAATTCAAACTCGCCATCGTTTAGAAAACGACAAGTTTTTCTATTTACTCTACAAGATCTAGGTAAAAACACTAGCTAGATCCGAACGCTATGTGTAATTTCTCGCTGCCCAGCCGTTATATAAGAAAACTGTCTAGAATCTGGATAAGATTCCACTAATACGCCTAGTAAACTTAGCTATTGATTACTCAGCGCGGAAATAGCGTAACTCTATAGAATAAAACTGTCTAGGCGCTAGAGCGATTTTCTTTATCGGCCTGCGAATCCAGTTCCCACCTAAACAGCCTAGGATTAATAAAAAACCGAATTAATACACGGTCTTTTATTGTGATTAATCACGTTTATTTCAATTTATATTATCATCAAGTGTGTGAAATTTCTTTCACTTTCCCCCCTTCCAAATAGTAATTCATACCATAAAAAGATTACCAATAAAAAAAAAATTACGTTGACGAAGTCGGTGACGCTGTCGTTTTCGTAAAATATCTTCAACCTCCGCTTTTACTAAACGGCGCGGTTGTACCCGCCTTCGATTAACTGATCACTCGTTTTCTTCTTCCATAGTCTTTCGCTCTAAAATAAATTCCACTACGTTAATACACCTTACTTGTATGTAAAAACAATTGGTAGGACGCGCAGTCACACACGGTTTCGGTTAGGTTAGGTTTGGCGGCCGGTCCTGCTTGCCCCGCACCTACACAGGTGGCGCCAAACAACATTATTCAAGCAAAACTGGCTCGACTCTAGATGATCAAGTCATCTATTCGTGTATAAAGGATAGATTAGGTCTAGCTTCTCGTCAGATAATCTGTGATATGAAAACTAAGTAGATCCTAGATAGCCGTGTAATCTATAGATGTTTTCTAGCTAAATTATATCTAGTCCCTCTACAGAAAACCTTGATAATGAAAACTAGCGAGACGCTCGATTCAAACCAGTTTATCCCAAACAGATTTCCACACGGGCAGTTGTAAATCGAGGCGTTTGAAATCCTGCCTTCGAAAAAATTTCCAAATTAATGCCATTCTGACATTGGCAATTTGTACTAATATTGGCATGCTATTTTTTGGCCAACAGCAACCGATTCTGTGGGCCATGGTTGATTAGAATAATCGAGGGAAAAGGGGGAAAGCCGAGAATTGGAAACCAGGATTCAAAAATGATGTTTACTGCTAAAATGATGCTGAAGATCCACGATCGTTATATGAACTTGGATATTTCAGTCATTTGATGACAATCAAGGTGTGGGGAATTTATTTATTTTTGCTGAAATAAATATTTCACTGAAATTATTTACGTACTCAGATTATGCTCAGCAGATTTCACTAGAAATTTGTAAAAAAAATATGGCGAGTGTGAAATCAATCAGAATTTGGAAGAAAAAAATTGAAAGAAACACTTTTCAGTCATGCCACATTATAATCATTTGTTCTTCTTTGATCTTGATGCCGCCGTTGCACTAATATTGTCCCGTTTATGGGCAGACCGTGAACACAAAACTCCAAAAATGAGGGCCAGGCATTTTTTGACCATATAAAGTGCGAGCAAAATCACTGCGATGATAAATCCGTACAATAAATATTCCACCGAAATTATTTACGTACTCACGGATTATGCTGAACAGACTTCACTAGAAATTTGTAAAAAAAATATGGCGAGTGTGAAATCAATCAGAATTTGGAAGAAAAAAATTGAAAGGAACACTTTTCAGTCATGCCATATTAAATCATTTGTTCTTCTTTGATCTTGATGCCGCCGTTGCACTAATATTGTCTCGTTTATGGGCAGACCGTGAACACAAAACTCCAAAAATGAGGGCCAGGCATTTTTTGACCACATAAAGTGCGAGCAAAATCACTGCGATGATAAATCCGTACACGTCCAACAATTCCACCTGCCACCATTCCAACTCACTAGCCGGTGATCTTAAGACATTTCCATTTCTAAGGACGTACTCGATCCAATACATGGACGTATCAAAGGCGCTCATTGGACGATCGACGAATAATTTTGCCAAACGCTTCGAATTCTCACTAAAAAATAAATAAAAAATTTAATGTACCACTTTACACGAAAAAAATCGTGTTTTTTTTTTTAATACTGTAGAAAAAAAAAAAACCTGTATGTTGAATCCTTCAGGATGGTATTGACAGCTTTGGTGAAAGAATCTGCGGTGATATTCTGATAATCGACCGGCACAATAATTTTGTGCCCTTCGCAGATTCGCATGTTGAGATTCTGATCGGCAAATAATGGAACGCCGATCATGGGAACACCGTAAGTCACGGACTCTTGAACCGACATGAGTCCACAGTGTGTAACGAAGGCCTTGACGTTTTCATGCTCTGTGGAAATAAAATATTGGGTATAGCGATAAAAATAAAACGTTTTTTTTTTTAAACGGATTGACTCACGTAAAACGCGACTCTGAGGAAGCCACGGAGAGGTAATGACATTTTTGGGTAGTCCTGCCGGAAGTTGATCCCTGTTGGCTATTTTCATGAGCACTCGTACCGGCGCAATACGTTCAAAGGTCTCATAGAAAGCCTTGATCGTCTCGATTGGAAACGATTCGATTTTGATCATGGAACCGAACGAGAAGTACACACAACCGTCTTTGCTCTCATCCAGCCATTTTTTGATTTCCTATAAAAACAGCAATCAACATTTACAGCAACAATTTTGTGCAAAAATCTCATTTATAGTATTAAGAAAAAAAAAATCAGTATCTCGGGAATGACTAGAGAAATAAAAATGTCCCAGAAACGATAAAGAGCAAGATACAAATGTGAAAAAGACGATAAACTCTGGGCACGTGTATTGCGACATAGTGTCTTGTTTTCAGCGTGACTAGGCACTTAACGTGGCGCATTATTTGAGCCAACCAATTTGCTGGTCATTTTAATCGAGTCATTGTTGCAAATCATTTTCAAAAATAGCCTCTCTTCATTCGATAAAAAATTAGGAGCTTTAAGAAAAAAAAAATAAAAAAACGATTACCGGTGACAAATCTTTATCCCCGTCAGTCACGTGAAGTCCACCAACTTCAACGACAGCCGGTGTAAATGGCCTGACAAAATCGAAGCTTGGATGGGTATTAACCAGCACAAGGGCAATATCCTTGCTCAGCTCGGTTACGCTCGATAATTTCAAGCCAAAATATTTTTCCAAGTACACCTTTTGCTCGGGTATGGTGTACCAATAGACCACTTTGAGATAAGTACTCTGCACTGTATTTAGCAGACGTTCCGTAAAAGTCATTCGCTGATTGAGCTTGGAAAAGATGCTTGGCACGAATGCAGTACTCGAAGGATTTCCCAGGGGTTGGTTTATCCAGTCATACAATTTGCTTGTTATTATCGCGACCACAGGAACTTTTAGGTGACGACCGAATGCCAAATGACATTCCGCAGCAAATATCTATAATAATAACAAAAAGAAAAATAGTGACATCATTGTTATCAAGTAAATGAATAAATCATGAGTCGAAACAACGGAAACTGATGATTTTCCTTGAATAAAATGCAAATAAAAAAAAATTTCCATCACGTTTCTTTGATAAAAAAAAAAGCTATGTAATGTACTTATGTAATCTGTGAAACCACATTCGCTATCTCATATTTCAACTTCAGAGTCAAGAGACAAGTCTGACAATGTTAATGGCAGATATCTTTGACGATGATACGACAGATAAGTCTCAAATCAACATTATCACGTTTGTTAATCATGTCTCTCTATTTCCGTATACAGATATAAATGCTGAGTCACAATTTCATTTTAGGATTCAAGTCGAAGTCGTACGACAATGATTAAAATGATATTAATGAATAAATAATAGGCCATTTTAATTACCTCATTGATGACCAGATCGTAAGGTGGATCTTTGGGCGGATTGTCAATGATACTTTTTATTTGTGGCAAATCGAGAGTATCGCACATCGACGTTCCTCCCATTCGAATCATCTTCTGGATATTTATCGTCGTATATCCTTTTGCATCTTCCAATGTCATATTATTCACCGATAATGGCACGGCATCGGCAATACTGATGTCCTTGTAATTGGGCGGTGGGTTCTTCATGGGAAAGGGACTGACAACGTCAACCTGATGACCTCTCGCTGCGAGGCCTCTCATCAACGTTCCGCACATGGCGAAATGGCTCCTCGAGGGTAACGGGCACAGTCCCAAAATTCGTGCGGCATTACTTTGGTCCTTAATGGCGAGCAGGATGAAAATGGCCAAAGGTACCTTGATGATTGAGCCCATTTTCCGCACTTCCTTCCCCAATCTAAAAATGGACACCATAAATTGGAACAAATTCCGTCGAATATTTTTATTAATAACAATTGCAATTTTCGTAAAGTCTTGAAAAAATAAATTATCGAAATTTCGATAAGGGCTTGATAGAAAAAAAAAATGCAAAAAATGTTGCAATTTTGGTACACTTGGCACTCACGATTTGCTATTGTGTCACTTAAGGCCTATTGTAATAAAGTACTGATTTTTATGTAAAAATCGTGCGAAAAATCACTGCGGTGGAATAAAGGAAGAAATGCAGAACTGATTGACACGCGCAGTCGGTTATTTAACTCACAACCTCTGTGGTACTGCTAACCGCATGTTAGAGTGCTCGTTACGAGGCTTTGAGACTGACGATTGCTTGTGGATAGCTCAGAATAGTACGGGTAAGGATAGAATAGCTAGCTGGACGGGAATGCAAAAAATGTTGCAATTTTGTTTCCCGAAATATTTTGGTACACTTGGCACTCACGATTTGCTATTGTGTCACTTGAGACCTATTGTAATAAAGTACTGATTTTTATTTTGAAATCGTGCGAAAAATCACTGCAGCGGAATAAAGGAAGAAATGCAGAACTGATTGACACGCACAGCCGGTTATTTAACTCACAACCTCTGCGGTACTGCTAACCGCATGTTAGCGTGCTCGTTACGAGGCTTTGAGACTGACGACTGCTTGTGGATAGCGGCGATCCGTTGAGATATGAGTATCATTCGTGGTCAGCGAAAAAGGGAGAGAGAGAGAGAGAGAGGGAGAGCTGTAAATTGCTATGAATTGCTATTAACCCGAGTGAAGATTGGTCGTAGACTTTGCTTTCGGTATTTACGTGACCCTGAAGCCTCGACGGCGATGAATATGAATAAATCACTGCCACTGGAATTATTGTTTATCCTTCCTTGTTTGTTTTTATGCTCTCTCATTAGCTTGAAATAAGTTGCAGTCTCTCCTTTAATCGATCAGGTTTATGATATTGTTTAAATCAAATTCCATATACAGATATATATATATATATTTACTGAATATTGAGATAGTATTTTTTCGAAATTTTTTTGAACATTTTTATAACTGACATTTTTAAATACCTTAAATTTAAAAAATTCATTTTTTTACGACGATCATTCACATATTCAGAGGAAGTTATTGGTGTAATTGAATATAAATGTGCAATTTCAATAAAACCTAAAAACTACAAAAAATGAAATTTTCATCTTTACAATCAAAATCAGTCTTTTAAAAAATGACGTCACTTTTTGTATATTTCATGAGAAACGTGCAATATCGCTGCTCGTGGGTGCAAAAAAAGCGGTGCTCAATGAGGATTATAATGCAATGAGAGGGAACAGTGAAGGGCAAAGGTAAAGAAAGGAAGAAGGAATAGATGGAATCGGCAACGGAGAAGCGGGCTCCGTGCACGCCGATCGATCCTCGTTTCCCGTCTTTCCTTTTCCGCCGACGCCACCGACGCCTCCTGCTTCTTTAGCAAATAAGCGTCGAAGCTCCTCTCGTTTCTACCCCGATTTCCCAGCCGCGTTACTACGAGCAGCACGCCACCTTCTCCTTTTTTTTCCCTCCCTTCCGCTCGCCCTTTCGTTCCGAGCTTTTGCGCCAACGAATTTTCCCGGCTACTACAGCAAATTTTTCATCTTCCCCGAGGCGCCCGATCGTCGTACCCTCTCCTTTTTCATCCTTATGCACCGGGAATAAAGAACGGGGAGAAATACGCGTCTTTTCTCACCCGGTCGAGGCATCAAAGCTACAATACCTACTTTAGAATGAGACTATGTAACACGTTACCCTGCACCAACTAAGTTTTATATGCAAAACGTTGCCAACCCGAGGAAATATACGCGCAGACTGAGCTGCCAAAATTTTTGCTCGATGTACAGGAACCGCCTTTAAAATTTTTAGCCTTGCAGGATTTTTTGGTATACCTCGGACGTACAAAAAAAAATGTATAAAATATCGAGAAAAAAATTCTATCCAAACACGAATTTGTGATAATTATTGACAACGCGGTTTTCAAATTTAAGCCACATTTTAATGTGTTAAAAAATTAGTTAATTAAAAAAAAGTTAATATAATAATAAAAGTTTTAAAAAATTAATAAATAATAACATAAATACATTTTTTCAGTTAATCTCAGTATCCCTTTTTTTTAATAATATTTTCAGCATCATTAGAGACGTTTTATTGTTTCGGTTACAAATGTAGATGCCAGAAATCTCGAATCCCATTTTAACAAAATGTGACGTACTACGTTTTTTTGTAAATTTGGAGGAAAGTTTTAAAGCTGAGCTGATGGGCCTCATCACAGGGATTGTGACACGAGTTTGTAGCGACGGCGGCCACTGACCCGGGCCAAAAGTGCTCGTGGGGAATTTCGAAGTGCGACACAAGTCGTTCGACGTTGGCTTCTTGGCATCGCTCCTCAGGATCGTTCGTGCATTTCGCGAGAAAGTCGCATCCTTGCCAAAGTCGGACATAACTCGTCGCGTCGCGTGGATAGCATTTTTTTTATGGTAATGTTGGTGCCCCGGAAATATCGTGTGTTACACATATACTTTGTACACGTTGTTGTGCAAAAGTCGAAAGAACATCATACAACTTTCGCGGTCATTTTATTTCTTAACTTATGCGCTACGAATAATATCATATTTCCCATTTTTTTTCAAAAATTCTTTCGCATTCGAAAAATGTATAAATATTTTCTTCTCAAAACTGAAAAAAGCAAAAATAATTTACTCATAAGCAAAAAATAAAAATTGTTTTTTTTTTCTTCCAAATAAACCTTATAATTTCTGCTTAAAAAATGAACCCAATACTTTCACTATTTCTCTTCTTTACCTGAAAAAAAAAAAAAGTATAAATTTGATTACCATCAAAATTATGAAATTAATCAACAATATTAAGACCTGATGTATTGTTTTTTTTAATCCTGTAGAAAATAGTCACTAAAGTATAAAGTGAGAGGTGAAAGAGAGAGTAAGAGATAGTTAAGAAATGAGGTAGAATGGGAAAAAGCTGCGGCGCTAGGCGAGAGAAGCCGGAAAGGGGGTGGGGGTGGGGGTGGGGGTGGGGAGTACCGCCGTACTATATAGATGGTAGCGGGTGTTGCCATGACACCATGAAGGCACCCTACAAGCGGCGAGCGATCTCCGGCGCTCTCACTCAGACTTTCTTTCGAGAGTTTGCTCGCTCGCTTTCTCCGACACACGAAATTCACTGCTATCGCGTTTCCCGGAGCGGCGAGAGGCGCGATGCTCGCCATTGTCGTACGGAAGAGCCCTACGAGGGCATTTCTCATTGTCCTTTTCTATCTAACCCGCGCCACTCTCTACATTTCACCGGTAGAAATAACGTCATCACGGACCGTGAGGTGAGCTGATGCATCGGCGAGCCCTTTGCAGTTAATCCGCATATGAAATTACTCCTAACAATCGCAATAAACAAAAGAGATTAACACCTTGCTATAATTAACCTTCGGACCACCGCAATTGTTTGATTAATCAGTCGGCGCCGATTCATTACGTCACAATTGCACTCACTTCCACGATAAGGCACACAAATGGCACTAAATTATCAGTGGCAACGCGTGTGCTAATTACGTCAATACGTGATGTAATACCGTAGCTACGGATTAGAATAGATGTTCATTATCATTACCATATTTTAATGTCATAGAAATTACAACAATATTAACGAGTCGTTTATTATATGTATTTTCTAAATTAAATGCAGAATCTTTTTAAATCTTATGTCTTAACAATAATTCTTCAATTTTTCACACGAAAAAAAAAATCTTGGTGAGTACTTGATACAATTCAGGAAATTTATTTATTATTTTTGGTAATTCCATGATAATATTCGTATTAATTTCTCTATATATATTTTTTTTTTATTTTTGTCATATTACAATGTTAATCCACCAGAACTTTTGGTGAACAATGTCCGGGAAATATTTTCTCGGCTCGTGTCTACAAATACACAATAATAAAAAATTGTTTATAATAAAAAAAATACGCGAAAAGTGACCGAAAAACGTAAAATTGTTACGAGAGATTAATGTGTGTCTGGAAAAAAGCTCGGAGCTTTATCACGAGCTGTACAATATAACGACATCGTTCGATTTTTGGTAACTCCATGATAATATTCATATTTATTTCTCTGTATCGTTTTTTTTTAAATTACAATGTTAATCCACCCGAACTTTTGGTGAACAATGTCCGGGAAATATTTTCTCGGCTCGTGTCTACAAATACACAATAATAAAAAATTGTTTATAATAAATATAGATTCGCCAAAAGTAAGCGAAAAACGTAAAATTGTTACGAGAGATTAATGTGCGTCTGGAAAAAAGCTCGGAGCTTTATCACGAGTTGTACAATATAACGACATCGTTCGATTTTTGGTAATTCCATGATAATATTCATATTTATTTCTCTGTGTCGTTTTTTTTTTAATTACAATGTTAATCCACCCGAACTTTTGGTGAACAATGTCCGGGAAATATTTTCTCGGCTCGTGTCTACAAATACACAATAATAAAAAATTGTTTATAATAAATATAAATTCGCCAAAAGTAAGCGAAAAACGTAAAATTGTTACGAGAGATTAATGTGCGTCTGGAAAAAAGCTCGGAGCTTTATCACGAGCTGTACAATAGCACGATATCGTATCTCACGTTATCCAGCGATTCGTCTCTTCCTGTAGTGGATATAAACCCTGAGGATAACGCAATTGAATGAGTTTTCACGAGCCAAAGGAACGCCAGAGGAAGAAGACACGGACTCTCGCCGCGGAGAGAACGAGAGGCAAAGTATTATACGTACATCGATGGAATGGTTACAATAGATTTATCTGACGTGCGCGGATATTCGATGGCCGAGGGGGGAAACGTACATCACCACCGCCACCTACACCCACTTCCGCTTTTATACTCTCTCTCTATATATAGAGAAGGGAAACGCGAGCGAGCGAAAGCGCTCGGGCCATTACGTTCCACGGGCTGAGGGATAACCCGATGCGGAATCTACGGCTAGTCGACCCGCAGGCACTCGATTCGCCAAAGATTGCTGGCGATCATCCAACTCTTTACCTGCTTGCGTTTTTTTTTTTTTAATTTTCTTACTCCTTTGCTCTTTCCTTCTATGATCTTACCGTTGGATTTAAACCAATGCAAATCATTCGAATGGCGTATAAATAATTAAGTGTTTTATCCTCTGAATTCCCCCGTCGCCAATTTTTTATATTATTTTGAGAAATGATTAATTTTGGAAAAAAAACGATGGGTTTGAAGCGATAGATTGTATTTTTTTGTTGCGTGGAATTTAAAAAAAGGGTTTTTTGAAAAAATTGAAAAAGGAATTTTTGAAGAGTTTCGTTTTTTTTTTTGGAAAGTATTGAATAATTTTTGGTAATCATTTTGTCAGACTCTCTTATCGTATTAATAAGCAAAATTGTAAGGAATTAATTGAAAGTACTTTTTTTAAAGCGACTTCGTTGGGCGAATGATTGTTGTAAAAATGTATAAATGATCCCCGATAATGAAAATGGGCATTAGATAATTTCTCTCCGCATCCAATCTGAACGAATCTCGAATATGCTCGAAAAAAAGGAGACCCTGTCACAAAGCTTCCCTCTCTGAACTGTTGAGAGAAAAAAAAAAAAAAAAAGAAGAAAAGTAAATTCGCCGTCTCGTTATATAGCGACTGATAAAAAGCGACGCCTCTCGATCTCTCTCTCTCTCTCTCACCCCTTTCGTCTCGTTTTCTCGCGTCCGTCGGAAGACAAAACGCGGGTAGTTACGCGGGTTCTCGCCGGATGAAAAAGAGATTGTCATTACGCGGTGGTAGAGGACAGAGCTACGATATATAAGCAGCGCAGGGAAGAAAATACGCCGTGCGACGTTGTGTCGAGTCTCTTTCCTTCCTGAACGACGCGACAATTGTGAAAACACCAAGCGAACCAAACGCAAACCAGGAAAACGCGCCGTTAGCTGATGCGATTGGCGCCGAGCTTTCGGCTTTCGAGTCGATATTTTGCGAAACCGATCCTCGAACCTATCGAGTATTCCAAAAAATCGATTATTATTCCACTAAAATCGACAATGTGGAGCAAATTTAAATTATATAACTATTCGATCCGCATAACCCCATTTCATTCTAAAAATCTACAACAATTTTAATAAAGCCCATAAATTCTTCGAAAATTACGTAATCAATAATATTTCCTACGCGATGTAATACCGAACATCGATCCGCATAACCTCATTTCATTCTAAAAACCTACAATTATAATAAAGCGCATAAATTCTTCGAAAATTACGTAATCAATAATATTTCCTTCGCGATGTAATACCGAACATCGATCCGCATAACTCCATTTCATTCTAAAAACCTACAACAATTACAACAAACCCCATAAATTCTTCGAAAATTACGTAATCAATAATATTTCCTTCGCGATGTAATACCGAACATCGATCCGCATAACGCCATTTCATTCTAAAAACCTACAACAATTACAACAAACCCCATAAATTCTTTGAAAATTACGTAATCAATAATATTTCGTCCGCGACGTAGCAATGCGATGATCGATATTTTTCCCACGATCCAGTATAAACTCTCAAACCAAAAACGACTCAACCGAGCAAAAGAAACCCAAAGTAAATCGAAGAAGCCGGCCGGCAGTGTTGTTTACGGCTCCGGCCGCCGCTGTACAATATTCCAGTGAGCTTGACACGCATGTGCCGAGGACGCGGGCAAACGACGCTCCGACGACGACCACGACGACAACGACGGGCTAATGGAGAAGTAGCGGCGGTGGTAAGCGCCGCAGAGGAGGAGGGCCCTATCGATTTCTATATTTCGCACTGCCGTCGCGAGGCGTCGCGGTGGCTACTACAGCGTTTCTCCTTGTCCGCACGAGCATCTCACCGGCTTAGCCAACGCGCCGTCGCAATACGTCCTCGACGTTGTGTCGTCGTCCACGCTGAACAGAGCAGCAGCAGCAGCAGCAGTTGCACCCCCAAAACACTTTCGCGTATCGTTGCAGCCGGTGGCGTATACCCTTTCAAGGTTAACCCATATTTCCGGCGTGCAGGTGCCTCCCCCTCCCCCCGCCACCGCCGGCGGCGCTACTTCAATACGCTCACGGGTTTATTAGCCTTCAGCCAGTGTCCCATCGAATCAAACAACGTAAACAAAATAACGCACAAGTTCGACTTTTACGAAGCGTGTTTTTTTTTTACCGGGTTTCGCGGTGTTACGAGATAACACAGTGAGAGAAGAATATATACTTTGTCCAAAAGAGAGAGAGAGAGGATCGACTGGAAGTCGTACGTACGCAGACACGAGGTTAGTGCGACGATTTTGGTAAACGCTGCAGAATTTAGTGACGTGCGTTTTGGAAGAGGAAGAAGAGGAGGAGAGGACTCGAAAAGAGAGAGAGAGAGAGGCACGAGGTTAGTGCGACGATTTTGATAAACGCTGCAGAATTTAGTGACGTGCGTTTTGAAAGAGGAAGAAGAGGAGGAGAGGACTCGAAAAGAGAGAGAGAGGCACGAGGTTAGTGCGACGATTTTGGTATACGCTGCAGAATTTAGTGACGTGCGTTTTGGAAGAGGAAGAAGACACGGAGAGGACTCGAAAAGAGAGAGAGAGGCACGAGGTTAGTGCGACGATTTTTGTAAACGCTGCAGAATTTAGTGACGTTCGTTTTGGAAGAGGAAGAAGAGGAGGAGAGGACTCGAAAAGAGAGAGAGAGGCACGAGGTTAGTGCGACGATTTTGATAAACGCTGCAGAATTTAGTGACGTTCGTTTTGGAAGAGGAAGAAGAGGAGAGGACTCGAAAAGAGAGAGAGAGGCACGAGGTTAGTGCGACGATTTTGATAAACGCTGCAGAATTTAGTGACGTGCGTTTTGAAAGAGGAAGAAGAGGAGGAGAGGACTTCAAAAGAGAGAGAGAGGGAAAGTCGTACGTACGCAGACACGAGGTTAGTGCGACGATTTTGATAAACGCTGCAGAATTTAGTGACGTTCGTTTTGGAAGAAGAAGAGGAGGAGAAGGAGAGGACTCGAAGCTCGAACTTGTGAATTTACTTTTTTTCGGTGAGTTTAGAATTTAAGAACGTATTTTGTGATAGTTGTATAGAAAACTGGATTTTTTTGCCGGTGAAAGTGAATTTTTTAGGCACGTGTGTTGATTACGATTATTCAGTGCATTAGGCACGCAATTATGTGGATACGCTGGGTTGATAAGTTTGTTATGGTTTTGGGTTGCGTAACATGTGATTTTTCATGGGAAAACACGTTGCGATTATCGCGGCTTTGTCTGACCATATTAAGCGTTACTCCACTTGAAGCGTAACAATCAGTTGCGTTAAAGGGTTAAGAGCTATTTTGAATATCCTCCTGGGATTATTTGTGATACATGCATTTTTTGTGGTTATCGTTTATTGCAAAAGTGTTTTTTATATTTGAAACAGCGAAATATTTATTTTTGCTGCGATTTTGGTGCCATTTTACAAATTACTGCGAGACTCTCAGCCTTTATTTGTCGCTAGGAGGAAAAGCGTTTTGCTTAGGGCTATTCGACGATCTTAAGGATCATAATATCCATTGATATGACTTTATTGATAAGCGATTTATATTTTTGCGGCACGTGTTCCCAATTGCGATAATAAAAACGCATTACGTTTATCGCTATTGGAAGTTTAGGAATTTTCGAATATTATCGAATATTTTTTATTTGGATTCCAATGTTTTTCATGACCACAATTCTTTCCTTAATTGAAAAAAAAAAAAGAAAAAAATCTCCGCTCAAAATTTGTCATCCCAATCACCACAAATTTAATTCAGCACTGAACTCCATGCAATTAATTATCAATTAAATTGTCCCACTTGCATAAAAACATATTCACAAAATACGTATTAAATATTTTCATCATGTATAAACACAAAAACATTTGTTCCAATTTACGCATAAAAATTTGCAATAGCTGAATTAAAAAATCGAAAATATTTCAACTAAACCAAATAAATAGTCACTTCTTCACCTTCACTTTAAAAAAAAAAAAAAAAAATTCTGTAACCGGCAGTAAAATATTTTCAACTATAAATCATTTTTATTAAAAAAAAAAGCGCGCTTCAAAGCGCTACGTCAAGTTCCTTTAGCGCCATAATGCATCAGTGGATAAAACAAGTGATATTGAATCGAGGAAACGTTCACAGACGATTCATCCGACAACGCGCGCATCCACAGCGCTCCTCGTGTCTATGACCCCGGCGGCGCGGCGTTTTTAATACGCGACGATAGGCGCCGAGGGTACGCGTGGGTGGCGCACGCGGAGAGCGGAGCGGCGGGGGTGCAACGCACCAGCCTCCCCCGATTCACCTGAAGCCAATTAGTGCGATTGGCTTTCGCGCGATTGCACCGGCAAACTTGCACGCGTTCCTGGCCCGGAGTCGAGCCGGAATTCGGGAGGCGGTTTGCCTTCGGCTCGCGCCGCGCATCAATTTAATCGGCGAGCAATGAGCCGCCCCAAGTAACCTTATCGAGTGGACGCCGATGAAATTTTCTTCCGCGCTCCCTCGAACAATCAAGAAATATATAGCCCATCGCGATTAATTATTAATACAGCCCTCCGATATCGATCCCACTGTCGATGACGGCGCTATTTTCGTCGGACGCTACTACACCTTACCACGTTCGTTCTATTTTATTGCTTTGAGAATATTACCGCAGGGGAAAAATTGTACAGGCTGTTTTGTTATGAGGATTTTTTTTTTTTTTTTTTTTAATTGGTTAGCTTTGTTCTTTTGCATGATTTTGGAAAAAATGTACAAGTATTGACGTTTTTCGGGGGAATTTATTGTGCGATTTTGTTTCATGAGGCAATTTCGGCGAATAGTTTTTTTTAATATCCTGAATTGCAGAGCAATAGAAGGAAATAACAAATTTTTGTTGTTGTTTTGTTGGATTTTGTTTTCCTTTTTTTTCTATTTAGTGGCTTTAGTGACTACTGTTCAGTGGGAAAAATGGTCAATTTCATATACCATTCAACTGTGCTTTTCTCCTGATGATCAAAGCACTATTTTGAAAGCACAGTTGCATCGAACGAGGACCAACATTGAGTTAAAAATAATTTCATAGCATCAGAGGTCGCGTTTCCACAAAGTAGGAAATTTTTCCTTTTTTTTTTTCTATCTAGCGTCTTTAGTGAAAAATGGTCAAGCCCATATACCATTCAACTGTGTCTTTGTCCTAATGATCAAAGCCCTATTTTAAATACACAGTTGCATCGAACGAGGACCAACATTGAGTTAAAAATAATTTCACAGCTTCGGAGTAGAAAATTTTTCCTTTTTTTCTACTTAGTGACTCTACTTTTCAGTGGGAAAAATGGTCAACCTCATATACCATTCAACTGTGCCTTTGTCCTAATGATCAAAGCCCTATTTTAAATACACAGTTGCATCGAACGAGGCCCAACATTGAGTTAAAAATAATTTCACGGCTTCAGAGGTCGCGTTTCCACAAAGTAAGGCAGTGCTTCGGATTCAGTCGCACGCAAGTTACATTCGTCGTCTCAGCGAGCATGGTGCAGCATTCGTTTGCCACGCAGACGTACAGAATTCTCGAGGTTATGGTGAAAAAAAAAAAGAAAAAAAAAATAAATCAGAACAAAAAAGGAGAGAAAAAAAAAATGCAAAAGATGAGAATGAGTGAGAGAGTTACGTAGAGTTCTGGCTTCTCTAAAAGAACCCGAGCATTTCCGCGAGCCGGCGTCAGGTAATTCGAAAGCAATTTGAATTAACGTTTCGCCGCGCAAGAGGAAAGTAATTACGGGAGAGTAATTACGGGGCAAGATGAAAGTAATTTTCACCAAGATTCTCATACAGACACGCGCCTTTCCCTGCACACTTAGACCCCCGCATTTTATCCATACATACATATATATATATATATATATATATAATGCTATACCTACGACTACTTCTCAATGAAAACCTCCATACCGATCCGCGCGCCCTCTATTCCCACACGTAAATTACATGCCCACCTACTTCTGTTTACATCGAAGTCTGAGGTGAGGTTGATTAAAATTTACTATGCAAATTAGATGGTGAAAAGGGGTGAGGTTGCGCATGCGAGGCGCCAGGAGACACCCGCGGATATCTACCCTCCCAATAAACCTCCCTTAGGTTGGAAACCAACCTAAGTCGAGCACTACTACGTATTCCTATCCTCATTCTCGACGCATTACACAATAATTTCCCAACCAAAAGCTTCATTCCATTTTGGGACTTTGGTATTTGATTCATTTATTAATAATAATGATATTAATTAATACAAAGTCGAACCGATTTGACACTCGGAGAATTCGGAAAAAAAAAACAAACTCTATAATTTTTCGCCTGTCGTAAGTTCCCAATTTCAGTATTTTTCAGTATATTTGTATATACTGCCCTACCAATAAACCTCCCTTAGGTTGGAAACCAACCTAAGTCGAGCACTACTACGTATTCCTGTCCTCATTCTCGACGCATTACACAATAATTTCCCAACCAAAAGCTTCATTCCATTTTGGGACTTTGGTATTTGATTCATTTATTAATAATAATGATATTAATTAATATAAAAAATTTCGTCTATGACACTCGGAGAATTCGGAAAAAAAAAACAAATTCTATAATTTTTGCCTGTCGTAAGTTCCCAATTTCAGTATTTTTCAGTATATTTGTAAAAAATTCTTAGCCATTATTTATATATTTTCCCTTAAAATTGTCAGTGGAAATTATACGAAATAAGGAAGATGAACTGTTGATAGAAGCGTAACGTGTTTTCTATAAAGACGACGAGGAGAATTGGAAGCAAAGGGCAACGAGGGAATGAAATTAGAGTTCATCGGCTCCTCCTCATCCTCGGGAACCGCACGAAAGGGTTGTCCGTGCATTATCCGCTTATCTCGGTGTGCCCACATCACAGCGAGCGGGCACCTCGTCGATCTTCCAAACTGACGGTTATTGCGCACGAAAAACGGGATATTACACATTGTGTTTGCGCATCGAGCCTCCACGAGACCAGGATTCACACAAGAGCCGCTGATATAGAACCTGCCGCTCGAGCAACTCGACCGAGCCCTTATTACAGATATCCCTTACCGATAAATAGATGGATGTGGCTTTTCGGGTAGGAGAAAGGATAGTTAGAGGGTAGTGATCGATTTATCTTGTCTCTTCGAGTAAACAACCCGTTAAAAGGGTTTTTTCTAAATTGCACACCTAATTAAAGACCCTAGATTAATTATAAATTTTTGTAATTAACATTACAACGTATTCTCAGAAATCGATCTTCATAAAAATTCGATTTTTCCTTTTCTGCATATCTACGTGACCCATAAATATTTGTTTACCAAAAGTAAACAATTAAGGGTACGCAATTCTCACCCAGCGAAGCATATTGTGTAATTCAGGGTTGAAAAATTTGGAAAAAAAAAATTCCTCAAAAGCTCCACATTACAACAATTGCCCGGGTTAATTACAATTTCAAGTATAAATCATCAAATCATACAAAAAAAAAAGTTTATGAATTGATCTGAAAAATTAATTCCATAGAGTACCGGAAATTTACAATTGCCCGGGTTAATTACAATTTCAAGTATAAATCATCAAACGATACAAAAAAAAAAGTTTACCAATTGATCTCAAAAATTAATTCCATAGAGTACCGGAAATTTACAACACGCCGTCAAATATCATATCGAAAAGGTAAAGGGAAGCTAAGCTAACGCGTTTCTTGCAACTGATGCGTGTGGAAACGCACCCAGTAGCGGTATCCACGCTTGTGTACAATACTATATACCTTACGGACATATGTATACATATATACATATAAACACACACACACACACACACATATATATATATATACATAGTATATTGCAGGGTGCCGGCACCGCGCGTACGGTGAATTGATCGCGTTGGGGGTAGAATCATCCATCACCGTGTGACAGTCCCGAGCGCGCCCCTAGCTCAAAAGCACCCCTGGCGTAACGCGCGCGCGGTTCCACGGGCCAAGAGGGTGAAGGGAGAGAGGGCGAGGCTGAAGCGGGCGCGGGGGATGACGAGGCTGCGTAGGGAGGCTGCGGTGGGGTGGCATACCGGTCGTACAACGACAGCCAAGCAGAAGAACGATATATACCCCTCTGCGAGAAGAGAGCGCCCGATGAACCAACCAGGAATCCCACCCCCGGACAATGCCCAACGGATTCTCCGGTGCCTCCGCTACACCACATTATATATTATACTACGCATCACCAACAAACCCTGCGTAGAGAACCACTTTTTTCCCTTTTTTCTTACTACTTCTTGCACTTTTTATGTCTTAGCCCGATGGAAGATGATGGCCGATAAGAGGCTGAGAGAGAGAGAAAGTGCAACGGACACTTCGACTTCCCGAGGAGATCCTGAGTGGCGAATTGTCCAAGTACCTGAGGAAAAGTTGCAAGGAGACACGAGGTTGGAAGAAACAAAAACGTCATGAAGAAAAAGGAGCAGAGGGATGAAGGGAGAGGATGTTGTGGGCTTGAGGGAGAAAGGATGGACCTTGAGGAACAATCGGATGCTGTTGTACGAAAATTTGTTATTTTTAACTGCGTTGGATTCAGGACGGATGCGGTTATCCAGGATACGGTTCATCCTGGAACCATAGCCCTTATGGATTTGATCCTGGAATGCCCAAAGTTCCCTTGACTCATTCTGAGCTGCACTCATTTATTCCACGTGGGATATGCAGCTGAATAAAAAACGGCACGAAGAAAAAGGAGCAGAGGGATGAAGGGAGAAAGGATGGACCTTGAGTCTTTTTTAACTGCGTTGGATTCAGGACTGGATTATGGATTTAATCCTGGTATGCCCAAAGTTCCCTTAACCCCTTCTGGTCTGCGCTCATTCATTCCACGTGGGATATGCAGCTGAGAAAAAAATTGGAAAAATACAGAATTGGATAGGAACAGAGGAAAACGATAAAACGAAAAGGTGGTGACGACCAAACGAATGAACACACGCTGTTGTACACCGCAGCTCGTTATGTACTCCCCAGAGCTCTGAGCAGCCAAGTTTTCCTATCGTTTTTCCCCGACTGGTTCTTACACTTTTTATCTCGTCCAGCGATGCGACGAGCGGAGAAAGAAAATCGACTGTGCAACCGACACGTCGAGTACTACTTTCCGACGAGATACCGAGCGCCGAATGGGGACCAACCGAAGGAAACTTGTGAGAAGACGAAGATGACGGAAAAAAAGAAAGAAGAAGAAAAAAAAAACGAAGTAGGGGAGCGAAAGAAAGAAATGTAATGGTCTTAACGATCAAACGATGGGATGTTTTTTCTTTCTTTCTCTTCCTGTCGCTGTCATTATTCCACCCAGAATAAACGACACTTCAAGAATAGGTACCTCACAATGAGCCTTATCACTGTCCCTGGTAAAACATTTCACTTTTTTTCAGTCAATGGTCGTAATCATTTGCTACTGTCCAACCAAATGGTTGGTGGGTCGCAATGTCACCGAATTGCTAATGTCATGGAGATATTAGATCCAGAATTGCCTGGACATGGTTTGGCTTTAATTCGCCTAATATGGAGTCCAAGTTTCATACATAAATTGACGGAATCACGCGAGCCTCATCAAACAACGTGTATATTTTAGTGAATACGTTGGATTGGGTGGACACAACCACGTCTTCCTGCGAAGCCGAGCTTCATCAGGGCTTTTCCTATCGATCGAAAGTTGGGTAATTACGGGGGAAAGGTCCGAAAGGAATGGTTGGCTCATCGGCGACCCTCCCAATTGGACACGAAGCCCTGAGTATCATTAGATGATGACAAATACCAACCATTTCCACAATATACGTGGAAATCTCTCTTCTTTCTTCACCATGACTGGAAAAATAATTGTCTTTTCATTGCATCCTCGACAAGCTCATCATATTTTTCTCCACATTCTTTGACATCTCGTCGATTCGAAATTGATACTTCAATGAAAATGTCTCAATGGCCAAATTATTGACAATTTTATGAAAAAAAATTGCCCTTGATAAGCTACAATTCATTTTGTGGTTAATTAGCAGCGTGACATTAAAAATACAATATTGATTGCAGATTCAATGGCAAAAATGAGCGACTCGTCTTCAATTTTCGAAATGATACTGCAATTCCAACTGGACTCGCTGAATCATCGTAGTCAAAGTCCAAGTGCATTAATACTGTATTCACCAGATGTAATGCAGTACCACAGGAATGTCCGACAGAACGCGTGGCTTATTCATGGATATCTCCTGCGGGAGAGAGAATATATAGAACCCACACCACACGAGCAAAGCCAGGAAGCGTATAGTGACCTTAGCGGGACAAGGAAGCCATTGTGATCCTTAATGGGCCAATATTTGCGGTACGCACGCAGGGGCCACGCTGGCGGCTTCGTGTGAGGCACGTGCGGTTCCCTCATTCTCTCCTCCTCTTCATCTTCCGTGTGTGTCTATACTTTACCGTTCGAAAACCTGAAACCAAAACCTCCAGGACCTACAACACCTCCCTATAATGAGGCTCACTGTCCAGTCGATGATTGCAGGCTGCAAGTGTAACAGTTATTCATTTTTCCTCTGGTACTTTCACGAGATGCTGATCGATAGATGCATTTCTCAATATCAAAATCTTTTGTTTGGCTCCTGGTATTATTTGAACAAAAAAAAAAATTCTGTTGAACTCTTGAGCAAAAAAATTTGTCAAAGGATACATCATTTAATGCAATTTTTACATATCAAAAATATTTATCGAATTTCTTGTTTTGTTGCTGGTATTAATTGAAGAAGAAAATAATTTTAAAAAATCTGTTGAACTCTTGAGCAAAAAAAATTGTCAAAGAATACATCATATAATGCAATTTTTATATATCAAAAATATTTATCGAATTTCTTGTTTTGTTGCTGGTATTAATTGAAGAAGAAAAATAATTTAAAAAATTCTGTTGAACTCTCGAGCAAAAAAATTTGTCAAAGGATACATTGTTTTATATTATTTTCATATATTTTATATAATTTCATTGAATCTCTTGATAAAGACAAAATCTTGATCATGTTGATAAGCGACTTTTTTTAGTAATAACTTCACAATGGGCAACATCAATTTTTTTTTTTAAGTGCATAATGACTCAAACGTATTTAGAAGTAAAATTGCTGTTGTTGCAATTGTGGAAAAACTGGAAAAATCGCTATTGCGTATTACATCACCAGATTGATTGCTCAAATTCAAAGAATGCATTGGCCGTTATATGAAACAAGCGTTACAAAGCACAAATATCCTGCCGTTCTCGATTTCCCTCGATTTCGCCGTCTCACTTTCTTTGTACAAACCTCCCTCCCCGACGATTACACCCTTATATGTATTGATTTTCTGCGAGGGTAGAAAGGAAGTAAGGGCAATGGGAAAATGTCAAGACGATAGGAGCTTTTATAACGTTTCTTTTCCATGAACACCCTAAAAGTTAATACCATTCATAACTTTTTCAATAGCGACATTTCTTTTTACCAAGGCTTCAATGGCCAAATGTATTGTGAGGGCTGAACATTAAAAAAAAAAGTCTGGAAATTGGAAACGATGAAAACGTAACGATTTTTTTTCTCTCAATTCTAATTGGTAAAAAAAATAGTAACAAATATTTTCCTTCCATAAATTTTCAATTTTACAAACATCCTGAATGTTAATTCTATTTTTATTTTACAAAGGAAAATAGAAAAAAATTCTACTCCTCGAAATTCGGCAAATATTTTGTTCTGAAGTTTTGAAAAAAATTAGTGATGATTTTTTTTTAATTTTTTGCGATTGTCAAAAAAGTGAGTGAGCTTTTTCGAAATTTTTTTCTTTTGCTTTCTGGTTTTGACTCGTGTTATGTTCGGGGCTCCGACTAAGAGTTTAATTAAGGAGCATAACTACGTGAGTCGCGTCTACATGTCGCGATAATCCACTCAGCTTTCACGCAAGCGTAAAAACGGATGGACAGACGGGAAATTACAAGCGGTATTGCCGTGTCCGTTAACCCTTTCCTACAGCTGCTGCCTGCGAGTGACCCAAGAGCACAAACAGCAGGAGTCTGACGTGCTGACATAGCAACCCTTCTCCTTCGCTATTTTTCACCCTTCCCGTCGCCCAACTCTACCGCTTTCTCTTTTCTTCCTTCCAAACTGTACCATTGTGCGTCGCTTCTCTTATTAAGCCTCCCTTCCACCTTCGTGTGCTCGCCTTGCACTTTCGCTCACGCAGGAAATTCAACGTGACGTCCTACCCACGTTACGCACCTAAATAGCTTCATACCCATCCTATTATATATATATATATATATATATATATATATGACTACATTTCTGCGCTGACTCCACGAATAGATTAGTACACAACACTTTCTCATCCCGCATGACATTACAATTAGCGAGAAAATACCAAATAAAAGGACCGTCGAGATCCTTGCTATTTTATCCTAGAGAATATCAGCCGAAAAAGCGGTTGTCAATTTCTCCAGTAATCCAGGTAGATAAAATAAAATAAATTAAGAAAATACAATAAATTTTTTTTAAAAATACAAGATAATTAAACAAAAATTGAATTTGTTGCTGATTGCTAAAAAAAAGGAGTTTTAGAGAAAGTCTGCAAAGAAAAGCGATGAAATAAATTTATTTAAATGCGAAATATTTAATTTTATTGTGTATAAAAATAATGAAAAAATAGCGCGGCTGTGGTCGAAGAAGGAAAGATAAAAGAAAGTGTCATCATCTCCCTTTTGCTCGGAGCAACATCTCCGAGAGTCGAGAAGTCACAGTGGCGCTGCTGTTTACCCGGCTCCCGGCACCGAGTCACTCCGACTTCCGGCTGCCGGCATCGCAACCAACATCACTGCCAGCCAGCGAACCGTCGCACTCGCTTTTTGCCCACCCACCGAGAGCCTAGAGCTCCGTAATCGCTTACTCTTCCCCCTGTGTGTGTGTGTGTGTGTCGCAAAGTCGCCCACAGCTAGTGACAAAGAGTTTTAGTATCAGATTCCTGCGTTTTTCCTTTCAAGTCCACGTTTTCACACGCTATTTTTCTTTTTTTTTTTCAATTTTCCTTATAGTATACAATTTGCATTCCGTTTGAAAGATACTACCGGTCGAAACAAATAAAGTGATAAAATGGCACGCATTCTTAGATGTTAACCTGACATTTTCAAGTTCAAAGCAAGCTTCTCAAAACAGAAGATAAATTCGAAATTTTCTCAATCCACCTAATCAACATTGCAAATCAAATTATAAAAAAAACTCAAAATTTCGAAATTCAATATGGCGAATCACAAAATTTCATTAAAATGAAAAATAAAAATATAATTGACAATTCAAAAAAGCGGAGGAAAATATAATTAATTAATAAGCTGTAAACCCAATTAAAAAATTAAATTAAAAAAAAATCAGCACTTCTGTCAAAAGTCCCGGATAATAGGACGACGACTCAAGTCCAAAGTGTGAATCAGGGGCTGAGAATTGAACGGCCGGGGTGTTTTAGTACAACTGCACTCGGCATTGAGAGGAAAGAAAGAGCTTTTGGTTCGTAAAGAGGCAACGAGTCGTTAATTTACCACTAACTGTGTCAATGAAGCGGCGAGGAGCGGTTCGCGTGGCCCGGTGACAAAACCCTTGATATGCCCTCGGGGCTCTGCTTCATTGAGGTGCGACTCGTTCATATCGTACACATATAGTATTCAGCGCAGCGTAGCCCACTCGTGCGCAGGGCGGGCGCGTTTTACGACCGTTTAACGACCGGTTTATCGCCGCTCGTCCAAACGAAACGTGAGAGCGAAAGAGACACTCGTTGAGTGCATGTAACTTTTACGGGTTGTCGCGCCTTGCTCGTGAGCACATGATCCACCCGCCGCAGTTATTAACCCTGCGACTATGACAATTCCCCTAAATTCCCCGCAGTATCAGGTGCACACCATACACGCCATACCGAGTCAACAATGTTCAATTAATTAATCTGGCTCATAAAGATGCAGCTTTAAATACGCTGGATATGACACGTGCGTAGTTAAAATTTTCCGCACGAGCCATCGAAATGTAAACAACCGTAAAAATTCATTTAGCAGCAATGAAAATGAATTGCCTGGTCGATAAAATTGATTTTGTAAAAATGGCCCCGTACGTTTCGGGGAAATAATTCTGATAACGTAATTAAATTACGTTTTGATAGAGATAAATAAAAAATTGTTTGGTATTTATGAAATTATTGCTGAATTATTGTGAGCGATTCAAAGGGCTTTAACAATTTTTTTAATATGCAATGAAGCAGCGGACACAACAATGTGTTGAATTGCTTTCGGTTAGTTAGCCATGTTCAATTAATTAATCTGGCTCATAAAGATGCAGCTTTAAATATCCTGGATATGACACGTGCGTAGTTAAAATTTTCCGCACGAGCCATCGAAATGTAAACAACCATAAAAATTCATTTAGCAGCAATGAAAATGAATTGCCTGGTCGATAAAATTGATTTTGTAAAAATGGCCCCGTACGTTTCGGGGAAATAATTCTGATAACGTAATTAAATTACGTTTTGATAGAGATAAATAAAAAATTGTTTGGTATTTATGAAATTATTGCTGAATTATTGTGAACGATTCAAAGGGTTTTAACAATTTAAAATTAAAATAAATCACCATTTATAATCCATACGATTACAAATGAGTCGCCAAATAACCAAAAAACTCTACAGTATTTCGTGTTATCCCTCGTGACACGTGATTGTACGTAAAACGCCCGATTCATTTTGAAAAAAAAATTCTAAAAAAACGCATTCGTACCAAAAAATGGTACGCCCTTTTACAACAGAACATTTTCGATTTTAGTGAATAAAAATTGTCAGTCCACGACATAAATTTGAACGAAGAAAAACAGAACCAAAAAAAATCACTATTTACCACCTGTATGATTATAAATTAACGGGACATTTTACAACGCATTTTGTGTCGTCCGTAATGGTACGGAGTAGTACATAAACGTCGGACTCGGTGTAGAGAAGCACTTAGAGCATTCTCGCAACACTTGGGGCACAGATATCGGTATGTATACATAAGCATATAGATATGTACAAGCATCGTATGGTTCTATCGTATCTGTGAGGCAAATATATATATATACGTACCGATATAGTACGAGAGTGCACGAAAACGTTTGCTCAGGGACCACTCGAACGCGCGCTAGCAAAGTAATTATCGGTATGCTGGAATCGTGCCGGGGAATAAATTTTGGTTAGGTGGCGACGGTGGCGCCCTCACCTCGTCGTCGTTACCGCACAAAGTCCCTTCACCGATTATCGCATAGTCTCATCGGAATTTCGGGAGAGATAACAAGAGAGAAATACTGAGCGTTGTTAAAGAGCTTATATATATATATATATATATATATATATATAATGTTAATTGACAAAATTGTATACCTATGGATGATGCATACCCGTCATATCGATCTACTTTATTTTCAGCAGCTTAAGTGATTCACCGAAGCGAATATAAAAATTTACCCTTCTCCTTCATAAATTGTTCAATTTGAAATTTTTGTGGACAATTTAAACTGGACCAGACGAAATCGATGACGAATCAATGAATTTGATTCAAGACAGCGAATTATCGAAATAGCGAATTCCATTTATTCCGAATTCCTTATATTCAAATTTGCTATTTCGATCCCTAACCAATTTGATAAGCCAATACTCCAGAATATACAATGTGGACCAAGTTACCCTTCGATGGTACTTCCTGCTGGTGATCCAAAAAAAAAAAATCCTCGCATCCGCATTCCGATCAGCTGGTCGATTTATTCGCGGCATAATTGCTACGTCAAGGAAGGTTACCGCATGATAATTAGAAACATTCATTTCGATATAAACTTTTTTCACATTCTTACGAAAAAAAAAAAAACGGAAATGAAAAAATGTGAAAACAAAAATCTAAATAAAAATAATGATAACAATTTCAGAATTTGATACCCCATAATATCCAAATCCACGTCTCGACTCTAAGATCACCAAAAGTAAGAAAATTACAACAAAACAAATGCTCAAACAATCACATACAATGTGGACCAAGTTGCCCTTCGATGGTACTTCCTGCTGGTGATCCAAAAAAAAAATCCTCGCATCCGCATTCCGATCAGCTGGTGGGTGTCGTCACGGGACAATCGTTACGTCAACCGAGCGGTTGACAGTAATACCATGACACTTCCCTTCCACCGCTAATAACACCGTAGGGCATAGGTATAGCGAAGGTCGAAAATTGGTGATGACGAGCCAGTGCGTGGGACGAGAAGAATCCCGAACTGGCCGATCGTCGCTCGTATCTCAAAGCACCGATGCCGATTATGGTGAATATTGGTGATGGTCGGTGGGCTGCGGAGGAAAACGAGCTCGGCCGGAGGCGTTATGAAGACGTAATTGGGCCCTATGACTCGCTCTCGGCTGACAGTTTGCCGGCTAACCGACCGAGGAGACACGTCTCCCGCTCATTTGACGTGTGACATGATTCAGAAGCGTCCAGCCGTTGTCACATCTTCAATTACCCTCCAGCAGCCCCACTAGCACCATTAACCGTAGAAACAGCACCACTACCATCACACATCGAAGCAATCAACGGCCTGGAGTCGGACAACCCGCAGCGCGGTGACTCCTCTCATCACCCGATAACCCATTGAGCCCATGTTCCTATTTGTCCTTGCTTGTTTTTCTCTCTTTCCATCGTCCACTGTGTCCAGCACCGCCAAAGTGGCATGGAATTTATTATTAGTGTTATTATTCAACGTGCTGCTTGTGAGGTTTTTTTTTTTTTTTTTTTCAAACGAGCCACAGCGTCAATTACAATTGAACGGGACAAGGAGCTTGCGACTTTCCGTAATCACTGCACGACCAATCAATGAAATACGAAATGTGACGATTCCATTTTGACCGAGGAATTTGTGCTGCGAGCTTGCGGGTCATTGTCAAAAAGCTTCGTCGGTTTTCCCATTTAATTGCCTTGGAAAATAGGGCCAAGTTGCAGAATGCACAAATTTTGATTTTTCGCTGGTGCAACTTTGAAAATCTGTAGTAAATGCTTGATTCGCTTTTTGGCATTTTTGAGATTTTTTCACTGCGGACAAAACGACGGAGGGTATCCTGAATTCACTGGCGAGAAAATATGTTGGGGTTATTTTAACGTTGATTTTTTTTTTTTCTCCGCAAAAAAGTTGGTATCGAATGTTTCTATTTATGAAGGCGTAACTTGCATTGATTCCAATGAAAAGTAAACGACGTTAATTGGAACGCGTTTCGTGAAATCAGTTTAAGCAAACAAGTCCTCGTGTCGGATATTTCCGTAACGAGGATAATATCCGCTTTGGGCCTCCGGAATACGAAACGACTCGTTGACGCGCGTGTTTGTCCAGCTTTTTAGAAGCTCGAGTTATAATTTATGCCTGCGGACGAGCGCATCGATCGTAATTATATCCTGGACGCTAATTGCACGTCATCGGATGCCAGGAGGGCCGGGAGTGTCGGGCAAACAAGCCGCCAATGCCGGTGCCATTGGCGCGCGATGCGCCGATACACAGAAACGGTGACGCGGTTACCAGCAACTCGAGACTCGCGCTAAGCGTCGCCGCCGGATACCAGAGACGCTTCTTCCTCCTTTTCCTTTATTTTTAGTGACTTTCTATTCGTAACGCGCTCGGCCTCACTCCCCGCGTTCTCCTCTTCCTCTTGCGCGTATTCTTACTTTATTTTTAATATAACAGCCTCACGCGGCGAGTTCAACGTGTGGCATCCGGTTGCACGTGATGCGCACACTTTTGGCGGTGAGAGACGTCCAATCGTTGGAAGTAGTCCCACCTTCGAAAACCATCCACTTTTCGGTAAAAATTGGAAAATCTCTTATTGGCTTACATTGAATTGTGTATTTATTCAAGTGACTTTTTTTGTATATAAGAAAAAAAAAAGGAAAATTTGTCATAAGTTAAAAGAAAATCTAGTGATAATTTTTAATTTTCTTTTCAGCCAAAGTCGAAAAAATGCTTTTTACATTTTTGAGGGAATTTGAAGAAAATTGTGATAGGAAGATTTTGTGTCCAAGCGGCATAAGGGCATAAAATCTTTTATCGGCACAGATAGAATCGAAACTTTCTATTGAAACTTTCCGAAAAGTAAAAAAAAAAAATGATATAACAAACCTGGTAATACTTTCCTTTTTAACGTGATTTTCAAACGTAACCTTTTTTTCCCTTTAAGCAAAAGCCAAACAAAAAAAACGCTTTTTACATTTTTGAGAGAATGAAAAAAAAAAAAAAAAAAAAAAAATATATGTGATAGGAAGATTTTGTGTCCAAGCGGCATAAGGGGGAATTATGGACTGTTATCGCGTGGAGCGTCGACGTGACGTTCCGGAAGCTTGTCGAGGGCTACGCGGCCAAAACATTTATGCCTTGAAAATCCGGAGCGCAGATTATCGTGCCGCGTGGTCGATGTTATGCCGAACGTCACCGGCACGCTCGAGTTGATCCTCGAGTTCCACTGGACACGCTCGAAACGTATGCGGACGTGAAGGGCTCACTCGCTCGCACGCCTGTGATTTTCCGTTATCCGTGAAGCCGATCGAATGTGCCGCTGAATCGAATGTGCCTCGGGCACCGAGCACGGGCTCCTCTTATCAGCAGCCCAACAGCAGCGGCAACGCGTCGCATCTCCTTGAGCCCTTCGCATGCACCGCGACACCTCACACTCGGCTACCCCGAGAACCCTACACCCTGTCAGGACACATCAACGTTAACGAAGAACGAACGCCGATCTCAAATTGTCCACAAGGGCACACACGACCCTCACACGGGCTCATATGGTACACCAACTTCATTTCGGAGAATCTTGTTTCGCCCAATCGATCAGTCTTTGCCTCCCAAGTCGGCAATTGGATGGATGGACCCGTTTTCGTCCAGAAAATGGCAAATGGCTCGAGAATTCGGATGATAATTGGAGAAGGTTTATGGTTTTTCTTTTTTTTTTTGAGAACCATATAAAATCGTTAATTAATTGGGTAATTAATATTTTGGAATTGCAAGCCTGGAAATTGTAAACAATGATTTAAAATAAATTATTAACTTTTAATGAATATTAAATGATTTTACAGAATCCCATTAATTGGAAATGAAGGGCCACACAATTTTTTTTTTTTTTTTTTTTTTCTTCCGATAATGGAATTGATAGATAGTATTTAAAAATCGAGAGTAAATGTTCATTTAAATTTTTAACAAAATTTACGAGTGTGAATTGAAATATTTTTTTTTTTTTTTCGGTGACGGGAGAGGGAAAAGGAGCTGCAACAGCGAAGAAGAAGAACATGAGGAAGGAAAATGCGAAAAGAAAAGTCGAGATGAGCGAATCGATCTTGAACTGCAGCAACAGCGGCGCCGTTTTTTCGTTTCGCTCGTCCGACTCTAACAAGATTCACTACGGACGCTGAGAGAAGAAAGATGAAATATAGAAGTCGGGATGAAAAAAAAAGATACATATATATATATAACTCGATTACGACGTCGTCGAGTGTATCTCTCGTTTTATATTGGCCCTGGCGCTTTCGCTCGCCGGAACGAAGCGCGCCGGTGCATTTTCTCGTTTCGCAACTCGAGTACCCTTCGCTACGAGTTAATTCTCTCTTTCTCTCCGCGGGGCGGCCAATGGATTTTCATTCTTTTTCCCCAAGTTCGGGCTTTCATTTTCTATATCTATCGCGCCGATATCGGGGTAATGTCACTATAAGCCCCGCGCCGGCTGGCTCCGATGGAAATCACTATTCGATACCGGAAGCTGCGATCCCCGCGACTCCATACGTGGATAAAGCGACGGAAAAATACGGGCAGGATTTTTAAAAATCTCGATCGCCGTGTTTATGTGCGGTTTTGACATTTATATTCATTTTTTTGTAGGGAAAAACATTGAACAATTTTAATGATTGTTTAATTAAAAAGGGTTACCCAAAAAACCCTTTAATTAAAAAGGGTTACCCAAAAAAATTCCAGAACGATTAAAAGTACTTTCGAATAATCCCCCAAAAAATCGTCTTTGATTTGAAGAATTTACAAAAATTAATTGATACGAAGTTAAATTCGACCTGGAGGATTAAAAAAAATTCCTCTTCAACCCCCTTTACACATCCGCCTGGTACAATGGCACCAACATTAACATGGCTGCTCCCCATTAAATTTTCACTTCGCTTTCACGCCATCCACGTACGGAATAATTTTTTTAATCGATCACTGGCCGACTGAGCACCGCTGCTGTCCTCGTGATAAATGAGCATGACAAAGGGGTAGAGTTCGAAAAGGGTTACCCGGCATACATGCATCGGGCGATGTATATAGAACACTATAATAGTGTATTATAGTGGGTATGGACGAGAGTGACACTGGCTTTGCTAGGCTCTCGCTCATATGCACATACGAGCACACGACGATCAAGGGCTCGCATGCCATGGCTAAAGGGGTGTGTGCGCCCAGTGAAATCTGTCACCCGGATGTCAATCAATATTTCGCGTGCGGGCTTCGACGTACACCCCCCTCACCACCAAAGCCTTTGCTCGGCCTTCCATGTGTTCTCCAACGCCCCTTTCCCACTGCACCCGAAGAGAAAGTCCATTGGGGGTGGGGGGTGGTCCAGCGGTAGCCAAGGGGAGGCTGGAGGGTGAGGGGCGCCCCCTTTTCCCCCTCTTTCTTACTCTTCAATCTCGCCGACAGCTTTATTGCACACAAAATTCACTACATGTGTCACATATGTGTATATATGTACATAGATGTGTGTATATATGTGTGTTCTATGTCAGTCATATGGTGCTTTATACGACATGGGATGGAACGATGGTGTGTCGCCTGGATTATCGACACAATGTGCTCTTATTGTGGACAGTCCATAGAAAGCAACTTAATTCGAGTAGTGCACCATGTAGACGCTTGTTATACCTTATAAAGAATTAAATGCACTGGGAAACGAGGGGGGAGGATTGGCACTGTCGAACATAAATCAACGCTCGCATATTGCTCCGCTGATCGATCCTTTATTTGCGATACTTTGATTTGCGTGAGACGGAAATTGTCGGACGCTCCATTGACGAAATGATTTCTGGACTTAATGCATTCGGGCGAAGCTGTCGGGCCTTTTTTCCTGTGCCTTTTTTTTTTTTTTTTTTTTTTTTTTTTTGGAACATGGAAATGTAATTTTATTTTTGGAATTGAAAATTGACACGCTCTACTGATTATTTTTAATCGCATTTCCTTTTTAGGAAAATTAAATGTTTTTATGTGTTACAAAAATTTTTGGAGGCTATGAAAAAAAAAAAAGGTAGTTTGAACCGCGAAGAGCAGTGGAAAATCTCGCCTACAATTTTTCCAGCCGAAACTACATTTTCGCAGAGTGCTGAAAAAAAAGGGGGTTGTGTCTATCTCGAAACCGTGTAAACATCAAAGTTTGCCCTGATCGTTTTACAAACAAACCGGGTGGAAATGTGTCACATTGGAATCATAGTGAAAATCTCCATGGTGAGGTAGCAAAACGATCAAATATCTCCAGGCAAATTGCACGTTTTTTCTTTTTTTTTTTTGTTTCCCTCGAAAAATTCGAGCTTCGGAGGGTCGGCATTATTTTGTATTCCATTAAAATGAACAATGGTCGTATCGTGTTGCGAAACGAGTGGAATTTGTCAAGTGAGACGGAAAAAACGTCCGTCCATTTATCCGCCGACGACGGAAACGATTCGTTTCATCTCGCTCTCAGCAACGAATACTTCGCGACGACGGAAACGATTCATTTCATCTCGCTCACCAACGAACACTTTGCCATTCATAGCAACATAAAGTAATCATCGCTCATCGTTTCATAGGTTTCGCCGAAGGTTTCGCTCTCATGGGGTGAGGGCGCAAATCTTTCTCGGTGAAAATGTCAATCATCCCGGCTGCTCGGAAGCTGCGATGGTCCATACTCTCCTCCTCCTCCTACCTCAACCCTCACGCGGACGTATTTACGGTAATTGCGACACAGATGTTTCGGGGGTTGGTTAACCCTGGGCTTTCAGGGTTATCGGGGTGCACCGACGTCGCGTGCGTCGCACCCTTAATACCCGAGTGTCGACGTCGTCACCGACGACGACGACGACGACGACGTCGAGTCGAAGCAGGTCTTCCCCGTTGCAAGTACCATTAAGGGCCTCCCCTGAAATAGCCCATGAAACGTTGATTCCCATCAGGATCTTCGTATTGCCCCATTTTTCGTCCAGGCCTCGGTCATTTTCCAAATTTATTTCCAGGCCAATTAATTTTCTATCGGTTAAATGCAATTGGCACAATTATCGAAAATTCACGAAATCGATTGAACGACTATTGTTAATCCAATTAAGGAGTCGTTATCTCTATTTTTGCACGAGGATCTGACATTTTATTTTGATTCATTTTTTTTAAATTTGATTTTTATTTTAAAAAAGGCAGAGACTGGTGGAATTTTCGGTTGCTGGTACAATTAGCGCAATTTACGTTGCTTTATTTTCTGTAAAAGGGTAAAAATTGAAAAAAAAAAATTTTCGATGTAATCCATATTTATTCATGAAAAATAATTGCCCCAATTACGAAAATCTTCACGAAATTTTGCGCCAGTTCTTCTCACTTTTGTCAAGCAACGTAAAATCAGAAAGAGAACGAAAAAAATTAATTAAAAAAAATCAAGGCCTCCTTTGAGGCTGAATTTTTTTTTTTTTTTTTTCGTTTTACGCACTACACATTGACAGCAATTTTCATTCTACTCCTGTCTCATCGGAATTCTATTTATTTCTCCTCTGCTCAATTCTTGCTGAATTGCGACGAGCGATCAAATCTATATACGCGAGAGTGCAGTGCACTTCTATTGGGCAACGCAATTTTCAGGGTTGACATCCGATTGAAAATGACAGCGTGACGCTCTGCGCCCGTCTGCTTCTGCTGCTGCAGTAGATACAGACGTATATATATATATATATGTAACATACGTATACACAGCTTTTAGAGACGGGAGAACACGACGGTACGATCGATATTTTGCGTCGAGGCAACGACGCAGTGAATTCCGCCGGCTACAGGCGAATCCGACATTGACGGCGCACACCGAAACGTAGTTACAGTTTGTAACTCTATTTCATCTGGGCCGGGGGAATGGACCGAGATGCTGTTCCCTTCCTCCTGTCACTGCTCCAAGCTTTCAATATATTTGGGGATGCGACGCTTCCCCGACGACTAGTTTCACCGTGCGCAGAGCCAGTGGCTCAAGATTTCAAAAGCTCGCACTCTGAGAGAAAGGAGAAACGTCTGTGCGCTCGGTGATGAAGCAAAGTTGCACCGTTCGCAATTTCCATCAAGAAAATTACCATTTATCTTTCCTCCAACTCCTCGTACTTTTTTAATATTTAGATTTTGATGGGAATGTAAAGGTGAAGTTTTTATAGGAGCTTTTTCGTTGATTCTAATGACCGAAAAATGTTTATGAACATTTTCGACTCTGGCCTCTTTTTTTTTTTACATAAAGTGTCGCAAAAAAAGAGCAAGCAATGTGCAAAATTCTTTTTCGCTGTCGAGCTTTTTCAAATAACGCAAATCTCGATGTTGCAAAAAATTGTAAAAAATAGTATATCGTCGATAATGAAAAATGTTTGTTTTTTTTTTTTTATGGGAATATAAGCGAACAGGTATTATTATTCATTAGTCGTACAGCTATTCAGAGCCATTTATCTGCATTAATATTTCGAGCTATAAATCTGGATATTAAGCCGAGTGGTTTATTATACGGAAAAGTCCCTAATTTGGGAACCCTCGGTTGTACCGCGGCGTCCGAGCTACGTAAACGTCAGAGGAGAGCGAAGCTAGGGGAAGAGTTAGGCTGAGGTGTGGTGCTACCAGCCGCCGGTTTGCAAACAGAGCCACGAGGAGAGAGTGGCGTTCACCCTCACGGCTAAACCTTTTTCAGCCCGGAGGCTCCGAAAAAATTCGGGCTTTCGACCCCGCAACCCATCGGCCCTCTCTTCCCGAACACTCAAGCCCCTTAAGAGGATTAAGATATTACTCTCTCATGCAGCGAGCTTAACGCTCTATTCGCGTTCCGTTTCAAAATTCGTTACTCAAAGTGTCACTTCCCTGAGGTAATACTTTTTTTTTTTTTTTTTTCTCCCACATTTATGAACCACTCAATATAAGTTGTTTCCAATTTATTCTCTCAATTTTAACGTATATCGAGCATTAAACGCTTCAGAAATTAATTTTTCCTCAGCTAAATAAGAGAATAATTAAAAAATCAAATTTCGAACTTGAAAAATATTTACAAAAAAAAATATTTACGCCATTGCAAAATATTGCATGATAACAAATTGCACTGAGAAAAATACGAATTTTGAGTATACAACGATTTTCGAATTATTATTATTTTTTTTTTCATAATTCATATTTCACCATTTCCAGTGATTCTGTATGCTGATTTTTGCTTCGTGAACATCCGAAATAATATGTCGAAATTTTAACCGCGAAGTTCTTTTTTTTTTTACCGTTCGGGATAAAATTGTGACCTACAAAAATTCCTGCGGACATTAGGAGATTACGGTATGGAGTGAAGGAGAGGGAGGAGGGGGAGGAGGGGAGAGCGAGGTTGCATAAATTATTAGGTGCAGATTTCCGGACACCCTGTATGAATTTTCGCGCCCTCAGCGTTTCGCGCTCGGAAAGACGCGAGAGAGTGCTTTGCCAGCAGCGCACCGGGCGTGACGTAATCGCTCACCTCCGCGCCTCTCTCTTCCCTCTTTTCCTCAGCTGAATCTCGCGGCGGGCGTCGCGGATACGCACCTGCAGCGAGAGAGACGGCTCCGCGCCCCGACCGCGAGCTTGCAGACGTCGTATTACGGTTCGGCGCACCGCGCGTTTGGTGCGCGCCGAGCTGCATGCGAGCAAGTCGCCCGCCCTGCAAGCTTCCCTGCAAGCCTGCGTGCTTGCTTACCGCGTGAAATCAATCCCATCGCGTGCATGCTTCTCGTTCGTGGCTCCGCTTTCCCGGTGTGCAAATCACGGCCAGCAGAGCGGGCTGTGTGTGTGCGTGTGCGTGTGTGTGTGTGGGTGTGGGTGGGTGGGTGGTTGTACCTTTCGTCAAAAGAGTCAGAGCCGTGAATCTTTCGCCGTAGAATTTATCTTTGTGTTAGTCATATTGGAAACAGGGATAGATAGGATTCACCTTTGGAAAAAGTTCAGTCTGCTCGCGTATCAGTCACGGGAGAGTGTCTTTGATGAGAACCGAAGCGAAGAGAAATGGGAAAGAGCGGCATTCCTTTCTCTCCACGACAATTTATTATTCCTTATCGAAATCCACCTGATTCACATGAATTTCATGCTTTGATGATAGTGCGATGTTGTCGCGGATTCGTTGAATCGTTTTTAGGGGGGATTGGAATAATCAGGGCCTGAGGGACAAAGTTTTTAGGGGGACTTGGAATATTCAGGGCCTGCACAGAGGCTCTTGAGGAGATTTGGAATAATCAGGACCTGGGGACAAAGTTTTTACGGGGACTTGGAATATTCAGGGCCTGCACAGAGGCTCTTGAGGAGATTTGGAATAATCAGGACCTGGGGACAGAGTTTTTACGGGGACTTGGAATATTCAGGGTCTGCACAGAGGCTCTTGAGGAGATTTGGAATAATCAGGATCTGGGGACAAAGTTTTTAGGAGGACTTGGAATATTCGGAGCTTACGCGCGGAGACTGTTGGAATATTCAGAGCCTGGGAAAGCCTCTCAGGGAAACTTGGAATAATCAGGGCCTTGACGGGAGCCGCTTTTACGAAGACTTGAAATATTCAGGGCTTGCAGTGAGACTCTCGAGGAGACTTGGAATAATCGGAGTCACGTCGTGAACCTGGAATAATCAATCACCTTTGACCTCATCTCATAAGCCCAACCCCAAACCTCGATACCTCCATTATTCCAGGATCCATTACCAACATTAACACCAATATCACAGACAAATAAATAATCCCCCACCCCGGCGATTATCGTATCTCACTCTCTTGTATCTCAGCTCTGATGTAAGCACGGAGTCTGCACGAGACGTGGAATATCGTTTCAGAGACCTTAAATGTGCAGTCGAGAAGACACTGTTTACGGTAGGTGCCTGCTTTTGATGTCTTTGACAAAATTTTCCATCTTACGAGAGAGCGAGGAAGCAGCCGCTTCTCCACAGAGAGAGAGAGAGAGTGAGAGAAACACGAGTAGATAGAAAGCAAACGCTTTCGTCGTGCTCCTGCTCGAAACATATGCAGGAAAGCGTGTAGCCGTATAGCGCACGGAATGGGATTCGAGAAATTGCTCTCTGTCTCCTCCTCGACGACGTGGACTCCGAGATGTACATTCCATTTTCCAGTCGCCCATCTCTCGCGAATGCATTAAATTCCATAGATTCGTGTCTCCGCGCGACGTCTAGTCTCCGTCTCACTTCCTTGCCGCCCGGATCAAGGCCACGGAACGCGGGCGCACTCCGAGTTACGACGTACAAACCGGTAGATACGTATAACCGGAGTACGTAGATATGCCGGTGGGCGGGGGGAGGACGCGGCACTCCGGGATCCCTCCTCCGTCAAGACGGAAACAGCTTTGAGAGCGCGGAGTGGGGCACTCGACGCGTCACCCGTGCTTCTGTCGTCTCTTACCTTGTGCGCCGTATCCTCCTGTCCTCCTCGATGCTTCGCTGCGCGGCAATGCCACAGTCCGTTTCCAAGCATCGGTGTACCGCTCTCTCTCTCTCGAGAGAGAAGCCTCGAGTCCCTCAAATTCCCGAGCCTGTTACGCACGTCCTATCTCTCTATTATCGCGGTGCTTTATTCTCGCATCCTTCGCCGAGATATCCTCTCAGCAATGAAATCACAAATTTCACAAGCTCGACCAGAGAATTCTCCGCTTTTTTCATCTTTTTTTTTCCCTGTTTCGAAATGACGTCTTATCAGCAAGAAAAATGAAAATTTTCGAAGCTGGACGAGAAAGGTCACAAAAATTTTAGTGCTCTAACGTAAAATTGTTTTTTTTTTTTGGGTATTCGCAGCCGATAAACGAGAGCTTTTTTTTCCGGTTGATTCAAATTTTTACGCATTTAAATAGAGAGAAGTGCGTCAGAAAAAAAAAAGATGAAAATACCAATACACAAGTTGGATCATTCGCGAGAGCTCGAAACACCAAAGTCTTCGTGTATTACATATATATATATATATCGGCAATGATGTAATACACGTTTTTCACGTCACCCTCGTCGACGTGGCCTGGCGGTGCAAGGCAGAGTCACGGCACTACCGTGATCGCCACTCAAACATTTTTGCTACCGAGGGCCCTTCCACCCCCGTCGTCTTCGCCCCCCTCTCCCTCCCCCTTCGGCGCCATTCCACTCGCGACGCGGAAGAGGTTGAGCCTCTCCTGCCACCAACTAATTACAGTGCGGATCAAAGAATTCATCGACGTGCCGACACCGTTACGCGTGTGGGTGCGTGAGAAAGACCCCCGCCCCCCTCCCCCGCTCCCAGATTCGACTACTACGAGATGCAAAAGCAGAACGGCACGATGCATAACCCGGGAATGAAGAAGCCGCGCGAAAGCAAAGCGACAGAAACACACAGAGAGCGCGACGGAAAGTGCGGGGTAAAAGCTCGAAGGCAAGGGGAGAAAGAGAGAGAGAGAGAGAGAAACGCCGCAAGGGCGCGCAGCACACGAGGCTCGCTTCGGTGGCCCTTGCACCCTAGCGCGCTTCACTCTCTCGCCCTTACGCTGCGAACACACCAAACGGACTGTAAAAGGGGAAGAGGGTGTACGTGCGTACGTGAGCGTCATACCCGATTCTCTTTTTTTTTTCCTTCCCTCTCTCTCTCTCTCTCTCTCTCTCTCTCTCTCTCCCCACTCCAGCTGCCGCCTTCGGAACCAATTGAACCTTGCGAAAGCCCAACTGTCTCTGACGAAACAGGCCGACTTATCCTCTCTCCCCTCCATCGCTTTATCTCACAAACACACACGAAACTTCACGCAACTACCTTCACCCGATGGTCCACCAACACCGAAGAGCTTTGTTGTCTTCAGGGAGGAGAAAAACACAAAGATAGCCCGCGCGGGAGCCTCCGGTTCACGACCAAACGCCAGTAGTGTGTATGCATATTCACAGAGGGCGCGCGCAAGGCTTCCCATGACAAAGAACGCCGCGCGCGGGCCACTCTTATGACTCTACCTCGAGTCTCCCCGGCACCCCGTGAAACACGTTGTGGACCAGGTTGACACTGAGCTGGCGGAAATGAGAAGGAAAGATGTGAAAGAGGAAGCAAAGGGAGGAGGGCTCTAAAGTTTTCTAGAGGCGAGAGCTTGCGACGTCGTCGTCGTCGTCGTCGAGGCTCCGGAGACCCGAGGAAAACATCAAGGGATGTTTATTCTCTCTTCGCATGTACTATACACCGGCTCCAGGCCCAAAGGAGGCCTCTCCTCATCCTATCACCTCTTTCTCCAACGATTTTTCTGTT
This sequence comes from Clistopyga incitator, assembly GCA_947507545.1. NCBI lineage: Eukaryota > Metazoa > Arthropoda > Insecta > Hymenoptera > Ichneumonidae > Clistopyga > Clistopyga incitator. The sequence goes on along the minus strand of OX382173.1, from coordinate 706,973 downwards.
TTTCTGTATCACAGAAGATACGCCACCGTTTTTTCTCTCTCTCTCTTTCTCTCCATCTTCTTGCCCCGCACATACATGCGAGAACATTATGCACACTTCCCACTCACGCGCCATGTGATAGCCATGAAAAACGCTTTATGCGATGGGCCTTTGCCGCTATGTTGCCTCCTGCTTTTCGGAAAGACCCGGCAAAGCCACGTTATTCATTCCTTGAGATACTTTCATACGCGTGTGTGTGTGGGTGTGTTTCTGTTGCCTTAAGGTTGTTGCAAGTCGAGTGATGCAAAGAAACTGTGAATGGTAATTGAAAAAGTCCGGTCATAGAGGCTGGAATCGTTGGATGTTGAAAAAAAACGGCACTCTAGGCTGTGAAACAGGGAAGTCTTCGTTGTATCCCAGCCACGAACTTTTACCAGGCATTTAATGGAGCTCTTTGCGCCGGAGCTAACTGCGCTTCGACTGACCAACGAAAATTCATTCCGAAAAACTCTAGGCCACGTCTTCAAAGAGGTGTTTCATAGACAGTTCTACTTTATCTCTCTCCTCGATGTTTCACTAGCTCTCCGCGGAACTTCAACGCGGACAAAGTGCACCCGAAGAGCCATTTTGGAGAACGTTCGCTTGGATATCGTGGAGCTGGAAAATGTAGGCACGATACGAAGATGAGTCGAGTGTTTTGGAGATGCGATTGACCTTTGATTCGGAGTCGTGCGGTCGGACCGGAAACGCCCCGCAAAACGTTTGCCTGCAACCGAAATCGTAATTGGATTCCAAAGAGTGCCTCGGCCGATTCCGCATGGATGCTCCCGCCGCGGGGATCAAGGATAACAATTCAAGGATCAATTATTTAATTTACCGCCTCCGGCCACGAAATAAACGAGGCGTGAGACACCAAAACCCAAAAGGACACGCGGGGAGAATTTTCCAGGGCAAGCGAATCAATAAAATTAACAAACTATTTTTTTAATTTTATTCCTAACATTAAATGGTCCGGAAATTTTGGATCATAACAAAAATACTTCCCTTTACAAAAAAAATCAGTTATTTTTATTTTCCGGCCAAATTTACACAATAATCGTTGAACTTTTAATTAGTAATTGAGTAAAATAAAAATTCCATGTTTTTATAAATGACAAGGACGTTAATGTGCAACAAAAACGTATGTACTTTCGACTTTATTTGATTTATTTTGAACGCAGCTACTTTTGTTTTATTACTTTAACGACAGGAGAGCGGTCGAGATGAAGGGAACGATGACGATGATGATGATGAAGCTCATGGGGAGCGCACTACTGTTAGGCTCCGACGTCCGGACACCCTCCAACCCCACGTCACGGTGCAACATCAGAGCCCACTACAGAACAGCTCGTCGATGTCACAAAGTATAATACGAACTAATTACCCTGTCGTGTACCGTCCTCGGCAACGTCAAAGCAATACTCGACTGCGCTCCCGCGCTTGCCACGTACTCCTCTCGCGGGCCCCGGTACAATGAGTGGCCCGAGCCACTTGGGCTTGCGATGTTTTCTGCATACGCGGCATCGGGCACAAGGCAAAGGCGTGGCATCGTGTGTGCACCGTGAGAGAAGAGAATAAAAAACGATGCAAAGAATGGAAAATAAAAAAAGAGTGGTCCGGGAGATGATGCACCGAGAGCGAGCCCAAAGACCAAAGTCGAAAGTGCACCGCACACATACACATGAGAGGAAGGAACGGACGATAACATACCAGGGGTACGCTCGTACGTATTCACGTGTGTGCGTATACATTGTGGAGATGTTGCGGAGCATCGGGAAGGGATAAAGCGAGTGGAGGATTCTTTTTGGTTGATTAGCCTTCCGAGAAAGCAACGTAGGTGAGGGAGGGTGGAAAGTACGATGTTGGGTACAAGCAAAACGAGAGAATGCACAAGAGTGCACTGCGTGACTGCACTCACGAAGCTCTTTACCTTTGCGTTGCGGAAATAGAGCCGGCGTAGGACGACAAGTGCGCTGGGCTTGTCAAAGCCAAAATCATCGGACGACGAATGGGAGCGTGAAAATGGGACTGTGGTCAAAATGCACCTGGAATTCACAGATAGATACTTGACCTACAATTTTCTCTTGAGATCAAACATCGAATAGAGAAAAAACAAAATCGAAAAAAAAAACAACGACAACAAAAAATGATTTTTTTTTTCACGTGTATAGAAAAAACGTGACAAAACGAGAGGATCCATGAGAGTAAATGTCATGACTGCACTCACAAAGCTCTTTACTTTTGCGTTGCGGAAATAGAGCCGGCGTAGGACGACAAGTGCGCTGGGCTTGTCAAAGCCAAAATCATCGGACGACGAATGGGAGCGTGAAAATGGGACTGTGGTCAAAATGCACCAGGAATTCACAGATAGATACTTGACCTACAATTTTCCCTTGAGATCAAAGATCGAATAGAGAAAAAAAAAACAGCGACAACAAAAAATGATTTTTTTTTCACGTGTATAGAGAAAACGTGACAAAACGAGAGGATCCATGAGAGTACATGTCATGACTGCACTCACAAAGCTCTTTACTTTTGCGTTGCGGAAATAGAGCCGGCGTAGGACGACAAGTGCGCTGGGCTTGTCAAAGCCAAAATCATCGGACGACGAATGGGAGCGTGAAAATGGGACTGTGGTCAAAATGCACCAGGAATTCACAGATAGATCCTTGACCTACAATTTTCCCTTGAGATCAAAGATCGAATAGAGAAAAAAAAAACAACGACAACAAAAAATGATTTTTTTTTTCACGTGTATAGAAAAAACGTGACAAAACGAGAGGATCCATGAGAGTACATGTCATGACTGCACTCACGAAGCTCTTACTTCTGGAGCTGAAGAGACAAAGCCACCGGAAGATGACAAGTGTGTTAGGTTCGTCAAAGCGAAAATCATCATCTCTAAGTCAAAGCTTACAAAGTACGGTCATTATATCCCTCCTTGACCCATAACTTTCTTCCCTAAAAAAAAAAAAAAAAAAAATATCACAACTGCATGCATGGTACAATATGACCCCACCAAATATACTTTATTTCTCCATGCGAAAATCCTAACATTACTGATCCCCATTATAAACAATAATAATAATAATAACAACAGGTCAGCCCGAAGTTTGCATAAATGCGTCTATGTCTAAGTAGACAGACACATGGATGACAATAATTTCGTCTAACGTATCCATTAACACGAGGCCAAAACTTTGCGTTCGACGACATTATCGTGTTCCCCTTGTCGCCTTGATGCACTTGGAGAGGGGCCTGTTGTGTGTTTGCGTCGAGACCCTCTTTTGCGCCCTTAGCCCGACTTGGAGAACGCGGTGCCCGGGGTGTAGATACGTACACGTCCCTATACACGACAGTGTATGCGCACTTCCTACTCCGGCACGCGGGGGAGGGTGAAACTTCAAAGTCCCGAAACGATTGTTCGCCAGCGCCTGTACGCGTTTCCTCGAGTGCCAGGCCGCGCGCACTTTGAGCCTCTCCCTCTCGCTCCCTCCTCTTGCGCCCTTTAACTCGCTCTCTCTCGAGCTCCGTGCGCGCCCTCCCCCTAAGTACCCACGAATATGTACACCCTGGACCCTTTGATTACCCACCTCGACGCTCCAACCTCCATCTTCGCATCTTCTCCTTCGGCTTCTCATCCACTCTCGAAATTCGCACCGCACTCGAATAAGAACCTCCGCATCTCCATTCTCCAAATGTTGCATACCTCGGTAACACCCAACGGTAGACACGCTCTTCAGGTTCTCCTCTTGATCTCCGATTCAACCGGAGACCCACAAGTAGCCGCGATATATGACTAATTGACGCGACGAGGGAACGTCACTTATGATATGGAAACTTGATAGGAAAAATGGAAATTCACTCTGTCACTCTGAATTCGTCAATCAGTTGATCACTATGTTCTTCAGCAATGCGAACTCAGATTGTGATGAAGTTTGTGTGATTTTGTTTTTGATGTCAATATATAGACATGGGCTACATTGTTTCTATAAAAATTATGGCGATGTGAAATTTATTTGTCGCACAGTGATTTTAATAATTTGCTTTAATTGCTTAATTGACGAGTTTATGAATAAGAACTCGCAGACTTTTTCTCCGGAGTGTCTTGCAGTTTGTATTTACGATGTCTTTGGTTTCAGAGATGCGTGTAAAAATTTCTGGAATGCAATGAATACCCAACGACTCATTTCTTGCTTTCCACTCCAAATATCTCAACCCCTTCGCGTGCTTTCTGCTGAAAACACGCTCGAAAGATGTACCTTTGTATTGTGATTTAAAAAAAAACGAGTTTTCATTTGCTTTTCGTAAACATATTCGGTTGCGGTAGCGGGTACGTTGAGGATCACACACTCAGCATTGCCACGAAGAGAACTCGAGAGTTGCGTGCCGCAGATTTGCTTTGACAATTCCAAGAGTTTCGACGCGGTACTTAGTCCGGATTTTCATACCACTCGTGATCTCTTCTCGGTTGTGATTTCGTGGATGAGGCCCTCGTTAAAGTATCGTACGGATCGCCGATTAAAAAGTGGAGAATGACCCAAAGAACAGAGTACATTGAGGATCCTCGAATGAAAAAAAAAAAAAAAAAAACACAATGAGTGTAATCAAAGGCTTTTGCGTGCGACTGTGCTCCCTCACAAGTACGTATGAGTACGCAGTGCGCGGTACTTCAGCCTTTTGTAATCCAGGTAATATTAATGAAGGACCCAATGAGAATTAAAAAAAAAGGAGAATGATACAATATGAAGATAACTCTCTACACACGATACAAAAGCTACAACATTGTCAATTACATTAACATTAGATATCATTAATTAATTTTAAAAAATTTTCTAATCAATTATGAATATTAAAAGAATTTTTTAAAAAGCCCTGTCGAAAAAAAAAAAAATTCCCAAAAGCGCATAAACTCACATTCTAAAGTCAAACTTTTGGAAATCGAATCAAAATCATAGGTAATTAAATAAAGCACATGTCCAAGGGATCGATGCTCATTAATTACGGAAAAGTCGTTCTCCAATGGCACGAGACAATACCAATATTATTTGGAAGGACTTTGGTGAATAGAATTCGCAACGAACGTGTCGTTGCCAACTTTCACATCGAAGTATGCGTTACTGATTTAGCGAACAAGGGAAGTTACTGCACGAAAGTTGAATGCACCTGCTCCGGTAGAGAGTGACAGGTATACGGTGCTCCCACAGTGCATGAGCACATACATATAGCCGTAATATTCCCTAGGATCCCTGGGCATATAGGGCATATCCAGGGCGCAGCACATTGTCGTCGGTAATCATAGGTAATTAAAAAATCATAGGTAATTAAATAAAGCCCATGTCAATACATAGACAACACCGGTATTATTTGGAAGGACTTTGGTGAATAGAATTCGCAACGAACGTGTCATTGACAACTTTCACATCGAAGTATGCGTTACTGATTTAGCGAACAAGGGAAGTTACTGCACGAAAGTTGAATGCACCTGCTCCGGTAGAGAGTGACAGGTATACGGTGCTCCCACAGTGCATGAGCACATACATATAGCCGTAATATTCCCTAGGATCCCTAGGCATATAGGGCGCAGCACATTGTCGTTGGTAACCGTTCTCCGAGAGCGTCGTCGTTATCTAACTCCATTGTGTACGCGCATACATCAGTTTTCTCCGCTCTCTCCGCCTCCTCGTCAACAATGTTGTTTGTACGCGCCTCCGCCACAGTTATTCCGACAACACAGAGGAACCCCTCGCCGCGATGCGGCGGCAAAGTTGTCCAACCTTTTATGTCGTGCGAGAAAGTGGAATACAACATGCAGAGAGATACGCGGAGAAAGGGAAAGAGAGAGAGAGAGAGAGAGAGGCCGAAACGTAGACGATGCCGTTGCATTGCACACGTAACGTACGTACGTACGTTCAATCGGTGGCTCTTCCTGCCGAGGAAAACCACATTTACCATCGCAGACACCGCAGCAAAAATTTAAAAAAAACATTTATATAGTCAACTTCGTTCATTTGGACTCTAACTAAAAACCGAAATATTAAAAACCAAGCTGTGAAATATGAAGAAAAGAGAGTCGGGACAATATTTGCAATGTGGGATAAACGAAAATTAGATTCCACATCAAAGAACTTTTGAAAAAAATTTGACACGTTCATTCCAAAGTGAATTATCGATAGATTTTTAGCCCATTTTCCTCAGTAATTCCTTTTTAAATTGTAAAAAATTAATTTTGAAAATTCCTAGCGCCTTTTTCGGTTTTTTTTTTAGCTCCACTCATCGCATAAATAATCTGATGGTCCATTTTCGACTAACCACAGGAGGATTTTTTTTTTTTTTTTTTCACTCCGCTGCTGTGATTCACTCACTCCAGGCTAGGGTCACCGATAGGAGAGGGTGCTAGTGTAAATCGTGGCTCGAAGACTCGTTGTAATTCATTTGGTATCTCGCGTATAACGCCCTCCTCGAAATCTCACTTCCTTCGCCAAGTTTTCCCACTCGCACGTTCCTCTCGGCTCAACAAACCACGTGATAGCGCATACGCGCCGCGTAGAGCCTCCTTCTCGCTCTCTACTATCGCCGAGAGTTACGGTCGTCATTACCATTAGTCCCGGTAATATAGTAGGCATTTCTGACTCGCCGCCGAATAGATAGCCCGCCAGGACCTCCTCTTCTCTATTGCTGTCTTTTCGTCTCCACTTCCCCCCCCCCCCCTCTCTCTCTCGCTCTGTCTCTCTCTAATAACGTTACACTCTTGGCGAGAGTGTTCACAGATATGAACTTCACTGACGATAATGCTAGAAAATTACTCCTGAAAACTACTTCGACTTCGATACTCCACAAGTATTCCAATATCTTATTGACTGGAAAAAAAAAAAAAAACATTAAGAGAGTTCTATGGCTGAAGATCGTGAATTACGAAATTTTCTTGAAATTGAAAAATGTGAAGATACCTTTTTTTGTGGGAATACATTATTTTCCGTTTTTCATGGCTTTCGTCGTGATAATGCAAATAATATTCCTGGAAAATTATTTTGGATTCGATACACCGAATATTCCAATTTTTTAAGAAATTTTTTTAACTAAGAAAATTATGATTTACCAAATTCCAGCACCGGATACAATTTTAATTTTTCTGTCTTTAGGATTAGCTCGAATTAATGAACTAATTTAGCATTGCGAATCGAGTTTGATAATTAAATACATTTTTTTTCTCATTATTATTAATTATAACCTGAAGAGCATGTTGAATATTTTTCAATTTATTTCATCGTCACTGAGAAAACATTTTTTTTTCAATACGGAGAAAAAAAATTATTCCAAATAATAATAATAATATTGTGTCTGCTAATAAGTAAAATTGTCACTCGCACGTCGAGAATAATATCGTGATAAATCCAAACACGTTTCACTGGACAAGATCGTGAGGAAAATTTTCAATAGGTCCATCGATGGACTGCATTACGAATAACATCTCACGGCTTGAAGAAGGCACATGTGCTTCTCCGTTGCGCAGTAAGAGCGCAGTCACGGTCTGCGTCAAGAGACCAGAAGGATTAAGAAGCAAATCCCAGCTTCAAGCGAGTCTGTGATTCTCGTCTCTTCGTTTTATTAATATCTTAATCACGAGCGTTCGGTTTTTGCTCGGTCTTCTGGACTCCAGCACTGACACTTCAGCTTCGTTATCCTCGTAACTCTGAGCTGAAGAGCTGCGAGGGTATTAAGGCACACACAGTGAAAAAAAAAAAAAAAAAAAAAATCTGACGTTAAGGAAGATAAATATCAAAAAATACTTTCGAAAATATATTATATATTTTTCCACAGACCGATTTTTCCCTTACGTCGAAAAATATTTTTGAAAATAAAAAATATATATATATATTTTTTTTTGACAACGTTACAAGATTACGTCGGTCTGCGGATATTATCTCCTCGAAAATCTTGAACTTGTTATCTCTCGCTCGTTTGCTCCGCCACCCGATGGAACGAGAATAATTAATGAAGCAGCAAATTAGCCGAGGAAGAGTCGCCGCCGCGGCGCACGAGCGGCATCGCTAATCGAGGACGATAATATAAACGGTGTGGGCGGCACTTTGTCCATACTAATTCGAGGAGCAAACAATTTTATTCCCTTACTTCTAATCGCCACCTCAAACATTTGCTCTGCTATGCATGTACGTATATATATATATATATTATATGCTCGGCTTCGTCGCTATCGTCGGTCCCTGAGGATTAAAAAAATCCTCCAATCTGTAAGCAGATAAAATAAAATTCAAAATATATCCACATTCATTTAAACAAAATGTCTTATCGTCGTTGAATAAATTTTTGAAAAAAAAAATAAAAATTTGTATCAATCTCGTAATTGTGATTATTATAAAAACCAGCGGACTTTTTTTTTCTACTGGAGATCACGTGGTTCTAATGTGACAAATTTCACATTGTTCAAAAATACAATTTTTCAAATATTTTTTTACCGCGAAAAAAAAAAATCTTAAAAAACGCACAGGAAATATTGAGCAATTGTAGAGTCTGACGAGTAATAAAAAAAAAAAAAACTGAATTTTCTAATGGATGTGTACATAGAATTACAAGCCGTTGTACCAAAAACCTTCGGTCCTGCCACTTTTCGACGAATATCCATTTTTTTTTTTTTTGACATTGCAGAAGCAATTAACAGCACCTGCGGCAGGTAATGCACGTGCATGTGTGACACACACGTGCACGCGTCTCCCGAAAAAATTCAGGTATGTACAGTGGCTCGGATATCAGCGCTCGGTGCGCGGGTTTTGGGCTCGGGAGGCGCGCACGCAACTTTACAAGTGCGAGGTGCGCGCGCGCGCGCTTTCGAACAGTCACGCTTCTCGATAAAAGCGCGGAGCTTCCAAGATGCGCGTGCATTACTCGCGCGTCCATCGGCAACTAATAATCTTCGTGATAACCGAGAACATTGACTCGGCGAGTTATTAAAAAAAAAAAAAACATCTCCAATCGAACTATTAAACTTGATCAATTTAATCAAGAATTAAAAAAAAAAAAAAAAGGGAAACCCGGACATTTTTTCCACCCTCTGAAAGCTTTATTACGAACTACAAAAGAATTGCTGAGATAACTCGGCGAAGATCTCTTCCTTTCAACAATAATAATCACTGTTATTATTATTATTATTATTACTGTCCTTTCATTTTATCGAGGAAATCCTTGGACTTTTGTCCACCGGAATAGAGTCGATGGACTGACTATTGTCGATAATAATATTAATTTTATTGACTGAAAGTGCTTTTGTAAGGATATTATGTGAATGACAAAGTGAATGTGCGAGATACTGTGATTATCGAAGGCTGCAACGTTTTGCTCGGTGATCCGGGGACTCGTTATCGAGCTTCTTAAGATTTTGCGATAAGGCTTCAGGGAAGATATCCGCTCTCTCGCCAAAGATCAGACCCCGGCTCGAGGATTTCACCCCCGAGGCGGGGGAGTAACTCTCTATCTAATCGAGGAAAGCAATAAGGTAAGAGAATTCAATTGGCTGCTGGATGTATCGTTTCTCCTCGACTTCGCGGATGTCCCTTTTTGTCCGACAGTGGACAGAACAAATCCGCGCTTTCGTTATGTAACTTCCGGTATCAGTTCTTTGATAAAATGAATTTCTAGTATAAATGCACAAAAAAATGAGAATTGCACTATTCAAATGACCCAATTGTGAACAGATTTTTTATTTGAGTTACTTTTTAATACAATTATTATTTCGAAATTGAAAAAAAAAAAAAATTAAGAACGTGTTTTGCTGTGATAATCAATTGTGAGCAGATTTGTTATTTGAATTACTGTTTAATATATTTATTATTTGGAAGTTGAGAAAAAAAAATCAAGAACGTGTATTTCCCGTGATAATTTGTGAGCCTGAAAGGGTTAAATAAAAAAAAATTAAATTCGAAGATCGACGAATCAATTTCACTTAATCACATACAATAATGCATACATTGTATGAAACGGTGAATCCATCTACAGTTCAATAGGCCATTAATGTCAATGAAGTCAAATTGAATTAATGAGGCCCAGAAGCAGAAATCGTTCCCGATAGCTTGCTATCAGGATAATATATAACCACCGGAGGACCGAAAGCAAGGGGTGGCTCTTTGTCACGTCGAATTACCACAGCTCTCTCCACACACACACACACACACACATAGACATTTGTACCGCCCGCGCTATTCTCGTTTCGTACAACTGGACGATCCACCCCCGCGTGGCGCATAGTAGCCACGGTAACGAGCCTTTGAATCGAGTGACATCGAGAAGTGTCGTCCAGCGGGTCCAGTGAGTTCGAAATCTCGGTTCATTAAATTCCGTGAGAGTAGATCGGTCACGGTGCATTGTGTCCTGCGTCGTTTCACGGGCGATCACGGGAACACCTGGACACTGGGGCTCATCCTGACGTTTCGAGTCCCAGGACAGTCTGCCTCGTTCCGGGATAATTGTATCTCGTTTTGTGCTCGTATGCTACAATGTATCAAATTCACTGGCGTACCCCGCAAATTTGCTGAGTGAAAAAAAAAAAAATCTAACAAGATTGTGGCCAATCAGTTTTATGTAATAAAGTAGGAACAGATAATTTAATTTTTTTGTGTCGTGAAAAATGCTGTGTCAGCAAAATATTGTCTCTCCGAAACGAACCGGTACCTCTGTGAATAAAATGCAAATGATTTCTTTTGCTTTAAGTTACGTCTAAAATTAATCGATAAAAATAAATTATCAATCGACGACAATTGTTTATTGAAAATAACCGAACTTTATATAACCTTTTTTTTTTATAGATAAAATAAACAATTCTTTTCCCGACTCTTCAGCACAATTGAAAATAATTTTCCACTGCTTAGCATGAAAAATTTGACTTCGGCAATGAGATTTAGTCATTTTTGTTATCGAGGACATTTTCCAATTTTTTTTTTTCAGCAAGTAACGAATTATTTTTATGTGTTACTCGAGGGTAGAGATGAACCCTCCAACAGGAATTTTCAAAAATTGGCTGCACTCCCTCACACCCAAAAATCCTTGTCAGAATCATCACAATTTGCATGGAGTGCCAGCAATTACAACATTGAATTACTAACTTGAAAAAAATTGCAATCTATGGGGTTTGGCAATTTGGGGCACAGAAGTTCCAATGATGTGTACTATTGGCATCCTCCTCCACGGCAACAGGAAAACTGGGGACGGTGCGAAGGGTTGAGCTCTGCAAAATGCCGGTCCCGAAACACGATTTCAAACGGCAATTTCACGGTTCAGTCGCGATACTGCACGATGGCTTCGTAACGAAATAAAAGTTAACGCTGTCGGTGCAGGGGTTGCGATATAAAGAGGAAACGCTTCGGCACGACGAAATTCTAAAATCAAAAACGTACGAACGGGACTCAGTTGCATATTTAGAGTCGCTCGGAATCGTGCACGGAAAGTAGAGGCCCTCGCGTTACTCGTTTCCGGTTGCTCTTTGCACTTTTCTCTCTTTCCTTTTTCCTCTGTACGTTTTCCTGGTTTTCCAAGTTTTTTTTTTATCCATTCCTTTTTTTTTTTATCCACTCCAAGTCAAACACTGCTGAAAATTCTTCAAAGCCTCCAGGTTTTAGTGGATTTGCTGAAGAAAAAAAAAAAAAAAATTCACTACGTCTGAAGTAGCATGCAAGCCTTGCAACGATGCAACGAATTCTCGCGGAACGATCAACGGAATTTCGTGGGTAGAATAAAAAAAATATTAAAAAAACATGCATTCTAGTCACGTGCCATGTAAGGCTCTCAACGATTTCGGGAACCTTTCGCGATTGCCTCCTTTATCGTCGCATGAATAAATCTACACGTGTGACTATCACCCAAAAGCACGAAAAGATTTGCGAAATATAAAATCTCCAAGGTATTTTTCACTTCTCATGAAAGACAAAAAAAAGTACTATCGATATTTTCTTCCCCAATTCGATCCTAACAACTTCTCACCATCGACACATTTTTGCAGTAAAATTCCACCATGACATCTCGACTTTAATGTCAAAAAGGAAAAAAACAAAAAAAAAATCCAGTGACACAACCTGCAACCCAAAAATCTCGATCTAATTGTTCCATACATCCCATAAACCCCATAATACACTCTTAAACCAAGCATCCAATGACTCAACTACTTGCCCCGATATAATAATCGTCCCCTGGTTGAATAAAACATAGATATTGAGAGAGAGAGAGAGCAGGAGAGAGTCGGATAAATCCATCGAGTGTCGTTGTACATCCGCTTGACATAACCAGATTAAAAAGCGACGAATTTGAGGTGCCCCGTAGAAAATAGCCGGCGGGCAATGCATCGCAATTAATTCGCAATTAAATGGTGTGCGGGTGGGCAGAAGGCGATGAGGAGGAGGAAGAAGAATAAGAAGATGAGGCGAATGAGGTGAAGTGGAGGCGTGGTTGTTTGGTCGCAGTGATGGAACCAAGAGGCCTCTATCAGTTTCCACAGTTGGTGTCTCGTTCTTTTATTCCTCTCTCTCTGTTCGAGGACGACGACAACGAGAAGAACGATGGGTGGGCTTGATCATCATCGCAGCCCGTGTCTATCTCCTCCCGCTCTTCAGCAACAAGCAGCAGCAGCAGCAGCAGCAGATCGGAGGACATACGAACGGACACACAGACAGACAGAGAGACAGACAGCAGTTTGTGCGCACGACGGGTATTACGGAACAGTGTGACAGCCGGAAATAAAGGGCTGGCCCGTGCATTAGCGAGTACGGTCAAAGCCTCGTCGTCTCGCTCGTTCTCGTCGCCTTTCATTCGCTCGCTTGCTTCCTCGCCCTCCACTCCCACTCAAGTATCGACCGTCGAGACGTCGACAGCGTTAAATTGCCGTTTGTCGCGGGAACAGCGGTCCCCGGGATACCACCAAGAGCCGCAATGCTGCTGCTGGTGGTGGTGGTGGTGCAGCAGTGGCGGCGGCGGCAGTAGCTCGTCGAATCAACGCCCCCAGCTGTCACATACCACTCGACTCAATAGCTCGGTCTCCCTCTGCGCCGATGATGATCCTGACACGGGTCCCCCCCCCCCCCCCCCCCGGCCCCGCATTTCGAACAGCGAATTCGTTTGGAATCGTCCATGGAACGACAATGCTGGTGGTTAAGAGCCATTTTGTTGGCCATCGATCGAATTACGCGTTTACTTTTACGCGCGGCCAATTGATCACTGGTTGGGAAAAACGCAAAGTCGATTTTATATCGGGTGCGAAGGTCACGGTTTTGGGGAACACAGTCGTCAGTTTTGGGCCTTCCAATCATTTTTTTTTTTTTTTCGGGCTTGGAAAGTATATGAAATCGGAGCCTGATTATCAGTTCTGAGAAATTAAACCTACATCTGGTTTACCATGATTACGATAAGAATTATCAGATTCAACATGATCGGGCTTCACATGATCAGGCTTAACATAAAAATGCTCAACATAATCAGGCTAACATGAAAATGCTCAACATGATCAGGCTTAACACGACTCTGCTCAACGTAATCAGGCTTAACATGAAAATGCTCAACATAATCAGGCTTAACATGAAAATGCTCAACATTATCAGGCTTAACATGAAAATGCTCAACATGACCAGGCTTAACATGAAAATGCTCAACATAATCAGGCTTAGCATGATGAGGATCAACATGATCGGGCTCAACATGAATATTCTCAGCTGGATCAAGTCCCAGCATCATCAGGATCAACATGACCGTGCTCAACGCGACCGAACCCACCAATCCGAGCACGTGTCAACTGAAATTTCATTTCCCACCTTCCACGCTCCACCGAATCTTCTATATCGAAGCTCCCGGTTCTTTTAATCGTATATTTGACAACGCGTCACCCTCGTCGTCGTGAAAAGCGTCAGCGTCGTGAGGAGGACACGAAAAGTCGTGTCCGAGGAGATTGGAGATCGCCAAGGCGACCGGGCGAAAACGAACGGACCGCACGTCCGAAAATTACTTTCGCCTCTGCGAGAAATATACGTATGTTGCGTTTCCGTTGAACGACTGAGGCAGAATCGATGGCGGTCGAGCGGTCCACGTCACGTAGAAGGAAAACCGGTGAGACGTCAGTGCCTCGGGCCTCAATAACGTCCACCACCGACACAACGACTCAACCCGAACCAACCAACCAACTCACCCCTTGCAATCCGAAGAGCCTTGCGCCCTCTTATAACCCCGTGAGATCCTGTTATCCTAGGAAATAGCTCGACGCTTTTCCCTACCACAATGCGCTATACGTCACGATTCGAATTTAAATTTCGACCTCTGAAAATACAGAGGAAAGCTCCTCTTTTTTTTTTTTTCAGGTCGTTTTCGTGGGTATAAGTGCGCGTTTTGTGTATTGGAGGCTTCATCATCCAGTTACATTTATCGATTCTATCAAGAGACGATTCGAATTTAAATTTCGATCTCTGAAAATACAGAGGAAAGCTCCTCTTTTTTTTTTTTTTCAGGTCGTTTTCGTGGGGATAAGTGCGGGTTTTGTGTATTGGAGGCTTCATCATCCAGTTACATTTATCGATTCTATCAAGGGACGATTCGAATTTAAATTTCGATCTCTGAAAATACAGAGGAAAGCTCCGCTTTTTTTTTTGTCGTTTTCGTGGGGATAAGTGCGGGTTTTGTGTATTGGCGGCTTCATCATCCAGTTACATTTATCGATTCTATCAAGGGACGATTCGAATTTAAATTTCAACCTCTGAAAATACAGAGGAAAGCTCCTCTTTTTTTTTTTTCAGGTCGTTTTCGTGGGGATAAGTGCGGGTTTTGTATATTGGCGGCTTCATCATCCAGTTACATTTATCGATTCTATCAAGGGACTATCTCATAGCCTCGCACATATATAACCTCGAGCACGAATTCACATCGAGTGTGGTGTGTGTGTGTGTGTACCTTTCGGTGCAATATCCGGTAACGTGTACGTTTCCGTTTTACCGTCGATATGCTTCGGTGCAGTCGAGAGTTGACATTCAAAGAACGACTCAAACGTCAGAAACGTCGGAAGTACCATCTTCACCCACCCGTTGGACATTTTTATCGTGAAATTTCATTTTCGTTGATATCGGAGTGAAAATATCGCGATGACGAAAATGGAATGAAAATAATCCACGGCGGAAAATTTTTATTCGCGGGTTGTACGAATATTTTTGGGTCGTAATATTCGTATACCGTATAAATCAATTTAGTATCATGATTGATACACAAATTTCGATATTCCAATCGATTGGGTCAATTTTCCGAATTTAATTCAATGCCGCACGAGGAAAATTTGACTGGTCAGGCCGACCAATCATTTTTGATGTGTCAATAATTCGCTTTGGTTATTCTACAAATTCATTATATCTCGATTGATCAACGAGACAGATCAATTAATCGCTCGAACCAATCAATTGATTAGCTTACTCAATAACAATAATCATAATAATAACAATAACCTTCTTCTCTTTTCGTATATTCATATATATAATTCAATACAATATAATGATCAAAATATCAATATATCTGGAAATTTTGAGCAGAATGGAAAAATCGCTCGACTCAATCGATTGATTAATTAACTCAATAATAATAATACCAATAACCTTTTGCCATCTTTTCGTATACATCATCGAAATATCAATATATCTGAAAATTTCGAGCAGAGATATCGGCAGAAATTCATGGTGAATGGGCTGCACTTGATGTGGAATGGCCCCACCTTAATAACCGCTGTGGTCGAGGGTGAAGAGCGCGTTCATGGCCGAACGAACGAACCCCATGTGCATTTGAGTTACGACGGTGGAACACGCGACGATAGAGCCCCAGAGCCCGTGACTTTGAGCGCAGACCCGACGTACACCCAAAGCCCCGTGGAAATATCCAAACAGGAGCAAAACCGAGCGTAATAAAGGGTACAGTGATCGGTATCGTAACCGAGCAATCCTAAGCACCGTCATTGGCATACATTTGTCATTTTCCAACCAATATAATTCGCCCCTGAAACCGATGACTCCGTGCAAAATGGTCAACAACTGCACCAGTTGCAACGCTGCATTCGCGTGCATTGCCGTGCATAGCTGCGACTCCGCGGCTAAAGAAAAGTGGCAGAGCGAACCTGCAGCTCACCAACCGGAGGCAAATATGCACGTGGGTTCCGCACGTAACGCGATCGTAACTCACCCTCGACGCATTTATGACAACGGCAACCGTTCACAACTCCCGAACGACTTTGATCTATGCACATGCAGTCACTTAATTTTCGATGCCGTGTTTTATCGCATATTGAGGCATCATGCACCATTTTTGTGGGATATCTAGTTTATTTTTTTTTTTTTTTTTTTTTAGAAGGCAATTTTTTGCACTGGCTTTTGGAAAATTAAATATTAATATTGCAGGTCAGAATGATATTCATATTTATTATCAAAATAAAAAAAAATTTTTTTAAATAAAATAAAAAAAAATCTCGACAATTACGAGAAAATTTTAGGGAAACGCATTGTGTCTGCAGTCGCCGAACTGAGCGGATATTGTAGCGCGAAATAAACGAAACGCATCACGTGTCGGTCACCATTGAGAGTGTGACCGCAAATCATCGACACAGCAAAATCGGAGGTGCTACTAGACCGCGAATTATTTCAACAATCGTCGTGGAAAATCGTTGCAAATTGGACATTTCCAAGTGCCGTCAGGCGTAGCCGCGATAACGTTTTTTTCGTCACCGCACGAATTCAGTGGGACGGCCAGCCATTGAAACACCGTTGCTCACTTTTTTTTTTTTTTTTTTTTCGACGAAACCATCGAAAAAAAAACTGTAGCATACGCAATAAAACGAAGTCGCGCTCGAGAGGGCACATATAGGCACCCGAGAGGAGTACACTCACCAACGGGAATCGATATTCATCGACGCACTTTTGCAGAGAGAATTGCCTCTCGCGAAATCTCGTTTCCCGGAAATCGGAAAACCAGGCCCACCTTCCAGTTTATATCTGCGCTCGTAGTTGCCGATTTTCCGCAGTCTCGTTATTTCCACCTGCCCTCACACATTTCACTATCGTTTTCGACGATTTTACCTCGCCGGGCATCAACATAATATGTTTTTTTTCTACCAAATAATTTTCGTGCTTCGTTTTTCAAAGCCACTCGCCATTTTATCCGGTGGAAAATGTTCTGTTTCCGTATTCCAATTCTGAAAAAAATTTAATAAAGTGTGGATAAAATAGTGACTCGTCAGAAGTAATGCGAAAAGTTCGCTTTTTCGGGCTAGTCTACTTTTTAAAACAATTGCGTAATAACTCCCTTTTATAGTAAAAAAAAGAGAACATATAAACATTGAACTAAACTAAAAACGTATTTCTCCATAACTGGAATTTTTTTTAAAAAACCCCATAAGAATTGATTTCTTCGAATAATCCGAAATTTCGTAGAGATTTATATATTTTTGAAATCGCATTTATTTTTCATTTGGCCTTGAGCGATGCTGATTGGCGGAAAAATAAATAGAGCGAAAACGAGGCGAGTCTCGAAGGAGAATTGATTCGGTGTAAAACGTGTCGTACCGCAGAGAATCTCGCAGGTAGAGTATCATGTGTTGTGCATTATGTGAGTATAACAACGAGGATCGAGAACGACGCATAAATAATATTAACGAGGCCCTCCTCTTCGAGAACGCGAGTGCCGCACGAGTAGTCGGTATAGTCGTCACGCGCCAGCCACGACCACGAGAACAACTATACTACCTACCATAGGAACGGGGAGCCGCTACGCTCGTTAAAAGTCTCCCACGTGTCTCGCTTGTATTATATTCCCCGTGGAGAACACAAACGTTCCACACTCGAAACACATATTATATCTCCCCGTGAAGCGGAGACTCGCTTTTGCATTTCTTTCGTGACAGACTCGCCACGGATACACTCATTTTTGCCAAGAGTCCTCGCCATGGGAAACCATACACCGGTTTACGTATGAAAAATGAAAAATAATAAATACTTCATGTTATAGATGAAGTCATAGACATAGCGGATGGACCAAAGTGCACATAAAATGGTACAGGTGTTTTTTTAGAAAACTTATGGGTTCATGGTGATTTTATGGGTCGATGTTATATATCGGGTACGTTTGCATGAAACATGATAATTATTAATGAACGTAATTACGGTGCGGTACTTTTGTAATAAATAATATGGGAAATTATTTTTAAATTTTATATTTTTAGTTTATTTTTAAAAAATTACGTTTCGAGATTTTTTCGAATAACGATTTTTCCGATTTTTTTTTTTTTTAATAATGTGGAAAATTATTTTAAAAATTTATATTTTTAGTTTATTTTTAAAAAATTACGTTTCGAGATTTTTCTGATTTTTTTTTTTTTTGTTGTTTTATGGTGAATGTTGTACTGATTTTTTAATGCAAATTTGTCAACGCCGCACCCGTCGAGCTGTCGTTTTTATTTCCATATTTCTTTTTGTTCCCCGTCTTCGCCTTTTTCGTACAATGTCGTAAGAACGTGGAAGAACGATATCCGAACGTCACGGATTTTAGTATTCGGCGCCATGCGTCCCGGACCTTTTTGTATGCAGCGATCGACTCCCCCGGAATACTGAGATCCTTACTTCTTAGCTTCTTTCACTCTCTTCATGCTTTTACGGTGTACTGTTGCGTCGGAATTTTGCCCTAGTCCCATTCGCCTCTTTGTCGTTGATTCTTATCCTTTGTATCCTTTCCCCTTCTCCGGAAACCCCTTCCGGAACATCTTGGATTGAAATGTAGCCATTTTGCTTATAATACCAAAGATTCTCTTCATAACAAATAAAAAAAAATATGGTACAATTAAAAAATTAATAATTACCTGCATTATTTGGACCAAGATTTCTGAACTTTTGACCAAACGTCAAGTAAAATAATTATTTATAAAATGCCATTTTTTTTAAGTATAAAAATATAGAAAAGTAAGATTTTCTCAATTTTTAGAAATAATTTTTTTAAACTGGTTTTTTTTTTCTAATTAAAAAATATGAATTTTCGTAAATTGACATAATGCCTTGAAATGTGTGTTCAAATTTGTATTTGGAGATATTTCCGTTTGACGTAGAAAATAATGGCTGGAAAAGCGGATAAGCTCTGCTGTCGAATAGGATTTGTCGTCGAGAACGTGCGTTTCGGTTGTCCCGTTTCTCCCGATCAATCGATGCCTTCGATCTGCGACTGTTTATGGCTGCTGGTCACATCCTAATTCCTCCTTAGCCGTCAAGCGTTAATCTCTCTCACCTGTGGCTCTCACTCACCTCCTGAGCCTTCTCAAAGGATCCTAACATCCTTCAACCTTACAACCAGCTGACACCGTCTATAGCCTCGATCCATCAAAATTGATTAGGGTAAAAAAAAAAAAAGAACACGTTAAACCATTTTGACAGCTGAAAGACCAAATTCGTTTAGGCTTTCGGTATTTTTCATAGTCGATACAACCACAAAAATATTTATCCGTTGCTGTCAAAAATGATTTTTACCTCAATTAACAAAAAAAAAAAAAAACACACACACACACACAAAGTAAAAAAAAAATCAACCACCGGGAAACAAAAAAAAAGGGTTATTCGACAAATTCAGTGGTTTCCTTTCAATTTAACAACTTAAAGCCCAACCAACTCAACAAAGGGACTAATATTTGTAAAAAAGTCTTTTCCAAATTTTCCAGGAAACAAGAAATTTGAAAACTCAATTTAACGATACCGAAGAAATGTAATGTCGAAAAAAAAAAAAAATGATTCGATGGAAAATATTCTCGACCACCAATCGATTGAATCGGCAATTTTGACATTTTTACACATTCCCATCGGTGAAGATATGTGACAAGTTCGAGATATCACCCAAATTGGTAAATCGTCCAACTGGTAAATCATCAAGACAAAGCCTATGATAAAACGACAATTGTCGCCGCAGTTAGCGGTCTTAAAGCCATCCGATTTTTCATCGTCGGTCATGCATCAGCGAGCATGATTCACTTAGAGAGTATCTGGAGCAGCAACTCGAGTAACTCGAGTAACTATACGATCCAGGACCAGTTGCTCCAGTTTTCCAAATCAATGTTATCGCTAAAGCGAGTGTAAAGCTATACGGAGTGATAAAGTATTGTCGGTCGATAGCTGGCAGCTAAGAGGCGAATCGAATGGGCACATAAACGCCTCTCCGGTACGTACGACTGGAACTCCAGTAGGCAGTACGTTCGTTCTCGCAATAAGAGTGCTGTAAGCAATTTGTGGATGGAGTCGTGGATAATCTCGGTGGTCGATCGGGGCTCGTTCCAATACAGCGCAAGCCCTACGATCAACTGACTGTTTTATGTACCCCACGTATCTCAGCGTACACCCACAACACGAGTAGACGAAAGTCAGTCTCTCCGCTCGATTTATACGTCGACATGTAGGATCGATGGATATCACGTAACGGCGGATAAATTGAAGACATTTCTTTTTTACCCCTGCATGCTAAATTTCAGCTTGGTACGAAAGTGTGTGATTTAATGGGGTTTCGATGGTAGTTACCTTACAAATGGTTAAGAATGATTTTTACGTACATTTTTGTTTATTTTTTTTTATTTTTTGGAGAAGAATGAAATGAAAAAAACGATCTTCAGGAAGGTATGAAAGGGTAAAAGGGTACCGAGGGATAAAAGGATACTGAGGGAAAAAGGATACCGAGAGATAAAATGATATCGAGGGAAAAATGGTACCGAGGGATAAAAGGATACCGAGGGAAAAATGATATCGAGGGAAAAATGGTACCAAAGGATAAAAGAATATCGAGGCAAAAATGGTACCGAGGGATAAAAGAATATCGAGGCAAAAATGGTACCGAGGGATAAAAGGATACCGAGAGATAAAATGATATCGAGGGAAAAATGGTACCGAGGGATAAACGAAAATCGAGGCAAAAAGGGTACCGAGGGATAAAAGGATACCGAGGGAAAAAGGATATCGAGAGATAAAATGATATCGAGGGAAAAATGGTACCGAGGGATTAGAAGATATCGAGTTACGAAGGGATAAAAAATCATTCTCCGCAGTCTAAATATAGACATTTTTATTAATCATATGTAAAACAAAGTCATGAATATAAAAAAAGGCTTAAAAAAAAAATTTATAGCTCGTGTGTCGTTGATTGAATTCTTAGTGCAGCTCGCTCGAGAATACGAGCCACGGGGAGAGTAAAACTCAGCTCTCCATCCAGAGTATACGTAGTAGACATGTACGACCGATGGGTATCTCGTAACCGAGGATAAATTGACGCGATATTTATATGCCTGTCGCGCGCTCGCGCGACTCTCTCATTGTCTCGTACCTCCACTACTCGACGTACGTTGCATTACGTGCGTGCACGTCGGTGAAATAATAATAAACGTCGTTTCGCGCGTAACAGCCGTCTGGTCACGCCCTGCGAATTTTTTTTCTCCTCTCTCCTCTCTCCTCTCTCCTCTCTCCTCCTCCCCCTCTTTCTCTCCGGAGTCACTGTGCGTTGTATCATTACGTACACACCTTGTCTTACGATACTCGAGAGCTTAAGTACCCTCGTTATCGCACCTGATGCATTTCTCATTTTTCCGACGCGAGATTAATGCTCAGGGAAATGAGCTACACGCCTGTATAATTAGATATGTGGATTAGCGATTAGACGAGTCGTTTTCGCGTGCCTCTAATTGAAACACCTCGGCTTTACTGATATAATCCGCTATTTTTATCACTTGATAACATTTTTTTTTTTTTCATCCAAATAAACCAAAATTAGTCAACGACTAATCAAATATTCCATTTCTTTTGTTTCAGGTGAGTCGAGAATTACCAAATCGCATCATAAATTCGCTTTTGGACAATCCAAAAAATGCAAGTACACATCGTAAGATCCATTTTTACCTCACATATTTATAAGCACCTTAAAAATATCAAATACTCCAGAAGAAATTGCAAAAAAAAATTATTCAACATTTAAAAAAAATGGTAACACATCTTTTCATTATTAAAAAAAAAAAAAACCTGTGGTCACTTTGTTGCATTCTTCAGACTTGACCATAGAGAAATACGTTCCAAAGGAGGGAAAAATAAATGGCACTTAAATACGTTCCATAAGTGAGCGGTGGACACAGAGAGTCTCGTGGAATCCGAAGGAACGACGTTTCCGGTGCGCCCGTAAATCCTTTGGTACAGTCTCGGGGTCGGAGTGTCTATAAGATATCCCGTAGAAAAGAATGTCCTCAACGATGGAAAAGAAAGCTCTACGGAAGAGAAGAAAGCTGCAGGGAGGACGAATCTCCTTCAGGGAAGACGGGGGAGAGACGAAATAAGACGACGGACTGTGGCTAACGTGCCGTGAAATCCTCTGGGCACGCGCCATTTCACTTTGTCCATGGTCGCGCGGCGTTCCTTTTCCTCCAGCGAAAAAGAACCCGCAGTCCCATAGCTTCTCTCGACTCTCTTACTCCTCCTCGCATATCCCCTATATATATATATATATATATATAGAGTATAACGCAGTACCAGCAAAGCACTTGCGGACTCGATCTACCGTAGGCGACTTAGCTTTATGGCTACGCGGATGTCGATCCATGCAACAACCAATGTATGTACCATAGCATTACGGTAATAGTTGCGAGGGTTAGCTTTTGCCCGGGGCCTTCCGCCTTCTCATCTAGGCTCTGCGGTACGAGGGGCGAAACGATAAGATTTGGTTATAGATGGGCTTATCAGCCGGAATATCTTCCGGCTGATAGCATCCGGTACACTGTCAGTCTGCGCTACCTCCGCAACCTCCTTGCAGTCGTCATCGAAGTACCTATTAGGGCTTTTTAACCGCGTTACTTTATGTGGGTCGCTAATGCAGTAAAGTGGGACCTTACGCAACGTGGGTAACGCCACGTGGGCTGCTAAAAATTTGGGGAAACTTTGTGTATTATTTTGTAATATTTGTTGTTATCAGGAATTGGAAAAATAAATTATTCTAAATTTACGTGTTCAGTGGGTAAAAAAAAATTGAAATTTTTTAAAAATATTTGTATTTTTGGATTTATGGTTTTTTTTTTGTTAGTTAAGCTTCTCATATTTTCCCCAGGGCATAAATTGAAAGATATACGCACTGTCTATTTGCCAAGCGGTAGTACGCACCCTTCTTTCTCATTTACAGTTACGAGAGAGTATTCTTCAATCTCAGGAAAGAATTCCCCGCACGCATCGCGCGCATACAGAGCAAACCTGGGCATGGTTCTCCCGTCAGAAGCATGACTCGCACGACGCACGTCCACTCGTGAGAGGGTGCATCACAGAGGGAGGGGGAGGGGGACAACTATTCTTTTACTCCACTGTATGCACGCATGTTTTCCCTCTTTGCTAATATACAGGGTGTCCCTCGCTCAAAAGTCCATATTTTTCCTGAAGAAAAACGTTATTAAAAATTTATCATTTGACAAAAAATTTAAATAAAAAATTAAAAATTCGACCATAATTAAATTTAAAAATTCCTAAAGTATTCTTAATTATCTATCAAAATCATTAAATTCTCTTGTATTCTGTTGCACGTATAAAAAAAAATGAAATTTTTATAATTAATTTTTTTTTTTTTTTACTGAGAATGCTTTATTTATTGTGATGTTATTTTGTGTTATAGTTAAGTAACGACACCCTGTATGCTTAGAAGAGAAAATTCCCCCTCTGGTGAGTGCACACCGGACGTCGACGATGACTGAGTCACTGGAGTCCTGGAAGATGGAGGCGGGAAGGGTTTGTCAGCCTCGCGTAGCCTCCGGTTGTTCTATCGTTTTTACCTTACGTCTGTAAAATCTGACTTCATTAAGCTCGATGGATTTCTTACCTCGTGTATGAATGCCAAGCGAAACGCTTCGAACACAATCAAGATAAATTATTCTATATTTATTATTTATTAAAAACGCACAGAAAAATTATTTAGCAATTTGCAATAGTGGAAAAATAAAATAAAAAAGGGGCATATTTGGCGGAAATTTTTGACAGTGGGACGCAAAATTAATTTGTGAATTTTTGCGATCATTGTTATGTCTACGTCACCTGAATGCAACTGGGAACACTGAAAGTGGAAGAGTTGACGGAGGGTCGAGTCGAGGTGTGAACGAAGAACCGCAAGTGCTCGCAACCCGCGAAGGGATCAACGCCGTAACCCAATCCCCTTACCTGCTCACACCCACACACACATACCCAGGTGTTAAAGTGCACAGGAGTGTCGAGAGTCGTGCAGCGGTGTACATTGTGGCCGTCAACAATGCATCGTCTTCGCGCGTTCACCTGCGATGCGTAGAAAACAACACGGCGGCAGAATTACTGGCGCTATTGATGCCACGGGGTCTCGTGTGCTATGGGGTCGTGACTACGCGTGCAGTTAATCAACCGGGGTCACACAGTCGATCAGCGTTACGCGACACCGTGTCACACAATATATATTTTTTTTAATAAAATTGCCAGAAATTTAAAAAAATGTATTTCATTAATTGAAAAAAAAAAGTTCAATTTTTGTCAATTTTGTAACAATCAAAAAATTATAATTACAAATATTTTCGCTAAATTTGTAAGATTTTCGATAAGGGCCAGGTTTTTTTTTTCACAAACAAAAATGTTTGCAGTATTGGGCACGTTTCTGAATTAACGTTGAATAATTTTTTTTTTTTTTTTTCATTATTTGTTCTTTTTACACATATAATATATTTCTTGAACTTTGTACGTAACTTAAATATATTAAAATTCATTTCTGTGTACTCTTTTCATGTAAAAGTAACGCACTGAAAAAAAGAATGGGGATATTGAGAAAAATGGGAAGGGACACTTTTGTAGGGCTTTGATTTGTGGAGGTGCCGGAGCTTTTTGTATTATTAAAATTGGTACAGTTGTCTGAATTTCTATTCTACGCGTTTTTTTTTTCACCCATAATCTATATGCGATGGGAATGAGCGAGTAAACCACAATATCCTTAAGTGTACGGAGGCTCGAGAGAAAAGTTCGTGCCTGAACGAGAGAGTCCCTCGGCGGTACTGGGGAACGTCGTCATCATCGCCGTTTCGACACCCTCTTCCCGTCTTCGCGGTTGGAATGTCGCGCTGTACTCCCTCAGCTTAAGAGGAACAAGAGGATATGCCATTAGGGTCCACAGGGGGATCTCCAACGGTGAACGTAGCGCTTGCGACACTCGCACCACTCATTCTAACGCCCAATGTCCTCTCCAATATTAATCATATCCGGAGGGTATATTCACAATGGAAAAACTTGAAGAATTTGGAACGAGGAATTAACAAATGGAATGATATTTTCTATTACATCGCGAGCTGCGATTTTCTTTATTCGTACCCCATCAAATATATATTTAAATGTAACACTTTTTTTTTTTAATATAAAAAGTAGCACTTAAAAATTTTTTTTGTTTATACATTTTTTGTCCTTCTAATGCCTAATATTCACAATGGAAAATCTTGAAGAATTAGGAACGAGGAATTATGAAAATGATAAGGATAAATGGGATATAAAAAATTGTGGTGACCGATAAAAAAAAATACGACTCGCTCATTCCACGGGTGCAAACCTATCTTTTTATTTCCGGCTTTGCAGAATCTCATTCTCTTCCCAAAACAACTCGTATTAAATTTGTAATCAAAGTTTTCACTCAAACGACACACTCATTTTTCTCGCAAAACTTTTCTCTACGCAATTACCTTTTTTTTCTATCAAATTCCCTCGTAACTTTAGCCTCATAACCTTCACCAAGTTACGTCGTTGCGATTTTTTACGATGAGAATGAAATGTTGAAAACCAACTTTCTTCCATTAGGAACTTTCCACAAAAATTTGAAAAAAATTTTTTTTATTCTTTCGAATTCACTATATAATTTTTTTTTCACAATAATAATTGCAAAAAGCCTGGCAACATTTTTTTCCTCGAATGACAAAATAAAATACAAAATCGGCAATTCCAAAAAAAAAAAATTTTAATAATATTGCCTTATGATGATAAAACTTTTTTCAAAATAATTTCTATTAAAAAAATTCATTGATCTGAAGTTTGAAGCTTGAAATTTTTGAACAATTTTTTTTTTTAATTTACAGATCATTTCGAGTAATGCACTTGTGTTAAAAATGCATCGTCCTCGTTACAAAAACTTGAATATTTATCTCGGGGATACACCTGAGGAATTATATATATATCTCGCTGTTGGATGACTCGAATAAATTACCATAAAATAATCTGCGAAACTCGATATTCCACTATAATCCAGAGTGGAGCAATAACGACAAGGAATAACGAGGAGTTGATCGACTGCGCCCACGAGAGCAGCGGAGGTGTGTCATGGACTTAATCCAGCACGTCGTCTTTCAAACCGTAATACAATCTCGCTTTATGATTCACGATTATGGCCAAATGAGAGAATTTTCAAATGGGACGAAAAAGCATTAACATGAAATACGAACGTCCCGAGTTTCGATTCCACGAACTCCTATTTACTTAAGCTCAAAAAATACCAATATACGAGGCATTCTCTGTCAGTTTAGCCACTATTTTTCCCGAACCTCAATAAAAATTGAGGCATCTTTATGAAAATCCATTTAAAGAGAAAACTAAAAAAATATTTTTTAAAGTATTACAATAAAAACGTATTTATTTTTCATGATCATTTTGTAACAAAAGTAAAAAATCAAATTTTTATCGCCAATGAAAAAAAATGCATTACAAGTAAAAAAAAATAATTTCTTCCAATTATTTTTTAATACACATAACATTTCACAAAATTCATCGTTTTTCTGTGAAATCGATTAAAAAAAACTTTAAACAGTCAGAAAACTTCAAATTTCCAAAAAAACACCAATTAAAAAAACCCATTTTCTGAGAAATAAAAATTTTTATTTAATGAAAAGAAAAATTCATTTATCGTAATGAAATCCGTCTCATTATACAAAATCTTAAGGAGGGTCGAAATTTATTTTTAAATTTCTGAACTGAGAGAGAATGCGTTGTATATATAAATTGCGTCGGAGTATATACATATTCGTATATAAATATAAGAGGCGAGCGTGACAGCGGGTGGTAAACTCGAAATGTCGTATCTCTTGCATAGTAGATACGAGTATGCAAAAGTGTGCGTCACTCGTGATCTTAAGAATGAGAGGATAGATAGAGTATATATATATATATATATAACGCTCACTCTTTATGTATATATATAGTTTTGGCTCGAGCCAATGAGCATCCCTCTCATTGGCCGTTGTGTGCACGAGGATTCGCGGTAACGATTAACCAGACGATGAGGTTCGTCGTTTCCTCGCTTGATATCGCCTATACCTGCCACTGACAGCACAAGGCGCACTGCACGTCGTCGGAGTTTGATTCCGAGATTCGAATCTTAATTTATATTATGGCGAACGCGAGACGAGACTCGGAGAAGCTCGGAAGGCGGAATAAGAATGAGGCAAGAATAACAAAAAAAAATTATGCGGAGACTCAATTTTATTAGGGATCATCATTTATTATCAATATTCCATAAACTAATTATAATAATTTCGGTGTCGCCGATTTTCAATAAATAAATTTACTCGTGTCATTATTATTATTATTATCATTATCGTATTAATTAACACGTATCTGATTAATTTTGCAATTTAAATACCAAGCGAAATTAATAAATAATAAATTATTCACAATTCTCCGAAAAAAATCGCTACGAAAATTTTGCATGGATAAGAAATAACAGTTGACATTGAAATAAAATCGAAGAAACAATGGAAACATTTAGGATCAATTCAATTCTTGCCCCGTGGCCAGGAAGTAAGGGCATGCAAAGTCATTCGAGGCCGGAATAAGAAGAAGAAGAGCTTCGCTCGGTTCACGTGCAAAACCCACGTGTCCAGAGAAAAAGAGAAACTCCCACGAATGGAGCGACACTCTCGTCGGTTTTACAGAGCCATAATCCGAAAGGAGGTCCACGTTGGCAAACGCGGAGTCGAGTGTCTCGTAAAGCAGTAGGAATTTTATAGGTGGTCTTAAAAAAAGCTCGGAGCGGAAGACGCGAAGCGCAGAGAGCAAAGACACCCGAGTAATCAATCGACTAGTTAGCCCGGCCCAAAGGGTGACGTACGTGGCACTCGAAGGAAAACAACAAATTTATTATTCCCGCCGAGTAGTTTGAATTCCCGCGAGCGAGACTCCTCTCGAGTCTCCTCTTTGGAAATAAGAAATACGAGAAGCGAATACAAAAAAATGCCGGGCGAAAAAGCGAAACTCTCTCTGAAATTGCACGATGCCCACCCGGGGTACGAAACAGAGACAGCGGGCAACAATACACGGCGATATACCGCTTAAGGGGCTCGGCATCCAGCCCGTTAAATTCCACACCATTAAATCGCTGCCCGTTTGCCGAGTTAACAATTCTGGTGGGTCTCGTGTGTCTGCGTTAAACGAATATCTCGTTGCCAACGATTTATTCTGATTGATTAACGAAATAACAAGAGATTAATTAAAATGGTTAAAAAGTAAAAGGTTCAAGAGAATTGGAGAATGTAAAATTTTCGGCTATTTTATTAAAGTGAAAAAGAGATTAAGTGATTTTTTTTTAATGCTGAGGAAGAAATGGAGAATTAAAAAAAAGATTATCACGAAATAAGAAGAATTCAATTAGAATTGTTAAAAAATGAAAGGTTGAGAATTGGAAAATGAAAAATTTTCGGCTATTTTATTAGTGAAAAAGAGATTAAGTGATTTTTTTTTTTAATGCTGAGGAAGAAATGGAGAATTAAAAAAAAGGGTTTTAAATTAAAGAGAATTAAATTGAAATTGTGGAAAAATGAGGCGCTAAGATCATTTTTTTTTTTTTTTATTAAAAAGGCAATTTTCGTTAAAAATTTAGATAACGAAATGGAGTATTAAATAAAAAAATGAATTCGGACACGTTGAGAACCACTGATGGACTTGGGCGCCGTAAGTCACTCAGCGTGTGGCGTACATGGAACATGGGTCCACTCGCCGAGGGCCCAACTGGGCCCAACTGTCAAGACCCGACACTATCGCACTTTCAGCTCAACATTTACCTCCACTTTTATCTATCCTATTACTGCATCTGTCTTGGCAACTTTGTGTAGTGCGAAACAACCCTTTTTTTTTTTCGCTGCCTAAAAAATTGGCAACCTTCGACTATTATACAGTTTCGTAGAACGGTTCGAACATTTGGTTTTGCTTTAATTAAATTTTTCGTGTTTCAAAAGGAGTCACCAAAATATTACAAAAGTTTCATTGCACCTCCATAAATCTTCTGAAATTTATGCCTCGATAAAATTTTTTATCGTGAACCTCGAACATTATTTATTCGTGCCAACTAAAAATGGCAAATATTTGAAACTAGTATACCGCATATATATATATATATATATATGACTTTCTCCATTGTAGACCAGAAATTTCCATCTCCATATGTAAACCGAGCGTGCATATCTTTGCACCGCCATCGACAGTGCGACTAATCCAAACTTTGTTCCATCAATCCAGAGCCTTGCACTCACTCTCAAAGTATCAAAAATTAAATTTCAAACTCCATCGCGCTTGCATAAAATACGCTCGTGGCGTTTTCATCCCCAGGTGGTGGAACTTTGAACAGCGAACAGCTCGAGAAGATGAGGTCGGAGCGTGAAATGGATGCCGCGCGAGAGCGTCAACAAAATGGCCGCCGGGGGCACAGCGAGGAAAGATTGTTTTTCTTCGTGCATATTAAAGTTGGCTATCATTTTCTCGGGCCAGTCGATGAAAAATATTGTCGTAAATACGGGGAACGTTGCGGCTTTCCTCTCGTTTCGTTTCTCTCGTAAATCGAAGAAGAATTCCGGTGGGAATACGAGCGCACGGGTCTCAAATTTCCGTGTTTCGTCGGCGCGACGCGCGTGCGCGTTGCCGTTCGAAGACGCTACCGTGGTAACGGAGAAAAGCTGAGGACGAGCGAGGAAAGCGAAGAAGAAGAAGGGAGTGGGGCTTGAAGAAAACGATCCAAGGGCAAGATACGAGCGAGGGAAGGCTCCGAATAAATATTAAAAAATAGCCGGACGAAGAGAAAAATATGCTCGGCGATGGCGACACGAGGCGCGCGCAGTATCGTGTAACAGTTTATTCGCGTCTCGTGTTTCCCCGCCGGGAATATATTTAATCGATCCTTTCCACCTCACGCCTTGCCGAGTGGCCGGGCGATCACGCGGTGAGCGGACCAAGAAGAGGCCTCCTCGACTCCTCAAGCTGCTGCGCGAGGACCCTCCGCCATTTTTTAAATACCATCAATTAAGCTATTTGTCGAGATAGCTGAGACATTGTAATAATCGTTTTTCTTCCCTCTACGATTTTTTCGAAAATTGCCAGTTTTTCCCTTTTTTTTTTAATAACAAATATCGTTGCATTGATTTTTAGCCTTTTTTTTTTTTTGTTGTATTACAAATTTGATCACTTTTGCGGGTGGATAAAAATCATTGTTTCTATTTAACTTTTTTGGAATCGCATAATAAATTTGGCAGCCATTTTTTTTTTTTACTGACAATTTTGCACATTTGTCGCTCGTTAACGAATTACAAAAACCAAAAAAAAAAAAAAATTCCGTGCTTTGATTTTACATACTTTAACGAACAAAAAAAAAATAAATAAAATTCCCGTTATTGCGACGATAAATAATTTAAAAAATGTGCTCCACGTACTCTTAAGTCAATAGCGACTGCGGAAATCGTTTTTCACGAGGCAGAAATATTTATACCTCGCTCTACCTGTCGAGATAAACGATTTGCAAATCTCGAAGGAACATTAAGTGGAGCGATAACTTTTATTCCGGAGGTCTCGAGTGGGTGAGTCCTCAGCACGCGACGAGCATTCTCGTGGAACATCTGCGGAATCGATCTGGATGGCGAGAAGACGAGGACAATTCTCACGAGCGTGGGTCGAACGAGAGTAACAACGAGCCGATGCTGGCCAGCCGATGAGACTCTCGATACACGTCGTGTAACGTACCGTGTGGTGGTGCTTTGCTCGGTTGGTTTGCGTGGTAGAAACGAGCGCCCGGTTGAAAGAAGCGCATGCGATATAACTGTCGTCGTGCGGAGGATGTCTGCTCTTCGGGGATAGCTGCTCCGGCTGCCAGTATATCACAGTGTGAAACCTTGAGCACACGAGTCGTGGGGGTCGAAAAATGCCTTGGGCCTCTTCTTCTCCAACAGCTCCTCCTCTTTCCCTGGCTAAAAAGCTCCGCTCGGCCTCTGTGCGAATAACCGAAGAGACATTAGCGACGTTGTAGCAAATTAAACAAAGAAATGGAATGCAAAGTAGTACATATGGAACGTTTTCCTATCGTAAGTTGGTTAAGTTTGGAGCTTTTTTTTTTTTTTAATTGGATAATCTGGATTTTCTGAGATTTTTTTTTATGCTTAAAATTTTTCTCTTAAAAATTACACTTTGGTCTACAAATAAAAAAATATGGAATGCAAAGTACGTCGGCAACTTTTTCCTATTTTTGTAATGAGGATATAAGTTGTTTAAGTTTGGAGCTTTTTTTTAAATTGGATAATCTCAATTTTCTGAGATTTTTTTTTATGTTTAAAATTTTTCTCTTAAAAATTACACTTTGGTCCAAAAATAAAAAAACATGGAATGCAAAGTACGTCGGCAACTTTTTCCAATTTCTGTAATGACGATATAAGTTGTTTAAGTTTGGAGCTTTTTTTTTTAATTGGATAATCTCAATTTTCTGAGATTTTTTTTTATGTTTAAAATTTTTCCCTTAAAAATTACACTTTGGCCCAAAAATAAAAAAACATGGAATGCAAAGTACTTTGGCAACTTTTTCCAATTTCTGTAATGACGATATAAGTTGTTTAAGTTTGGAGCTTTTTTTTTAATTGGATAATCTCAATTTTCTGAGATTTTTTTTTATGTTTAAAATTTTTCTCTTAAAAATTACACTTTGGTCCAAAAATAAAAAAACATGGAATGCAAAGTACGTCGGCAACTTTTTCCAATTTCTGTAATGAGGATACAAGTTGTTTAAGTTTGGAGCTTTTTCCTTTGAATTGGATAACTGAATTTCCTGAGATTTGTGTCATGTTCAAAATGTTTCTCCTGAAAATAACACTTTGGTCTACAAATAAAAGCCACTCAGCCTCTGTGCAAATAACGGAAGAGACATTAGCGGCGTTGTAACGAATAAAAAGTGGAGAGCAAAGTAGCACAACTGCTCTTCATGATAATCCTTTTCTCACCCAGCTCCTGTGTTTGTCAATTTTCGCTCACTTACAGAGAGAAAAAAAACATTTTTGCTCTAACTACAATTTTCTGAACTACCTAAAAAATTATTGTATCCCATTTTGTATTTTTATTGTGAAATATGCTTGAAAATAAAAAATTCTTTTTTCTGAGTAGCCATGACAAAATTTGACAATGGAATGTCTGGGAAAATTCCAACTAAATCTGACGATCTGTAAAATTCAACGCGAAGCCGCTCCAAATGATGTACTTTTCCGTCGTACAAATGATACTTTAAATTGAAAAAGAAGAAGCGGGCGATAAAACTGTCGTCGTGCGCAGGATGTCTCCTCTCCAGGGAATCCGGAGAGTCTGGTAGTATATCACGCTGCAAAACCTTGAGACTACTCGAGTCATGGGGTTCGAAAATGCCTCCCCTCACTGCCCCTCGTCGCCGAGCTACAAAACCGCTCAGCCTCTGTACAAATAACACTCGAGACATTAGCAACAGATGAGACACCAAAATTCAGAGTCATCAAGCACATAATAAATAGTGAATGAATGATTTAGTGTCCGGGTCTGTTGATTTTTCTCAGTAGCATAACATTCACACACACACACAAATACCAACTCACTTATCATTAAACTCGTACAGTATTTCCCTTGTCCATGAATCATTCGCACTCACCTTCTCTTCAGCGTCTTCTTCAGGTACGAATCGACAACTCATTTCCGTTTTTGTTGCCACTGATTTTTTCGATAAAACTCTAAAATCACATCTAAAACTTCATTTTTGAGGAGTTCTTTTCGAGTTTCCAAAAAATGTATGCAAAAAATTGTTTTCTCTTCATTACTTTTCTCGTTATTTTTTATTACGTCCAAAATATCAAGTTAAAAAAAAAGTATCAAAAGTGTATGTTTTTTAATTATTTTTATTTACTTTCGAAAACATAAAAAAGGAGTAAATTGGAAGTCGTCAGGGTGAAATATTTACCGAGTTAGTCCGCAATATCTCGTATCCTCGCACCTAAAAAGTATCTCCTCTTGTTCAGGACTCATGAGTCATTCATGCCCAACTTCAGCTTCTTCTTCAGGTTCGAATCGAGGACTCATTTCCGTTCTTTCTGCCGCAACAGTAGCTCTAAACCATTCAACCAGTCGTTCGGACACGAAGAAAAAAAAAAAAGTCGGGACTACCCCTGAAGAGACAGCATTGTAATTCAGCGTAAGCACTACAGTGTCTATTCTTCGATCGACGAGAAAACGGTCGATTTTTTTTTTTTTTTTTCCAATACCTGTAGACTAAAATATATTCCTACAATATATATATATATATACATATATGTTGTAGGCTATGCTGCAACTACTTCGCGTACGTGTCTCTCCATGAACATTTGAATATGAAAATGTGCTCGGCGCGAAGAAGAATTAAAATAACACTGGTGTGGCACACGAAGCGAACGAACGCTCGCTGGCATCGCGTCACATTTGAATTATTCATGGGAAACCCTCTGCACTCCTCTGGACGCACTCGGACGCTCTTGAGAACGCCCGTTCTTTTCTATACTATATATATATACATATATATGTATATATGTATGTATGTACTCTACATGTATATGATGTACGTACAAGAGAGACGCAGGAGACGTTCTGCGAGGGTGAAGTAGACGTCGGGGTGGCCCTCACGATTCGGGCTCTCCCTGCATATTACGTCATGTCTTCAATGACGTTTCGTGGCAGACGACGACCGGTCGATAGCCAACTTACTTACTTATTCGCTTTCCGCGGTTCCTCGCCCCTTTTTATTCTTATCTGCAGCTCCGTAAAGAGCATTTCGATTTTCCGAAAAAAAAAAGTTCTCCCAGATCCTAAGGAATCAGGGGGGGGGGGGGGGGGTAATTTTTGTACCGGGAGATAAAAATTGGTCGAGAATGTACAGACATTTTTTTTGTCAATTTATTTTACAAAAATTCTGTAAAAATCTTGAAAAAATGTTTATTTTGA
The DNA here is from genome assembly GCA_947507545.1 of Clistopyga incitator. NCBI lineage: Eukaryota > Metazoa > Arthropoda > Insecta > Hymenoptera > Ichneumonidae > Clistopyga > Clistopyga incitator. The sequence continues at coordinate 672,684 of OX382173.1, read as the reverse complement.
TCCTACAATGGAAAATATTAAAATACCATCGTATGCATCATTTTCGTTTTCTATATATTTCTGAACAATATAAATTTAGAGGAAAAAAGAAATTCAATAATTTTGAAAGATTTTGCTGCCAGAATTTTTATAAAAAATTGGAATTAATGATGAAAATTATTTAGCATGTTATATATATAGAAGAAAAAAAATAATTTCTTCGCCTTGTAAAAATGATTCGATATCTTGGGAAGATTGTATTGGCCTACGCAAGTTAGGCTGAAAATAGGCTTAGAAAAAGCACACCGAAAGCCATGCCCGAACAATTAGCGACTCTCTCACTCCTTCTCGTTGAGAGTCTCGTGTTACGTGGAGAAAAAAGTGCATGGGAGGCTTTCAGAGTGAAATGAGCGAGGGCATGGCACGCAAAGCGCCGCGCGGAGGAAGCGTTTCTTCGATCAAGTTGACGCGGCGCAGCTGCGTGTCATCGCAGTGTCGCCCAAGACCGTTCGAGACGCGTTTAATCCTCGAACGTTACACCATAACTGAGGGAGGCGACGGCCCATCTGTGTCACCAATTAGGCCCGCACCATATAACACAATTATGTACGCACCTACAAGACACACACACACACTTTGTTGGTGAGAAACCGGACCACTTTTTACTCATAAAAATGTGGCACTTTTCTTCGGCTTTTTAATGCCAACTAATAAAATCGAAAAAAAAAAAAAAACACTCAAGGAAATTTTCCAACAGTAAATTCGAATTCTTGATTTTCTGCAATAAATTTCCCCGGTATCGGTGATTAGATAGAAATTCCTGAATATTATTAATAACAAATAATCCCACTAGCTCGATCCTTGATTACTCTACTCGATCCTTACACTTTCTACACGCATTACATTTCTGCCCGAGAGCAAAATGAATAAACACCTTTTTTCGTCGTCCTCTCGAAACCTGTTAAATCAGGAAGCGATCGAGAGACCGCAATTTAATACACATTCTCGTGGGGCTTCCGATTAAAGAAAAAAAAAAAACAATAACGATGTTTTCACAAGCCTGGGGAATAAAAAAGGCGTGTGAAACGAAGGTGCGTAATGATCGGCGTGCTCCATTTAACGCAATATTTATCGTCTCGCGGTACCGTCAATTACACCGGCCTGGAATAAGCTGCATTTTTTTCAGAATAATTTCCAATTGAGAGAGTGGAAGTTGTCATCGTCGGAATACGATGCACGAGACTCGGCGATCGGACGAGTCAAGGGCAGAAACCGAGCAATAGAATCGACACTCTAAGGCACGACGATGCGGCTCTCGTATAAAAACAAGATATACATACAACGGAGGACGCGTGGAAGGCGCTCGGGAGTTTGGGAATGCGTGGAGCATATTATTACCGTGGGTATTGCTATGCGCGGAGCTCCTGCCGTTTCACCGAGCGAAGCTTAAACGCGAGAACGGGACACGTCGGTAAATTTTCTCGTTGATTACGAGAGGCGCGTTTTGTATACACACACACATACGCACGTATGTATGTACGTACACGCGGCGCGTATATATCGCCACAACTGGCGATGCTGGGTACGATGGAAACGTACGAGTTGGGACGTATAATATTTTGTCAAATTTACGATCGAACCGAGCGAGTCTACGGCTTTATTATGACACCGTCGCGAGCCCCACCGCAACAACGCACAACACACACCGAGTTGTATCATCTGGCGCGTCTATATTGACGCTCGGACTCTCGCCGCGCATTCCCGTCGCTCGAAAAGTCGCGCTCCAGACTCTCGAGCGCTTCCTTCTTTACGCCCGGAGGCTTTTCTCTCTCTCTTCTTTTGGTGCATTTTTTAATTTGAACGCAGTTAACATTTCGTTAAGATTTAATTTACTTTTAAATTTGAAATAAAATAAAAATTTAATTTGAAGAAAATAAAAATTAATTTTTAATAATAAAATATAATAAATAAAATAAAATAAAATAAAAATTAATTTTTATTTAAGATAAAATTATATTTTCACCACAACAAATTTCACAGCGCATAGTCACAGTCGGAAAATAATATATGTGTTGTGATGGAACGTGACAATGCGTTCGTCACGTCAACTCGATTCAACACCTCAAATTTCTTTTCTCTACTAATCTTTCCCACATTTTTTTTTCCGTTCATATAGAAAAACTCACGTATTCTATTTTTCGTCGCCCTCAAGGAATCGCTAGAGGGGAGAAAAATAGAGAGAGAGAGGGAAATAGAAACGTGTTGCGGATCAGGCCCGACGTGGGGCCCGAAATTTGGAACCCGAAACCCAAATACCCCGGGCAATGTAACCTTTGGAAGAACGTGGAGCAGCAGGAACGTCTTTGTAAAGCCAACAAGATGTGTCGCCTACCTGCAACTCACCAAAGATTATTAAATCGCATTTTAAAATCTTCGACTGTCTCCCTCTCTCTCTCTCTCGACGACGGTCGTCCTTGTATCGAGTTACCTCCTGCTGCATTTTGCCTGGGGCCTCTTGCATCTCGAAGAAATGCGCGTCGCCGGTCTTCTAGGACTTAAGCCCATTTTATTCTCCTTTTTTTTTGTCCCTGAACAAGATTCAACGAATAAAAGACCACCCATTATTCTTGTCAGCTGTCCTGACCCATTGGCACCAAATATAGTCCTTCCGCAACAATCTACCTCCCCGACTTTTATATTTTATATTTTATTGCAAAGAAATCGGTGAAAGACACCGATTCATATATTTTGACATTTTTAAACCACTAATATTCAATTTTGTGGCCATATATGAAAAACACCGATTTATATATTTTGACATTTTTAAACCACTTATATTCAATTCTGTGGCCATATTTTATTCGAATGGAGTCTTAAAATTGTACGGCACGATGAAATCAAATTTAAGATCGCATATTTTTGTGTGTGTGTGTTTTTTTTATTATTATTGTTGCCAGTTAATTTTTGTTTTTTTGTAAAATAATTATTATCGGGTTACAAATGTGTCAATTTAATTTTTTTTTAATTAAACGACTTTGGGCAACAAAATTGTCGTAGAAAAATTGTAAACCAGTTCAGTTGGTCGATCGACACAAAAAATGTAAGGAGGAGCCTCGAACACTTCCGCCGGGGATCGGAAAATGGCATCGATTTCATCGAGGGCTCCCTCAGGATTTTATTCAGCAAAGATCTTGGCGAATTTCTCGGACCGAACGAAAACCATTTCCGGAATCGCCCTTTTTACGTTTTACGCCGCACACTTTTTTCTCCTCTCGGATCAATAAAAAAAAAAATTGGTCAATGTATTTACATAGAACAAAAGGCTGGCATAAAAATGAGAGATATACACAACCGAAAACCCCTTTACCTCGCTTATTACCAGCGAATAAAAAAAAAAAACACGAAAGAAAAGACAGAAAATATGTTTAAAAAATTTTTTTCTATAATGCTAAAAAAATCCTAGAGAAAATTGTCAATAATTAATCGTCACAAAAATGGCACATCTTCTTATTCTTTCATTTAAGCTCAGAAAACAACACCAACCAAATAAAGTCAAAGACTCCCTCAGGATTTTACTCAGCAAGTACCTTAAAGTACAGGTCCTAAAAAAAAAGAAAAAAAAGGTAAAAAAATTGTCATCAATTAATCGCCACAAAAATGGCACATCTTCTTATTCCTTCATTCAAGCTCAGAAAACAACACCAACAAAATTAAGTCAAAGACTCCCTCAGGATTTTACTCAGCAAGTACCTTAAAGTACAGGTCCTAAAAAAAAAAAGAAAAAAAAAGGTAAAAAAATCCTAGAGAAAATTGTCATTAATTAATCGTCACAAAAATGGCACATCTTCTTATTCTTTCATTCAAGCTCAGAAAACAACACCAACAAAATTAAGTCAAAGACTCCCTGAGGATTTTACTAAGCAAGTACCTTAACGTACAGGTCCTAAAAAAAAAAGAAAAAAAAAAGAAAATTCCCTCGGTATCACTCCTCTTACGTTACAGCCAAACGAACATTACCGCACACGTTTTTTGGCCTCTCGGGGCAGTTTAAAAAAAAGTGAGACTGTGGGGTATCCTGGGGAGTCCCATAACGTAAACCTCGGAGGTTTCCACCACAGTAGCATTTGTAAATCTGTGTATACGCCTGTATATTTACGCTAGGAAGGTCGAAAGGGCCGTGAGTGAGTCAGAAAGTCGTCGTTCCTAGATAAAGACACACATATATATATATATATAAAGAACGAGGGTGCGGAAGCTTGTCGAAAATGTCCCGGAGACAAGATAAAGAATGTTTCGAATAGGAAAGCGTCCGCACGAATATATACGCCCTTATTTTCTTCCACAGACGTCGTCGCTTTTACTGGTACGGTAAAACCGTAAGTACGGGCGATTCCAAGAGCGTCACCGCTCTGCGAAATGGCCCCGAGCCAAACTTTGCCCTCGCATGGAACGATTCAAGAGCTCGACGACTTTATTTTTACGATCATGATTTTCTTTACTTTCCCGCGAACATCAGGACAAATGGATGACTAATTCTCGACCTTTGGCGCCCATCGGATGCCCAATGGCACATTTTCCAGGGAAATGCTTTCACTCTTACGACTCTCGTGTGTATGTGACAGTTTCGGACTTCTCCAAACAACTTTGTACTCGTGTCACTCACTTTTTCTCTGTTTACACGTTTTTTTGTTTGTCGAATAATAAATCCAGACCCTCGAGATTTTAAAAATAGATTGGGACACGTTCAAACATAGCCATAAATTCCAAAGACATTACCAAAAAAAATCTTTCACTCAATTTGAAACAATGGTAATTATTAATAAATTCAGGGAATCAGCCATTTTTATTTCTTAAATTAAACTAAAGAATTCACAAACTACACAAATTCCAAAATCAATGTTTTTTTTTCTTAGTTACCCTAATTACTAAAAATTGTAATTAATAAAATCAACCATCACAAAGCCATTTAAATTTCGCCCTTGAAGAGAAAATCCCCATCCCGTGGAGCCTGTAAAACAAGCCCGTAAAACGAAGCGCATTGGAGGCCTTTAGTCTGTCCCGAAAGATTCGTATGCACATGTTGTTAAATCGTGGAGCCCTGTGGTCTCCGGCATGGAAAAATTTCCGGCTCTATATTGCTGCCCGATGTTTGCAAACTTCGGTGAAACGTCAGAAGCCACCGCGACGATAGCGTACGTACGAGGAGCACAATGGGAAGGAAGTAGCTCTCGTGTAACGTTAGAAATTCCGTGCGGAGCTGCGCTCGCTGCTGGAGAAGTCGGTGGAGGTTTCAGCGGAGACTATAGAAAAGGCAGAGTGAAAGAGGCTAGAACGAGAAGCGGCAATAGCCCGGGCGAAGAAAGAGAAAGACGAAAAAAAAAAAAAAAAAAAAACGGAGACGAACGTAGTTCTGGAAATCGTTTGGGGGTGGCAAAGCCAAGTTCCCCCGCAGCGGACAAATGTCGCCCGAGGATGCGACTCATTCGTTACCCACAATAGATCCTCCCTTTGTGCCTGCGAGGGAAGGGATAACCTGCTGCTACTTTGGATCTGGCTGCGCCTTTCCGTTTCATTCCGGCTTCTCTCTCTCTATTTTCTGTGCTTTCTTCCTCGTCTATCTGGTGCTCCTGTGGCCGGCGCGTGCAAGAGACCAAAAAGCTAACTGGATGCCCATAAACCGGCCCAAAAATCGTTTTCACGTTTATTGTCCCAAACATTCTATCGCGTGTCCCGAGAAATAGGCCCCGAATAGCCGTAATAACGACCAATTCACTCGCCACGCACCATAATTTTGTTGCGACGCTGTAAAGCCAAAGGATGAGCGAGCGAACACTCCGCCCATCTCGACCTTCCGAGTTACGCGGTGAAGACTTCCGGTAGGAAACGCTGAGCCGAGTGAGATACGAGAGAGTGTGAATAACAAGCGAATTGGCTGTAAAGGGCTATGATTAGAATTGAAATATCGATATACTCAAGTTGGATAAATCAACAAGTGATTAGTCCGATCAATTAACCGACTGGTTAGATAAATAAATTAAATCAGTAAATTACCTGAACCAACCAATTATTAAATTATCTGGTCAAGTTAATTAGTCGAACCAACAAATTCATTGAGTCTCCTAATCAACTTTTTATTCGAAACCAACCACTTTATTGGAAAAAAAAAAAAAAAAAATCAGTGCATGTTTGAAGATGTTTATTATTATGAATTGTTGTAGTCGAAAAATAATGTGATTTTCGTGGAACTTCTCGTTGACTTCTTTATATTCGGGGCATCCGAAGGTCGATCGTCTCGCGTTGCTACGCCCGAACGCAAACTCTTATTGCTTTCTTCGTTCTCGGTTGATCCACACGCCGCTGCTCCGATGCCTCGAAGAACCACAACAGCTACCGGATAAATATACGCCCGTCAGCTCATAAGTCTTTCGCGTGTGTTGGTGCGCCACACTCGATGACCGAGGAACACAGACCCCGCTCGTGTTATCTGGTGCAACGACCACCCAGTCGACAAACCATACCATTCCCACTGTGTACACATCACCGAAAGCGATTCGCACTCCCGGGAACCCATAATCTTCCTTCCTTCGTAGATTATAATGAATTATCATCAAATTATCTGCAATGCTGCCAACCTTGGGGACCTTGAAGAGTGACGAATTTCTCTAATTATTCCTTCTCTCTTTTATTTTAAATCAACATTGATATTTTTATTATTTTTTACCGAGGTCAAATATTAGAAATGTGTCGAATTTTTGTAAACCATAAATTACAACTTGATTTTCTTATTTTATTATTTATATTATATCAGATGCATTTATGGTTTAATGAATTTATGGCGTATTTGATAATTCTCTTTTACGATGCAATGACGATGATATTTATCTTTATGCGCTTCGTCCTCTTCAAGTGGAAAAAAAAAATGCATGACTCTTCTTTGACTACTGACGTAATAGAAAAGAAAAAACCGATCGTTGGCTCACAGGAATTTGGTATTCGACGGGGTCAAAGCTTCAATAAGTTACGGATCAAAGGAAAACTCGATTTGGTATTCAATTTGTTTCCACAATGCTGAGCCTCGTCCTACGATATAAATTTATCTCGTGCGCTGCCGAGTTGTGTTTGTTCGGTACAGCCGGTATATCGTTAAGGAGGTCGAGTCAGGTTCAAAAAGACTCTCGATTTATTAACCCATTCGAAATTCCACTTGAAACTGTGTTAATACCGTATTAAGAGCGTAGACTGGAAATTTCTCCAGTATTTTCCATACCCCCAACTATTCCAGAGGCAACCTTAGATTTTTCATTAATTTGAGGTCACATCGCAACCCGGAATATCATAAATCATTCATTAATTCATAAAAACCCACCGCCCGCTAATCCGCCTTAAAACCTTAATCCAATTTAACGATTCTCCAATCAATCACATTCGCATTCGCTTCCAGAGCTTATAAATTAACCTCATTCCGAATATAACCACTTGCCAGACTATCGATTAATCTCCCTTCCAATTTTAGCATCAAAGTGTCATCCATTACACGCTTAAGCCTCGTGTGCATCTTAGCTGATTGCTCGGAGAGCAGCATCCACTTTTACTCTTCATCCAATGCAAAAAAAAATTTGTCTGACAGTCCAAGAAAAAAAAAATCTCACATTGTACTCGAAAAATGTTTCCAAAAATTCTAAAAAAAAAAAGGAACGTACAAAAAAATTTTTAAATCGACAAGACGAAAGATAAGCTTAAAAGGAAATAAAAAAAAATCCAACCGAATTCCAGTATCGAAACCCAATTAACAGGCGCAAAGAAAAAAGTACACAGAATTTTCACTTCCGCAAGACTATCACGGTTAACAAATTCTCCTCATTTCGCCTGAAACAAAAAACTCTTCAACCGATTAATCCCCCCCAGAAAACATTCACCCATTTATCAGTGAAAGTCGAGTGTCCCTGCGTATCTCAGCTGATCGTTAGTTACAAAAAAAAGCAACAAGCTAACCCGAATATTTCACCTAAAACAAAAAACTCTTCATCGGATTAATCCCCCCCACAAAACATTCACCCATTTATCAGTGAAAGTCGAGTGTCCCTGCGCATCTCAGCTGATCGCTAGTTACAAAAAAAAGCAACGAGCTAACCCGAATATCGGAACGAGATTTTTCAGCGACGGGGAGTCGTCGAATGCTCTGCCGGTGGTTTTTCCGAGCGCGCGTTCCCAGCGGGCGCTCGAATTGCAGGTGGTGCTCGAGGTAAAGTTGGGATCGATAATACTCGAGCTCCCGAGGCTCAGTCGGCTCGTCCAGGATAGCGTATCCCGCGTAGCTTTGGGGTTCGCGTGAAAGTTAATTTAACGTCGAATAAAGCGAAAGCACGAGCCACCGCCTAATGCCTAATGCTTCTCTCGCTCGGCGCGAGAGCGAGACACACGTAAATCCGGTTACTGTTGCGCTCTCGCTTCCTTTCTTGTACCGCCTTTTAAAAGATGAATTGCTTTTGGCGGGGATTTCTAAAGCGAGTCCCACTGGGCGCGCGAGACAGGAAGTCGGAGGGTTTCCTCGCCAGCGAACCTCGCGATCCCTTTTGTCAACTGCTCTCTCGCGAAGCCTGGAAGAGCCGACCCAACGAGGACTCGCGAAGGATAGTCTTTGACGCTCGCGGAACGGCGACACTGTGAATGTAAACCATGTCCCCCCCCCCCACTCGGCAACAATGGACGGAAAGACGTTGCCAGGAGGACTGGATGCTCGACGCTGTTGCTGTTGCTGTTGCTGGCAGGGGTCGAGACCGGGGGGGGGCGTTACGAGGAAGCACTGTGTGCAAGAAAGTGCGTTATTCCTTAACGCCCCGCGTGCAATCTTCTCTGTAGTCTTCATCAACGGCTTGTCCGGTTTTCAAGGTCATTTTTGTTTCCTTCGTGTTCCAATCGATTGAGTTTATCCAACTAAAATGTAAGGGAATATCTGTTAACGTTTATTGTTGTTGTTGTTGTTACATTGAGAAACTTTTTTTTTTTTTTTTTTCACATGCCATGGTTTCATATTAAATTTGGACGTAAAATTTATTAATTTTGTATTCCAATTTTTTGTGACCTTGTATTTTTATAGTATTGTAATTTAACTGAATGAAATTAGGGTATATTGAAAATATTTGGAATAATTTAACACGGAATTTCTAAGATTTTTGGCATGATAGAAAATGAATAAAAAAAGAGACGGAAGTATTCCTGAAGATAAAGTGTAAAATTAGTGCAAAGTGTGATTAATGATCGTTGAGTAATGAATCATTGGAATGATTGCTCTGATTTGTTATTTCCATCGGAGCGGGAGAGACATCCGCAAATTAATTGTCCGAATAAACAGGAATATCATGGAAGGCACGGAACGATACGGCCGAACTTTCCCAATTTGTATTCAACAACTCAATTAGAGTTCTCGGCGCGGCACGAATTTCCAGGGCGGAGTTTCGATCAGCGAACCCGGAGCCTCTCGCCAGTTACACCGGCCAAGTTCGACTGCACGACGATGCGCACTCGAAGCGAACAAATTCAATGCACCGTATTCGCGAGGCTCCGCGCCGAACAAACCGTAACTGCATCGACTACAAGGAGCCAAGAAACTGCTCGGTGCTTCTTTGCCTCGCTCGCTCCTGCAAAAGCCTTTCTCCATTTTACAAGCTCCTTCAGAACGGAAGTTAAGACTGCGAGTGTAGCGCTCTCCGCATCGCCAATCGCGTCTCCAAACTTTCCCCGATCGATACGCGAATTATTACTCTTTTCGATCCTCATTTCCTCTCGCTACTTTCCCAACTTTGGCATTACTCACAGGCGCACGCATGAGGAAACCTTATAAAGTTTGCCGGATTAAAATTCAATGCAACGTCGGCAAATATTTTTCATGAAAACTGGGAAAATACGGAATATTTGTGTAAAATATTGTGCCAGGTTTAATTGAATATTCATTTTTTGTTGTGATGAAATTAATTTTTGTAATGGTCTTTATAGGTTTTTGGCGTTTTTTTTTTAATAAATGTTTATTTCTTGGGTATAAAAGTGAGCATTGAGAAAAGATGCTTTGAAAGAAAAATTATTTTTGATGTTAGATACGTTTTAAAAAATGTAAATCGTTATTGGTGCAATCAGTCGATTGTCACGTTTGTCTAATTTGAATTTTTGGCCTAAATATTTATCCACATTGGCCCCATCTCCAATGCGACATGGACATAAAGCTGACGATCGCTACCGCATCTTTTGTGTTGCACAACTACCTGCATCAGCTTCTTATGCAAATGCTGCGCTTAAGAAGCTAGTCTCGCATCGCTCACATTTTTCACTGTAAGCACAAGCAGCTAAAGACATATTCTATGAAAGTATAACGAAATTCACTGCATATGCATCCTATACACCTCTTTTAAAAAAAAAACACACAAACAACTGCATATGCTTTTAATAAATAAATAAATAAATAAATAATAAAAACCTACAGCGAGCATATAAACCTTAAATAAAAACAACAGAAATTATTTCGGTGGTTCATCCATCACAGCAATTATTATTGACTAAAATATATTTTTCTACACCACAAAAAAAATGCCCAGAAAGGAATAGAGAAAAAAAATTATTTTTCCTTCTTTTTCACTTGTGGCTAGTCGAAAAGCAGCGGGAGACTTGAGATGATAATAATCGGAAGCATGCCTCGATCCGACGGCATCCGAGCTCCCGAATAACCCTCTCTGCTTTCCTCTTGCCTCGTACTATATACACATACACAAAAGCAACGTCCTCTCACTATTTCCTCTCCCTCCGATGGACGAAAAACAAAAAGCGTATAACCAACTCTCGCCTCAAACCAAAGCGACATGGACATAAAGCAATTATTATTGACTGGTGGAGAGTGGACCAAAATATTTTCAAAAAAACCACAAAAAAAGGCCCAGAAAGGAATAGAGAAAAAAAATTATTTTTCCTTCTTTTTCACTTGTGGCTAGTCGAAAGGCAGCGAGAGACTTGAGATGATAATAATCGGAAGCATGCCTCGATCCGACGGCATCCAAACTCCCGAATAGCCCTTTCTGCTTTCCTCTTGCCTCGTACTGTATACATATACACGAAAGCAACGTCCTCTCACTATTTCCTCTCCCTCCGATGGACGAAAAACAAAAAGCGTATAACCAACTCTCGCCTCAAACCAAAGCGACATGGACATAAAGCAATTATTATTGACTGGTGGAGAGTGGACCAAAATATTTTCAAAAAAACCACAAAAAAAGGCCCAGAAAGGAATAGAGAAAAAAAATTATTTTTCCTTCTTTTTCACTTGTGGCTAGTCGAAAGGCAGCGAGAGACTTGAGATGATAATAATCGGAAGCATGCCTCGATCCGACGGCATCCAAACTCCCGAATAGCCCTTTCTGCTTTCCTCTTGCCTCGTACTGTATACATATACACGAATGCAACGTCCTCTCACTATTTCCTCTCCCTCCGATGGACGAAAAACAAAAACCGTATAACCAACCCTCGCCTAGAACCAAAGCGACATGGACATAGAGCAATTATTATTGACTGGTGGAGAGTGGACCAAAATATTTTCAAAAAAACCACAAAAAAAGGCCCAGAAAGGAATAGTGAAAAAAAAATTTCTTTTCCTTTTTATTTCATTTTATTTTCCTTCTTTTTCACTTGTGGCTAGTCGAAAAGCAGCGGGAGACTTGAGATGATAATAATCGGAAGCATGCCTCGATCCGACGGCATCCGAGCTCCCGAATAACCCTCTCTACTTTTTCCTCTTGCCTCGTACTGTATACATATACACGAAAGCAACGTCCTCTCACTATTTCCTCTCCCTCCGATGGACGAAAAACAAAAAGCGTATAACCAGCCCTCGCCTCGAGGCAAAGCGCTATTCCGGGAGCATCGTCGTCGCGGGAAATCGGCGGGCGACGGCGAAGAACTCGACGTCTGGGTCCCCGGGATCCCCGACAGTGTCAGCAGGGTGTAATTACTAGTATTCCCGTTCGGAACGCGCGACTCGAGGAGCGAACATCTGACTGGCATGTTTTGAGAGCTTTCATTTTTTTTTTTTCTCATTTTTTCGTCCCACTATTTTACGTTCCTCAATGAAAATTCTCTTTCTCCTCAAACTACTCGTCCTACCTTTCTCTTCTCCCCTCAATTTTCTTTTTATTCCTTCCAGGGATTAAATGGTTTATGTTTACATCGAGCTGTTTGGGATGCTGAGGAATTTTCCGCAGACAAATCACCTCGTTCTCCAAACACCCGTGAATAATTGACTGGATTTTGTTCGCTGCAGAGAGAACAAACACAGCGTTGCAGCAAATAGTGACAAAATACTGTTCTGCTTGGATTGGGAACAAGTTTCTTTTTTTTCCTTCGCTTACGCTTTTTTAATTTTGAGGTTTACGGTTAAAAAACAAAATGACGGAACTTTTAACTACTTATTAAAAATTTGATGGCAAACATTTAAAAAAATCCTGAACGCTGTACCAAAAATTAAATTAACAAGTTAATGAGATGGAACAATTTTTTTAAATAATTCTAAAAATCCCATTTGTCCATTTTTCGTGCCTACAACGTGCAACTGTCGTCCGAAGTTGACTGATATATATCTGCATAGATTAATGAGGCAGGCTTAACGAGGGTTTCTCGCACAAGAAGACGAAGAGCCGACGTACGCAGAAGTCTGTTTCCTTTCTTCTCGGTCTCGTGTTACTGCGAGCGCCCCCTTCCAACGATCACCGGTTGTGTCCCATTTCGAAGGTGGCTCTCTTCGGGGTCCTGCTGTTAGCGGACAATCTCTTCGGGACGATCGTCGTCTTCGACCCGAAGGATGCGCCATCGTGTATGCAGCTCGACGAGAGGTCGACTTCGAGACCCTCTGCACCGATCGCTCCTTCGATCTTCCCCCGGGAGAAGGAGAGAGAGAGAGAAACGCAGAACCGGTCACGCTCGTGTGTAGAACCCGCTGCACGTGAGCCTCCCGCGTTACGGATGCTACCGAGTCACGAATGTACCAACCCGTGCGCTCCTCCACTCCCGAAACCTCTTCTGTATTTGTTTTATGGTATAGTTTCTGTACTATATCGCATATGAGGACAGGTGGGGCAAAACGAGACCCTTAAACATTTAAACAAATTTTTTTTGACCAGAAGAAATCTTGATTTATTTTTTTAAACAATCAAATAGTCACGTTATAATTGTTGAGAATTTTTATACACTGAAAAAAAAAGAGTCGAGTGTCTTAAGGGATTTATTTTAAAAATATACAATTTGTTGCCAAAGATATTTGGTTAAAAATTTGTAATATTTTATTGATCATGATTTATAAATGAAATGTACATGATTTTTTTTTTTGTGTTAAAAAAAATTTTTTGCTTTTTTTTTTTTATTAGTATATATGTGATATTTTTATTTATTAGGTTAAAAATATATTAATTGAAAGACGGTAATTTGGCCGACCGAAAAATTGGACTATTTCATTTTGCCCCACAGTTGGTCCTACTTGTATGCACAGCGTTTGCAGGGTCGAAGGGCTCCTGGTCGATTCTCATCGAGATTACAGACGAGTTGAATTCTCGTGGGGATCCAAGCGCTAACCCTTTCCTGCGTCTTCTCCTCCTTCGTGAGATACGACGAGGGATAAAACAAATACAAAGCGACAACGAACGAGGACGAGAGTAACGAGAAATCGATGCCAAGGGCTCAGCTCCTCCCACTCCACTTATTTTTTTCCTTTCTTTGCCATATTCTCCTCTTCTTCTTCTTCTTCTTCTTCTGCCTTGATGAGTAAAGTAGTATACGAGAGGTTGAAAAAAATAAAAAATAAAAAATAAGAACGACCAAAAGGCAGGGATCTAAAAAAAATCGAAAAGGATCAGAGATCTGCCGAGAGTCACGATGCGAGCCCGATAATTAGCGATCATCGCGAGTAATAAGCTACGCACGCGGCCACCGGGACAGCCGTATGTACTCTCAACATTTTCATTGTTATTATTATCCTTATCATTATTACCTGGCCATTGCCTATAGTTTCGCTTTGTTGATTCAGCGGAGTTATATTTATTTCCGGTCTCAAAAATTACGTGAAATATGATTTAAATAAAAGAATTCCGACCGAAAAAAATTTCAAGCACCGTATCTAAAAAGGCTAGAAATACAATACATTCTAAAGATAACGAAGCACAAAATACATATTTCTAATATCAGACCCGAACCGATACAATAGTCAGTTCGTAATCGTCAACAATTGAGAAGGACAACATTGAGAGTTGATCGAACAACAAAAGAGCCCTAATATCCCATTATTCAGGCCTCTAAAAATTGGGACACCCTTCAAAACCTCATACAAAATATGTACATCCGATAGAGAGACACACCCACGCATTAGTCACGAAAGAATGACAGAGAAGCGCACGAAAAAGTGTGCTTCGCGTCGGAACGTAAGCCTCGCGACGAGCGCACACGTGGCCTAGTAGATCGGAACCACTGGTCGGCAGCTTAAGCCGGAACCCTTTTTCGACAAAAAGAGAAGGTACCGCGGCCAATAACTGCCTTCCTCGGCCGCTTAACCGCCAACGGCTGCACCGATTGGCCAAAAAACACCCACACACGTTGGTCCCGAGGTTCGAGCGCAGCTGGACGAGGCTCGAGTCGCCACTGCGAATCTACACAAGCTGCACAATATTATACTATTCGCGTGTGTACACACCAAAGCGTACCGTGTACCGTGCATCTCCGCAAACTAAAACGAAGAATGCACGAAATGTACACCATTACTACCCCATAACGTAATACGTTTTCATTGAAAATCTAAATAAAATGGACCAATCCATCCGAACCAATTGTTCACGTGGACACAACTGAAGTTTGAAGCAAGGTTAAAAAGCACACTTACATATATACAACTGAAGTGCGAAGGTTAAAAGGGAGAGGTGAAAGAGCGACGGAAAATTGCATGTATTCGGCAGAGCCTCACACTTACAGAGATTACAACTGAAGTGAAAAGCCCTCCGGTAAAAGCAAAAGTCCGACGGATGACCGGACTACCGCGAAGATCTCATACATAAATACAAGTTGCGACGGATCCTCGGAAAATCGTGTATATTCAGTGCTCGACTACAACCACGCAACTCGCGACAGCCACAACTGAAGTGAGAAGATACGAGGAAGGGCGAAAGAGGGAATGGGAGTCCACATACACATTTCCATCTCCATTACAGCCACGCAACTTCCATGGGTACACAACTGAAGCGCCAAAGTCAAGGCAAGGGCGAAAGAGCGATAGAACGTCCTATACATTCGGACTACCGCTATCTCTACTATCACAGCTGAAGCTCAGTGAAGTGAGAAGGTAAACGCGAAAGCGAAACGGGACGGAAGTCACGGAACTACGAAAATCGCTTGTATCCAAGGGCCAAAGAGCCATAGAACATCGGAACACACTATCCCACTATCCAGCTGAAGCAAACTGAACCGAGAAGCTAAAGCCAAGGGCCAAAGAGCGATGCAACGTCCTACACATTCATGCTACATTCACACTATCCCACTATCACTGCTGAAGCAAACCGAATGCAAGGGCGCAAGAGCGACGGAACATCCTACACTATTCCGCAGTCACAGCTGAAGCGAGAGAGCGACGGAAAATGGTATACACATATGCACTATTTCTGATACCAGCGAAACTTGAGGCAAAAAGGTGTACGCAAGGGCGAAAGAGCGACAGAAAATCATACACACACATTCGTGCTATCCCTTCTGCTATAGCGAAACCTGAAGTAAAAAGGTACAAACAAGGGCGAAAGAGCGACAGAACATCCTCCCACACATGCACACCTCCACAACCGAAGCAACCTGAAGTGAGAAGCTGAAGGCAACGGCGAAAGAGCGACAGAAAATCATATACATTCGTACTATCCCTTCTACCACACGGAAATCTGAAGTGAGAAGCTAAAGCCAAGGGCGAAAGAGCGACGGAACATCCTCCCACACATTCAAACCACCACGAACCGAACGCAAACTAGAGTGAGAAGCTAGAGGAAAGGGCGAAAGAGCGACAGAACATCCACCCACACATGCACACCTCCACACAACCGAAGCAACCTGAAGTGAGAAGCTAAAGCCAAGGGCGAAAGAGCGATAGAACGAGACATTGCCTCCCCTCCACACGACACAGCTATCGCTCCGCCACCGACTGCGCTGCTGCTGCTGCCGCTGCTGCAGCCTCGAGAATCGAGACACCACACGACCGTGCCTTGCTCTACCCTACTCCTTTATACACGCCGCATGTGTATGTGCGCGCCTCCGCTCCAATACCGACGAGCGGCGCCGCCGACGCGCGCACTGCCAGACTCGCGTCTCGACCCTCGTTCACCAGCCGCTGCTGCTATGCTACATCGCTCGGAGCTCGAAGGTTCCGAGCAAGCGCAAGCCACACGAAACTAACAGTACGCGCTCGACGGTCGTCGGGTGAACATCGCCTTGACTGTCGACGTTCTCCGTGAATTTCACACGTGTGTGTCTATATTATACCCTCTTAAGCCCCACTGTCTGTCTCTCAACATCGCTTTCGTAAAACCTTCGCGACTTTCAATAAACACTCTCGTATTTCACTGACTATTTTGTGGATGCGCCGCGGTTCATCGAATTTCGAGCGTTCTTCTCTTTGTGCTGCTGATTATATATATATATATATATATTATTGATTATTCGCTCTGGGCAGTGATCGATTGCATTCGATACGCGCGAATGCACCGATAATCGTGTGAGTGTCACGGTGAATTTATTTTCTCACTTTGACTCAATTTCATTGTTGTTGTTTTTTCGGGTTTTTGTTGTGCGTGTATGTGAGTGCGTGTGTGTGTTTGTGCGCGCTTCGGTCTAATTGATCTCTTTGAGAGTTCGGAGAAACTTATACACTCGCTCGACTCTCTCTACAGACTCTCTTGAAAATAAAATACTCGGCGTCTGCTCTCGTTACTCAAACTACCGACCACTAGTTTGTTTATCATCTCGAGAGAATTTACTCGCGGAGAGATAAGGACAGACGACGTGATAATGGATTAATTCGACCCTGGAGCGGAATACTGAACACCCGACGCAAGGATTTTTGTAACACACTTTTGGATGGGGTGAGAATCTGTGGAATATTTTTTTCTGCCTGTTTTTGGTGATCCACTGATTTTTTCAGTGATTTTTTTTTAATTTGTAAAACTTGATGTGGATTTTCTTTATTAGGAAATCATTCAGATTTTCATGGAAAATGTAAATTTATGCATTTTCAATGTTTTATTGACTTGTATGATGAACAATTGCAATTGCGGTTGAAGTTTACGGGAAAATTTACGCTCGAACAATTTTGACTCGTTAATCGAGAGTTATTCGAATTATTAACGATTACGTTTATGCCGCTCGATGAATATTTATTGGGTGGCGCTTGCCAATGCAAAAACTGAGGCAACAACGTTGTTTTTGCGTAGGCCGACGATTGCCAATGAATAACCATGAAAAATTATGTAAAAGTGTATTAACAGAAAGAGAGAATGTATCGGTAATTAAACAATTGCCGATAAATAAACAGGATCATCAGAAATTCTTCACGATTAATCGCATAATTCAGTATTTTCATTCGCAATATCCTAATTTCGATCAAAATTACGAATAAAAAAAAATGATCTCAGATTTTGGATGATCGAGCAAAAACAACTAACGTCACCATGCAAATTATTTGATACAAAGGCAAACAAAAAAAAAAGTCTACTTAATTTTTTCTATTACCTTTTCTTCCTCTTGGCAAAGAATAACCCAATAAATAATCTCAAATTCGTGTTTAAAATTTTTGATACGAAATTTCATAACCCACTTTCGATATCTCGCTTAATTAATCAACATTTATTTATGTACAAACCAGTACTACTAAATATAATGAATGAAGTTGATAGGATAATGCATCAAACGAAACTCCAATGTGTCTAAAACAAATATTAATCATATTACTTCACATATAAATTAAATACAGTGTACGGGTTTCGATATGAACCCTCGCAGCGAGAATTGCATTTATTTCACCGCGATATCGTGACTCATTTTCCATCTCAAATGAGTTTATAAATATACATACACACATATATAGTTAAGTGATTTGTTCACGAAGCGAAACTCCATTCCGTTTACTCGACACATCATTTATTTCGATATATATGTATACAATAAAATAATATACCGGTTTTTCCGTACAAACCGGGTGAAATACAATGCATTTAATCCCAACCGATTTTAATTAAAACGCACGAAGACCTGCTAATTACACTGTAATCTCTTATCGCGTTAATAATTCACCGACAATCCTGCGAGACGATATTGACAAAAGTGCGTTTAACGCTTGGGAATCAGTGCGCGAGTCGATACAAAGTGTCGATCGGTGGATATTAATCACTGTCGGCGTTATCTCGACCTCCCCCACCCCCTGCCTCGCTTTTTTAGGTATATCTTCTTAAAGGGACGACTTGGCGTACTTTTATCAAGGCAGAAACGTCGGCTCTCAGTTTCCGAGCTGTTCTTTCTTCAGAGCGGGAAGTAAACGAGCGTGTGTGCGCTGCGCGCAGGCCTCTTTTCGAGATGTATAGTGTTCTCCCGACGATGGAAACGAGCCGGCCGGCTTTCGTGCGGGTTCGTTGGCTGCTGCTGTTGCGCTGCCGTTGGCTCCGCGCGGCCGGGAGAAAACGCCACGGGGAAGGAGGGGCGGAAAAGAAAGATTTGTGAACGCGTACGTGAGCGAGGAAGAAGGGGCGAAACGCATGCACGGACGCGCGCACCACCCCGACCGTCGCTCCTTTATCCCTACATTCGCAAGCCGAATACCAAACGAGACCAGCGCAACCGCCCGGCTCCTCTGCTTTGCCTCTTTTCCCCTTTTTTTACTCCCTCTTTTCTCTCCTTTGCGTCTTATGGATATATATGTGTGTGTGTTTTTATCTTTTAGACCTTCTTTCCTAAAATCTACCTTACAGAGTTTCGCGGAGTTTCGTATGGATATCGTGAATCTCGTAAAGCGCTGTGTGTGTATTTGTGTGTATTTGTCTGTATTTGTGTGTATTTGTGGGAGGCATTGGGAAAATGTTTACGCTGGACTCTTGAATTGGTCGTCGGGGTTTTTTAAAGTTTGTAGTCGAGGATTGTATTGTTTTTTGCAACGGAAGACTTTACTTCCGGTTGCATATTCGCATTTTGTATTAGGATAGAATTTTTTTATTCGATTCGATTGTATTTTTTTTTTTTTTTTTGATAAGTCACACGTGAAAATTGAAAAAGTATTTTTTTAAAAACGTTTTTGCATTTTTTGGTATTATTATTAGGAAGAAAAGTGTAGGAAATAATGTTCCGAAAATAAATCGAGGGAGAAACTGGATTTTTAAAAATATATGCCAACGATCGACGCAGCGTACAAATAGCATACGCACTGTTTTCGCTATTCCAAAAGCTCGTAAAGCATGTTTGTTCAAGAAAACGTCCGTGGCACGATTTCCCTGCCGCGTATCTATTTCCATCGGGAGTTTCTTTGATACCGGAAGTCAGTGCGGCGCTCCTCCGTTACAACACTGCAGACAGATATACGAAAAAAAACGTATACAACTGTGTTATATATTTATATATATCACTGAATCGAAATACGGAATTACACCCGGCAAGAGCGGCGCAATTGACCGGCTCGGCAGGTCGAGAATGTAAATTGAGACTCCCATTCAGATAAAAATAATCTTGTTTAGACGTTTACCGATAAAATCCATCCAACGTGCAACACAATTATTTTCCTCAGCAAATTATACGCCGACGTGCATCCGTTAAACATTTTTTTTCTCCATTCCCAATATTCAATAAAATAAATACCTCTTATCAATAACAATCATTTTCAAAATAATATTTTTATTTCGTTTAAAACTCTCCAAAAATCTCAAATAAAAATTTCTCGAAATATTTATTTAATTATTACTCACAAAAAAAATACATATAATTTATAATATGATTTAAAAAATATTTCACTCAGAACAATTAAAAAAAAAATTTATCAATATCGCATTATTATTATTATTATTATCCTAGATATAAAATTTCACTCGTAGATGTTGTAATTTCGTGAAAAATGAACACGTCCGATAAGCCATGAATGTAAGTGACGTTAATAGCGATTAAAATAAATTCAACACTCGACATTAAGCTCCCGTCTGAACAGGGCATATATATTCATTGCACAAAGATTTTGCTTATCGGATTATTGGCCAGCACGTCGACTTCACGCTCGTCCAATCGGCACGATCTCTTCCTCTACTGCGACTTTCCCCTCCCCCTCCGCCGCTGGTCCCGCTCTAATTCAATTAATTGACGCTAACGGAATCGCGGTCGTTAATTGAATCGACGCGTAGGTATATACTTGTACCGAGGAAGTCAATATCGTTACGCGGCTCTCGAGTTTTCGTCTGCTCTCCCAGTGCGAAGCACGTACACGAATCAAAGGGTTGATTAACGATGGTAACGAACTATCTTCGATCGCGATCGCTTTTCTCTCTCCCCGATTCGTTTTGCGAATCCGTTAAGAGGAACAGTTTAATTCCGTTTTCTCTTCTGTCGCCTGTAAATCGTGGAAACTTAATTTGCCTTTTTTTACCGGGAAAAAGTGATTGAAATTTTTTTTTTTTTTTTTTTTACTTTTATAGTTTGACGAATTCATAATTGATCAATATCTTTCTCTAAAAAATGTTTAAACGCATAGACATTTTTTTTTTTTTTTTTTTTTCACTATTTTTCTCGAGATAAAGTTGACTCTACGAGGAAGCGAATAAGCGTTTATCGTTCTATTATTATCAGCTGTCGAACAGCAATCTCGTTGCGACGTTGCACATCTGCAGTAGCTTGTTTTTCTTTTATTACGCTTATATCTCATAAATACAAGCATATGTTCAATGTGTAAGTAATACAGGTGGTCATTGCGTGGAACTTTTGAAGTGTTATTGAACAGAACACGAAGAGTCTTAGATTTAACGTGTTGATCGATATTCGTCATTATTATATTTATAATATTTCTGGTATTTTCAGGGGCTGATTTTATTTATTGCCAATTTATTTATCTGTACCTTATGCTTTTATTTAAATCCATGGAAAATATTTTAGAAAAAATATTTCGTTAATCGATAGAACCTCGTCACGAGGTTTGTACTTGGTACCACGAAAATTTTCGTCGCCCTCGAGACACGACAGCCGCTGAGATACTGAGCCGCTATATATACAATATAATAACGTGCAACGTTCTCGTTCTGGTGCTCTGCTGAAGCTTATCTTATCGGCGCAGCGCGACGAGAAAGCAACGACGAGAACGTCGAACCGGCCCTCCTCCGCTCGTCCAACAAGGTGTTGAACACTGCCCGTCGTGTCCAAACCCGGCTACGTGACAGTATTATCCGATATCCGCGCGTTAGGAAAATTTAATGCCTATCGTAATAACACTCATTTTTAAACAGCTAATTACCATGCCAATCACTCTAATTTATGCATTTACGCTTGCGCCACGCGTTTATCCATGCCGCCACTTATAAACAATTAAAAAATATCAAAATCTCGTTCGTTACTATTTATCACTTAAAAATTATCCGCTATTTAACGTCGAAAAAAAAAAGTTGATGAAAATAAACGTCAAAATAAATCACAGAAAAAAAATAACGTTAACTTTTTCTTTTATTATTTATCAAAACGAAAGAAAAAATATCGAAATATCAATTTTGGAATAATGTCTTTAATCGAATTTCGAATTTTATAAAATAATTATTATTTACAATAACAAAACGTAAATATTTTTATCTCAATGAATAACTGAACATCTCAAGATTTTGTAATTAATTTCAACATATTTTCAGGAGAATGATATAAATTATGAACAAAATATTAATATAATGTGGCGTTGATGGTGAAATTAGTGCACGAAAGGGCGATAATTCATAGGGGGAATTTGCAACGAGCAAAGTTGGCGCCATTTGTCGTGGCACATACGAATGCAGAACCCGAACTTTGCTCTGCGAATGTACGGGGGATTTTAGCGCGAAATGCGCGGCCGAAGCTCGACTTGCTCTCCTCTCCGGCCAAGGAGACGTGATCTCGGTGTTTCTTCGTCAACATCCATCTCCCTGACTCTCGGGTTACGATACCTCTTGAATTTCTTGCTTACTCCTCGTGTCCCTCGCATGTGCGCTCATTTATGTGAGAAAGTAACGATAACGCCACGCGGAGAGGGTGTAACAAACGATGAGATTATGCGAGCTGCTTAATTAAGACGATAAGCAAAATGTGCTGTCGCAAACATTTTGCTCAAATATATTCCCCCTTTTTTTTTATTTTCTCTCTTCTGTAAAAAAGTGCGTCAGCAACATTGACAATTAATTTCAATTGAAATTTAAGATTAGCCGGATTCTATTACCAAAATAAATTAATACAATTCTTCTGTGTACCTATATAAAAATATTCCTCTGAATTTCAGCCCAAAAAACTGTAGAATTTTTTTCAAATATCACTTTCCCATTATCAAATCACCACGAATTTTTAAATTCCATTACAGAAATCCAATACTTCACACTAAAATATTATTCGGTATTTTAATTCTACTATAGAAAGTAAAAAAATTGTCTAAAAGTTGAATTTTAAAATATCAACACAAAAGAGGCGCCGATTAATAATTAACCCCTTTTGATCCCATCTCTTAAACCCGTGCCAAAAAATCGAGAATCCAAATATCCCAGCCGTGAGAAAACTCCAACTTCCTTGAGATCCTCTCGGCAACGAAATTCGCCAACTTGATCAAAGCTTTGAAAAGCCACCGGAGAGGGCGCTCCGCCGCAGTAACGAAACGTTTCACTAAGCGCGTGAGCCCATAATGTACACATTGTGCGACAACGCAGGAGGTCGTAGTAGTGCCAAGAGCGCAGTGGTTAAATGAATTATTTTTAACGAGGCCCGCATTATTCTCCCCTGACACAATCAAGTCCGTTGTCCGTGCGAGGAACGTTTTGTAGCCTAGTGAGAAAAAGGGGAGGGGAGGAAAAGCGCGCCCTGGCGTTCGCTCGCCGCACTACAACGTACAACTTTTTCTTGTTTTTTTTTTTTCTCTCGAGCCTCACAACAACACACCATTCGTCCTCGATTATACTTTACCAACGTAAACACACGTACATAAACACCACCTATGCACATATATTCATATATATGCGTACACAATCGCGTTTTTAACGTGCCTACGTCGTCGGAACAGAGACTCCGCCTTCGCAACTGCCGTCGACGGCAGAAAAGAAAAGCTTTTGCGAATGCACGCGGAGAGACAAACGCCACACGCGATACAAATATACGCTCGCCTCAGCGAAACTCACAAACAAATCCCATTCCGTTCTCTCTCTCTTTTTTTTTCCTAACCTCTTTGCAAGCCCTTCGCGCAGTCCGCATGGCGTTGCTTTTTGTCTGGCAACGTTTTGTAATGGTTTTCTGGTGTGCGAGGTGGTTACCATGTGGATATAGTGCACAGGTGCGTTACGTTGACAGACCGATGCCTCTTTTTCTCAATCTCTGTTCACATCATGAGCCTATATTTACGGGAACATATATTTCTGTGTTTTTCTTTTTTTTTTTTTTTTCTTTATGAAAGTATAGCAATATAATAGCCGGCTTGGCATTGAGACACGCGTTGAAATATCCGAGCCGAAAGGACTTGAAATTCAGTGTTTACCCACGACGAGAAATGAATGACACATTGGTCCTTGATTTTCCGGCTCAGGGTAATAGCGGGTTTTACCAAATTGAGGTCTAATGAGGTTTTCTCCTTTGTCGCGTTGATCTTTACAACACATTTTTTCTTTCATACGTGATTTTTCTTTTCACTTGTTTCCCTTGTTTGTTTTTTTTTACTCTGCCCTTTGATAGAATTTACTTCATGTGTGTACGCAACGGGACAAAGGACGTTGAGAAAATAATGAAGAAACAAGTTACACAGGATTTTGTAAATTTTATAATTTTCCTCACGTTTCGGTTGACAACTTTTCACAATGTTTCTATGAATTATTCATCCTGTGCTTTCATTTCCGGTATAAATATCCCGTTGTGAAGCTTTTGCCAAAACCTCGTGATAAACAATAATTTCATCAACGTGACTTCAATTCGCTTTGCTTGTTATCCAAAATAAATTCTCTTTATCAGAATATCTTCAACATTATTCATTATCGGAACTTTGTAATCCAAATTCCAATCCAATATCACAATGTAACATCCTCAATTCTCATTTATTATTATTATTATTTTTTACAGAACGTATTTTTTCTCGTGCAACCGAGAAAATAAAAATGTCAGAAAAGTGGAACGTGTTTTGCATCGCACTTAGCTACAAACTGACCGCTTATTTTTTAACCACCTTCGTTGGGCATGATTTCTCCGAGTTATTCCACGGCTCGGCTAAAGAAGTGACTTCCGGCAATTTTCCATGCGCTGCCCCTTTCCGCGTTTGCTTCTTCTTCTTCTCCCGAGCATCTCGCTAACTAGACGAGCAGGATTCGCTCTCACGTCCTACGCGCCTCTTGAGTATTAAATATATACGTACATATTATATATATATACTGTACACATACATATATGTATGTACCTAACGTCTGACCGCATGCGGTTAGTGAATCCTACTTTCCACTCTTCGCAATCATACAATTCACCGTAATTCGTGACCGAGCGTTCACCACGGATTACGTATATACGTCGTTTACCACTGCAACACTGTTTTACACTAATCTTTACGGGAATCCGTGAATACCCGGAACGTACACGGGAATTATTCGCTCGACTAGTTTATCGCAATTTCAGTGTACCTCGCGTCGAGTACGTCAGCGCACTTGTTTCTGCCTCGGTATTTCGTAAACTTTAAGTACGCGAGTGAGGCGATAACTTCGTAAATTACAAGTGCGCTCTATCGTAAACGTCAACGCTCAACAAAACATCCGTTCAATTCACCGCTTGAATTATAATTCATTTGAAATTCAAATTTCCACCGTAATTGTCGTAATTTGCATTGTATTAACAAAAATATATAAATACAAACAAAACAGTTTCATGTATTATTCATACAATTACAATGGAAATGCTCAACGTGACATTTTTTGTGACTTCAAAGGCATTAATCATAATTCATTGGTTATGCCATTTTAAGGACAATCGATGGTTTTCATTGCGATCAATTAATTATGGAAATTCGATTTTTGTCGTTAATTCAGTTTATCAATGGCGTTACCATGGATTAGTGATTTTTTAAAAAATGAATCTCCATTAACGACGGAATTTATTACTGCGGATTTTCTATGTTAGGGAAATATTTTTACAATATATTTTTTTTGATTAGTCACGGGAATTTATGTTAAATATTTAAAATGTAGTTTCCACGGTTTTTTCAGTTACCCAGAATCCAATAAAAAATGATTATCACTTTGTAACGACAAATTTCTCGGCCATAATTTGACACTTTGACAGCCGCCGTCTCAAGTTAACCAACCAAACTCTTAACCCACTGTTAAGAGTTCGTTTTACTTGGCCAATGGTTTGAGTTTGATTTGCCAAGTGGCGTAGAGCCAGAGATTGATCTAAGCGTCTTGTTAGTTTCCAATCTATTCCACGTAGAAATCCGGAAATCCGAGAAACTCACGCGAAATTCGCCCGTCCGTACTTCGACTCGATCCATTTGTCGCGGCGCTATATTCTATCGTCGAGTGCGTGAAAATGAGAACGCTAAAATGTATAGCCCGACGTCTCCGCATTTGCTTACACGTCGCCAGCCAAAGCCGTACGGACAACAACCAGGAAACCAGACAAACACGACAGACTCGCGCTGAGCGAAAGGTTGCCGTCGCTGCATCACCGCCACGAGCTCGCGCGACACTACTTCATTTTCTCTCTTTCGTATCCTCACCGCTTCTTCGTCTCCTTCCTTGCCCTTTCGCCCTCTAACCAGTTCGCATTCACTCTACGCTTTTTTTTTTTTCTTTTTCGTACCTTCAATATCTTCACAAAACCCACGAAATTCACTTTGCCAATCCTAATTTTCCACTATTCAATTCTGCAAAATAACCTACATACTGATTTCATTGAAATTTGATACGTTTTTTAATTATTAATGAATAATAATTCGTTTTTCTTCGACTTGTTTTTTTTTAATGTTATTTGAAAATAACATTAAAGCGAAGAATTTTTAAAAAATTCATAACTATTTAAATTTTGTGTTTTTTTTTTGGTGATGGTTGTTTGACATGAATGTTTGTTTTTCTTTTTTGATGCTGAAGAACGAGAGAGATTTATATTTTGATAAAACTAGAGGCGCGCGCTCGCGTGTCGTGGCGGGTTGCCGAACGGTCGATAGCGGCACCGTCGTCACGACGGAATCGACCACGGTACCCGACGACGACGTCATCGAGACTCAGTTTCCCCCTGTCCATGTTGAAAACGGCTCACTGTACTGCTGTACAGCGAGGCTATTATACCCCGCCACGGTTGTACTATCGACCCACTACACGCAGCTTCCCACGGGGCCAATATACCTTGTCCCGAAAACACCGAAACTGGCCGAGTTTCCTTCCTATCCTCTACGCCGGAAGTCAACAGTATCCTGCTCAAATTTTAAGAGCTTCATTTACATTTTTATTTATTTTTTTTCACCGACTGCATAAAAATATCATCAAGATCAGTATTTTGTGTGGGATTTTTTTTAAACTTGTAAGATATTACAAATATTTACAGCGTTTATTTTTTTACACAGTGTTTTTGATGCTATTAATGATTTTTTTTTTTCACGATTCAAATTTTATGTATTTATTAAAAATTTCGATACAATATTACCAAAAAATGTCACGTTTTTACAACACTTTAGACAAATATTCCTTATTTTTTTAAATAAAATTTTCAAAAGGTTATTTAAATACAAAATTTTTTCATGAAAATCAGCCTTTGTGAAAATATAATTTTTGTGTGATATTTTGAATGTCTTGAGGATACACAGTAATTTTTTTTTGGAAAAAGAGCGTCTCATTTTTCTTTTTTTGTGAATTCAGTGGACGTACTTTTACGTTACAATGTTTGTCGGCTCGAGTTAAATTGCCCGGAGGCAGAGAATACTGAGTAACTGTCGAGCAGTCGAAAAACTTGATCGGCAGCGAAGAGGATCGAAGGCCGATTGAACGACTTCGTCTCAACCTCTCGTTAATATATGATAAATTAATCGCTTGTACTTGCAACGGACTCTCGATCTTCTTGTTCGAGTCAAGTTCCGAACAAGAAGTACTATATTCACCGCGCAACTGTGGAGCAATACTTCGATAAACCTTAAGTCACTTTATTCACAGAAATTGAAAGAAATACATGAAAACCATCTTTCCTCTTCAAAGTGACTTCCTCCTCGAAAAAAAAAATTCTAAACTGTTTTTACAGCAAATTAAGTGATTACAAAATATCACCAATAAATAAATAAATAAAATGAAAAAATATAGCATGAAATTGAAAAAAAATAAAAATAAAAATCGTGAAGAAAAAAAGAACGAAGTTCTTAAAACTTAACAAAGTTGAATAAAAAATAGTTAAAAAAAATATTTATTCAGTAAAAAAAAAAGCTAATTAATTTTATTATGAAAAGTTTGTTGGCTTGCTTATTAATGAGTTTTTTATGTTATTATTATTATTATTCGTAATTAGATACTACTTTGAATGTTGTACGAGTTGAATGCTTGTTGGAGTGCGAATGCTTGAAAAATAATGAAAGCAATTGACCCAATGTCTACAATTTGGCTGATGTAATTGCGCCTCCTTAAGTGCCGAACGCAACGCGTAATGAGCAAGTTTACCGAAGCCCCCGTCACTGTTGATACCCTCGAGTCTCTGCAGGAAATTGCGAGCACGTGCGCACACCTGGATGAAACGTCGAGACACACCGCGACCTACGACAAGATCGATACATCAGTATGCGCTCCTCGATATACGCGCCCGTCCGCACACATTTATTTTCATACAATGTCGAGTGTCTGACAAATTAAGAGCGACAAATAACGACGCGTTAATCGCACCACACATACTTGATGATTACCAAATAATCAAAAAGTCATTCACCAAACTTTTTCCATAATTCTCTTTTTCACACAAAAAAAAAAATTTCCCTTTCTACACTGCGAAAAAAAAATCCCTGTCCCTTTAAAATCTTATTTTCACATTTACCCCAAACTTCCAAAAATTTTTGACCTTATCTCCAAATAATACCAAACGAAACCAAAAAAACGACTTAATCCTTTCGCGGCTACGAAATTTTCCAAATTCCCCGCAAACATCTCCTTTTAAAAGCCCTTGCTTCCATCTTTCGCTCGCTTTTTTTTTTTTCCATTGCGCCGAAGGCCAATAACTCAGGGACTCGATATCGAGAGCAGAGTGGAGAGGATCGTGGTCCGAGTCGTTGATATCGGTCTAGCACGACCTCCTTCTTCCCCCAGCGGTCACGGGTTTGTATATGTTATGTTGTGCCATAGCTGCTGCTGCTGCTGCTCGTCGTCCGCTCTCCGCATGCTCTCGCTCTCGCTCTCGCTCGCTTCGAGAGCGGCAAAGTTTATCGCGAACGAAGCAACGAACGGTTGACAGCTCGGTGATGCATCGGCAGCGATCTGCATTGGCGTCGAGGTAGCTTTTATATATGTACGTACGTCCAACAAAACCAAACAGCGCTCCGTGTTATTATTATACACTGTGTCTACACTATAGCTATACATATATTTATATATATATATAGAGTTTTACGCTGTGCATTATAGTATGCAATCCTGTAGCCGGTGAAGTGGTGCAGCAGCAGCAAACATTACTGGCAGTGCTTCGACGTATCCGCATCCGCTTTCAAACGCACACAGTGAGGAAATAAAAAATCTACCGTTCGTCCGGAGTGGCAACGGCAAATACGCAGCACTTGTTGCCGAGGCTATTATTATGGCTCTGTCCTATGCTCAAGCATTAGGTAGCTATCCTTTGACTTTGATGGACACGCAAGCGACTCAATTCCTTATTTAACCAACGTCACTTTTTGTCCCAGCCTTTCTTTCTTTCTTTCTTTCTTTCTTTCTTTCTGTTTCTCTGCTTATGTGTGTCCTTATGTTATTACTTACCGATCGGGAATCGTCCGCTGCTCTTGGCTCCAATGCCCCGAGCGACGGAAAGCCGCTTGTTAATTACTGCGAGCAATGTCAACGCAAATGCACGAGACTGCGCGAAAGAAACGTCAATCGATGCTGACCGAGTCCAGTCCATCGATCATCGCTCACGTCGCGCGGCAAGTGCGACTGTCAATGTTATGACAATGTTTACATTGCTCTGCATTTTCTCTCTTTTTGTTCTTTGCATTTTTTTAAAGGATTTTTACTGTATTTTTGTGGTTTACTTGGTGAGAAGGACCTGAGAAACGTGCACAATTCAAGAGAAATTTGCACATTAAATAACAATTTGTGATTTTATCAAAATCGAATGTGCGTCAATAAATTTGGTTTTTGGGACAATAATTAGCAATTTACGTAAAAAAATATAAATTGTTCAAAATAAATAAAGTTACCTTCAAATCCAGAATTGAGAAAAAAATTCAGTTTACAATGTAATAATTGAAGAAACGCCGTTATTAAACCAACGTTTTTTTTTTTTTTTGCCAAACGTCTTGGATACCTTTTTTTTTCAAAGAGTATCGTGTCGTGTTGCACGCTTGGCAGCCTCCCTATCTCGGTCGATCTGTCGCGCCGACCCACGCGGTCGAAGCAGCCGACAACTTCGGGGTGACTAAACCTCGCCCGCCCATGATCAAGGACCAAGAGTGGGAGAGGGGGGGGGGGGGGGGGGGTTGTACATCGAGTACTGCACGTATGTTTGTTTTCACGATGCAACAGCGCTTAAGGTACTACAGAGATAGATAGCAGGTATAGCTCAGAGTTGGAAGATTTAAGTACATACATATATATATATATATATGCTTGAACGGAAGCGATTCTCTCTTAAGCCCTCGGGCATACTTTACCTACGTATCGATAAGCGAACGAACGAACGAACGAACGAACGAGAGATACACACACCAACTACCGCGCATACTTACTCGCCAAATATTGACTGTAGATTAAATTGCATACTGCTTTCACCGCGTTTTATTCACCGGTCAACAGTAAACTTGCTTCCCGAACGGTGTGAACATGAAAATCTATGTTTTTTTTTTTTTTTCCCCCAGATATTTATGTATTTATCTTAGTAAACGATTCAAAAATGTTTTCTCCGGTAATCAGCTGCTCAAATAAGATAACATTGTGTGATAAGTACTTCGTTTTGCCTAATTATTTATTTCGGGGCTTTGGAATAATGTATTTGATTTTTTTTTTTTGGGAATGCATTGAACATTTTTTAGGCAACAGTAAATTTGCTTTCCAAACGGTGTGAACATGAAAATCTATTTTTTTTTTTTTTCTATATATTTGTATATTTATTTTAGTAAACGATTCAAAATGTTTTCTCTGGTAATCAGATGCTCAAATGAGATAACATTGTGTGATAAGTACTTCGTTTTGCCTAATTATTTATTTCGGGGCTTTGGAATAATGTATTTGAATTTTTTTTTTTTTTTGGGGAATGCATTGAACATTTTTTATTTAATTAAAAAATATATACTCGACCGAAACACTTTAATACATTTTTTTATTTCGATTAAAAAAATGTAAGAGATGTTTATTTTATTTTTTTCCATATGTGAAAAAGGCAATTTTTTTTTTTGTAGTCGCTATATTGTCCTTCTCTTCGTCTCCTTTCTCCGGATGGTCCATTTTTCATGCATCTCATACTTAGCATTCTCCCTCGCTCATTGGCCATCGCTTTTTCGGCTCTGTTTCTTTGCATAGCGTCACCTTCGAGGCGACAGTATAGGTTCGGATGATTTACGACGGTCAGACGCTACCGATTCTATCTCAAGCATTTCTCATTCAAAAAAAAAAAAAAATGCCGTCGGGTGGTTTCTCGACCGAGTATCGATCACGCGTTGCATCTGCGCTCACATTTTTCTCTTGTCTATGCGCGCACAAAAAACCAGATTTATCGATAGACTCAAAACTGCGCGCGTGTCCCTCTTCGGAAAATTAATGATCGGCTAATATTGATCGATACGACAGCCAATATTGAACCTTCCATCCCAAACGTCAAAACGTACGCCGTTTATCTCCCAACCAAACCAATTATATGTCACGTTCAATATCCCACCATAAAAAAAAAATACATTATTTTATTCATAATTATTTTTTAAAAAAACTACTCGAATTTGCAAAGTACACTATTATTAAAAAATCAATTTCATTATACTCAAAAAAATTCTTGCCGATATTTATTATCTATTACATAAAAATAAAAAAATATATATATATATATGAATTTTTCTTATCTATATCATAAAATGAACAAAATATATAAAAACGCGTTTTCTTTTATTCTCGTCGTAACTTCGAAGTCTCTCTCGTATTGTCCAAGACAAACGTGAAGCGCGTTGAACGTCAGGGAGCTCGTGGGCCATTCTGCCCCGGGACTTTGCCGAGCCAAGAGAGCCGCGAAGCGACAAACGAATCGTGTCCAATTAAGCAAGCGCGTGAGTGAGTCTGTGCCCCTCCGCAGCACGAGCTCCCCGATCCATAATTCATTCGTAATTAATTAGCGGATGGGGCGTGGTTTGCCGGTTTGTGTACTACGGAATCGCGCATATCCTTCACGCGAAGAGATCCATACGCGTATACCTTACGCACTGTTGATTTGATGCCTGTGCCAATAAACCGCGCGCCTCAACGAGAGAGAGAGAGAGAGAGAGAGAGAGAGAGAGAGAGAGAGAGAGAGAGAGAGAGAGAAATTACCGTTTCTCGGTACGCCTAAAAAATAATCACCGCGACACGTGTACACGTGTTTTCACCGCGAGCCACGAAGAGAGTGGATAATGGATGTACGAATTACGTTTTGCCACGACACGAGTCGAGGAGTTCCGCGTGGCTATCATCGGCGCAGCTTGCGGCTGAGAAAATCCCTCGGAAATGGCAGCGAGGTCAAAGCTTAGACGGATCCACGTGTACGAGCAATCGTAACTCTCCGAGCTCGTCTAATGATCGTCTATCAAAAGAAATCGAGATTACTGCTTTCTCGTAATTAAAACTTTCCCGCCGCTGTCGCAATGTCCAATCGTAAAGTCACTGATATTAATTTGTCATTTATTATCTGTATTATCTATTGCACCAGTTAACCTCTGATTTACGAGCCGACGGATTAATTACCGGCGGCGCTTTAATGTGGAAACAGGACAATGAGAATAAATAAAAATTCATTAACGACGATAAATCGTAATGAATACAAATTTTCTTTTTCTCTTTTTTATTCACTTCGATTTTTATTTTACTTCGATACTTTGGCTTACTGAACAATTTTTATTGACTATTACGCAAACGGAAAAAATTGACATTTACGTTTTTAGCGACTAAGCGCAATTTTCCAAGCGAATGCAAAAATTTTATTGCTCGCTAGTCAAATGGCACAGCATCTCCCGACTAATCTCGTTGATAAATAATCCACGAGCAGGGTTTAATAGCTACACGGCATGCCCCTCGGGGTTCTGCATCATTGCATCATAAACTTCGCTTCAATTCACTCGAACAATGCTTTCAACGCTTTAAATAAACGACAACTAAAAAACACACACACACACTAAGTACAGAGCTCCAGGGCCAGTAGTTGGAACACGAGGAATGTTCTCCTGTATATCTACTACAAACTCCGGTTGTAATCTTCGTTCAGTCGTTCGAAAACCAGATAGAAATGGGCGAACACACACACACATCAGGTAGAAATGGGCAAACAAATATACACACGCACATCTATATACGCAAATACGTAAGAAAAGGTGTAGCGAGAAAATAAACTCCGGTTGTAATCTTCGTTCAGTCGTTCGAAAACCAGATAAAAATGGGCGAACACACCCCCACACACACAAACACACACACATCACGTAGAAATGGGCAAACAAATACACACACGCACATCCCTATACGCAAACACGTAAGAAAAGGTGTAGCGAGAAAACAAACTCTGGTTGTAATCTTCGTTCAGTCGTTCGAAAACCAGATAGAAATGGGCGAACACACCCACACACACACATCACGTAGAAATGGGCAAACAAATACACACACACACACACATCAGGTAAAAATGGGCAAACAAATACACACACGCACATCCATATACGCAAATACGTAAGAAAAGGTGTAGCGAGAGGAGATAAAGAGCGAGAAAACGAGATAGAGAAGAAACAGAGCAACTTCGAATTGAGGAGAAAGGTCCAGGTGTGTGCGTTTGAAACACACGTCGCTATCGACCGCGCGTGTTGCGCCCGGCGAGTAATATGCGAGAAAGAGAGCAGCAGCCTTCCTGTGATATGCTTCGGTCTCTCTGTGTAGTTCACTGTACCGCCTCCTCCTCCTCCCCCCTCCCACCCACCCTCTTGCCCGGCAAAGCACGATCGTGAAAGTAACGGCGTGCCTCGTCGCTTCTACTGGCTCGTCGGTTTGCGTACAATGTCTGTATATGTATATGTATATAGTTAGGCACAAGTAAAAGTACCACTATATACATGTTGCATTATTGTATTGGAGGAGAGCGAGGGAAACGAACACGTGTGAGACACTGCAGCACACGCCAACACTAGACTACAATGTACTTATGTTGTTAAAATCAGAGCTACGCAAAAAAAAAATTCTAGCACTATATAGGTATATATTTATGTATATTTGTGTATTATTGCTTGGCTCTCTTATTACAGTGCTTATCTTTATTATTATTCATTCGCACTCACTTGCCCAACACTATTTATTACTTGTACCGTTTTTGGTCTACGGTTTTCTGTGGTTTTTTTTTTTTTTTTTAATATGTTGTTGAGAATCTTACACCTAATTTACGTGGAGATATTTTTTTTCGTCCATTGGGATTTTTGTAAAAAAAATTATGGCCACCAATTACGCTGTTAAAATGAGAGGTACGCAAGAGAAAAAATCTGACGTCGTAGTTACCTTCACTCGGTTATTATCCGTGCGCTCTTTGAGCGATTTAATTTGTTGCTTGTTCGGACTTACGTACTCGTAATTTGTATTACAGTGTACAGGTTTTTTTTTTGGTTTATGGACTGTTTAAATTTTCTTGGATGTAATGGAATAAATGGTAATTAATTTTTTTTTCCATTTCTGCTGATGGTTTTTATGATAAGGTATTTTTTTTTTGCATGGACAATGATTATTTTGTTGAAATAAAAATTTGATGAAAAAATTGGGATCATAGCTTCAGGACGAAGGTTTCTGTTCTCGTTTCTTTTTCTATAGTTACCTACTACTACTATATGTGATCGGCGGTCAAAACCGTGAACCAGTGGATGACGAGAGTGCGAGACATGCCAACAGGCGCGAAAGTAGACGCCCGGGGGCTCTAATAAATAGTTCCGGCTATCGGTTCATTCACTTACACACTCGGATGTGCCGTACTCACGGCGCTGAGAGGACACTGGGGAAATAAGGGCCACTCTCTAGGATTGACAAATTCAATTCGCTTTTTTTTTTAACACTAAACCTTCGAATGAAAAAAAATAATAATACCCTTGAGTATTTAAAACAAAAACAAAAAATGATTATCAAACCAGGAATTTTTTTAGACATAAAGTAATGTTCCAATTACATTTAGAATTGGATTAAAATTGAGTGTAAAAATAAACATTTTCATGAATAAATTACTCGATTATAAATTCTCAATTTTTTTTTCTTCCAGAATATTTTATCTTTATCTTACACAATACTGCCAATATGTATTGGCTTCTATTTCTATTAACTGTTCATAAATTAAATTACAAAATTCAATTTCTTAATCTGCAAAATATCACCGAAATACATAAAATTGTATTGCCAAAAATGGCATATAAATCGATTCTCGAAATTAAATTACAAAATTCAATTTCTTAATCTGCAAAATATCACCGAAATACATAAAATTGTATTGCCAAAAATGGCATATAAATCGATTCTCGAAATTAAATTACAAAATTCAATTTCTTAATCTGCCAAATATCACCGAAATACATAAAATTGTATTGCCAAAAATGGCATATAAATCGATCTATCGATTCTCGAATTTGTTGAGTACATACGAAAACTCGTCGTTGGTTTTGATATATGTCGAAATTATTCACACCAAAAATATCCATCGAATATCCAATAGCGATATTAACTCCAACCGCAGGCGTGTTAACGAGCTCGTTGCTTTTCGCCATTTTATTTTTTCGCGGATCTAGAGAGTGATCGACGATCAGTAGGTGGAGGCGCCGAGGCGGACGACACGATGTCCAGGAGATTCCCCTTTACCATAATACCATAATAACCATGATAATAATAATAATAATGACGACCATAGCCACAAGAATAATTATAATGATCGAGGAAGTCGTGTTGCGGAGGGTCCAGCCGTTAAATAATATACAGCCGTTAAATTGTTTTATATAGTCTCGGTCGGAAAGAAATTTTTATTACGTCCATGCAAACGACTCTCCGAATTTATTTCATCGTCAAACATTCTGATTAAAAGTCCCTGCGAACTAATCGACTTTGATCGAGGATTTTACGGTCTTTTTCCCTCGCCGAAAAAAAAAACAAAAATTTATGACACGTCGTCTCGATGCCTCGTAAATCTTCGAGGAAGAATCCACCTCTCCTCTCGAAAAAAATCCCGACGTTTCACTATTTTTTGATGCTCGTAGACGAAATTCTTCGAAAGATTGCGAATTACGAGGACCGCATTTTTCTTATCTCAACATTTTTTTTTTTAATACCTTCAAATGAACCAAAAAAATTAATTGACGGTTGGAAAAAGCCACAATTTTTTTCACAAATAAAAAAATATATTATTCAAACGCCCAATTTTAATGCCAAACATATTACAGATTCCGTGATGTATTGGAGGAGCACCGAAAAATAAGTGGCAGGAAGAAAAGAAGAAAGAAGAAGAAAAAGGAAGAGAGTGTGTGTGACGTGACAAATTTTTCATCAGCCTCTGAACACACAACGGTGGCGTCACGCGAGTAAACGCGGCAGTTTGGGCTCCACACGCCTCCTCTTCTGCGCTCAGAAGTGTCCAGCAGCAGCGCAGCATCCGCGGCCTCCCGCAGCCTCTTTATTCCGCAATGTCTACTCCGGAGGCTCGTCGTCGTCCCCGAGACACTCGACGTCGTAGCGCACGAGCTCCCAGCAACAAACTAAATAAATAAAATAAACAAGGAAGGCAGAGCGTAAAGCAAACGCCCAATTTTAATGCCAAACATATTACAGATTCCGTGATATATTGGAGGAGCACCGAAAAATAAGTGGCAGGAAGAAAAGAAGAAAGAAGAAGAAAAAGGAAGAGGCTGTGTGTGTGTGACGTGACAAATTTTTCATCAGCCTCTGTGTGCTCACACAACGGTGGCGTCACGCGAGTAAACGCGGCAGTTTGGGCTCCACACGCTCGTCGTTCCTCCTCCTCTTCTGCGCTCAGAAGTGTCCAGCAGCAGCGCGGCATCCGCGGCCTCCCGCAGCCTCTTTATTCCGCAATGTCTACTCCGGAGGCTCGTCGTCGTCCCCGAGACACTCGACGTCGTAGCGCACGAGCTCCCAGCAACAAACTAAATAAATAAAATAAACAAGGAAGGCAGAACGTAAAAAGCGAGAAAAATGTCCGAAGAGGATATTTTATCTCCGACGACGAGGAGCCCGAGCCGTCGCTCGTTTCTCTTCCTCCTCGAGTCTACGGGAAGGCACTCGAGGCCTCGTCCAGTGGCTCTCAATTCATATTCCCTCGTTTAGTCACGGGCTATTGAAATTAATTAATGAAATTGTAATTGCCCGGGGCATCCCGACGGAATTCGAGAAAACGCCGAGGCATTAACCGCATTCCCAAGCATCTTTCTCTCCGCGTCATGAACCATCGATTATCATCTATTCGCCAACCCTTTGACATCCCTCCGGCCCTCGATTGTCGGCCGCTTTTGTGCCGGCTAAATATTTATACCGAAAACGAGAGGTTTTCGTACTCATAT
Source organism: Clistopyga incitator (assembly GCA_947507545.1). Classification (NCBI taxonomy): domain Eukaryota; kingdom Metazoa; phylum Arthropoda; class Insecta; order Hymenoptera; family Ichneumonidae; genus Clistopyga; species Clistopyga incitator. The sequence continues at coordinate 635,528 of OX382173.1, read as the reverse complement.
TTATTTTTCCTTTTATTGCCACTGCTAATTTTCCGGTATTCAGTGGAAGGTTAATGAATACTGCGACGGGAATTTTTATTTATTTTTTCTACTTCTTCTCCTTTGCGTTAAAAAGTTTTTTTCATTAATTTGGAAATTCAAAACACGGGGAGAGACATTTTTCGAAAATCAGAGAACCTTTGTCACCAAAAAAAAATGTATTAAATAAAACCCCGTCTCCATTTCAATAAACAATCCTCCGGCTTTCTCACATGACTCGCGTGACATGATCCATAGAGGCGAAGAAAAAAAAAAGGAAAATAACAAGTCAAAGAAACCAAAGATTCGCGCGGGTGCTAACGTCAGATTCTTATCGTAATTGCTCAGGTAACGAAGTCTCAGCTTCCCCGAAGGTGTTTGGTATACGACGAGACTCAGTTCGCTGAGTACTCCCACTCGTTTCACCGTTGCACCTTTTACCGGGCTCAGTATATACATATACATATACATATTACATCGCTACGTTCCACGCGCTCGCTTGAGTAAACCACTCGCGTCACTGGAGTGAAAGAAACGGAAAGGAAAAAAGGATCTGGACAGGGTTGTAGAGAACGAGGAGCGATGGATAGTGCTCGTGTATGTATTGTTAAGAGTACATGAAGAAGAAGAAGAAGAAGAAGAAGAAGAAGAAGCCGAAGAATAGCCTGTGGCGAAGACGAAGGACAAGGAGAAGAGTAAAAAAAAAAAAAGAAAAAACGTTGGGGTCGTGACTCGATACGCCATGGGGATATCGCGCCTACCTGTAGTTTATTTAACAGACTCTGCGGGATACCCGAGTTCGACTCACGCCAGCAAAACTCGCGAGAACAAGTCCCACTCTCACGTACACTTGAATATTGTATGTGTACATATATATGTATATATAAGGGCCGTTAGAATTTTTTTGTGCGTGGATACATGTATTGTGTATATGCTCGTGTATATGTACATGCATATTACATACATACATTTTATGTACACCTCGTAAACATCATCAGTCAGACTCCATCTCGTATTTTACATATCTCGTGTTTTGCCAATGATTGGATAGACAGTCGCTCTAGAAGATAATAAATGGCCGAAAATTAATCAGTTCCGTGTATCTTATCGTCGAAAGATTTTTTATTTTTTTTATTTATTTTTTTCGTCACGATAAAAATTATCGCCAATTAAATTCAGACAATTGATTTGGATAACATTGAATATTGTCCAGACATTGTTATTTATTTTCCCAAAAATTGTGCCTTTGAAAAATGTCACTTCTTGACCAAACTTCAAAGATTTGATCATTTTAGCCGCACGAAAAATTCTTCCTCCCCAAAAACCAATCCCAGCACAACAGCTTCTGCAATAGCCAAAGGAAAGGAAAAAAAAACAAATACAATTTTTATTCCAACTCCTCGGTGAATGTAAATATTTAACTAGCGAAGAGGAATGGAGGATGAGGCTATAAAGCATGCGCGGCCCTCCGCCCCCGCATTTGGTATGCGGAGGGGCGAGGGGGAGCATCGCAGCCGCGGAATATCCAGAAAGAGAGAATAAAAGTATCAAGGGTGAAAGAGAAAAGGTATTATATATATATAAGAGAGTAGACGCTAGAAAAGGATGAGCCCATGGACCCCCCCGCAGATGCGATGGTAATTTATGCAAAAAACATCACGAGACACGAAGTCGGAGAGAGAGGAGAGGAGAGGAAAAAAATGGTGGCGATGGGGTAGCAGCCACGTCCAATTTTTATATTCGCCTCTTCGAGAGCGACCCGTTTGCTCGTTCCTTCGAGAGATCGCCTCTCTTCGTTTCGCTTCTGCTTCTGGTGCTGCCCAATTAGCAAAGTTCGTCCTCCACGGCAAGTCACGGAACGGTAACTCACAGGAGTTGTGCCTGAAGCGACTGGATTGGAGGCTTAAGGAGGCGGAGATGAAGCCATGCTCGAATTATACTCTTACTCTTTCGCGATTTTATATAAAAGTCTTCGAGTTACCGGTCTGGCAACAAGATCTTCAATTTGCACCTCTTCTCCAACGGTAAAATGACCCGGGGGAGAAAGAGAAAGCGAAGAGAGCCGATGAGGAAGGGAAAAATGGAGAATAAGGGTGGAAAACGAACGCGCCAACCTCACAAAGCCTCCCACCCTCCCACCACCCACCCGAGCTCTTTCTTTTATTCCACCAAGAAATACTATAAGTAGTTATGAGCCATTCATATATTTTGCAGAGTCGTCACGAGACAACGACCGCTCTTCTGCAACGACCAGACGAGGAAGACGATTGAAAGTTTTTTTTTTTTTTTTCTTACTCATTGTTTGAAAGAATCTCATCCCTGGCTCACCGATAATAATGACACTACTGAATCGCTTGAAAAACCAGACTAACGCGGAAACTCGTTTACCGAAATTTTCTTCCTCAAAATGAAATGAAGAAGAAAGGACCGACAAAATTTTACGAGGCTGTCAAAGACACTTGTGCCAGATTTTACACTGTTCTTCCTACTCCAAAAAGAAGAAACGTATTGTTAGGGGGTTTTTTTTTCTTCCTGGGACTACAAATACGAGTTTTGGATGAAAACTCGTGTTTTTTGTCCCGACAACGATTTTAGACTCGGTCTAATGCATAGATATTGTGCATTTGCATGGAATATAGACTTTTCGACACTCGCACACTCAGCCACAAATGAGTGAGACTTTCGATCCCTTGATTTCTATGAAAATCGAATCTTTCGTTCGCTAAAACGATTCCAGGCAAAGTTCGATGCATAGAAATTATGTTTTTGTATGAAAGAAATTTATTTTTTTGTATTTTCTTCATTATCTGCTGAGATATTCACATACAAAAAAAATTATTAATATTTCATTTGGTATTTCCAAAAAATATCTTGAGAATCTCTTGCTAAATTAACACCAAAAAGAAAAAAATGTCTTATGCTCATGAAAACTGGAAATTGAAGATTTTCAATTTGCCAATAAATAATTCCCTCCTGTCGATAACGTATCCATCTTTTATTTCCACACATATATATATATATACATTTTTCTATACATCCAAAAATATATCCTTACCACGTCACATAAAATTGCATGTACCTATTCCGCCCTTAATTTGTCGCATTGTTCGCGTTCTCCTAGCGCAAGCGTTTGTTCGTTTCTTTTTTTTTCCTCTCATCGCGGAGAGTTTTATTCGGGCCGTGCAATTTTTAGGTGGGACTGTATGGTATAGTTATAAAACGGCGCCGCCACCAGGGCACAAAACCTTGATTTACATACGAGAGGAGTATATCATAACCCAAACAACGAAGAGGGCGAAGGGGGAGGGCACAAAGTTTCGCTCGCGTATTTCCTGCCAGCCTCGAGGCCGAAGCTCTAAAACTGATTCATTGCCGAGAGTGCAACTTGCTGCTGCTGCTGCTGCTTTTGCTCTTGGTCTTACCTTCTTTTCCTTCCCTTTCTCTCTTTATCCCTCACAACAGCCCTACGTGCATTACTCTTCTCTCCCTCACTTATTCTCACGACCATTCCGCTCTTATTCTCTCGCACATTTCCTTTCTCAATCCACGTCACTATATCCACCGCGCCCCACGACCCCAAAACCCTTCCTTCTAATGGGAAGTTATTGCACAACCGAAATACCCTCGAGAGAAAAAAAAAAAAAGATCACACGAGCCTAAAGGTTTGCCTTGTGTGTGTGTGTGTGTGTGTGTTGGTCCTCAGCTGACTCGACGAGTTCTCCTATCCAGGTACGCCGACCTGATGGACTCGTATCTCACTTTTTCTAGGAGAGATTCTCGCTGAGACTACGGATCTCCCCATAAATCTCGATCGCGCTCGGCACGCTTTGAGCTATCGAGGGCGCGAGGCTCCACGTCCAAGCAGAAAGGCAGTGGGCCCAGCACAAGTTCATCGATACGCAGGGCTTTCCGATTTCTCTACTGTTAACTGGGCTGAATTCGATTTTTTATTTCAATCACACACAGAATATTTATTAAGATTTTTTTTTACAAGGGCTTCTTATAAAAAGCTGGATTATTTTGTGATACAATTTTCGGGGGCATAGTTTATAATTTTTGTACATTTTTTTGCAATACGATTTGGGGATGATAGTGGAGCTGGAATATTGAAAAATGGAAGGGTCAATTTTTTGATTATGTACTCACAATAATTGTTTGTTAATTTTTATTACAAATTAAGTTCATTAGTATCTTCACTGATGGGAATTTTATTTTATTTTATTTTTTACTTTAATTCTGCTGGAATAAATTTTTTTATATGAATTTATATATTGTATTATGAGAAAGGAGAGTGTGAAAAAGGTGAACCGAGAGATTAAGAAACGGCGATCATTCGAAATGTTTTAATATCGAGGATGGAGAAAAAATGGGAGAGAGGATCGCTCGAAGAAAACAGATCCAGAACCGGAACTCGCCTGGAGACGCGATTGTAGACACTGACCGAGGGCGAGGAAACATTTCCCGGTTCGTTCTCCACGTACTCCCCATCCTGGATCCTTCTCATACTGGTTCTTCTGCTTCTGCTTCTGCTTCTGCTTCCGAGGCGCATTATGTGACCAGATCGTTGGGCGTGTTGAGAATGCACTGAGCCTCCATCTTGCGACCGTATCTGACCACGTTTTTCCAGTAGACAAGTTGTCGATAAAAGCCCTTTCAACAAGTATCTTTCCGTTCCTCAAGTGAATCACAAATATTGCGAAAAAAAAAAAAAAAATTGTATTCCGCACATGAAAAAATTCATTGGTAAATTTATCGTGGCTTCATTAATCAGTGCCATTTTTATTTGTTATGCAAATTAAATATGTGAAAAAATATGCACCTATAAATAAATACAGAAAAATGTAATTATGAGAAATTACCTTTTTTTTAAAACTTGTCAAATAATATTCTTTATAATGTTGATTATAATACTTTTTTTTAATTTAAAAATTCAGAGAAAAATCATTGCTTTAAAAGCGCCATTTAAAATTTTAATTAAATTTTTTCAGTGTATAATGAGTAAGAATTTATGTTAAACGAGAAATATTTTTCTATGACTTGCGAAATTATGAGAATGGTGAGTCAAAGAGCAAACGTATGTATGAATGACTGCGCCATTGGTCGTGATGGTTTGCGAAGTGATATTGGCTAAGGAGAGACGAGAGTTCCATCAGAAACTACTCGATCTCAAGCGTGCATGAGTCACGTGCCAGGTCGCGAATGTGCAGACAACAACTGGAAATGGAAACGAGGAAGGACAGGACGGCAGAGTGAAAGAGCGACGAGTGGAGCTCGCTGGAAAACGTCTGGCAGCGAAGAACGCGAGTTGAAAAAGGAGGGAGAGAGAAGAGTTGGCAGGACGAGTATGCGTCGCTGAACGAAACGCCGATGATGGCTTGCCAGTCTCGAGAAATATAGCAACCGTGACCGCGATTCTACTCCATCATACACTACACTCCATGAGATTCTCGTTAATAGCGAGTAACCGCAATATCCACTGCCAACTTTTCACCGTGAAGACAGGAAAGAGGAGACAACCGCTTTCATCAATTTTCCAATTTATTATTCAATTAAAAGCATCGAAATGCCCGAGAGTCCAAAATGTCTTATTTATTTTTTGTCAATTCAAAAAAGTCCAATGATAAATTGTTAATAATTTTCATTTTACAAAAAATTTCTTATTATCACACTAAAATATTCGTAACTATTGTACTTGAATTATTTAGAATTTTTTTTTCACTCAGAAATGTTCAGAAAAAAATGTATACATTTTTTATTCATTTCTTTTTGTCGCTTATGATTTATTAAAAAATATTGTTGATTTTACGGATTACTGTAATGATTTGAATTTTAAAAAATCAATCACAAAATGAAGGATTAGAATATCATTTTTGTAAAATTGATTGATTATTTATTTATTTGTTATTTCATTTAAAACGTCAAAATACTTGGGTCCACGTTTAGCAGGCAGACACGTTTGAAGTACTCGAATGATACTCGAATCATTTGTCCTCCCGTTCGTCTCACGAAATTTAGCCGTGACTCGGCTACTCTTTCTTTCCCTGTGTCTTCATTTCTCTTTCGAATGGCTCTTCGAGTGTCGACTGACGAATTTCATCGTGAGTGGACACTCGAGAGGGTGAGAGTATGCGCTTGGTCATCAGCAGCACTCGGAGCTCTCCGAGAAAGCTCGTATAGAAGAGGTTCCTCAGGCTCCGCTGAAAACTCTCAGACGACACCAAAGGGTCGTCTGGGAATTTCCAAATAATTGCACCCTCATCGCGCAATTACGTAACGACTCGACTGTTGTTTTCAATATGTATTTTCTGATAGGTAAAAAAAAATGATTTTAAAACAATTGTCAAAAATATAAATAATCCCATTCGTGATTTCTCACAAAAAAATTAATTCACAAAATCACTTTTCCCAAAATTCAATTTTACCCCCATCTTTATTGTTCACCAAAAAATTATTTAAAAAACTCTTGCACATCATATCAAAGTACCAAACAATATCCGTAATCCAAAAATCCAAAATTTCCAACGCAAAAATATCGACGTAATTTTTTTTTTTTTTTTTTTTTTTTTTTTTTTTTTTTTTTTTTTTCAGTACGAAATTCACGTCCGATTTTTCTGCCGCCCGTTACTCCCATTTTTCCATGGAGCAGACGCGGCACGTGTGTGTATTTCTCATGGAGTTTGAGCAGGAGAGGCGGTGCGTGCGGAGTGCAACGAGAGTATAAACTCGGGAGGAGCTGCATCGCATCGTGCGGGTGCATTTGCGTTGGCATAATGGACTATATGGAGTGCGCCATGCGTTACTCTCGCGTTAAACCCTATAAATAGTAGTGGGGTGAAGCCCGAGAAAGCGGCGGCAGTTAACAAACGTTAAAACTAACACGGGGTACCTCCTACAATAACATTTCGCCTCGGTCACGTGTATTTCGCTTCTGTATCGCGGGTCTCTTTTACCTCCGGCTCGAACGACTATTATAAGATCCGAAGACCGGGTTCCCGGAGGTTCGTAGTTGTACAGACGAGTTCCCTCTCTCTTTCTCTCCTCGCATCCTCGAAAGTTGTGCCCGAGACACGCGCGCGCCTCTCGTCGAGGAGCAGATTATTCGTCGCGTTGCTGTCTTCCTCTTCATCGTCTCACAAGGCGGGGCTTTCCTCCTCCCATGGCCACATGTATAAATCTAAATTCAACAGTTACGCGACTGAAATACGTACGGACGCTATTATATACGATACACGTCTGCGCGCCCTCTCCTGTCGCTGGATATTCCACGCGTACGGATACCAGAAACATTACCAAATGTTCCAATTGGCCTGTCGAGAGAAGAAAAAAAAAAATCGCTATAGTGACAACCGGATGAGTCGAAATACCATGGGGCTATTATGGGAACCAATGGCTGAAAAGGTGAACGATGCTTTGGACTAAATTCCTCAGCAATCGATCAATAATTGATTGGGTTTCATTGATGGTGCTATTATGGTGCATCCTCGAAAGTTGTGCCCGAGACACGCGCGCGCCTCTCCGCTCGTCGAGGAGCAGATTATTCGTCGCGTTGCTGTCTTCCTCTTCATCGTCTCACAAGGCGGGGCTCTCCTCCTCCCATGGCCACATGTATAAATCTAAATTCAACAGTTACGCGACTGAAATACGTACGGACGCTATTATATACGATACACGTCTGCGCGCCCTCTCCTGTCGCTGGATATTCCACGCGTACGGATACCAGAAACATTACCAAATGTTCCAATTGGCCTGTCGAGAGAGAAAAAAAAAAAAATCGCTACAGTGACAACCGGATGAGTCGAAATACCATGGGGCTATTATGGGAACCAAGGGCTGAAAGGGTGAACGATGCTTTGGACTAAATTCCTCAGCAATCGATCAATAATTGATTGGGTTTCATCGATGGTGCTATTATTTAATCAAAACAGTGGCAAAAAGTGACAATTTCCGGATTGTTACCTGTCATTTTATATGTTTAATCGAATTTTTTGATAATTTTATGGACTAAAATTGAAAATGGTGTATTAATAAGAAATGCAAAAGCTCAAAAAACGGATCAACAGAACCGTAGAAAAAAAATCGTCTTTTGGTCCCCCCCGTCAAATCTATAAATCCTGTCTGAGAAGGTTAATAACACCCCCTTAAATCCGAAAGTGGATTTCCCGCGTTTCCCCAGACAGCGGGAAAGCCCGCACGCACATTTCGTCCCCATCGCCGACCCCTAATTGATAACAGGCTTTTCCGTAATCAACTCTCAATTGACTAGCTCCTCTCTAATCACTGTCGTTTTATCTCTGATTACAGATCGCAGTAATGCAATCAAAGAGGCTATAGATCGTTTGGATGAGGTCCTCGGCAATGGGACCCGCGGGACGGTCGCGTGAATCAGTCGCGATGCCGGCTTTATTGTCAGTGGTGATCCTCCTGATGAGTCAATGTCTGGTGACAACAGGAACGCCGAACGTGCGTTCGGAATCAGCGGTGGGTCCGGCGAACAGTGTCGGTCCATTGCCGGGTGGCAGTGGTTCGTCCGTGTCTTCCTCTTCGTCTTCGTCGTCCTCTTCAGCATCGTCATCGCCCTCGTCTTCGTCATCAGCGATCGGAGTATTGCCAGGTGGAGGAGGTGCAGGAGGAGGGAGTACCGGTAACCTCGGGAGCGGCGGTGGCGGCGGCGGAAGTCTGAGCAGCAGCGGAAGTGGCCATTCGGTGATGGGAGGTTCGATGATGGGCACGAGCAGCAGATGCGAGGACATCAAGATCCCGATGTGTCACGGTATCGGTTACAACCTGACGGCAATGCCAAACGAATTGAATCACGACACGCAGGACGAGGCGGGCCTGGAGGTCCATCAATTTTGGCCTCTCGTCGAGATCAAGTGTTCTCCGGACCTCAAGTTCTTCCTGTGCTCCATGTACACGCCGATATGTCTCCCGGAATACAGCAAACCATTGCCAGCGTGCAGAAGTGTCTGCGAGAGAGCGAGAGCCGGTTGCGCGCCTCTAATGCGACAATACGGATTTTCCTGGCCCGAGAGAATGGCCTGCGAGCGATTACCGACTCAGGGTGACCCGGAGAACCTGTGCATGGAGCAGGACAACCACACGAGCAACAATGGGGGCAGCGGAAGCGCCGGTACCGGCGGTGGAGGTGCCGGCGGTCCAGCGAGCAGCGCTCCGATTCCAGCGGCTGGACCACCACGCCCAACGAGACCATCCAAGGCCTCTCAGCCAGCGCGCTGCAAGCCTGGTAAGAACCAAAAAAACTGCCAGCACCCCCCGGGGGAAAGGACGAGGGACTGCAGCCCGTGCAGATGCAGGGCTCCTCTCGTGCCTCTGGGGGCGGGGGCAAACGGCCACGGAAGCACCCTCGGGGGGGGCATGCAGGTCGTCGGGGTTCACGGGGTCCCGGTGCCCCCGAGCCTAACGGGCATCGCCCCGAGCATGGACATTGTCGGGGTGCCGAATTGCGCCCTTCCCTGTCACGGCGCGTTGCTGACAAACGAGGAAAGAGGATTCGCGGCGGTGTGGCTCGCGATATGGAGCGGCCTGTGCGCCGCAAGCACCCTCACCACCGTCACCACCTTCCTCATCGACACCCAGCGCTTCAAGTATCCTGAGAGGCCGATAGTCTTCCTCTCGGCCTGTTACTTCGTCGTATCCCTCGGTTACCTAGCGAGAAGCGTCATCGGCCACGAGGAAATCGCCTGCGAAGGTCCAGCCCTGAGATCCGGTCCCCAAGGTCCCGGAGCTTGCGTCACGGTCTTCCTCATGATATACTTCTTCGGCATGGCGTCCTCCGTCTGGTGGGTTATCCTCGCGTTCACGTGGTTCCTCGCCGCGGGTTTGAAGTGGGGAAACGAAGCGATAGCCTCTTACTCCCAGTATTTCCACCTGGCAGCGTGGCTCGCGCCAACGGCTCAGACAGTTTGGGCTCTACTGGCCGGCGGAGTGGCCGGGGATCCTGTGGCCGGTGTTTGCACAGTCGCACCCGAAGGAGTACGCACTTTTATCCTGGTACCGCTACTCGTTTATCTTCTGCTCGGTACCAGCTTCCTGCTCGCCGGTTTCGTGAGCCTCTTCAGGATACGCTCGGTGATAAAACGTCAGCCCGGAGCGAAGGCCGACAAACTCGAGAAGCTCATGATACGCATCGGCGTGTTCTCCGTTCTCTACACGGTGCCGGCGAGCGCGGTCCTCGGATGTCACCTCTACGAATCGACCCAGAGGGAGGCGTGGCTTGGGTCCCTCGCGTGCCAGTGCCACCCCCGGTCACGTCCCGTTTACTCGATACTCATGCTCAAGTACTTCATGGCACTCGCCGTTGGAATAACCTCCGGGGTATGGATCTGGAGCGGAAAAACGTTGGACTCGTGGCGGAGACTCTGGAGACGACTCTTCGGAGGAGGCGTAGGCGCCGCAGGTGGAAATGGCGGTGGTATGGGCGGCGTGACAGGCGTCAGCGGAATCGGAAGCGCAAGCATAAAGGGAGTCGTAGGACGTGCCGTGATGCCCCAATATCAAACGCCCTCCGGGCCCGGGAGCGCTCTACTTCCTCCGGGCAGCGTCGCCAGCGCATCTCAGCATCATCTTCATCATCACGTACTCAAACAACCTCCTCTCTCGCACGTATGACGTCACCAGTCGGCGGGAGGCGACATGAGCACCGCTGGCTGCGAATCCCAGCAACAGCAATCACAGATGCAACAAGAAAGGCCTTCCGCCCTTAGCAACTACGGGCCCATTTAGCCCTTCGCCTCAGCCTCACGTAGGCACACACCCCACACTGCGCCTCACACACCACACTCAGCCGCGACCATCTACTCCAGGCGATCACTCGCCTCCACCACTGGGCCGCTGACACCGGCTCATGGACTCGCACCGTCATACACTCAGGCCACGGACGTATGAGAACGTCACTGGTTCACCGGTCACTAAGCCCGTCAACGTTCGACGCACTCGGCATCGCGATCCACGCGACAACGTCACCGTAAGACCTTGCGAAATGAAGAAACAACCTGCGCTGTGTTTTCGGACAACACGTTGCGCGATCTTTGAGGACGTTCTACGGAAGTATTGCGTGGATTTTCACATGGGATGTTATCGGTATCGTTGGAGGAGAAAAAGAAACATCAGAGTTGTGAACATAATTTTTCGAATGAAATATCAAATATTCGTTTGTTCTGTAAATATGAAGCAGGCGGTTTTTTTAACACTGTATTGGTGGGGAAATTACTGGATATTAAATGAAGAAGAGAAAGTAAAATGCAGTTTTTTTAATTGTGAGGTGAAAAAGTAATGGCTATTATCTTCCTCATCAATTTTTTTTTATTTCGTTTTTAATTAATTTTCAATGCTTCTTTTTCTGTATTAATGTGAAACTGTATTCTCACGGAATGTTGAATATCGAATTATTTTTTGAAAAACGAAATAACATCTTCACAACTCTGTTGGAAAGCCCTTGACGCGTTGCTCGCTATTTGTGAGGCACACGTGACGTGCCAATCGAGCAATGTCGATTTAATCGTGCGCCCGATAATAGATGCAAAGATCTCTCAATTTGTAACGCTTGATTGTGAGGAGCGAAAGCTCGGCCTTCGAGAGACCGTAAACGATATGCCGAACGACGTTGTAAGCTTATTGGCGACGGTGAACGCAATGCCCGACGGTGATTAAAAATGAAATAACGAGGAAACCTTTCGCGACGATCGATTCGGCGCTTCGATAAATTACCGAATATACGTATAAACGAAAATAAATAAGATACAAAAAGAAATGAAAGAAAAACAAAACAAAACGAAAACCCAGAGCTTGCGATTCCCCGGCTGGGAGTCACCGTGGGACGCTGGATCGTCCCCGCGCCTTTCCGGAATAACCGGAAATTCGCTGGAACGAAATTCACTGGGTGCCCGGCGACTTTGCCGATGGTTTCGCGAGGCTCTGGGTTTAACGTTCACCGTCCGTGACGACTAGGACCTGTGCTTTGCTGGTTCTCGCCGCGTTTCGAGACTCTCTGGCTAGTGAGTTTGTAAACTCGTGTGTGTGTGTGTGTATGTGTGCGAGGGTCGCTGTAGGGCTGTTTGTGCAATTGTATAATGTGTGTCTGTGTGTAAATGACGAAGGAAATGAAAAAGAGCGCCTGTCGACGTTGTGAATGTAAGAAAAAAAAAAAAAAAAAAAACAGCAACAACAACACAAATAACGAAACGAAAAATTAGCGCCAACGCTCGTTACACTTTCCTCGATCTGTCTCCTAGACTTTTTTTTTTGCGTCTCGCTGTTGCGTTCTCGGTTACTCAATACAGGGATATTACAAAGAGTTATTGAAGCATTCGCCGGAAAGTTCCACTCGACGATGCTTCCCCGAACGCAATACACAGACGCGTCTTTTTCCAATGCTCTCAGCTCTCTAACGTCACTTTTTTCTACTTTTTTTCGCCGTTTTCTTCATAACTATTTCTCTTTCTCTTTCTTCTTTCCGTCTCGAGTCCCGCCGCCCTAGTTAACGTTACCACGGACCGGAAGCGCGTCCGCAAGTCCGTCTAATGTGTATCTCGTCTTGTCTATTTATCTATCCTAGCCGTTAACGAATAGGTGCGTAATGCGATTTTTAAAGGCTTTATACTGCGTCTGGATAATAGCTGGAATTTTTTAAAAAAGTCTTTCATTGACAAAATGGCACGAAAAATCTTTTAAACAATTTTTCACTGTTCAAACTAGCGGAAAACGCTGAAACGTTCTGAATCTTATGGAATATGCGGATTAATGAGTGCCGGACTGAATCTAATTACATTTCTGTTCAACTAATGTCAATTATTTAAGCAAAACGATGAGACTTGGCCCTTAATTTCCACGGGCGTGAAATGAAACTCTGAAAGTATCGAAAATCTGAGAGCACTTGGTCCAGACGCAGCACGGATCCTCGGTAGCCCGCAAAGGTGTGTAACTCTTAGAGCCGATGTCGAATAAAGAAGAAGAAGAATTAATAATTAAAATTAAAAAAAAAATATTACCATTGTAAATATATAAAAGTATAATACGATTAGAGGACATAGTTTATCGTTGTAAATAAGATTGTCGTACTGAAGATTGGCGAAGCGTCGGGCGGACAAAAATCCTGCCGTTTCGCGTCGTATGTATAGATGGAAAGTCAGTGTACAGAATTTAGTTTCCCTTTTTTTTTATTCTCAACAATACCGCGATTGTGGCAAAAAGGGATGGAGGACGAGAAATACGATTTTTCTTTCTTTTTCACGCTTAAAAAAAACGCGACAATTTCATCGATTCAAAACGCTTGCAATTACACGCGGAATGAGGAATTTGTAGAGGCGAGCGAAATAGTTTAAGTGTGAAACGAACGAAAGAATTGTGGATTCCGAATTTTTTTTAAGAACTCGTTTTTTTTTTTACCGCAAAGCGAGTAAAGGGTAACGCACGCACTTTCGTATTCCGTAGGACTCGAACTTAGTGAAGTATATTAAATATATATATACGATGTGACAGTCAGATTTAAAAATGAAAAAAAAAAAGAAGCAAACCCACTGTAATTTCGTCGTAAGAAAACTTTGTACTATCTATTACGAGAGTGAATGCGGATATACATAATTACGTGGGCCAAGTGCACCGTAGAACTATATATATACCCGTGTGTAAGCGTCGAATCGCGGCGCGGTTTTCGAGCTGCGAAATAACGCGAATAACACGTCGCCCCGAAATTCCGCGTCGCGAACGCGCTCAGTCGAAGTAGTAGCTCTAGAACACCCGCGATTATCGAAATACATAAGGCAAACATAATTTTAAGTAACATAAAGCGTGCGAGTTGCGAAGAGCCAAAGTGGTTGGATTTTTTTTTATTTTTATATATCGATTATTCGATTAACAGTATTGACAGTATTGATATATTGGTTTTTGTCATTCGTCATTTATAATCCGCCCTGAATTCGTACTTTAAAAAAAAATTTTTTAAATTATTGTCGCAACGTCACAATTTTGTATAATTGATTAGCCAATCGACAAAATGACAAAACTGTTATTCGAATAAATTTCGAGAGGGAAAACGTAAACTGCACGAAGCCTCGACTTCGCTAGTCTTGAAAAGTTTTTCCCTCAGCCCCGGAAACTCTTTTGCGCTCGCGCGTGACAAACAAATTTATCGATTAAAGATTTATATTGATTTTCGGGTTTATTCCCTTCTTCGATCTCACGGTCGCTGCGATTATCTTCCGATTTATGCGCCGATCCCATCGACCGTGACGTTGATTGAAGTGGAATTAAACAAAAAAAACAAACAAACAATTACATACGAATAATATAAAATAATAATTATAGCGAAAACGGAAATACGAGATTAAAAACTCTTACTGCCTCATTAAAACACTTAACTGCCATCGTGTCTCCCGATTCGGTCGGTTTTTCTGCCAAAACACACACACACACGTACATTATCACACACCGACACGTACGATTAAAACTTACACGTATATTAAAGTAATAAAAGCGCGAACGAGAAAGATGAAAGGAAAATTAAGAAGGCGCAAGAAACAATTGTAAAGTAGAAGAGTTACGAAGAGGTTTTAGTCTCTCTCTCTCTCTTTCTCTCTCTCTCACATATCACGTAAGGTCGTAAATGTAACGAGGCGTCGAGTGTGTGGATACGAGGCTTCGTAGCCGAAAGACAAAAAAAAAGGGAAAAAAATGGTCGCAGTTAAACTGCTACCGATTTATTTCGATTTCGGAGCGCAGAACGGGGAAGAAAAATCGGACGCATCGCTGCTAGCGACGTAAACGACCGGATTGTGTGAACCGAAAGAATGGAATGACAAAGAATGCCGCGTTTTTTGAAATAAAAATGAAATAAAAAAATGAAAAAAAAAAAAAAACGTAAACGAGAGGGAGGAATTTATATGCGAATTATTTGTAAGCCACTTTTTGTCACGATGATTGTCAATAAAAATTAAAGTATCGTAAAAATATAGGTAGCGTGATATGTATACCCGATGGATAGTTTTTTCGTCGTCGTCTTCGTCTTCGTCGTTTTATACTGTATATTAAAAAAAAATATGTAGCCGGACGACTAAGTCCGCACCGAGAGGAAATTCATCAGGCGTGAGAAGCTAATATTAATAATCTCATGACTTATATTCGCTTTTCGACTTTTTCTCAGTCTCAGCGATAAGATTAATGAAGAAGAATTATTGCGTAGGACTGGCACGGCCTGGACCACGAAATACAATCGCCGGATATATATGATTTTTTATTCGAGCGATCGCGCAATCTTCACGCCGTTCGGTGGCTGAAAAACTACCACGTGCCGATAATGAGACGATTTACTCTCGTTGACCAACGCGATACGGAAATCAAAATTGTATACGATTTTTTAATACACTTTATTAATTATTATTATTTAATTTTCGAGGCATTATTATTATTTATGTGACACCCCCTTAACCGCTGTCCTGACCTGCAACCCTGTCGCCATAAATCGCACCCTACCCTAACGTTTTACGAGCGTGGCATGCAAGCTGCCCGACAGCCAACCTCGGTGACTCAATCGCACAGGAATTAATAGATATCTCCAGTTGCATGCCATTTTACCATTAAGATTAAATGAGAATTTATCGAGTGACTAAGAAAAACCAAATCTCGCGTCACTGAATAATTTGCATTATTTCTACGTTCATCAATTAATTGGCACCCTTTTCAAAATCACCAACATTTTTGCAAATTCACCAGAGCCGCTAAAAAATTCCAAAATCTTATATAATTATAGAAAATTATATAATTATTATTAATTAATTAATTATATGATTATAGAAAATTTTCTGATGTTAGTAGAATTCAGTGGAAGGTCCTATAATTTTACATCTCACCAGCAAATCAAATTTCGTACATACACTTAATTCTTTAGTGTCTATAAAAAATTTTTTAATTCCTTTGCCTAACTATTTAAGTAAAAATACCCAACTATTCCACCACCCAAAATGAATACACCATTCTGTAAAACCGATTCCTTTGCCCCCAACAATTTCGAGACTCGAGTAACTTTTTCCAAAACCCTGTACATAAATAAGCCTGCCTAATTACTATTCTAATCTTTGCCCCTAAGCAACAGCGGTCATTTATTTTGGACCTCACGGCCGTTAAGCTTGCAGCGTGACGGCCAAGGACAAGGACATCCAGGAAGTGAACAGCTGGTCGATAGCGGCGCGGTTGACCCTCGGCTGTGCGTCTTCTAGCTCGCTTTGCTGATAATAGCGCGCCACGCTCGGTCTGTGTCGTCTCGACGGTGCAATGACTCACTCGGCGAAAGCCTAGTGCATGTGCATACGCGCGTAGTAGTCGAGAGAACTTACACCGCGCGCACAGCGTAGGTACACGTTACCGTGCTCTCGTGCGTCGCATACGCGAGGGGGTAAATTCTCTGTCAACTGGCCGGCGAGTCTCGGCGCCCGCCGCCCAATTTATGGTCCCCACAACGGAGCTCTGTGTTCCGCTCGTATCACCGCCATAAACAACTTATACGTCGCGGGCCAGGAACGTTTACCGCCCTGTGCGTTTCCCGCCGCCGACGCCGGGCCTCCGGAGGTTTGGCGTAGCTCGCGTCGCTTCTCTCGCTGCTGCTTGTGGCTTCCACAAGATAGAAATCTCTCAGTCATTCGTACGCTCGTTAAGCTAACCGACTCCCGCTGCCCCCCTATGATTTCCTTAACCCCAATTTTTTTATTTTTAGGGCTTACTTTCGAGATTTCTGCAATCGGAGTGGGATTTTTCACACCCCAGGTTTGTATAATTGTTCGCTATGCAAAATAGTTTTAAGAAAAGCTAGGATTGCAGTGGGAAAAAAGAAAGGGTAACTTGTGCAGGGGATTTTTTATTAATTTTTTTTTTTTCCACCTGTACAGCCGGTTGAGAATAAAGAGTAAAGACAATTGTTTCTTTTTGGTCCTTGGCTCGCGTTGCCCCTATGATTTCCCTAATCGCGCGGCAATTCGCTTCCTCTCCCTTTTTTTTTCTCATATCTCCGGCGCTGGTGATTTGATATTCAAGATTTCTGCGGTCGGAATGGATTTTTTCACACCCCAACGCAGGTTTGTATAATTGTTCGTTGACTATGCATAATAGATAAAATAAAAAAGCTTAGATTATAATGGAAAAAAGAAAAGCTAACTTGTGCACGAATTTGTTATTTATTATTTTTTCCACCTGTACCGCCAGTTAAGAATAAAAGGTAAAGACAATGAAGAAAATAGACAATTGTTCATTGTTGCCAATTACCGGCAGGAACAATATCTCCCTCAAAACCAAATTGCCCAAAAAAACGGACATAAAGTACCGTATTTGCTAAAATAAGAATTACGCATAATAGGACAAGCGACCAGTATCTAAAAAATGTCGAAATTAACCGAGATTTTCTCCCATTCAAGCGAAACCTTGCCTAGTCTGCGTAATCCTAAATTCGCTTCCATTTAACCGAGTTCCACACTCGTTAAGTAGTACCTTTCATTACCTTTTATTTCCCATTCGCAATTCGAGAGAGGAAGAAAAATCTAAAAAAAAACACACACACACACACACAAAACGTCACAAAAAACATCTGCCAATTTGCGTACATCGCGTTGATTATCATTCCCGTCTGCAATTCCGCGTGTTTCTGCATTCGTTACGAGCATGCCAAGAGCTCCGGGCTGGCCGCGAGCGCACCGGTTCGTCTGCTCATGCTTGATGTGTATTCTTTTTCTAGTGTCGCTCGCTACCGCTGGTTAAGCAGTTCGTCGTCGTCGTCGTCGTCATTGGCGCCGCGTAGTAGCATCCGACTGCTACTAGAGGAAAAGCTCGACGCGTGCCATTGCACGAAACACACGCCACACAAACACACACACACACACACACACGAGAATATATGACGACACACCAGAGCTTCGTGTGTCGCCGTGGCGGCTAATTAGTATTCACACACGATGAAAGTTCAGCGCACGGAGAGTAAATATGCTGCGAGCTATTCGTAGTACTTGAAAAATAATAAAAACATAAAGAAGCAGAAGAAAAAGAATATAAAATGAGTGAGGGAGAGGCGGGGAGGGGGGAGGGGAGGGAGAGCGAATGAGAAGCATCATTGCCACAGTGTAACCACTGAAATGCTATTCCGCATATCGTATCCGTCTTCCTGTTGAAGGGGAGGACATTTCCCGTCCTTCTCGACTTCGTTAGCGCTTCGCTGAGCTTTCTTTGTCACGCGTTGCGTTGTAAACCGCTGAGTTTCGAGCAACGCGTTAATATTTATACGAGGGCGTAAATCTCTTCGCCCAATGCAGAAGCAATTGTGGCTCCTCACCGAGGCCTTCTCTTCAACTACAATTTCGCCATTGAATCGGAATTTCAAGAGGAAGTTGAGCTCGAGTTCCTCTCTCTCTCTCTCTTTGATGGCGGAGACACTGAATGTGGCTTTTGTCGAAAGCGGAAAGTCAACTAAGCCGAGTGCTCACCTATATATTTAATATTAAGGGTTAACTCGAGCTTTTTCTCGTGAAGCTCACCTTTTTATGCCGATTAGCATCAAATGAATGCTAGAGTCATTATTCGTCCTGTTAATTGCATTGATTTTATTCATTCCCGTGACAAGTAGACAATTTAACTTCATTTTTTGTTTATTTTCACCTGCGAAAATATCAAAAGAATTTTCGAAATACATTTCGCTGTACCCACAGGATAATAAATGAAATGAAATAATTTTGTTCAAGGTCATTTGTTGTATTGTCTCAAAAATAATGCATTTCTTCTCTGTTCGATGCCACTTTTTTTTTTTTTCGTGGAGAATCACGTGCGAGAAAAGTTCTTTGTCTTGATTTCCTGGAAGAAAAAAAGAGAATGGAGAGCGGCATTCGTGATCGCTGCTCACGTCATCTTGGAATAATATCGTACGATTCGTAAATTATATCCGATGGCGGCGAAGGCGTCGGAGGCTTGAAACAATATTATCACAAGCGAGCGCCCGCATGCCTCTAAAAACTATGCAGTATACTTAGATATATATATATATATGAACGTGCAATGCTCTGGTCGTTCTTAATATCGACACTGAAACGACAGAGAGCGATTTATAGCCGAGCATCCGAACACATACGCCGCTGTTCGATGCTTTCACGTCGCTGCTTCTGGCGCACTTTTTTTTTTTTAATTCTGCGCGAATGGCTCAACGATTTGGATCTCAGTGTGGAAGCTCTGGAGCTTTAAAGATCTTGTATTCCGAACGGCCTGAAAAGACTCGATCTCTGCTTAGTATTACACACGACTTAAGCCTGGAATTATTTCAAGTACCTGAAGAAACGCAATCCTTAAGCGTTCTGTTAATTCCTCGTGACGTCAACGACATTTATATGCAATTATTATCAAAAATTTTCATGGAGATGATTATTTTTTCAGCATCCAAGATAATTCAAGAAAAATATTTAAAGACAGGTAAAAATGTCGACAATTTGCGACATATTTTATTCGGTTGATAATTATTAGATAGGAAAAAAAAAAAAATGTTATCGGTACTTAGAATGTGAAATTTGAAGCGAACCAACCCCCGGCCCTTAGCGATTTTATGACATGCCAGAGAAATTTCAAGATCATTTGACTGTCGACGCTTGCAGGGCAGGAAAAAAAAGCGGTCCCCAAGGCGAAACGAGACTGCGTGGCTCATCTCGACGAGCGCGCTCGTTCCGCTGCCGTATAATACACCGGAAGCCGTAGTCATGATGCTGTCATTACCAAGAAAACCGGTAACTCCTGGCTAATGTCTACCCTCCACTGGCAGCATCCAATGAATAACGATCAATGACATCGCCATACTTTTATTCCTTTTCTCTCTTTACTTCTATCCACATTTATTATTATTATTATTGTGACCTAAAATGCTATTGATATGCAATTACCATAATAATAATAATGCTAAAGCAATTGAGTTGCGAGTAATTTTTTATCCTCTCGATTTCCACTTAACGAAAAAAATATTAATTACAAAATAAAAATTTAATCAGCCAAACATCACAATTATCCCACCATGATATTCCGGCTGTAAATATTTTCGCTATTTTTCAAAACATCGGCAGCTTCACCCAATAATATTTTTCCGTTAATTAATTAATATCGGTAAGCCGATTAAAGTAATTAACGTTGGAAAATTATAAATTATCTCAGTACGAAACTGGAAACGTGCACGGTTTTGGAATTATATAGCAAAGAAAAAGGAGAGAGAGAGAGAGAGAGAGAGAGAGAGAGAGAGAGAGAGAGCGATGTAGCGTATAGCGAAACCACAGCGCGTATATCGTACATACACGTACTAAGTTGAAAACAAAATCGACGAGAAGCTGAGGAGAGTGAAGCGGGCAAGCACGAAGCACGGGTCATAACTCGCGGTGCTCGGAGGGCTGATGCATGCGGTGTGTGTTCGCAAAACCCGTTGGTAACTTTGAGCTTCGACGTGACGGCGAACGCGTGTTCCCGGCACTTGGAACAAGAAGCGAAACGCCCGCTCTCCGCACACACGCGTTTACGCTCTAACGAAAATAACTGACTTTACCGGCAAAAAGCTTTTAGACGCGATCAATTCGCTTTGGCAGTTTCGTCCGCGAGCCTTTTCCGCCCTTTTTACCCGACCATTTCATATTTCATCCGGCGAATTTGTTGGAACTTCATTACTACGATAGTAATACACGTCAGCGTGTACGTTGCCGGATAAACTCGTGAAAAATATCGCCCGCAGACGCTGCGCCCTCTGTCCTGCGACACACCATTTCCTCTTTCAAAGTTTCGGTTATATACGAGCGCAGTTTTAAGGTTAGGTGGGTTAGGTCGCTTGTTGTTACGCTACACCTTAATTATGAAGTGCGTAACTTAATTCCTTAACAAATTAACTGATAAGCGCGGTGAAACGTGAATTAAAGTTTTTTGTACTCGATTACGATAAGGAATTTTAGTAAACATGTTTGCCTTGAATCAGACGAACTTAAATTTTATTAAATTTCATGTACTTGATGTATCATTAAAATTTCATGTACTTGATGTACTTGGATAAATGGACACATCGATAAATAAAAAATGTTTGTACTCGATTACGACAAGGAATTTGTTTGCCTTGAGTCAGACGAACTTTTCCAACAATCGGATGTCGAAGAGGCTGAGTAAACATAGATCTCGTAAACGATTTTTGTTTTTGTTTGAGGATCACATAAAATCGAAATCGATCTTTGCGCGCTCTTATTTATTTGTCGCATAAAAATACGACGTACGGCTGACGAAAGGATGCGAATAGGTAGTTAAAGAGAAACAAAATAAATGTTTCGTCTCGGCGAACCTGTTCGGCGTTCTATGGTCCATAAAATCGGACGTAAGCTCGCCTTCGGAATGAAAGGGCCCACGACACGCGTGCGAGTGCGTTACCTATTCCCGATGTCTTGAGAAAGCGCTATTTTATTTACGAGAGGATCGTGACCGGTATCGATCGGTTCGGCGAGCTTGCTCGTGTACGAGCTTACGCAGCGTGTCCGGTAATGGCCACCACCTATTCCAATCAATTCGACGGAAGGTATACGCTCGATCAAACGCGCTTCACGTTTCTCTGTTATGCTCCACGCTCCGGCAAGCTCAACTTATGCATACCGATACCGATACCGATACTGTAAATGCATCGATGCTGTACGCATTTAAACGCACATTAAACTACTTTTCAGAGGTTAATTAAAATACGATTTTTCGAAAAAGTCATTAAAAAACCTTCGATCCACACCAGAAATAATAATAATAATAATGCTATAAAGTGATTTTCTAGGATTTCGATATTAAAAAAAAAACATAATGCAAATATTTTTCGATAGACTGAAATTCTTATCTAATGCATTTTTCTATTGATATACATTTTTTTCATTCGATCTGTTGACACAGATTTTGCTATTTTGTGAATCTCGTGTACACGATTTATAAAAAAAATTCCAACGAAGATTACAAAAAAAACGCGAGAGACATAAAATGATTACCGCATCATTTTTAACGATTCCCATGATCGTCGTATATACACAGAACACAATCTCTCTTATTCCGCAGTGCGGTTAATCGAAAAATCTCATTTCTGCCGATCGATCGCGGAGAAACGCGATCGTAAAACGGCGCAGCATGTGCACAACCGATCGAAGTGCATTGCGGATCGTTTGGTGCGAGATCGCGTTGATCAAACCCTCCGGGTGAAGAGACCGAGAGGCAATTTGTCGAGCAGCGCCATCTGTAAAGGAAAGGCACTTCACCTTCCGGTGAGTCTCACGCGGCGCACGCATACCGATACACACTCTCCGAAGTTTCCTTTTTCCCCGAGTGCTCTCACGAGCCCGGCAAACCGACATTAGCGGTCGTTGACAGCGTTCTCTTCTTTTTACACGTACTGATTGAGTATAGATTCAACGTGATGACGTGAGACGTAACGTAGCTGCTTATACCGATCGTTAACGTCGTTATAACGTGTACAGATCTTGTTATATAGATCTCAACGTGCTCGGGACGTGACGAAGGGGCAAAAAGTTGATGCGATCGACACGGGAAGCGCTGCGCTCTCATCTGTATTACCGGCAATTTAACAGCACGTTTATACCGCTAAACCTTCCACCAAATAATAACCAGAGAAAATTAATTGACCGATAGATTAAGTTCCCGCTAAATTGCTTATCATTTTCGCGGCACTTTTAAGTACTTGTAAATTCATCTCATTACTATCCGAGTCACGCGACTTTCCTTAATCATAGAGAAAGTGTTATTTTATTTGGCGGATTAAAAAATTGTTTTACATATACGACGAGGAAAACGGGTTTTGTTTTATTAGTTTTATGTAAAATATATTATTTCGCGTACATGATACATAATTACAATTATTACATTTTATTAAAAATTGATCTATTATTGGAAATGAGTTGAACAATTTTTATGCCGTCTTGATGTTTTTTCGAAAGTGTTTTGTTAATGTGTGTATTAATAAATTTGCAGATTTTCGACGTCGCGGTTCTTAAGGAATTGCAAAGAGCGAAGCTCGAGGAAAGGAAATTATGAAAGTTGCGCAGGCGACAAACGCCACGAGGGTCGACGAAGTCGCGGGAGGAAAAGGATCGAGAGCCGAGCGTTTGCACGCTCCATAAACGATTAATACGGTGGCTCGTCACGTCCCGCGTGTCGGGTGACTCCCACAGCTTCTGGGTATAAAAGTACCTATATATATACTGCGCTCTACGTACAGTCGGTACCTTCGACACTGAGTTGACTTTATACACACGGTGACTTAAAATTACGTACGAAACGAGCGTCCACTTTTCGACAATTAAAAAAAAAAGTCCTTTAAGCAACACAATTCTGCTCTATGATATAATATTCGCCTGTAATTAAACCAAAATTTTTACTATTATTTGAATAATTTATTTTTAATTTATTTCATTAATAACAAATTCGAAAATCATGTTTAAAAAATGGCCATTACACCTAAAAAATTAACTCCAATTTTCCTATAATAATGATTCAGAATAATGTCCTACATAATGACATGTTTTTTTTTAATTAGAAAAAATTTGAATGTTAACTTTGGTAAAAATTTTTTTTTTCTGTGTACTGCTTTTTTTTTATAGTAACGAATAAATAATTTTTTAATATTTTTTTGCAGAGCGATAACGACACCCTTTATAAGCGGGCACTGAAGTTTCCGTACCGAGTGCGTACGGTTGCGTACGCGAAATCGCACGCAGTGCGTGAAAGCCCTAGTTCTCGTCGAGCACGGATCTCGTTTCTCTCGCCGAGGCTTTGTTCACGGTTGCGTGAGGGAGTCTCGCGCTGGCTGATGGAGAACGAGGTGATGACGGCGGGCGTAGCCTCGGGCAGTCCCGCAATGATCCGCGACACCAGGCCACGAGAAGCCGATTGATAGGGAGCGCGAGTCAAGAGGGTGAGGAAATTCGCAGAGAGTCAATTGACTGCCGTTCTACACGCTCGCAGTATCTGCAATAACAAGAGCCACGTGGAAGTCAATCAAGACCAGCAAATTAACAAAAAAAAAGACTAATTAGCAACAAAGTTTTTACCGTTATTTAAATCGAGTCGAAAAAATTGAAAATATTGACTAAGAAAATCAACTTGAAGAATACCAATGATATAAAAAAAGGATTAATGAATGAGCAGTTTGAGAAATGCGATTAAAAAAAAATTGTTTTCGGGAATTTTTTATTTTTGCGGAAATTTGCATAGAGAAAATTAAATACCACAGTAAATTTGTAGGAGTCAGGCACAAAGATAACCGGGAAATTAGCGGAAAATAGTGAAATTGTGGAAGGCACGAAGTGCGTTGCTTGTAATTAAGGGGAGGCAGTTTCACCAATTAGATTTTCCAATCAAACGATAATAGCCTCCGTATTCGCGAATAAATTACACGTGTTTTGGGCAGTAATTTATTCCAGCACGCTGTAATGAATCCATTACAAGGTTCGCTGTATTCACGGGAAATTTACACTCAGATAAATTGGTCTGCTGAATGTATTCAAAAATAAAATACGGGATATGTTTAATGAGAAAATTCCACAGTCTATTACATCAAATTAAAAAAAAAACTTACATAAAAAAAAATTAACCGATTAAAATTGCTTATCAAAATATTGCTAATTATCTATTTTTTTTTTTTTTTATAATTACATATCACCAAAACAATTTTTGTATACTGTCATATAAGATACTACAAATAATAATAATTTTTTTTTCAGACTATTTTCGACACCAATGCATAAAATTGTCGGAGAACTTGACGCGCGCTTTGCATCTCGATCTCGTTTCCTAGTCGAGGCTTTGTTCGTCAAGCTGGACCGGATGGAGAGCGGAAAATGTGCACTGCGTGATGCAGGTGAAGGTGTAAACGAATGCATTACCCGAGGACGACCGCGACACTCGGCCTCGAATAGTCGATTGAGGTGGAAAAAAAAAAAAAAAAAATTGGAACGAAGACTCAATTGCCCGTTCCAAGTGCTAGAATTATTATGAAAAATCGACGACATATATACTCGGATGAGGACATAATGAAGAGGAGACAAAGAAAGTGGAGCGCAATCGTCAATGGCAAAATTGCTAAGAGATTTGAATTTGATATTGGACGCAAAATTGAATCTATCCATCGTAGAAACTTTATATACGGAATCGCCGGATGGCTGATAAAAGCAGATATGAGAATATTCCCATTTCCATTCATTCGTCCACTGCATTTGGCATTCATAACAAAAATTCAATATCTAATAAAGATCCTACGATTTTATTACTGGAGTACGACGAAATTCTTCATTTCTAAAAGTGATTATTAGCTCGAATGACAATTTATTTACAACATCTCCTCAACAAATATTTAAACGAAGAAAAAAAAAAAATAGTGTATCACATTCTATACAAAATTATGCGATTTTGGATGAAAACGATTAATTTCATCGCTATTAAATTTTGGATTTTTTTGCAGGCATATAAATGGCAATATTGTCCAGGTTATTAGAAAAAAAAATTTTTGGGCCACCAGGAAAAAGGGTGAATTACCCAAGGCTCGTGTATTTTCGCCGTCAATCGGATCAACATTGATTGAGAATTTTTAAATTCCTATTTAAAATCCCCCTTGAACGTTGAGGTCCTTGGGGAGCTCAAAAAGTTGAATACAGTGATGGATCTGGCCACTGGCTCTGGCAGCTCCACCGGGAGATTCTAATAACGTCAGGGGAATAGGAAAATGCATAATGATTGACGACGGAGCGGGGGTGCGATGTGTGAACGAAAGCCTCTCGAGAGAGAGTGAGAAACGTGTGTCGGGGTCTGTGGCTGCGAGCGGGACCGAGCTTCCACGGGGGTGTCACGCTAATGGGAAAACGATCCACGAGCGCGAGGAAGGGTGCAACTAGAGGGATCGTAACGTCGCTGTTGTGTGGGAACCGTTGAGTACCGCGTACTCCCCGATACGTGAGTACACGAGCTGCAAAACTCGCGAACTGTGCAAATTACTGCGGACACTCAATACCTTCACTCAAACATGCGTCAGTGACTTATTTGCAAAGTGTCTGCATGTACCTCGCCTTGCATTCAAAGCTACAAACAACAGCAACAATCTTAATTTTTGTCATTAGCCTAAAACTGCCTGCTTAAATTTTGACAGACTTGTCTTTTCTTTTTCACCTGCAATTAATTTCATTTGCATTATTTTATAATTAACAAGAAAAAATTCCAGAAAAATCAAAGCTGCAGAGTTAATTTTTTATTAAATAATTTATAAACCTATTTTTAGGTACTTTTTTTTGTTTGAAAGAAAATTATTAAAAATGTGTGTTTTTTTTTCTGTGTAAAGAAAATACGTGGATCCGTGACGAGGGTGGCTCCTGTCGCTGGGAGTCAGTGACTTATTTCAAAGTGTCTACATGTACCTCGCCTTACATTCAAAGCTACAAACAACAGCAACAATCTTAATTTTCGTTATTAGCCTAAAACTGCCTGCTTCAATTTTGACAGACTTGTTTTTTCTTTTTCACCTGCAATTACAATTTAATTTCCATTATTTTACAATTAACAAAAAAAAAAAAGCTCCTTTACATTTAAACTCCAGAAAAATCAAAGCTACAGAGTTAATTTTTTATTAAATTTTCCGTTAGAAACAATAATTTATAAACCTATTTTTTTTTTTTTTTGTTAGAAAGAAAATAATGAAAAATGTGCTTTTTTTCAGTGTTTCATATTTCGACACCCTGTGTAAAGAAAATACGTGGATCCGTGACGAGGGTGGCTCCGGTCGCGGGGAGGAGCTTGCGTTTCGTACTAATTGCTAAATGCTAATGTGCGCATACGTTTTAGTGACGCGCCCACTTTCAACCGGGAGAAGATAGAGAGAAGACCGAGGAGCGATGTAAGGGAAAGAGGGAATACCGAGGGCGCGCACTACCCCTATTATCCATCCGGGGAGCTTTGCGATCTCCATGTAACACGCTGCCGCACCAGCTGCAGCTGCCGCTACCCCGAAGCTTCGGTTATTACGCTTACGAGGCAGAGAGGCTCCGATTGTTCGCCTCCTCGGACTCTTATTTGAATATCCTTCTCGCTCGGTATAACTAGGGCTTTCGCCGGGATCGAGCGATACCACTGAGAGAGATAACGATAGTCAGCACCACCAGCACTGGGACTTGAACTGCAGAACGCTGTATAACTACTCTATGGGTAGTTGATGCAAGTAGAAATGTACTCAATCAAGAAGTACTTTGCATTCTCCTTCACTCGTGTGTGACAGGCTTTATTGTTTTTTAATTGACTTCTTGCTGTTTTCAATTACAGGTACGCGTACTGCGGAACTTCCTTAATGCGAATAACGTCCAGACTTTTTTTTTTTTGAGCTCACTTCAATTTTATTAATGCTTTAACGATCGAAACCCTTTTACAAAAAAATATACATTTTTCACGTTTTCAATGGGCATAATATAGACTATTGTGAAGTTTATTTATTACAAATGATTTTTTTGCAAGGCAGTTAAAATATGTGGGTACTCTAAGTCGTTTATAATATTTTTCTTTTTTTTTTTTGTAGAGTATAAATATTTTTATAAATGTAGTTGGGGTTGTTTTTAAATAGGCAAGTATTTTTTAAAAAATATTTCGTTATAATCTCTGTGTAAATTTGTGGCGTATCTTTGATTTTTATTTTATCTTAAGTCGCTATGTTTATTTGACAATTTTTTAGTCACTGGTTTTCATCTGAAAGTATGAAAGGCGTTCAGAAGAGAAAAAATATTAATAACAGTATGGATAAAAAGCTGAGGGCGTATTTTTGGTTAATTTAACACGTGGAATTGTTTGTCCTCTGCGTATATAGTTGAACGCGTAAAAAGGATGCGCAAATTTAAGCGATGGGTGTTGTGTACGAATAAAGGGTCACCGGTATAGTTGGTCCGTTCGTGAGTGATGTGACGTGCAAGTCTCGCGGGCACGTCGTCGACGGTAATACCAATTGTCGCTTCATTAATTCTAATCGGCACTTTGGAACAGACATTCAAGACTAGACTTTCGATAGAACGCCACATTCCCACGTCCCTGTATGACAATCATAATCAGTGAATCATAACATTACTCCTATACCTACATACCTTAATTATAAGACATACAAAAAAAATTCCAGCTTCTTTTTTCTTTTTTATCCACTAATTTTTAATGCAATCTCTTTTTTTTATTAAAAAAAAATTCGTCTCCTTAATTATCTTAATTTTTACTCATCACATTAAATTTCAGTATCGACGCATGAATTTTTAAATTACACGATAAAAAAATTAATAAAAATTCCAGTCGATAGAAAACAGTGCATTCACTTCAGTCAATTAATGTAATTATCAATTGTTGTTTGTATAGTTAGGATTGAAAAATATTGTGGCTATAGTCATCGCCGTTTAACGGAGACGACTATTTATTGCGAAAGATGCAAACTCCACTGTGCGATTGGCATTATAAAAAAATGAACAGTTTAAATGATAATAATAATTGTGAGGCGCTATCTGAATGACTTGGCGCCTCAGGTCAAAGACGCGTGGTAATTCCGTCTTCTGGTTGCAATTTATCTGCGCATATACGTATATAGTATGTTCTACTTACGTATCTCTTAATTAATTCGAGCTTCGCCCCCGCGCCATCGCGGTAATTATTTTCATATCACGAGCAGACGCTCGAGGTGGTGCTCCTTTTCCCCTTGACCCTCGGCCTCTTCAGAAGTTGTGCACCACCGGCTTTTATCGCTGCAATGAAGTTTCTGCATGTGCACTCTCACCTTGCGACGAAAACTTCAACCCTTAAGCTTCAAATTAATGTTCAAACTTTCAGTTGTCCGACTGACTGTAATATCCTCTTCCAAAAGATTCACGACAGTACATTATGCGTCGGAATATTCCGCTCTTAAATATTTTTACAAGCGTGTGATAATTTATGAAAATTACTGATCACAATTTACACAAGATATTTTGCTTATTTATATTGACTTTTTTTGGAATTCAATGTAATTACGATTATACAGATTTCTAATGGCATTTAATACTTGCTTTATTTTTTATTTATTTTATTTATTCAACTTGTCTCATTATTTATACCAGATTTCGTGAGGAATTAAGTAAACAAATAATCGCTGAAACAGAAAAATAAAAATATGAAATATTCAATTGAATGGTGGGATCGATAAAATCCCACACGCTTTATTTATTTTATTTATTCAATTTGTCCCATTATTTATACCAGATTTCGTGAGGAAATAAGTAAACAAATAATCGCTGAAACAGAAAAATAAAAATATGAAATATTCAATTGAATGGTGGGATCGATAAAGGGTTGCGCAGTAATAAGTACAAACGAGGGACGTTATCTGTATGAAATATGCAATATTTATTCATACGTGTTGTTTTATTTACACAAGAGAACAACTGTCTATGAAATAATTAAAAACAGCTGACTCAAATATTCTTTAATGCTTTATTTACAAATATGAGATCTCCACGGGCAATCGCAGTGCGCAACGGGGCAGACCTTTCGTGTATCTTAAGTCGACTTATTTTTATTTCGGCAAAAGCTATTAAACTGCATGTATAATGCATTTTTGCATAATCTTAATGACCCTCGAGATACTCCCGCCCAATGTTTAGAATAGTGTTATAATGACTCTTGGTCGGCTGCGATAATAATTATAATTGGGCCATAAATCGTATCGCAACGCAATCGTGAAAACTCCCATAGATTGCATTTAATCAACGAACAATAATTATTCGTCGTTTACAATACCCTTTTGTTTTCGCAGCGCAGTGATTTTTTTCTTTTTTTCTTTTTCCGTTCCTCCAACTATACAAAATATCAAGCAAATTTACTTGAAATACAAACAACAAACAAATCAATAGCCTTGTCGTATAAATAATATAAATCTATCAAAAAACGATTTATCTTTGTACTAAGATTTCTATAATATAATATATATATATATTATCTCTAGTTGTCTTCATACGGTTGGTTGTTGTTGTTGTTTTTTTTCTTCTCTCTTATAAATACATTACATCATGCTTCCTTCGAGTTATCGACTCAAATATCTGTATTATCTATATTTATTTATGGTAGTTCATGAAAATTCAATGTCGCCCAAAGGCTTGAAGTACCAAAACCTCAAGCATCACCGATTTATCATAACCAGAATTCTGGAATTGGAATATACAAAATTACATTATGGAAAGCTGGAAGTGAGGTTCCAGCCCCTGCTTTTTTTTTCTCAGTGTAATATATTATTTGAGTCAATAACGGCCGTCATTGTACCCGCCGACTTTGAACCGTTTTTAGGGCGATTAACAATCTTTTTTTGTTTTTTTTTTTTTTTTGGGAAAGGGTGTACATTAGCAGTGCGCGGTACTAGCAAAGCCATGAAACGTGAAGGTTTGTTATCAATAGCGTATTAAATTCCCTAACGAGCATATTTTCTAATAACGAGCTATTGCTTGCAGCTTATGTTTCCCGTCAAATGTGCTAGTTTATCGTTAAAAATATCAATATAATATATATATATATGTTCATTTATATATATATATAATATGTCCTATCACAGATAGGGAAATAAATTTTCACTAATAATATAGCTATTCCCATAAAACATTCTCTTTTCCATCAATCTCATTCGCAAACGTTTTTTCTTCATTTTTTAAAAAATCCCTTGTCTTTTCTTTTCCCTCGATTGCCAGAAATTCACGACATTTCAAAGCCACTTGAAAAACAAAAAAGCTCAGCACAAGCTTTTCTCGATTTCTAAAAATTCCTACGATAAATGAAGATGAATCTTATTTAGCTTTAACTACTTCGTCGTCATAAAGTATTGCTTCGGACAACAATCGTTTCATTAATCGTATGTGACTGTTATTATTTGTTGTTGTTTTTGTTGAATCTTTTGTTTCGTATAAATAAATAATTACTCTAGAAATGTCTTACTAGTAGAATATAGCAAACGTGGAATTAAATTCACACGCGAAGTCTAGATTTGGGCGGAAAACTTTCTAAAATGTTGCGTGAACGGTTTGGAAGTATCAAGATTTTTGTGAAAATTGCTGTCTGCTTTGTTAAGCAAGTTCAAGCGCTTCTCACTTCTCAAATCAGTGATGAACTTTCTCAAACTCTACCATTTCTGCGGTGAGCTTATTAAACCACCGGAAATGACAGAATTTTTAAAAAATTAATTTATCACTCATTCGATTAGTGCGAAGCGCTCCAATCTCCTTAAGGAAGCATCGACGTAGGTCAATTAAAATGTAAAAAAAATATTTGTACCCGTTTTCAAAAGGAAAATAGTGAAAACGAAGGTGAGACTGAATTAAAGTGATTCTACTTGTCATTCGAACCGAAATTACAAATTTGACTATAAAAAAAAAACAGGAATAATTAAATTTTTCACCTGCAATAAAATCTCTTTAATTCAGGTTCACTTCCGTTTACAATTTTTTTAGTTCTTAAAAACGTGTGCAAATATTTTTTTTATTGTTGACGAGCGATTAACTTGACCCTACCATCAAAGCCTCCTCAATTATTTCATTAAAGTGCTTTTTCGCAAGCTTGCAAAGCCTAAAACGAAACGTTTACGTGTATACGTTTATACATCTGATGTATTTTCACGACTACGTGTATTTCGTTTCTGCTTCTTTAGAGTTTCATTCTGCGCTATTAAGCCGGGATGGAACATTGATAGTTTTCTAGTGTTTTTTTTTTCATTTTTTTTTCACAAATTATCGCAGATGCGTTAGAATAGACGATGGAGTATTAGTGACGAGTTTAATGTCCCCTTTTTAGGAGCAGTGAATTAATATATTCTAGTAGGATGATGACTATATACCACGTATTTCAATTCGTGCACGTTAACTCAATTTTGAGCAAATTCTTAATAATGAAAAAATGAATGAACCCAAAATTCACGAATATCCTGGAGTCTACGATGGTACAAGTTCTGGAATAATCGTAAATCATTCAAATTTTCGATCAACTGTCCTTTAAATGCGATTGTTTGTTTCATCGTCTTCCTTCTCTCATTTAAAAAACGTGTAATTACCGCCGACTTACTCGTATAGTAACTTTACAATGATTCTCTACGTCGTAACCGTTTACCTGCAAATAGAAGTGATTTCAGCGATTACCTTGCTTTTTTTTTTTTGCCGTGTAAAAATAGAATCTACAGCTTTTGTTTCATCTCTTTTTTGTTTATCATCTTTTGTTTTGTTTTTAATCATTTTTTCCATCACTGAGGAACGATATAAAAGGAACCGTTATCGACGAGCTGAATTCAGCAACTAAACTA
Organism: Clistopyga incitator; assembly: GCA_947507545.1. NCBI lineage: Eukaryota > Metazoa > Arthropoda > Insecta > Hymenoptera > Ichneumonidae > Clistopyga > Clistopyga incitator. The sequence goes on along the minus strand of OX382173.1, from coordinate 603,163 downwards.
ATATCCACGAGCTTGGAAAACGAAAAAGAAAAATCGAGTAATCGGAGAATACATTATTTCGTTATCTTCTTTAACATCGGAAAAATGTTCTAGACAATACAATACAATCTTTGCCTTGCAGAAACGCCTTCTATTTGTCAGTTTTCTAAGGGAAGTGTGGCGGTCTGTAAATTCTCCTTTTTTTTCTCTTCATTTAAGATTATGAATATTGTTTAACTATTGCGAGAATCCGAATTATGGTTAAATCCGTTATCAATGGACAAGATTATTGTCTATTAACGTATCAGTATACTCTGAATTGTGTTCATCTATGTTTTTTTTTTCTTCTCTTTTTTGCTATCTCTCTTCTTATCTTCAGCAACTATGCTGAGTAAAAAACGTTGCAGATGTCACGTTAAGCATCTGAGAGGATTTTTCTCGTCGCGTTTCGAGCTTGTGTCTACGTAAAGCTTTTTTTTGTTTAATTTTAATTTTCCATATTTTTGTTTTCCACTTGATACTGGCCCAAAATAAACTCAGCTGGTTCCTCTGCGTTTTTTGTAAACTACTTTGCGAGGGACCTCAACATTATATCGACAATAAACTCGAAGAAATATCGAGCACATGTTTCGCATATATTATCGGCCTCTTTTTCCCATTTTAAGCCTCCAACGTAACGTCGAGCCGTGTGCGTTATCATCGTTATTAATCTCCCGTGCCTTTTACATATACTAACGTTTACTGGATAATTTCCCGCTGTCTGACCACATGTTTTTAACACACAGCGTCTCGCACGCAGTATCAGCAATATTAATACATTGGTCCAGCAAAAGAAGAAGAAGAAGGAAAAAAAAAACATCTTCGGGATATCTAACAATTTCATCTAAGCTCTACGACGGCAATAAGACCTCTAATCAATGTCGGATGTATCGAGGGCATTTTCTTCGATAACCGGAATATTCCACTCAGGCTATAAACGGAAATTAGAGGGCATCAGACTTGTTACTTAAATTAAATAGACGACAAATAGAAGCAAAAGAAATAGCTACGACATCGTGACAGCTTTTCGTACTACAAACAAATGCAGTTTATTTAGAAAACCTCCCTCTCGCGATCCCTTTGAGCAATTGCTTAATAAATGTTTCGAGAAAAATCATAACTATCCATTGGATTTAAATAACGAGCGAATTGTACGTCGCGATATTGTTAATTAAATTCTCCCACCGATTAAGGAGGTACATGACAAAGTAAATGTTTATTAAGGAAGCTAGCGAAAAGACGGCAACTGGGTACCTCAAAACCTTCATGACTGCAAAGACGCACTTTTTCCGCGTGTACACGGTACGTTTTGGTACATAGTATTCGTTTAATATTAATGGGTTTGGTTGTACACGCAATTTTTACGATTTTTGTGCCAATATTTTTATTTATATTGCAGAGCAGAGTGTGGTTAGTTTGTAAAAGTTTTTATAAAAATATTTCTCCACTCGTTTGATGAAATATTAATTAACACAGTTCAGTCGTCATTAATATCTAACAAAGTGTGACGAACGGCATTTTTTTATTTTTTTAGTGTCTATGTTTCCGAAAAAATTGCCATGATAAATGTGTGCACGTTGTGTGTGCTTTTTGATTTGTCCCAATATTGATTCACAATTTTTCCGAAATCTCAGTAAATTCTGTAAAATCAAAATGTACATTTTTTTTTGCAACAAAAAAGTGCGATATCGCAGTCATAAAGCAACGGATTAGCAAAGAAAAATGAACCGGCGTTTAGTTTGAATTGTCATCTCCCACATCGACTCAACTCTCCATGATAAATCCCGTAACTCGGTCGCAGTTGTCCTAAACATTGTCCAGGAATTTTCCGAGTTCTATTTTCAATATCAAAATCTTGAAATGTCGCGAAAAAAAAAAATGTTCATGATCTTACTCGCTAAATTGCATACGAATCACTGACGTAAAATGACCATCACATTGAATCCACCGAAATTGATTCAGTCATTTTAAATCCCTGCTGCAAATAAACTAATTCGATAATCGCTAAAACGCCAAGAAAAAAAGTTGGTCTTGTTCCGAATACTTCTTATAAAATAAGGAAAACCGCGGTATCCTCATTTCCAAAAACACCCTGACTTAGTTTCAATGCTGAATTCACAAAAAAAAAAAAAAAAAACCAAAGCTCCTCTTTCTCGATTATGAAAAACAAAACTCATGTACCATCTCTTAATACAAAACGACAGTGAATGCTTTTGTTTAGTCGCGTGAAACTTACCCCAATTTCGTATGTCACATCGTTTCCGTCCAAGGATTCGAGTGTACGGGCATAGAGATTACGAGGAAGCATTCGAAAATGTCCGGGCGCCTATAAATACTAACTCGCTTCGCACTAGCTGATGTGGATTTTCGTCTTCTAACATTCGTTTTTGTCTTTCGTACTGTAATCTCTCGTAAGTTACTCAGTGTTTCGTTAGTTTTGTTGCTGTTGGTGTGGTTGTTTTTTCGTCACATTTCGTTTGGCTAACACACGAGGCGATCCTAGTGTGTTAGTCGCCTGTTTCACATGGCCTCTTGGCTATTAACCGACTGTGAGCTGCGAGAAGTTTTTCGGCTGACCGGCTCCAAGTACGCCGCAGGCGCCCAACCTTCAACGCCGTTACCTATGAGTTTAACGAACCACCAGCCCGCACACCCAACCTTAAGTAGTTCCAGATTGTCGCCCTCTCGCATTGTGACTTCGGATTGACCAACCGCACAGTAATCAGCTAATGCAACGTATCTCCCACCCTGAATGTGTGTGATGTGATTTTTAATAGTAATATAACTGTGCTTTTCAACAGTGTTAAACATAACGAAAAAGGACTAGTTAACACACAGGACGTACGAAAAAGGGTCGTGTTACTCACCGGCGCGGGTCCTGGATTCTCTCCGAACGCGTCCTCGTCATCCGTGTTACTATTTTCAGAGCTCCACGCAACGTCGTCTTCCGTCGACTGCGAAACATCGGTTATGTGCGATATCACGCTGTTACCATCCACCGAAAGCGTACGCAGCGATCCCGAAACGCTGCTCTGAGCCTCCCACGAAATCGTCTGACGCAGGGGTCTGAGAATAGAACGATTAATTTTGGATATTCGACACCCGTGAAACTCTGTTTATCGCCGATGCACCAACGAATCAACAGCCGAGCGGTTGAGCTTGTTGATTCAATGCTCTGCGCCCGAATTTGCATTTTAGCTGCTTCCTGATTGTGAATTCGAGGGAAAAGTGATTTTTTTTCTTTAACATATGTCCTCAAAGACGTAAATTTTGCTTTGCGGAGGTTTTTTTTCCTTTGGTAAAACGTGTAAGTATAAACAGATACTGACCGCCTAAAAGTCGATTCATCGGTTCATTTGTTGAGGTAGAAAAAATACTAATAATAATCGTTTATAGCGTATACTTACTTGTGATTCGATTTGCCGAGTGCCGTATTTTGTTTGCCTTTGAGTTCGGCTAATTGTGACATCAGGACGCCTTTGATTTGTCGTACCCAAGTGAGTTTCACGTCGTTGCTGGGTGCCTGAATTGTGTGAACTTCGGCTCTGCCTTGGAGCCAAATTTCGAATCGCCTCGTGTCGCCCTTAACGGATTCCGTTAGACCAATTTGCGACATCTGCCCGAAGGAAATTAACAAAATTTTATCTCCACGTAAAAAATCGCTAAAATCGTCAAATCGTAGAACATTGAGAGAGAAAAAAAAAAGAAACTTTGACGCACTTTTAAATACCGCTTGAAGTGGTAGGTCGCTTTGTTGTGCGCTTGGGGCTTGCTGTGTTTGCAGAAGATCAACGCTTTCTCGTACAAGAATATGTGACGCTGCGAGGGCTTTAATCTCAGCAAACGCTCGCGCTTACTGCTGCTCCATACGCTGAAAGAGCCTTGCAAAAGAAGCTCACCCTGTGCGCCCAAATCCCCCTGTAAAAACGTTCGAATATACGTGCATTCCATTTTTTTTTACACCTTTAAAATAAATCGCAAGTAACGTTTTTGTGATCCTCAAATTGAGCGAAATTCAGCGAGTCTCTGCTGAAATTCGGATAAAGGAGAAAATAATAAATGAATACGTGTAAGAAAAATGAAGGAGTGTCAATAAAAAGGTTCGTAACGATAATAATGTATGGGAAATTGCAGTGAAATTCGACAAGTTTGGCAATCTGTTATTAATAGAGAATAAAATAACTCACCCCAAAACCGGTTATGGCAGTTTGATGCATGCTATCGTTGACGCATTTCAAAACAACGAGCATACAATCGAGCGCCTCTTGCAGTTCCGTACAGCAGGAAGGTTCATCGCTGTACTTAAGTAGGTCCTTGAGGAGTAGCTGATATTTGGTGATGCGTTGAACGGGTTTGAGTAAATAAGCGGCAAGTGGTAGCTTGTGTCCGAGTTTTTGCTGGCAAGCCGCGAGAAATTGCGGTTCGCTTTGTATCTGTTCGCGCAATCTCTCGGATCGCGTTATATTCTGGCAATAATAGCTGTACAGTCTGAAGAAGACCTCGCGCTGAGAAACGGGTATGAAAAAATATTGAGTTTTCAATTTTTTTTAAATTTTTCGTAAATATTTTTAACCATCTGTAATCTCATTTTAAGCCCTTACCCTTTGAACGAAACAAAGCGCCACGAGTTCGGTGTTCGATATACAATTCTCAAGATCGCGGAGAAATGTTTCACCGTGAAACAAATATATTTCCTCGAGATTACCGAAAAGCACGTCGGCTTTGCCGACCAGAGCCGCTGGCAGCAGATGCGACATCGATTCGTTCGTTATTTCCATCTTGTAACCCTTTATTATTGAACCCAGTTCCGCTACGTAAACTCGCTCAGTCTCCACGAGTTCCGCCAAAACGTGGCCGCGTTTTAAGCGCGTCGCTTCCACGTCTCGAGGCTCGCTTTCCGGTGACGATGTGTCGCCCTCGATTGGGCTCATTTCCATCTGCAAGAATGGGCAAAAAATATTTCACAAAATGTGTACTTTCGAATAATGTCGAATTGTCACGAACTTGAATTTCACTAAAACAGTTTGAAATACTTTTTGGTCTGTATAACTATGAGTAATTATTTTTAAATGCCAAAATTATGATATCTTTGTTTGAATTTACGTATTAATTTTCGGAAAATAAATTCTTAAAATATTGAGGAGACGTTGATAAAATTAATTTCGAGGTTAAAGATATGCAATTAAGCGAGGGGCGTCAAGTTTTTTTTCTCTGCTTCCTTGGAAACTATTCGCAACGATACCTTTGGCATTGTATTAGCTTTCTTCAGAATTCTTCCAGGTTTTACGGTCTGCGGTGGCGGTAGCATCGGTTTTCCGGGCTCCGGTGTAACAGTTTGAATCGGTCTCGCCGGTTTTAACAACTGCTGTTTCAGCGCGATGATCCTCTTGTCGCACATCAACGATACATCCTCGATTCTTTGCAGAACCTGCGTTAGAACACAGCATAAGGATTTCTGGATAATCTGGATACGAATTCCAACACGAGAACTTCCCAAAGTCTTCCACTATCAACTCTGTAAATCGTCTACCGCGTCTCTACGTTTTTTACGTTCACCTTTTGTTTCACGTCGTTTTATTTACAATAAGAGACAACAAATAGACGTACTATCTCTGTTTGATTCTTACTATAAATGAAAAATCTCTTGTAAAAAAAAAATTACACAAAAAGCAGCTATTGCAATGATACAGGAAGAATGTTATTCGTACATAAAATTGCAAAGTTACCTGCGTGACCAGCGCTTTTGTTTCCGGCATAATGGAATCCTGGAAAATACATCTCGGGTGATGAAATTCCTCCGCGGCTTCGATCAATTGCTGAAGCTCCAGAAGCGCCTGATCCGGAGGTGTCGAACTACTCTGCGCCGCTAGTAATTCGATACCTCGCGTACACCACGTGTTAGCCTGTGAAAAATTGCGCGAAAGAAGATTCACAAAATATTCATGATCACAAAGTACATAAGAAGTTTTGCATGAACTTGTTGCTGGAAAATGAAGTTTCAGTACCTTGTCGATTCGTTCCATGAGTTCGCGACATTTTGTGAGAGTGTGCAACCTCCTCTCCAATCTTTGACTGAGAATTGTGCAAACTCGTTGCAATTCGGCGCATTTTGGTTCGACGACTTCGGTCGGGCATTGGTGACGTCCGGATAACAATTGTTGGCCAGCGGAAATGACTTCCTCCGCCCGATCTATGTCTCCCTAAAAATGAATGATTATAATGACGGTTTGGCCAAATATTCAACGCATTTCCATCCAACACTCTATAAATTGCAAGTGAACAGTTTCTCACTTTTTTAAATCTTCTATGCATTTCTTTAATATTATAGACAGAGAAGTGAGATAATTGAGCAACCGAAGAGATATCATAACATTCGTCGCACAAATTATATAAGCTAAAACGCTAGAAATTCGTGCAGTGCATAGTAAAGTGCGGCTTAGCATTTAAACTGAGCATCGTTTGTAAAGTCCCATGCTTAATGCGAATTAATGCTTAATGCGAATTAAATCCCTATTTTGGACTACCATGATTATCTAGGAAATAGGGCCAACGTATATTTCTCTTTAGTCGAATGAATCATTAAATTATCAATAATTTCAATCAAAAGCAATAAAATCGCAAAATAATTTACGGAGACTAATTTCGCATGTCAAAATAGATAAATTTTCTATACAAATAGAGATTTAAATCGTTACAATTTTATGAGCAACTGCTGGTTATCTTCATTACTTTATTGCGCTTTTTAGTAAAAAAGAATAAAATATAGATATTTTTGTTTCGCGCAATTACTAAAAATATTCATATTATTATAACAATATTGCGACAAATTTTTACTGCTATCACATACGAAGTATAGTAATATTTTAATTAATTTGGTGGTGATATCGCTGCTTACCAAGACCCAAATCCACATGGTATGCAACAAATAGGACTATCGACAAAAAGTGGAAAGCGGTGCAAAGTAACATTTGTGCATGATGTGCATTGTGTATGTTACTGCTCGCATATATATATTTATATATTTTTTTTATATCAGCATCGAAACCAGTTTTTTATCAAAAAAATTATGCCTTTTTAAACCAATATATATCAGAATATTTTGTAAAAAAAAAAATTCTTGCTAAATTTCGTTTTCACCTGAAAAACCGGTTTCGATTCTGCACTTTTGTGCTGTTGTTCGTTTAGCGTTTTTTCTAATGTGCACTTCCTAATTATTGTACGTAATTTTGGTTTTTAATGTTGTGCTGAATACGCCGATAATCGCTTCTCAATATTGGGCCCTTAAATTCTGATTATACCGCTAAATTTCGTTATCTTTTCAAGTGTCACAAGTTAATTGAACGATTTCGTCCAGATTTCAGCCGAAATTCGACGCTGCAAAGCTGATATTCCTTTTCGTCCTCAATCCCAACTATTATCAAACTTATTCTTCCTATTTTATGGTATCGATATTTTTTAATACCAAATCACTTCGGAATTTACATCCACGAAGAAAATGGCATCGACGAAAAAGAAAACAGGATTGTGGTGTTGAATTTAGACAGAAAAACTGGCAAAAATGCCGTTTGTGCTTTACAAGCGAATGTGTGGAGTGTAATTGTGATTTAAAATTGAGGAACGATTGACTTTTACGTACTCTGCATATTCTTTGGAAGGTCGACGTATCTCGCAACAACTGATCGACTCGAACTTGCGTCTCGCCGACTTCGGTCATTTCCTCGACAGTTTTCAAGTGCTGATCCAAACTCGCTTGTAATTCGCGGAAATCTTGTTCGAACTGACGAAGAGCGAGGCAATGTCTCAATCGCGAGCTGTGATGCGACCAAAACAGGTCGAAGGTTCGCTCGGTTTCCTCGAGTTGCACTAGCAATCTGAGGAAATAAATAAAGAAGACAATGCAAATGAATTATCGTTATTGCCCAATGTGAAATTTCCGAGAATCTTCATTCACCTTTCAACAGCCGCAACATTTCCTAGCCGATCGGCAGTTCCTTTGCCGGTTAATTGGCGAACACTGTCGAGCAACGCTTCGCCGTGTCTCGCCGCACTCAGAATCTCTTCCTTCAATTCATTGTATTCGGCCTGCTGCTGGCTTAGCAGCGTTGTGGTTGCAATAGCACTATTGGGAAATTCTACCTCTGCGAGACGTCGAGTAAAAGAATCCAATGCTAGCGATACGTCTTGTGTCATGGAGGAGAATTTCTCTAAGCTCTGTGAAAAAGAATCGGAGAATTGGTATGCAAAATGTGTACTTTATTTATTTAAATCCACATTCAAACTGCACAAATACGAATCACACGATAAGTATTCTTTAAAAATTGATAAGGCGAAGGTAAGTTTGTGTAAATGAAGCATTTTGGCAATGCATTTTCGAATTGTCTCATTAAATTTTGGATTTTTACTCATCGTTTGAAAATTGATAATAAAAGATTGTAAATATTGAGTATCGGAAAACTTACAATTCGATTTTGTATCCAGGTAGGATGACAATACGGCAAATCCCCGCCGAGCTGTTCCGTAAGTTGATCCTTATCTATGAAATCGTAGAGTTCAGTGACGTTGGCCAATACTATTACGCGAAATTTGAAGTCTTCGCGGAATAGTTTGTTGGACACTTCGGAGATGGCTTTTTGCAAGAATCCAGCTGGTCGCAATACGTAAGCAACGTGCACTAATCCAGGAAAAAATGCCTGAAAAAATAATCGTCGCCACTTGAAATTTTTACTTTACTCGCAAATTTTGGATTTGTACAAAGTGTTCGCTGTAAACTCACGGATATCTTGAGAAGAACTGTTTTAACTGAGTTCCATTTATCAGTTCTTCGGTCTATTATTAAATGGAACCCCAAATCGGCTTCTTGCAAACTGTAAATATGTATATTTTTATTTTCATTTCAATGTTTGTATAAAAATTATTAAATTACTACGAAACTTTTTTTTGCAGCTGATACTTACGTTGGCACAGAGGTGAGATATAACATAAGACGCTGATAGTCCAAATCAGTCACATTGTGAAAATTTCCATTATCAGGAAACGTGATTATTGGACAGCCTTCCCGCGTTTTACCACCTTAAAAAAAAAGAAACAATTATTAGACGTGAAACTTCATTATTCGGTAAATATTGTTCAATTGTCTTTACATTGCGTTAAGGATTTTGTACACAGAAATTACAAACTAATTAAATATATTCAAACAGCCGGTCTTGATTTTTCAAAAAAGCAACTCAAAAGTAAAATGACGATTAAAAAATACGAATAATTAAAAAATGAAAGTGCAATGCATCGAAACGTGAACATTTACAGAGAAACGTGGTATTTCTCTTTCTCCTTCTTTACTGCAGGAGTCATACTATTTCTGTCCCTTTCGCACTCGCGGTGACATTTCGCCCCGCCTTAAGAAATAAACGCGCGGGCACTTTTAATGAAAACCGACATTTCGTTTTGGCGGACGAGAGTGAAAATATTTACGAGTTGTAAGGCACGAGAAAAGGCAGTAAACATTGCGGAAACGAGACAAGAGGCAAATTACACGTTAAGAAATTGGTGACCATTAGCATTCAGCTAGATAATTAACGAAAATTGCCATATTAACGTTAAAAAAAAGTGAAATTTACTCTAAGTATGTATTAAACCATAGCATATTCGACACATGGAAAGAATTGATTTTTTTCATCACCCCTTTTTAAATTCTAATAAATTTCCCATAAACATTAAAAATATATATCTCTATTTTTTTCATTTTTATTTTAAACTAAATCATAACGATAATAATAAATATTTAATTAAAAATATAACGCATAACTCGTTAAAAAAAAACTGATATAAAAGGAATGTCAGCGTCGATATCGAATATTTATGGAGGGATGAAAAAGGGCAAGTTTTAAGAGGGATCAAGTGAGGTAGGTTCGTGTAAAAACGCGAGACCCACATGCGCTCTGAGCCATGAGAGGGTCAATAGGATTCATCGAGAGTAGGACAGTCGATACAATGCCATCGTTCTTTTCCCCATAAAAAAAGGCAACAATTTATAAATCCACGCGTACTCCGATTTTTCGGTGCAGAGCAAACGCCAGAATTATCGACTGCCGAGTGATACAAATAAGTCCCGAAATAATCGGGCTATGTGGAGCGCTCGAATAATTTTCGGAATTTTTTCACTGGGGGAAAACCGGTTTTAACGGATTTTTTTTTATTTTTTTTTCTCTTTCTTTCTCAAATACTGAGCATCTGATGCCGTTGAAAGTATTATGACGGGCCTGTCGAATTCCTTCTTTCGAACCTCCTGAAATGTTACGTTCATCGATTACCGCGAAAATCAAAGGAGAAAAGGGGAAAAAAAATAGTCCGCATGCTAAAAGTTTAGAATGCGATAAACGACTTTCTCACCAGTGATTATTGCATACTGTGGTTGGAGAAGGTCCGCAACGTCTCGAACTGCTAGGTCTCCATTCTCTATCTCACCGGTCATACTCTCAACATCCTCTGCAATTAACATTAACAAAAAACACAGAAATTAGTATCTTGGATAAGCAGATATTTTTTGTTACACTTTTTAAAAAAATCCATTTTTCTCTTGTCACCCCAAGGTAATTTAAATTCATCGCAGTAAATACAACAACAAAAAGACTTCAACAAATGTGTAAAACTCCTGTTAATCTTACAAAAATGTGTCAACTTTTAGTCAAACTGAAAAAAAAAGTTTTTCCCTTATTTTTTCCACTTCATTTTTATTTGCTATAGGTACATTGAGAAGTACATTCATCTTCAGCAAATTAAAAACACAATTGTTAATGACATAATTATTTGAAAACCGTGTGTCAAATATAGAACAACATTCTCCTGTAATTTGAGCGACCACATTTTTATTAATAACAGTGCATTGTAAAGTTAATTAATCAACACTTGTTTCACGTAATCGCGTTGTAATTAATGTTCATTAACATTTAATTACGAGCCTCGCATTAATGCCACAATTACCACGAATAAAAAGAGTCCCTCGACGCACGAAACTAGAGTTTTCATTGCACCGAATAAATAATCCGAATAATTGCTCCAATTTCGGTTTCGGTTGATCGAGAGTAATGACCACCGGTTAATTTAAACGCCACTTTAAAATGACTATTTATGCGAGGTATTTGAACTCGGTGCCCGAGGCTGTGCAGCACGATATATGTTTACTGAACACACGGCTTGAACTCTCGAAGAGGACTGGATGTAAGGGTCTGGCCTGAGGTTGCACTCAAGTGACCTTGCTGATTCCTGCCATCTGCAATAGTTTTCTTCCTTACCCACAATATCGCTGATGTAACTGTAAATCGTGGAGGCTCTCAAACCTCGATAAACTCCAAGCGAAGGAAAGCCAATAGGATCTCGATGACCTCTTCACCGCCAGGAATTTACCTTCCTTTCTTCACGTGAATCAATTGAAATTTTCCACCTCCTGCAACCTCAAATACATTTAATTAAAAAAAACACCAAAGTACACGATGAAACGACTGAACTGCTTTGTTTACGGCTCTAATTTCAAGGCAGCAAGTTAAACGTTTATGGGGCCTTTAACTTTGCAATTGCTCTGCAGGTACAACTGCTCATTATCCTTTCATGACCAGCCACTAAAAATGCCATTATTTTCCAACTGGGTTTCAGTGTTACATTTTCCCTGCAAATTTTAATATTCACTGTTAATTTTCAGACATAGGAATTAAGAGGTAATTGTTTTTTAGCTGCATTTTGCGTATTCTCAATAATTATCACACTTAAGATTTTGTAGTACATTTAAAAACCCTCGTTTTGTGCAAGGAATGCATTTTTACTGGCAATTTTTTTGCACAGGTGAAATGGATTTTGATTGGTAGAGGATTTTTTAATGCAATTTGGGGATTTTGAGAAATTGTCGTTGTTAAGATTGATACTGAGCGTTAAGAACACTCGTTTTGTGCAACGAATGCATTTGCAGTGGCAATTTTCTGTGCATAGACGTTTGAGAGTCACTGGCTGCTAATTTAGCTCCCCGAGTTGCATGTCTGGTATCCGGCAAATATGAGAAATGCTTCAACTCCTCCGCACAGTCGACTGAGGCCCCTGACCTTTTCTCGCTAAGTGTAAAAAAAAAAAAAAAAGATATATGTTTAATTGTGTAGAGCTCGGATCACTAGTGTGAAACAATAGTGTTTAATGTTAAACAGTGGCACCGCGTTTTATTACGGGATTTAATTACCCGTTGGGACATATAAGGAACAAACGAGGAATTAAATTCTGAGACTGAGTGCAATAAACTTACGCTTCTCTTTATTTTAACGCGAAGCTTCGTATCACAAAAAATCTACAATATAATGAATACTCGAACGAAGTGTTTAATGAATTCATTGAGATCGAGGATATTAGTTTTGTTTCTACAAAAAAAAAATCGAAATTCCAGAAGTAATTCATCGACAAAATCGATTTTTTTCTACTTTGCTCTTTTTTTATTAATTATTATTTACTAAAATTCTTAAGAATCAAGATCTTGAATTAAATTAGTGGCACTCAAACTCTTTCGCATTATAATCTGTAGATAAAAATAATATTAATATATTTGCCTTAATTAGAGGTATACTTTTTTAAATTACAAAACTGAATGGGCAAAAAATTAGTACAATGCGTCTCGAAATTTATTCACGGGTCCCGAGAAGAAGTACGGCTATAGATCATCTTTATTTGGATCTTTACTCGTGGGAAACGTACTTTCACATCATGACGAAATTCTCCACATTCGGTGAGCAGTTTCCGCGATAATTGCAATTCGTTTCTTGTACGTTTTACGTTTTTTGTTTTAGTAGAAGGTAAATCATTTAACGGAAGTACGTTACTGCAAAAAACAACGTGTTTTCGAAGCTTTGCTGGGTACCAAATTTAAAGCCAATTTTGATTGATTTTTAATCATGTTTTAGGTAATATACGAAATTTTCCCGATCAAATCTGAAATAAACGCGTCAATTTTTTTCTCAGTCGCCTAAATGAGTTTTTCATTCGATCTTAAAGAAATAGTTTCGTTTGGACGTCTTTTTAAAATTGAATTCCCAACAATGCCGTTCAAAATCGGATATTTCCTCGAAAATATCCTCTGAAATCGAAAGCGATTTGCATCGATCGAGCAAAAAATCCCACAGCCTAAAATATTCGAAGTACGTACAGAGCGATAGAGATCACAGAAAAAAATGAAATAATTGATGATTCGATGTTGAATCGAATAGCGAGAGCCTAGATAGAACTGATATTCGCAACGGTTAACGGTACCGCAGTCCTGTTGACTAGAATCCCGCTCTCGGTCAACTGATAGCTCAGTCCCTCTTGAAGCTTTTCAACGGGCGTCAAGAAGTAAGTGTTATTGGTTTGTCCCTCGTCGCTGGTGATGACGAGAGGCAAAAGCTCGCCGTTTTCAGTGACGAACTGCGTGGGTTCGGGGAGCCTTTCGTTGTCGGGTTTGCCAACGTTTTGTTGCTGCGTTCTAACGACAAACTCCAATTTGGCGAATTTCACTTGGGGAAATTGTACCTTCATGAATCTACGAAAAGTCGAATATCCCATTATCTTGATATTCGGCGACAATTTATTGCAGTATTCCGTGTACATAACGTGGACCGTTTTTCTCGTTATTTCCGGCGGCAAATGCAACGGCGCATTTTTAACCGCTTTCGTTTTTAGTCGTAATTCCTGTTGCTGAACGAAATTCTTCAAAAATTCCGTCGCTATCTGATAAATGTCCAGGGAAAATGTGTTGTGAGGCACTTTCCCGTGATTCCCGTGGACTCGTGGCGTCACCCCGTGCGTCACTAGGTGCTTCCTGATCCTTTTTATTTGATAATGGGTGCAATTTTCGAGGTAGAGGAACGCGTCGAGACAAACTCTGCGGCCTTGGTAAACGTACTGAGCCCGTAATCGGCGACGCTCCGTGTGCCTCGCCGTTTGGTGAGGATCCGTCAGGCAAGCCATTGTCACACCCATCAAGTACATATCGTGCTCCGCTTTTGTCAACTCCGCTATATTTAGCCTGTGACGATATACCGTTTCGGGATTCAAACCCTTGAAGCACTGGTCGTCCTGACACTCGCAGCCGTGCTTGAATCGTTGCAACACTTGCACGGGACTGTCCTCCAACTTCGTCGGGTCGTAACGAGGCTCTCCGAACACTTTGCTCTTCTTCTGCTTTATCTTCTTCACCAAAGACTTTTTCGACATTAGCTTGGAATCCTGGTCACGTTTCTCGGCCGTTGACTGGAAATTTAAAGGGACAAATGATTAATAAGCAAATTTGGATGCGTGTTGAACAGTTTAAAAAATTGTATCGAAGATATATTTTTGTTTAGAAGATGAAAACCTGGAATTTTTTTTTTCCGCTGCATCGATATTCAGTACAAGTTGAATATATAAAAAACATATTTTAAAATTCCATGAATCGAGTCGGGAATCAATCGAATCGAGCGGGAATCGATAAAAATTCTGATGAATTTGTATCTTTGGCCTTTGAGAAAAATTTTATTCTGCGAATATTAACACACGTGCGCAGAATTCATGGAACAATTATGTTTTAGAACTACGCAAATACCGCAGACTATCAAAAAATCCCAATAAAATATGTTACCTCACATTCCTGATTGGCGAGTTCGCCGTCGTCGACTTCCAGGTCGTCGATTTCGCCGTCGCTGATGTTTTTCAATTCTTGTTCGGCAAAATCTTCCATCGTCGCAATGTTCATCGCAACTTTACTTTTGTTATTCTTCTCGGAACAATTCAATTCATGTTCAAACAATGTTTCCTGTAATTAAAAAATATAAAATAATCATCTTAAATAAAAAAAAAACACAATAACAACAATATAATTATTCACAAAAAAAAAAAAAGGAAAAAATCCATTTGTAAACAAAACAAGCCGCGATGTCGAAGCGGCGCACAGACAAAAGGTCGAAATTCGCTGGCACGGTTCACGTCCAACAACTCTCGCCTCTACAGCAGAAGCGATTGATCGTGTTTCACTTACCGTATTTCCTCGAGGGCCTCAATTTTTCACAATTTCTCCATCGCACCCCGCAAATGGAACACCGAGCCGATGTAATATTGTATTTTTTCGCCCAGCAAGTTGCATTTTTATCAACAAATTCGTTGCTAAATCACGAGCGAAACGAACGACGTTATGGCGCACGAGATCCGTGCAACTTGCGACGCGGTGGGGGATATTCCGCCAGGGCCGTAACGCGATTCGTCGTCGCCCCAAATTTTTTCTCTACCGAAAATAATTATTTTTTTATCTAATATAAATAAACACCGGCTTTCAATAATTAAAACAAACTCTACCTCCAAAATCTCAATGTTAATTCATCATTTATTTTCTCAATTTTCAAAATAACTTCCGGAAAAAAAAATCTTTTACCAAATAATTGTTTTTTTGTTTTTTTTTTTCGGTGTAATTTAATTTAGAATTAAATAAATAAATTAATAACAAACTTTTGTAGCAAATTACTGTTCTCGTATATTCGAATCCAATCAATTGGCAATTGGCTGTCATTTTTGAAAAATGAGGAATACATTCTTTTGCAAAGGATTCCTTTATTTTAATCGGCAATTTCGCAATAAAATGGAGGATTAATGAAAGGGAGAGGTGAAATAATAGCTCGGGGATTCGACCTCCAGGAACTTTGCATTGTATTGGAAGCTCAGAGGTTGAAGGAAGTAACATTGTGGCACTTGGTTGAGTGGAACAATGGAACGGCGAAAGAAGGAAGGCGGACAAGAGGGAATTATCGACTTTGAAACCCTTTTTGCCTGGCAGTCGAGTGCACGAGCGTACGCGAACGTAAGTGGAGTGTGTACACAGCCCGTACTTCAGTTTTATTGATTTATAGGAAAGTGTGTACGGCCCTGAAGCTCCGGGGGGGGGGCGCTAGCGCAAGAGCGAGATGATCCGGTACCACATGTACCCACTGCACAAAAGTAAACACGCGCTGCGCCAATTGAATTACTTAAAACCTCCTTTTTCACTTTTCCCTTTTGTTGCATTCGCACTATAAAACGTGCTCGTGTCTGCCGGTCCCATTACCGCGAATTAAGTATGTACGAGCTTTCACGAATTCGAGCAATTACCCGGCCTACCCTGCATTAATATACAGCGAATTCTCCCTCACTTAGGCCTCTTTTTTCAATTACAGCTTCTTCCTTTTCTCTTTTCACTCATTCGTACACTTTGTATTTGGATGATAATTTTATGTGACCTAAAATGGGATGTACAGAAGCCGGGGAAAAATTAGCTGGGGAGACTGAATGTGTTTGAGGGGCGAATTTTTATTTAGCTCAAGTGGCGGAATTCCAAACCAGCTTCTATCGCTTCAATAAAAAAAAATGTATATAGATTCTTTTCATTTTGTACAAGTTGAAAATGTATGCGTAGGATGTCTTAGATTATTCTTTACAAAATAAAAAAAAGTCAATTGAAGGTTTAACAACGATGATAAATTACAGCTGCTATTCCCCTTTTCCACAATTATTTCCCGCAACCTTCGGTAAAATTGCTCGATTAAAAAGCAAAAAAACGTATTTCGCATAACAAAACCCATTTTCAAGCTCGTTGTCAATTGCTGCACCAACAGCATGCCTCCCACCCACCCACGCACACGTACACACGCCTACAAATCCGTAATACAGGAGTCAAACATAATTCACCGGGCTGTCATCCTGAGCCTCGTGTGACGGGCCCGAGTACGCGTTTGATTTTCGAACAAGAGGTGCACATCAATCGAGAGCGTTACGCGATAGCCAATGAAAAGCGTCAGGTGCAGATATCGCGAATCAATATGAACGTCCTTATCGCCGGACGTAAAACCGCCAGAGAGAGAGAGAGAGAGAGAGAGAATGCCACAAGAAGGAAATATCATAAACCGCACGCGGAGCGATGAAAAGTCGCCGACAAATCGCAGCTCCGCGGTTATTCTCTTATCGCGCTGATAACGAAATACCGGCTTTGCGATTGGTCAAGGCTCGAATGAGACTAGCGCTTCAAAAAAAAAAAAAAAAAAAAAAACAAACAAACACGACGTACTCAAACCTGTGCATCTGGTTGAACAATGTTGATGACAGGGACAATTGCAGCTGTGCTCTGACTTCCGCCTTAAGATCATGGCTGCGTTTTATCCTCGCGTCACACTTTTAATTGTCACACGTGTACGCCACTCTCCTTATCCACTGTTATTAAAAAAAACGTCACTCGCGCTTCTTTATTCACTGCCCGTTGAAAAATTCGCTCGAAATCGATTTTTCCGACACGGCCAAGCTTCGCGATACTTTCGCGGATATATTTTATGGACGCGGGCTCATTTCGGCGCGAACGAACGAGCTTCGGGCTTGGACGGAGCTTGGCAAGTGTCCATTTGATCGATAAAAACGGTGCAAGTCGCCGGCTCGACGAGCCGCTTCCGCTCCTGCATTTCCCGTCACCTGCGAATTTTTACGCTCACTTCGATGCTTGTATGACAATGCGGCTCGTTGTACTACGGCCTCTGGCGTAATGCCGGGGAGATACAGCCGCATAGTGAGCTATAGTCGTGTGGAAGCTTTGCAGGGGCAAGAGAGAGAGAGAAGAGCGACGGCCAATCGCGGAAGAGGCAAGAGTCTCTACAGTGGGGCGTCAGCACGTGACTCTCCGGCGAGAGAGAGAGAGAGAGAAAGCGTGTTTTCGATGTAACTGGTCGACAAAAATTAACGCTCAGTTATAAACCGGCGACAATTTCTTCGCTCAATGTTAAACTCCTATAGGACTGTCTCTCTCGCACCTCATCTCGCTTTCTGGTTTATCGATTCTCCTAAGCAAACGGCTTCGAATATCAAAAAATCCCGAAGTTTAGAACGATTCTGCAGTACTTCCGGACATTCTGTCGAAATTTTGGCCATTTCTGCTCTTACCTCTTGTCAATAAACGAGATAACGTCGTTAAATCAGTTTCGGTTTGTTATAATCAATATTGGGACCACGGAAGCCCTTAAAGTTCTTATCTGTTTATACAATAAATAAAATATTCTACTAATACTTCCGCACATTCTGTCGAAATTTGGGCTATTTCTGCCGAGAATTTTGGATTATACCGAATATAGAATGAAGAATTAAGGGATAATTGTTATTATTATCGGAATGTCATTCAGCGGACAGACGGGAGAAATGACCCCCGATCGATTTTCCTCCTCAGGATATTTCCTGCTGACGCTTTGTCGTGTTAAAGTTTAAGCGTATTATTCCGGGCAAGGTTGTCATTGATTTTTAAAGCGGTTTCTATCACTTCCGGGGGCTCGAGGGCATTTAATTGGTCAATCGATAGTCGGGAATTATTGAAAGGATTGATTCAAATGATTTCCGTCGGAATTTTAAAGACGGATTTCTTAGCCTTCTTATAGCCTCTTGTCAATAAACGAGATAAATTATTATTATTATATATTATATTATTATGTATTAGATTATTAAATTAGTTTCGGTTTGTTATAATCAATATTGAGACCACGGAAACCTTTAAAGTTCTTCTGTATTATACAAGAAATAAAATATTCTACAAAATAAAAGGTACAAAAAATATATGAATATATTGAGAATTTTTTTTTTTTTTTTAATGGAAGAGATAATTACTTAGACTTTCTATGTGTCAATGACATTTTTTTTTTCATTCTCAACAAAAACAGTTATCGATAAAAACAGCGCATATCTCGGCATATATTTATGACTTTGATACAATAGAAACGTGAAAGAAACAAAAGAGGTCATGCACAATGCAACGAGATGCAGCGTATTCAATGCGCCTCCGGGATGAGGTGCGCAAGAACTCTCGAGAGTGGCTTCTAAACGTCAACGTCTTGAGCCTTCTCTACATCTATATACATTTGTATAACACTAAACGCGACTCATGTCCGAATAACCCGTGGACTAGTGCTTCACTGAGCAGGCGCTTCTACGCGCCATCTTGCATGGATTTTGCGCTTAAACCCTTTAAGTCCAGTCCCTATTTTGCGCTTCAAAAAACATTCTTTACCATTAACCATTTCTTCATACGATTTTACGTAAAATAAAAAAAAAACTTTCTTCAATTTCCCTCAATATTTATTTTCGTTGCATTTCCACTTCAATATTAATGCCCCTGACTCATTTTTCTAATATTTAACAATTTAACGTTAATCTTAGTGATTAAAAATAAAAGTAAACAAAAATAATGTCCTATCTTGACGCGCTAGACATTAAACGATAAAAAAGCATGTAATTATGGAGAAAAAAAATTTTTCAGCAGACATAATTCTTTTTTTTTTTTGCCAATTGAATTTTATCGATGAACTTTGAATGGAAAATATTGTTTTCGGGGTATTGAAAAATGAAAATGTTGGTGAAAACGCTTTTTTTTTTTTCAAGGAAATTGAGTTATCGATTGAATCATTCTGACAAATGGATAACATCTTTACTGGGTACACGGAGTGACGATTATACGACGTATCGTGAAAAGGCTTCTCGTGTAAACGGCCGCTGAACTTGGTCAAGCTATCGACTGCACCGCAGACTCACCCTGGGTGTTGACCCGTCGACACCCAACACCAAAAACAATGCGAGTTGCTTTAGTCCCACGAGTTCGGAGCTTTGGCGACGTGTTTTGTGGTATTTTTAATCCGGAAGCTATTACAAATGTTTATTACCGCGTAATTGCTCGATTTTTGTCACAGGGAAACCCTTGAAAATTAATGTATCCTGGATATTGTCCTGGCAAAGGGTGAAACGAAGCACGTAAAAGTGCGAAAACGATATCGTCTACGTTCCTCACGGTGGAATGAGCCGAGGAAGACATAAAATGGGTGAAGTCTCGCAAGAAATACTAAAAAACAACTCCACGACCTTTTCCACGTGCCCTTTTCATTCTAATTGCCCTAAGACGACTTCAATTAATTTCTACCCTGGAAAAAAAATTAAACTGGCGTTATGACTTTTTTTATTTTGCTGTAAATTTTTTATAATCTTTATTGAGATTTACGGAAGGTATATAAAAATTGTCGGAAAGGGTGAAAAGTATTCAGAGGAGAAAAAAAATGTTCAAAAATGTATAGTGACTTTTTGTCACTCGATTTCGGTACTTTTCAATATATGCAGAGTAAAAGTATGGGCAGAATCAATTTTTTTGAATAGAATTTGAAGAAAATAGTTGCTGAAGAGATTTTTAATGTACAAATTGTTGAATTCTTCAGTCGTGAAGAATATTCTTCAACCTCGAGAGCATTTTCCGCCTGCAAAATCAACAGCTGGTCAGTTGTGATTAATTTTAATGAACAATGAGTAGCCGGATGTAAATGTTTCCGGTATCTGTCGTTTGAGGAATAGCAGAAATATCGAGAAATAAATTTTTATGTACAAATTGTTGAATTCTTCAGTCGCGAAGAATATTCTTCAACCTCGAGAGCATTTTCCGCCTGCAAAATCAACAGCTGGTCAGTTGTGAATAATTTTAATGAACAATGAGTAGCCGGATGTAAATGTTTCCGGTATCTGTCGTTGGAGGAATAGGAGAAATATCGAGAAATAAATATATCGTCGCTTGACACTAAATGCAAACGGCGCAGCCCGGCGATTAAAGAGGATGAGATAACACAGGATGTCATACCTGCCGGATCTTTTCTACTATTACGTGCTACGAGATAACAAAGGGTTGTCACGCTTGTAGCCTTTCTGACGTCATCTCCTGTGATATCAACGAATGTGCATAGCTGCATACATATTAACGTAGAATAAACGCACCTGTTCCAGCTTTACACACCCTTCGGTTATAAACTACCCCTCGGATTTTGTAGTATTTTCTGCTTTTAGATATTTCCGCATATCTTCAAAAAAATCGCATCGTGTAACAATTTTCAGGCCTTTTTGTAGAAATTAGCGCTTAAACGATAATACATTCGTTATTAAAAAAATATCATAACCACGAATAATATAAGAAACAATAAAATTAATTAACACACAAATTCGCGAATATATATATTAATTTTCAATAAATCCAAAATAATTAAATCCCCACAATTTCTCCCACTTTCCAAAGGCGTGAAAGCATCGGGACCTTCCAAAAGTCCGACTTTTCCCACACTATTCACACCCTGATGTTATCCCCACTTAAATTACACCCCCGGACATATTCAAAATATCATAACTACGAATAATATAAGAAACACTAAAACAAATTAACAAATTCGCAAATATATATATTAATTTTCAAAAAATCAAAAACAATCGAATCCCCACTTTCCAAAGGCGTGAAAGCATCAGGACCTTCCAAAGGTCCCACTTTTACCACACTTATCACACCCTGATGTTATCCCCACTAAAATTATACCCCAGGACAAATGGTTCCCTGTAACTTTTTCCAAAGTACATAATTACACATAATCACTCTACACACATAATATAGAATCATACACTCATTTCGAGTCAAAACGACTTCTCTTCAGGCTCTCCCGAATATTCCCACTACACATTCATACCAACCAATCACACCGATCACAATAATAATAAACACAAACATAAACACAAAACGAAGACGAGGCTCTGGGAGAAGACTTACCGGCTTCCAAGACCTCGAGGTCGAGGTTGCCACTTCGACTGCGACTTATGCTGCTGCTCGCGTTGTAGCTCGACCTGTGGGTGTCCTCCATGGCGCGCGAGGCACTTCTCTTGAACTGTTCCAAAAAGCTGTCGATTTGATTCTCGATACTCGTGGGTGAGCTGGCCATTGTTTATATATCTTCCCTCTCTCTCTCTCTCTCTTATTTCCGACTGTCACCGTACAGCATTTTTCGCACTGACAACACAAACATGAAGAAGAACAACAACAGACACGCACGCCCGCGTGCAAGACCCTGAAGAACCGCTGTGTTTTTTTTATTTTTTACTTCTTGTTGTTATAAATATTCGATAGGCGAATTGCGAAACGCTGATAACGTCGTCGGCCACCACGACGGGCCACTGCATAACCAACCACTACATTTTACGATACATTCGCCTCGGACACGCGGATGTAACGGATCCCGGCAGGATTGTAATCGCGATCGTCTTCCCGATGGCCATCGAACCTCGTCCCGCTACGGTGCATGTTTATCGTGACGGAACGTCCGGAACTGCGTCGACGACGACGACGATCAAGCGTCGCGACGTCCTTGCGGCAGGTGTCGCGCTGTAGCGCGATAACAGCCACCAGTGCGCATGCTACGGGCTCTCTCTTCGGGGGCTCGACTTTGTGTATGTATGTACGTGTACCGGGCGTTCCGTATCACCTCCGCGACTCGAAATACCATTTTTATCCCAATTATTCTGACTTTTTTTTCGTGATCTTGCAAATTTTTGGTAGAAATAATGCTTTGATGATGCGGTTTTTGTTTTATTAAATTTGTAGCAAATATTTCCCTGGAAATTTTGCAGGTCTGCATGTGTAAATTGTTGGCGGATTTATGTGGGGGAATAATTTTAGATGTTTTATGACGAAATTGGAAAAGATATATTTGGCATTATTTTTAGTGAATTTAGAAAATTCCTTCTTGAAGGGCGTAAAAAAATTGTCATTAAAAATGTAAGTTTGAGTGAATAATGTTTAAAAATGTTTAAAAAATACTCCGACAATTTGGCAAAGAATCTCTAAATATATCTAATCACATTTATTGAAATTATGTAACCTGATTTTATATATATCATTTTGAGTCTCTGGTGCGTGATACGGAATGCCCCGTATATGTACTGGTATCTCGACGCACCGCGCCATGACCAATTGGCGCAGAAGCGCAGCCAACTGCTCTCTGGGCCGAGGAAGCTCAATTGATTCGATTTACGGCGGTTACCGCACGTTTCGAGAGCCTCCCGATATAATAAAATCTCTATGAATCATAACATCTCGCTCTGAGCGATAACCCCAAGCTTTTGGGCTTACGAAACTAGCGAAAATCAATAAGCTCAGTGTGTGCCAGTTGCATAAAAAGGGCGGGCTTATATTGACCCCCCGACGCCCTTTTGATAAAATTTATTTATAAAAAAAAAAAAAACATAAAAATTGAATAAGAATAGTAATCGAGAGGATGCTTACGCTTGTGAACTTAAGCGAGAAGATAAGTTCGCACATTTCGATGACCTGGTTTTAGAGTCCATCTAACTTTACACCGAGTTTACAAAAAGGCTGCACAACTTTAAAACGATCGATAGGGCTTTAAAGTACACGTTCACCTTAAAATAGATACCAGAGTCCCTTCCTCTTTCGGGAATTCTCAAAGCTCCGGTTTTTTTTTTTTTTTCAATATAGTAATGACTTAAAAAATTTTGAGAGAAAATTACGATATTGTATGAGCCTGCATTACGTAGAGACAATTATAACTAAGGACTCTTAAGGTACTGGTCCCCCTGAACTTCGGACTCGAGGAGAATCCCCAAAAATGAACCCGCCCTCCGGATTCAAATTTTCGACCGCTTCCCTACCCAAAACCTCTTCTCAAGCTCATGGTAAAGGAGTTTCCTGCTCGCATTCACGCGCGCTATTTACCAATAATTCCCACGCATCGATAAACCCAATCCACACGTTCACCCGCAACAAAAAAAGGATTGCAACATAAAATTACCAATCGATAATCGATACCAAGCTATCAAATTGCCCAGGTCTATAAATATAATCAAAGCCCAGGCGTTACGCGATGTGGTCCAATATAAAATTCGCGACAAGTCGAATGCTGCGAATCGGGTACTGCGAAGTTGGCGCCGCCGACGTCGACGGACGCGACACGGGAGGACATCATCGGTAATGCAGGACTTCGCGTCACACACACATACACACTACACACGCATACACACACCACACACGCATACACATTACCACACACGCATATACACACCACACACGCATACACACACCACACACGCACACACACGCGCGCACCCACACACACACCACACACGACACGCACACGCATACACACACCACACACGCATACACACACGCGCGCGCGCGCGACACACACACACGCCCGTGCGCGCGCACACATATATCTATAATATATATACGCAGAGATGCGGCGATGGTGGGGAGCCGCTCGACGGCCGCTGCTCCGGCAGCCGGCGAGTCACTCGTGTCGCGGTACTGACAGAGTTAACACGTCTGTCAGTCACTCCAGAGCATTCAAACGTACTGCCCGCTAATAACTGTGATTGTGTGTTCGATTGATAAATTAAAGAAAGAAGAAATAAGCCGTCCGAGATAACAGGAGCGTCAGTCATGGCTGGTAAGTCCATTTAACCCTTTTTTTTTTTATTATTCCCCTCTTCACTCTCGTTAAATCGATATAAGCGAACACGGCGCGAAATTTCGTCTAAGCTTTTACATCGGTGAAGAGATAACATTGGCAAGCATCGCGTGCGTGCGCTTCGTTCTCGACGTGTACGCCGGTCAACCGGTCTTCACTCAATGACCTTGAAACGTAAACGATTTATGGCCCGAGACGTAATCACACATTTGGCCGTTTTGAAGTATGCCATCGTGTCTGGGGCTTTTTGTGTACCGGGGAAGTGAGGAAATGTGATTTCAGGTACGTTTGACGCTCAATGAAGCACGAAGATCCCTTAAGGTTATTAGGATCGGTCGATTATCGGTGCAGCAGAAGGAGCAACTCTCCCGGAGGTCGCGTTACTGTTCTAACGTCTTCCTGTGTAGTTACTGCCCGAATTTTTCGCCCCTCCTCGGTTCCCGCTCAGCGTGGCCTTCGCTTTGGGCGCGTGCGCTCTTCGTGGCTATCGCGATGCGAGGATACCCCGTATATGTATCACGTTTTCACGAATTAACATATACTCGATGAGAAATCGGGCGATCCGCGAACGGTGCACTCGCACCGCACGCCTAAAGGGCCCGAGAGCCGCTCGAGCGCACTTTCCAAACGAATCGTGTCTCCTTTTCGCACTTCTTCGTACTCTTTCAACTCGTTTGCCGGCTACTTTTGGATTCGAATGTATTTTTTTATTTTCGTAACTAAAATTACGTCCGCGCTGACTATTCTACACACTTAAGGCTGCCGATGAAAGGGCTGCACACCCGTCGGCTCTTGAAAAAGGCTGTAGCTCTGTTTTTTACAGACGCACTTACATTCTTCAAGATATTTTTACACTATCTAGTTACAGGGCTCCCCGAAATTCCCAGAATGTACGTGCAATAAGATCAAGTCCTCTTCGAGGTGGCAAGTCACTATCTCCAGAGGCTTATTTTTGGCTATTTCAGTAGCAGACGAAGTTTTTTTCTCGGCTACGCTTTTTTTTTTTCTTACCCTCTTTATTTAAATACTCTTAAATAATTTGAGTTTCCTATAAATACAATTTAACGTTGTATGTCAAATAAGTCGAATAATTTTTTTTCCTAGACGCAAAAATATTAATATTCATATTTATTATTTTACTTAACCGAGTAATGATTTTTTTTTAGAGATTATTGAAAGTTTGTTACTTTATTGCTGAAAAATTAGTGGAAAGGGTTACAAATTAATTTTCCTTAATTTATCAATTTAATGATAATAACAGCGCGAACATTTGTGATTAAATTTCAGGACACTCGAGAAATACTTTTGCGAGCGATTTCGGATGTTTAACGTTAATTTTAGACACCTTCGGTGCAACCATTTGAAGCTAGCGCCGCTTGTGTATCCTAGTCGCGACAGATATATCCATCCAACAGCTCTCAGCCCCAACGCTTTACGCGAATTAACACATTGGACTCTCTGTGTCTGGATATCAACTATTTTTAAATATATATTTCACCCGCTCGAATTTCCGGAAGCGCAATTTGCCAAAAGTATTCATTTCGTCCAACAATTTGTGCGCACGTCGCCTCATCAATTTACCACTGTATTCCAAAATTATAAACACACATTTTTTAAATCATATTTTATCATTATTATTATTATTATTTCATAATAACGAAAGTCAATTCTTAAAAAAAAAAAAAATGTCCCTTTAAATCAAGGAATTAAATTTTTTATTAAATTGTATGAAAAATAGAGAATTATATTTTTTGACTTATTATTTCTGCGATTTTATTCCAATTGTTAAAAAGCAACTTCAGCAGGATTTTTGTTTTTGGCTGCGCGTAATTGTTGAGTATACGAAAAATATCTATTAAATTAAATGATAGACGTTTGCAAATTTAATTTTAATAAGGTGTACGTTTTTCTAAATTTCACAGTTTATTTAAATGTTTCTTTTTTTTTTTTCAATGATAACAATTTCGCATGTGGCAAAAAAAATGCAATTACCTTCTACCGATGCTAAAATCGGTCGACGTATGTACCAGTTCATCTTATTCGAGATAAGCCATCTCGCAGCATCCGCGGCCTTAAGTTGATAATGACTCGGATTTGGGGGCACGTGTTGATAACGACTCTGTGCCAAATCCCGCTGATGTAATTTTACGGACCGGATTATTCAATGAAATAATAACGGTGTCCTGATATAAAAATCGACTGCTAATAGGGCTTTAAATTCCTAAGTGCATTTTTTCTGAGAATTTTTTTTTAAATCTTAATATTTATTTTCCTTAATTTAATTTTGGACCAGATGTACTTTTTCTTATCGGAAATGACTTTTGATTGTCAATGTGTGCGTGTGTCAAAAAAGTATTTTTAAGCGTGATAAGACAATCGAATTTGACAAATCTGAGGTGTGGTTATTTCGTGACGTCAAACCACCTTAATCCTCTTCCGTTTCGTGGGATGAATGCCAAATCGTTGTTTGTTTTATCCAAGATTAAAATACCAGTATTCCGCACTTGAAGCGTCGTAAAAAAAATCGATTTTACAAATCCAGGATGCAAACATCCGTCGGTCGATTCGTGAAGTCGAATGGCATTAATTCTTCCACATTTCGGATGAATGCCAATTTTTTTGTTTTGTTAAAAAACTATTTTCCAACAAAATGTATAAAATTAATTTTTTTTTTTTTCGAGGAATATGTATGTATATTTTTTAAAATTATCATTTGAAATTTCAACAATTTATTAACATTTAATTCACTCATCTAAAATTTTGTAGTAAACATTTTTTTTATTGTTTAAGCTAAGAAAATATTAAACCTTGAAAATTGCTTGATTATTGTAAATTATTGTAATTGTTATTTGCAACAATTATTTGAAAGCGTTGCAATTGCATGCAGCGCAAGCAGTGCTTGACCTAAGGCAAGGTGCGTGGACGGAGTTCGCACAAAATGCGTTCGCGTCGGCTGTGGTCTCTATCATCTATCTCGCTATTATGAGACGAACCGGTGTGTATAAATATAAACCCGGGTATGCGTTGGTACAACGAGGGACTTACGGTACGTGGCACTCTCGCCTCTCGGGTTTCGGTGTCTCCGTATCATAATATACGTTCCTTCTGTCCTCCGGGTCTCTCAATGCGAATAGAGGGGTTAGAGTCTCGTCGTTGCCTAGCACAGAAAGCAGCACTCCCTTAAGAGCTAAGCTCTATGCACTTAAATAACAAAATTGAATTACTAAAAATTCATTTACCGTTATTCTATTTTTTCTCACAGCTGTCACCAATTTTTTGTTATTACCATTCAGCAACAAAAAAAAAAAGCGGAAGACCGAAAAATATTGTTAAAAAAATGACACACAATTTCCATATTAATATACATTATTTATTTCTCACGTTTAACATGAACTCCCGATGCTAAAATCGATTCAGACAAAATTTAGTTTATTTAAAAATCTAAACATAGAAAAAAAATTCTATATTTATGAAATATACTTCATAAAAAAAATCTTTACAAAAATGTGTTGGAAAGAAATTTGTTTTAAATTTAAATAAACTGAAATTGTAAAAATTCTAGGTACGATTCGGCGAAGAATATCAGCGAAGTTGAGGAAAGTTGAGGAAAATGTGACCTCGACTGATGAAAATTCTGCTGTGTGTGTGCGAGCTGAAAGGATGTTCTCGTGTGTCTCGTTGACATCGTGAAGATGATGGTCGTCGGCGTCTACCTCGTCCTCGACATCACCGTAGACTCATTTTGAGAACACCGGCAGCAGGAAATCCGATCTTCAAGGTGCAACGAGCCTTCGCACTGCAGCTTCACCACCAACAGAAGCACTCGAGCTCACCGCATCGCAACTTTTCTCTCTCTCTTGCACTGTGACTCGGTTCTCTCGAGCAGACGACTCATTGTTCTCGCTATTTGTCCACTGTTAAATGGTACATGTGTGGACGAGGCTTCTTGATACGTACTCCAGTTTAGCATTATAACTGAGAGCGCCTCGCCTCTTCCTGCCAGACACAACAGTGACACAATTCATTCTATCTGCCGATTAATAACGATTGATTCAAGCCACGGCTGGCAAATCGTATCGCCATATCAATCACATTACTTTCAATCTCTTCCTGTGGAATAAACAGCAATTTCACAAAAGCTTTCGTTACATTTCACTGTCCAATCAATTTCTCACTGAATACTTTGCTGTTTATTCCGAATAATTATATCATTTTGGTAGCTACTTTCAAAAAAAAGAGAAAATTGGTTTACCAGAAAAACGAAGAAAGTTTCAATGAAAATATCGAGTAAATTCCTTTTTCCTGTTGAAGAAAGTAAAAGACAAAAAATCGACATTTTTTTTGAAAGA
The DNA here is from genome assembly GCA_947507545.1 of Clistopyga incitator. Lineage (NCBI taxonomy): Eukaryota > Metazoa > Arthropoda > Insecta > Hymenoptera > Ichneumonidae > Clistopyga > Clistopyga incitator. Next base: position 574,491 of record OX382173.1, on the reverse strand, counting down.
TTGTGATTGACAACCGCTTTGATATTAGGAATTGTATTTCCGCAATAAGGAAAATGCTTTTTGAAGCCGAATGATCGTATCGAAAGCTTTTGATATTCTACTCGATGTTCACGTGTCATTCATGCATCAATATCAGATCAATAATCGACGATTACAATCGGCGTTGCGATTATTACGTCAGTCAGAGTGTGCACATCGATTCTTCGACGTCTGAGGCTCTCAGTCGCAGTACATTTCTTCGGACACGTGTAAATAGCGTATGAAACGACGCGTAGGAAGAGGACGAAGCCTCTTGTGCCTTGGCACGGCTTTCCTCTTGTTAAACGCCTCGACTTTCTTGCGATTGCAAACACGTGGCTCGGATAATACGTCGCACACGATTTTATTACCATGCGGACAGTGTAGTTATTGTTTTATAACATTTCGAAATATGGCACATGAAAATTTTTATGTTACTCAAAAATGCGATATTTATTTAGTGCGGGGCTCACATATAATATATATATATAATACCTTAGTTTTCATTGGCAAACACTGACCTTTCCAACGCGTCGCGCTATTCTCATATCAATGCAGGGAATAGGAACGTGCTCTACGAGTGAAAACAAGAGTGGGCCCCGAATAAACGCCTTATCAGCGATATGTTGATAACCTTTTCCAAAGGCTCAGTGTGTCTTCCACGGGAGCATCGCGTGATACGTGAAATTCTATCCGAATGATCGTGCGAAATTCCCGACGCATTCGTGCCTTTTTTTATAATAATCGACACGAAGTCAAAATCAAACAGTTTTTTTTTCCCAATTTAATTAACCGATCTAAAAATTCAAGTAATTTTTTTTAGACAAAATGCCTATCGCTCAATTTACAAAAATATTAGAAAAGTGGGCTTTTCTGAATGGTGTATGACAAATATTTCATGAAATTCTGAACATAGTGACAAGAGGAATGATTTTTTAAAAAGTAATATTAAAAAAATCCTTTTGAGGATACAGAATTAAATGAATGAATTGCAGTGGACGAAAGGGATGTCATAAATATGAGCGCTTTTACTTTGGTCTATCTGCCCACACAAAAGCTACAAAAGCGAATGATTGTGTGTGTGTGTGTGCAAAGGCTTGCAATACTTGTAAAGACGCAAAATCCACGATCGCCAGCCTAAATATATCAAGAGTTGGATGTGAGCCAACGTCTCACACTCCCAACTCATCTCTCGCCTTTTTTCCTCTGGCACCTCTGAGCTGCACATTCTTCATTTCATTCCGGAGTAAACGAAGCCCAGCTTTATTCGGAGTCCGGTGGGATAGTTGCGGGACGATTAAAAATAACTTTTAAAACTATATCACGTCACGAAACTACGCGTCGCCTTGGTCTATCCGAATCGAAATTAAAATCCGCACAGCCTTGGGCGTTGCACTTGCCCCGCTGTGACTTTGGTCATTTTCCCGCTGGGAATCCTCGAGCAAACAAACGTCATCAATCTCAGCTCTGAGACACTGATAACTTCGAGCGGAACATACGCATGATTGTTTTATAATCATCCAATTACATAATTGGTCGCATCACGATTGTAATCGTACATCGCGACGCCCTGGGATTTATGTTATGTCAGCAGTTGCAGATAGTATGCTAAGTGCATCGACCTGTAAATCGTTTGCATTCGAAAGATTCATTGACTCTTGATCGAATAACGATATACGTCGCTGATTAAGTTGAACGATTCTTTCAGAAATTTAGCTTAAGTTTGTTTTTTTTCCGGATTTTTATTTATTTTACAGGATTATTTTTAAGGGAATGGAGCAATTTTTAAAACATGATTTTTTTTTTTCAAGACTTATAGAAACAATTGTTCTTTAGGATATTTTGAATTTTCTTATTTTATCTAAACGCTTCAGGAAATTGTTGTTATTTGGAATTATTGTGCAGGAAATTGAGCAATTTTTTAATAATGCTCTTGTTTGTTTTCTAGGCTTCACTTGGGTTACGTTGGCGACAAACGATTCGTACTCTTTGGGCGCTCTCGTTTTGGCACATTCTCTGAGACGCGTGGGAAGCAAGCATGATCTCGCTGTTTTGGTGACTCCCGGTGTGACCGGTGCCATGAGGTGAATATCGAGAGGATTTTAAATGGCCTGAGAAAAATGAAAATTAACTTTTTTACTTTATCATTTTTGTGCGTGACAAATTATAGATTTTTATGAATTTTGCTATATTTTGCATTCCCAATTGCAATTGAATTTCATGGAACGTGTAGACATTAGCTCAAGTTACCTTTTGATCTTAAAAAAATTATATTATACAAATTGTACGTAGTATCTTGCGGAAAAATTGGGCAGTTACATTCTTTCGAATCCGATTTTCCAAAGTAAATTCTAACGGTGAGATCTATCGCTGTGATGTACAGCAGCTGCCAAGCTGAAGCCCAGCCAACAAGTCCATCACGAACTTGACCTTAATCCTTGACAGCATTGCGTATCACTGCCTGCCAACGAACTCGAGTGTAAACAATTTATTTACCTTGTCACAAAAGGGACAATAATGTGTTGTTCGCAGCTACAAATTCTATCAATTTCTGACAAATATTACACTGCACTATAAAAAAAATCCATGAAACAATTTATCCAATAGCATTAAAGACATTTGTGATAACCATTGGATAATTATGCCATTGTCTATAAATGTAATAAAAAAATTACACCGAAATTATTAAAATCCAGGGAAAAATTGGCTTCCGTGTTCTCGTTGGTACAAGAAGTCAATGTTCTCGACTCGAAAGACGAAGCGAATCTCGCCCTATTAGCGAGACCCGAATTGGGCATCACATTCACGAAATTGCACTGTTGGAGGCTGACGCAGTACGAAAAGTGCGTTTTCGTCGACGCCGACACTCTGGTAAATATCATCGTGTCCACCTTGAAGAGCCAGCTCAATTTCGAGGCTTCGATACATTTAAACGCGTTTTATTGAACTCCAGGTAATCAGGAACTGCGATGAACTCTTCGAACGTGAGGAACTATCAGCCGCACCGGATGTTGGCTGGCCGGATTGCTTCAATTCCGGTGTTTTCGTGTTCAAACCCTCGCAGCAAACCTTCGCTTCCATCACATCGTTCGCTGCGACCAAAGGATCCTTCGACGGAGGCGATCAAGGACTTTTGAATCAGTACTTCAGCGACTGGGCTCACAAAGATATATCCAAGCATCTACCTTTCATCTACAATATGTGCTCCACTGCCACTTATTCCTACCTGCCGGCTTTCAAACAGTAAGTCAACACCAATAAGCGATTATTGTGAATTATCAAAAATGATACTTACAAAAAAAATGGGGACGAATAAATTGCGAAACCTTTGCAGATTCGGCGAGGACGTGAGGATCATCCATTTCATTGGAATAACGAAGCCATGGCTGCAATATTTCGACACCGTAAGTGGTCAGGTTCAACCGGCTCCGGGTTCCAATCATTTGCAGCCGCTTTTGCAGCTCTGGTGGCAAATTTTCTGCGAAAACGTGCATCCCCAATTGTCGCCAGTAATGGTAAATATAATATGGCATAATATCGATGAAAATTCGTGTACAATATTGAGCAAAATGATTACGGTGTGATTTTTTTTGCCATTTACCAAACATAATCCAGTTTATGGCGATAATATGTTTTTACTTTTTTTTTTCGTTGTTGTCGTTGTTGTTTTCGAGTACAACTCATATTACTTACAACCATACGAACTACGTTGCCTGATAATTGTAATGCTTACCACCTCTTTACTGATTCCGCAAGCTAAGCAATGAACAAAGGGAATCTAATACGTCTTATCGCGAGGTAAGAAATAATAAATGATGCCACTGTTCGAGCTTTTTATTTTTATAGCTTTTCTATTGACAATTTTTTGGTGTTTTTTTCTTTTTTTAATTAGATTTTTTGCACAAATTGTAGTATTCACTCAGTAAAATTTGCATAGAATAACGTTTGCATTGTGCGACACTGCGACAAGTGCTTCTTCGCAAACAGCTTAAATGTCGCATGATTACTATACGTATTTTGCACGAGACGCGAAGTGAAGAAAGTCGCGATGTGCTCATATTGGCACAGCAACCGAACGCGCTCACTTCCTGAATCGCTGTCACACCAAACTGCGCATTTTACGTACTATTTTTGTTGCAACTTTTCCCACGCACAAACATACACGTAAACTGTTATTATTACTAGGCTGAAGTCGCGAAAATATTCGCGAGAATAGTTCAAAAAATATTCTTCAATGGCAAAGCTATTCTTGAAAACCGGAAAAAATATTTTTAAAGTCTAGAAAAAGACAATCCTTTTCTTCCAATCGTCACAATTTTGCAGAATTTCTTTGGCTTATTATTGTACACAATTGGAAAACATAAAAAAGCGTGTAAGAAAATTATGAGGAATAAAAACGAGAATTTCGTTCGTGGGTTTCAAGGATAGATTTGATTCCAACGTAGCGTAGCAGTTTTTCGATTGCACTCTCATTGCAAATGTATAGAAAAAAGTTCCGGCACGTTGGCACGTACTTTGAACCCTATCATCATCCCACAAAATCCTATTTCTCAATGTTTACTTTTTTACATGCTAACTGCATTTGGAATTGGTTATCTTCTTATCTTATTGTTTTGGGATTTGTTTCGGGGGTTCAAGGTATTTGTACTCGGTGTTATTTTGGAACTTAAAAATCATTTTTTCAATTAATATTAAAAGCTATAATGCACAAATCACGATTAATACGAAAAAAAAAATGGCATTACAGCTTTTAACATAAAAATTTTACATAATTTAACGGCAGTGTCTAATTTTTGCAACAATCAATTATTAGCACAAGAGATTGACAATATTCGGATAGAGAATATGTTCAAAATTCTCATCAAATTAACTAATTTCTAGTTAATTAAATTTCAAGAATCTTTCTAACAATTATTGAATGATGTTCGATCTGCACAGGAATTAGTGTTCGAAATCTGCACGGCTTTTTGTATAGACAATACACACATTAATGTTTGTACAGTTGACGATAAAAATGGCAAAAAATGGACTCTGTCATAACTAGCGTGTAACTAACCAATTTAGTGTGCAATTTTTCTGTTTTGGCATGATGCTTGCATAGGCCAGCAGCACATTGGCATCAGTTTGGCACGAATTCAATCCTCTTCCCTCACCATTCTCTCCCCCGAGACTTTACGAGGAAAATGACTTAACGTACAACAATATTCAATCAACTGAGCCCGATTTTTCAGAGTTTCAAGACCCTTGGGACAAATATAGCCAAGAATCTATTGAAAAAAACGTTCCTATCACCGCTGATATTTACTCAGCTATTAATAATCATCCTCATATCGAGAAAAGTGAGACAAATCATTTTTCTTCAAGCCAAAAGGACAATTATCATCATCAGCCGTCGCCTTCGCATCAATTTTCCTCTCACTGTAATTTCGACTCGCAAAATCACTCTTCGAACACCGAAAATCATCACCAATACAGACATTCGTCAGTATTAGACGATAGTCAAAACAAAACGCAAGATAATAGTTGTAAAACGCATCACGAGTCTTCGAATCAACACAAAAACTTCGCTGATCATCACAGTCACGAAACGCATCGTCCAGTCCTTTATTCTAGTCAAACGTGCGACGAAAAACCACCAGAACATAATCACCATCATCACCACGAACAAAATCAGGAACAAACTTATTATCACAATCCTGACAATCATCGCGATGATAAATCACAAGAGGATTGTCACCATCATCAGTCATATAATCAAAACGAGCAAATAGTTTGTGAACAAAATCAGGAACATACTTTTTATCAAGAAAATTTTGATCACGGTCAAGAGGAGCACCAACATCATGATCATTCGTTTGAAAAAAATTGTCAAATGCACGACGATCATTTTCATCGCGAGAAACAAAATCAGCAAAATTGCAATCGACAGTCCGATGATTTTAGCAAACATTCACAAGCGTTAGATCAAAAAGACTCTTGCAGAGGTGACGAACATTCGAATCGTCAAGATGACCGCGAAAATCGTGAGGAAAAGTGTAACAGCAGAGAAAACAGATTGCAAATCACGAGTAATATTAACGAATATCACGAAAAACAGACTGACGTACACTCGACAAATAGTCATTCCACTTCCGAGTGCACAACAAAATCTCAATCCCCTCCCGAACCTTGTTCAAAGTCCAAAAACATAGCCACGCAATCTGAACCGAACATTGCGGGGCAACTAGAAAGTAATGATGTAAGTAAATGTTTCTTACATTTATTCCGTAATGTATCACTTTCGTTGTTGTATCTGTTACATTTGTATTTGATGATTTTTTTCCTCCCTGATAAATTGTCAATTGAACGTGCTAAATGTTCAGTTCATTTTACAGTATAGCCGCTCTTTTACGAAGCGCTATTTTTATAGCGCACACACACACGCACGACTATTATTAATTTTAAGAGTTTATACCTGTACATATATTTTTATTGGTATTTCGGGCGATGTAAATATATTTTAGCAATTAGCCAATATTTTTTGTGTGGCTGCTTTTTACAGATATATTTTATTTCGGGCCTTTCTATTGTTTTTTATGTCGCTTATTTTCAGTAATTTTCATTTAATTTGTTTATGCTCTTAAGCCAAATGTCCGTAGCAAATATTCGAAGCTACAAGACTAAATATATCTTATATATCATTCCTGACTGTCACTTGGGATGGATTATTCTTAAATAATATTCCCTCATTGAGTTTTGAACCGACGATACGATATCCTCGAGATAACGTTTAAAAAATTATTAATTGGACGGTCATTTGGTGCGAATACTTTTTCTGCGCCGAACATCTTATAAGATATTTTTTAGCAGCTAAAAAATTAATTTAAGGACAATCATGCTCGAAAATGGACTAAAAATGGGCTGGAAAATTGTGCCTACCTTTTAAATGTACATAGAAAATTGTTGCTTTTAGCTGCAGGCGATTAGATTACATGTTTATAAAGTTTATCAAAAAAATAGTAGATCACCAAACTTCGGATACGAGATAATTATTAAATTGCGTTAAAATGTGCCCAAATAGGCTGGTATTGCTGGAGCATTGGCGAAAATAACTTTGGGAGAAGCGAGAAGCCCCGAACAAGTGGCGTTTGAGGAACACATGAGGAAACAAAGCTGGGAACAGGGACAAATCGATTACATGGGCCGCGACAGTTTTGACAATATTTGGAAGAAGATCAGCGAAACTTTGTCGGTATCTCAACGGCAGCCGTCGCCACCCAAGGTAAGCATACGTTCAAAATTAAATGTTCCAATTTATTAAATTATGCGTACGATAAATTGCAATTGAAATGAAAATTTTTATTGGAAATTTGTAAATATTAATCAAAAAGGTTTGACGTATTGAATGAAGCTCATGTTAACAAACAATTTTGCAGACTTTGCCAGAACCGGAAAAATCTACAGCCGATGTCGCAGCTCCAGTTTCCGGTGAAGCTGAGCCGACGGCGAAAAAGAGCGAAGCTGGTATGTGATATTTATCGCAGATTTTCGTCTGTATAAATTAAATAAAATATCCCGAAGCAATGATTGTCTTATAAAATAGCTGAAAAAAAAGAAAAAATCATTGACGAAATGTACGTGACTTGTTAATGTTAAATGAAACAATAAATTGTGAAGAGAAGAAAAAGGTAATGAACGTTACGATTTTTTAAGACTCGAAAATTCAGCGTTAAAAGAGAATTTAAGAGTGCTCATTGCGCAAAGCGATTAACGACTTAAGATATGCTTAGCGTTTTTGTTTGATTTTTTTTTTTCTTATAAACTTACCACAGCATGTGCTACGTAAGTTCCAGATTTTTTATTGTGCAATACACAAGATTATTGCACAAAAAAAAAGAAAACTCGGCTCTCGCCGTTTTCAATGCAATAAATTAAGATCGAGTGTTTGAAACAGGAGCAGAGGACAGCAACTAACAGACCATGGCGCCATAGCATTGCTGCGTCTTGTAATGTCGTTTTGCTTGACTGGGGTAAATATTTTTAAGAGGTCATTACCAAACAAGAGCCGTTTCGGTACATCGAATTTCAATTACACTGCGCACTTTAACAAAAAAAATTCGTTACTGTTGAAATTCGATGAAAATCCAAAAGGTTTTTTTCTTCTAGTTGTGTTCCGCGTGTTTATGCATGATAATTGAGAGAAGACGACGCAAATATAAGCCCAAATTTAGGCAAAATATAATTTATCGTGTACTTAAATATGTATTTCGAAAAATGTTTATGAAAAACTTGAATCTCTAACTGCGATCTTGAAAGTTAAATCATTTCAGTTGCGTTTCGTCTTCTCTTAATGTGTGACACTATGATCGTTCTGATTATCGCTTCGGGTATCATTCGTAACAATCAATTGCGAACAATTAATAACTCATATTGTACGCTGAACGTATCGCATTATTCAATGTGTTTTTGTTTTTTTTTTTTTTTTTTTTTTCGCTTACGCTATTTCCACGCTATCGACGCTTCGGACTAATCGTATCGAGCACAAAATCGCAAAACATCGGTCATTATTTATACCCAGGAAAATCACGTCATTGCTTCCATTCGAAAATACACTCTAGAAATGACAAATTATTTATCGATCAACTCCCAGACACGGAGTTGAGTTGCAAAAGGTGAATATCGATGCACTGATTACACGATCCCTCATCAGCACGAATATCACTTGCACGCCGTGTACACACTAGGCATATCCTCTACAAAATATATTCTTGTACTCTGTATTTAAAAATTGCGATTCAATTGATTTGCAAAAGCCACAAGAGAAATCCCGAAATTTTTTGAATTCCAATTTTATCCTGCATTTTTATTTTACATGTACTCATTTTTTAAAAAGAATTTTTTAACTAATAAAAGTGCAGGATTTTCATTTTCCCATTTCAAGGGAAAAGTAAAATCCATCGAGTGACCGTAATTTTATTTTTTATCGCACAGAGTACAAGTCTATAATATTAGAGCCCTAGTTCGATAAAATGTATACTCGCATTACCAAAAGCTCATTGTTTGTTTATTGTCATTCAGCTGTGCTAGCGGAGCTACAACAAAAAGAAGATCGAGTTCGGACCAGTGAGTTCGCTGCTCCTGGCGTCGAAATATTAATACCGCCAAGCGCGCAAGTAGAGCCTCAGCAAATCAGTGGCAAAGAAGCAATTCCGGCACAATCATCGATCAGCGACGCAGCAGTGCCTCCAGTGGCGCTTTTACCAACCGAAACGCAAATATCTGTGGCTAAAACTTCCGAAACAACTGAAAAATGCGACAAAGGGACCTCGGCTCTTGTCACGACAACGACAACGTTAGTTTCTTCGATTCCGCAGGAAGCGGCGAAAGCAGATTTACCAGAAACTCCAGCCGCAGCAACGGCTGCTCTTCCCGAAGAAATAAAATCTCCGGAGTGCCAAAAGGACCTTAAGGCCCAGGCAATTCAATCCCCCGAATCCCCAACTTCCCAAACACTTTCCGACAGTCCCGTTCCCATACAAGTAGCGGAATCTGTGCTCGAAGCGGAAGTTAAAGAATCTGTGACCGAGGATTTGCGGCCAGTCACGGAGGAAGCTATTTCTTCAATTTCTGTGTCGGCTCAGGAATCCGTACCAGCTGTTTTAGAGACTGTACTGCAAGCCGTGCATCCTCCAGCCTCGACACCGAATGGCGGAGCCGTTTTGGATCCCATTTCCGAGATTGGTAACGGAATAGACGCTCTGAGTCTCTCCTCGCCAATCGCAGTTACTTCCGCGGCTGTTTCCCTCGCTGCAGCGACACCGGAAGTCGCGACTTCCGGCCAAACCCAAGAAATCCGTCCACCGACCCTTCAGGCCACTCAAGATGCCCCTACTTCCGGTCAGAAGGAAGAATCTTCCGCAGTTCAAGCTGCGACTGTCGACGAAGCTAAAGCTTTGACGGAAGTACAACAAACAACTCCAGTTCCGGTTGAAAATCTTCCGCAAGCTGATGTTTCCACGGAAATGCAACAAACCGCTCCGGTTTTACCTGTAAACCTTCCGGAAGCTCAAATTTCGACGGAAATCCAACAAACAACTGCACCTTCGGCTGAAGGCGCCCCGGAAGCCAAGGCTTTACCGGAAACACAAGAAATCGCACCGCTTGTAGCTGAAAGCGTTCCGGAAGCTGAGGTTCTGCCGAAAACCGAAAAATCCAGTCCAACTACACAAGAAACTATAGCCAAACCTGAAGAAACTAAGCCTCTCGTTAAACCAGAGCTTTCGACTCTGCCACCGGTCGAATCTGCTGCTAAATCTCAACAACTTCCCGCGGAATCAACACAAACCGCAGAATCTATAATTCAGTCAGTAGAAAAGCCAAAGTTATCCGAACTTCCACCGGAAACTAAAAAACCCAGCTTAACTTCAACGGAAGCATGTGAAAAACCCGGAAAACCCGAAGAAACTAAAGTTCCTTCTGAAATCGGACAGCAGTGTACACTTCCGGTTTCAGCAGCCGAAAAACCCGAAGAGACTGCAGTTTCCGCTAAAACAGAAGAAGCAACACCCTCCACTCCTCAAAATCTCGAAGGCATTCACGCGCCAACGAAACCTGAAGAACCTCTTACGTGTCCGCTTGAGTCTCAACCAAAAACTGAGGAAATCGCTCCAAAACCGCAGGAGGAAGCATCGTCAGCTCCAGCGACTGCTTCATCTTCAGAATCCACCGTAAAAGCGTCTGACGTTAAAGTTCCTAAAGCCGAACTCGAGGAGGCGGCGAAAGGTTGCGAAGAGGTAGCTTCGCGGCTCGAATCGTCGGAGGAATCGCCGGTCAGGCCAGCGAGAACAAAAGAGCTGCAAATCCCCGGAACTCCGACGATCACGGAAGCGACGCCTCCGACGAGCCCGCCAATCGGCGCCCTCGAGAGCTTCGAAGAGCAGCCGACGAAAACGGTGAAGAAGGTCGTGAAGAAAGTCGTGAAGAAATCAACGAGCACGGAAAATAAGCCAGCGGAGGGAACGGAAACCGAGGGTGAGGTGAAGAAAGTGACGAAGAAGGTGGTGAAAAAGGTGGCGAAGAAAACGAAAGAGGAAGACGCTGCCGAGTCCGCGAGCGGAAATGACAAGCCTAAGAAGGTTGTTAAGGTTGTGAAGAAAACGACAAAAGCGGGACAGTCTCTCGAAGCCGACACTAACGTACCGGAAACTCCACCGCCGGGAACTTCCGAAATTCCCGTACCCCCGAAAAGAAAGCTCAAAACGATCGGGAAATCGACTCCCGCGAAATCCGACCCCGAGTCATGAAATTATTACGATGCGAGATTATTGTTCTGCTTCTTTTTTTATATATATATATATATATACATACGTTAGATGATAAAATAAATTATGTTTGGAAGATTTTATTTTTCAGGAGTTGTCCTATTTACAAAAAGAAGAAGAAAAAATTGATTTCTCGGGAGATCGTCTTTGGAATGTGTGGTTTTTTTTTTGTACTTTTATCGAATGCGTGAGAAGATCATTATGTCACTGACTGCCTAGCGCAGTTTGTTAAAAAGCTCTTTGACGGTAATACTCACTTCACATTATGCAATTGTTTACGCGCGTTCTCCTTTTTCTTGTTCTCCCCATTTTTTCACATTTCTATTTATACACTGTTGCGTATAATAATTGTAATACGTTTTATAAAAACCAAATTTATCGCGTTTAATGCTAAGAGCGCTTAAAGCGCGTCCGCTTCGCCTTTTTTTTTTTTGTTACTTCTTCACCGTACTCACACTTATCTAGCCATTTTAGATACTGCGATGATTTGTATAGATAAGATTTTGTACGGATCGCGTTAATCATTGTTATTATGATATATATATCGTACTGTTAAGATGAGTTCATTTTACGGTTTTCCCCTAGTCCTAATAACAGCAGTGCGCCAAATTATTGTTTCTTCTTTTCTTCTTTCAATCTCTCTTATCACTTCAATATATCGATTGCAACAAGTCACGCGGATTGACTAGATGGTATTATTAATTATTATTATTTTAGCCCACCTTGATGATGATGATGAATATTTAACTACGCATAACACGAACCGAACTTTTCGCAATAAGGAATGAGTATGAGATACAAATAAACAATAACATACGAAAGTTAATAATGCCTCTAAATTATTGTACCTTATCTAAAATTTTTCATTCATCCTTTCGCATAATCAAACTAAAATTAATCGAACCTCCTCTTCAGAAAAATAAAGATAATAAAAAAAAAAGCCAATTTACAGTAAAAGAAGAAAAACGTAACATCAATCCGTAAATTATCCCCGAGCGTCCTCGTTTATCCCAAAGGGTTTTTCGCCACCGGTTGTATTCCCTTATCGATAAAAAAAAAACGCGTGGGCGGGGATGCATTGCGGCATTCGAAAAGCTCGTGTGGAGGGCAAGGCGCATGCATCGGGCGGCGAGACGAGGAGAGGATCCCTCGCGCAGCATCGACGCCGGTCGCTCAGGGGCTCGGTGCTCTAGGTACGCTCCTGGGCTCCCGGCAGTATGGCCGCCCGTGCGAGTCGCAGTAACTGACAGCTATTCGCAAACCACGTACGCTCGAATTCGCGGCTCCCTTACAATGATTTGCCGCAACTGAATCCACGATAAACAAGCGAAACTCGGTGGACGATGATCAAAGATATGGCCGACGATGAAGCCACTCAGGCCACCAACGACGACGCGAGTGTCTGCAAAAGATACGCGGTTCAGCTCGGCTACTGGAACGATCCCTTTATTAACTTTTTCGTCAAGCAAACCGCCCGCAAACCTCCCGAAATAAATCGCGGCTATTACGCGCGTGTCAAAGGCATCGAAGTATTCGTCGACAAATTTCTTAAGGTAAGCCTTTTTTTTATTGTTTTTCTTTTTTTTTTTTACTGTTATCATTGTTATTATTATTGCGGAGAGAGAGAAAAATCGTTTTTCGGCCCACACGTTCGGCGTAATAGCATAACCTAGAAAAATGCGCGGCGCGGGTGGCGGGGCGGGGGAGGGGGAGGGGGGAGCCAGCTGATATGCGCCGCGACGGTGTGTGCAGTGCCGGAAAACCTTGACCCGGCCGAGGCCCTGCCCTAATTTTCGCAAACATCCACTTTTATTCCCCGAGCACGACGATATAGGTCAATGGACAATTAATGACCACGAATTCGAAGGGCCGACCGTGCTATTGACCTTGACTCTCCGAAATCGTATTTATTTACAGGTGTTGAAGGGTTGGGGAGAAAAATTGTCATTCGGTGAGAGTGGCGATGGGTTTAAGGATTTTTTGGGATGGCCTGGGAAAAGAAAAGAAACTACTGCTTCGGATTTGTGTTTGTGGAGTTTTTTTGTTTATGTTAATTATAGTGGAGTAAATAAGCAGGAATTTTGTCAAGCTGATCAACGCGTTTTCGAATTTTTGCGCGTTATCTTAGATCGGATGACTAACGAGAAAAGATCGCAAGTTTTTATGCACGAATATAGTCATCAAAAATAAATAAAAAAAATTTATGTTAATAATAATGGAGTGAAATTATTGTCATTTTGTCAAGCTGGTCAACGCGTTTTCGGATTTTTGCGTGTTATCTTAGATCGGATGACAAACGAGAAAAGATCGCAAGTTTTTATGCACGAACATATTTATTAAAAAAATAAAAAATAAATTTATGTTAATAATAATGGAGTGAAATTATTGTCATTTTGTCAAGCTGATCAACGCGTTTTCGGATTTTTGAGAAAATATCGCAAGTTTTTGTGCACGAACATATTCATTAAAAAAAAAAAAAATTTTAGCATACCAGTACTTGTGTATTTTTCATTTAGTACTAGTTCGAATTTGCCGTGACTACACGTTGCGCTTGTTAAAATTCAGCGCTCTTTGAATCAATCGCAATATCGAAATTTAAAAAAAAAATTGCAAAAAATTTTTGAACCTCACCGACGACGCCGGAAACCTTGACCCGACCGAGTCCTTGGCCTAATTTTCCAACGAGATCCACTTTTATCGCGAGTTCTCGTTATAGGTCAATGTAAAATCAATGTCGCTGGTGAATTTGAGGGACCATCGTGCTCTCGACCTTGATTACAGACTCCCTCGTTCACGACAAAACGTTTTCGGCATTCCCGTGTTTCGTTTATTGTTCGAAACTCATTTTGGGTGAGGACGAAAAAAAAAGGATTGTGAAGAGCCCCTGAAATTGCGTTGTTGCACTTTCGATATTATGACTCGTGGAGATCCAATCGATTTTCCAAAAACGTTAATCAACATTTCAATAATTAATAAGCTATTAATTATTTATTTAATTTATTTTTATAATTCAGGAGAAGAATTAATTCAACAAATAAATTAATTGTTGGATATATGGATTAAAATACGTTTCATTTTTCTGTTTCTCATCTGCAGTTATCCGGCGGCAAGGGCCAAATAATAAACTTGGGGGCTGGTTTCGACACATTGTATTGGCGACTCAGAGACGCAGGAAACAGTCCACAGAATTTCGTAGAGTTAGATTTTCCCAGTGTCACGGCTAAAAAATGTTATCACATAAAGAAGCGTAAGCAGCTGATAGACAAACTCAATACCGAAGGTAATTTATAGAACAAAACCTTTGTTTTTTTTTTCCTTCTAAATATTGACGAAAGATCACGTAAATATTAATAAACTTATATTACAGCACATTTATAATTTGTAAAAAAAAAAAAAAATAAGGAAATAATTTTCAAATGTTAAAAAATAAAACACCTTCTTTCTCATATTTTGGAGCACTTTGAAGGTTCGGACGTGAAAATCTTTGTATTAAAAAAATCATTATTGTTCAACAGATGGCGAAATAAGTTTTTCAACGACCGACCTGCATGCAGCGAATTACCATCTCATCGGAATCGACCTGAGACACATATCAGAACTAGCAAACAAACTCACGCAAGCGGAAGTAGATTTCAAAGTGCCGACTCTATTTCTCGCCGAGTGCGTTCTGGTGTACGTCGACACGAGCGCTGCTTCGACCCTCCTTAAATGGCTCGCCGGAAAGTTTCCTAATAGTATATTCGTCAACTACGAACAAGTTCACATGCGCGACAAATTTGGACAAGTTATGATGTCCAATTTGCGCTGTCGCGGCTGTTTATTGGCAGGCGTCGAAGACTGCGAGTCTCTAGAGACTCAACAAAGACGGTGAGCGCCTTCGATCACTTCTCAATAGATTATTGTAAAAAAAAAAAAAAAAAACAACCCTACAAAATCTGCCCTTTATAAAAGAATTTTTTTAAATTTTTGTCACAAACATTCCATAAAATGTTCAATTCATTTTAATCACTGGTATAAAATTGCTATTTACAATGAGATATCTTTTAGTTTTTTCACTTATCATTTTCAAAATCAAAGAATCTGAGTAAATTCGTAGTGCCAAAATAAAATTGAAAATGAAAATTAATACGTGTACACGAAACTAATTTTTTAAAAATGCCTTTGAAGCTTTACAATAAAATACAACCCTACAAAATCTTTTGCCCTTTATAAAAGAATTTTTTAAAATTTTTCTCACAAACATTCCATAAAGTGTTCAATTAATTTTAATCACTGGTATAAAATTGCTATTTACAATGAGATATCTTTTAGTTTTTTCACTTATCATTTTCAAAACCAAAGAATCTGAGTAAATTCGTAGTGCCAAAATAAAATTGAAAATGAAAATTAATACGTATACACGAAACTAATTTTTAAAAAATGCCTTTCCAGCTTTACAATAAATGGTTGGGAAGGCTCTAACGCGTGGACGATGGTCGAGGTTTACGATTCACTGCCCGAATCGGAGAGAATCAGAATCGAGCGCATAGAGATGCTGGACGAGCGAGAGCTTCTGACGCAGCTTCTCCAGCACTATTGCATCGCCATAGCCTGGAACGGACAGACGTTTAAGAATCTCTCCATAGCGCAGGGTTAGGCGTTTATCGACAACACGTCAAGTTACTCCAGGTAGTGATATTGATGCCCTAATTCAAAGAGAACAAAAAAGAAGACGATTAAGATTTGTGAACGAGGTACATATTTTCGAAGGTCGAATAAGGAAAGACGTTATTTTACATAATTATGCGCGCAAATTGTGATAACCGTGGGTTGTATCGCTGTAGCTCTTTAAAAGATGAAGAAAAGTAAACCAGAGATTAAAAACAAACATATAATACCCCTCAGTGCAGACTGATTTCAATCTTGTCGGTAGAAAAGAGAGTTTTGAGTAAATTAAGCAACAACAAGAGGTAAATACACAAAAAACCCCATAATGCAGCGGCAGCAGCGACTTTATACTTCGATCGTATCGTCGTAAAGTAGAATTAAAGAGAGAGAGAAAGAAAAATACTCGAAACGACGATACATTTTTTCCTTGTTTCCGTTTAAAAGCTCCGCTCGTACCTTCCTTTCTGTGATCAAGTGGGTATCGTGATCTTTGCGTCAATCCCGAGGTGCTTATACACGTACGACGAAGCCGTAAATGTTCTCTAAGAACGCCGGCAACTATTACGAGATCCCATATGAAAGAAAAAATAAAAATAAAATGAAAAAAAAATAAAATAAAATAAAAAGAAAATGAAGAAAAAAAAGTAAAATCACTTAAGTCTATCTTTCCAAAGATTCAATAATTGTACCGTAAAAGAAGAATTCGTAAAAAAAAGTAAAGAGACAAATTTCAACGAAGTGAGACGATTTAAAAGTGAGAATAGAAGCGTAGCCGTTAATCCGACGAAGTAAATCAAGGATGCGGGATTAATAGTAAACGTAAGAGTGACGAGAGCAAAGAGGATGCGTTTTTTGAGATATCGTTTAGTTTTTAACTGCCATTTTACTCTATAAAATACGTTTTCACAATCGTTTTCCAGTTTCATTGAATCACTGATTAACTAGTTTTGCACTTGTGCACGTGAAAAATTAATTGTCAGAACGGCGAAAACGATGACGATGAAGTCCCGAGGAAAAAGGTCCGCGAGGCCTGACATTTCTATTTTTCAGCAACGAGAGCGCGAGAAAAGTAACTGGTAATGTTACGGCGGTCGAGTCGAAAATGGCTGAGAAAAAGGCTCGAATTATCAAATAGGCAGCTTATTAAATGATAATAAACAACTCGCGCAACTTTATTTTCGTATTCGGGGGAATCAGAATAGCACACGTGAAAATTCCATCGGAACAAATGATCCCTGGCTAAACAGACAACGCGTCATTACTTAAGTCACAGTTTGAACTGTAGATTACACTTTTCCATAAATATATATATATATACATATATATATTTTGTACTTCCGAAGATGATCGTGTTATTTACCGTGTTCCTTTTTTTTTTTAGTAATTTTAATGCACTTACGGCACTAAATTTGACCACTCATTTAAGTAGCGCGTGGTGTTGTCACCTTAAACTTCAACTACTAGTACGTTTTTAATAATTTTTTGTAACTTGAATTTTAAGGTCGTTTTTCGTAGGATAGGAAGCAACGACACGCAAAAAAACGAAGTGAAAAATCAGTACTTTAATGCTGTTGAGCTTTGAAAGGAACACGAGAGACAAAACACACCTGGAGTAACGAAACAAAAAATTAAATTAAATAAAACAAACAAACAATTACCTAAATACTATATTTTTGTCGAAGGCCCACTCTCTCTAATGTCACAATAACTTTGAAGAATGTATAGAAACTAAGAAGCTCACCCTCCCTCT
Organism: Clistopyga incitator; assembly: GCA_947507545.1. NCBI lineage: Eukaryota > Metazoa > Arthropoda > Insecta > Hymenoptera > Ichneumonidae > Clistopyga > Clistopyga incitator. The sequence continues at coordinate 556,776 of OX382173.1, read as the reverse complement.
TGTGCATGTCGTATTAAACTGTCAGACTCGATCATTATAATTTCGTTCGAGATACGAGCTAGGAAACACACGGAGAAAATCGAAAGAGCGTCTGAGCATCGAGATAAAATTATAATCGTCCCTTCTACTGTTTGTTTAGTCTATAAATAATTTCACAGCGAAAACCTTCAATTTTTTACGTTATTCTTACCGATTAGTATTACCAAAATTATTTTTTATTTCTGCGTATGAAACAATAAAACCAATTGTCAGATATGCTACCTTTAATACTCTTCTTTACTTTAATTACTTTTATGAATATATTAACGATGTGAATCGAAATCCGTACATTTTTGGTCCATTTGCCATTATGGAAATTTTCAAAAAGCTCTAATACGAAATCTGTTAAGAGATTATAATGTTATCTCGGTAAATGCAATGAAAAAAAGGTAGAGGTCTGACCTTTCGTCTCACAGTTGGTGAATCCTTGGTGTATTTGTTATAATGATCAACAACGAGGCGCGCCAAACAAAATTCGTCGTTGATAAATAAATCATTTGTCATTAACGCGATCTAATTGTACTTTATAATTTGCGCTGATACACCAAAGAAAAATATCCGCTGTCTGACAATATAATCGATTATCCGCTAACGAAACCAACTACCGCAGGTATTTACGTTATATGTATTACAAGTGCGAAGACGAAAATCGTTGTTGGATAAATGTGATGAAGTTGGTGAAAAAAAAACGGAATTCGCGATCGTCGGTCAATGTTAAAGGCGAATCTGGCGCCACAATTTCAACTTTTAAGGCAGCAAAGTCACCTTAAAGTCAAAATCTTACTCCCCGAAAAAAAAAACCATTAAACAAAAAAAACCACGTTTTTAAATTTGTATTTCAAGTTTTTGTGCGAAAGATCCAATTATTCAAAACAGAGAATAAGAGTCTTGTCAACTAAATTTACTTCTGCAAATAAATCCAATCTTTCTGCCAAGTTGAAAACGGGAATAATTGTTTTTTAGGTGACTTTGCTTCCTCAATAGACTTTTGCGTAAAAGCCTTTTGAAAGGAACGCGAAAACCCTGCTTTATCATATTTTTTAAAAGAAAAAGTACCTTCGTGAGGAACAAGTCAAGTAAATCGAAAAATTGACAAATCACGTGTTCGATGTTAATAAACAAAAGCAAATATCGAAATCGCGAATTCAATGAATCCCTTGAATCACATCCAACGTTTAGTAAAAAAAAAAAGCAAACAAAAAACATGATAAAGCGTGGCTTTCGCTGTGCACAAGGAAAGAAAAGGAACCACACAATTTTCCAAAATATTTCGTGCGGTTTCTGCACGATAATTCACTTAACTGTTCACGATAATAAAGAAAAATACATGAATATCTGTATACTACGTAAGGAAAGACGAAAAAAAAAATGATATAGAGATTTCGTGTGCTTCCATGTCAGCGTAGACGTATACAGGATGCTCAAAGATAACGAGTCTTTCTTAATTATTATTGCTGTTGTTTACTATAATTATTCTGTGAATGAATCAAGTGACAAAGCGGAAAGAAGAGAAAAACGTAATTCGTTTGATTTAACGAATTAATTAGTCGTTGCGTACTCGATAGGTTCGTATTAACGCTTTTTGTGATCGACATCCCCGAGCAAACCGCTTTTTTCCTATTTTAGCGAATATGTTTAAGCGTTCGAAAGAGAATAATAACGAAAACGTCGGATTTACATCTTTGAACATCGTGTACAGTCCTTTTATCTAAACATTTATTTTATTATTCTGTGAAATAAAACAGTAACGAATAAAGAATATCGAATTAAACAGGACGTTTATTAAAATTCATTTATTATCTTTTTTCGGTTTAAATATATCTCTCAATTGTTATAAACATGAAAATCCGTCGCAACAAGATTCAACAACATACCTCATTATATACTTCATTATTAATTGACTGCCATAGGAGTTACTTAATCTACTTATCACTGCTTCGATCGAATTCTCCACGTTTTCTTTTTTTTTTTTTTGCAATAAAAGCATTGATAACAGCTGTTCTGTTGTAAATAGCGTTTACGAGTAAAATTCATCGAAAATTCGTACCTGTGAATTTGAGAAAAACTATTAAAGTATTCCAAGGAAGAACAGAGCAACAATTCCACAATCGCTTTCTCCACTTTCAGTACAATGCGATAAAATATTTCTTACAAATCTACGTTAACGCGACCTTGTCATTAGTTTGTGATATCAGTTGTGTTGGAGATGATTCCGTTGCTAATAATAAAATTAACTATAAGATAGAATCTCTGCTAAATTTCTTTGAACGTCGCCCAACGCGCTAAAATCGTTGGTTTTGCATCTGCCGTTTCAGGTCACGAAAATATACGCATAAGGCGTGACAATAATTGTCGAAAATTTCGGAAAACACTCGCGCCAGTCAAAGTGCGTGAAAAATCCACTTTTCCGCTTAGTATCCCAGAGGATTCGATTGAACGGTGCCTCCGGCCTCGCAAACGTTACGAGATATTTTATTGAATTTACCGAAGAGGTCGAGATATTTTGCGGAACCGGCGACCTTAAGATTGTATGCCGTTCGACTCGAAGCCTGCAAAAAAGGAAAACTCGTTACAAAATACACACTTTTTCGATTTAGTTGTGGAATTAACATGAAGCACCCTTCGATTTCCAAAGAAAAATAGTAAAACTAGCGGTGGAATTCATTGGTAATTTTCAGCATCCAGCCAATGTCACAATAAAATTACCTCAGTGCACCATGCTTGAGCCATAAGAATTTCATGCTGTGCAGACGGCAGATTTTTGCTTGCGGAAAGACTGGCCCGGCTCAGGATTACGCCCATGGTGTAAATATCGAAAGCGGATTGCGCTATCCTGTTCAATACAAATTGTTCGTTGACAATTCCTCGTCCGTACTTAATAAGCGCGGATTCGATGGATTTCCCGAAAGCTTCGACGCTCTGTGATAATAAAAGTTAGAAAAAAAACAATTAAATGTTTATTAACGAGAACTTTTCTAAATCGTGACAAAAAATCCTCTCAAATTTTCATTAATTTTCGCCTGGAAATTGTAATAATTTCGGTAAAAACGAGGTTACGAACCTTTGAGCACAAAACGGAACTTTCGGCCAAACTCGGATGAACGAGGTGAGCGATACTCGGCGTCGAACCGAGGCCCACGGCTCGTGTCGCTCTCTTCGCGGCCTCTTCCACGATCAGACCCAAATTCGCTGCCGGGTTCTTGAAAGCTTTTTGCAACTCGTTCAAATGACCGCCGGCGTGTTTGATTCCCGTGAGGGCGATGAACAGCCGAAGAATGTCGTTGGCACCCTCGAAAATGCGGAATATACGAAGATCGCGAAGTCTCCTCTCGAGTCCCGTGTCCTTCATGAATCCCATGCCACCGAATATTTGGATCGTCTCGTCGCAAACGTACCACGCTGATTCAGACGCGAAGCACTATTTACAACAAATAAATTGATCATTTTTTTATTAATAATCCATTACCTCGCGACGTTTATATTTTTTTAGGGACATTCAATCATTTAAAAAAATCAATGGCAACCAATAATGCAATGCAACTTCCTATACAATACTAAAAAAAATATCAACGAATTTGCTTTTCAATAAAAAAAAATGTATAAATAAAAAATTGAGGATTGTTTATGTTACCTTAGAAATTGCAGCCTCGAGCTCGTAGTCCGTGCTACCCTTGTCCATGTTACCGGAAATCATGTACGCGAGAGATTCGGTTATGTAGTGAAGCATCGACATGCGAGCGATTTTCTCCTGGATTCCGCCGTAGTTGTCCAAAGTGTTGCCGAATTGTACGCGAGTCGTCGCGTGCTCGACCGCGCGACGAATGCAGTATCTTTGGGTACCGCTGAGAGCGGCGGCCATTCCGAATCTTCCATTGTTCAAAATGTTCATGGCGATCTGCAGATTATTGATAAAAATCACTATCGCGTTGCCTTTCGAAAAGCGTTAACAAACAATTATTTCTGATGTTTTATGATAGATCTGTGCACAAAATGTGACTTACTTTGAAACCTTGGCCCTCCTCGCCCAGACGATTTTCCGCTGGTACCTTAACATCTTCTAAATACACTTCGGCGGTGTTGCTGCACTTGATTCCCATTTTGCGTTCGGGTGGTCCACTGCTCACGCCATTGAATGCCCGCTCAACGATAAAAGCCGTCGACTTTTCCTTTACCTCGCCACTCACCGGATCCTTCTCCGGCACTTTCGCGAACACCGTGAAAATATTGGCCGTTCCACCGTTCGAAATCCAAATTTTACTGCCATTCAGAATGTAGTGAGAGCCGTCTTCGGATCTCTCGGCGCGCGTGCGAATCGACATCGCATCCGATCCGTAACCCGGTTCGGTGAGTGCGAATGCCGCGAACTCCCGGTTCGACACTCTCGGCAAGTACTTTGCTTTTTGTTCTGGAGTACCGTATAACAAAATACCCTGCGAAATCATTTTATTACCGATAAGTTTTAGTTGCTAGAAAACTATTTTTTTTATCACTTAAAAAAAAAAAGGAAAAATACTGCATACAACTGTAGATTTTGCGGAAATAATATTTCGACTGGGCGTAATGATCAATGATGACTCGTAAAAATTATAATGCTCATTTGAGGCTCATTGTTTTTCAATTCATTTCATTTTCGAACGAATACACGGAGAAAAACGCACGTTTCTGTCGATTGTTCAAATAATTTACACATTTTCGCAGTTGATTATTTAGACTTACCTTGAAGCCGATACTTTGGTGAGCACCGAGAACGATACCGATTCCCAAATCGTGGGAACCAACGATTTCGACGCAGCGCGCGTATTGGGTGTTATTAAGGCCCATACCTCCGTATTCCTGAGGAACTTGAAGGGAACATGCTCCGAGATCCCACATAGCGTTCTGTGTCTTTTCGTCGACCAGCGACGTATCGTCATTTTTCACGGGGTCGTTTACTTCCTGAAATGAAGAGTCTGCTTAAAACAAAATTGTGCCCCAAACGATGGTGATTAATTGATCGATTTTCGTTATCATCTGCGATGAAATCCGCTTGATTTTCACCTCGAAGAATTTCTCAATAGGATCTATGAGCATTTTCAATGTGTCGTTCTGATCTTCGTCCAGAGCCTCCGGAAATGGGAACACTTGATTCGTCTGCATTTCTCCGCGGTATATATTCGTGACGAAAGATTGCGATTCTTTCGTCGCCGGCTTCTTTTCCTCGGCTCTCGACGCCTTCGGAGCTGCTTGAGTCGCCAGGCATCTGCAAAATCAAATATTTTCCGCATTATTACTGTGTATTGATTTTCTAAAAGCTTATGAAAATGTGCATCTATTTGATAATCACTGCACTGATAATCTCTGACCACTGAATGAACAAAGTTCAATATCTTATGAGAGTCTTGAAAAGTTAAATGCAAAAACACCGACAAAAGCAGTGATCATTGAAAAAATATGATGTGTACTAAGATACAAAAAATCCTTAAAATGACAACTATCAGCAATAATCAATTTTCACTTTTTTTTTTTCAAAATATCCAAAAGGAATTCTATAAAATTTAATGAATCGTTAATTTTTTTTTAATCATGGGTTTACACCGCTCCATTTTTTATCCCATTTTGTGTATTTCATTATCCAGAAAATTAATTTTATATTATGAATTAATTATGGCAGAACTATTTATTTAATAATTAACGAAATTATCAACTCGGGCTGCGAAATAACTTAATGATATTGTGATTTACATGATTAAACCCCACTGAAAAAATGTAGCTATTTAAATTTTTAAATGCCACTAACACACATGCTTATGACAATGACTATCCTTTTTTTTTTCAAGGGCGTCTTTGCGTACGATATATAAATAATCTAATCAATCTAATTACAAATTTATTAAAAAAAAAAAAAAGTAAAACAGACTTTCGAATTGCGTTTTACGCAACGATAAAATTCCCACTTAAAATCCAAACGATTTTTTATTCCATTCTCATTTTTTAAAAATCGTTCGCCATTTACACGCAGGTGCGGCAACATAACCTTAAGGCGCCAAAAATGTAGAGCTCAATCATCGACTGAAATACAAAGTCCAACGTCCGATTGTTCGTCGTTAAATATCACTCGAGATAGTGAATAAGTTGTTTATCTTGATGAGCCACATAGTGCATATAGTTTCGATTGGCATCGCAATGAAAACGTTTCGCAGCGCCGGTAATAAGATATTAAAACGACGATTTTTTTTTTTTTTTTTAATTCTACGTATAGACGTAAAATTAATACTTAATTAAAACGTCAAGATCATTGATTGATTAATAAAACCAAAATGGCTATTACAAGATAAATCAGCGATTTATCAAAAAAGTTACATAAAAAACGATAATAGTGCATATAGTTTCGATTAGCATCGCAATGAAGACGTTTCACAGCGCCGGTAATTAGACATTAAAACGACTAAAAAAAATCTATGTTTAATCGTAAAATTCACACTTAATTAAAACGACGGGATCACTAATTGATTAATAAAACCAAAATGGCTATTACAATATAAATCCGCTATTTATCAAAAAATTCATATAAAAACCGATAAATCAATGATTTCCTTACAATCTCAAAATCGAAACCAACCTTTTTTTTTCAAATCTATTCTTTAATATCCCAACAATGCATAAATTTACAGTTCCCATTAAAATTCGAGTCAACAGTTGAATTGAGTCGTAGTATCTAAACGTGTTTTTATCTGCCACTAATTCACCTGTTTACACGAAACCAAAAAAGTACCGTTATTTAAAAAAAAAATCTACGAAACCACTTCCGGTTAATCGGTCGATCGAACAGAGATTTGCGAAGGAATTTCCATGGGAAATATAGTGAAGCAAATGATACCTCTTATCAACTAAGCGGATGAGAGATGATTTTTAACATCAAAATCAATTTTTTTAAAATCCGATACAATAAAGCAAATGATCATCTTCTTCGTTATTATCTCGTGGATGATCCAACGTAACGAACACGAGTGAAAAAACGTCGTCACTCAAAAACTCGTGACTAAACCCGCAACTTACCTCGAATGTAGGCTTACGAATTTGTTAAAAGTTTTGGGCGTTTGGGCGAGCTTTCGAGACACGTTGGAAATCATTTTGCGTTATTCGTATTAGTTCGGATTATCGATAACAATGAGACAAACGTCCGACCCTCCGAACAGCGAAATGGGAACTAACGTCTCGCGTGCTGTGTTGTTAACGTGTCGACGTTCCGATCGGACTTTGACCGACGGCAACGAGCTCGTGACGTCACGATCGGCTAGAGTGCCGTGCCCCCTTAAGGGTGATCCTCATTACGACCTCATTACGTGAACTCATCGAAAGTGAAGTCCATAGCTAAAATTTTCCATTTTCCATCAGTGCCACTGATTATCTACCTGTTTTTTCAACCGGTTTTCGCCTTTTTGTCGCATCGACATATGCAATTGAGAAACTAGTGACGGAATTTTAAAAAAACTTGAAGAAAGTGTAACTGATGAGTTGCCGGGTGATTGAATCTCGCCTACCTTAAGGTAGTTAATGTGAACTGTGAATTTCCACGGTTTTCCTTACCTACAATCACTTTGCCACCGAAATATCGCGCAGTGCTGCCACAAGCGCGTAATTCCGGAAACAGTTATCGAAACATCCGTCGCAAATGTAGAGACGAAAAAAGTCTACCCAAATTTCTCACCCCGACTATTCATCACAAAACTATACTATTTCATTTTTAAAAAAATGCTTAAAAACAGAAACCAAAAAAAAATTACATAAACAAGCCTTGAGAAAAAAGGTCCCTAAATAAAAATACCCATCTTCCTTCCTCCATCCTATCAATTCCTTCGACTTCCGCTAATCGAACTCCCAAAATCCGGTATAAATAAATACCGAAACTTCATTAATTCGATCTCTGCACATTACTCGCAACGCTTAACTTTTCAAACGAAAACAATGCGCGCAGGTGGCGCCCTCATCGTCAATTCCAGTCCCTAACAACAATCCTTTTATTATTTTACTTCAATGCTACACGACATAACAATGTTATTACCAAAAATCATTATTGATACACAACGAAACGCATGAAAAATTGGAAAATCGGGGGAAAAATGGATGCGTCCCGAGATTCTATAATAAATAGTGGAATCAGAGAGCAAGTGGGAGTTGCGGTGAGTGCAGCTGTCGTCCATCTACATGTTCGGGCACACAGTCCGTGCCCGAGTGCCCGTGAAGAGCCGCGCTCCGCTGTTATGGAGTCTGCCGTCGCCTGGCACTTTTGGGTATTTCGCACGTATCGCTGCGCTATTTCGGTCGCGCGTGGGTGAATGAGGCTCCGCGGTCTCGAGGCCCGCTACCTATTTTCGACGTCTTCGCGTTCTACGAGCGACCACCGGGTCCACACGGTGCGTTTAGTTACAAGAGGTGAGACGCAGGAGGTTAGTTCCGGCGGCGTTTTATACCCTCTCTCTCTCTCTCTCTCTCTCTCACTCGTATATCCCAATATATAGAGTACATAGCGTACTATTCTATACCTATATATTTAGTCTAATATATATATATATATATATCCTTCGGGTTATTATGGTATTCCGTTATCGCGATATCGCCGCGAAAATTCGTAACAATAAGAAACAAAGCGCAGCGCCCCCAAAAACTGCCACAGTTCGATTACCGCGGTTATTTAAATTCCAAGGAAAAACAAAAGAAACATCGCATACGTTTTTTTTCTTTGTCAAGCGCAGATCGTAGGTATCGAAACTGCCAAAATAACGTCGCTTTTTTTTAATGCTTTTTTCCAATGCAACGTATTGTCTATACCTATACATGTGCCAAAAAACAGCTACGCGGGTTTTACGGCTATTGTCGCGAAAACCTACCCCGATTTTATGCACAGCCTTGCCACCCCCGCATTTCAACCTTCGAAGCGCGTTTATCCCATTAAAAAAAAAAAAAAAAAAGCCGAGATATAATTCGCCAGGCGGAAAAGCGGCAAAAAAAAATCAAAAACCACGTGATTCACGAGAAATCCTGCGGAAAACCGTGAAAAAACGTGCGAATTTCGTGCCCCCGTCGCCCACAGGTGCACCGGTCACCCACCGGTGCATCCGCGCTCCCATTGGCGTAGAGAAACGTTTCTCTACGTTGCAAACGCCAGTATACACACTTTCCAGCGCATTTCGCGCTTTTAACTTTGGAATGGACCGATTCAAGTACAACTACGTCAATGACATCGAAAGGGGGAAGAAAAGTACAACCCCCCCTCCCCCTTCGCCCCACTCCCCTCCTCCCTATTGCTCTCCCCTCTTCCTGCCGCCTAACGTCGCGTGGAGGGGGCGCTGAAGAGCAGCAGCCGCCGGGGCAATGGCGGCGCTCGGCGTCGGGGAAGGGGCAACGGGGGGAGGGGGAGGGGGGACTCCGCTCGTGCGCCGGCGAGCAAATCGTGTGTCAGACTCGTGGCAGAGGGGTCAGCGCGAGGGAAAGAACGACACGAACCGTTTTCTGGGCTTGGCGGGTACGTTTCACGTTTTTTTCGCGGCAGTTGCATCTCGCTCGTCTCGAATCACCCACAGATAGAGAGAGAGAGGGAGAGAGAGAGACTTGACACGAAAACACACGAGCGTGTAATCATCCGGCAGGGCTTAAAAGTAACGTAAAATTCGTACATCTGCGTTGAGTATCGAAAGGTTTTAACACGCACCTCTTTACGCGGAGGCCCGCGACACACGCGCTTCCTCTTCTCACTCTATCACCAAAGGATAGACTGTTTTTTTTTGTTTTTTTTCTCTCTCTTGTTCTTCTTTTTGTACTGTCTTGTTTATCTCCATTGAAAATTATCGCGAGACTTGCCCACGTTTTACGCTCTGACGTTTTTTTTTTCGTTTTTTTTTTCGCTGGTATTATATTTCATTGTGCTCGACTGTAAGTGCAACACAATCTCTGCGTAACGAAGATATCTTTATGCTTTTGTTCTAATTAATCGACGGTTATTGGATTTTTTTTTTTTTGTTCGAAACGCGGTTTATTTATTTAGTTTTTTCCGTGTCGTTTTGTTCGTTGCAAATTGATGCGGGAAGTTGTCTCGTTTTGAGCTCTACTGTAACGTATGTAGTATTTATTGGTAGTACTTATGGTTGTGCCGCTGCTGATGCTCGTTACTGTCGAAAAAAAACTAGTGTGTCAACGAAAGTTTCGGTTTTGAAGGAACGTGATTGTTAACGCGGAAGGATGAACGACATGGAGGCTTACGGTGACGGATACATGGAGCCGGAGGAAGAGTGGGAACGCGAAGGACTCCTGGACCCGGCATGGGAGAAACAACAGAAAAAAGTGAGTGAAAGTTACACGAGTCGGTTTTGCCTTTTTCTCCTTTGAAAACCCTTTATTTCCAGTCGCCGTAGGACGCGCTTTACTACTCGTTGTACCAGTGGATGACCGGTTATGAACAAGTGAAACGAAAGCCTAGCCAAAAGATTTTTTTTTTTCTAATGATTTTCAACGACATTTACGTGTCTATGAATTAACATCGTCGGGAAAACCTTTTTGTGATTTATGGGCTTTAGAGAATTCATTTTGAAGATTTTTCTATGGATTTTCGATTGGAAAAAAGGACAAGAAATTTTTGTGCTTATGAATGATCTAAAAAAAAATTATATTACGTGTTGAATATTAAGTTGCAAACGATCCTTTGCTTTCTGAGGAAAGATTACGTTTTTTTTCTTAATTTCCATGTGTCAAAGTGAAGAAAATATTTTTTTATAACGGATTAAATGGTGATTTAACAAGTTCCCTTAAATGTTTGTAAAAATCGAGGAAATTTTTAGCTAGTGCAATGAAATTTGATACACGTTGGGCATTCGTGACGAATGTTTGACATTAAATTCTCGGGAGAAATCGACAAGGAGCTTTAAATTCCACAGAATTTTCTATAAAAACCATGACGTCCATAATGATTTTTCAAAAATGTTGTTATTAAAAAAGAAAAAAGTAAAATTGTGGGAATATTTGGGTACATGCTTGACTGAAAAGTTTGCAGTGGTTGAGAAAAATGATTATTTTATTATGTGGAGGTAATTTGGAAGTTAAAGAGCCAATGGAATTTCATTTAGAAAATCATTGGTCGTGTCGTTTGCTCAACTGACACAAATTTTATGGTGACAACAATCAGAATGTAGTCCAGTCAATTATAATGAATTAAATAAGCCCCTTATTTCTTTAATTAATTTAATTTAATTTACAGATACCCGCATTTACAGGGTGCGCACTTTTATTTTATTTTTTTTTCGAAAGTGCAAATCCACGACGCGTGCAAAATTCACTCTCACAGAGAAAGTTATGTTTCCTTTTATCGTCGCGTGCGGTTGATTGACTCTGTCAACGGAAAATGTATCAGATACATTTTCCGGCGAATTCGCGCGTAGAGTGAATTCCCTCTCGTCGACCAAAATAAATTGACGACTGATTAAACGTACATACGTGTACTGAAAGTTTTTATGCGTAAAGTGCTCTACTAAAAAGTACTGAAAGTTTTTATGCATAAAGTGCTCTACTAAAAAGTACTGAAAGTTTTTATGCATAAAGTGCTCTACTAAAAAGTACTGCAAATTTTTATGCATAAAGTGCTCTACTAAAAAATTATTATAAAAGTGCGATAACAAATTTATTTTTCACACGGTAATTAGAAAAATAATTTCCTTCAATTTAATTGCAAAAGTACTTGGATTTAACGTCACGACGATTGTGCGTCAAATTTAATTGACGAGCCAAATAAAAATACTTCGAGTCGACTTTTATGAGAGTAGGAAAGTATCGTGCAGATCGTGGTACGTGTTAGTGAAGGCCGGGCACGTCGCAAAGCCGCGGATATCGTCGACGAGTATTTTCTCGTTGACGGGACTACCGGCGTTGCGTTTTCCCATTACTATTATTACGTCGAAGGCGCGCACGGTTGAGTGGCCACTGATAATTCTCGATAGAGAACTCGTCGCGCTTCCCTTATCGGTGGCGTACTATTTGAAAGGAGTTTACTCGACGTCTTGGTATGTATTACATGTCTGACTTTGTCTTTAGCTTTGCACACACTCTTGGAACGTTCCTAATAACGTACCATGCGCTCAGAGCCACGTACCCGGTGACTCGTTCGCAAAACCCGGCGCGAGAACATCTAGTCGCTCTCTCTCTCTTTCTCTTTCTCTCTCTCGGCTCAGAGATACCTTCACTTTGCCAGGACAAAATTCTCTCCACTCTCACGTTCCCTCGCTATATTTTCACCGGATTATTGCCATTTTCCAGCTTGTCTATGGCCCCACAATTCCTCATTTATAGACAGCCACGTTTTCCAGTATTTTTTTTTTTTTTTTTTTTTTTTTTTTCATTTTATATGTTTTATTAGTCTTTTAATTAGTGAATGTGGGATAGGCTCTTAATAATTTGTTATAATCGCCTGTTAGCCAAAAGTACCATAAATTATATTATATAATAAAATGAAGAGAAATATAAAAATAAAAATATGAGGGATTTTGTCTTGGGTGTGCAGAGATTATTTGTAATAATTATTACTATGTTTATAGTGCTTTTCATTTTTTTAACATTTTATGGGTAACGGGATTTTTCAATTTTGCCTGTTGTATAATTCGGAGTGTTGTTGTTGTTGTTATTTCAGTGACACGGTCGACAAAGCCCGCTGTCAAAACAATGAAATAAATTCCTCGCTACTAAACGCTAAACGTTATTCGTTTGGGATGCCAACAAAATGTGCAATACAACATTTCGCTGATATCAAAGAGATGAAAATAAATCTCTCGGACGACTTCCGCCGGTTACATAGTCGTTGTCCGAACGAGATCGAGCCGCTGATGTTTTAAGTCGACCTGTTGGCATTTCGTTGTCTCCGATCGTCCCACGATTACCGTCAAATCGGTAAACCGATATTTATAAATCTCGAAGAAATTTTACGATACTTTTTTATTTATTTTCGATACCTCGAGGATATTTTTCAATGGAACAAAAATATTTAACATCATAATTAAAGAAAATCAAGTGAAAAATTTATGTGTAAAGAAAAAAAAAAAAGAAATTCACCCGAAAAAATTGAAAAAACCAAAGTTATCAAAAGTTCGTGTCAATATTTTTCTTCCGAATTTTTTTCATCGGAAAGCTAAAATTCTCTTTGCGCTCCGATGATTAAGACATTTTTAAACTTGTTCAGTTCTCGGCAAATTTATTTTTCCATTTTCAGAATATCATAAAAATGAGACCAAAATCTCAATAATCAGTGTGGATATTTGAGTCTGAAAGCCTTGTCGCTATTTCCAGAATTGCACGTTACTTCATCGACGATCCTCGTCACGAGATATTGTGGAGAAAAAAAAAAAAAAAACGCAGAAATATTTCGATGAGCGCAATGCGTTGAGAATGCGCGTCGCTCTCGTTTTCTCGCCCTCGGGTTCAGGCACCGGGCAATAGAGATCTACAGCGTCAGCGTCTAAGCAAGTCTCTAGCGCGCGCGCGGCAAAGGTCGAGCCAAGTTGGTTTAGCGGTAGGTAGGTAGTTATTTTCCCGGGGGCTGAGACCGCGTTCGACATCGATGTATGCTGCGTACGTATGTCGAGATCCGATCGAGGTTGTGCGGACTTCCTACACGATGAAATGGCGTCTGCACAGCCCTAGATCGATTAATTAGAGCGACAATTGATCGGACCTTACCAAAAAGGTGGACCGTGTCAAAAGAATCGCAAATTCTCTCTCGATTTTTCACCAAAATCTGCCTTAAAAATTATTCAATTCCACAGAGGCAAAAAAACAAAAAACTCTATCACTATCACCAAATTTTTCTTGAATTTGCTTTAGTGAAATCCTCATTGTTATTTATTTTTAAACAGAATCAGGCAAATTTTCCTGATTTTTTTGTGTACCTTTACCAAAAAGTGTTTGAGAGGAAAAATATTGTGAAAATTGAAAAAAAATTCTATTGAATTTTATAAAAATTGATGCAGGGATATCTTCAAGAAATCCAGTAGAATTTTTTTTTCGGCTTGTTTGTCTCATTGCAAAGTCCGTAATTTGGAATCTTATCGTGTGATTGTGAATTCATGCTTAATCGATTCTCACGTACGTTTTCCTTCTGTTCTCACGGCAGGTCCAGTGCTTATCATCGTCGAGGCGTGGCTGTTTTGTATCAGCTTGGGAGAGGACGAGGCCGGTTGCGTGTAGCGGGCGTAGGTGACGTTTTCGCAAAATTTTGGCAGCTCGAATAGCTGGCTCAAGGCTTCCACACCGCGCCGATCGCCCAGGTCTCCTCAAAGCACAGTGTTCCGCCGCTCCGCCCGATCGAGTAGCGACGCTTGCGGTGGCAGCCCTTCGGCAAAACGTATTTTCGGAACTTTATGACGAAAATAATTGGGTGGCCTGACTCATTTTCCCGAGGCTGCCTCCTCTTCGAGATGATCCCTGCGACGTGGGCTCCTCGATCCGCCCGACATTTCGCCAAAGTTCAGCGTCAAATATCAGCGACGATAAAAACGGGGCACGTTTGCTTGGACATATGGTCTTCAGCAAGGTCGCAATGCTATTCGGTCTCCGCTTCCGAGACGCGAATCGCTCGCTGAGCCATTGCCAGCTGCAAGATCCTTATCTCGAAGAGTGTCGATCGTTGCCCGATAAAACGCAACACGATCCCCGGAATCCGTGCTCGTCGCATTCTGCAGCACGAGCGTGAAACGGCGTTTCTCCTCCCGGAGGATTTCCCTCCAAACTGTGGAACGTTCAAAGGCAATCGCCGATAATTTGGACTGGCCGTTTTACTTCTCAAGTCTCCGGGCTCATTTGTTCCGCCACCCGAAGATATTATTGAAGGGGAGAAGGAAATATGCGTGATCGGTGAGGAAAGGGAGATCGTTGAGTTGAAAACATGGATTCATTGAAGCATATCTCGGTTTTTTTGTTGCCGGTGGTTCAGATATCAATCTGACAATCAGATTGACCAGGAATTTCATTTGATCAAAAAATAGGGCTTCTAGTTTTTTTTTTCTCCTTAAAAAAAAAGTCTGAAATGTGAATGAACATTGGCGCCAAAATATGTGTGTGTTTTTTTTAATTACACTAATGAATCAGTAATTAAAGTGACCGCGCATTGCTGGTCGCTTAATCAGCTGGTTCTATTGTTGCCCGAGGATTAAAATGATGAGACCGAAATGGAAAATGAATAATCGGCGAGGCATGCCAAGTGTTATAAAGCGGCAACACGTTTATATGCTGTAATAAGCTTTCGTAGTGGCGCATGTAGGTTCCTCTTCTATCATTACCGAGCAACGAAGATCGGTTATAAATAAATGTAGGATATAGACGGATGTATCGGTCACTTATAAATAGAGGTAGCCGAGGCGAGGTCGAGGACCTTCGATTGGTTGCTGTTTACAGGAAGTCAAATTGGTGCTGCCCTGGTGCCTCTCCTCTTCCCCGATGCTCCAGCATTTATCGTGCAACTCCGAAAGTGCTTGCATCTGCAGTGATCTCGGATACACTGCCTTTCGCTTCTCCTATCGTCGAAATCAATTTCACGACGTTCCTCTTATCTCATCGTTAGATTTTCTCAAATGACAATTTTTTGTCGAGTTCTTTTATCCATTATTAAACCGGTGGTATTTTATCGAATCTTATGCCAATAATGCACTTGCCCTTTTACTCATTGATCTTCTAACCCTTTTCTTAGGAGATGATTCTCCTAAGGAGATTTTTCTCCTAAAAAAATGGAAATATTATACCAATATATTTAAACAATAATTTGCTGGGAAAAAGATTCACTCACGCCGGAAGGATGCGTTTCTAAATAAAAATAATTTGGCCGGTGAAAAAGATACAACATCCGCTGCAGCTATTACATATACATGTCTAGGAGCTCAAAGAGCAGTAGTTGAACTAGCCAAGGGGATAGAAATCAAACGCTAGACAGGCTCATACATTTCCTGTCTTAAATTTAGAGCATTAAGTTAAATGAGAGCCACGAGTATACGATATAACCGCGCAGTGTACATAGAGCAAACGTAAAACTTCAAAATGTCCACGATTCTCACCCATTTTCTAAATGCCAAAGTTAACGCTCGCTAAATATTACAGAAAAGAAATTCCTCGTTACGGGATATTAAGATAATCTAAAAACACAATTTTAACCATTATTCCAAAAAAAAAATACATATCGTTTATGAATCGCCATATATATTTTTTCAGATACACTGCAAATAACAAAAAAAAAATTCACCGCTAACAAATTAACCCGCAGCTTGTCTCGTATTAAATGTATTAACGTATTAACAAATTATAGGGAAACGAGTGAAAAGTCGACTTAAAGGAGGAATGCGATTGGAGTCATCAAAATGAGAGTGGAAACGCTCTCGATCTCGAAGCAACGGTCTGCAACGGCATAAGAAGCAACAGTGGATCATCGTGGTCATATAGCGGCCGACTCCCTCACCCGTCGACCGAGAATTCAAGGTTAACGTCCTAACCCAAATGCGCGACGTCGTCTTCGTGCTGCTGCTGCTGCTGCCTCTGCGGGAGAAGATCTTTCAGCAGCGCAGCCTCCACACGAAACCATCGTCCTCACCGACTCGTGCAGCGTTTATCTTTACGCTATCCGCGCGCATCTAGCGACAGTCACCAGAGTGGCCAGCAGCTTTCGATGACGCGAGGATCGTTAACCTTTGTGAGGAGGTTTAGGCCGCGCGCCAAATGTCGGATTGGAATCGGGTGACCCACTCGTCGTGCCCATATACACTTTGACTAAGCTCGATCGTTATGCGATGATAACGTATCTGCTTCTGCCTATATGCATTACCGGCTCACGCGTCTCGCCGATCTCTCGGCTCAACGCATCGCACATCAATTTCCCAATGAAAGTTTCGCTATTGGAATTCAATGAGAATTTTTGAAGAAAATCATCTTTTTCTCTTGATTTTCCATTGGAAGATGCAGGAGAGGCTGGGGAATTTTCTGTGGAACATTCCTTTTGTTTTTTGCATCATCTGGAATTATGGATTAAATTTTTATGGAAATGGTTTGAAGATTGGGAAATATACTTTTTCGTTATTATCAGAAATTCTGAAATTGATTAATTTCGCTTCTCTTTTTCGAAATGATTGTCATAATGAGCGTCGGAAATCGAAGTATCTTCTTCCCACATTTCTCACAATTCTCTTCTCTCTCTCTCTCTCTTCTCCTGCTGTTGCATCGAGTGCCATTGTCGTGATTCTTTCTTCCGTTTCCGGTTTTCTGTCTTTCGTCAAACGACCATCGTCGTCAAACTCTGCCTCGAGTACTTTCGTGCAGTGTAGGATGACTGTATTGGTTGTAGAAAGCGTCTACGCTGCTATAACTATAGCTGTCAAAACGAGATTTTATTTTGAGAAGCGACACGTGCAACATTCTGACAGGACAATCCCTTCAAAGTGCTAAATCTCTTCCAACATATTTAGTGCTTTCGTCCAACGAAACTTTTATATATCCGTCGGTATTCTCTATTTATAATATTCCCCATTTCACTTCATTCCGTTTTCATAAATATTTTTCCACATTTTTTTCCTTGAGTTATCATCGAAGACTATTCATTGATTTTTTTTCGTCTTATCTCTTCGGATATTTCCATCGAATGAAAGATGAATTCGAGGTCTAATATTTCTGTTATTGATACAAAATTGTTTTGATTAATCTTCGGACTTCAAAACTACTCAATTTGACCCTCGGGAGATTAAAAAAAAATTCTAACGTTGGCAAAAAAAAAATGGTAAAGCGCTTTCGTCGCAATAATCGATTTGCTCAGTTGTAGTCGCTGATGCCTCCTCGACAAAATAATCAATATCAATCATATCGCAGGACCAATAAACGATAAACTCTCGTTTTCATGCAACAAAAGTTCTCCATCTATTCTATAGTGAAGTAGAGTATAGAGATTGAGAATCTAAGACGCCGGGCGTCGTCTCCACAGGCAGTTGCGTCATCGACTCTCGTCTAAAAGCGATGCCCGATGGGCGCGCACACAAAAATATCTTCTCACAGAGATCTCCGCTCGGCTTTCGTAAACAAAGCTTTGGGCAGATAGTCACGACGACAATCTGCATGGGAAGAAAGGATCATTTTTTGTTGAGAATAATAATCTACTTCAAATTGGCAAAAATCCGGTATTAGTAGTCATTAATTCGGATTCGAAAAAATCTAAATTCTATTTTGTGGTATGCCACAAATTTGTGCTTACCACAAATTTTTTATTTTTTTATTCCAACGCAAAATTTATAAAATTAATTTTCATAAAATTTCATAAATTTGCGTTGAAATGGACTTCATTTTATTTTGCGGCTATTAATTTGAAATGTTCAATTGGAAAATCACCGATAATTAGTTATCCGAAAAAAATTGATAGTATTTTTCGATAATTATCTTCTATCTCTGAAAAAAATTCACAGAATTTGTACGTAAATCTTGAAGAATCCGAGTGTCGAAGTGTACGTTTTCACGGAACTATGTCATAGGTTCTTAGTCACTGATGACTTGACAATAATGACAAAGTTCCGGTCGTGACTATTCGCGAGACGTTTAATTATTGGCTTATTCAGAATCATTGGAAAGACTCTCGTGTATTTCTTCTTCCGGCGTCGATGATGTTATTGCGAGCGGAAAGAAAGGACCAGCTGTGCGGTCTTGGGCCTTCCGTCTCTGCCGGTTTTTCATTTCATCTCTCGTGGCTGTAACACCGCTAGTCACTCGCTTCATAAAATCCTCGGCGCCGAGACGAGTTGGCCTGAATTCCGCGGGATTCCACGCAATCGGAGACTGTTTTTGAAAACGGGAAGGTTGCTTCTCCCGTTCTCGAGTCTCCGCTTTGACGCTAATCTCCTTTTTCTAATCTCCACATTATTAACATGTGCACTTGTATGTCGTAAAGCACCTAGGTCGCGCAGTTGTTTGATTATCATTTGTAAAACGTCAGAAAAGCGGATCTCACATCGCCAGAAGTTCCTCAGACACGAAAATCCCAGCAGCGCAATTTTAAAATCGAGCAATTCCGGCTAAAACAATTTTTTTAACAGCTTCATAATAAAACACAGGCGTGAGAAATAAATGTCCTTTTTATTGGTTCAATTTACATAAATTCAATTTGTAATATAAAAATGATTTGGATGACTTTTGTATGTCGTTTTAAATTAGAGATTGTGGTCGAAGATCCTATGAAAATTGATTAGAAATAATAACGTAAGAATGTTGTTGATAATGAGATTTTTTAAATATAAATTTATTATGGTTTTCGTAACCACGAATCGCAGGATTTGTTTTTATGGAAATTTGGCGCTTTTTGAGGACACTTTTCAGTGTCAGAAGTTCCGTTAACGTCACAAAATTCGTAAGGTTGGAAAAAACGGGCCCGAGGCCTTGACAAACCTCACCGTAATTATCGAGTAATCGGTAATTCCAAGTTGAGTCAATAGAAGAACCGGAAAGGAGCGGAGAGCCGGTTGTGCGTTGCGGTATTCTCCGTACGGGACGTTAACATCCACTCGTTTTCTTCTGTTTCTTTCTCCGTGCTTCTCTATCTTACTATCTAATTCCGTAGCGAGCAAGTGGCCTAAATACCGTCGCATCTTCCGCAATCAAACACAATATGTACTCGACTA
This sequence comes from Clistopyga incitator, assembly GCA_947507545.1. Taxonomy (NCBI): domain Eukaryota; kingdom Metazoa; phylum Arthropoda; class Insecta; order Hymenoptera; family Ichneumonidae; genus Clistopyga; species Clistopyga incitator. The sequence continues at coordinate 537,091 of OX382173.1, read as the reverse complement.
CATCCCAGAATTCCAAACGCTCATTCAATTTTTTATGATTAAACATATCAATTAATTTTCACGAATAATTCCAGTAAAAAATCCCAACGTAATTTCTATGCAATTCAAATTTTTCACAATCATTGGAAGCAAATTTACTTTGTATACAAGATATAAAAAAGAAAATTATTCAATTATTACAGTATAAATTTTTGTATTGAACCAAAGAAAATCTGCAATTCCATTTCAACAGCCTTACCAAGTACTTTACTGCTAATGCTTTTTTTTTTTAAATAAATACATATACGGCAATGAAAATAAGGGTGACCAAAAGGTGCGTGGGCGTAGCTACGAAAATCTGAGAAATTGCTATTTGACACCGGAACAAACCGTGTGAAACGTGTCCGGGCAAACACTCCGGTTTATCGCTCGCCACGAACGGTAACGCACTTGGTACATTGAGAGCGGCCTCACCTGGCCCCTCACCTCTGCTCTTCCTTCTTCTCTCTTGCCAAAAAACACCTGTCACCTAAATCTCCGGCAACGATTTTATTATTTGTATATATAAACCGGAGTGACATAATTGTGCGCGATGAGCTAACACCGCGAGCATAATTTTCCTCTCGTTTACATCCGGCTCATAACTTTCCTGTTATTATTTTAATTACAGTCAATTAAAGTAGGCTGCGCCCTATTTTGCATAAGGAAATCGATATACAGATGTACATTACATTACCCGGCACTGAATTGTCGGCCTCGATTATTTATATTGCTAATTATTTACTAAAGTCTCTCTCTGTGGAAGTACCAAAGTTCTCCAGTCATTCGAGTAAAAATTATAGTTTTTTTATTTATTTATTTATTCATACTACTGCCTCATAAAAATCGTTTTATGTTTATCGTTATTTCTTTAATTGAATATAACGCCTTGAAATTTTAATCTGGCATTTATCATGCAGCTGGTGAAGTCATTTATCGTTACTCCAAATTTTCAGTCAAATGCTCATTTAAATTTCATATTTTTTGGAACATTGTCAGAAATGCTCCTGTGCATTTATCATTTTTAATGCGCTCATCAGTTTATTTTTTTTATTTTTTATATCAGGCTAAATAGTTGTTCTCTCTCAAATAGAATTTATCGCATTAATCGTTTCTTAATTTGGTGAGGATTTTTTAATGAAATTCTATTAATTTTATTGCATTTTTTTTAAAAATATATTTCTCTTTTAGATAATATTTATTTGAAGAGTAAATTTTGGAGTTTTACGTTATTTCCAAATAATTACACACATTTATTAGCAAAAATATGTAGTTAATGTACTTTTGATAAAATTATTGATTAATATTCAGTCGATCGTATCGATGAGGTAGTACAATACCAGCGAACGTTTGTGAAACGCGTCGACGACGTCGACGTCGTCGCCGACGGCGTTTGCGGCGCGGGAGGACTCAATGTTTTACAAATAGAACGTAGAGCAGAAGCAGCAGAGCCACGCGGGTTGAGGTTAGGGCGGCTCATGTCCAATTTTGGCCCGCGGCGCTTTACGCTGCCCGTATTAAGTTTCAGGCAATATTCCCCTCGCACGGCGCGCACTCGAGAAACGAAAAAAATTCAACATTTTTAGCTGTCACTAAGTCACGGATTTTTTTTTTCATCCCTGGCCACTTTCACTTTTTTCTTGTATAGTATTACAAAACCCACAAAAAGTGCCCCATAAAATACGCGCCGCATAAAATAATCCCCCATAAAGCGCAAAAAAATATCAGCGTTAAATTTCACCTTTGAAATTTGTAAAATACAAATTAAGAAAAAAAATTGGAGTATTTATGAGCAAAGACACTTTTTCATGCTTACAGAAATAATTGTCGACGCGCTATTTCCGGTTTTGCTAAAATTATCCTTTTAACAAAAAATTAGCTCTAAAATAAATCTTATGTAAAGCGAAAAAAAAAAAAAAATCAAAATTCTGATCAAGAATAGTTTTTGACGTTTACAGAAATATGCCTATACATTGTATTTGTGGTTTTGCTAGAATTATTTTTAGATACTTAACGTCACCTTTTTTTGGGCGCTAATCCGATGTACTTAAATATAGATTTAATATCACGTGAAATATATTTACTCTGAATATTTTTCTTAAAATTTTTCGCTATGGTCAATAGCTTCAATAGCTACAAAATGTAAAAAAAAATTGTTGTTACGCTGTAATGAATTCTACCTGAAATAATTTCGTTACAAGGATCACGTGTAGATCTCGCAGAAGAATACGCTCCTCTTGAATATGCTAATAAACCGTAACAGTAATAACTCATTGTCGTAACCTCCGAGCCGACCAAAACGAATTCGAAAATTAAAAGCGCGTTTCGGCTACGGCGAAACCAAGTTACGATAGCAATTGGTGGCCGCGGAGAACCAGGACACTAGATATATATAGCGGGAGGGATCGGGGTCGTTACTAAAATATACGCTAAGCGGCATAGCGTTAAAACTCGATTCCACAATATGTATTCCCTCCATCCGTCCCGCGATCAGCCACAACTTTTCGTGACTTAAAAACTGCAAAAACAAAACAACAACCACCAATACATTTTTTAAAAACCACAACGCAAGAAATTGTAGTAGTGCAATCAACTATTTTGTAGTTGGAGTAAACTTTCATCGTCGTATGAACTAAAAATAAATAGTCGCCACTTTAGAATCACTGATACCACAATTTTCTCTCAGTTCACTAGACGCAATGGCAATTAAGTTATTAAGCTATGTATCTTGGGAGACGAAAGTGCAAAAGGGGGATAAAAAGAGGAGTTTTACGTTAGGCAGGAAACAGAGCATCCAAATGGTCTAAACTTTCATCCACTGGGTCAGCAAATTTTGTGCAATTGAGATATTTGGCAGGGTATTGTTTTCTGTATATCGTTGAAAATAAATTAAATGTTAAGTGGAATGAAAAGGAAAGAATGTTGGTGTAATGTTTTGCTTATTATCGTTTTTTTTTCAGACCTTCACAGCAAAGTTGTGGCAACAAAATTAAAATTAGTCGTGCGAACTAAAAATAAATACTCGCCACTTTAGAGTCACTGATACCACAATTTTCTCTCAGTTCATTAGACGCAATGGCAATTAAGTTATTAAGCTATGTATCTTGGGAGACGAAAGTGCAAAAGGGGGATAAAAAGAGGAGTTTTACGTTAGGCAGGAAACAGAGCATCCAAATGGTCTAAACTTTCATCCACTGGGTCAGCAAATTTTGTGCAATTGAGATATTTGGCAGGGTATTGTTTTCTGTATATCGTTGAAAATAAATTAAATGTTAAGTGGAATGAAAAGGAAAGAATGTTGGTGTAATGTTTTGCTTATTATCGTTTTTTTTTTTCAGACCTTCACAGCATGGTGCAATTCGCACCTTCGCAAGGCGGGCACCGCCATCGAATCGATCGAGGACGACTTCAGGAATGGCCTGAAGCTCATGCTTCTCCTGGAGGTCATTTCCGGCGAGACTCTGCCCAGACCCGACCGTGGCAAAATGCGCTTCCACAAGATCGCCAATGTAAACAAAGCCCTGGACTACATTGCGAGCAAGGGCGTCAAACTCGTGTCCATCGGCGCCGAGGGTTCGTGCTCCGAAATAGTTACATCGCTAAAATAACTCCGTTATCTTTCATTGCCACTGTGACAATATTAGCCAAGAGTTTCGTAATTTCGAGGCCGCCAAAAATCACATTTTTCCATGTAAATGCAATTTCCCAACTCGTGAAATCTTTTGTACAGCCGCTCAATTATTTTGTTTAACAAATTCTATATTTATTAATTTACGAGCATTATAAATGGGACGATAAAAGGTGATCGAAATATCCAATCGCCAATACAAACACAAACGGTCATACAAATTATGTACTAATCTTTTTTTTTTTTCTTCATTAACAAACAGAAATCGTCGACGGCAATCTGAAGATGACGTTGGGTATGATCTGGACGATAATCCTGCGATTCGCCATCCAGGATATTTCCGTCGAGGAAATGACTGCGAAGGAGGGTCTCCTTCTCTGGTGTCAGCGAAAAACCGCGCCGTACAAGAACGTCAACGTCCAGAACTTCCATCTCTCGTTCAAGGATGGTTTGGCCTTCTGCGCGCTCATCCATCGCCATCGTCCAGATCTCATCGACTACAACAAGCTCAGCAAGGACAATCCTCTCGAGAATCTCAACACGGCGTTCGACGTGGCCGAGAAATATCTCGACATTCCACGCATGTTGGATCCTGACGGTGAGCCACAAAAAAAAAAAACAAAATTGTAAAACTTGGACAGATTTTTTCCTCGCCAAAAACTCGTCCTCCAATTTGTCTCTTTTGCCCCGGGAATTCAAACGACTATAATCAAAGAAGACATAGAAAAATAAACTCAGCCATCGCGTTGATGATTACGTGAAATTTCTCATAAATTCGTGATTTAAAAGCTGGAGTAAAAATTTTGCGGGTCAAGGAAAATGTTTAATACCTCATGATTCGATGTAGATTTGATCAACACTCCCAAGCCGGACGAAAGGGCGATCATGACCTATGTGTCGTGCTACTACCACGCTTTCCAGGGCGCCCAGCAGGTCAGCGACAAAACAGGCCGCGTTTTTCTCAATTTTCATATCCCCTTGCAATGTTTTTGCATAAAAACCATTTAAAAAAATTCGGATCTCATTGACTTTGCGCTTGTACCTAACAGCACTCGTTTACCCTGAAGAATATACAATTCAGCCGGCGAGTATCAGTAGAAATGCGGCGAACGATGATAACACGAATATCTATTAACAAAACGTGGATTGTCGTTGATTCTTTCCTTCCGTTAATCTCAAGTTTGTTCTAACAACGCATGGTTTGAGTGTTCTTTGACTGTGTTTTTTTTAGACATGCGAAACACGGCTATGCCCGACGAGCGAGCGGTGATGACCTACGTATCCTCGTACTACCATTGTTTCAGTGGTGCACAAAAGGTCTGTTAATAACCATTTTAATAACCCTTCTATTCATTCCGCGCGACAAGCCACGCGTTAAAAGCGAACACTTTTCAGGGTCACACAGTTAAAATCTTATTATCAGCACAAGAGTCTACATTTTTATTCAAAATTTGATCATTTTTTTTACAAAAAAACTCGCTCTACTTCACTTTCGCTCATTTTTTTATTCGGTTTTAGATTGTTTAGCAGAAAATATTCTCAGTTGTTATGAGTGAACTTGAATTCCTTAAGGACGTTAAAAAAAATATTCTCAGAGATTGGCCTCCTTTTTTTACGAAAATAGTGCATAAATGAGGAAAAGTGTAAACGCGTATCACCTTTGACAAATAAATTCATTGGCATGGAGCATGAACTTACTAAATTTCCAACGAAATTTGTCGTTTGTGATGAAATTAAAAAAAAATAGCCAAATTCTTTCCAAGGAATTATTAGAAATAAACTTGGAGGGAATGAGATGAATTTGCCGAAGGTACAAATCGATAATTTCGCAGGCCGAAACCGCGGCTAACAGAATCTGCAAGGTACTGAAAGTCAATCAGGAGAACGAGAGACTCATGGAGGAGTACGAGCGTTTGGCTTCCGATTTACTGGAATGGATCAGACGAACGATGCCCTGGTTAGCCAGTCGCCAGACCGACAATTCGCTTGCCGGCTGTCAAAAGAAACTCGAGGAGTACAGAACTTATCGTCGCAAACATAAGCCACCACGCGTGGAACAGAAGGCCAAGCTCGAAACGAACTTCAACACCTTGCAGACAAAGTTGAGGCTGAGTAACCGTCCAGCTTACATGCCCACCGAAGGAAAAATGGTCACGGACATCAACAAAGCCTGGAAAGGTGAGTTATATTAAATATTACGCAAACCACAAACATTCCCATCAAACGAAATGGAAAAATAAATATACAAAAGAGGTAATAAAATGACGTTGACGTCAACAAAATCGTGGTAATGAATTGTCGATTTGTGTCAGGTCTGGAGCTCGGAGAGAAGTCCTTCGAGGAGTGGCTGCTCTCGGAGATGATGCGCTTGGAGCGTTTGGAGCATTTGGCCCAGAAGTTCAAGCACAAGGCCGACGCTCACGAGGATTGGACCGGCGGCAAGGAGGAGATGCTCACCTCTCAGCACTTCCGTCAGTGCAAGCTCAACGAGCTCAAGGCCTTGAAGAAGAAGCACGAGGCTTTCGAATCCGATCTCGCCGCTCACCAGGATCGCGTTGAACAGATCGCAGCGATCGCTCAGGAGCTCAAGTAAGTAAAAACAATAATAATTCAAAAAATATGTTCTTTTTAACTTGACTGTTTCTTTTAAAAAATCACCACATAATTTTTATAAAATCGTACAATACCAACGAAATCAAATTTATCGTATCGATAAAATTACATTTTATCTATAATTTTCAGTACTTTGGAGTATCACGACAGCGCCTCGGTAAACGCGAGGTGCCAGCGTATTTGTGATCAATGGGATCGTTTGGGCACACTAACCCAACGCAGGCGTCAAGCCCTCGACGAGGCTGAGCGTATTCTCGAGAAAATCGACGTCCTCCACTTGGAATTCGCTAAGCGCGCCGCTGTAAGTTTCCCAAATTTTATTTAAAAAAAAAAACGTAATAATTCCTGAGAAACGGAGCTTAACGTTATATCATCTTCCTTTTTTTTTTGGACAGCCGTTTAACAACTGGCTCGACGGAACTCGGGAAGATCTAGTCGATATGTTCATCGTTCACACGATGGAGGAAATCCAGGGACTCATGGATGCTCATGCCGCCTTCAAAGCTACTCTCGGAGAGGCTGACAAGGAGTACAACTCCATCGTCGGTCTCGTTCGCGAGGTCGAGTCCATTGTCAAGCAATTCCAGATTCCTGGAGGCCTGGAGAACCCGTACACGACTCTCACGGCTTTGGTAAGTTAATTCGTCGAATTCACTTGGTAATTATGCGAATTATCGAACGAAATAACGCACACTTTGTGAAGAATCAACAAAAGTCCGTATCGAAAGAGTTAACACACATTAAATCGCAGGATCTGACGAAGAAATGGAGCGACGTGAGGCAACTGGTGCCTCAGCGTGACGGAACTTTGGCCGCTGAGCTTCGCAAACAGCAGAGTATCCTTTATTTTTTGCAGCGAATTTTCCACGATTTTAATATCTCGTATCACAGCGTCATATTTTTGTGCTGAGCGTAACGTGAGACGTTTTTACTTGTTATTTCCTTGACTCTCGTTAAAGACAACGAGCTACTGCGAAGACAATTCGCGGAGAAGGCCAACGCCGTTGGACCGTGGATCGAACGTCAATTGGACGCCGTTACGGCGATTGGTCTCGGGCTTCAAGGAACTCTCGAAGATCAACTCCATCGACTGAAGGAGTACGAGCAGGCGGTCTATCAGTACAAGGCTCATCTCGAGGAATTGGAAAAGATTCATCAAGCCGTGCAGGAAGGAATGATCTTCGAGAACCGTTACACACAGTACACGATGGAAACTCTACGCGTAGGATGGGAACAACTTTTGACCTCGATCAACCGCAACATCAACGAAGTCGAAAACCAGATCCTCACCCGAGACTCCAAGGTACGATATCGTATTTTCATTATTACCATTTCTTTTAGTTCGTTAGTTCGTTGATAATTTTTTTTCAGTATTTTTCATTACCTTTTTTGGAAGATTTTTTGCAAAACATTTTTTAATACATTATTTTTTTTCGTGAAGATTGATGAAGTATAGTATATGTTTTCTTTACCTCGTGATAAATTATTCAGGAGGTGAATACGAAAACATCGTGGGATCAAATGTAATGAGATTTTGAAAGGTTTAATGATATTTTAGCTGGAATTGTTGCGAAGATTTTCGAAAAAATGACAACATTCTTTCAGGGTATCACGCAAGAACAACTGAACGAGTTCCGCAGCAGCTTCAACCACTTCGACAAGAACAGGACGGGCAGATTAGCACCGGACGAGTTCAAGTCTTGCCTCGTTTCCTTGGGATATTCGATCGGCAAAGACAGACAGGGCGACATCGATTTCCAGCGCATTCTCGCTATCGTCGACCCCAACAGCACCGGATACGTTCACTTCGACGCCTTCCTCGACTTCATGACACGCGAATCCACCGACACCGATACCGCCGAACAAGTCATCGATAGCTTCCGCATTCTGGCCGCTGATAAGGTAACGAAATTTAATCCTACCACCTGTTCGACTCTTTTTTTTTTTTCCAAACCGAAAATATGTCCAATATCAGTACTTTACATATTTACCAATACAAAAATTAATATATATATTCGAGAACTCAAAATTACAATAATCTGTTGTAATGTTCAAAGCACGAAAACCATTTTCGGGTTTTTATCGAAATTTTTGCTTTCAGCCATACATTCTGGCCGACGAGCTGAGGAGAGAATTGCCGCCCGACCAGGCGGAATATTGTATCCAACGAATGCCGCCGTACAAGGGACCGAACGCGCAGCCGGGCGCCCTGGACTACCGTTCATTTTCGACAGCTCTTTACGGCGAATCCGACCTCTAAGATAGCCCGACTCGGGATATCTCGCCGGACATTTGGGAAATATATAAAAGAAATATATATATATATATGATCCCTGCAGTGACACCTAAGAACACGCGAAAGCGACACGCACACTCACAAGAAAAACGAAAGGAAATGCAACATACGACGGACAAACGCCAAAAAAAAAAAATCCTGAACACACATTATCGTCCCGTTTGTTTTCTCGAAATGAGGGGGAAATCGCGTTCTAAAAGTACACGGCGTTGTTTTTTTTCGCACAACGCCCGGAAATTCGTCACTTCCGAAATGTCACGAGCACGAGCTATCCAGCAACGAAGTGACTTTATCGTTGGCTTTTTAATTGCGATGATAAAGTGATAATCGATATTTTGATGCTTTTTCGACTGTCGCCGATTACCCCACCGATACGCTCGACTTTATACACAATAAATCATATTTAAAATAGGGTAAAAGCTCTTCGACAGATGGATTTTTCAAATCGCCACGAAAAGCGAATATCCTTCGGCCTTCGGCGACTTTTATATGCCAAAAAACAAAAAAAAAATCATTGAAAAAAAAAAAAGATTGATTCGCAATAATTATAAAAGAAATTTGCCATATCTAGCTGACGGGAACAACAGCTAAAAAAACAAAGATTTGCTACTAAAAATTCATAATCAGTTAGTGAATACGCGAGCTAGAATAAAATTGTTCCAACGATATGTGTCAAACGTAAACGAAAGAAGGAAAGAAATTTTCTAGGGCATTTATATACATTTTTGCGAATAACAGTTTATAAGGAAAACGATAGACGCGCGACGCGATTTCGTTGAACGTAGAGAAGGTGCCGCGTGCGGCGAGAAGAACGATCGTAAAAGGAAAATAATGGGAAGGAGTGAAAAAACTTAGTCGAGCCTAAATATCGACACGAGCGGTGACGGTTTCGATCGGGGAAAAGGCGGCGAATTGCAAATATAATCGGCCATTCGCTCGGCGAAAAAAAGAAACTGTGAAGAGAGATAGAGAGGAAAGAATTCAGAAAATCGTATGCTCGAGAAAAAGAAAATGAAATCGAATATAAAAATGCCTATTTTTTTACGAATCGCGGCTGTTACGAACCCTCTTAAACGAGAAATGAAAGAAAAGGTGAAGAAGATGAAAAAAAATGAAAAGAAAAGGAAGAAAAAAAGCGCCGCACTGTATTTTGTAAATCCTTATATCGAAGTAATCGCGGGCAAACGCTAAACGAAGCAAATTATTTATTTATTTGATTTATTTATTATCGTAACGATATGAGATATCATAGCGAGACGAGACACACACTCACGTTTTTGTTTCTTCAAAGTATTTATTTTTATAAATATTTTTTGAAACGACGGACCACCTTGTAATTTAAGGTCCATTATATACAATATCGCCGAAAAAAAAATAAACGGAACAGTCGCGCAAACCGACGATCAACGTCGATATATCTAAACATCTTTGGTACGCGAAAAATTTATTTAGATTTTCTTTTTCGCGTCTCGGCGTTTATAACATTATATATATATAGTCAAGTCAGTCATTCGTTCGAATCATTGTAATACGAACTCGGATCGTCGAAAGAATAATACCGTAAGTTTTGTTTGGCTTGAGCTTAATGCTTTCTTTATTTCGAGTCCATCATAAACGTCCTTCGAGACTCTCGTTTTTAAACTCCTCCTTCTACTTTCTTGTCTTCTATTTTCTGTTCCCAATAATACAGATTACAGCAGACAGGTTATATAAAAACAACAACAACAACAACAACAGCTACATCAACATCAACACAACGGCGGGTTATCGAGTCTCGTGGCCCTCCGAAAACGACATACGTAATTAAACGTGCTCACAGTCACCCACACAACGCATGCACAAAACGCATTACTATCATTCTCTAATTTTAATTAATCATTGTAATTATAACTTAATTTAAACAAAACAACTACCCCACACCTGTCAATCGAGTCGTTCCGCGTCGCATTATAGTCCTTCGACTATTACTCCCGTTTTTTTTTTTTTTTGCCAATTACATCTTCCTGTACTAGATTTATGAAATGAATGAAAAACAATAAACAACGTAATACTGTACTGTAAAACGACAAAAAGTGTAAAAATAATAAAAAGTATTTGGAAGGAAGTTGCGACTGTTTTTTTTTTAATTTTACTGCGATTATTCGAATCTTGCGAAACATTTTTTTAATATTCCCATCAACTGGGAATGTAAAATAAATTCTATGTGATAAAAATAAAAATTGCAGCGTTAAAGTGTAAAATCACCACTTCACTCGTGCCGTAAATTTCGCAACCAGCGCCGGAGTATTGCACTGTCACCTAACGCAGGCCCATAAAAGTGTATCTCGTTACGTCAATCAAGAATGCAAGAGAATAATGTCGAGGTTGAGGAGGTTCACCGCGACTGGTGAGCCAGTAGCGTTATCGAGGCTCGCGAGCACTTCGATCGTGACTCACACAAATCATCCGGCGACAATGTTCTGGAAATCTCTGCCGTTACATTTATTTAACACTGTCGAAAGGTCGTGGAGCGTGACGTGTAATCGCGTTAATTAAAGGAATCGCAGAGCATACATATACATATTATTTATTATATATCTCCCTCCCGAAGCGCTATAAGCCGCTCCCCCTTAATTCGTTCCTGTGGTTAAAAATAATTGCAGATTAAGTTCCCGTCACTACAAGAAGAAAGCGCGAAGCCGTCCGGTTCTTTACCAATCACTTTTTATCCTCAAACCCGCAGCGTTTTTTAACTGGAGTAAAAAAAGTGTTATTCTCAGTTTTCGTCATACAGCATTTGACTTTCTATAGGCGCGCGCGCGCTTTTCTTACGTGCGCAGTTGTGCGATACTTACGATCTCCCCTCTCTCTCTCTCTCTCTCTCTCGTATTGTCGTTTTTTTTTTCGACAAAAGTTCGCTACGTCGCAGACGAAAACTGCAGCGGCATATCTACGCGCTAAAGTGATTCTCCTGATGATATGAACGAGTGCAAGTGGTGACAAAGACGAAGAGTGACATGGCGGGTTGTAATTATGATTATTATTGCTCGGTCTCGACGGATGAAGGATAGGAAAGCAGCAGCCGATGGCGTCGGAAGTTCGCTTCGGGCAGCGCGGGTCAGATGCGCTCTGACGGCATCACAACAATTCTCAGCTGTCGAAATTAAGAGTCACTGCGAAGCGATACTCGGGCGTCCAAACGCGCGATGCTCTAAGCTCACCGACTGCACGTTTCCTGCACCTCGTCGGCTCTCATGTAAGTTTTTTTTTTTTTTTTTCTCCACATATTTGCTCTGTCCTTTATACGATATTTCGTCATACTCGAGATAACCTCGCCAAATGAAAAAAAAAAAAAACAACATACACAATAACAATGGAATTCAAAGCTTATCCATCGTGAGACTCGAGATCGTGGCGTGGGATATAATCCTTGATAAATGCGTTCTACTTTTATTTTACTTGTGAAGGTAAACAATTTTTTTGTTTTTATGGCATACAAAAGAAATTTTTTTGTCTCTTGGTAATATTGCATTTATTTATTTTGTACATAATTCGATGAAATTTTAGAAAATATTGCTTTTTGTTTAAGGAAAAATGTTTTTGTACATTTTATTACGCATTTTATTATCTGGTTATTGCAATTTTTATAATTGTTATTAAATTAGCCGATAAACAAATGGAATAACGGTGAATAAATTAGCTATAGTTTCTTAAAAAACAATATTTTGCAACACGGTGACATATAAATCGATAAAAGAGATCGAAACAGCGAGAAAATGTGTTGAGTACAAATGTTGACTTTATCAACATTCTTGACTCGGTAATTATCAATCAATTAGAAAGTGGTTTTCAGTATGTTTTTTTTTAATGACGAGTATATAGATATCGCACAAAAGATAATTAACAGAAATATCGGGAACGACGATTGTTATTTCTAATACCTTTTACACGTCCACGAGATTCAATTATCGCAGCTGTGCTCCCGTTGACGAATTAACAACGATCGTTTGCTTAACAGAACTTTGAGGAGTCTCCGCCGAACGATGAGCGCTCTGGACCATTTCCAGGGAGAGGAAACGCTATGGCGAGGTGCCAGGTCAAATTCCACGAGCCCCGCGATTATGGAAGGTTTGGATAGCATGCCGACGAGCAACACGGAAGAAAATCATGTTCCCAAAGAGTCCTTGACTCTCCACGGGAATCCGTCGATGCACGGCGTGGCGTACAACGAATGTGGCAGTTTTTTACTCATCGACGGAAAGGAATACCTGAAGGTTTCGAGCCCCGAGCAGTTTGTCGGTAAATTGAACTGCGCCACAGACTCCAAAGTCAAAGTCGTGTCAATTTTTGGGAACACCGGTGACGGAAAGAGCCACACGCTCAATCAAACATTCTTCGAGGGCAAGGAAATCTTCACCACGTCCAATGAACAGAATTCTTGCACTCTCGGTGTGTGGGCAGCTTTCGATCCCATTCTCAAAGTCATTTGCTTGGATACCGAGGGTCTCTTAGGTAAAATATATATTACTTATAAAACGTTTTCCTCACTAATCATTTTTCATCGATATCCACTGATTTATCAGGCATGACCGTTCACGAAAACGAGCGAACGAGATTGTTGCTCAAGGTACTCGCGGTATCGGACATAGTATTGTACAGGACACGATCGGAGAGATTGCATCGCGACCTCTTCACGTTCCTCGGCGCAGCATCCCGAGCCTACAGTCATTATTTTCAGGCGGCTCTTCAGGCTCTGGGAAAGCGCGAAGGGGTTCCGAGTTCCTCGAGCGCACTCGGTCCCAGCGTTATAGTTTTTCACGAAACGCGGCATACCCGACCTCTGAATAGCGGTAAGTATCATCCAGTAATTATAGAGCGCATTTGCGCGAAACCGGAGAAATTGGAGCAATGCCACGAGTCCGTGGATTTTCAGGCAAGTCCGAAAGCGCCGAGGACATTCTTCGAAGTCGTTTCGCTCAGATGCAGCTGGAGATCGAGGCGTTCAGCTCGATCAAGTACGTCGGAGTTCAAACGCTCAATCCACCGACGGATTACGATCCTCTGAGAAACGCCATAAGAAACGAGCTCGACAACACCACCGTCAGATCCGCGAGAAAACCGAACCTCGTCTACGGCACCCTGAAAATCCTGAACGACAAGTTTTCCGGCGAAATTGAGAATGTCTCCAACATCCTATTTCCCGATCAGTATTTCACCTGCCCCGTTAAGTGTCTCAGCTGCGGATGCCGATGTCACAACAGCATGGGACACGTTCGCGAGGGAAAACCTCACAGCAGCGACACTCGGTACGAATAATCTCGTGGAACGTTCGCTCGATTAACTAGGCCAGTCGGAATAAAAGAGTGTATCGAAGGACACGAAAAAATAATTAATAATGCAACATTTGCGCAATTTTCTGTGCGCTATTCGGCTGTTTCATCTTCAGATTCGATAGAAAGAATTTTCAGATTTTTTAAAAGCATTTCCTTTTTCGCTTTCTGCTTATTCGAATTTTTGTACAGGATTAAACAAATTTGGGGTAGACAGAGAGGATTCAGTGATACAAAATGTTCAAAGTTAATGGAGAAAATTGAAGAGATTGCTGTCTTTGTTTAAGATAATTTTCAATTTAACACGAGAATCGTGACTGACTGACTGGTCTAACAAAATCGTCCGTACCGTTCGGCACACTTCGACTCTTGACAAATCTATCTAAAAAAAATAGTTGTCTTCCGAGCAGGTGCCGCTATCAGCATCAGTACGAGAATCTGATGTACATTTGCAAAAAGTGTCACAGCAACGGGAACGAAGTTGTAGTGACGAGTCGCACGCAGACACAGAGCGACAACAGTTGGTACGGTCTCGCCAAGTACGCGTGGTCGGGTTACGTTATCGAGTGTCCGCATTGCGGCGAAATATATCGCAGTAGGCAGTATTGGTACGGTAACAAAAATCCTGAGGATGCTGCGGTCAGGACAGAAATTAATCACGTGTGGAATATGGTAAGATGTGAAACGCTTTCTAATTTCACACCCTACATTCAAATTTCATTTGTATCCTATATAAATTTTTGAATTTTTCCTTAGAAAAATATTCGCCATTCCAAACTAAAAAATCACTGCATTGCCAGATAATTGTATTTTAATATGAAATTTTTTTTTTTTCAATAATCACAATGAAATAAGTTGAGCGTATTGTTTTTTTTTTTATTGCTATTAATTTTTTTAACTCTCCACAGGCAAACGTTTCATTGACCAACCAAAATACAGCTCAGAGGGTGATAGACGGTGTCTCGTATATAACGGAAGCTGTGGCGAACGTGTCGTTGCAGCCAACGAAAGCTCTGTCGGCTTGGGTGACCGATCAGGTAGCGCCGACTTATTGGCGGCCCAATAACGAGATAAAGCACTGCCACAATTGCAAGACACCGTTCGGGCCCTCGGACAGCAAGCATCACTGCCGATCCTGTGGCGAAGGTTTTTGCGCCAAGTGTTCCTCAAACACCAAGTGCGTTCCCGCGAGAAATTGGTTCACGCCTGTCCGCGTTTGCGACTCGTGCTACTCCAAAGATTCCAACTCCAACGAGGAAGTCGCGGAGATCACGGAGGACGTGAGCGTGAGAAAAGTCACGGAACACGTTGTGTCGACTCTCAACGTCGTGGGCACGGTTCTCACTTATTCCAAGTGTAAGCATTACCAAAATACATTCCCATCCAATGAATGTTATGAAAAAAAATAATAATGACTTACGGGTTTATTGAAAATTTATCGAAAATACATTTTTCGAAAGCGCAAAATAGATGATACTCTTGATAATCCGATAAACTTTCGTTTGCAGCACTGATCAAGGACACTGTACGGCCTACATACTGGGTGCCCGATTCCGAGCTGACAAATTGCTGCGTCTGCGAGGAAAAATTCTCAGATGTGCTTCCGCTTCACCATTGCCGCGACTGCGGCCGTGGGGTTTGTCAGAATTGTTCGCAACATCGAAAGCCCGTTCCGCGCCGAGGCTGGGACAAGCCCGTGCGGATATGCGACTCTTGCATCAAGATCGATTGATCCTCCGAGCGAAGAGATCACGAAGTCCGCAAATTCCGTGGGACATTTGTCCGCGCGACGAAATATTGGATCCAATAATTTCCAACACTCAGAATTAGTTGCATGGATGTGAATGTTACAAAAAAAAACGATTTTTCCGAACGTCTTGGAGTGTGATAACAGATCGAAGAAACAAAGAAAAGGAAATAAGCGTTCCAAAAGAAAAACAAATATTTTACCGCGTTTATTCGCGTACAGTGACATTGAGCACGCTATTTTTTCTACAGTAATGCGAAAGTTTGGACGACGCTATCAGAAAATCACAAGAAATCTAGCGAATCACGCGAAACGCAGATCTTTTGATACAATAATCAACTTCGAAACAAATATATATGTGTATATATATATATTTGCATACATACATTTATCAGGGGCTGTGCCATATACGTGTTTGAATTTTGTATTAAAGGATTCTAGAGAGTGCGAGGTGATAAAACCAATGAAGAGTATTTTTCAGATTACTCCTGTAGCGTATGTTCTATTGGTTGCACTGCAAGAAATATTTAACTTTTAAGAGGCTTAGGATTAAGAAGTGCATTTAGGCACCGCATAGCCGAGAGATTTCCTTTTTTTTATCGCTTTTTCGGTGCTTAACTTTTCGCTGATTTCGAGAGGCTCGATTTAGCCACCAAAATTACGAAAATTGACTGATATATTAGAAATATCAAAGATATCGATTTTTAATATACCCGGATGTGATATTTAGCACATATTTTTTATCTATCTTATCCGACGAAATTTTTTACCTTGCACATATATTTTTATGTCTCATTAATACGAAATTTCATAGATCATAATCGAGTAGTTTGAAAATCACCGAATATGTTAAGAGGGAAAAAGCGATTGAAAAAAAAAAGTAAAAAAATGACGAAGTGGAAAGTGGTCAAAGTACAATAGGCACGAGAATTTGAGGATCTGTGCGAGATCTCTATTTAAATACAGAACAATATTCGAAGATATACTTGGGCTGTGACACAGTAGTTTCCGAATGCGCATTTTTCTCAACGTTCCTTCAACAACCCCGTGGATGATGAACAATCGCGAGGGTTCCACGCGTTAACTGCATTCCACGGATCTTTATGGTACCGAAAAATAGTATACCTATATTTTATTGGTACGATTTTCTTTTCTTTTTCGTTTCTTTCGAAATTCCATGGAAAATAAACTGACGAACCTTGATCGAAATCTTTGCCCGGTGGAATTTATTTTCCATACCCTATCGTAACAGTCCACGTTTCCTTTTTCAGATATAAGACTTCAGACGGCAACGCAATCATCGCTTACACGGAAGTCCAGTTAATTACCTTCGTTCTTCCTTTTGCGCCCGAAAAGATCAATTTTTTCTAACGTTTCAAAAAAATCGTGAAGAATATGCTGGCATTATTATTAACAAGCAACTTTACACATGATCAACGATCAGTTTGAAAAAGAAAATGAAAAATCTTCACTTTTCTTCAACCCTGAATAACAATGTTCAAACTTGATCTATAAATCCTCAACCCCCAATCCAACCCTCGCTAAACCCCCGTTCAAATCTCCCGCCAAAATTTTCCCGCGCTCCAAATTCAAACCCTCTTCGAAAAAATCTTCACTTTTCCGCAACCCCAAACTATTATAATCAAACTTAATCTATAAATCCCTCCCAACCCTCCTAAAGCCGAACCACCAGAAACCCCTATTCAAATCTCCCGCCAAAACGTTCCCGCGCCGGGAATTCAAACCCTCGACGAAAAAGCAATCGCCTTTCGAGATATTCGATATCGTGACGTTTCTCGCTCCGCGAATGACGTCACAACATGGCGTCCCGATCAGCTGGGTGTTGTGTAGAGTGTGCTTGCGATGCCCGTCTTGAGAGAATTCGCTAAGGACACCGTCTGTCTGCCCGAATACGTAAGTGTTTCAACCGAACGTCTCCCGGAATCGCCTCGTGCATTCTCGCGACGATCGAAGTGTGGAAACGTCAACGATCTATCGATAACGTAGCGCATTACACGTTTAGAATAAAGTGCGAAGACGCAAAACGCTGCTTCATGTGCTCAATGGCCCACTTGGATTTCCGCCACTAAATTCTATCGTACGTCACTGCAATTTTTCCAATCGCGAACACAATTAAATCGATCGTAATCCCTCAAACTCTCGGGAGCCTCTTATCATTTTTCCCAATGTAATTCCCATTATTTCGGGTTAACTCGGTGAGTATCATATAACCGCGTGGACGCGAAATACGCGAGACACTCGCCTCACGTCGAACGATCATTTCGCTAGGAAAAATCGTCTGCTCTTACGAGCTTTTCAACGAGACGCCGAATTTGTTTCCCGATTATCGGGCTAATCGTCGAGTGTCGAGTGCATCGCCTACGGGAACACCATGTTGATGCCGTGTGCAAGTGATGCCGTGGCCATTTTCATGCTTGCTCGAGTTTCGTAATCATTATCAACTCCATATTTGAATTCAACAAGTAACGCACGGGCCGCGGAGCTCATCGCGAAACCCCGTCTCGCATTCCTATGCTGCATTGTATTGTTTGTGTCTCCCGTGTTATCACCGCTTTATTAACCATATTTCGGTGGGTCTCGTGCCACGTGATTAAACCCTCGACATAAAACCCTTTTCGCGATCCTATCGACGATACGTTATTACCGCGTTTATCGTCGCATTTCCAGTGAAACGCACGTTAAAATTCATCGGAAAATTCTTGCGCTTTTTTAGTTAATTCAGTTGTTGTTGTGACGGTATTTTTGTAATTGGGGCTTGCGGAAGTAAAGAAGAAAAGTGGGCGAATCACGCCACGTGATTAAACCCTCGAAATAAAAGCCTTTTCGCGATCCTATCGACGATACGTTATTACCGCGTTTATCGTCGCATTTCCAGTGAACACACGCGCGTTAAAATTCGTCCGGAAATTCTTGCGCTTTTTGAGTTAATTGAGTTGTTGTGTGACGGTATTTTTGTAATTGGGGCTTGCGGAAGTTACGAAGAAGAATAAAAGTGGGCGAAATGAAGCACTTTTCGACACTGCAGTGAATATCGTAAAATTTTCGAAATAATCAACGTCGTACATTGTATTGTTTGTGTCTCCCGTGTTATCACCCTCACCGCCTTATCAACCATATTTCGGTGGGTCTCGTGCCACGTGATTAAACCCTCAAAATAAAACCCTTTTCGCGATCCTATCGATGATAAGTTATTACCGCGTTTATCGTCGCATTTCCAGTGAAAAACGCAAGTACAAAATTCATCGGAAAATTCTTGCGCTTTTTAAGTTAATTAAGTTGTTGTGTGACGGTATTTTTGTAATCGGGGCTTGCGGAAGTAAAGAAGAAAAGTGGGGGAAATGAAGGACTTTTCGCCACTGCAGTGAATATCGTAAAATTTTCGAAAAAATCGACGTCGACGCCATGTTTTTTTTTAATTAGGTGAAACAAAAACCTGTGAGATTTGCGGAAATTCCAGAAGTTCGCGGCGATCGTGAAAAGGTTGCGAGGCATTTCCGGTGAAAAATAATGGATAGGCGCATTGCTACGGCGTAAGGCGCTGCAGATTCGCTTGGCAGGATAAACACAACGTGCAAATCTCGGCTATCATCGACGACGACGCAGCTCTCGGACACACGGCCGCCATTTTGTAGCTCATTAGAGGATAAACAAATGACGCGATTGGCGCACTGGGTTCGAGAGTTCGGGTCGTTTCGCGATACCCGCGAAAATACGAATACTCGCATTTCGCGGTTGGAGCTCTCGCGAAAGACTTCTTTTCGCCTCGTCTTCAAGTACGTTCTTCGTGGCTTGCGAAAAATGAGGCGGGAAATTTGGTCGCTGATTATCGTCATGTGGATCTTGTGGTTGAGTATTCACGAAGAGATTCTTCGTGTTTAAGTATGTTTTTCGGGATCTTCGAAAATCGAGGCAGGAAGTTAGTGACGAAATTCGGTGGGTGATTTCCGTCGTGCGGATTTTGTGGTTGAATATTTACGAAGCGATTCTTCGTCTTCAAGTACGTTTTTTTTTCGTGATTTTCGAAAATCGAAACAGGAAGTTAGTGACGAAGTTTCCGTCGTTCGGATTTTGCGGTTGATTATTTACGAAGAGATTCCTCGTCTTCAAGTACGTTTTTCGTGATTTCGATTTTCGAAAATCGAGACAGGAAGTTAGTGACGAAGTTTCCGTCGTTTGGATTTTGCGGTTGATTATTTACGAACAGATTTCTCGTCTTCAAGTACGTTTTTCGTGATTTCGATTTTCGAAAATCGAGACAGGAATTTAGTGACGAAGTTCCCGTCGTTCGGATTTTGCGGTTGATTATTTACGTTTTATGTACGTTTTTTCGTGATTTTCGCAAATCGAGGCAGGAAGTTAGTGACGAAATTGGTTGGGTGATTTTCGTGAAGCGTCGTGCGGGTTATGCGCTTTGAGGAGATAACCGCGCGACGCTGCGGTGTTGCTAGGGCAATAGGGAGCCGGTTGCTCGTTGCCTGGCAACAGCATCTCTTCAAGCTTCTGCTTTATTACCGTACCAAGCCCATCGATGGCTTCGCGAATGCCTGCACGTTTACCCGCTCTTATTATGGCCCGCTATGCGCTCGTAATAATCGCCGGCTCGATCTTAAATCCCACTCGATAAGCCTTGATACGTGATTTAAAAAAAAATAATATATATATATATATATATATAAATTCAAATTTCCATTTTATTTTTTGTATAGTTGAAAACTTAATTTTTTAGCAGACACAAGTTGCTATGGATCGAAATGCGACCTTTTTCAACACGAGCTTATCTCTCTCTCTCTCTTTTCTAAACGTGTATTAAGTAAGTATGCATGAATCTTGTAAGATGTGCGAGTGAGACACGAAACGATCGACTTTAAGGAGGTCAAAGTCGCATGGTCGGAAGTACACGGGGAAAACGCGAACTTGGGGGAGGGGGGCGAAGTGCCTCCTCCGTGTGGGGGGGCCTGAATTGTCGGAAGGGGGGTGGGGGGTACACGAGAAAGCTGCTAGAACGCGTGGAAACTGGGAAAATTGACAGGTCCCAATAAAAAACAATTATCACTTTATCGTATAGATAACATTTTGTATTGAACTATCGACTCTTCGAAAATTCCGATCTCCAATTCTCCAAATTCCAAAATATTTATTCAAAAAATTTCACAATTACCCCATTAAATAATTAGAAAAAAAAAAAATACACTAAATCTCTGAAATATCTCAATTCATACAATAATAACGACAATAAATAAATAAATTTAAATACATAATCTGCACCTCGAAATCCACGATTTAAATCCTAATTTACATTAACGCCATTTTCTGTCTTAAAAGTAAACAAACTAACACGAGAAAAACAAAATAGTAAAATCTTCCTAACGATTCGCACACATTTAAAAAAATTTTTAATAACCGGTATTAATTTTCATCGTGTGGATCTTGCGGCTCAAAGAAGAAATTCCATCGCACTGCAGAAGCGGCGCGCACTCACGGCGAAAATGTATATAGCGGTTAAACGGGGAATACGGAATTGCGATAAGCTTGCGGGTAACCATGACGACCGATGTGCGACAGCGGAACTTGGGTTCAGTGGCGACCTGAGCTTTTTCGAGGCACACGCACCGAGAGACATACACACTCCTGCTCTGCGTGTTCTTGCCCAGAACGAGAGAGAGAAATATCCTCACGTCGTCACATCGAGCCTCTCTCTCTCTCTCTCGGTGTCGTGCTATTTTCCGACGGCGACACGCGGCGCCTTTTTCTCATCGGCACGCGGGTCCGTACAATCTTAAAATTAGATACATCGGACTCGACTCAAATTAGACATTAGCGCCCAAGTAACCACGGCCGCTCTTGAGAATGAAACTCGATGTCGCGCGCCGCTACTCACCTTCTTATTTCCCCCTTTTTCACCTCCGCGATAACGCGCCGCTTCGAGGAGCATTACATTTATCACTTTCCACAAGTATAAACGTCAAACGTCATCACTTATCCACTGCATTTTACCACTGGCACATCAAAAATATTTTTTAGAAATTATTTCTTGTGTAGTTCAAAAAAGTATGTTAAGAGTATTGCAATTTACATTCAGCACATTAAGAAAATTTTAACAGACTTCAAAATCTGGGTTCACTAAAAAAAAATAAAAAATGTATGAGGACTCCAAGATTTTATTTGACACTGACATTTTTTAGAAATACTTGAAAATCACCATATAAAATTGTCTGAAGGAATAATTATTTTCTTTGATATAAACGTTTTGGTATTATTCATATTTGAAAAAATTATGTGGAAAAAAAAAAAGTGTGCGATAATTTGCAATATTTATAATGTAGGTCACCGGCAATCCATCGAGGGTGGCTTTTATTTAACCCGTTGATTTTTCATTTCAGTGACCGGTGAAGGCGGTGAGAAAGAAGGGTTGAAGGCTGGAGGTTCGAGTGAAAATGGCACCGGACAGGCCCGACGCAACGGGCATCGAGGCCGCATGCGGTCTCACGGTAACCCGAGTTCTGAGCTTCGGCGAAACGGTTTTTACCCTCAAGGAAGGTGACAACGCGAGCACCTTCACGGAGACGAGTACCGGCGACGAGCAGCTAATCGAGGAGAATTCAGTGGCCTCGGCCAAGGCACCGCTCGCCGATAAGTCGAGCGTCAAGCCCAATCAACCCGACGACGACCTGACCTCACTCAGCTGGCTTCACCAGCAAAACTTGCTCAAGGGTCTCGAAATTTCCAGCCCCACGAAGGGAGCCAAAAATGACAATGTCATCAATAACAACAACAACAACAACAACAACAGCAGCAACAATAACAACAACAACGTCTGCGAGGACAGCGCCGAACTTTCGGAAAACACCAACTCCATATCCAGTCTCGACGATAGTTATTTTCCAGGTACATTTCTCCTCTATTTTCATTCGCCGATCCACGCTTTTCGAATGTACTGTTTTTATTTTTTATCTTTACTAAATTTGCGCCAAATATCTAAAAGGATATTTTTGTTACCAGCGGAAGAATAATTTTAAAAATATGAGCTCACTTTTGTAATAATTTTAGTTGAGGTGAGAAGAAAGTGGGAAGTATATTTTTTATTGGTAGTTTTTTTTTGTGATGGAAATTTTCAGTCTCGACGCGATAGTTATTTTCCAGGTACATTTCTCCTCTATTTTCATTCACCGATCCACGCTTTTCGAATGTACTGTTTTTATTTTTTATCTTTACGAAATTTGCGACAAAAATTTCGAAAGTTGTTGAAAATTTGAAGGAGCATCGCTAAAAATTTTGCGAAATTTTCAGACAGCAACGGGAAGAGCATAGCAGCTGGTGCGGCTCGGGGTCAGGGACAAATTTGCCAAATTTACCAAAGCCCCGGTAAGAACTACGAGAAAACGTCGCAATTATTCCAGGACTCGGTGAAAGGGAGCGGACAGTATCCAACAGCGCAAAGTAATCACGCGAAGATATCTTTGAACAACAATAATCTGCCGGTCTCGAATCGCAACAAACACCCAACCCACATACCTTACGATCCTCATTTGCATAGAAATAGCAAACCGCCGTACTCTTTTTCCTGCCTCATCTTCATGGCGATCGAGGACAGTCCCCTCAAAGCTCTGCCGGTCAAGGAGGTCTACGCGTGGATACTCGATCACTTTCCCTACTTCAGGAACGCACCAACCGGATGGAAAAACTCCGTTAGGCACAACCTCAGCCTCAACAAGTGTTTTCGCAAAGTTGAGAAAGCTCCGGTAAGTTTTATCCACAAATAATTTTCAATTATTCCACAAAATTCAACTAATTTTAAATAAAAGCAATCAATCATTTTAATCGAATGATATTTTAATATTTTGCAAATAACAGAAAATACGGTAATTCAATCGAAATTATTATGAATAAATAAATTTTTTTTTATAACAAATAACGAAGCACAAATAAGTTGACAAATATTTTCAACTGAATTCACTGATTGTTCGTAACTATTTTCTAATTAACCATTTCGTAACGAATCGATGAAGTTTTCCGTCTTTTTTTTTTTTTTTTAGAGGAAAGGTGTAATTTATTATTTTTCAACGTGGGTTTTAAGGGTTAAAGGGTGACTTTGTTTGTGCAGAATTTGGGTAAGGGATCACTTTGGATGGTGGACGCCCAATACCGTCCAAATCTCATCCAAGCTCTCTCACGAGCCCCGTTTCCACCGCCGACCGCACAGAATCTTTCCTCGCCCGACAAAACCCCGCGCAAAAGCACGAGCACGAGGCTTCCGGACCCCGTACTCTTTCCGTACCTCTCGAAGAGGCTCGCCTCCAGCAACATCGGCGACAATTCCGAGCTCGAGTTCGACAGCGACGTCGACGCTGCCGCGGTCGCGATGCTTTCTTTCAAACACGGACCCATAATCTTGAATCACAATAAAGGTAACACTGGGCATTCTTAATCCGTCGACAACCTCATCCCAATAAAAAGTCAAAATCCAAAATAATTATCGACCTCGGACCACAGATCGCAAAAGAAAACTGGCCGATCCGGAGAAACTGGTGCCCGTGATTACAAGGAGTTCGAGCGAGGATCACACCTACAGCTGCATCACCTCTGTAAAATTGGACAGGTGAGATAACAACGCGAAACCGAGCAATTTTCACAGCCTGAAAAAAAAAAACATCGGCATTAACTCATAAATTACCGAGGAAAAATATTAATTCGATTGGAATTTCAGTGAACAGAGCTACTAATTTTTTTTCCCGGATACTTTTCTAGTGTAAAATAAAAATTAATTTCCACTCGAGTAACACAGACATAAAGTAACGTGGAATCGTTGAATTGTAGCAAAAGGTCCGGTGCGGAAGCGACACCGCCGGACGTTGACGAGCAGAGAAAAATAGCGGAAGGTGCGGACGCACTTTTGAACCTGGCGGGCGTGAGCACAGCGCCGAGTCACAGCACATCGCGTGCTCACCACGCGCAAGAATCGGTAGCGCCGTCGACGGCGCCCAAACCTACGGTAACACCAA
Source organism: Clistopyga incitator (assembly GCA_947507545.1). NCBI lineage: Eukaryota > Metazoa > Arthropoda > Insecta > Hymenoptera > Ichneumonidae > Clistopyga > Clistopyga incitator. The sequence continues at coordinate 512,460 of OX382173.1, read as the reverse complement.
AGTCCAAGCGACGTTCCACATCGAACGATTATTCGAGCCTTCCGGACAAGAGACGCAGACGTTGGCGCGAATGGGGCGAGGGGAACAGGTATCTCAAGCAAGTTAGGGGTTAGATAGGCGCATCGAGACTCGACGCAACAAAAATGTCGAGCGAAAGAAACGAAGAAAAGAAAGAAAAAAAAAACGGAAGAATCCCAATATAAATAATACGTCACGCGCTTTGGGCAGATAACAAAAAAAAATACACGATTTAGCGGCCAAAGCAATATTTTCGGTAAGATTGCGAGAAAGCGAAGGCGAAGAATAGCGTTTTTATTCGTGAAACGAAGCAAAATCGTAAGAGGGAGGAAAAATATAAAAATTTAGTCTGTTAGAGACGCGAACGCATTTTGATATTCGTACCGAGAACGCGGATAGCGATTTTGAAGGAAAAAAAAAACAAACAAAATAGCTGCGCGTCGTTAAGGTGCTTCGACAAGCAATCGGTTATTTCGTTCGATAATCCGAAACTCGCTAAATGCCAAAATGAATTCGTTAGCACTGAAATACAAGCAATAATAGATGAGTTAAATGATTAATGTGATTAAACGAGGATCGTTTAATGGTACGTGTAAAGATTTAAGAATGAGGGGGGAGAGAAAATAATAACTGGAGAGATAAAAGCGGCGACGAAAGCACAGCCTCATCGCGCACCCCGAGATTTATCGGAAGGCGCGCGATAAGAATTTTAAAAGAACGGAAGAACCTTTTTAGAACTGTTGCGAGGAATTATACATATTAATTGATAGAGAGTTTAATTAATGATAATAGAGTTCTATATTACTTTTTTTCCCTGTAGATATGTATAGATATATATACAATTTAATAACTATTGGTATAGAGAAATTTAATAATATATTTGAGAGAGAAAGAGAGAGAGAAAGAGCGAGAGAAAGAGGAATGAGAGTGTAACGTGTATGTATATATGAATATACCTTATATATATTTATATATACGGTATACACACCAAAATGCACGGGTGTCAGGCGCGAAATGTCAGTGGCTATTACTGGCGATATATAATTTATCGCGAAAGGTCCAAATGACGACGAGGGCTTTTTTGACCCTTTCGATTCTAAACTTTGTTCACAAAACAAACGGAATTCGTACGGCACAATATTCGTCTTTATTTTTCAGATTCAAATAAGCGGCGCGAATTTATAAACTTCAATTTAAACTCTTTGCCAGCAAATTGTCGATATAAATAATTTATCTCGACATTTTCCTAAACCAAGATAATTCGAAAATGGCACTTAAATCAATTTACTCGTGAGAAAATTGTCGAACAATTTTTTTTTCGTTATTAAAACTAAATATTTTATCGTATACATAATTTCGAAGTGTTGTTTTATTTAATTCTATTCGATGAAAAATTCTGCCGGCAGAAAAACTTCCCGTACTTGAAAGGTGCAAATTCCTCGGTTGATCCGGTGATTTTTTTTTACAACGCCAATGCCGTGGTTCGATGTTAATTATTTTGTACTATTTTTTAAAGCTAAAATCAATTGGTACGTTCAAAAACAATTTTTATACTCGACGTATCAAACGTATCAATATATATTCGCAACACTTTTGCTGTTTTGTAAATTGTAAATTAAAGAGAAGGTGTTGAAAAGTGTTACGAAATAATGTAACGATGTTCCGTACTGACTCCGTTTGAATGTCGGAAAGGGTGGAGCCCGAACGTTAGCAAGTGATGAAGGAAGAAAGAAAAACAAATCGACGAAAGAAGCAAATAGAGAATCTATTATTTTTCGCCTTTTTCTACCCTATTCGTTGCGGGCTTTCGAGATGATTTTCACTTGTGCTGTAACAAAGTAAACTCTAAGTAGCGTACCCTATTCGTGGCGCGTTGAGGATTCCGGTCTTGTTGTACTCGCTTCTAGAATCGGTTCCTGTCTCACTCGCGATCCTTTGACACGTCGGCGACGAAAGTGACATATTCTATTCTTAAAAAAAAACAATATGATATTGATAAAGAAAAAATATAAGGGAATAATTCGATGAAAAGTAAAGCAAAGCTATTTCGCGACAATTTAACAAAACGAGGAGAGTCGGATGTCCCAGTGAAAAAATGTTTTGAAAACAAACAAAAAAAGATAAATTTCGTTGCGTTGCTCATTAAAATCTTCGTCCATTCTTTCTTCAAAAAATTGCCATTTTAATCCACGTTTTTCTCCGCCAAATTCGTGACTTTCTTAAGCAGAAACTGTTTGATGTGTCTTTTGTTAAACAATGAAGAAAAAAAAAAGATATCGATAACAAAAAGTGCAAGTTTTGCATCACCTTGAAATCGACGAATGTGAGACTTTTCGAATATTAAGTGTAAAGTATTTTTAGAGTAAAAACGTAACGAAATTAACGAGCGAAGTTGCACTGTTCTGTTGTCGAAAATGCTTTTTTTTTCTAGAACTAAAATCCGAAAATTCAAAGTAGACTCTTTGTACATTTTTTTTTTTTTCAAGTAATCCGCTTTAGTAGCATTTTCATTTCACAAATTTGAAATAAATAAAAAAGTAAATGGATCAGACATTTTTCAAGAATCACAATGAGCAGCTCGATGAATAAAAAATACGTTTTTTCTAAACGTTTTTCCGATTCAATCGTCGATCGGTGCACCGGAGATTGACAGTCGCACTGCAATGTTGTCCATTTTGGTACAGTAAAAGTTCAAGCCATTAATTCTCGGTACACCGGACGAGGACTGGAACATCCGTCTTAGATCTCGCAGCTCGAACTAGCAGCGAGTGGGCGACCGGTCTCGCATGTTAATCGCGTGCGCGTCGTTAGTTCTATATAGAGAGAAGGTATATTTTTACAGGGCTCTGCCCGCGTGATATGAAGCTCTTCCTAACGATTCGCTGATACACCGTTCATTAGCTTAACAAAACTAAAAAAGGACAAAGGAAAAAAGTAAGAAAAATGAACATATTAACAAAAAAAAACGATGCAACGGAGAAGATTAAAATGAAACGTTTGTGAAATATGTACAAGATCTAACGAAGGCAGCCAAAAAATCGTTGAATCGATTTTGCGGATATGCACACAGGTGCACGTCGTGGCAGCGCAACCCGAAAAATGCCGATTTAGGATTCAATTCCTTCGCTCTTCGCATTGCTTTCCCCGGATTTTCCTCAAATAGATCTTCGAAAAATTAGATCCGACGTTTCCAATGAAATTTCACATTTTAACAAATTTTTCATACAATTTTTTAATAAAAATAAAAACCCACATTTTTGGGAAATACTTAAATTTGCAAAAATTCCGAAATTCAATGCCAAAAAATACAAAATCATTGATCATTCAATTCGATGAATGGCTGATTTTCTTCACCAAATATTGTCTCCATGTGTTTTCGATGCGTACTACAAAATAGTCCTCTTAATTTCCAAAAAAAAAGGATATCCTGCGAGGAGCGAAGGGATTGACGATTCTAAAGTGGCACTCGGTGATAAATTGCTTCTACTTTTGTTTCTCCACTTGCTTTCCTATTCTCACATTGACCGCCGGTGTTTCTAGTCCGACGCTTCCACATTAACGACAATTAATTGTTTATTTTTGTTTCTCTTTAATCGGCGCAACAGCGGTTATTATTTATCTTTTAAGTCTCGCTGATCGTGCACGAGAGCGGCATGCAACGAACTGATAATTTCGAAAGGGCTCGCGCTGCCAGAAAATAATAAAAACTATGTATAGATAAAAAAAAAAAGGAAAAGGAGCGGTAAACGTGTGAGACGAGTCTGGCGATCGACTACGAGAGATTTTTTCAAAGCTATAGCTTTCGTTCGCTACGACTGAGGGTCTGTTCTTCCATGTAGCTTATTCTAAACTAATTGATTAGGCGCCCGTGGATTGGGAGGGGCGAGGCCGTTTATTATCACACGACAGTGAAACGAAGGAAAAATAACAAAGAGGATAATTCACCAAGAAGAAAAACTAAACAAAAAACATCCACGAACGAAAAACATACACACTTTACCACAGTACACACAAAAAGAGACACTTTAGCAGTAGCTAAACGTTAAGTTAACGCTAGAGTTATACAATTAGCGAGAAAACTTGTATCATGACGAAAAAAATGAAACAAACAAACAAAAATGAAAGCAATATACACCAGTAACACCTGATATCGAATGAAATACTCTAGTCGGCCGGTTTTTCTTTTTATAAGAGCGATATTGTCGTGGGAAATGAGAGAGAGAAAAAAAAAAGAAAAAAAGAAACAATGTTAAACCTCGTCAATCGAACCTCGATAAAATCGACGGAGTAAATGCGACTCGATTAGTGATTCTCAATCTGTGACATAATCTCCTTTTTTTTCATCGTACTGTAGAGTCGAAGTGAATCGACGTTCGATCGGCAAAACGATAATCATTAGCGTAGCGCCGGCTGACGTGCAAAATACACATTTGTTACTTTATAACAAAAGAAAACGAAAAAAAAACGAAAAAAAAATAACACACACGCATGAAAATAATGAAGAATAACGAAGCACCGTGTACGGACGTAAATGAAGCATAAAAGAGGTGTCGTTTCATAGAAAAATAAGAGAGGCGAGGAAAATAATGAAATACCAACACACAGACCCAGCCACGGACAATCAAAATGCCACAATGGTGTTTCATTTGCTTCTGTTGCATGACGTTGTGCCAAATCGAGAAAAAAAAAACAAATCCTTTATTTAGATTTCGATGAATTTCAATGAAACCGCTATTATTTATAGTCTATATATATATATTTATATATATATATATGCATGTATGTATGTATGTATATATATATATATGAAAATATTATATGTATATTGTACATTTTAAGAATTTTGTTGGCGTAATGTGTAACATTCATTATTATTATTGATTATTGGTTATTATTATTATTATTATTATTATTATTATTAATATTATTGATTATTATAAAATTTCAGAACACACACACTGTAAAATGTTTGTTAAGTTTTTGGCCTTGCTTATACAACTTGAGTGTAATATTTTAGGCTGTAACTACGACAGAACTTTATCTAAAGTATATGAAAAAAAAAAGAAAAGTGTATAGCGTTTGTTCAATCGTTGATCCTGCAAAACCCTATTTTTTAAAATAGTGTTTGTGGAAATTATTTGGAGGGAATATGGACGAAAAAGGATATTCGAAATATTGATTTTTGATTTTTAATTAAGCGAATTACTGAAAATTTGCCACACGTCGTCGAAGAATTCGGAACATCAATATGCAAAGTTTCTTCGACGATTTTATGGCGCAGACTTTATTAATTTCACCTGCCGATTGAAAAATCGGAAAGGCCGATTGGACTCGTTCCGAGATCGCGAGATGAGAGCGGATACCATCTCAGTGATGGAAGATCTATAAATAGTTTGTTGATATTCTCATTTAATATGCAACATCATCGGCAGTTGGAGGCGCGCGTGGCTGATTAAAATATCCCTCTCGATCAGTATTCCATCCGCCGAATCGGTAGCGCATCATCGGCTTCCGGCCGGCGTGATAAATCAAACCCCGGCGCCCCATCGATTCCACGCGCTGCAAACAACCTTAATTAACAAATTAAGTACTACCCGCTTCCATTTTGCACTCGCCCATTCACTTAACTCACGTATTTACATCACAATAAATCGGTAAAATCGGCACTGCATTAAACTTCGCATTTTCCACAATTATTATTCAATTTTGAGTACCAAAAAAAAAGTTGCAAAATTAATTAAAAAATCCCCTTTTTTTATCCAATAAAAAAATGTCAAAACTCGCTTTTTTCCATAAAACCTCAAATTCCAAACTCAGTTACCTAAAATTTAGTACGCGATCGTTTTCACTGAAAATTCAATTAAAAAATTCCAAAGTCGCATATCGCAAACTTTCCAATATTTACAAAATCAGCATGAAATTTCTAACAATTTCCAAAATACGAAAGCGTGCAACTTGACAGCGAAAGTTTGAAACTCGAGAGTGTCCCGCAAAAATCGTCGGGGGTCACGTGACCGAGCCGCGTGACGTCAGATCACCACCATAACCGACCTGCGCGAGAATAGATCCCCGAGCGCACCGCTGCTATACTTCCCTTCCATCATGGTTCAAAACCCGTCGGTCTGCATTCCAGTGTTCTGGTGGACGCCAGCGGAGACGCCGAGGATCGTGCAGTGATCGTGCTCCGAGCAATAACGTTGTACGCTTCGCGTGTACACACCATAGTATTTAAAACGTACCAAACATTCTCCATGCCGCAAAAATACAGGGCATTATTACAGCACCGGTCACCATTATTCCATTATCCCTGAGCCGATCGATCGAAAAATGATATCGAATTGTGTATACGATCGAGAGCGTCTGCGTACGAGATCGTAAAGGGTTAAAGTGTTAACAAAATCCACCATAAAACGACCAAAAACACCATAGACTCGAGGACCAGTGAAAAAAACAGGAAAAATTACCTGGTATCGGTAAGGAAATCGGTTGACCGGTTGGACGCAAAAGGGTGAGTGCATTTTATGGTGTTTCACCGATTTACCGAGTTATATTTATGTAATGGGGAACACGGGTAATGAGGAAATTTTCAATTATTATCGGCAAATCGAGAGGATCATTCCGATCGGCGATCGATCGATCGATCGGGAGATGCGTTTTCTCGCCTCATTGTTTTTCGTTTTTATTTCTTGTTTGCCTCTTGCCTCTCGTTTCTGCGTCCCTCGTTCGGCTTTTCGTCGCGCGTTCTTTATCTTCGGTGCCTCGCGACTCTCAACCGATCGACTCGTCTAATCGCCGCTGTTTTCACTCTGACAGCGATCGTCTTCCGCGTTCGGCCTTTTTTTTCGCGAATTTGCGCGCGTGTGTGTGGGAAATTTGGATCGCTTCGGGAAAATTTTATGCCAGTTTCGCTGCGCTCGAATTTTTTAATCGAGGAATGTTATTTTGTTATGGTGAATACATTTTTTTGGGAAATATTGGACACAATATATATGTTTGTCCGCGTTTACAAAAGTAAATAGTGTAAACGAACGTAAATTTCACTCGAAGCAGAAAATGCGTTTCATTTGTTAGTTATTTCACTTTGAAAACGTTTCGAAAGAATTTTTGAAAAATGTTGGTATCCATTTGTTCTGATTTTATGATAGAGGCTCATTTAATATACAAACTACGTACTTTTACTGCGTTTGTCTATTAAATTTAGCGTACTACTCGAGGAATAATGTTTCCGGTTATGGAAATTTCTTTGTGCGTTTTAAAACGTACAGAGTTTATTAATCTTTACTAAATTTTGGTACATTAACGTTGATGTATGTATTTTATTGTCCAATTGTGAGGAGCAACGAGCGAATTTTTTTCTACATCATTTACATCCATCAATTTGTGTGTGGAAAGTTTTGAGAAATTGAGTTATTTAATTTGTATTTTAAAAAATGGCTTAGACTTTTGGAGAAGTGACGAAAGTTTCGCTGGGGAATATTTTGTTTTTGTAGCGTAGGCGGATATCTTATATGGCTCTGTGCGTGCATACTCTACTCTCGATATCCTAGCACCTTCCTAATAAGTTCCGACACCTGCCGAGCACGCTTTAAGGGGGCAGGCCGTGCCCCTGACTTTCCTCGCCGAGATTTTTGCCGGGCCCCTCGACAATTTATTCGAGGGGCGGGCCTCGAAAGGAGAGCAAAAAAAAAGAGGAACTCGTGCCTAGCGGAACAACGAGAATCTATTTTTTTTATCTTTATTTATTCCACAAAAAATGAGTTGAAAAAAAATGCCGCTATGATTAGGTATTTATAAAAAAAATAAACGTTTAACTATATAACAATTTTTCAAGACACTTTCATTATAATATTCCTCATCATAATGAATAAATTTGAATTTTCGAGAATTCACCACTTGAAAAAAAAATACCTTAAATTTTAGCAGAGCCAAATTTCGCAATTTGCGCAGCAAAGCGAAGGAAACGCGCGGGCTCGTTACGAAAATTGAGGCGATAACCTGTTGGCGATTCCCGCCGGTGTTCACATTTCGCATCTGCGCACTCGGCGACTTCCCATAACAATACGAATATATCCTATCCCATAGAAAAATTTACATCTCGAAAAACAAATACATAATTGTTGTGGAAAAATATATTCATTCCCTCCATTATTATTATTTTTTTCCATGGGGGGGCTCTTCGTGTGAGTTCCACAAAAGTGGGAACAAAAAAAAAAAAGACAGAGAACTTGACCACGATAAAATCGGATGGTGTATCCGTTCATCGATCTGTATCGACCTCTACGGATCTTGAAGTGCTTCCTGTGCATCGTAGGGCACATAGAACTGTGCGGGGGGCCGGGGGGAGGGCAACAATGTAGCGCATTGTGCCCGAGATACCCTCGGGTATACTTGTGGGCACGCTCGGGCTTTTCCGCCCTTGGGGCCCACCCAGGTGGATATATATGCGTTATTCTGCTCTCTCTTCGTCCCTCGCAGGTACTCGAAGAGAAAACTTAAGGGCCTCGCTTGGCCGCGGCCGTTTCCTCGTTTCTTCTCTCGTCTTCCTTCGCCGTTTCGCGCTTTTACCTCTTCCTCTCACTTCGTTCCGTCTCACGGACTCGCTCGCGAGCACCTTGACTTTATTTACTTCTCATTCGAGAAATTGAAGCAACTGTGTGCATACACGGAAACGAGTTGCAGCTTGAAAGGCACCTTCAGGCGTATAAGGAAGAAATTCTGGCGTGAAAACGATAGTTTCCGGTTTAATGGACAGTTTTGTGATGTTACTTCGCCAACTCGAGGCGATTATTTTAAGTGATTTTGGGATTTTACTGATGTCAGTGTTGGGATTTTTTTTTTTTGAGACCGGTTTTTGGTTATTTTTAAAACGTTTTTATCGTTATTGAAAGTACAGATTCTCATTTTCTCATTAAATTCTGTGAAATTAACTGAATTTTTTATGGTGGTTTTAAGGGATTCTTAAAACGCACTTTCAAGAACACAAGAGGAAGGCATTAAAACGGTAGTTTCCGCTTTAATGGAAAGTTAAATGAAATACTTTCGCAGCCGGAGGCTCTTATTTTTCGTACTGTACGATTGTGATAATGTCGGCGTTATTATTTTTTGAAGAATAATGTTAACTTACCGCCAATTTTTTTAGCGACCTTTTTTTTTAATCTAATAAATTATATTCAATAATAATAATTTATCGAGGCCGCCAATTTTTTTAGCGACATTTTTTTTAAATTTAATAACTTATATTTAATGATAATAAGATTAAACAGTCGCAGCGCTTTTTATCGAGTCCGCCAATTTTTTTAGCGACTTTTTTTTTTACCTCGCGAGATACTTGCGAATTTAATGGGTGTCACTTTCGCTGCTGCAGGGCAGGGGAGATAAAGAATTGTAAACTGCACGAGAAATCAAACAAGAAGAGCTGTCGTCGACCAAGTGCGAATACGTCTGTTATCGCATAGCCAGAAACTCGAAGCACGCGAATCACTATGTTATACTGCACGTGGAATCTAATAAAAAAAAAAAAGAAAAGAAAGAGGAACGAGATAAAAATTCCTCTATCCAAGGGCGAGAGGTAGGTTGGGTAGGTAAATTCTCTTGGCAGAGAAAAAATAAATAAAAAATAAGTGCAATGGAATACAACTTCCCAAGTCGCTCGTGAAAACTTGAAAGAGCACCACAGATAAATTCTTAACCCAAGACTTAACCCAACTCATTGGAATTTCGGTACTTGGACTAATGAGCTGGACTCTAAATTATTTACATCTTCCCACCCCAAGTTAATTTATTCTTAAAAAAAAAAAAAATCTATTTGGGATCTCTTTGGGTTTTTTTTTATGAAAAATAAAATTAAGTTTAATTACAAAAGGGATTTTGTTAGTACATATGAATAGGTTCGACTTTTTCTTAATTTTTTAATTACATTTGTTTGATCACTTTTTTGATTAATGTCAAAGGCCATTAAAGACATTATAGTGGTTACGAAATGTAAGCATTTGTCGATAGCACATTTCAATTTTCTCTCTCTTTTTTTTTTTTCTCTTGCCACTTGCGTACATTTATTCTCTCTCCGGTTCCCATTCTCGTGACGAGTCTCGTCGAGGGTCAACGATTTCGATATAGGATAGACAAATTTATCTCCGAGGGGCTTCCTACGCCGCCAATACTACGTACGGTTACTGCACACTGATGTCGATAGTATTCGCAATGATCTAATTATATATATGTGTATGTGTGTATATATATATATCACAATACGCTGTAAACTGAGGAGAAAGTATTTCACATTGCATCTTTTTCACATTTCCAAGCCGAAACCAATATTACCATAATAATAATCTACGAAATTCGAGCAAAAATAAATCCAATAAACAATGCAAAATATCAATTAAAAAACACCCAAGATATTCAGCAAAAACGAAAAGAAAATTAATAATAATCGCAAATGTGAGAAATAAAAAGTACACAAGATATGGAAATTTTCGGTGAAATACTTTCTCCAGGTGAAATACGAAAGGAATTCGATGGGCGAAATACCGAAGCCCTTCGGACGACGTATAAAAGCTCAAAAAGTTTGTGTCTTCGGTCGGATTGTGGGTAAACTGGTCCGGCGAATCGCTGGCTCGGTTTTTCGCCGTCGGAAGGAGTCGCTTCGCTCTCGCAGCCGAAAAGTGCTCCTGGCCTTTCGGGCGATGCGCTCGTTGCGTGCAGGTCCCACGTAACAGGTGAGAAGGAGCCAAAGCCCCGAACACGGGCGCCTCTCCTCGCTTTCCGACCTTCCCTTCGCGTAAAAATCAACAAGTCGAATTCCATAGCAGGGATCGTCAACCTCGGACCTCGTGCGCTCGCCGCCTCGGCCAATACCGCCGGCCGTGTAATATCTATACCGGAGTCAAGAGCCACCGCCGCCAGGAGCAGCCAATGTCCGAGTCCAGAGGACGAAGAATTATTACAACGACGACGGCGTTCGAATTGCTTCGGGAAATTTTATAGCAGCTGCAATATGCGAATTTATATTCGCGAATATAAGGCGTGAGCCTCACGGGACGCGGTTTTTTTTTTTTTTTTGAGGGAAAAAAAGGATTAGTTTTTAGTTTTTTTATTTTTTATTTCGATTACATTTTTTTTTTTTGAGAAATTTTTTCAGGGGATAAATGAAGTTTGAAATTAATTATTGGGCACATTTATTTGGTTAGTCATGGATTTTTTTTTTTTTTTTTCCGTTTCCGAGTTTAATAAATTTATTGAGATTTAAAATTGAAGGATATAAAAAGTCGAGTTATTCGGATACATATTTTCCGCAGTTTTCAAACTACTCGTTTAAGAGAAACATAAAGGAGAATAATTCTCTGGGTTAAGAGCCTAAAATAGGATAAACATAAACGTAATTTCTACTTTGTACTTGGAGTGTCTGGCATTCTGCCCAGTGTCTCTTTTGAATTTGAAAAAAAAAAAACAAAATGTCAAGAATGTTAAAAATTCGGCGATAAATCACGTTTACCGGGAACAGCGGCCAATTTATTTGGCGAGTGAACAAAAAGTATCCCAATTTTTTTTTTTTCAGACATTATTCTTTAACAATTAATTATAAAAAAATTTTAACTCTTTTAAATTTTTTCTTTTTTTCTTTTCTTTTTAAATTTTTATGTACTCGAATTCCAATCCAATGAACCTTGCGAATTAATAATTTCATGTTTGCATACAAATGTCTATTTTTTTAAAATGAATTTTCTTCAAAGTCGATTTGGCGTCTTTCCGGCACACTTTTTTTTTTTTTTTTTCCTCTTCCGCCTATGGCAGATCATTTGAACGATCGATCCGCGATCCTCGTCATCGCAGACGCGCTCCTGTCCGTTACGAGCGACGGGCAAACGTGAAACGGAAGTCGTACGGTAAATGTCGGGCATCTCAGGAATTGCGAGAGCGAGTGAGACGAGACTGAGTGGAGTATATAGTAGTACATAGATACATACAAGCGCACACGGTACATACCTACACCCGGGGTTTCGAGCTCGGCCTAGATTTTTTTTCCTCGCATCTCCGAATGTCCGAACTCCCGTCGGGTCATCATTCTTCTCCGCCGCTTCTCCTTTATCTCATTCTTTGGTCAAATCCTCAATTTTCTAAATTTTTTTTCAAAAATTTCGCCTTTTTCATTACACGGTCATTACGTCCAATTTTATTTAATTCACGGTATCAATTTTCTCCCCAAAATTACGTTAAAATTCGCAAACGTTTTGAAGTGAAGAAAAATCGGACTTCTGAATTTTTTAAAAAATTTCATTATTAACTTTAATATTTTTGAATACAACGAAATAATGTGATTTACTTAAAATTCATTATCACCCACATAATCGGCATTTTTGCCATATTTCTCGATTTTTTAGCGACCTGTGAATAATTCACTGACAAAATATTATAATTAACTGAATGAATTATTGACGTAAAATAAATAAATAAAAATAAAGTAAGGAGGAGAAAAGTTGGGAAATGATGAAATCCCCCGCAAACATCGGCACGATTTTCATTGAACAGCCGGAAGAAATATATATATATATGCGTGAACGAATAAAAAAAAGTGTTAGCGAGATGTCAGAGATGCAACGTGGGTGTTGGGCTCGTTCATATACATATATATATATATATAGTCGAGCCGAGAGGCTTGTAGTGTAGAGATCTATGAATGAGTCTTCCTACGCTCACGGGGTTGCCTAATAAACGAATAGAGCTGAGCCATACGTACGATTCTCTCTCTTTTCCCTTCGCTCTCCTATTACTTCATTTTTTTTTTTTTTTTTTCATCTCAACAGACAGTTTACTTATGCGAGCCTCTCTCGACGAGCTTTCCGTATAGTTGTGTGTTACCTGCGAACGCTAGTCCCCAGGCTGACTGAGCACGTGGGTGTAAACGGTCCGACGCAAACCGAGAACTCAAACTCTGAGCGCTATTCCTTACCCTATAAGGCCGTTCATTCGTAGATCCTTCCATCGCACTCATGGTTATTATTCTTGGCTTCAAACTCTTACAAATAACTAATTTATATTAGCCTTGTTAAGGTATATATATATATATTTTTTTTTTTCCAAGAGTGAAAAAAAAAAGTTTGTCCTGAATTTTCCAAATTTTAGTGACGATCGACGATTTTTTTTTCTGCGGGTCTTTGAAAATAAGTTTGTGAATTTTGAGATTTTAAGCGTTTTTTTTACATGCAAAAATAATTTTTTATTTATTTTTTTGGTAATTCTCAGAAAAGTTAATAAAAAAAAATTCTAATGTCGTTCATTCGGAGATCCGAACGTCGCACTAATAATTTCTATGCCTACGTTAGAACGTTGGAGAGTAAGAAAGTTATGTTACGCTTGTTTTTTTTCCCTCGATTCTCGATGTATTCAGTGACGATAAAGTAAACATAGTTCGACGAGTTACAAGGACGAAATGCCGCATCAAACACTCGGGACAACGAGTGGGTTGTTGTCTCTATGCACGCATCTTAGTCCCCGGAACTCTTCCCCTCGAGTGTTTGCTTACTGTCTCTTTGTATATTTCTCCGCGACATTTTTTCTTTATTTTTTTTTCTCTCTCGAGCTTTTAAAGAGCGAACAATATGCGTGACAAAAATATACTTGACAACGACTTATTACACTGGAATGTCGAAAAAAAAAAATATCCATGTTTTGAATACAATGAAATATTTTTTTTATCAACCAGCAAAATTCAGTTCAATTTTCCCCCGTGACAAAAAAAATCCGTATAATTTTCCGAAGGAACCATTTTAATCGATGACAAATACGAATAATTTTCCGACGAAACCATTTTAATGATGACATAAATCGTTACAAAATCAAATTTAGGAATACTGAAAAAAAAAACACATTATTTCGCTCATGAATTTGTACATTCACTTTTTTTTTAAACCACTTTCATATTTACGTGTCCCCATATAAATTTTTTACTCTTAACTTACTTAAAAAAATCCCTAATCACTATCCAACGATTTTTAAGACGACCCGCATTTCTCAGCATTTTACCAGAATCTACTTTTGTTTTTCCTTTCATTTTTCGGACCATTTCCGCAACATGCCGGAAACTGTTATTTCCACGATGTGTAATACAAAAGCGTGTCTGTCGATCCACTTAAGATATCTTCGAGGGAGAAAAACAGAGCGACGGACAGAGAGAGAGAGAGAGTAAACACGATTCTATGCCAGGAACGCAGGCACGCGTTCTATTTCCACGTGAACTCTGTGGATTCTAAAGTTAAACCGCGAGGCGGATGAATCCGACGACAGGGAGTCGTCGTCTAGTTGCCAAATTTCGGGCGCGCGCGGCCTCGTATTCGCTCCGCGCAGTTGTTGCACGTATGTAGGTATAGTTTGGGGCGTCGGGAGAATGCGGCGAAGAGTCCTCCTCTTAAAGTTTGCTGCGCGCACCAGCGAGAGCCGGAGAAAGGGAAGAAAGGGTGCGTCGGCACCGCGCGCCCAAAACCCGCTTCTCCCGTAGCACACGTAACGCTCCGTGTACCACTCGAGTAAACACGCTCTTTTCGTGCTTGCAGAATGTGTCAAGATGCGGCCGGTGTCTTCCTCCCTGCTCTTCTGCGGCCTCGCGGTACTTCTGAACTCTTTGGGATGCTGCGCCTCGGGTAAGATATTTTTTATTAAAAAAATTTTTTTTTTTTTGAATTTCTGAAATAATTAATGTTTCTGGAAACAAATGTCAAATTTGATTTAAAGATCATAAATCACTTCCGTTTTTAATCCATGCGCTACTATTTTTATAAATGTGCATTATTAATTGTTAATTGCAACTGTGATTGCGGTTTAGGAAATAAAAGTGTCGCATTTATATTGAAATTCCACAATTTTTATAGAAACGTTGGAAATATAGATTTTCCATTTATGAATAATCATAGGGATTTATAATAATGTCTAATTTTATCCATAATTTTTTGAAATAATTTTGTACGTAAACTCCATATCCTCAAATATATATATTATTTTTAGAGAAAAAGGTGCATAAAAAATAAGCATAATAATTTAATTGTTTTTTTTTTTTTTAATTGTCAAATAAACAGGACAGAAGCAAGAGCTGGGCATGGTGTTTAATCGTCATCCCAGGCCATTGGAAGCGCCGTTGGGTGACGAAGTGTATTTCGAGTGCAGCTTGAATCTCCCAGCTGAGAAGTTTGCCTGGCGTCATCGGCCACTGGACTCTGAGCACTGGGGTCCGCTCATAAACACACCTAATAGCGGAGGAAAGACTTCGAAGCACGTGGTGAACTTTGACGATGCCTCTAAAGCCGGGGATTACAGATGCATTGCTTTTTACGGTGAGCCGCGTGTTTTTTTTTTTAATAAAAATTTATCTCTTAGCCTCACAACAATAGCAGAACCGCAGTCGGCCTCTAGGAGTCAAGAGGATTTTATAGCTGTTGTCCACTGCGAAACGGCTCTTCTATCGTCCCATACCGTGCTTACACCTTTTATGGGGGTAGCCACAGCCATCAAATCCCAGAACTCTCTAACAACCACCCATAACACGATTTTATACATCTTTGATGCAAGCATCTACGACCTATTATCGTCTCTTTCTGTAAAAGTCCTCGTCTTCTCGATATTTCAGTACAGCTCATCCGCTTAAGCTTTTTGTATATTACAAACAATTAATATACTTGCTTAACACGCTGAAAATCAATCTCTTTTATCACATTTTTTGGATTGTCACCTTAATGATTTACAGAAAAATCCTATAGAAGTATCGAACAATACATTTCATTGGATACAGAAAATTTAACTCAGCACAACGAGTCCCTAAAACTGTCTCCACGATTTTTCGGTCATTATATTAACAAAATCACTTTTGTAAATAATGAAATATTTACAAAATGTCGAGATAATATATTTCTTTAACGAGAATCTATACTGACCAGTCCAAAATCATTACATCCTGGATTTCAATAGTCGGGAAACCCCAATACCTAAAAAACCCTATACACTTTTATATCTCTCAAAAACTGGTATTACAGCCTCTAATAAAAATACCTTAGCACATCAATAAACCGTGAGAGAAAACGCCCGAAAACCCGCCAGTAAAATCACAAAATGACTTTGATTTCTCCGCAGGCACGAGTGGATTAGCATCGGACCCGGCGCGTTTGAGTCTGGCGACGATAGAGAAGTTCACCGACAAGAGCAACCAGATGATCCGTGTGCCCGCGGGAAACACGGTGCCGATATCGTGTCCGGTGCCTTACTCATCCCCGGAGGCTGTGGTCCAGTTCTACAAGTACGACAGTCCAGTTCGCAGCGTAAACGTCACCGGGAGCAAGACATTGGTGATCGAGAACGCGAGAATTTCCGATTCCGGGGAATACGGATGCACAGCCGAAAATTACATAACCACGGAAATATTTCGCAGCAATTACAAAACGATACTGGAGGTTCACAGCGACGGCGTGAACGTCGATCCCTATTTCGTCAAGCAAACGCAAACCGAGTACAAAGTACTGAGGGGAAAGAACGTCACTCTCGAGTGTTTCGCCGCGGGATTTCCGGTTCCGCGGGTAACGTGGACCAGGGTGGGCAATTCTTTGCCCGCGGGCTCGCGTTACACTTCCACGGGTCTCAGTATCGTTAACGTGCAGCCTCCCGATCGCGGGGAATACGATTGCACGTGGAGTTCCGGTACCAAGAGCATAAAGTCGGTTATCATTCTGCGAGTCGTCGAGGTCCCGCGGGTCGTGAGGCCGCCCAAGGCGGCGACCTTCTCCGAAGGCGGCGAGCTCGAGTTGTCCTGCAGCGTTACCGGTCAGCCCGAGCCCACGCTCGAGTGGCTCATAAACGGCGAGCCACTGGTGCGAAGCGAGAACGTCGAGATCAAGGGATTGACGCTCTTCATATCGCCGGTCGAGAAGAGGCACGCCGGGTTCGTGCAGTGCGTCGCCAGCAACGATTACGGCTCGCACTCCGGATACAATCTCCTTCAGGTCAACCCCAAACAACACGTCGGCGGCGGAAACGGCGCCGGGAAAAATCGCGAGCACGGACTCAACGGCGCAGGTGTTCACAAACACACCAGGGTCGGCGTTGGCAAAAGGAGAAGCAAGGACGGACATCGCAAGGGTACAGGTGATTATTGGAAGCCGATCGTTACTTCCTACTTTTTTTTTTGCTGATTAATCGTAGACAAACTCTAGGCAAATACATTTTTTTTTAGAGAAAGTTAATTTCCAAAAAAAACACTGAATCTGTATAAATCTGCAGAAAATGTTAGAAATTCGACTGAAAAAAAAGATGTTTGAGCGTAAATTTCGTAAATTCGTAAATAAGGAACGTACGTTGTACTCGATAAAAACGCGGCTAACGACTTTTGTGTTCTCAGCAGTTTTGGTGCCACCTAATCAGCCGAACGTGACGAGGTTGTCTGACGTTTCGGTGATGGTGCGTTGGTCGGTCCCCGAGAACAAGGGCCTGGCGATACAATTTTTCAAGGTTCAGTATCGCGAGCTCGGGCCGAGAATGGCGGGCAAACAGTCCAAATGGATGACGGCCAATATGGAGATACCGAATCACGTGAGGTCCTTCGAAGTCACCGATCTTCAGCCCGATCACACGTACAGATTTCGGATAGCCGCTGTTTACTCCAACAACGATAACGAACTCAGTCCGAATTCCGTGCGGTTCACGCTGAACCGAGTCGCCGGATTCGAGAGCAACAAAATGCCCATTCCTCTGCTGACGAACACCGAGGCCTTGGGATCGGATCGCGTACTTTTGGTCTGGCAAAATCCCGACAGAACCGCGAACATCGATGGCTTTTACGTCTATCATCGCGCCTCGACTTACGCCGGCGAATACATAAAGACAACGGTCGAGGGAAAAAATTCCACGAACATAACGATCGGACATTTGCTTCCCGACACGACGTACGAATTCAAAGTTCAGAGCTTTTCCGTCGACGCGGCCTCCGAATTCTCGAAAATCATTCGCGAAAAGACACTCAAAGCCGCCACCGAAGCTCCACCCGTTCAACAGGTTCTCGCTAATAACGCACCGAAAAATGCGGACAACGGAAGAAGTGGAAATATGTACGCGATCATCGGAGGCGCACTCGGAGGCGCTACTTTACTCGCGGCTCTTGGAGTTATCGCATTTATTTATAAGAGAAGCAAGATCAAACAAAGCCGGGAATCTTCGCAGGACGAAGGTAATTCATACGTTTTTATTATTTATTTGGTTAATTAATTAGCGACTTTTATCGAAAATACAATTTTGCAATATTTTGATTCAGAATTTTTTTAAAAATTGTTTAAAAATTTTTTGAATATAATACAATTGACTTCGATTTAAGGCTAAATTTTCCAGTTTTACTGAATTTTATGCGTTGCTTTTTGCGACAGGAAAACCCATGACGAACGGAAGAGTGATGAATGGTGGCATTCACGATTCCAAGATCAACATAACGTCGAATCCCCTCGCAGTTCTCGACACTTCCGAGGACACGATGCAACCTAAGGTTGGTATAATCAGAAGGCTAAGATCTAGATACTTAGCAAAGATGATCGGAGCCGAGGATCGATTGTGATTAATAAATCGAACTTGAAGTGAATAGATGCAAAATTTTCTAAACAAAGCCAGAAATATAAGATATTCCGAAAATAATCTCCTAAATCGCTGAGAAAATGCCATAATATTCCAAATAATGAGTCAGTATGTTCCTTTTTATTGCAAGTTGCTTAAAATTTTTGTAGAAAAAAAAAATGTAATCTTTCTTCTTCACTCTGAAATATAATATCTATAATTTTGTCCATCTAAATTCGTTTTATCCAAGAAAAAATAGGAAAATCTCGAGCCGATTGAGAAAATAAAAATATAAAAACTGAAAATCTTCGATCCGCGGTTCCGACGATCGATACTCTCTAGCAACTTCTACCTCGCTTTCTTGCACTCTCTCTGGAGCCGCTTTTTTCTTTTGTTTTTTTCCGAACACGACACACACGTACGTTACCTACACGCTCTAGATCTGAAAAGAAGCGAACGAACACGCATGTTTCTGAACAGAGCGGACAACATTCGTCGATGGAAATGACCTCGTTTCTGAACGGTCAGAACAACAATAGCAACAACACCAACGGCGAGTCGACCGGAAGTGGCGGAGGAGTGAACAACGTCACCGAGCCGACGCTTCTGCAAGGATCGACGCCGATTGAGCAGCCTCTGTGAGACAATTCATTGCAAAAAGCAAAATTCTACATTTTGTGCGCGGTTATTGTTTTCCGGGAGCAAAACCGACCGTCTCGTCGTGTCGGGTGAACATTATCGGGTGGCGCGACGCGCAATTCCTAAGAATGCCTCGAGGATATTGTTCTTTGCGTAATTATCTTCATTGTTCGCGATGCTCGTGCGATCGGCGAGCTTTAAATCGAGCGAGTCTATTTCACGGTGTCCGAACACGTTTTAATCGGAGATGGGAGCGCTCAAGATGCGACGCTGAATTATTATTTCGTATTTAAAGATGCATCGCCCAGTCCCAATCAAAGGTTCGATTTATTTACTGCATTATTTTTAATTCAACCTGAATCACGTTTTTTTGATTGCGATTGTAGTGAAGCATCGTTAAATTCCTTTTCCCGGTACAGGCCAGTCAAATTTCAGTGCCAAGATTTAACGAGGAACGTCAGAGAGCAAACGAAATTATGATGGTATTGATATAGGAAAAAGTTATTGCAGATTCACGGGATACAACATTTTGCCATAAATTGAAGGTGCAACTACTTCGAGTTTATTCCATAAAAAGGACCATATATTTTCGCAATTTTTCTGTAAAAATAATATTTCATATTTCCTTTATTCGTACGATATAAATTCACAAAATTCGTCACACTGCCCGGCAATAAGCCCGAGAATCCATGAATCAGCGATGAATCACTAAGAATTAAGTCAAAGACAAATAAACCGTAATGGGCATTAAATCCGTCACTGCCATCGTCTCACAATCTCAATTTTACAGTAAATAAATATGGATTTTCGGAGCTGTTGTCGCATCCCCATTTTTCACCCAAGAAAAATATGAGCCTTTAACAATTTGATTCAGAAAATTACATGAACGCAACTCTCTTAAATTGAGTTGTAAAATCAACATGATTATTTATTGCTCTTCAGGAATATCAATGAAGAATTGCAAATATTTGATAATCATTTACCGTAAAATTGCCTTAATAATTTTTACCGCACAATTATCAACAGCTTTTTACGATTTCCCTATTTTCTGACAATAGAAGGAAAATAAATCGGATTTTATCGAAATTTCCTTGTAAAAAAATGCGTTCATTGTAATAGGTTGAAAAAAATAGATGAACCGTACGTTCCCATTTTATTGAGTATAATGGAATGCTACATTTCTCCCGGTCAACGTCTAAACGTCCACTTCGATATCGTTTGCTCTGCGATTCGTAAATCAATTTTAATTTTCACTAAACGTTCTAATTTGGCTGACCTGAACTGTGGGAGCCTTAATCGGCAGAGACTCTGTCATTCTCAATCGAAGAAACTAGCTCAACAATCAAGACATGACATTTATAAGACTTCCGATTGGATATATACATAGTTATAAAGTTAAGTTGGTGATCCGTGCTTTTCGGACACGTCCAAGAACTCAGCTTCCTAACATTATTATTCAACGTTTATTTATAAACAAGCGAGTAGCGTAGTATTATTAAACAATACGTTCAACGACGGGCAGCTCTGTACGAAACCTCGGCTTCACAAGCTAATCATTTGGGAGAATCTCATTAAGGGAATTTCCTCCGCTTGTACATAATCGTTAATCGTTCATTCATCGCGTCGAGAGAAAGAAACTCTAGCTTAGCGAAGACTAAACGAAAGTCTTTTCCCTCTTTCTCTCTCTCCCTTTTTTTAATTAATTAAGCGCCCAGGCGTTCAAGAAGTATTACCTCTCGAACACGAGACTCAACTCGTTATTTACGTAAGGTATATTAGCGCTGGAATGGACAAAACAGTTTGTTTCTAATTACACGCGAAACATTTACAAAAGCAATTTCGATTGCTTATTTTTTTAATCACACGAAATTATTTGCATTGCTATATAATCGCAATTTGATTAAATTCATTTTTTCGACATCTTGGACATCAGAGAATTTTTGGATCGAAGTAAAAAAAATTGTCAAGAACTTCTAAAGAACATGATTTAATTTTTAGAAACAAATAAGGACAACTCAGACTCATTTTTAGGAAATTTTCAGTTAAAATTGATGAAGTATTTACGACAAACTATTCGTTGTTGAAAATCGATGACCAGGATATGCTTTTAATTATTGTAATTAGTCAACGTTCTGTCTATGTGTGCATTAGAACACTAGAAGCAAACGCCCTGCAGCCGCTTTAGCTAACAGTATTGTTTTAATGTAAAATACGACTACGCGATTACTACATATACATATATATATTTAATATAGTAACAAAACGGAGATCCTCTTAGTGTTTACTTCCTAACTAATCCGACTAGTCGGTAGAGCGCTAGCGCTTGAAAGTAGAGATTATAGGATTTTTCCGTGCGAAAGAAAACAAAAAGAAACGGAAGAAATTAATATACACGAAGAAAAAGATAAGTGAGAATTTGGTTGTGCAGCTCGAGCAAAGGACAAGGGCATTCTTTCGAAGAAAATAATTTGCCGTTATTTTTGTCTGATCGAGAATTAAAGATTAAGAAGATTTCGTCCTAATGAAGAAAAAATTGAAAATGCTATTTATCGTCTAATAAGAGAATTAAAAAAAAAAAAAAGCAAATTCAGCCTGACGTCGAAATTATACGAGGCAGATTTTTTTTATTACGTTACTGTGAATGAATCCACAGTATCGTTTCAAATTTTATATTTCTGTTTCGATTTAAATCTAATGAAATTTTACTCAAAGTTGCCATCTACGTTATATACATGAAAAAAAAAAAAAATAAGAATGTAAAGAGCTCTCGAAAATCTTGGGTTCAAGGCCATCGATTACTTTTGCCATTCGGCAAATTTTCTCAGTCGTCTCACGTGCACTTTGTTCTAAATTGTAAATATTAAATTGTAAAATTGTTTAAGCATTGTGCTAATAAGACTCGCGGTTGCTATTATTCACGAATATATTTATAGACGTCGGTGTATTTAACGTAAGTTTTTGCTTGGAGGACGAGCGTCCGAATAACGAGACGTTTTATAATATGCAACCGCATATTCCGCATGTGCTGAAAGTGAATGAAGAATGCAACGAAGGGATAAGAAAGTTAAAAGAAATTAAAACGCTGTACATATTAGAATACGTTATATTTCAAGAGCCGTGTACGTGCCTTGCATCTTGCCCTGATACATTATTTTAACAGTGATTATTTATATACTCGAATATTTTTGTGTACTTAATAGGTTTTTTAAAAATAATACACGAACTTTCCAATTTAACCAATCGTCATCATTAATTGTGTTCCCGCATCGAATTAGATCGTCGATCGTCGCCGATTTCGATCCCGTCATCACCCGAAATTCAATTTTACGTTATTTAAGTGAAACGAAATGGCAACCTTTATTTAGCATTAAATTGGGAAGATTGTTCGTTTAAAAATTAATGAAGAATGTTGATGCAAAGGAAGACGACGCTACAATATTCTTTTTTTATTCAGCTTTAATTATTCAGTTTTGGTTGAAATTGAATAAGTATAACCAAGTACGTTGTTATATTGCCGACCATCTGCAAGAAGTATATTAATATATCTGAATATTGTTGAAAAAGGATCTTTTCATAAAGTTCATCGTTTCAGTGCACAATTGAAGGAAAAAAAAACCCTAATTGTATACCGCACCGTTTGTAAAAGCGTCGAGTTCAAAGGAAAAAAGCCTCCGGCCGTAAATTCAAGTTTCTGATGGTGCAACTGAAGCGAAAATGTTTTTAAAGCCTCGTACAACGGAGAGTCCATTTTCTCCACTCGAATCTCGTGAATCAACTTCCCACTGCGAACGGTCTGCGAAAAAAAACCTCATTTGATTGTCTGTCACCCATTGAAATTATTAATGAATTACCTGGCGAGTCGTCCAATTGCAAATAGCGACCATTACGATGATTGGAAAACTGTGAACGAATTCCCACTGAATGTACGTGCCAACGCGAATCCAATTCGTCTCCTCGTCTCGTTGAACTTCGATGAAGATGTAATAAAGCGTCGTGCTCAATATTATAAAGGCGACTATCACGTTGATGATCTGAGATCAGAAAAATGTACATAATTGAGTGATGTCAGTATTTGGATTTTTTTACCGATGATCTTTAACATTTCGTTGAGTCAATTATCTTCAAAACTCACCACTTCATAATCGAAAAAACTGTTTATTCGTTTGCCAATTGCACAGATATTGTAATGAGCTTTGGCTACCGCTTGCAAATTCTCAGCGCACACGTCGGCGTTCATTATCACCTGAGACAGTAAAAACCTTCGCAAGCTCAAGATTTTTTGGAGCATCAAAAAACCTTTACCTGTGGGGGAGTCGAATTTGCTTTAATCACGATGCTCTTTATTCTCTCGTTCAGCGCGCGTAATTTTATTCCCAGCAACGCCACCAAAGACACGAAAATTGTGAGATCCATTATTTGCGTTATCATCGGTATAATATACAGTGTCCATTCTATATGTAATCTGGAAACACATATATTTATATTATTATATTGAAAAATTATTGCGCAACTCATGAACGCAATTAATTTGTTTTTTATAACATGTCGAATGGTTTTTCTGGCGTACGCTGTAAAATCGATTAAAAGGTACACTTTTTTTTCGCCCTAGTGCACAAAAAATGTGCGAGAATATTGAGATTTACGGAAACTGGCACGAAAAGTGTCTTTTCGGTACTAACTTTCCGTCGAGCAGATACGAGGCATACAAATCATAAACCATCAACAATATCACGATCAGGAAAACTGTCCAAACGTATCCACGGATTAGTTTTCCGCTTGAATTGTAATTCAGTGGGCAGCCCATTTTTTCCAAGACAAGATCTTCCACGGCCATTCTCTCGATTGGTTCGCAAAGCTGCAATACAATATAAAGGCTTTGAATGCAATAACGTTTAAATTTTCAGTACGGGATACAACAAAACATTCTTACTCCTTTATGTCGAATTATTCGGCAGATTCCGCATAAAATCATGCACATGAGACTTCCTCCAACGCGAATTATAATTGTTGCTGTCTCGATGGGTACTGGATTCCTAAGCCATTGAAACACGAGTCAATATTTATAACTATGTATAAAATTCTATTTTTTTTAACACATCCACAAAATGTACCCTTTTTCGCGCCTCCAATTCGCGTGGCGAAAGCACCTTTTTTATTGCAATTTTTATTTTTCTTCATTTATCTAATTTTCTCGATTTTTTTCCATTTATTGATCCTTATCAATATATCAAAAATACGACTGATAAAAATATTTCTATGGAACATTACCCCTCGAATGTCTATAATAATGTAATCACAACTTTGAGAATTACACCGAGATTATTAAATGTCAATAATTACGAAATGCGAGAAAAAAAAGTGCGCACCGCAATTTTAACAAAAATATTTTTACGACGTTCATGGTATACCAATTATCGATTACAATAATACCGGACAGTTTCTCTCAAATAGAGCATTCCATGGAGAAAGTTGAGGGTGCACAGGACTCCCACGAGGAACGTTAACGAGGCGTAGAATTTGTTAATGGCATATTTCGTGGTGCCCATGGGATATTGCAAGGTGAGTGGAAAGATGCACGAAACGCGCCAGATCCATGTGATATTATCCAGGACCCCATAGCAGTCATGAATCCTCAGCGGCTTTCGATCTATGGTTTCCATTAAAAAAAATCATTTTGTCAAAAATTTTCTTCATTTCTATAAGAACATTATTTTTTATTTACTGACCCATCATCCAAGGTCTCGATAATTGTCAAAAAATTTCTCCATTTCCATAAAAACATTATTTTTTATTTACTAACCCATCATCCAAGGTTTCGATAATTCTCGTTGGTGTCCAGCGAGGAAACGACGTGAAACCCAGTGTTGCTTGCACCTCATTACTTCCTTCAGCGCTGCAATATCGATTTTAATGCCTGGCTATGAAGCAAGTTTAGCGATCCAGCGAATGGTCGCATCAGCTGCCCATGGGTTATTTATTATTGGAATGGTCACGAGCCTTTCGCCGCAGTTGTGCTTTCCCTATAAATGAAAATTATCGCAAGTGCATTGCGAGCGTCAACATCAATTTCAGTGATCTTTGAGCCATTATTTCGATGTTGCATCGTCGAAATAATGGCTTATAACGTCAGGGTCCGTTTTATGGTAATGCAAAACATTTATCTTGTCCATAGAATTGATCCTTCAATCGCAAACACTAATAACTCAAGTCAATATATAATTCATTCATTCCTACGCAATAATTGCTTTATTTTTATATTAATTAATTTTAGTACGTCTCCTGAAATTCTTACACTGAATACAAAATAAAAAAAAAAAGATTAAAACCTCCCAATATTAAAAAGAAAAATATTTGTATTGTATTATAAAGTTGGTTTAATAAATTAGGTTTGGAAATAGCTGGTCAAACGCTTGATCGACGGTCCATTGAGTAGACAAGTTGTCCGCTAGGTGGCGAATCCGGCGTAAGTCTCTCCCGCATGCGGAACGACGGGCCTTATTTTCTTTGCAATCCAATCCTCGATTACGCTATAAAATCGCTGGATTTTCGCACTGGTTTTGGAACGATTAGCTCGGGATGTGAGTCACAGCTTCGGTTGGAATTGGATAAGAATTACCAAATAAGTCGTGATATTTCCGACCATCTGATGGACAAAATATATTGCATTAATACACATACGGTTTTGTGACACACCAATTGTCAAAGATCGGATTTAACACCGCCAAAAATACTGTACTGTTTGCAGGAGGCTTGAGTTCAAGGGGAAAAAACCAGCAGCGGTGAATTCGAGCTTTTGATGGTGCAACTGCAGAGAGAATGACTTCACAGCCTCGTACAAACGGGTATCCGATTTCACTAATCGAATCTCGTGAATCAATTTTCCAGTATGAATGCTCTGAAAATGGTATTATGGGTCAAGGGCTCACCAAATTTCAGGACAATTATGCACTGCACTCGTTCCATTTGTTTTATGCAAAATTGAAGCTATTATAAATTGCAATGACTTAGAATCTTTCGGAACTATTCCGTTCTCTCAAAGTATATTCAGATTATAATCGAATCCAAAAATATATGTGAACAACTGATGACATTACCTGGTTGGTTGTCCAATTGCAAACAAGAACGATTACGATTATCGGAACACTGTGAATAAATTCCCAATGTACGTACGTACCGATACGAACGTAATCCGTTTCTGTGTCTCGTTGAACTTCAACGAAGATATAATAGAGTGTAGTGCTCAGTATTATGAAGGCTGTTATCACGTTGATAATCTTTGTGTCCAACAACAACAACGTATTTCAAAATGTTATTTCTTCAGCATAGATTATTGGTTTTAAAAAATATCCCTCACCACATTCCAATCGAAAATTCCATTTATCCTCTTTCCGGCCGCGCAAATATGATAATGTACCTTCGCTACTAATTGCAAATTATGTGCGCACACGTCCGAAGTTACGATTACCTGCGAATCAAAAATCCTTAAGCGCGAGCAAACCTTTTTTTTTTTTTTCACTAAAAAGTAAACGTGCGCTTTTCGCACTAGTGCCCAAAGGTTCCTTTTTTGAGGCACTTTTCGGCTATGAAGTATAAAAAAAAAAAAAAAAAAGTATAACAAAAAAAATACCTTTGGGGAAGCCGCGTTGGCCCTTTTCACGATAGCCGTTACTTTTTCGTTAAGGGCACGAAACCTGAGGCCCAGCGAGCCAACCATCGACACGAGTATCGTCAGGTCCATGACTTGTACGATCAGAGGAAAAATCCAAAAAATCCACTGCACCGTAACCCTAAAAATATACACATAAAAAGCTGTATCACCGAAATTCATAAAAACAAAAGTCTCTTATTTACGTCATGTGACCGAGACCTGTCCATGACCTTGACCGTGGCGTAAAAATCATAAGCCACGAATAACGTCACTGTTATCAACGACGTCCAAACGTATATCCGAATTATTTTCGCGTTCGAATCGTTGTCCAATTGACAACCCAATTTTTCGAGGAGGTCATCCTGAGTTGTCATTATCTCGACGGATTCGGTTATCTAAAAAAAATTATTACAATTAATTCGCGTAATATAAAGTATTATTAGAAAAAAGGGCTTACCTCTTTGTAACGAATGAGCCTCCAAATGCTGACCAAAAAAAGGCACATTAGACTTGCGATAGTCCGTACGAATATCGTTACATGCTCAATACCGATTCGATCTCTGTAATTGAAAAAAAATTGTCTTAATCACAGTGACTCAATGACATTGAGTACTTACTATAATAACTTGAAAAATCTCGGGTACTTGAGCCACTGGTGCAAGTTAACAACCGACATTGTGAAGGTTAGAAAGCAGACGCCGCAAACGAGGATTCCGTAAACGGCGTAGAATTTATTTATTCCGTATCCCTTCACGCTTATCGAGTACTTCATTGTGAACGGAAAAACTCCGAGCAAACGCCAAATCCACCCGACGTTTTCTATCACTCCGTATAAGTCGTGTATTTTCTTCGTCCTTCTGACAATTCCTATTTTTAACAGATTTTTTTTAGTTCTTGATATTAATATATTAATAACTTGTGTATTTTTGGCCTTCTATCAATTCCTATTTCGAACACGATTGTTTTTTTTTAGCACTTGATATTGATATATTAATATTATTGTTGATATATAACGAACCCATCGTCGGAGGTTCTTGCGATTCCAAGCTCGTGATTTTTCGTTGCAAACCCGAGTTCCTTTTAAAATCCATCATGTTGCACACTGAAATAAAGCGGTGAAGGTGTGTGCGGTAACGTAATGTCAGTTGTTATGACATTAATCGGAGAGTTTGTGGCGCGAGGAAGAAAGTGTGAACACCTTCGCTCGGGCTCGCCTTGCGATCATTCTCCGCAACATTGTGCCAGTCAGCGGTTACTTATTATCTTAACGATTGTGCGTTTCATCAGCGATCCTGAAAATATTCTACATTAGGAATAATTGAATTTTATCGTGAGTGGATCGAACTCACGTGTGGCAATGACTCAGCGATCGTCATTAGTCTCTGTACGTACACTCGTGCCGAGCTAAGGGCAAACCTTTATCACTTTTTAATGTGACTCTCACACATGGACTCGTGGACAATCAATGAATGAGAAAAAAAAAATTTTTGATCTCAGTACTTGGTAAGTTAATGTCGTCAACAATTAATAATTAAAAAATGCAGTACTTTTTTTAATCAATAATTTTTTTTTTCACACTTCAGCAGAGAAATATTTCAATTTATATATTTTTATACATCACTGCGTTAGCGCGCAAAGTGGGCTGAAAAGTAGCGTTTTTCGCCCCGGGGCAGAAAAGTAGCGTTTTTCGCCCCGGGGCAAAAAAGTAGCGTTTTTCGTCCCGGGGCAAAAAAGTAGCGTTTTTCGCCCCGGGGCAAAAAAGTAGCGTTTTTCGCCCCGGGGCAGAAAAGTAGCGATTTTCGCCCCAGTGCTGTAAAGATTGCAGGCATGCAAAACGCAATGAATTATTAATTATCAATTAATTATTAATTATCATTGAATTGGGTGAAGCGACCGGAATCAATACATCGATTTATCCCATATTTGTTTTCATCCCCTTAATGCACATTTTACCAAAGACCATGTGCGTCGCTTTTGTCATTCATGCCTCGGCCATTGAACTTCGTATATATATATATATATGCTCCGGTAGCACCTGGCGTAAATGCGTCAACGATTAATCAATCACTGCTCCGGTATAACACAATAAAACATACGAAATGAGCAGACCCATCGATGGGCCGCACATGTACCCAATACTAAAATGATTGACTCGACTATACGTCATTCACGTTGCATATAGTAATTTACAAATCATTCTCGTAAAGACCGCGAAGCTTTCGATGAGTCACAAATGGTAGAGAGTCGCAGGCTGTGATAATATCCCATTCCGGCTTTGATAAGATAACGGAAATAATGTCAAATATTACATGGCGACCATTGACTTACAGTCAATTTTTTTTTTTCGTGTATCACAAATTTGTAAGTTATCATAAATTGATTGTAAATTTAGAATTATCGAAAATTACCGAAAATTGTGATTTTCTCAAAAAGGCGCTAATCAATTTTTCGGTGGTATTTACATTTTTTTAAAATATATTTTTATCACATAACGAAAATCAATTATTGATTTCACATAAATCGATAATACAAGATTCTCCAGAAGGTAATTGGTCCATTTAAAAATTATTATTGCAAAATATTTATAATTTCTCATTGATTTGCCAGTGTTATTAAAATTGTCAATGTTTAAGTATCGATAGTTTTATAATTAGACCAATGTACTCCAGGCGATCTGATCTCTTTTTTTTTTTTTATTATTTCAATGGTGGGGAGCGCTTACTCATATAGGATAACATATCTTATCATTGATAGTGATAGTAGGATTCCGTCCGCCAGTGGAAAGGTGTGGTTGCAGTACCTGTTCGACACAAATGAACAGACCACAGTTTTATTTCTGAAACAGGTGTACGTGGTTATTTTTTATTCCACCAATTAAAAAAAAAAATTGTAACGTGATGTGGTGAAAAATTGGTGGACATCATTGAGTGTATTAATTGTGTTAAATTGACGAGGATTTTTAGCGAAAATGAATGTCTTACTAAGTCTTCTCGTCATCGGGTTTTTGGGTGAGAATAATTAATCTTCTGAATACCAAAAAAAAAAATTTTTAAATAAAAAATGGTTGATTAA
Organism: Clistopyga incitator; assembly: GCA_947507545.1. Taxonomy (NCBI): domain Eukaryota; kingdom Metazoa; phylum Arthropoda; class Insecta; order Hymenoptera; family Ichneumonidae; genus Clistopyga; species Clistopyga incitator. The sequence goes on along the minus strand of OX382173.1, from coordinate 482,510 downwards.
ATTAAAAAATAATTAATCAAATTAATTTTTTAAAAAATGATATAAAATTATGTTAATCGATTTTTCAGCGGCACGTGCCCAGGAAAATTCGATGGCCAATATGCCCAAATCACTTTTGGAATGTTACAACGACACGAAACTTTTGGACCGGAACAACAGATTACCCCAAAATATACCGACGTTAATTGCGATCATCCGAAAAATCGAAGATAATCCAGAGCTCAATATGGATTTGCGTACTTTGTCGGTTGCGTTGTTACACAGGTATGGAAATTATTATGGAAAATATTTAGCAAACGAATCCACGAATCTATAATTTATTTTTATTTTATTTTTTCAAAGAGTCAAAATTTTAATTTATTTATTAATTATTTTGGATGATATCAAAAAGAAGAAATAAAAATGATGCTGCTCCTTTTCTTCCACTTTTTAACCATGGAAAATTATTGATTGCAAAATGGATTTTTCTCAACTTCCGATTTAGCGAAAATATATATTTTTTTGTCTATTTTCAGATTCCGTCAAGACGGCATCGTGCAAAATCCTTTTGTCCCTGTGCAAGCAGGTGTCACGCCTTACGCACCGAATGGGTTCCAATTTTATCGCCACGCTGAGACACTTCGATTGATACCCGGAAATGCGATAGCGTTTCCCAATAACAGTATCAGCAACATTGAACGAGTAAGCCCAGAATTCATTTTTTAAATGCTCTATCTATTATTTATCACGACCCATTGGGGCCTGCTATTATCTTCTGAATATTGGAATTTTAAAAAATCAATTTTCCAAATAACAAATGCAATATTCCAAAAAAAATATATATTTCTATATATACTTTTTTTTCAGTGTTCATTGCACGCTATGGTGTCGAGCAGTATAGAGATAATAGAACGTGGCGACGAGCCGACAACTTGCCGAACAATTTCTCCGTATACGAGAAGATTTGTTAAACGCTCCGACAGGAAATCCAGTAAAATAGTCGAAGACGTGGAAACTTTGACTGACGAACAACTGTAAATATGCATTTTTCCCATAACAAATGTTTAATAATCCAATTATTATAAATAGAAAATAGAGATAATGGCAATTATCTTATTTATGTACTGATTAATTATCCAATAATTCGTACAATTTTTAGTGTTAATAAATAAATTAAATAAATTAATTACAGCGAGACGATGAATAACAAGGATGAGGCCAAGGATTCTGGCGTGGATCCGAATTGGTTGTACCCAGAGTTGCCACCAAATCATCCGGACAGTGCTCGAGTATTCAATCTTCCGCCCATCAGCAAATGCCCCATTGAAAATGGGGTCCTGAAAACGGAATGGGGTGCAGTTTCCGGTGGTCCTGTACTCGCAGGAATTGCAGCCGGTTTGCAGCCGCAAAACGTAAAGCTTGGAATTTTATTGAAGGAAGAATGGCAGTCACGCGATGCATTGTCCAGCACGACTCTGGACAATAAATGGATTGCAACCATTGCTGGTATTGTTATTAATTTATATTTCATAATTCAAGTAATTTAACATAATTACCAATATTTACATTTAGTAGAGAAAATATTTCTGAACACGCTACAAAAAAAAAACTCCATAAATTTTCAATTATTCTCTGAAATATTGGAAATTAAAAGCATTCATTACTTTTATGATTGCATAGAAATTTATGTAGAAATATATTTTTCTGTCTCTCTGTGATTTTCGGAAAATTGTAAATCTTTAATCAAATAATTGTTAATTTATTTAGGCGATTTAGCAGAGGTTGCTCTTCGTCAGGGTCCACTCGCTGACAAACCATTGACAATGGGTGTCGATGGTCACTGGAACGGAACCTCGTTGCCTCGCTGGTATTTCCTGAACAGCAACGAAAATCTGTTCCTCACTGCAGCGGAAATCCGAGGCGATCTCGATGGATTGATCATGGCAACCGAAGTCGCCCATTGGTACTCGAAGGTTCCCAGCCTGAAATTATCCCAGATTCTTGACATGTATTACAGTGACAGAGGAGTATTTAACAAAACCATAAGAGCTTGCAACAGAAAAAATTTGCTCACTTCTGTCGCTCCGAACGCGACGACGACCGAGCAGGTATATCATTTTTTATTCGTAATGATAATGACAAAATTCGGCTGAAAATGTGCTAAAAATGTTGATACGCTTTCAGACTTACAGATCAGCTCTGGTTCTTACTCCTGGAGTAGCCAAAGTCACGATTGATCCAGCGACTATCGAGAGATTTTCTGTTCAAGCGACCGACGAACTCTTCAAGTTCATACGTGAGTATTGAAGATTATTAGAATACTTAATTACGTTAACTATAATTTTTACTGCAAGAATATAATTGTCAAGGATTTAATGAACGATTTTGATAAATTCAACAATTTTTTGAGCCTCTGTACACGTTATTAAAAATTCATTACACTAAAAGTTTGATTTCATAAAATATGGAACCTCTCACAATAACATATTAAAGATCTCTATTAGTTTTTCAATCATTCGCTGGAATAAAATAAACAATTGTAAGCGAAGTACTCCAATGATTTTTTTTTACAGCTTCGTCAATGGATGATCCAACTTGTAGCTCAATGGACAACGATAAACCATTCAATCGCATTTCTACCGACATTACCATTTTTATTGATACCAATTGGGCGTTTGATACTGTACAACCAATGATTGCGTGAGTATACAATTTATCTGAAGTCTCCATTCGAAAAAAAAACGCAAATGACGTATGAAAAATGAATTTTTTTAGGTCTTTACTAGAGCAACTTGATATCAGCAAGTACAACAGCAACTTTACGGTGATAAACGCACGTGACGGGAAAGTTATGGTCGAGAATAGCTACAGCATTTTGGACTTTTACAGTTTGAATGAAACCCAATATTTAAATGGTAAGAGGCGAAATGAAATGTTAATCAATGGAATTTTCATTTCTTTTTAATTTGAGAATTTATTCATTACGTTAAATACTACCAATCGACAGTGAAAATAATTGAGAAGTGATCATTGAGAAAATATATCATTTTTTTCAGTCAGCAGAGGCTTCGACCTTCCGAGAATATTCAAGACTATCAAATCAATGGAATCGAAGAAACTTGACGAGGAAAATAGACGCGGTATCGCAGGACAAAATTCTGAAGTTGTACTGATCGTTCCTTTCACATCGACGATATCTGACACGGACAAGGAATATTGTTTGGAACAAGTGCACAAATTGCGTGAAGAAGCTCCTGGTATTTTTTGTCTTATTAATTGCTTCGCTAAGTTCATATAAATATATATTAAGAAAATGAAGATATATCCATTTAAAAAATCATTGAAGGCCCAGTATTTAATTGTGAACACTTGCACTTTTTTTTAGATGTGAATATTAAGTTCCTGGCATACAAATCAAAGGACACGTGGTCGGATCTGGTTAATAATCCAAGCACCGATATATTCTCAGTCGGCGCGTCGTCAAATCCCCAAGAATTTTCAGCTGCGGTTGAAGGCTTAGTAAACAGTATAAAAAGAGGTAAAAAAATGAGCTCAACAGCTTTTATTTCGGAATTTTCAAGTCCAAAAGCTCGTGGCTATAAATCCTTGAATTTTCAGTTCCTCGGCGACTCATAAATTCGCAGTGCGGTTCGCTTTTCTCCCAATCGGGAACGTTGAATTCCTTCGACGATTATTTGGAACCTTCCGGCATTAACTTTTACAGACTTCATCCCAATTATTTCTACACACCCGATAACGTCGCCACTATTAAGGTAATTAAAGTCGTTGATTTTATTTTTTAAGCTTAACGAAAATGTAGCCTCCATAATCAAAGCCTATTGTTTTTTTTACTCATAGACAAACCGATAAGTTCTATCCCTGTTTATTCTGAAATTTTGTGAGCTTTTGAATAACTTTTCAACTCATGAGGCCCAAAAAATCGGATGAAAAATAAAATTCGGTATAAATTCGTTTGGATTAATGAAAATTGTCGTGTTTTAGATTCAAGGATCTGGATCAGTGAGCTTAACTGTTTGCGAGGCTCGCGAGCCTATTCACATTAACTCGACGACCTATAAACGCTGCGAAACTTTGAGTAACGCTCACAGGATAACTGCATCCTGCGGAGACGCGAGTTACATTCACGAATGCAGCCCTCTTTACATTTCCGTGTCTGTTAATTCCTCGAGCAGTGGGGTTTATCAATGCACAGGTAAATAATCCAAGGATTTCACTTTAAATGACAATTAAATTAAGGAATTTTAATCCCTTCATTAAAATTTTTCGAATTTACCGTTATTTAATGAAATCATTTTTTTTAATTGCAGATGATCGTTTCTGTCGATATCCAGACATGATAAAATTCACCATTTCGTACGAAAACCTCTTGTGCGTCTCCAGCGCCAGTTCAATTACACTTTCGCCAATTATTCTCCTAGTCATAGCGTTTTATTCCTACACGCATTAGATTTAAAGAAGCGCGCGAAAAACGCAAACTGTATCAAATACTTGTGCCTTTTCTACTCGAGATCCTTGAGGAATTTCGCGCAGAAGGCACACGACAAAAGATTTATCATCATCCGCGGAGATTTTTAAAAAATCTCACCCAAAATAGGAAAATTCGAAGCAATCCGAAAGATCAATTATATAAATAGCGCTTATTTTCTCACCGAAACGTTTTATAGAAAGAGACACATTTTCTCTGACAAAAGTGTGAAGAAAAATTGGTCGTTGCTGAATTTATCACCATCAAATTTTTTTAAGATTCCATTTGCTTTTTGTGTTATCATAAAAATGAAGTTTCCGATCAAAGCTTTCATCGCGCGAATTATTGTTTCAATCGATACTCTCGCCGTCCACCGAACAACATTGTCACCATTTGCTATTTATAAGTCAGTTCTTCATCGACCTCCGGAAATTTCAGGCTTTGCGACATGTTCTTTTTTGTTTTTTTGTAACAGATCTCTACGGTTTGTAAATAAAAAGCTAGTACTATTGCCTGTACAGAAAAGGACACGGTGTTCATTTTGTAAATGAATTTATGACAAATGTTTTACAGGTCAATGGATTCGCACTCGTGACGAAACTTATTCGACACAATCGTTGCGCTTAAAACCAGTCAAAATCAGTGCTAAATTCCTGCAAACATTTTTGAACATACGTATACATTCAATTTCTGATAACGCTTATTTTCATTTGCAAAATTGACAACGAACGTTACGCTCAACAAAAACGTTTTCAACTTTGCAACGACATTAACAGAGTTTAGCGCTGATTTTATTAACTTTCGGCGCTAAAATTTGCTAAGGGACTTACAATTACAACTTTTTACACGTTTTTTTCGCTCTTCGCGCGACTAATCCTCCTCCGAATCCTCGTCACTCGACGGAGTTTGTGCGTTTCTTTCGGGATTGTCGATTTTCTCCGCAGCTTCGCTCAACACCGTTGCGATAACTTGCAGCATTCTTCGCTTGTAATCCTCGATCCTGTTGTGATCGGACTCGTGCGTATTTTCAAGGAGGCCTTGATTCTCCACGAAATATCTTACGACGTTCCACATCGAGTCGCGAAGTTCCAAAAGCAACGAAGCGACCCTGGAAAACAAGCACGAGATCAAAATATTATCCTTTCCGACGTCTAATTGCGCGATTATTGCTCAAAATAAACTCACTTTGGTTCGCAGACCAATTTGAAATTTTTTCTTCCTTTAATCGTCAGCAAAATCTGGTTATCATCTTCGGCACTCTGCTCAGAGAAAATCGTTGTAATTAGAGATGGATACGATTGATTATTGCAGGATAACAATGAGAACATGTAGAAATTTGTAAAATTGTCGTTTAATATTTTTACCTCGAAGCCGTGAACTCGTGATTGACTGAAAAGCAAAGCTGTTACAGGTGACACCATGCTCGTCTCTCGAATTAACGAAGTTCGTCTCTCTTCGCTGTGCTGTCGCCGAACGTAAGTCAGGAACGGACTGGGGAAGGATTTCCTCTTGAAGTTGACGCTTTCCGGTGTGACAGTGGCCCGCGATCCGTCCCTGAAAAAATCGAACACAATAAGCAAAATAAGATCGAAACGAAATGACTTCCGAACGGAAAAACGTACTCCAATATGAAGACAGTCGTCCCTTTCTTAACTCTGCCCTTCCTCAAATCGAAATCTCGCTGTTGAATCAGTTGATCCAGTCCGGAAAGCAAAACTCCGCGAACCATTTCGTCAAGCCCGGAGAATTCGTTGTAAATTCCATCGGGATCGTCGTAATTCTCATGACTCTCGAGCATGTGGCACTGCACGAGGTGCTCTGCGTTTAGATTTCGAATCTCTGCGAAATCGACGATACATTTCGTGTATAAATTGCTTAACGCAATAAACGCAACGTTATCTTTTTTTTTTTATTGAATTTTTGGTCTTACTCGATAGCGTGAACATTCTTTCGGGATACAATTTCGTATCCCAACAGAATCTTTTGGCGCCGTCTCTGCTGGAACTATTCATCGATGCCCATTGTTCGAATATCCACACAATACTGATATGGTCACTTGTCGGATGATATTTCTGTTTGATACGTCTGATAGCTTCTTTGTCGAATAACGTGCCGGAAAATATCTCGTTTTCAGCCGACATCGCGGAGGCGACTGTTACCATTGGTGCAACGCATCTGCGGAAAACAACACCTGTCTAAAAATTTTCGAATCGTACAAGAGATTTATGTTTTTATCGCTTCAAGTATTTTTTCTAGCGGCTGCAATTTTTTTATTACAGTAGCTTACAGAAAATGCGAAAAAAAAAAAAACACAAAAATTGTGCTGTGATTCGTAGCTTCTTCGTCTACTCACTGAAAAATCGAAGCGTAAACCATGGCCTTGCTCAATTTCGGATGCACGGTGAAGAGAGCAATGCGTTTACCGAGGGGAGTCAAATTCTCGTCAGAATCCAACGCCCCAAGATCGGTTAGATCGGCAAGAGCTGCGCGGACTGCGGAGTCCGTTGGCGGTTGTGGCATGCTTCCCAAGAAGCTCTGCGCCTTTTCGCTGCTGTAAGTTTTGCAGTCGAGAACGGTTTTCTCGAGGGACGAGCACAGTACCTCGGGCAGCGGATGGATATCCAAGTTTTCGAACTGCGATCGCGTTACCATGTGATAACTTATGCCCGGCTGCACGCGACCAGCGCGTCCCTTCCTAAAGATTCAAAGCCAAAATTCATCGAAATCCTTCCTCACATATTTACATAATATTTTACAAACAAAGTATCGACGAACCGTTGCAGTAAATTTGCCTGCGAAGCGTACTGAGTGTCCATGGAAGACAATCCCTTTTTCTCGTGCCATCGCATGGCTTTGCGGGTCGCGGAGTCGACGACGTAAACGACGTCGGTGACGGTGATTCCCGTCTCGGCGATGTCCGTGGCGAGTACGATTTTCCTTACCCCGGGCGGCGGCCTTTGAAAGATTTTCCGCTGATCTTGATGCGACATTCTCGAGTGAACGGGAACGATGATATCCCTTTTACCGATGCGCCCGTATTCCTCGAGATACTTTTTCACCTTTATTATCTCAGCCCACCCCGGCAGAAAGCAGAGAATCGCGCCGGGCGGTTTGTTTCTCGCGATCCACGAGACGAGTTCCGCGATTTGTTCGGAATCGACGAAGGGAATTTCGGGAACCACGCTGTCCCCGACGTACTCCTTTCTCCTGGTGATCCCAAGACGTTCCACGTCCTCCAGGAAATTCATCTCCACGGGATAAGTTCTCCCGGGAACTTCGACGACCCCGCAGTCGAAGTAAGACTGGAAAAGATCCGCGTTTATCGTCGCGGACATAACGACGACTTTGAGCTCCGGGTTTTTTTGCAAGGCTCGCTTGAGCAGAACCATGAGCATGTCCGTGTTGATGCTCCTCTCGTGGGCCTCGTCGAGAATAACGTGAGAACAGCCCTTGAGAGTCGGATTGCTCTGCAATTTTCTGAGCAAAACTCCGGTCGTGCAGAAGAGCATACCGCCCGGAGTTTGCGGGAGCATCTGCTGCAGTCGCACTTGATAACCGACGACATCGCCGATTTGTTCATGTCGCTCTTCGGCGATTCTCTCCGCCAGAGAAATCGCCGAAATTCTGCGAGGCTGAGACACGATCATGTTGCATTCGGTCGCTTCGCCTCTCGCGGCAAAATTGTCCATGATGTATTGAGGAACTTGGGTAGTTTTTCCGCATCCCGTGTCTCCTTTTATCAAAAGTGCTCGATTGTTCGTGATCTCGCGAACGATTTGCTCCTTGTATTCCGTTATTGGCAATTCTTGGGAAGTGCTCGGCGGACGGGACTCCAAACGTTTTTGCAAATTTGCGTTTCGATAAGCGATATTTTCCGGTCTCCCGGACTCCGGATACGATCTACCGACTGGACTCTGTTCGATTTCGCTCGAGATCGAAATGTCTCGCAGATTTGTATTGCTGCTGGAATTCTCGATGAGCCTACCGATTTCCGAGTTGTAACTGTTCATCAGGTCTCTTATGTGACTCAGGGTCTCCTCTTTTATCACTATTGCCGTTGGTTTTTTTAGCATGTCCGTTACTACTTTGGAGTCGTAAACGACTGGCAGTCCGTTTTTTAGCTTTCCCTGATTGTGCAGCCACTGGAGACACTTCACCGAGGCGACTTTCGCCGCCCCGGGTTTGCTACTCGCTGTCGCTGTTATCGTGACGTTCTCTGGCCAGGCCATTTTCATTGTGCAGCACCACTGACGCTTCGGTTTGCTCACCGGGGAATACTCCGTTCTCAGCAAATCTTGACGCTTCAATTGACCGCCTATCGACGTGAATATGTCGTTCAGCTTGGCTTTTGCGTTTGGATAAAGCTTCTCGATTTCTGCGAAAAATATCAACGTCCGTTGGGTGAATAATATTGCTAACCGGGAATTTTCTAGTGGCCTGATCGCGTAAAATTGTAAGAGCTCATTTTGGAGATACTATAACATTTTGCTATGATTTGGCGAACAACATTTTTTGCATTACCCGCATATTTCAATTCGTGTTCCTTTCGTACATGAGCTCGATGCTGGGAATCATCTTCGACGTCGTCGAAAATATTTTTAACACTTATATTAGAACGATTGTGTTGTAAACCTTCTTCGCTATCAAATTCATCCTGGAATGGATTAAAAATTGTTATGGAACAATGAAAAAAAAAAAAAAAACATTTGGAAAAGCGTCTGTTTGAATTTGCGATAAATCTCCAATTACCTTAGTGTGACTAATGTCTGTTTTATTCCTAACGTTCGTAGTGCAAGACGAACTTTGAGCCAGAAGATGCGTACGAATCTTCCTCAAGCACAAAGCTCTCGCGCACGACGAATTGAGCGATTTGATTAATAAATGGGAGGCCAGTACTCTGTTTGTATTGCTGCGACTTTGGATTTCTAGATGCTGCAGTGGCACTTCCAATAAATGTGGTTTAAGAAACTTATTCCTCGCAATTGTGGACAAGTGTCTTTGAATATTGGTTCCTTTACTCGCCAGTCCGACGGTACTTCTAAATTTCAATATTTCTTTATTATTTCAGTTTTATTGTCAAAAAATATTAATACTAAAGATATTTATTTTCTCTAAATAACAATAATAATAATAACAATAATAAGTAAATCCAATTACGATCCATACAAAAATATATACCTTTCAAAATATCCAATAAAAAATTGTTATAAAATGATTATTATTATCCAACAAAAAAATTAGATTGTTACAGAAAAATATGTGAATTTTCAGCTCGTAAAAAGGCCAGCAAATATTTTTCACACATTTATTCTTTGAAAACGAAAGATAAGAACTAAAAATGTCCGAATCTACAAAAAATGATTACGGTCAGCGAAACGTGCTAGAGACTTTAAATAGCGTGTTATGAAATCATTAAAAAACGAACCTTGTGTTCAGCGGCCCAGAGCGAGCGAACATCGCTCCGCAATTCAACATTTTGTCAGAATAGTTTCAAACCTGCGGAACAATAATTCAGTCGATAAGACAACGTCGAACCTCGAGAGGCGATGAAAACTGCTGGCATTATCAGAAAACTGAAAAAATGGTAAAACCTCGTGCGGAGGATTACACGTTACCTTGCAAAGCGAAATTGTCCTGGTCAATAAAGATATTTTGCCAATAAACGCGCAACTGTCAACATGTTTACTGCGTTCCAATGATTTCTTCCGAATATTATTCACACCCGACGAATAACCGCCACTGCCAAAAGTGAATATCAATAAATCTACGAAAGCAATTGTTGAAACGCTTCGCAACGTTACGCCGGCTTTACTTACTGGGTATGCGCAGTCCATAACCTTCTCGACGATTTCATCATGCGTTGGATCACGAGCAGCATGACCACGTGACCTCTGTGAAGTTAGCCGCGTAATTTCGACCAATCCAATTGGTTTCTTCATTTTTTAATCAATCGGTGGTAATTGGTGGCCCAATTGAATGGTTTTGTGGTGAAGCGTTTCTGTTTTTTCGAAAAATTGAAAATGGCGCGAAATTTGCCCATTTTCTTTTGCCAATTGAATTTTAATTATTCTCATTCGAAGCGCAAATGTTGGGGATTAACCGTTTCGATAAAAGGTCTACCAACGTAACAACGATTTATGGAACTACGTGATTCAGTCCCGTTCTAAATTATCGAAATGCTATTTTTCACAAGTTTTGATAATACCACAATTGCGTTCTCAATTTTCCTAATCGATTCACTAGATCCAATTTTGTCGTCCTGTTATTTGTTTCTTTCTATCTATTCATATCAGTTGCAAGAAAAATTGAAGCACTAACATAAATAAAAAATAAAATTGTATCAAAAACTGCATTTTTATGAACAATTAACGCCTCGCTGATAACCGGATTATTCCCCCAGATCCGGAAAGAAATCGTTGCCCAATCCCGTGAGGAGAATGCCCTCGTCGACCAATGAGATCGTCGAACGGGTCAAATCGAAGAAAAATCATGAGCACACGGCGAGAGCGGAGCGGCCACGTCTCTGGGTGCGAGCGCCGCCTGTGGCCGCCACGTCCATGTCCAAACCGGAGGTCCCGTACACAATTCGCCGGTAAACATCAGACCCACTATCAGGAACATCAGCGGAGTCTCTCTCAGCAGCGAAGAAAAACCTCCTGCGAAACGCCACGAGAAGCGATCGCGATGGCTCGAGGTACGAGAAGCAATTTGTTACCGGCGTTTGCGTTGCTCCTGGCGGCTCACACGTTTTGTTCCGCGGCGCCGGAGCTCGTGGATCCCGACTTGACGTTGAAGAACGTAGAGCGAACGATAGACCTTCAGTCGCAGCTCACGAAAATCACGACCAAAATAGTTTTGGAAAACGCCGGTAAGTCGCCGATACGTCACTTCATTTTTGGCCTGGACCCCAAGAGAAAGGACAGCCTGAGTTACATATCCGCTCACACCCGGGACGCCGGACGCACTGAACTCCCTGTGCGCACCAAGACGCTGGACAAGCAGCCGGGCATTTTCTACCAGATCGATCTGCGAGACGCTCTTCAACCGGGACGCACCGTTTCCGTTGAGGTTGAGACGGTGTCGACGCACGAGCTGGATCCTTACCCGAAGGAGATAACGCAGAAGGAGAAGCAGCTCGTCCGCTACTCGGGCAACGTCTACCTCTATTCGCCTTACTCCGTCGCGAAGCAGACCACGACGATAGTCCTGCCGTCCAGGAACGTCGAGAGCTTCTCCAGGATCAAGCCCGTGACGCAGAGCGACTCCGCGATAACTTACGGCCCCTTCGACAAGAAGTCTCCCTTCGTCGTGGAGGAAGTCGCGGTTCACTTCGAGAACAACAACAAATTCCTCACGGTCACTCGTCTGGAGCGAGTGATAGAAATTTCGCACTGGGGAAACATCGCCGTGGAAGAGACGCTGGATCTTCTGCACACCGGAGCTCTGCTCAAAGGATCCTTCTCCCGTTACGAGTACTCCAGGGAATCCAAATCGGGACAGGCGAGCATTCAGAGCTTCGACACTGTTCTGCCCGCCGCCGCCTCGGACATCTATTATCGCGACGACATCGGCAACATCTCGACTTCCCACACTCGCGTGAAGAAGGACTCGGTCGAGGTGAATCTCAGGCCGAGATTTCCCCTCTTCGGAGGCTGGAAGACTCACTACACGATCGGGTACAACGTTCCGAGCTACGAGTATCTCTTCCACGCCGGCGACGACTACACGCTGGAGATGCGACTGGTGGACCACGTTTTCGACGACATGGTGATCGACGAGCTCGTCGTGAAGATTATTCTTCCCGAGGGAGCGCGAGATTTTAAGCTCGATTTGCCGTACGCCGCGACTCGGCTTCCGGACTCTCTTCATTACGCTTATCTCGATACAACCGGGCGTCCGGTTGTGTCGATCACCAAGAAAAACCTCGTTGAGAATCACATTCAGAACTTCCGGCTGAAATACACGTTCCCGAGGCTGCTGATGCTGCAGGAGCCACTGCTCGTCGCGATCGCTCTCTATCTTCTCTTCCTCATGGTCATCGCTTACGTTCGTCTCGATTTTTCCATCGACAAGGACGAGGCTTCGGAGAGCAGGCTGCGAATCGCCGGCCAATGCGAGAAGATATTGGCCGCTCAGGATCGAAGAGTAACGTCCTACAACGAGCTGGACGATCAGCTCGTTTACCTCAAGGCGAACAAGGACGCGAACGCTTTTCTGTCCGCCGTTAAGAGCATCAATCAGGAGTACAAAAGCGCGACGAGCTCCGTCGCCGAATTGGCGCAGAAGCTCAAGGCCGATTCCGGGGACGTTTACGAGCGCGTGCAGGAGCTCCAGAAACACGACAGGACCCTCAAGGAGCTCTACAATCAGCAGCAAACCCTCTACGTCGATAAACTCGTGCCTGGAAAAATCGGACGCCAACAATTCGTCGACGCCGAAGCTGCGATCGCGAAGAAGCGGGAAGAATGCGTGGAGAAGATAAACTCCATCGTCAAGTCACTTCAGTAGATCCCTTCGTCGCGTTACCGCAATCACGATTATTGTCGAAAACCGCGGAAGGGAACACAATTCAGCGAACGAAGGTGCATTTCCCTCTTTTTTTTTCTTCTTTTTGTTGGGATACCGTGATTGAAAATGAACCCGCCGCAAGATGAATGAAATTCGTGCGCTTAAGCGGCGGGACTTAAGGACTCACTACCGGTAATCTTAGGATACTTTTAGGATTTTTAAGTAATAATGGTACTATCTTCATCCGCAATACCGAATAAAATTTGTAATAAACAAACATCGATACAACTTCTCTCTCTCTCTCTCTTGATTTCTTCATTCGCTCTTTCCTCACATTTATCATTTATATATTTCAGTTAAATCGATTATATATATTTTCGACTTCGATTACATATATATATATATATATATATATATTTCTTCATTCGCTCTTTCCTCTCATTTATCATTTACATATTTCAGTTAAATAGATTACATATATGTTCGACAATCTTACAAAAGTCATTTAAACGATTAAAAAAAAACGCAACTTGGAGCAAAATCTTCGATTCAAATGTTCCCAATCCTGCGCATGCGCAATTCCTGCGGTATTCGCGTGAACGAGTCGACGATGCATGCGGCGGATATTCACAAAACTCGAACTCGAAAATCGAACGACACGCTCTTTCTTCTTCATCTACGAACTGCGAAGGAATGCCAGGCGATACGCGGCTCCCACACAAGCGAAATCCCCTCGTACGTGAGCTGCTGCTGCTGCTGCTGCCAAATGCTTCACTGCGCGACTACGTGTGACGCGAGCCGGTGAGCGCTGCGGAAGAATATAATATCCATGTGTCAGAAGAACAACCACCGGTCAAACAACCGACACCTGCTAACCTGTCGCATCGCTTCTTGAGCGGTGGATTCACCGCATTTCCGGTGTCTTATGCTCGGAACGAGGATGACCAATTTACGAAAATTCATAGGTAAAGTTGCGCACTTTCCACGTTACCAGCGTTACTCAATTTCTCCATAAACCCATCGAAGTCCTCAGGTTATGTGCGACTTTTAAAGACCAAACGTAAACTGTGTCACTTCCTCTCTCACTTTTCGCAGATATCGGAGCTAATTTACTGGATCCAATGTACCAAGGCATTTATCATGGCACTCAGAAACATCAACCCGACCTGGACTCCGTTTTGGAACGATCCTGGGACAACAACTTGTCCAGAATCATAATCACAGCTGGCAACGTCGAGGAGACCAGAAAAGCTCTGGAACTCGCAAGAACGGATGGTACGTCACACTGAGTGCGTAAATATCAAAGCAACACATTAGAATTAACACGCACGAGTGCGTCTCGTCGGGGCGAACGATGGAGGTACGATGGAGGTGCACAAAAATCGGGAAACGACTGCAATGAGATTGATAACGAATGCCAATTTTGCATCTACAGGACACGATTTTTCCATTGGGCTCCGTATTTAGAATTTTTAAATTTATGTACTAATTTGTAAATTAGACACATTATCGGTCATGATTGGAAGGAAAATTGATAAATGAAAAATAAGGAGGAAGCGATTTGGAAATATCTATTTCCATTAATTTTCTCTTATTGATTTTTTTTTTTAATTTTACAAGATATCAGGAAATTCTCGATTTAACGATTTTCGCAAAAAACGAATTTCAGACAGACTTTTTACAACGGTAGGATGTCATCCTACCCGCTGCAACGCCTTCGAAGAGTCGGGGGACCCCGACGCGTACCTCAAGTCGATGAATGACTTGGCGAGCGACAATCGGGATAAGATAATAGCGATAGGCGAAATGGGTCTCGATTACGAGCGCTTAAACTTCTGCTCCAAAGACACCCAGAAGAAATATTTCGAGATGCAATTGTCGCTGTGCTCGAGTTTAAAACTGCCCATGTTTCTCCACTGTCGCAATGCCGCAGAGGATTTTGTCAGTATTCTAAGAAAGCACAAGGATCAATTGACCGAAGGAGTCGTGCATTCGTTCGATGGCAATCCTGAGGAAGCCAATAGTATACTGCAACTTGGATTATACATCGGTATTAACGGCTGGTCGGTCTTCTTTCCTTCTATATATATATATATATATATATTTTAAACGATAAATCGCTAATTATGTCCCTTATTTTATGTCGTTTTTTTTCGCAGCTCATTACGTTCCGACGAAAATCTATTCGCAGTAACGACGATACCATCGGACAGACTCATGATCGAGACTGATTGTCCCTGGTGCGAAATCAGACCAACCCACGCCTCAGCCAAAGACGTTATCACTCACTTTCCCTCAGTGAAAAAGGAAAAGTGGCAACCTGACAAAATGGTCAAAGGAAGAAACGAGCCCTGCACCATAGTGTAAGTTTTTCACATTTTTACATCAATTTTTTTTATTTATTCTATTTTTTCTCTTACAGAACTGTTGCAAAAGTTTTATTTATTTATTCGACGAGTTGGTTAAAAAAAAAAAAATGTTCCACCTTTAAAATCATTAAAGTTGCAGTTGAACTGAAACCTGTAATTCATTTTTTGGAGTTCAAACGATATATTCTCTTAGGTGCTGACCTTGTCTTGGCTCGCGTAACAAGCAGGGTGTTACTTAGCAACACAGCGGCAAAATAAGCGATGCATAACAATTGTCTCGCCCGAAATCGATCAACCGCGGACTTTATCGATTTCAGGCTCTCCCGAACAGAAATATCACGATTGTAATCATTTCCATAAATTATGCATTCTCCCACTTTTCTCTCGGGATTTCTCAAATATTTCTTTTGCATAACGTCTATTTGAGATGAATTTCCGTACGTTTTTCTTGAATATAGAAATAAAAAGTATCAAAATGCCGATTAAAGTCACTGGGTTGGCACGAAGATATTGCGAATATAAACAACATTTACACGATAATCGTATGGCAATTTTTTTGAGATTTTAAATCGTTGTTTCAGGCAAATATTGGAAGTACTGGCGCGAGTGAGGGACGAAGAGGAGGAGTATCTATGCAACCAAATATACAAGAACTCGATGAAGGTGTTCTTTCCGTACGAATTGTAAAGTCAGGATTTCTGTGATTTCCGATAAACGACGTCCGTCGATAGCACGTCGTGAATTTGAGGCTGAACCGGAGAATCCGGAGGCAAATATTTGCCCGTTGCTTTCTTCATTTTCCGCGCCCCGTTGGCCTTTGATAATTGGGGAATTCACTCGCGAATCCCGAACGTTTTCCGCCGAGTGAAGAGACTTTGGAGAATATTAACTCAGAGAAAGGGAATTGAATGAACAGGAACGTCGCTCTCGGCGCGATCGTCCCCTCGATTTTTTCCTCCCTCGCGTAAAGCGAAAAACCTAATATATTCTTGTTAAAAAAGAGAAAAAGAAAAGGAAGACTCGCTGTCATCTCACGTGTAATCACCATCACCATTATTGTAGCGATAACAACTGTATTTAACAATATTATTCTCATATTGCGTCGATAATCACTGCTGCCTATTTTCACTTGCCTGTCGATGCTTTTTTTCGCATCAAAACTCGCATTCGCACAACCTTTTGCACCGCATCCATTATTGTCTTTGGAAAAGTCTGCATTTTTCCGTAACTTCGTAGAGAATGCAATTTTTATTTTTCTCTACGGTTTCGATCAGTAACTTCTTCGTTGTCAGGCGAAAAAAAAAAATATTTCTTCCCCAAAATGTGCAGAAAAAAAGGAGAGATCAAAAATAGCGAACTCAATCCAAAAAATATTCTGATTCAATGAAAAAATTATAAAAAAAACAAAACTTTGTTACGTTCTTTCTCGTCTGAAAAACGAAGGAGTTGAAAATGCTGTAGGTACTAAAACAACTTTTACTCTCAACTTAGAATATAAGGGACTGAAAAAAAGTAATGTGTTATATGCAACAAATTCGATATACGTAAAAAAAAATCGAAAGTTCCTAATTTTTACATGTAAATTTGCGGCTTATCGAATCCTCGGTTGTAATATAAGTGCGACTGAGTTTCTCGCTACATTTGCGTCCGAGTATTTCTAACGGAAGCAAATCTTAACTTCCGCTCCATGCATTTCGATGCTTCCACCTCTTAAATTAATTTTCTTCCCCTCGTAAACTCATTAAAACACCACAATTTAAAAACTCATGCGTATTTATGAAAAATGTGTGATTTATTTCATCTTTCTTTTTACTCGATCAATATTCTAAAACCCTCGAAACAAAATACATCGATGAATATACAAAATACTATGTTCGGGGGCTCGGGGCTGCTGCTCTCCCACATTCTCTCTCGTATTCTCTCCGGAGTGCGGAATCTCAGGCTCGTACGTTCGACTAGTAAGTGTGTGTGTGTTTTCGAGACAAAGAATGTTATAAACATCGAAAGTTGTTGATGCTTTTCTGGAACCGCACTTTTGAAACACGATTCGCAAAATCAGGGCGAGTTTTTCGGGGGTTTGGGAGTCTTACAGACTGAAACAGAGTTAAATACCGAATGTCCGTAGAGACGCGGTACATTTTTTTCTTTTCTTTTTTTTTTCGAAATATCACAGGTTAAATGGCCGTGGCGATAAATGATGTTCCGATTAAGTTAGTGCAGCCACCCGACTCCGGTTGTCTAACAAATAAATGCCGAGATATAAAGATTTTTTCGTTGCCCGACGGACCCGACGTCGGTTATCCGGGTTCTCCACGTCGTCACGCTCGATTTCTTCTCTCTGTTCTCTCTTTCTCTCTCTCCCTCTCATCATTGGACTTTCGACAACGTCTGGACCTTCTCGTAAACCCAATCGTACGTTTGGCTGGCAAGTGACTGCGTTGTTTCCATCGCTTGCGTCACGTAGCCCCGAAGATTATCCGGGCTCAGGTTTCCACTGAAAAGAGCACGGCCATCGGTAAAAAAAGGAGAGAATTGTACTGTGATTTGAGTGAAAAAAACGTGGGAATGGGTGAAAAGAAAAATAGCGCGAAATTGCGTGATTCGAATGATCGATACTCACACAAAAACGCTCGTTTCCAGCCACCGAACAAATGCCGTGGATTGTGTAACTACGTGATCTCCTACTGCAGCTGAATACGTCTTTACACGCTCGATCTCAACGAGTCCCCTCTTCTGCAGACTGTCCAGCAATCCAGGGAAATAATGCTCGAACTGGAAATACAAATGGGCATTGTTATTACCGATTTTTTATTTTCGGGAGCTTTGTATTCGGCAAGACCAATCGCAATATTGAATAAAAAATGTTTAAATTATTTAAAAGTTATTGTGAGAGACAATAATAATTTTTTCGAGTGTCTAATGCCACAAGAACAAGAAAATATGTGAATATTATGGTCCAAAATATTAGAATTTTTTTTTCATTTTCAAGTGAGAAAATACCAAGAGAAAGCGTTTATCGTAACGACGATTATTAAGCGTTTCAGCACTTCTCTCCTTTTCCCACCAATTGAATAATGATATATACTTGTTGCAGTGTGAAAAATGCGTGCGTCATGTACACGTTATTTACGTAATTATCGCTCATTAAATGGCCTTGAAGTTTATACAAAACGCTGCACAAAAATCCTGGATTTCTCTGGTGGAAACCTTGGGAACTTTGTGGGAATTCATATGTATGTGTATATACATATTCTTGTCGTATTATACAGAATAAAATAATTAATGTTGTTGAATACTTACACTCTCCGCAACAAGAGGTTTCTTCTCTGAGATATATCGAGCTGTGTTCAAGTACAACTTGACCGAAAGATTTCTCGTTATGAGGAACATGTCTCCGGCGAGTTTGGCGTATTTTGCGGAAAGATCCGCGGCTATTTTGTAGTACTCCGGAGAGGTGGCTTCCAAAAAGGCGAGACCTCTGTCCGTGTAGACCTGAGCGATCGACAAGGCATTTTGTCCGTATTGGCAGAAGCCGCTGGTCTTCAAGAACTTTCCAGTACTAGAGGCTGTAAAAAACGATAAATATTTCTCCATTGACCGCGATAAATCACATTTATACATGAATAAAATTGAGTATACAAAAAAGACAACAATCAGCGAAGCAGCAGCGAATTTTTGTTACCGAACTAATTACATCGGAGCAAGTTTTTTTTCATCAATCGGAAGCTTCTCTTCATGTAAACTTTGATAACACGTAACATTTGATAGACCTTTCAAAAAGTGGTTGCAAAAGAACAAATTTAAGGACAACAGGTGAAACGGCGTTACATTTTTTGAAAGTGACACAAATTGACCATCCGATTGATATCCGAAGCAACACATTAACACGCATAAAGTTCATCGATGAGGAAGAAGCTCGAATCTAAATTACTGATAACGACTCAATTTCCCCAAGCCTCAGGACAATAACCGCAACTAAAAAAATTGCCCTTCGCACTCTCAAAGTCCCCAAATTCAGATGAGGCATTAAAAAAAGCGAGGCTTCAATCCCAACGTTTCTCCGATCCAAAAATCCGAATTTCTTCCAACATTATTACCCAAAAAACGCCGAAAAAAAAAAAAGCACAAACCTTCGAAGGATCCGTGTTTCTGGCAGTCGAGGGCGACGACCGCTCCGATGAGAAGGAGCAGCACGAGACTGCCCTTTTTCCACGGGAAGGAGCTGTCCTTTTTCGACGATGCCGACATTTTCTGCGCTAGAGCCTGCGAATGTTAACAAAATCAGTGACTCTCTGCTCTTCTCTCGCATCTCGTTTTTACAGAGCCCGTTAGTCTCTCGTTAAACCGCAACGGAAGAGAATATTTCGCTCGCTGTGCGGAAGATACAAATGCTCGAGAGTAAGTGCCGCGAGATATAACACAACTCGCGGATCGACGTACGCGCCGGAATCCCTTAAGAGCCTGCGAATGTTACCAAAATCAGTGACTCTCCGCGTCTCAGAGTCCGTAAGTCGCTCGTTAAACCGCAACGGAAGAGAATATTTCGCTCGCTGTGCGGAAGATATAAATGCTCGAGAGTAAGTGCCGCGAGGTATAACACAACTCGCGAATCGACGTACGCGCCGGAATCCCTTAAGAGCCTGCGAATGTTACCAAAATCAGTGACTGCGTCTCAGAGTCCGTAAGTCGCTCGTTAAACCGCAACGGAAGAGAATATTTCGCTCGCTGTGAGGAAGAAGATACGAATGCTCGAGTGAGTGCCGCGAAATATAATAACACAACTCGCGGGTCGACGTACGCGCCGTCATCGCTTAAAGCAACGTTACCTCTCGTAGCTCAGTATCCAATTCCAGGAGCCGCTTTTTTCCTCGGCTATCAACGCGAAGAATAGAGAAAGTATATCGAAGAGAGTCTCGAGAGAGCGAGGATAAACGAGCAACAAAAAAAAAACGCGAGCAGTGACGATGCTGTCGTGTCGTCACCGAAAACCGCGGACGGTGATATTTCCAAAGGGGTGGGGCAGGGGGGCAGGGGGAGGGGGGACAACGTGCGATCGATACTCAGTCCCTCCCTTTCTAGTCCTCGTTCAAGTTCGCCTCTCCAAAACCTAACCTATAATGTCACTCGCGAGTTCCGAGTACAATCATCATCCCCACCCCCAAAATTGGGAGTGGGGGGCCACGGCCAAATAATCTTCGGCTCTCTTTCCTCGCTGTCGGCACTTGCGACACGAAATCGATAGATTACAAATGACATTTTGAGTATTTATCGTCAACGCCTTCGCGTGAACATGGAACAGAGGCCTGTTAAATGCGTTTTTCGTCATTTCCGGTTTATCGATCGACCGCTCCGAGATGTTGAGGATGTAGCGGTGATTGTTTTTCGCAAATAAATGCATTCGCTTCGGAGATTAGAGCGTAAGAGTCAGAAATACGCGCAAATGTCTGAAGCGATGTCACGGGCTGTTATCTTGTTTTTTTGGAGATTGCGGCGCAATATCGCACGGATTTTCGCGAGCTATAGCTCGTATTGTTCGTCGGAAGATTCTCTATCGATTGACCGCACGGATTTTTCGATCGCGTTGCTACTTCGAGAGTTACGAGGCTTCGAGTGTCTCGCCCTAACCTCACGGTGGGCACTCAAATGCATGTATCTCTCGAACGAACGGTCGGATCGGAAAAATAGATCGGCCAATCGACGCGGCATCTTCCGACGAACAAAATGAGATATGGCGCGTTAAAATCGGTCGGTAATTTTGCTTTATTCCCCGCAAAAACTGCGAGGAACGTCACCATTTTGACAATCGCACATTTCACTTAATTTCTCTTTTTTTTAATCAGGCGAAAATTTGGATATGGATTAAAAACTAATTGTTCTGCGTCACTGACTCCCGAGAACTTTCGATTAAGTCGCGAGAATGCGTGGAAAGTATTTTAAGTGTGTCGCTGATGTTCGACCGGAGCGACACGAACCTCCTTAATTAAATGCCAGGCGATCGATTTATTTCGATCGACGTGATTGGATTATTCGGACGGTCGACGGAGAAATATATTTTAATGACTTTAATCGCGCTGTTTGGATGAAAAACACCGGAATTTAGAGACAACTTTCACCTTAATTATTGCGATACTCACACACACACCCACAAACGTATTGTTGTCTATGATAACAAGTGGCAGCCGCGAGAGCAAAGCTTTCGGAGCGAGCGTATGCCGATAAGTGGACTATGATCGTGGGCAGGGAGCGCGTTGATCACTGTGGACAGTCCAGGTGAGGAATAATTATTTGCGACGAGAAAAGATTGCGCACGATTGGTCGACGAGGTCGCAGTCCATTGGTATTGCGCGTCTCGTGTCAAAGTTCAAGAGGATAGCATACCGACGAATGGAATCGTAATCGCGTTTACGCTCCGCAACGACGACGCGCGCGCAATCGAACGGCTTCGAGTCGTTTTAACACGTCGACGTTGTTACGTCGTCGCCCGGAGCCGCACGCAATACTTTTCGAAACTGCGACTGCGTTCGCACGGCGAGCGTGCGAATCGCGGGAGCGCCGCTATCGTTCGAATGAGATCCGAGCGCTGCCATTGGCGCGGCGGTTGGGACGACGCCCATTGGAGCGGAGGTGGGTCGCGCGTATTCGCCTCTCATTGGCTCCCTCGCTCGCCGCAAAATACACCCGCGATTTTGATTTTGCAACCGGATGTTGCTGTGGAATTTTAACGTACGTCGAGGAACGTTTGAGTTACCGATTGGATTGATTAACGTGCCATTTTTTGTGTTAAATTAGAAGCGACAAAAAAAAATGACGAAATTTAGAAAATTTTGTGTCAAATTTCAAAACGTAAATACTGTTGAATAAAGTAAAACATGTAAAAATTGTGGGAACAATGTGCAACATTATTTTTCTAAAAATCCTGTTTTTTTTTTTTTTCATAACCGGACTTAAATTTTACGACGTGAATAGCATTTAAGCATTTCTGCTGGTTAGAGAGCGCATTAATATGCTTAATTGTAAAGTCAAATATGTTTGTACTCACCGAAGAAAGTTTTTCGCAGGAAAGGAGGAGACTTTCTTCTTTACCTTTCCGCGAGACGGTTTCGGTTGTACTAAATGCTTCGAGAGCTTTGCTGAGCGCCTTCGTCGATACGTTGGAACGTAACGTGTCCCAATCGGCGACTGCAAAATCCATTCGTTTTTTTTTTTTCCCCCGTCAGATACGAAACTTTCTATAATCGATGGCTGTTGATACTCACGAAGTTGCTTCAGGAGTAAATCCGACTGGTATAAATGCTTTGGATACAAAGTTGTCCAAACTGGCAGGCATTTTGAGTCCGCGACGATAAGTGCTTGGAGGGTTTTTACGACTTCTTCCCTGTATTTAGGGCTGGATTTGGGCGTCACTTTCGCCAAGAGTGTCTCGAACGTTTTTCGGCGGTTGAGTTTATCATTTTCGGCGAGTTTTATCTGAAAAAAATTGAAAAAACGAGTTATTAATGCCAAAAATCATCACAAAAGTCGAAGAAAATCCAAAAAAAAAATCTCGCTTTTTATTATTATTCACACTGTTTAATGGCGTTTAAAAAAAAAAAACACTTACCCTCAACTTATCGACGCAAGCACCGATCTCGTTTACGAGAGCGCTAGGAACATTAATTTTTCCGGAACAAACGTCGTCGATGATATTCATATAAATTTCCATGGTTAAGGTGTTTAATTGCTTAGGAACCGAAAGCAATTCCTTGAGTACTTTAGTGACGTAAGCGGCGTAGCTTCGGGATTCGATCATCGGTGCCATTATCTCGTGCCAAATCGTGAGACCGACGGACAAATCTTTTTTCCCGCTCTGCGCGAAAGCCCATAACAAGGAGAGGCCGATTGGCTTTTTGTTCTGATAAGAATTGCGGAGACTCGCGAGCTTTGGAATGTTCGATATCGTCATCTCTGGATGCTTTTGTGCCAAAAGTTGCAAAAATATTTTACATCCCATGTCCGGGCTTCCGTTCGACATATTTCTGACCATCGCTGCGAGCGTTCCCTCCCAGCACAGCTGCGCATTTTCCGGGCCGGCGACGTTTATCGTCTCTATCAAAGTCGCGCGAACCGCCGGTGAGACTAAACTCAGAGGATACGAATCGGGCTTCGACTGAAAACCCGTTTCGTCCTTCTCCATCGGCACCTTGGCGTCCAAATAGGAGACCAAGTCCTTGAGCCATATCAACGGCGCGTCCGGAAACTTGACCTTGTCGTTTTCCAGAAGTTGGTTGATATCCTCGACGTTCACCTGCAAAAATTAATCTTTACTGAATATTTCGATAAAAACCTCAGCGCTATTTGTGAGTATTTAAAAAAAGTGGATCAGGCAAAGAATTGCAACATTTTTCCTTGATATTTTGTAACGGCAACGAACTTAGAAAATACTTTATCTATGCCAAAACTTTTCTGTACACCGAATTACAAGTTCGTCGATTGAAGAAATGCATTTTACAAAAATCTAATGTCGTAAATATTAGGTTTTCAATAAAAATCTCAGCGCTATTTGCAAGTATCTAAAAAAAGTAGGTCGGGTAAAAAATTGCAAGTTAGAAAAGACTTTTTCTACCCCAAAACTTTTCTGTACACCGAATTACAAATTCGTCGATTGAAGAAATGCATTTTACAAAAATCTAATATCGTAAATATTAGGTTTTCAATAAAAACCTCAGCGCTATTTGCAAGTATCTAAAAAAAGTAGATCAGGTAAGAAAATTGCAAGTTAAAAAAGACTTTATCTACCCCAAAACTTTTCCGTACGCCGAATAACAAGTTCGTCGATTGAAAAAATGCATTTCACAAAAATCTAATATCAAAAGTAGTCTCCGCGTTTGCTAGAATCGCAGACGTTGGACGGACGTCGAGCGAGCGTTCGAAAGTGAAAGTATCCGTTACCGCGGATTTGTCCGTTGGCTTTGTTACTTTCTCCTTGGCCTTTTGTTGCTGCTGTTGTTTTTTATTCTTCTCCGCCTGCTGTTGCTGCTGCTGTTTGAGTTTCTGGTGTTTCTTTTTCTCCTCGTTCTCCTTAGTCTTGTTGTCTTTTTCCTTGGACGGCTTTTTGTTCTCCTTATTGCCGTCCAGGCTGTCGTACAGCGACTTTACCTCGTTTAGCGGCACTGTCAAAAAAATAACAAAAATAACGTACCGCTCAGAAAAATCACTGCTATTTCGTGTGAAAAACTTTTGAAACTCCAACGTAAAATACAATACAAGTGCAATGTCACAAAATGACAGCTCTTTCGTTATAAAAACGTTTCCATATTGTCTACTTGAAATTGAGAGGCGCGAGGTTATAAATTGCAGGGAAAATACTCACGAAAATCCTCGAGTTTTGGAGCGTTGACCAGAAAGTTCTTCTTTTCAGCCTTGCTGAGTTTCGCCGGTTTCCCGTTGCTCTTATCCTTATTTTTTTTACCAACTATTTCCCAACCGCCGGACGACATTGTTTGTTTGGCAATAATAAATACAACGCAAGAATCTATAAGACTAAACACGCGAAAACCCAATGAAATCGGCGAAGGCACTTGATTACTTGTGGCGGAGCGGCGACGGTCTCTCGATCAACACCACCACCCACTGCAGCCACTCTCCAAAACTGTCGTCGTCGAAATACGTGGACACGCATGCGCACATTCCCATTTGCCACGCGCTCCCTTCGTAGCAACAATGTCACGTCGCTCTGTCATCCACTCCTGCATTTTATGCGCTTTTTTAATGCCAAGAAGAAATAAGAGATACTGGAGTCTGTTTCGAATGATTTTTCCTCACGTATTCACTTTTTTATAAGTCCCTTTTGTTTTTATTTTTACTGAACTAATAACGTAGAATTCGTTTCGTTTGGGTTTTAGAGAATGGTTTAGAAAGTATAAACCATTCTTATTATTATATATTATTATTAAGTGTAGCGAAAAACTGCAGTTTAATGTGAAGGCTTTTCATGGAAGTCTGATTAAAAAAAAATTGTTATGTCACATTTTGGTTGAATTAAAAATTATGAGAGAAAAATAATGCGTTTTTTAGGGGTGTGAATTTTGGGCATTTTTTTTTAGATTTAGATAATTTGAAATATATATATTTTTTTTTAATTACTGAAGGATAGTTTTGCGCAGTTTCGTTGTAAAGAAGAGTTTAGAAAGCATGGACTGTAAATGGGGGAAAAAAAAAAAAAACAAGACGATGCATTTTGAGAGTATAATTTTATTAACAGTCGCCGTTTATCGTGTCAATTAAGCTATAATTTTCGATATGGATCAGTCCGGTTTTTAAAATCAACTCCATTTCCTTTACTTTCCTTACTTGCGAACTTTTAGAAAGTATCCGGTATAATAAAGGCTTCGACTATAATGACTAACTGCAATTTAGCTCACGCTAAATATATCTTCAGGATTTTGCATGGTATATAATAAGTTTCAAAAATTTTTTATTAAAAACCAAATTTCGCTCGTTTTGTCACATAAATAATTCTCTTATTAAGCAATAAAAAAAAATCTTTACCGCATTCCAAAGCTTGATAGAATTTTAATTGAATTAAATTAGTTTATTAACATTTTTTTTTAAAGCAAAATAGAAAAACAGAACCCGCAAAAATGACACATTAATTACAGGAATTGTCGGCGAATTTACTGCGCGCATTTGGCCTCTTATCCATTCTCTAATTTGTTTATTTATATATATCTATTTATGTGTAGTAAAACGTTGATTTCCGAGCGTTTGGCTGGCTGGATGTGACACAGCCGAAATATTGAAAAAAACATCAGCTATGCCGACATCTTGCCTTCTAGACACTCAGTTTTGGATGCTCCTCTTCCTTCGTCGCCAGAAATAAAATAGTCTCGGTGCTAAGATACTTCGTTCGGTGTACGATGTCTTCGGGCGGCCGGTAACGAGACACCAAATCGAAATATCGATTAAAACATCAACTTTCAGCTCGGCATTCAATTTATCCTGATGAAAAGACGCGGCCGACGTTCCTTGCTCCTGAAAAAATAAACAATTATGTAAATTCAGTCGCAAATAATGTAAATTTGTTAATTACAAAAAAATCTCAACTCAAACATTTTTTAAATTAATAAAAAAAAAAATTACTGTGGATAAAATATATGACTGATCATATCAGAAACGTCCAAAAAATACTTTTTTTTTCCTTGCTCCTGAAAAAATAAACAATTATGTAAATTCAGTCGCAAATAATGTAAATTTCTTAATTACAAAAAATCTCAACTCAAACATTTTTTAAATTAATTAAAAAGAAAAATTACTGTGAGTAAAATATATGACTGATAATATCAGAAACGTCCAAAAAATACTTTTTTTTTCAGAATAAGTGTAGAAAAGGTTGAACCGGATGTTTTCTGCAGTGCAACTTTTAAAGAAGAAGCTATTCAAGGTCAATTTGTAAATTGTAGAAAAACAAATTTGGGACAGTTGAAAAAATTATTTTTCACTGCGTGTCAATTCATTTTTTTATGTACTATCAAAAAAAAAATTTCAAAACCACTAACAATTACAAGACATAGAAAAATATTGTGGTTGACCGAAAATAGTCAACAATTTTTGCAAACGAGTGAAAAATTATTTGCAAAAACGGTTCAGTACTCCACATTTTTGCAAACAACACCAGCAATTAAACAATTTTTAGCATCCATCAACAAACATCACTGATTTCATCGTTCTCCCTTAAGTTCACTATATAAATTGTAAAAAAAAAAAAAAATATATCTCTTCAAATCTCTTCGCAAACCAAAATTGTCAATTAGAAACCATTGCAAAGCCCAAAACGCAATTTCAATGAAGTGATAGACAGGGGGACCAGCTTTTGTGACGTTATTCGGTACCTTCATCGATCACTCAATTATCTTCAGTAATTAATTCTCCAAAAAATTCTCCGATACTTATCTTCACCTTCGAGATAATCCACAAAAACGTAGAACGTCGCGGAACTCGGTTATCGACAATTGCGGATAACAAGTAAATAAATCTTTCACAGGTGGCATGGCCAAAGTGTCTTCAGGAGGAACCGGAGGAACGATGCTCGCCGAAGAACTGATTGCGTGGGTGTTCTGCCGGTGAAGACGTGCGTGAAAAGCGTGGACACGAAGTGGCCGGATGCCTCGGCTCTTAAGAGGGGATTTGCTCCGGCCTCTCGCCTCGTTTTTGCCTCATCCTTCGCTATTGGCCATGAGCGACGTTTGGACTGCCTCTTCTTCGCTCGTGGCGCGCCTGGGAAACCGCAGGGCGTCTTTTTCTTCTTCTTCTTTGCAGGACGTTCGGTCAAAGTGTGGCTGTACATATACCATTGTATCGGTGGCATATGGTACCGTTGTCACCACGCACCGACTCGGAATGCTAATGAAAATGCCACCACTCATCACCGACGAGTCCCACCGTTGCCCTGAAGAAGAAGAAGAAGAAGAGATTGCGAGCTTTTCACATCGTCCTTATTCTTACACTCTGGACCATTACCGTGTTCTGAAGAGATAATGGTAAATGGTACTTTGAAGAAATACCTTGAGGATTACGATAAAATGAAACACCCTTAACGTGGTCGACATTCGATTGCAAATTAAAACAAAGAAGAAATACCTCAAGGATTACGATAAAATAAGTAACACGTTCAACATTCGATTGCAAATTAATATCGCCGTTACAGTGTTCTGAAGAAATAATGGTAAATGGTACTTTGAAGAAATACCTTAAGGATTACGATAAAATAAGTAACACGTTCAACATTCGATTGCAAATTAATAACACCGTTACCATGTTCTGAAGAAATAATGGTAAATGGTACTTTGAAGAAATACCTCAAGGATTACGATAAAATAAGTAACACGTTCAACATTCGATTGCAAATTAATATTCGGCGCTGTTGTGACCAAAATAAAGAAAAAAAAATACAAGACTTAATTACGAGCTTGACATTTTTTCCAAAATCACCAGTAAAACAATATTTTTAAAAATGTAAATGTAAAGCATATATAAAAATGTTGGAATACCTATTTTTAAATATCTATATCTATATTTAAAAATACATAAACATAAATTCGCGTCGAAAGCATTTTTAAAAAAATCCCACTGTACCTCCGGATAACGCAAAGGACGACGGGAGCAGAGGAACCTGCCGAAAATCTTGCGGACGAATCACAATCACGACAT
This sequence comes from Clistopyga incitator, assembly GCA_947507545.1. Classification (NCBI taxonomy): domain Eukaryota; kingdom Metazoa; phylum Arthropoda; class Insecta; order Hymenoptera; family Ichneumonidae; genus Clistopyga; species Clistopyga incitator. The sequence goes on along the minus strand of OX382173.1, from coordinate 453,983 downwards.
ATTTACGTTACATATGCCGGCGGAGGGAGCGACAGAGAGAGAGAGAGAGACTATATATAATATAAGCCAATAGGCAAAGAGGCACGCGCGAAGAAGCTTCGTGTCTTCTTCGTGACTTCCGGTCGGTCTCGCCGCGCGCCGCGCGCGCTTCGCCACCCGGCGTTGACCGGATATGGCGAAGAACTGACGAACTCGATCCCGGCCGCTGGTTAGCCTTTGCCGATTGCCGTCCCATCGTCCGAATTAGACTCCGCATTATATGCGAATCACGCCTAATGTGTACCAAATACCGGCGGGCGTGTATCGATGACATCACACCCGCTCATTGTACTTGGCTCACCACCGACACCGAACACCGGCGAAGCTTCTGTCAAAGTGCGACAAAGGCAAAGTCTTTTTCACGCGCTTCACTAAAAATTCACCGACGCAAAAAAACGCTAATTTGTCGGTCCTCGAAATTATTGATACGAAATTTATCAATAAAAAATGTTAATTTATACAAAGTCTTTTTTTTTTATTGGTTTTTACCGAAATTACCGGTTTTTAAAAATTATACAATAATTATGTACTAAGTCTTCGCGGCATAAAAAATATGTGCTAATTATAACCTGCAAATTTGATTTCTAGCGTAAACATTTTTAAACAATTTTTTTTATAGATCATATGGAAATACAAATAATATGTGGTTTTTGAAGGATTTTGGAAGAATTCCAGGAGAAGCTAAACGAAGTTGGACGCGTTGATAGTCGCAAGCTCGAATTCGACGTTGAACGTTGCGTTGTCGCGAGGCCCATTGTCAATTCCTTCCACGCTGGCCATGAGGAATGTGGCGAATCGATCATTGATCGCATCATTGAAGCCACGATTCTCTCTGGCGTCACAATAACGCGCAACACTCTCGTAAACTCTTATACATCTCCATACATCAGCAGCTTTACGAGCTTTGCTCGATTATCCGCGTCTCATTTGTGTAAAAAACGTGTGACTTTACAAATTTCCACCATAACCTTTATTAAAAATCTCAATATCGATAAGTTTATTTATGCTTCAATTGCAATACATTTTTTTTTTTTTCAATTTATACGAGATGGCGGCTGATATCTTGGACGCCATTTTGGAAAAAAAAAAAAAAAAAAAATTAAAATTGAAGCATAAATAAAGATTAAAAAAAAAACCTTATTACTTGTTGTTCATCCACAATTAATTGCTGAACTTAGTGTAATTTTCGGTCAATTGTAGAGAAACCTCCCCTTAAATTCAACATTGTTTTTTGATGTCCGCGACTAACGATTTGTTTTTTTTTTTTTTTTTTTTCAGAGATGCATCACACGACGAGACGAAAATATCTTAACAATCGGGCGAATGTACGCGACTCTTGTGAGGGAGAGAGAGAGAGAGGAGTCCTTTCACGAAATAAAAGTAGCCGATTAGTAGGCATCCCGAGGGCTGGTCGTGTTCCGTTGCGGAGAAAGTCTCTCCGGACACGAGAGGACGCAGGGGTTTGGCGACTACTCCTCTGTTAATACAATGGAAAGAGTGGACACAGTGAGAAGAGAGAGAGACGAGGCACGACGTTGTCGGAACGCATATGTACTCGAGTCCGGGCGACGCGACGCCCGCGACGTTACATACGTCGCCGAGACTCTCGGACCGATGGAAGAACAATTAATCGGTAAGCGGGACACGTAGGACCCGCGCATAAGACCATAAAGAGCGGTGGCCACGAAGAAACCTGCGAGGAGTTCCATCCGGCCCGGACAGGCCTTCCTCTCCCAAACTATTCGACAGCGCGTCTTTATTATATATTTTTTTATTTATTTTTTTGTACGTTAGTTTGAATTTTGCCATTTCTTTCGAAACCGATTTTAATAGTTGAAAATATTGATGGATTATTCGATTTTTGGGTTTTCTTTTAGCGGCTGTAGAATTAATTGCGAGTTTATACGGATTTAAATTTTTTATTTAATGTTTTGTTACCAATTTCGATTAAGTATCTATAAAAATTCGAAATTTTAATGGTTGGAAATATTCATGAATTATTCGATTTTTGGTTTTTTTTTTTCAAAGCACCTGCAAAATAATTGCGAGTTTATACGAATTAAAATTTTTTATTAAATGTTATGTTTCCAATTTCGATGAAGGATCTGTAAAAATGCGAAATATTCTACGAATAAATCATCGACGATTTCGATTTATTTTTTTCAAATTTCAGGTCGAAACTCAAAATGCTCAGGGCGTGGAGCCTAAACGTCGCGCACCGTCACTAATCATTGAATGAGGAATGAGCAGCAGCCGAGAAAGAGCGAAGAAAGGAAAGGAGTAAGGGCTGAGCGGATGAATAAGACGGAAAATATTCATGACACATTCATTTTGAAAATATATTCAGAAGTCTCTTCGTGCACTTCGTCACACAACGCTTCGAAATAAGGCTCCCGTTGCCATTTACCACAAACGTTAAGGTCCTTAAACCCTCCGGAAAAAAATTAAGCTCTTTTTTATTACAATTTATATATATATATATATATATATATATATATATATTTTTTTTTTTCAAAAACTACTTTTGCATATATCAGTATATTTATTACTACGATAAATCAAAAGCTAATTATCGAAATTAGGTTCCAAATGCTTGAACAATTATTTTAGGAATCCAGATGGAATTTCTCGTTCTCATTTATTTATTTATTTATTTTTTAGGGCTGGAAGCTTAACAAGAGACTCTCTGTCGTCGTTGCGTGCATTCCCATGAGTTACTTCGGTGAAAATACAATATATAGTATTTTTGAAGTACTCTGAGCAGCGGAGAAATAACCAGCGAAAGAATCTGTAATATAAGTAGGCCGTGCAAATGAGGCGCTGGCTACCGAAGCTCCGGAGACTCGAGCAAGTGCTAATTACCAAACAAACAAGTACAGTTCGATATACCTGCTCTGTGTGTGAACGCGATTCCCTTTCAGACTTGAGAAACAACAAAATCTTCCACCCGATGATTTCAATATTTGTATTACAATGAAAGATTTTTTTAAAATTGTTTTTAAGAAGTAAATTTTTTAAATAAGTTAGTTAACAATAAAAATGTAACAAATAAATTTTCAAATTGTTTAAATTAATTTGAAAATTAAGTGTTGGAATTGGATTTTTTTTGTTTAAATCAATGTGCTCTTTTTATAGTGCATGTAAATAAATCGTAAAAAAATCGATTTTTATTGGGTGCACTAAAAATGTGCAGGATAATTATTGCATTGTTATTACAATAATTAGTGACACTCGCCTAATCATATTTTCTCGTTCCAGATGCCAGTCACCACTTCTGCGTCTCTCGAAAATAAAAATAGATTGGCAGCTATTTTTCACCGCAATCGCATCTCCTCGCTAATCTGTTAATTATTCGCCGGCCAATAATTAACTCCACTTAAAACTCACGTGGTAACGAGTCTCACCTGTGATGTAGGCTGTTGACGAGATATCTCCGGTCACTTTTCGCAGCAAAGTTTACAAACAGCGCAGCACTTTCAATCAACGACAAACAATATTTCCCTAATTTCTTAGCATTTCTTTCCTTTATTTTCACAATACAATAGAATTTTTCTAATTTTCTCCAACACTAAAAAAAAAAAGAACATTATTAAAATCAAATTCCAATTGTTGTCCATACTTTTCAGAAGTCTTTGTCAAAAATCTTCCTCATATTTTATCCTTTTGTTTACTTTTATTGATAGAAAACATTTTCTATCAATATTTTTACTATAATTTAAACAAAAAATAGTTATAATTGTTCACAAGAATAACTTTGCCAATTAAAAAAAAAGGTTTCTAATGACCGTCCCTTACATTAATTTCTTTTTCTTTTTACGTGCAAGCGATTTTTGTAAATTTTATACCGCGTGTAAAAGGGAACGATTTTTTCTCTACCGCGTCGAAATAAATCCACGTAAGCTTGAAACACGCCCGCATATATTCACTAGGAAACACAAACTGTGGGTCGGCCGTGTGCGTACCTTGACCAAAGCCAACCAACGACTCTTGGTCGAAGTGGTAACGCACCGCGTGAGCTGCTCGAATCGCTCGAAACATCAGGAAATCGTTTCTCGTCTTACCGGACATCGGTGCGTCAATATTGACGCATATCTTGCGAAACACGCGCTTCCAAAGCTCGATGCTCTCGCCTTTCAGTTGATAATTTTTTTTCTTTTTTTTTCTGTTCAGCCAAACTTGTGGAATGATTTATTTCAGGAATGATCGATAAAGCAGCGATCATTGTCAATGTCTTTGTCACTGCAAACCGATTCGATCGAGGTTCCGGTTACCGAAACCGGAAATTAAGTTGCAACTGAACTTCCGGACAATTTAGTCACGTTACATGCAAAAATTTCCATGCAGACAATTTTTACAAAATGACTTTTAGTGAGGAATTTTCGTTGTTGTCCTTTTACCATTTTTTATAAAAAAATATAAATTAGATAGATAAATTATTGTTAAATAATTGTTAATCCTTAGAGGAAAAACTAAAGCTGAAATTAATATTACTATATTTTATGCACGACTGAGAATTATTACCGATTTTTATCTTACTTCTTTCGCTTGATTCACTGATTACATTTTTTTTTTATTAATTTTTTCTACGAAGAAGAAGAAAGAAATATACGCTTCAGGATGAAGAAATTGCTAGGCTTATCGTTAGCTTACATAGCAATTATTGGAATAGAAATAGCAACGAGGAAACTATTAGTTTATGACGGTATTAATTATTTATTTATTACAGCAGAATCGTTGAATCGCTTAGTCCTTTACTTAGTTCAATGCCGTGATGTCTTAATACTTATTCAACAACAACATTAGGTAACAATTCGATAAACCCACATATCCCGAATCTTCGAATTTGCGATAACAAAAAGCCATAAATAAACAAAGTTAACGCCGGAAACATACGAGAAGAAGCGAGGAAAAAGTCACGGGGAATGACGAGAGATAAAACGATACATTTTTCTTTTTTTTCTTCGATTAAAATCTTTCCTTTTAACGTTGAAAACCTATAATAGGCTGAAAAATGCCTAAAAAATCATTTTTTACTGTTGAAAATATGCCACGTTGGCAGATGAAAGGATAATTAACAAAATCGTTCAGATTTTAATCGTTCTTTTCCATTTAAAACGCCTAGCTGACAAGCCTATTGCAACATTAGCCCACAATTATCCTGCAGAGCAGATTCTGAACGAAAATAAAGCTACGAATAGGGCGGACAATGGTTGTATTGTCGAAGGTTGGTCTACGTGAATATACGTATACGAATAATTACGTAGAAAATTACATAATGACGTATGTGGGTAAACGAGGCCATCAGCGAGTCGCTGCGAATCGTGGAATCCTTAGGGACACCAATTAGGCACTTTTTGCACAATATATATTTTCCATCCGGATATGGCATGTCGCCTCGCGTTTCTTAAATCGTACACATTATTCAATTACAACGACAAAAGTACCTTTCCCCATTATCACACGAGGTTTATCTTCTTCTTCTTCTTCTTCCCTTTCCCGAACCTATTTTTCGAATCGACCCTCCACCAATAAATAAATATCAAATTACATTGATAATCGCGTAACAAATTAATAACCTAATATATCAATGAAAATAATACCTAATTGACGAGAAAAAGGATAACGCGGTTCTAATTTCTAGTCAAACGATTGCTTAAGCATAAACGAGTCGGCATTAATCGGTTTCGATATAATAAGAGTGTTTTGATTAAATGCAGACTAGTTTTTAGTTTTATTTTTAATTTTTATACTGATTGTGTCTCGGAATTATTCTCGGCGCCTGATTATTATTAATTTTCATGCTCCATCTTCGTCAACGAAACTATATTGTGCACATAACATTTCTTCGTTTACCATTTAACGTTTATCAACTGTGGGATTTTTTTTTCCTGTTTTTTTGCACCGATTTGACTAGATCGTTTCGCAGAAATATTTCTCAAACCATTGAAAACCCTTAACAAAGATCCCAAAACCCTGTATATCATAAATCAGTCCTGTCTTTAAAAACGTAACGTAACTTCATAAAATATATATGAAAAAAAAGAGAGAAAAACGTGTAGCATCGAACAAGAAATTCGAGAAAATGAAGAGAAATAAAATGCTTGGACATCGTTTGTCGGGAACGCACGGAATAATAATAGCGATAATAACGAGACGTTTGTTCTTGTATGTTCCCCGCGTTCCCCAAAAAGCCTTTCGTGCCTAAAAATGTGTCGGACAATATTTTTCTTCTTTCGCTCCCGTTATCTTAAGAATAATTGGATAAAGTTGAGACAAAAAAATGTGCCAGTCGCGAAGATATCGTCGATCCTCAGCACCGAACGCGATCTAATTGCTAATCTCGACAAAAATTATCTCTCTCTCTTTTATTCGTCTCTACCAGCGGAATATTTTTTTTAAAGCTGCTAACGTTAAAATTTAATCAATCAACGCTTTCTGAAAATGCGGTATGACGTCTCTCTTTGGAGTCTATTATTCTTATCAATTGGTCTAGAATAATTGGTGTCATTTCTATCACTGAAACTTACAGGGAAAAACCGTAGCGACGCGATTATGCGATCGCTTTTCCCATTGGAAATTACATCTGATATGCTACTTTATAGTGCGCGACCGTAAAGTCGCCGAATCTACAAATTAGACTCATGGCTAATATCGCGGGGCGGGCGAAAATCGCGGTGATTTTGCTTGTGAATTGAATTAAGGAAATTCGAGCGTTTTGCACTGTTTCAATCAGTGGCAATGAAATTTTTGAAAAAAAATTTCTCAACAATTTTCTACACCGAAAAACAGTGATAAAGAATTACCCCATAAAAACATTTTTTATTTTGACTAAGTGATCATTAATTTTCGGAGAATATTGTGCAATTTTCAAACGATCAACACCGTAAAATATCAATATAAAAATAGAATTTATTCAACATTAATTAATAAATATGCAATTATTCATGGCGTGAATAATCAAAATAAGAGAAATTTGACAGTCATTGAATTCTACCTTAATTATCTTGAAACTTTACGTGGTACTGATTTAACGCTCGAACCTCCTTACCGAAAATTGCAAAGTAGGCCACCAAAACATCAAAAAAAGTAGGGGAAACAATCGATTGAATTGTTCTACAGAAAAAAATTCGTGTAAACATTGTCATTAAACGAATTGTTCGGTGTCGCTTGAGTTAAAGTGCTGCCTATCTAACGTAAACCGTCCTTTTCAATTGTCGGACGTTATGTGCATGTGTATGCGTTAGATCCGACGGTCTAAACGTAGCCAATAAGCCACTAATCTCGAAACTGTACTATCTAACTGATGATGCGTCGTTCGCGTGAATAATGCTAACGACGAACGCAACGTTACTCAACGAAAATAATAAAGTAAATAAATAAACCTTCGGCTCATCGACGCTCCTCATTATCACTTTGATATCGTTGGGATTATGGAGTTGATTCAATTTTTCCGTTCCTCTTGTTCGACACGTTAATCGAAGGTGTCCTCTGCTGTTTCTCTTAAAAAACGTTTCTTCGAGCCTTCGATTAAAATTCCCACGAAGTGTAAGACGCGGTCCACGGCGTTACCACCGCCCAGGACGGAAACTGAGCCAAGAAACGCTTGAATCGCAGCGATCTTTGATTTTCCCCGTGCAAAAAGTGACCCGCGAGAGCTACTGTCAATGTGGAACCTTTGTGAGTCATTGGAACCTGAAATAAAAGGGAAAACGATGATAAATTACCAGAACTAATTGTTTTTCATATTAAACGTCGTGAGTGAAGACGAAAACTCACGATTAGATCGAGAGAAATTGTATAAGGAACACAATCAGCGGCGCAGGAATAATAAATGAAGTAAACTTCTCGGCCGTTCCACGCTGGGCCTTTCAATGGTTTTCCATCAATTACCGTCCATTTTTGAAGGCGAACGCCTTTGTACGGAGATAAAATGATGCCTATGTGATCCGGACCTTAAAAACACATTTTTGTTTTCATGTTTAGAAATTATGACGTTAAAAAAGAAAGGGACGTTGACGAGTTTTTTAAAAACTTTTTCCACAAAAAGCCGTCAATTTTTTTTCAGGTTTCATGACATTTTTTGCGAACACATTTATTTCGCGGCTAATTTACCTGTTACATTGAACGTAAACGAGACAACGTTTCGCAGCGATGTTTTTGATACCAAGTCCAATTTTGTGGGAATGTTTATTAAGGGAGCTGGTCCGGGAATCCAACTTGTTTTCCTGAAATACGAATATCCGCGTCACTGACAACGATTTTCGTTTTGTATTTTACAATCTATCGGCAATATTTTCGTTTCCTACCAGAGGAATGTTGTAACCGGCATTAAATATGGTAATCCACAGTACAATTGTTCCTCGCAGTCTCTGATCGTAGGCGATGCTGCGCCGACTTCGGGCACCATTGCCTCAACGCTGTGCGGACTATTCATGTCCAAATCGACGATCCAATACCCGCTTCCCGAATACCGTGAACTTCCGTCTACATTGTAATACTGTCGTTGAGTGTGCTGCGCGACAACACAAAATAATCGTTATTTCTATATTCGAAGAGAATCTTCAAAGATTTTCAAGTTATTTCAAAGTCAATCCGAAAAGAATCGGAGACAAAATTTGCAGTAATTGTAAAGTCAATTCGAGAAGAATTTGGAAGGAAATTCGAAAGAATTTAATGAGAAAATCCAGAAATTTTGTTACCGCAATCATGAAACGTTGAGGTGCCGGTGATGTTACGTCTCCGCTGTACGGAAAACCCAACGGCGTCAAGATGAGGATGCCGATCGAGATTAAAAACATGCCGATCATCACGCTGAGAACTCTGCCTGCGTTTTTAATCAAAAGGACTAGCGGAAGCTGAAATAAAGCGCCACAATTACCCTTGACTCCGAACACCAATTGTAAGTATTTTGCTTCCATTCGCATTTTAATTTGGGTAGCAAATTAAGGTACGCTGCAAAAAGTATAATATACATATTTTTCTTACCGTAAAGCTGAGTAGCAGACAGAACAAAAGTGAGAGCATATTAGCGACGACGACCTCGGAATTGATACTAGCACCCGATCGTCCCATTATGGGAATAAATAAATAAAGAGCACCGATAGCTAAGTAAAACGATTGTATATACGGTAAACTTAGAATCCCGACTTGAAAGCACAGCCATTTCCAATCTGCAAACAGAGTTTCGTGGGTAGAATATGCAACTAACTTTCGAAAAATAAAGGTCAATTTTTCTTCCTCCAAATTACCTCTCCATTTGTCGAAGAAATTGTGTCGCAGTATATTTCCAACCGCTGGAAAAATCACCCAGTGCAACGGTATAAATCCCGAGCGAATTTCGAAGAAAATGCACAAAAACAGTATGAACATCCAAATTACGCTGTAGGCGTCGCAGTAAAGTTGATACAGAATCCAAGGCGAGCTCACGTCCTGCGATAATTTTTTTTTTTTTCATTTTCCGTATGATTTACGGAAGCATTTTAAAAACCACTTTTTAATTCAATTGAAAAACAATTTTAAAAGAGAAAAAGTCACTTAAAAAAAAATACGCGAATTGATCTGAATAAAATTTACGATCCCAGAAGTGGTTTAAATAAAGACCATAATACTGACCTGCCGCTGGCGATTCCCCATGTACAGAAATAGAATCATCGACATTGAAACGGTTGGACAAATGTAGAGGAAAAATAGCCAAGCCGGTCTCGCGTACCAACTCATAACTTTGCCCAATTTCGTGAGAACCAAAGCAATGAAAGTAGCGGAAATCATCGAAATGAGCCACGAGCCGATCACAGCTCCGGCACAAATCAAAATTTGCTTCACGTACGTCGAAGTTCTTACGTCTGCAAATAACGATTACGCATTGAAGTGACTAAAAAAAAGTTTCCTTTTCGTTTATATCCGATTTGAAATACAGAATCACAAATGGAACTTGTGAAATTTGCTGAATTTCAGAAAAATTCTCACCTCTTCGCGCGCTTTCCATGTTCAAATATATCGAATAAGCCCCGACAACGAGACTCGCGACGTTTACGATACCCGCGATGTACTGCGGCCATCGAATGACAAATGCCCCGAGAAAATCGAAAAATACGAGGCTCCCATCATTGTCCTCCAAAGCAGATTCGCTCAAATAGTGACCCGCTGTTATTCCACGGGCCAAAGCCAAAATATTGTCTCCGGTTCGCTGCAAAGATCCCAACGGTATTTGACTCGCCGTGTCGAACTTTGTGTGGTACACGTAGCCATTTGTTGACCAGGCAAAATCGACACCTAAAAGTTAATCAAATAATGACCAAATTAAAACACAATATGACGAAGTTCGAAAGAAAGTCTTTTTATTTCATAGCTCAAGTATAAAAAATGGAAAAATGAAGATTTTTAAGAGTTACTTTAAATCAATTTATTTTAAAGTCAATTATTTTGAGTGAACGAAAAATTGGTTTACCGGATACTTTTCCGAAATCTCGGAATATACGAAAATCGGTGTCGCCGGGAACGATTCCGCTTTGAAATATTTCCTGGGCCAGTGAGGACGCGTACGGATATGGAACTGCACGAGAATATACCTAAAAATATCATTTCACAAATAATTCAGTGTACCAAAATAATTTTTTCGAAATGAAAATAATTGAAAAATTTCTTTTTTTTGTGGAGAATATGTGCAATTACAGAGAGGCAAATGTACAGTAAGGTACATGATTATATGGAAGTGAGTGCAAGAGGCCATGAAGTCATAAGCGGCGATAAATCTTCATCTATACTTTGGAGCATAAGCAATTTTTCCGATAGGCGAGCGATTGTATTACCTCAATAATCCAAGGATTGTCGGGTCCAGCTTGAAACAGTAATTCTCGTCCACCGGCGCCGCAAGCCTCGAGATTTATGAAAGCTCGTACTTCTTCCGCCCATGGATGTTGCGTTATGAAGCCATGAGAAGCCTGTAAAAGTCACGCAATGCGTTTATTGCGTTTCTCGGATTTCTCAATATCGCAACGAGGCGAAATAAAAGTGCATTCAAAGGAAATTGCATCGAATGCTCTCCTTTTCTCATAGTCACCTGTAACAAATTTTCCTCAGCGCCGTTGAATAAGAATACAATGTTGTGCTTTAGATACTTTGAACTTCGAGACATAACTCGAAGAATTTCTAACATTACGGCACAACCCGCTCCGTCGTCCGAACCACCTGCAAATTCAATTCTATTGACCAAGGCAATACACCCAGTCGTTATCCAATTTCACTAATTTTATAACAACGTAAAAAAAAATGATAAATTCTACAAAATCTAAACTACTTTGTCGATTTTTCCCAGATTCGATTGTGAAATTTTCATGCCAATTTTCAGATAGATTATTGCCATTAAATTAATCTTAAAAAAAAAAACAATTGGAGGATTAAGAAAATGCAAGATTAAAAAAAAAGTCTGGATTTAAAAGAATTCTATCGTAAAAAATGTTTGTACAGTAAGCAAAAACATTTTTAGTAAGCGCAATTGGCAATTACAAGTATAATAGCTCACCAGGACTTTCGACGAAAGTATCGAAATGGCAATTGAGCAATAAGCTGTGTTTGGACGGCCTGTGCGGTCCAAGTTTGACAATAACGTTTTGAACGTTCCTGTAAACATTGGTCATTCCGTCGAGAAAGGTGAGGGGAAAAGCTCCGCTGTGTTTTGTGACGTCGACTAGAATCTTGTGATTTTCACTCGCATCCTTGACTATTTTCTCGATGACGTTGACGAGAAACTTCACAGCCAGCACTTCGTTCTCGTAACTGCCAGTTATTCTCGGTCCTATCTTCGTGAGATTGACTATGTGATCTTTGGCTCTCTCCGCGACAAAACTTCCAGGATAAATTCCCTCCGTCTCTCTCGTTCGAGGCTCCGGCAAGTTTTTCTCCAAAACTATGACGATCAGCGACACGGAGAGAAAAAACGTGAGAACGAAGAGCAAATGTTGAGTGCCGTTCGACAACGTATGCTTCTTCTTCGCCGCGCCTTTGTACTGATAAAACGTGTCCTCCGACAAACGCCTCGACAAATGCTGACGGAACCTGATCCCATCTTTCTGCGACACAAAGACCCCGCGAAAAAATATTTAATAATGTTCCTTCGCTGCTTGGAAATAATTTTGTGTACGAAAGTTATTTTCCTTTCCGTTTTATGAAAATTAACTTTGTTTTCTATAGTAAAATATGCGATATCGAAAGTCTGGAAGTTCTAAAAGAAAATTGTTATTTTTTTGTGAAAGATTTATCATAGAGATGCAAAATCCGAGAAATGGGAGTACAAATATATTTTCATATTTTTCGCTAACATCACATTTCGCGAATAATGCAAAAATAGCATTTATGGCAAATAATGGAAACAGTATCGACCCCAATTATTCTTCATTGATAAGATAATCACTCAATTGTCAAATGGACATTGACCTTTATCCAACTCGATCTTTCGACTCCAAAAAAAAAAAAAAAAAAAAAATAGCGTCTTCCAAAGAACAGTAAAATCATTCAGGAATTTTTTTCGGGCAATAATCTTTCGAACTCGTAATAACAATATTACAAAAACGCCAGAGATTGTCTCTAAAATCTTGAAAAATAATTAATTACATAATTTTTCAACAGAATGTTAAAAAACTCCAATTAACGAACGAACGAATATTCATCTAATTCAAAGCCTTTTATCCATAATTTATTCCCCTTAAAACGCAAATAACAAATGAATAACAAAGTATGTTTACAGCAAAAAATTGCCCGATAATCATGCATAACAGCGTCTTATTAACGAGACAATCGCTGCACCATCGAGCGGACATTGAACTTTGGTCGTCTCGTCGTTTGGAGTGTGCAAAATCATCGGCGCCTTGCGGGCAATACGATTTATGAATGTTTAACAAAGACGCTGCATAAAATCTTAATTCCCGCTTTCGCTGATAAAAAAAAAAAAACTTGCCTATTACAAAATTTTTCAAATTTCATCCACATTTCGATGAAAAAAATTAATTTTTTTCACGCATTTCATTGACACTGCTCAAATTTTCAGTCCAAAATATATGTGTTTTTTTAACTGAGATTTTTGAGGTTATGTTTCAAATAACTCCATGCTTCACGTTACGGCGAAGGCGGAGAAAAAAATCTTACAATCATGACTGATGTGCTGACTGAGACGGCGATTCCTTCCTCAAGAATGTCGCGGATTCTTAGAGAATCTCGTGAAATGTCAATCCGCGGTTAGGAGTCTACCGTTGCACTGCATTTTGCCGCATCGAAACGCAACCGCGCATATAGCAGCGCCGGCAAAGCGCGGTCAATTTAGTGATTCCAATAAGAGCCTATATGTCACTCAAATGCGCTGCTGCCGCTGCCCATATCTCCAGCCAATTCAATTGTGCTTTCCTTATCTCGAGAATTCGCGGAGCGCGAACGAAATCGGCGAGTCAATTTCAGCGTTCTTTTTTTTTTCATTGCTCTGCAAATCGTGCACACAATTTGAAGCAATGATTACAAATGGTTAGGAAATTCGCTGTCTTAACGATTCTAAATTGCGTTCATTGACCATTTTTATTGCATTTTCATGAGATGGTAAATAGTGAATTTCATGATACGGCCATTCAAGATTCAGACGTTTATGGTGTTTTTTTTTAATTCGCTACTTTTCGCCCACTCCAAAATTTATATGGTCATTGTTTTTTTGTAAATGCGCTGCTCTTTTACCCCCACCCACGGCCACGGGATGCGCGGGACGGGGCGTGGCTTGTGACGTCACGCCGAGTTCGAACAGGTCCGAAGCTGTTCGAACGCGTACGGTCATGTCGGAGTGGGGAGAATTCGTTGGCAGGGGCGGAAAAAAAAGGGGACAAATATAATTTTTTTTTTAATTCACTCACAAACCAAGATATCACTTATCACAAAGCTTTAATCACCAACTGTCATAAAACTCCCTTTTTTTATTGATCAATTATTGATCGATTTACGAAAAATACTCAGAAATAACAGTAAAATCGTTCCAATCCTGAGAGATAATCGAGAGGTTGAGAAAAAAAATACACAGAATGCCTCGTATACTTAATCGCCACATTTTCTTATCTGCGAACAATAGATATCGTTAATCGACGTATTCGAAATCGTAATCCACAGCAATACTCGGAAGATTGGCGCGACTTTTATTATGTTTTATCTGTTTTCTTGAGCGACAGGTGCTGCAAGTTCCTGACAGTCATTTCCGTTTTGCAGTGCAGTGCAGCAGTCGATTGCGAATAAACGTGACAACACTCATCACAACCGTGACAATTAATTACAAATTTAATCCAAAATAGTAGCAACAATTTAATCACTAACAATAAAATCACACATTCATTGCAACAACACATTTACATTTATTTATAACAAATAAACAGGACAAAAAAACATTTCGCAAAAAAAGGTAACAAAATTAATGATTAAGCCTAAAATCATTAATTCTTTATAAAAAAAAAAAATGTTTATAGCATGCAGAAAATTTGAAATGCAACTAAAAAACGTATAATTTTTACAGTGTTAAAAGGGCGGACTTGCGTTCGCTTATAAACTCATAGATTTCCGAATCTTATCGATTTCAGCATGATAAGAAAATCAGCTATCGGCTGCACGAGTTGAAATCACCGACAAGTACCGGAGGCTCTGTGTGACATATATATATTGTGGTGTCATTGTTGAGTGATGTGGGCAATGAAAGGTGATGATAATTAACGCGTGAAAATGAATCATATCGGTGACAATCGGACTCGGAGTTACTTGCCGGATCTCAATAATTATTCGGGAAAAAATTCGGGCGACGAAGATGAAGAAGACGACCGAGAGTACGAGAAATTAATGACGATAAGCAAAAAACCCAATTTTTTTCCACCGGCGAATTTACGAAAAAAATTATTTATATTAATTACATTTTTTTCTTAGACCCGTGGAGGAAATTCACGGATGGAACGTCTTCAAGTACTTCCCAGCGAAGCCGAAAACAGGATCGAAAGCGGACAAAGGATTCTTCGATTTGGCCTGCAAAATAATAAAAGTCGTCACTTACGCGGTCCTCTTTCTGCTTGTTTCCTGCGCCGGAATCGTAGCCAAAGGCGCAATACTTTTCGCCGCTGCTCAGATCGACGATAATGGACCTGTCGATTATTGCGATTACAATGACGCTGGTAAAAAATTATCCTTACATTTATTACAAATTATTTCTCGTTATTCTAGCCTTTAAACATTTTTTTATTTTTTATTTTTTGTATAATGCAAATTATATCATTTTCTGTTGCTTAGATTCGGTGAAAATGTGAGAAGAATGTATGAAGTTTAAACGCATTTATAAAATCTGAATTGTAATTAACTTATAAATTGTTTTTATGAACATTTATCCAAAACGAAATTGCCCACATTTCTTCATTAATGAGAAAGAATACGTAATGTTTTTTTTTTTCTTCAACAGAACAAAGACCTGGAGGAAGAAAATTGTCGGCGACGACTTCCGCAGAATCCCGAAACACGTGGTACTTGTTTGTCTTCCTGGCGTTTGCGGTACCGGAAGTCATAGGATTAATGAACGCGTTGTATTACTGCCTTTTCAAAAAGCGCGTAATTCCGAAAATGTGGGACGTCCTGTTTCTTCTCGTCGTCGACGGACTTCAAACAATTGGACTGGCTGTTCTTTTCCTCTTTGTGATACCGGAAGTGAATTCCGTGCACGCTGTTGTGATCACCAGTTGCGTTTGCTTCGTTCCAGGATTTCTAGGTAACGATTAATGGCATTAATAACAATATTATCGATCATAATCAACGTATTTCTTCTTCTTATCGTCCGTAGGTGTTTTTTCACAGAACAAATCGCACGGGGCAAGAGGAAGATCGATTTCTGTCCTTCTTCTCGACATACTTGCATTTTTGGGTCAATTCTTTGGTGTTTTTGTCTGGTTATTGCCGGATAAGCATGTCGCAATGTCCTGGACATCGAAATGGCTCCTTTCCGTGGCTTTGATATTGACTTCTTGTCGTTGGTGGGGAAATTACGTTTCTCTGCACAGTAACATCGGTGAATTTAATTTCCAATTTTTTTTTATATCTCCTAATCAGATATTTTTAATTTTTCAATTACTTATTTACACATTTTTTAATTTCCGGACTGAAAATGTTGTTAATTCTTCAATTTCTAACAGTAAATTTTGAAACAGATATAAATTATTATTTTTTTTTTATTATTTACACTTATATTTAAAATTTAATTCTGCAGGAATTATCCGGTGGTTATCGCGAATGAGGGAAAGACTCCAAGAAAGCAGAGGAATAACGATGGCCTGCAGTAGCACCTGTAGAATCCTCGTTTTTCTCGCAAGTTTCATACTAATAGCTTACATAAAAGGTATCGAGCCCTCGGAGCTTTTGAATGGAAGTATTTTGACCAGAGAACACAACATAAGTTTGCACGATTTGTCACGTGCTTCGTCATCGGGCACAGAAATCGGTTTGCCGGAAAACGCTGCACTCGAAGGCACTCTCGTCGGATATCGCACAGTGAAAAACTATTATTTGCCTCTTATAGTGTTCGTTTTACAAGCCGCGTCAGCTTTTATCGCGTATTCATCGAGTGAGTACAAATTTCAATGAATAAGAAGAAGAAAAGCCTCCAAAAAGTGAAGAAAATTACAGCGACTTGTATTTTTCTTTCAGGTAAATTTGCCTGTCGAACTTTAATGCAAAAATTTGGCTTCGCTCTTCCCGCGAGTTTAGTCATCCCCGGAAGCGTCGCAATTCTCCTCTTGTTGTGCGCACTGAGACACAAAAACGCCTGCGTTTTCCACGGTTTCATGCCGGACTACATGTTCTTCGATCCACCGAAGGACATTGATTCGTTGGCCGATTTTTTCACGCACTGGTATCCCTGGATTTGGCCGATAACTCTTCTCTCCCAGGCGTGGATAACTCGGCAAATTTGGACGTCGACTTCCTCGGCGCTCGTTGCCACTGAGCTCATCTTCGTCGTGCCGACTTACGATTCGTTGCTCGTGGACCAGGCGATTATGATCAACAGGCAGAATGACCAGGGAAATCCGGAAGATGATCCTGGAACAGAGGTAAACATTTTTTCATCAAATTCTTCATTCGAATACAAATTAAAAAATTCATTTTCTGCAAAACTTATTTTTTATTACACACAACGATGAAAGAAAATTCAGGAAAATATCGCCAATTTCTTCTTTACTCGTTTCCATTACCAAAAAAATTAATTACGACATATATTGCCACATTTGAAGGCAGAAAAGGAGGCCATTACCAAAAAAATTAATTATGACATATATTGCCACATTTGAAGGCAGAAAAGGAGGCGATGGCGGAATTGGGAGCTCTCGATCGATCCTCCGAGCGTAAATTCGCCGGGGACGAGAAAAGTGATCGCACCACGAAGATAATAGCTTGTGCGACAATGTGGCACGAGACCGGAGACGAGATGACGGAATTTGTGGGGAGTATATTGAGACTCGACACGGAGCGAGGGTTGATGCGATTCACCGAAGGACGTTACGACGTCGAGCTCGATAATTATTTTGAATTTGAAAGTAAGTATAAAATATAAAAATATAAATGAAGATAGAAACGTAGAGAAACATTGCACAAGGGAAAAAAATTTGCTTGCTGATAAATCTCCTCATTTGGTGAAAATCTTCGTTCGCAGCTCACATTTTTTTCGACGATGCATTTTGCTGCATGCACGGATGCAAAGGGAGATGCAAGCACGACGAGAACGAGACCCAGGTGAACGACTACGTGATGACCCTCATCGACACCATGAAGAAATGCGTTGAGAGGGGAAACATCAGGTCCACGCCACCCATGAAATATCCTGCACCTTACGGCGGTCGTTTGGTGTACACTTTGCCAGGAAAAACAGTCCTGACTGTCCATCTGAAGGACAAGAACAAGATCAGGCACCGGAAACGATGGAGTCAGGTGAGCCGAAACTATAAAAAATAACAGAAATAATTTTATTTCATTTTTATGGAGTAAAAAAAAAATATCATGCATTAAAATGTGGATTTAAAATGATTGACATTTGTTTTGCAATGCAATTTAAAAAACGGGAAGAAGAAATTGTTGTTTGTTTGTACATTGTGTTTAAAGCTATTATTAAGTGAATTCACATACAGGTAATGTACATGTACTATTTATTGGGTTACCGTTTAATGGACCGGCCGATAAGTCGTGACAGGAAAGTGACCATCGCCGAAAACACATTTCTTCTGGCTCTGGATGGCGATATCGATTTCCGACCTTCCGCAGTTAAAGTACTCGTTGATCTGATGAAAAAAGACAAAGATCTCGGTGCAGCGTGCGGCAGAATTCATCCTGTTGGCTCGGGTAAACATATTTCAAATTAACATTACTGTCAAAAAAATAATTACTTTAAGTCATTTTTTTTTGTGTGATAAGGTCCGATGGTGTGGTTCCAAAAATTCGAATACGCCATTGGTCACTGGCTGCAAAAATCGACGGAGCACACAATTGGCAGTGTCCTTTGCAGTCCTGGATGCTTTTCCCTTTTCAGGGCGCGAGCCCTTATGGAACACAATGTTATGAGGAAGTATGCGATCAAAGCGACGGAGCCTTTGCATTATGTGCAATACGATCAGGGCGAGGATCGATGGCTTTGTACTTTGCTTCTTCAAGTCGGTTATCGGGTGAGTCCTTTTCATTTTCACGCCCACAAGTTTCCAGTAAAAAAAACGACGCGTAGATCTGAAAAAAGAAAAGACACTGTCATCATTACCATATTTTTTATATTATCCAAAAGGAGTGTTTTTCGGTTTGTTTTCTAAACTTAAAATTGTTTTTTTTTTTTTCATTAATTAAAAAAAATACGTAGACCTGCAGAAAAAAAAAACATGAAAATGACACTGTTATCATTACCATATTTTTTGTATTATGAAATTTTTATTTTTTATTAATCAGGTTGAGTATTCGGCTGCCAGTGATTCTTACACTCATGCGCCAGAAGCTTTCAACGAATTGTTCAATCAAAGAAGACGCTGGATTCCTTCGACTATCGCCAATATATTCGATTTGCTTTATTCATCGGAGGAAACGAGAAAAGTCAACGACGATATTTCGTGGCTGTACATGGCATATCAATGGGTTCTCATGGGTAAATTGCTCCGAATTATTATTTCAATGGCAGAAGAGTCAGCAACATCAGTTTTTGTCGAAAAACGTAAAAGGACAAATACTTTTTATTTTCAGGAAGTACCATTCTTGGACCCGGTACCATTTTTCTCATGTTGGTCGGAGCATTCGTCGCTGCTTTTCGCATCGATAATTGGAGCAGCTTCGGTTACAATCTTATTCCCCTTGCAATATTCGTCTTTGTATGCATAACGTGCAAAGCAGACATTCAGGTAATGAAAATTTTATAATATACTATCTTTTTTTGCCACTTTTTCCCACGATTAGTTTAATTTTACTACTAAAATCACGTCCTGTAATATAATTTGATGTTGTTTAATAATTTTATATTGATATAATAATTTTCAATTATTATTTGCATGTGTTTTTTTTTTTCCAAATTTTAGTTGATGGTCGCGGGCATAATCTCAGCGTTTTACGGGCTGGTCATGATCGTGGTCCTGGTTGGTATTATGATACAAATAGCCGAGGATGGTTGGGTCGCACCGAGCACAATCCTTTTTTTCGTAGTGGCGAGTCAAATTGTAATAGCGGGTCTGGTGCACCCTCAAGAATGGTCGTGTCTTCTGTGCGGTCTCATTTATTACGTCACTGTACCATCGATGTACATGTTGTTGATAATATATTCGCTCTTCAACGTTAACGACGTCACGTGGGGTACGAGAGATTCCGGGCCTGTTCCCGAGGTAAATATCAAGAAATTCCGCAAGCAAATGCTTTTCGATATCCCTCTTCGATTGTCAGAAAGCCCATCGCTAAAAATAATGGAACATTCATTACAGGAAGAAGAAGATGAAGACGCTGAGAAGAAGGATCAGCAAAAAAGTGCAAAAAATGCAGCCAAAGAGAAGAGCGCTATTAAAAAAGCCAAGGAAAGGGGCTCCATTGAATTTTCTTTGGCTGGATTATTCAAATGCATGCTGTGCACTCGAGAAACCGGAGCCGATGACGATCACAAATTCAAAATGCTTGCCGATTCTTTGGATCGGATCGGCGCGCGTTTGGATGCGATGGAAAAGTAAGTGGTGTTTTTTGTCCTGTGTTTTATCGTTGCCCCTTTTTGCGTGAGCAAAAAAAATTACACGATGAAGAAATTCTTTTAAAAAAAAAAAATGTTTTTCTTCAGAAATTCAGAGGAAATCAACGCACCGACGAATAATCGTGAAGAAAAGCTCGCTCCAAAGCCCAAAGATTTTGAGAGGGTAGGACCCACCGATAAATCCACGGTACAGAGCAACGATCCCGACGATTATTTGGAGGACTCCGATCAGGACGAGGAGTCGTACGTCGAACAAGTTTCGGTGATCGATTCGGATTCCTACGCGAACGGCTCGACGCGAATATCGAGCAATTTTCTGGTGTCTCCGGATTGGCTGCACGACGAAAGACTGCGAAAAGGAGGTGTAGATTATTTAAAACCGGAGGAGGAGAAATTTTGGGAAGTCCTTATCGAAAAGTACCTGCATCCCCTCGACGAGGACAAAGCCAAATTAGTAATTAACACTTATTAAACTACTAGTAAACGCCAATGCGATAATTAACGAATAATTTTAAGAAGATTGGATATCTTAGCGACTAAAATTGTGAAATTTCTTTCTCCGACCAGGCAAAAATAGCGCAAGGCCTCATGGAATTGCGCAACGAGTACCTCTTCAAATTTTTCATGGTCAACGCTTTGTTCGTGCTGATCGTCTTCCTCATGCAGCTCAACAAGGACGTTTTGCATTTCGAATGGCCCCTCGGTGCCACTTATAACGTCACCTTCGTCCCGATAAATATGGAGGCGAGTGAAAAGAATGTTCATCTGAAAATCGATAGATATTTTCTGGCTTTATGACCGTCACTACCGGAAAATGATAAATAAAATGTGATACCTTCAGGTGCATCTTCAAAAAGACTATTTGAAGCTCGAGCCGATCGGGTGCCTCTTCATCGTCGGTTTCGTCGTCATTCTGAGTGTCCAATTCATCGCGATGCTCTTCCATCGATGGGACACCTTTGCCCATGTCCTCGCGAGGACGGATGTCGGCTGGCGATCCTGGGGATGTTGGAACAAGTGTTTTTCCTGCTGTAACAAAGTGAGTTAGAGATTGTTTGCATTGTTTGAATTTTAAAAAATTATTTGAACGTTCCGCGATGCCGATCGGCACTATTTTTCAGCCTGGGGATCAATCGGTCGACGGCGATTTGGGAAAACACGCGGAAAATGTTGCCGATCGCTTGCGACGCGTTCTCGAAGAAAACACGCAACCGATTCTCGCACGGGCCACTTCCGTCGCTCCGGGAAAGCGCAACACCGTCCACGAACTCGACGATTCCCGAAATAATCGCACCAAACTGCCGGCGAACATCGATTCGCTTTTGCGAAAAAATCTTAACGATCCGCATTCCGGTAGGTTTGCGATATTTAAACAAATTTCTCAATTTATCACAAGGATTCTGTATATCATTTGTTGTACGTTAATTGTAATTCTTCTGAGAAATACGCTGAAAATAATTTTAAAAAATAGGAAGTTAGGATTAATTGATAAAACAACGTTATTATAAATATTTATAACTATTTTCAGAAATGTCCCGTCTCATGTCGGCGTCAATGCCCCGGAGAGTATTCGAGGCCCTTGAAAAACGACATTCCACGATAATCGGTCAGAAGAAGCAATCGCAGGTCAACCAAAATGATATTGACCATGTTTATAACAAACCCGACGACATTCCCAGCAGAAGCCACCAACATTTGTCGGTGCCGAAGGAGAACGCACAAGCTTACGACAACGAAGGCTTTTCTTCGGACGAATCCAACGAGGATCTTCCTAAAAACAGTATTACGATTCCTCATCAACCGAGTCGAGTCAATTTTCGTAAGCCTAACGCATAGAAATTCCTCATCAACCGAGCCGAGTCAATTTTCGTAAGCCTAACACATAAAAGTTTCTTTTCGACAGACTTAATCCATAAATTTGCTGATAGAGTTGACTGCAAATAAATGCTTTCATTATTAATTATTGCAAGGCCCTACTTTGCATCCTTTTTTACAATTAAATTAATTATCGAATTTCCCTCGTTCAACAATTACCCAATGAACAATGCTACGAGATACAATCACTAAATCACGCCCGGTTCAATTGTTATTTCAAATTCCCGCCGCTCCACATTCAAAATCCTCCGTTTTCCCGCCATTTATTCCGAGACCGTGAATCGTTCCCATTCCCGGCTTTTCATTGGCCGGAGACCACGTGACGGCCTTTTACCGCTCGCTGATTGGCTCATGCAATGGGAAATCGTTCTCAACGCAGAGAAATGCACCAAAATCCCCGGAAAGCGTACGTAAAGTGGACGTTCTATGCAGTAACCTATAACACGTCGTTTCTTGCGTAGTTTCGCGAGATACGATCTTCACCGTGTGACAGTTCGATAATTCGCGTCGGTGCGAGGATAATAAATGAAAAATGTGAGATTCTCGTGCGTCGGAACGTCGAGTTTTTCGTCCGCGAGAGAAAAAAAACACGTCCTTTCGTCCCGACGAGCAAACGAAGGCGCGAGGAATCAATGAAAACCGCGTTGCACGTCGTCTCCGCACGGAACGTTAAAAGTTATATTTATAAATCGGTGAAGAGGAAACCTTGAGAGCTTGCGAAGCCCACCCTGACAGTTGAACGTTTTATTTTATTTTTTTCCCCTCATTTTTGTCCCTGAATAACGAGAGAAACTCGGGCACGATGTCAAAATCCGATGCTCCGAAAATTGTCACCGCATTATTTTCCTTCAAAGGAAAAAACAACGACGAGGTAATAAAAACGTTTTTACTTAATACCGGAAATCGATATATATATATATATGTATATATATATAGATTTTTGTTTTATGGATGATCAAAACTTTGCCGATGAGATTTTGTGCGATTACGTGCGTTTCGCTTGAAGTTGTGCTTCAGAAAAGGCGATGTCATAACTATCACGCAGGCGGTGGACGGCGGATGGTGGGAAGGTACCTTGAACGAGAAAACAGGCTGGTTTCCGTCCAACTATGTCAAGGAATATCGAGCCGGGGGTAAATATTGGCCAATAACGCAGGCTTTTCTAGTTTCGCGTCGTTCTCCGACAAAATTAGACGATAACTCGTGACGCTATTCTCGAGCAGAAGCCGGTCACGGTTCCTTCAAAACGTCCCCCGAAAAGATAAACCACGAACCCCCGGTCAAGGATCAGCGGCTGAATCGCGATATCGTGCTGAAGGATCTCGTTGAGTCGGAAAAGGCGAACGTCGCTGAGCTGCAAGGGCTCACGAACAATTTTCTCCAATCCTTGGATCTGAGCAACATGTGAGTCTTTGGACGCGACGCCAAATTCAATTTTGCCCAAATTTAATAGAATTTAATAGAACGCCGGAATTTCCAGGATCGCGTTTGCTTAAATTCGTTCAAAATTGGTATTTCAGAAGTAAAAATGCAAATAAAAAATTGCACGAGTGAAATAGTTAATACCGAGTTGTACGTTAATTTGCAGCTTGAAAAAAGAAGAGTATAAACAATTGATCGGCAATATATACGACGTGTTGGAGGCTCATCAGCGGCTTTTGAGTGGCCTCGAAGCTGCGGTGGTTCAAGGCCCCGATGCTAGAGTCGGAAATCTCTTTTTGATGCTGGCGCCGAGACTGAAAAGTATTCACATGGCCTATTGCAGTGGTCATCCGCAGGCGGTTTGCATATTGGATCGTTACAGGTAAATTATTTCAATTATTTCCTCCGTTAAAAATTTTTCAGCCTGTTTGTGCACACAAAAGTCAACGGATGCTTAAATAAATCTTCCACGTTTTTCGAAATTTTTTCCAGAGACGAATTGAACGATTTTATGGAACGTAGCGGAGCTGTCTCACCAGGAATACTCGTTTTGACGACCGGCCTCAGCAAACCATTCCGAAGACTGGAGAAATATTCCGCAATGCTGCAGGAATTGGAAAGGCATACAGAAAAAAATCATTCCGATCGCGGCGACACTCAACGCAGCGTTTGCGTGTACAGGGAAATATCGGTGGGCAAAATTTTTATTCTAAAAATCAAATATTCGATTTACTTGATCCAATTTTTTGCGTATTTCCAGAGAATTTATATTTTTGAATATTAAATTTTTATTTTTCTCGCGGAAATTAGGAACGTTGTGCAAGTATAAGAAAGCAAAAGGAATTGGCTCTGCACGTGTTAACCGGGGGAATAAAAGGATGGGAAGGCGAGGAGTTGAGTTCTTTGGGGGAAATTCTTCACGTTGGTCCAGTGACTTTAGTAGCGGGAATGGAAAGGCGAGACAGATACTTCGTTCTTTTCCCAATGAATTTATTGGTGCTCAGTACGAGTCCTAGAATGAGTTCATTCGTTTACGAAGTAAGCGGAGAAAGTGTTTTTTTTTTTTCGCCATTAAAATCGCGATCTGAGAGGAAGATGAGTAATTTTTTTTTCTACTTCTTCAGGGAAAGTTGCCGTTGACTGGAATCGATGTTGTGGCTACCGAAGACACCGAAGATATTCGAAATGCTTTCGAGATATCGGGTAATAATAATAAGCGTATTATTATCGGCAGAAAGAATTTTTTTTAAAAATACCAAATAAATTCTCAAGCGTTTTCCGAATGCACACGATTTTTTCCAACATTTTCTAACAATCCTGAATTTTTATTTATGCTATTTTGGATAATAATTGTATAAGTTTAAATATAAAATCACTTTTTTTTTGTCGACGAAAAAATCAACAGGAAATTTGCCATTTTTGTCAGGTCCAATGATCGAGAGCATCGTCGTGTTGTGCAGTAACAAGGACGATCGTCAGCAGTGGATCGATTTGTTGACGCAAGAGCAAACATCGAGTCTGGTGCGTTCCCCGACAATGTCCCACGTGAGTTACACGAAACATCCATTTAACCGACTATCGAAGTACTTCGCGAGGCTAGTGAGAAAGAAAATAATAACCCCAGAGTTTATGAAGAAGTTGTTGTATCTCCAGTACATATATAAGCCAGATTTAAGTGCGGTGAGGATGCGAAAATGTACAGTAACGTACACGATATATCCGGTGAACAGTAAAAATTCCGATTCGAGTGCGGAGAGCATCGTCGCCGAGGAGAAAGCCTCCGTAACCGAGGGATCGCGTTCGCTGCTCAAATCGACCTTAATTCTCGACGTTAGATACGCGGTTGGCTGCGAGGATCTTCGTAATTTAGGAACCGAGCAGCCTCACGTTCCTCTCGGTTCCTCGTCGTCGTTGGGCGTTATAAACGCGAAGGAAACCGAGAGGTTGCCTTCGTTCGACACCTGCAAGAGTTTGCCAAACGACGTGCCATCCTCGAGCATCGAACCCTCGAATCTCTATAAATTTTCCACGAATAACGTTCTCGTGCCTTCGATGCCTTATTTCCACGGAACCGATTACGAGAATACCGATTGCGATCCGAGTTTCGAGCACTGGACGACGGCGATGCAAAATTGGAAATCCATCGACAGCGACACGTACGAAATCGCGAATATCGAGGGCCTGGAAATCGTAGATTCTCAGCCTCACTTGCCAACGATACAGGAGAACAGTTTCGACAACGATAATCGCGCATGCACGAGCGGCAGCAGCGGAATCGGCCAATTGTTGCCGATAACCGCGAGCCTACATTCCTCGGACTCCGGTATGGCCGACAGTTATCGGCTCAACTCGTCGGACCTGAATTCCTGCTACAAATACTATCCCAATAATCGAGAGCGCGGCGCAACCCTCGCCGAGACTTCGCACAGCGACAGCGAAAGCGACGAACGAAATTTCGAGGATCAATGCATTTGCAGCTCGCCTTTTGGATCGACACCCGGAAACAGCGGCAGATCTTCGCGATCAACCGAAAGCGCGAGTAACAGCTTTGTCGCTTTGAAATGCGCGAAAAAGGGGGACGATTTTAAGAGCGACTCTCGTAACGAGGACCTCAAGGAGGACAACGAGATCGCAGCTTGCGCAGCGTCGACCACTATCTTCGTACCACCGAAATTAGTGTTCGATAATGCCAATCGCAAACGTTCCACGCAACCGATACCTTTTGCCCATAAAAACGTCGTTAAGAGAGTCGGAAGACACGAAATTCTCGGGAACAGAGCTGCGAATAATCAGAGGCTCGACCAATCGGATAAACGACCGGAAGAAATTTATACATCTGGACTTTACGCTCACTGGTGGCTGAAGAAAAAGATTCCCGGAATATCGGGAGTGGCGAAACAAGGCAAGCTGCTTCCATGGCATGGCTGTTTTTTTTCCTACGTTTTTTATATTTTTCCTCCTGTTTAATTTCAGTTTTTATCTGTTATTCATTTATTGGGTTTTTGATCAGTAACAGTTTCGCTACTAATTGATTATCACATTTCGTGGTTTTTTTCTTCTTTTCTTTAAATCGTGAACTTTTTTTTCGGTGACGCTTTATTACGATCCACAGCCATGTTGTGCGAAGTATGCTTTTGCTGTGATATTTTCATACTAACACACCATCATACGACGAAAACCGTAATTGATACCCATTATCACGTTTATCGATAGCGATTGGATTGATTTATCAACGCCGATCACGATGGCGTAACACGTCTGGTCTAAATACGTAGTTTTAGATGGAGAATGCATTTTTGTTAGGGCGAACGCGATACTCGCTGTGTACACGAGGACGAAAAGTGGGAAGCAACGATAAAGCGATTTTCAGCAGATTTCGTTGAATGTAAAACATTCAGAGTCGACGAAAAAATAACGGGAATGACAAAAAGTGACTGCGATTTGGAAAATAAAATTTTAAACCCGAATTTCATTGAGAATTGGTAAAAACATTGAAATTGCTTAGATTTTTTAATTCTGATTTTTTTTTTTTTTTTTTTCTTCACGAGAACGCCACTAGTCTTCGTGTACATAGGGAATCGATATTCCGATTCGTTCGGTCTCGCCGATTTCCCAACGATTTTGTAGGGTTGATCGAAATATTTATGAATTGCGAGGTAGACGAGCAGCCAGTCGAACGGAAAGGCCCAACAATTGGGAGTGGAACACTGTTCGTCACCAGGGATTAAAACACCTTGGAGCCTCGCTTCATTACGACCGGCGCCGCCTCTGTATTCGCTCAAGATTTATGGAAAAACTGACCCCATGGATTCCGGAAGAACGCCACGCACGCCCAGTCAGTACATTTGCTATTGGCCCAAATATTTACGAGCTTAAACCATTAAAATTGATGGAAATTTGAGTTAATTTGCATTCAAATGAACAAAAATGTCATTTTCAATCACTGGGTTTAAAAGTATTTGCGATTTCAGACGAGCGACAGTTTGAGGATGATGCGATCATATTGAAAGTCATCGAGGGTTATTGTCTGACCGTCAATGCCAGGTTCACCGTACATTCTGGTAAGACGTGACGACCATGTATTTTAGTCGCTGGGGTTTTACTGTTTTTATCCCGATTTTGTGTCAGAAGCAACAAATTTTCATTGCACAATTTTTTTTTGTTTCACCTAATTATCAAATCATAGCATATATTTTTGTCTTTAATGAGTGATCTATTCTGATTGGGTGATTGGGTGGTTACGCATGGAACGCACGTATATTCGATCAGTGTAATGCAAAATACCAAAAAATTCCCTTCGTAAAAAAAAATCGTTGCTTTTTCGAAATTATCGCACTGGTAGATCCTGTAGAATCTACATATTCGAACTGCAGCGCATGTTAATTTGATTAGCAGTTGCAAAATCCCTCAATTCTCCATATTTTTAGTAACAGATGTTTCATGCTGGGAATTTGTACGCTGCATGTTTCCCAAAAACCCAGAAATTTTGCTACAATTTAAGTCGCCTCGTGATTGCTTTTAAATTGGACTTTGCTTTGTAAGGAATTGCATTAAGTGTGAGAAGAAAAAAAAAAATCGTTTGCATAATAGTTTTATCCCCCGGGGATGACTTCAGAATTAGCCGATCACACATTGATAATAAGCTTATATGGATCAAGGCCGGGATACACGTATTATGGTCGAATGTCGAAGTGGGTTAATAGCAGGGCATCGGAAAGTGATAAATAACGAGGGCGTATGAATTTCAGCTCTGTTGGATAGCGAGCCGCCTTATAAAACACGCGATAGAGTATCCGTTATGAATAGTAGAATCGAAAATTGGGATTCTTGCGAAGACAGGTACGTACGGTCATAATGTAAAAAAAAAAGAACAAAGAGTCTTTCTTTAAAAAAATGGCCTCACGGCGTGAAAACGACGTAATTAACGACGTTCGCGTCGACGAAGCTAATTCTGAAGTCGAAGGCACCAATTAACAGATTATTTTAATGATTAACTGCAATTAATTTGCAATCAGGAGCCTGTCGGAGACTGTTAAGACCCTGAAGTGTCAAATAACGGATTTGCAGTCGCAAATGTCACAACTGACCAAGCAGTTGGACGAGGAAAGACGATCGCGCTTATTGCTAGCCGCCGCGGTCAAGCGCAACATCGTCGTCACGGACAGCGTCGTGCCTCGACAAGATTTGTGAAGAATCGAGCGCTAAATTAATCGATCGTCGTATGCGCAAGTGATTTTGAGGACCGATCGATCACTCGTGCCACGTTTTTCGATAGACTGAATGATTTTACGAGGCTTGACAGTTAAAAACATCGCAATTACGCAGCTGATTAATCAACTAGAATACCTCGAAATCATAAAAACTACTAGTTGATAATTTAACAAAAAAAAAAAAAAACATATTAAGTTTTGTGATAAATCGGCCAAGTTGAAATTGAGTGTGCATCTCGGTGCTGCCATGGACAGAAAACCTCTTTCATTTTACTTTTTTGTACCGAGTCTGTTCGTTCCCACGGTTTTTTTTTACCTGAAATGTCCGAATTTTCTGAACCCAGAGAATTATTGTTTTTATTTATAACATTTTAAGAGCCTTTTATTTATAGACGAAAGAGTTGAAAAAAGTTATGATTTTTATAGTTTTTTCTTTTTAAACGGCACTACAAGACTTTTTTTTTTGCTCAAAGAATGGCATCTTAAAGTTTTTAGGTAACTAGCTAAAAAAAAAAAGAAAACGTGTGATGTTTGAAAGAATTTTTTTCAGACGCGCGTTCAGCTATTTTTAGGAGTTTTGCCATATTTTATAGGCCCCCAACTTTGAATTTTAGCTTAAGAAAAATATTTTTAATACATTTGTATCCAAACATTGATGACTAACCGTAAGTACCGATGATATAAACGTGAAAACGAACAGACACAAGCTCGCCCATTTTTCGTTTTTAATAATATCCTCGGGAAACCGCGTTTCCGGTTGCCTCGAAACGCGGCGAAATGATGGAAAAGCGTTTTTTATGAGGATAATCACACGATTACGAAAGTTTTCGTTTAGTCACTAATTCGGGACACGTAAATAAATATCCAGAATTGCCGAATGCAATTTTCTGGCTTTGCAATTGTCTTCCAGATCTCACACGTGTATAGATTTATGAGAATAAAAAAATTATGTTATCGTGTTAAAGCTCTCTCTTCTTTTCTTTGAATTATTTAATTGAACTGGAGGGTCGAATGATAAGTTTTTGCGCTAATAGCGGCAAATCAAATGATGTATTTTCACTAAACAGAACAAACGTATTTTAAAACTTACTTATAAACGTCGAAAGTATTAAGATTACGAGTTTATGTTTGGCTGGGACATTTGCATGGAAGAACCGGAAGCGGAGGCCGGAGGCGGCGGTGGCGGCGGCTGCGTCGCTCTTATCGTCGAACGCCCGTGGAGATGCTTGTTCTTCAATCGCTCGAGCTCGTTTACCCGGCTTCGGGCGTGTTCCAATCGGTGCCATGCCATTTGCAATACTTTTTGACTCGCGTATCCCGAACCTTCGTGTGGCTGTCCTAGATTTTTGACGATTAACGTTAAGTATAAGTTATTGTTGGGGGAAAAAAAAAAAAAAAAAGAAAATGTGGAATAAAAAAATATTCAACTTTACTAAACATGTGATATTTCATTAGGCATGCGAATTTTCAATAGAGAACGCAACGTTTTTTTTAGAATCTCGCTTTCCAAATATTCTATTCAACAAAATTGCTTAAATTTCAAGACGCCTTTGCATCGCATTACGCTTAGTAAATGAGACCACCAAAAACTTACCTGTGGACACTTGAGTCAAATAATTGATCTGCTCGCTAAGTTTAGATTCCACATGACCGAGAGTCTTGAGAAATTGGTGCGTCTGCGATTCCGCTTGTTTCAGGCTAGATTTTTCTTTGCTCAATTCCATGAAAGCTTGGCCTAAAATAAAATCCAAGTAACAAAAACTGAAAAATACACTACATTTCCAATAAATTAAGCGCAATTTTCCAACAAAAACTAAACATAACCTACCAGCGCATTGCAAACAGACGATAATATCCTTCTCAATGGTTTCCAAGATTTGAATTCTTTCCATGGGCGGAGTCATCCTGATTTCCTCGTAGATATCGATCGTCTTTACTTCAATTTCTTCGTTTTTAATCGAAATTCCACGTTTATGTACTCGTACAAACAATTGTCATCTCCAAACCGGTGTAAACAACTTATTAACGCTTCGCGTGGAACCGCAGCGCCCAGTGATGCCAAGCGCTCCCGCAGAAAAGTCCCTCGGCTACCCCCACCCGGCGGCTTCCCTCTCCCACGCGCCGACGTAGCAGGCACGCCGCACGATTGGTCACGGACTTTTCTCGCCCGTCTGGCATCGCTGGCAGCGCCACGAAAGTTGCGACGGCGAAAATGAGAAGCACTACACGCGCGTTTCGAGTCCCGAAAAAAGCCACTTTTTTCTCATCTACACAAAACCTCGTCTGTGTTTGTCATTTTGTTTATAATTTTCAAACTGCCAAAAATTTTCTAGGGGCACAGAAAATTGAATCCCGAAAAAAGCGACGTTTTTCTCATCTACACAAAACCTCGTCTGTGTTTGTCATTTTGTTTATGATTTTCAAACTGCCAAAAGTTTTTTAAGGGCGAAGAAAATTGAAGAAACAATGAGCGACAGTGATTTGAGTCAATTATCAGGTGAGCGAGTCATGATATTGCACATGATCATTATTAGTCCCTCAAATTTTGAAAACGGTGCGAGTGACAAAATTTCAGATTTATCAGGAATATCGAGGATACGCTCGAGCAGTATTCGTCCTTCGGATAGAGGCGATTCCATTTTCAGTCTGTCGGAAGTGCGAGCTTCGAGTTCCATTCGAGAGCCAACGATTGGCAAATCCATCGCGGGCGGTGCGCTCGTCGATGGCCCTACCGACGCAGCTAAAATAGACAAAGCGATTGCGGCTTGCGGAGAAGCCATAAACGACTACGCCAGACTGGAATTGATATACGAGTCGCTGCAGGAGGCAGCGACCGCAGGATCCGAAGCTCCGCGAGCCGGTACAGCGACAAAGTTGAAAGAGATCATCGACGTGCACGAAGTTAAAAAGTATCTGCAACTGCCGAAAGCGGACAAAAATATTCACCACGATCTGACGCTTCTGAATATCACAGATTTGCCAAAAACTCAACTGAGCCACGATGAAAAAAGAGAAGTTAAGGCCGCCGTGGAAAATAAACTCAGGGAAAAGCTCAAACACTTTATCGCCTGGTACGTAAGTCCATAACTTTCTATCGTTCTAAAATTAACGAGGATAACCAGTGGAATTCCTTTTTTCCTTTGGGCTATTCGAAAAATGGTTCTTCCGTTTCATACTGAAGAAAGTATATCAAATTTCGATGGACGATTAATTAAAAATTTGGAAAATAACAGATTCCGTATTATAGCTATTAACATTTCTTTTTTATCTTATCCTTATTTTTTTTTTTGTGTTGCTTATTCTTTAAAAAAAATTCTTTTTTCAAAGCGCTAATAAGTTTTGTTTATTTTTCAATAAACAATCTAAAATTGATTCTTCAGTTACGAAAAACTGGGAGGAAATGTTGAAGACGCTGTGAAGAATCACGATTCATTGGGCGAATCGTGTTTGGCCGGAAGTCACGGTAGCGATTTGATGCGTTGGAAGGATCAGACGGACGAGATATGCGGCGAATATTACCGAGATCTTCTGAGATGCGCGGATTTGGTGTACCAGTGGCAGAATCTAAAGTACAACGATATGCGAGAGCTCAATATAAAAAACGCGGAGAGTCTGTTGCTGGAGGCTCAAGTGGCGGAACTGCGGGCTAAGATTGCCGCGAAATCGTGCGCACTGAAGATGTTCAGTGAGACTCCGAGGACCGTAGATGCTTTCAGAATACTGAGCGAAAACCTCGAGGCAAAGATACTCGAGACGCGAGAGCAAATCCGCAAGAGGAAAGCTCT
The DNA here is from genome assembly GCA_947507545.1 of Clistopyga incitator. NCBI lineage: Eukaryota > Metazoa > Arthropoda > Insecta > Hymenoptera > Ichneumonidae > Clistopyga > Clistopyga incitator. The sequence goes on along the minus strand of OX382173.1, from coordinate 421,413 downwards.
GAAAACAGCGTACGAAGACGCATTCTGTTCCGGATACGATGAATTATTGAGCAAATACAAGGAACTCATCGACGTGATCAAGAAGAAGGAACGACTGATGGAAATGCTGTGATCCCACAATTTTCCGTGTGTTAATAAAAACTTTATTACAGAAAATTACGAAGAGCCGACAAAAAGGACATTTCTAAAATACTAATTCATTGTTCTTAAGTCGCGAGATCGGGATTTTTCGATACGCGCACCGCAGAAAATGTCCCGGAAAATTTTGCGCCGTTTTATATGCAAAACCTTCGCATTGATTTTTGTCTGTATGAAAATTTTTTTAAATATTTTTCCTAGCGTACATGAGTTCTAATGTTAAAGATTAATGCAAGCGGTTTATCCGTACAAATTTTCAAGAATAGTACGGTCATTTTTCCAGGGGACATCTTTTGCAGTGCTTTTTAATACTTTTGCTCAGTCACTGTCGTCGGCGTTTGAATTTTGCACTATAGCGGGTACATAGTTCTTATCTATTATCATGCCGTGCTCCAGGAGAAACGATTCCACGTCGGATGCGTAAAAATCTATTCCAAGACTGTCCGTTACACGAACAAAATTCCCAATAACCTGACCATTCTTGTAAACTAAAAGAGCTGGAACGCCTTCCTTCTTAAAATGTTTGCTCAGTCCCGCCGCTGATCCTGTAAAAATATTCATATTTTTATTATTACATTAATAACAATTATAAAATGCTATAATTGTCAGAATAACAATTACACTTTTTTAAAGAAAATTAATACAGTTATTATAAATTTGTATTTTTACCGCAAATTTTGCAGAATTTAACGTATGGATATTGTTCAGCGAGCGACAAAAGGCATCCGTTCATAGCTTCGCATCCGGGAATGTTGTCTTCGTAAATATGTACGACAACGGTTACGGATTTGTCCTCGTCGTCGATTGCCTTCAAAAACTGATCGCAATCTTTGAGATTTTTCACGCAGCCGAAGCGCAGCTTTTCGGCCTTTCCCAGCATCTCCTTCATCCTCTGTCTCTGGTATTCGAGCAGAAAATCATCGGCCAACAGTTCCGCGAGATCGGGATCCGTTTCTTCCAGCTTTTCCTTCTCCTCGTCCAAAGCGCTGCGACATGTGATGCTCAGCTTCTTTATCAATTCCAGCTTCTCCTGTTCCTGTTCCGCGCGCTTTTGAGACTCGAGCTGTTTGTACCTTTGCCAATCCTTAAAACAAAAAAGTCGTCTTCTGTTTCGCCATTTTTATAAATACATTGTCCATAAAAGCAAACAATCGTTCTTACAGAAGAACAAATTGTTTTTATTTTTGTAATTTATATTTCTGTCGCAAGATAATCAATTTATTCTGTCTCTATATTCGAAATATAGAATATTTCTATAGAAAATAAATTTAAAAAACAAAAACAGAATGACTTTATTTCTATATTTTTCAATGATTTAACACATATTTTTTTACACAAAAATTTGGTAATAATTTCTCAGGCCGAATAAATGATTTTTCATATTCGAAATACAGAATATTTCTATAAAAAATAAATGAAAAAACAAAAACTGAATGACTTTATTTCTATATTTTTGAATGATTATACATATATTTTTTTACACAAAAATTTGGTAATAATTTCTCAGGCCAAACAAATAATGTTTCTGTATTCGAAATACAGAATATTTCTATAAAAAATAAATGAAAAAGCAAAAACAGAATGACTTTACTCTGTTCCTATATTTTTCAATGATTATACACATATTTTCTTACACAAAAATTCGGCAATAATTCCTTAGCTCGTATTTCTATTTTGGTAATTAAAATTTGAGGAAACTCACCTTTAATACACCCTTGGGGCCAGTATTGCTGGAGGAGCCGTCCCACTTATTGACCTCCTGTGGGACGCAAGGTTCCTGAGCCTGTGCGACACTCGTCGCTGCCTCTTCCTCTCTGTCCGAGTCGCAGGAGTCGTTTCCTTCGTCTTCGCTGGAGCTGCAATAATATTCCATCCTCTCGCCGAGTATCCTGTCCTCGAGAGTTGCCATTGTTGTCACCTGTCAAACTTGTTGTCACTAACGTTTTGTCACCTGTCAAACGTGTTAAGTTATCAAATTACTCATATGAACAAAAAAATGTTTACCAGGGGGAAAATATCAGTGACCGCTGTTTTTTTTGTTTAAACAAAACTGATTGGCTTTTATTATTTTTCCACGATATTTTAGGGCTGGACGCCGAAGTTTTACGCACACAGATAAAGAATAATATCAAAGCGAATAAACCATAGATAACACGGACCCTGAAGGGGTCGTTGAAATGGCAAACCCACTGAGCTTTTCATATATATTTTAAGCGTCATCTTCCGGTGAAAACGTAACCGTCGGCAAGGAAGTTTGCCTCGCTTTGCTAAAAAATTGTCACTTTTATTTTTTTGCACATCCATTTTGCGCTCATTCTCATTAAAACATATATTTTTTTTTAAATTCCTGCATCTTTTCACGCAAAACAATTGTGCGCAAAAGCTCAAAGCTCCCCCTGAAAATAGTGAAATTCTCATCAACGACGTGCAAGATTTCCCTGAAAATCCCAGTTATTTATTTACAATTTACTCGTTTATTGACCAAAAACCTCAACGTTTTCCGCGAATTAAACCGAAAACCTTTTCGGTTACTAATAACCAGAATAATTGTTCTTATATTCAATGAGCTTTTAGGTCTCATGATTTTATGGTCAATGTGTGCAATAAACGCTTCCAAAAAAATTGTGACGATCTAAACTGTCATGTACATGCCGCGTGCTCATTAATCTAATGTCAAGTGTGTGTGTGTGTGTTTTTTTTTCTCGCGCGCATCCCCCACGAAGACGAGGGACAATCGGCGGCGAGTGGAGCCAGTAGTAGCCGAAGGAGCGTTGACATAAGTCGGCGGATATTCGCGCGGTGGAGTAGCGAGTCTGTATTCGGTCGCTGGTTCTGCGGTTCGGCCGAGCGAACGAAATCTGTCAAATGGAGTATACAAGGCCCGAGATTGTTTATTCGTGTTGGATTATCATTGATTGCCAATAATAGACGTAATGATATGTGCATCCGCGTCAACGCGCGCGTTAATAAATACGGCGAGAATCGTCCGTACGACGTTAACTGAACGCTGAGCGCAATCCTCCTTTGCCGCTCCAATTATTCAGTGGTTCGTGCACATTTATAATCGCCAGTGCATCTCACTCAAAGCTCCGTAGCTTTTCTGTTTTACGCCCGACTCTCGGCTTCGTATACTCGGTTTTTCTACCCAAAAGGTAAATAAACCGACGTTCTATGCACGGCTAACTATATTCGCTGTCGCGCCGCTCCGACTTTTTTTTTTTTTCTTTTTTTCGATACTACGGACTACCATTGGCGTGCCAATAAACTTTGGAACAAGTGGCACAATATCTGAGTCACTGGGGTTTATATTGTTTTTTTTTTTTTTGCTGATGCGGACAACTATTGGCGTACCAATAAAACTTTGGGACAAGTGGCCCAATATCGGACGCACTGGGGTTTATATTGTTTTTTTTTTCTTTTTTTTTTGGTGATGCGGACAACTATTGGCGTGCCAATAAACTTTGGAACAAGTGGCCCAATATCGGACGCACTGGGGTTTATATTGTTTTTTTTTTTTGCTGATACGGACAACTATTGGCGTGCCAATAAACTTTGGAACAAGTGGTCCAATTAATTCGTTGCCAATTTAGTATATTTATTTTTTAATTAAAAAAAAATAGTTAGTTAATTTTAATACAAATTTGTACTATGTTTTAATTCGATTAAAAAAAAAAACGATTTTTCAGTGATAATTTGGAGATCCAAGTTGGATTTTTTAAAAACTGTGATTTTTATCATACGTTGATTCAGATGAATTTAAAAAAAATGTACATTTTAACATTAAGAATTTAATTATAAGACTGAAAAAAATAAAAAAATTCCCTTTCAATGTTTTTTTTTTTTTTTCAATTCTAGTTTTGTCCGAAAAATCGTCTACAGAAACAGAAAAAAAAGCAAAAGCTTAATTCTTTCGAAAACGCGTTAATATTTCGATCGCAATTAATTTCGGAGCAAATTTCGATATCTGAAGTAATTCACAAGTCTCCCAATTATCCGATAGATAATTTCTTCCTGTCTCTTTCTCTCCTCATTTTATAATTACATATTATAAAATACGTCCGAGCGTAACTATACATATTGATGAATAATAATTGCGCGGGAATCACGAGAGCCACGATGACCTGCTAATCGCGGAACTAATTAAAAAATTTGGAGTCATGCAATAATATTCCATATAATGTCATTAAATGATCATCCAATAAATTACACTGTCATACTTCACATTTTGTAGCCACTCACAAAATCAACGGCAGCCTTGAATTAAATATTAAATTCAAGTGTCTTATTTTTAATGTTTCAGAAGATCGAGGGAAAAAAAACAAAATCATGCACAACTTTTTCGCCCTCTTGGACAGATGAGCAATCTTGTACATAAGCCCGATATGTCACGGCTAGAGAAGGCAATTCATAATCAGAAGTGGCTAAACTGAAGTTGAAATTTCAAGAGGTTCGAGTGGACGCGCACAATGAGAGTCTCTGTTTCAATCGTGCTGCTCTCCTTCTTCTATGGGATTAGCTCGGTTCCCATAAACGCAAGTCGAATATGTGCCAGCAAGAAAAAGGATATCGAGAATATATCGTTGAAGCAAAATCCCAACGGAATCGAGGATGTATCCGATGAAATTGATCGACTTCGTACTGAGGTACATAAATATACATTTTTTAAAATTTTTAAAATTTTTATGGGGAGCTACAATTTCAATTTCTCGATACTTTAATTCCCGAAATTCACGAAATGCACGAATATCGATGAGAAACAAGTGGTAAATTTATTTCGCATGCAAAAAGGTTCAAGAAATTGTTACATCACGTTGACCCCATATATTTTAGGCAAATCATCCTGGAGTGGCATTCGAAACGTGTAACAACTATTGTTACGCTTTTTGGCAGGAAGATAAACACGCGAATGGCAGTAAAATAACATTTTTATTGCAAGGTGCGTTTGTTGAAACGTAGAAAAATATTTCTACGAGGATCAAGATTTTTTAAATGCGATTTCGGACGTGAATAATTTTCTTTTTCCCTCAAAGGATGCTGGAAACAGTCCGGAGAACAAAAATGTGATAGCACGGAATGCGTGGCGCACAAAGGGAGCAACAAGGCAATGAACAACACGAAGTTTTGTTGCTGCAACGGCGACTACTGCAATCAGAACATCACAAATATTATGGACGTTACTAACGGGGACAACGACGTGCCCCAAATTATTCCCGAATGTGAGTTTTTCTCGCGTAAAAAAAAAAGAACGCGCGATTGTTCATTTTGTATACTGAACGATTGTTGATCTTTAACAGCGACAGGTTTTCTGGAACGCGTAGAGTCCGATCGGTGGATGCTTATCACAGGCATAATCGTCGTTTGCACGCTCATCGTAATATGCGCGATAACTTTGCTCGTTTGCCGGGTCTACCACAATAACATATTCGGAAAAATCGACAAGTCTCAATCCTCCGGAGATGGTTTTTTGGAGAGTACTGCACTGCGAACGGGAACTTATACAGTTGATCATTTGAAATTGACCTCCATCGTCGGTAATTATCTTATCATATTATTAAATCATTTAAAAATTGAAAAAATATGTACGTTATTTTTAATGACAATTATAACGAATCGATTCATAATTTTTAATTTTTTCTAGGACAAGGACGTTACGGTTCCGTCTGGCAAGGAAGTATGGGCGACAGGGACGTGGCTGTGAAAATATTCCCTTCTCACTATCGCAATTACTTCCAAAATGAGAGAGACACTTACTGTTTGCCGTTTATGGAACATCCTTCATTGCTAAATTATTACGGTGAGTTTCGCACAGAGAGTTCGCAATTTTTATTGTTTTATTAATTTAAAAAATAGGATTTTCTTGATAGTTAAGGGCCAATTTTGTGAGAATATAATGATGCAAATTGGAGTATTTGGGCAAAGTTTAATTGAAATTTTCTCATTACTTTGTCGCATTGTTCACGTGAGTGGTTCTGGTGATTGGAAATTGATGAAAGCCGCGATATTAAAAAGATAATAGTGGAAAAATAAATAAATCCTCACTTGTGTAGGTGTGGATGAGAGAGTGAGCATGGAAGGCAATACCGACTATTTGCTGGTTCTGAGCTTCGCGCCTCGCGGCACACTCACGGATTTCTTGCGCTCTCAGACAATCGATTGGGCTACATTCTGTAAAATGGGGCTCTCCATCGTCAAGGGCCTCGCTTACTTACACACCGATATACGGAAAGGCGGTAAGACGAGAAACAGCTGATGAAATAACAACGATATTTCGTAAATAAATAAAATGTCTTCCTCAGACAAATTGAAACCTTGCATCGCCCACCGGGACATGAATTCGAGAAATATCCTAATAAAGAACGACGGAAGTTGCTGTATATGTGATCTTGGCTTGGCCGTGCAAATTTCCGGTTCGAAATATTTCACGAACGGAGAAGAACAGCACGCGGAAACTAAATCTATAAATGACGTAAGAAAGCAACGATTTTCATTTTTCTGTTAACTAATTAACCTTTTTATAAAGCTTTTAAACGTTAAGGCGGAGTGAAATTTCATTCGAATTACCTATTTTTTTTATCGTTTTACATTTCGGGCAAAAATAAGTTATGCGGTTCTACGAAAAAATCGTATAATTTTGTATTGCAGGTCGGCACATTAAGGTACATGGCTCCGGAAGTACTGGAAGGTGCGGTCAATTTGCGGGACTGCGAAAGCTCGTTGAAGCAGATTGACGTTTACGCGATGGGATTGATACTGTGGGAAATTGTTTCGCGATGCTCGGATATTTATATTCCGGGATCTGAAGTGCCGGCGTACAAACAACCGTTTGAAAAGGAAATCGGTGAGTAAAAATCGTCGCACTGATCGTTAATCAATTTTATTTATCTCGTTTATTAGTCTTTGTCAAAATTTTTATCGAATATATGATAAGCGTAAACTTATAGTAAATTGTGTTGCTTAAATTTGTCTCAGGTCTGCATCCGACGTTTGAAGAAATGCAAGTTTTAGTCTCGAGAAACAAGGCGAGGCCGATGTTAGACGGAAATTTGGTCGATAGACCGGGCGTGAGATTAATTAAAGAAACGATGGAGGATTGTTGGGATTCTGACGCCGAGGCTCGTTTAACTGCCCTTTGCATCGAAGAACGCCTCACGGAGCTTCAATCACATCGAGGTAATATCGCTAATTAATTTTCCTACGCACACAAAACTGCTATTTTTCATTAAAAAATTATGAGCCCTTTTTTGCACAGTCACCGTGTATTTCGCGGATGGAAGTCCAATGGTTAATTCGTACAGCGCACTTGTGCCTCCGACTACGAGTAGCTTATTCTGCGAAGTTTCTTATCACGACAACATTCACGTTCCTCAAACTGCTTTTCACATTCTCCAAGAAGGAACACGAAACGATTCCACGCCGGACAATCCCACGGCACAATCACCTCACGATGCCATCCCATCGGAACACAATTGTGAGTACCTTTTTTGTGCAATATTTTCTTCATCCTCTTTCTGACAAATTCACTGCGAAATCAATTTTTTGGAGCTACAAATGGGAGTAAGGAGCCAAGTTTAACAAAGTTTTTCTAAAAAATCCTTTCCATTGATCGATTATTATTAATTCATAAAGAAGGGTAATAAATTATCAGTTGTCTCTGATCGTCGATCAATTTTCTTTTCTCACCGCACAATTTTCAAATGGCAGGTAAAAATTCGAATCAAGTAGCGACGTGCAAACATTCCCAAACTCTGCAGCCCTACCAGGGCAGAAATCCGTGCATGGAGCGAAATCTGATGTTGCCGTCAGATTCCCGCGACGAATTGGGCTGCAACAGCAAAGTTCTGGTGGACAGATCGTCGAAGCACGTGTCGAACGAGCAGTACAAGCTCCACGCGGAGTTGCAGGGTCTGATTCCGCACGATTACGCGAGTAGAAACGCGGCGCAGGTCGCTCAACCGCGGCCCGCGACTCCGATACCGTACGTGCAAAACGTTATCACGGAAAACGGGGTTTTGCAGTGCAACAAACGCAAGGAGACGAACATGCACGAGAGCTGCAACTCGCAGGAGAATCCGAGGCGAAAGAAATTCTCCGGCTGGTCGAACATCAAGAGATTATTGGCGCACAAAAAAATGTATCCCTACATGAAATGTCAGATCGAAAGGGAAGACTCGAAATCGAATTTGCTGGCAAAACAGAGTATCCCCGTTAAAACGGTCGACACGAACGTGACCATTTCACCAGCCGGAAAATACGTGAACGGCGTAATATCCAAAAGCCCGACGAGCGATTCGCTCGCCGTGAAACCGGATAAAAACGTGCAAACCGCGACGAATCGTCGGTACGTTCACGAGGAGGACTCGAACGCGAGGCCCTCGAGTCTCTCGCTCGTCAACGTGTCCACCGAAAGATGCGAAAGTAATCTCACGAGGCAGGAGAGCATCGACAAATTTAACGAAGTTTTCAACATTGGGTCCAATTCAATCGTACTGAAACATCCGAACATGAGAATAAAGACGCCGGGCGATTTGCCGCCTTCGGTGAGAAAAGTCCGAGGCCGCGCGCAATCGACCGCCAGATTTTCGCTTTACGACGATCGCATGATGTGCAACATATTCAGCGACGACGACAATCGGGACGACAAAACAATGTCCAATTCCGTACCCTTCGGCATGGATTTCACCGACATCGACAACAAAAACTCGACTCTCACGGTGAGCACGAAAAACGTCACGTGTTTCTAATGATACTGCCCGTTTTTCCCCCCCGCTATTCAACACACACCATTAAGAGGGACATTACCGCGAGATTGTTCTTCAAGAACACTCGCGTTTAGTGTACAGAGATTGTGTACAGGCGTATGTAAAATTTTATACTCGACTATTAATCTCCGATTGCACAAATAGAACCGATCACTCCAGTGATTCTAACGAACAAAGCTGACGACGTTATAAACGAGCGTGGAAGCTACGGAAGGAGACGAATATTACGTTCTACTTAGAGATTAGACGAGAATCTGTATTTATATGATTATTCACGTGTATACTCGTAGTACTTATACATATATCAGAAATAAAAATTATACAACGTCGAAAACGTGATGTTTACTCGTTGAATTTACCCGGTTACCATTTGTACGGAAATTTCTGTGAGTTATCCGTTCAGTACAATCGATATAATTCACAAACAATTTACGAGAACATTGAAATACGCTTTTGAGGTATTTGTGAAGTTGCTTTTTGGCGATTACACGAATTCCTTTTAAATTCGCTGAGTTATTAATCAATAACACCGAGTTCTTTGCCGACTTCCGTGAAGGCACTTACAGCCATCGCGATTTCATCGGTCGAGTGCGCTCCGCTTATTTGAACCCGAATTCTCGCCTTTCCTTTCGGTACAACCGGATAACTGAAGCCGATTACGTAAATACCTTTATCTGAAAAATGATAATTCAATATTTTGAGGATGTTATTGGATAATATGCGTATTTAAATGACAAAAATGTGAACCTCTGTGTTCAAACTCACCAAGCATTTTGTCTGCAAATGTCGAGGCCAATTTTGCATCTCCGAGCATTACCGGACAGATTGGATGATCATCTCCGTTGATTGTGAATCCCGCGGCGGTCATTGAACGACGAAAATGTTGAGTATTTTTTGATAAACTATCCAAAAATGACGTGGTACTCGTCAAAAGATCCAGGACCTGAAATAAACGCAATAATGTCAATTTATTGTTCATTCTTTTTTCTTTTTTAATGCTATTCTTCTGGAATAATTGCCTTGATTCCCGTGGCGACTACCGGAGGGGGTAATGAATTTGAGAAGAGATACGGACGACTTCTCTGCCTCAGCAAATCGATTAATTTCTTGGGTCCGGTTGTGTAACCACCAGCAGCTCCTCCCAATGCCTTTCCCAATGTGGAATTGATGATATCAACGCTGCCTAATTTATTGCAGTGTTCTTCAGATCCGCTGTGGAAAAATGGAGCAGATAAGCGATAAATTAAAACCCTGGAAACTAATATTTTCAGGAAAACGAAAACTTTTCTTTATAACAAGGCGAAAAACGTATTAAAACTAAGAACATTTTTTAAAATTGAATTAATGCAACTGAGTGAATAAATAAAAATAAATATAAATGTAAATCTCTTAATAAATTTACCGGCCAGTTTTGCCAAAAAATCCTGTAGCGTGGCAATCATCGACGAAAGTCAGTGCGTCATATTTCTTCGCTAATTCAATTATATCTGATAATGGAGCGACTGTTCCATCCATGGAAAAAACACCGTCTGTTGCGATAAGCCGTAAACGCGACTCTTTACTTTCCTTCAATTTCGCCTCTAAATCTTCCAGGTCTCTGTGCTTATATCTATGAAAAATAACGAAGATGTATACTTTTCAGCAGGGAATATGAATTATTTTTAGAAAATCGAAAGCGACAATTTTTATTTTTTATTTACCTGTATTTCTTCGCTTTGCACAACCGGATCCCATCGATTATCGATGCGTGATTCAATTCGTCACTCAACACCGCATCTTCCGGTGTTAAAAGGGTTTCGAATATTCCGGCATTAGCGTCGAAACACGACGCGTAAACAATCGCATCTTCTCGGCTGTGGAATTGGGCGATTTTATTTTCCAGCTCCTTGTGAATTTGCTGGGTTCCACAGATGAATCTTACAGAACTCAGACCTGCTCCATATGCATCCAAAGCCTGCTTCGCTGCCTCTATCACTTCCTTGTTATCCTGCAAAAATGCAAAATGGATTTACAGATTTTTTCAAAAAAAAAAAAAAATCATGGAAATTTTTATTTTTTACAAATCTGTTTTTATGATAAAAAATCAATTTCCGGCAATAATATTATTCAATATCAATGCACTTAGCATCATATTCTCCGTTTGCATATTAAATTGCACCTCCGCAATTAAATAAAAACGCAAAAACTATCCGCAACTTATTTTTAACTTAGGTTTAACTTTATATTTGCAATAGAAAATAATTAATATATCTTGCCGATAATCCCAAATAATTGTTGGCGCAAAAATTGAGCACTTCCGTTCCATTGGCTAATTTTATTTTTGTGCGTTGAGGAGACGCTATGATTCTTTCGTTCTTCCATGTGCCAGCTTCTTCGATCGATTTTAGCTCCGTTTGCAACAATGCCGCTAAAGAACTCGCTTTGCGCGTGCAAATTGATCTTCCCACCTGGATTTTGTGGACTGAAATTAAATTCGATTATCGCGACCATTATTTCCACGCTTTGACATAAATAATTGTGAATTTGCTCACCCAATAATAGAGGCCAGCTCATTTTTGACCAACTTATGATTTAAATACAATCAATTCCGTCCGGCAGACTGATGAATACTGCCGGCGCTCGTCCTTCGATATTCGTACGGAGAATGCATCAAAACCGGTCAAACTAGTTTTTCGTTGGCTCAGTATTAGTATAGTAACGGTGAAAGGTATATTCCATTATGAATCCTAAATTCATCTACTTTTTTTTCTCTTTTCTTTTGTAGTAAAGAAAAAATTTTGAAAAAGGTCGTCCTTGTCAAACATAAAAATATCTGCAATTTACAAATTTATTTATACTCATTTCTATATTCAATAAATAAAAAGACAAAATTTAGAGATACAGTACTGGAAAAAATGTAAATAGTATTATGTAAATAGAATAAAAATAATGATAATTAAATAGATTTTTTTTTTTTTGTTCACGAACTGATAAAATTCCAATCTTCTCAAACTTGTAGTTAGGATTTTAGGCATTGGTAGTGAATATTTCTAAATAATATGAAAATTCGAGATGCATTGATCAAGATTTATTTTTGGTGGTTGTTTATTAACGTTAATTGAAGACAAAATGCAGAGTGTTCACGGGTATCCGACTTTGAGCCTGGATATCCTAAGAATTAGAAGGACATGCGCTTCGTCAGTCGTCGTATATCAGAGGATCAGCCTCGAATATTAATAATCCATCCTCGATACGATTCTGGCACATAATAACGCCGATTTCCGGCATACAATGACAATTGAAAAAAGGTAATACGACGTGTCGATGAGTCGTAGATATTCATTTTTGTGACTTCGGGGTAGCTATTCTCTCTTTGATCGATCATATTTCGTACGGCAGAGGCGAGAGCACGAGGAATAGTCACATTTTTAATCTATTTAATTTAAGGGAAGGCAGAGCAGTAGAAAAAACTGCCGAGGTCCGTTTTCGCTTTGAGTTTCGACCTCGAGCTTCTCGTGAGTTAACACGTACGTTCCTTATGTACATCAGTTCAGGATGACTTTGCTCTAATTGAGATCTTCGTCGCTAGGGAATATACGTGGGGAAATTCGTGGACGACCAAGTACACGATGCCTAAGTACACCATTATTGCCATTGTGAGGAAAAGGTCGAACACCGCCGGCTTTACGCTGCAAAAAAAAAGAAATAATCAATTATCTCCCTCGATTCTGACGTAAATTTTCATCGCACATTGAAAAATGTCTCGCCAATCCACCAATTTTTTGTCATTAGCCTCTTAAATATTGCGATCATCCAAAATTTACTAATATTTAATAACATTAACAATGAATTTCAAGTAAAAAACGTCCGGTACTTCCGGAAAATGTTAATAATCATACCTATATACGTTCATTACGGTTTTGGAAACATCGTAGAAGACAAACTCGGGATCACGTTTGTCCGGAGTATGGAGAGTGACTTTAACGTCCCCGAGATAACGACTCATCGCCTCTTGGAGAGTATTCACCAGCGGATCATGCTTATCTGCTAATAAGGAGGCGGCTCTCGGCTGGGAACTTAGGTAATTTAACCACAACGACAAAGAGTCTTTGGAAATAGCCTGTATAAACGAAAAATGGATTATCATGGGCATTAAAAAAATCTCCAGGTAATTTTTTTTTTTTTTTTTTTACCACGCGAATTAATTAATCGCGTTACCTCTGCGTTTCCGAATATGTGACTGGCGCTCAAATTGTACATGTGTTGAGCCAATGTTTCAGCAATAATTTGCGTGTGTTTGTAAAGTCGCTCTACTTGTCCACTCTTCGTCGTGTCGAGGATAGACATTCTCCTCGGATCGTCGTGACTCTTAAGAGTGGACAAAGTTGCGGCCGGTAATCTTCTGATACTGTATCTTTCGTGCTCCCACGCTAAGGTTTCCTCGGCAAGGTTGATCTTCTTGTGAATGCCCTCGACGTTAACGGAATGCAAAGACTCTGCCACGTTTTTCAGATTCTTGTAGAAAAGTCCACCGGAGGAATTTTCCTTCGGCGGTTTGGAAACGTGCACGTATAAATTATCGGCAGAGGAAAGAGAGTCCAGGCAAATAACGTACGACGCTTCCTGAGAAAAGAATGTACGAATTCTCACGTTTATTTTTGTATTTTTTTTTACAATATCCAGCAATACCATGTTTTTTAGCGAAGGTAATTAAAAAAAAAGTTCAAACTCACCTGAATAATCGATCCTTCTATTCCGTCGAGCTGATCTTCCAGCCATTTTTTACTGCCTTGGTAATTCAATTTACCGGCTCCGGTCAGCACGAAAATTAAATTGTAATGCGGCCTCGATCTTGCGATCGCGTAAAGAGCCGAAAATATTCTAGCTAACTCGAGTAAAATTGCTACACCGGATGCATTGCTTTCAGCACCAAAAGATAATTCCTGCAAGATAGAAATAAAAGTATACATTTATACCGTGTATCTATTTTTTAAAATAACTTTTGAAATTTTGGAAAAAAATTTTATGCTCATTAACGTTCAAGAATAACAAAGTGAATTATTAAAAAGCACAAACACAATAATAGACTCACAGGCGCCACTCCTGCGCTGTCGTAATGTGCCACGAGCGCCAGAGTCGGTGTTTTTTCCTCAGCTCCTGATCCCGTTAATTTGCCGTGAAGAGTGGCAACCTTTGGATCGCTTTTAGGGGAAGCCTGACCGGAAGCCACGACAACTTGGTAACCGCTCGCCGAAACGGAGTTTATCATTGCCTCCATAGCGGAACCTTTCTTATCGTCACCGGAGAAGCTGTGCGTAAGATCGTCCAAAATGTCTTGCAGTTCGGAGTTCCAGCGAGTGAAGTAAACGGGAATCATGGTCTCCGGTCCGTACATCATCGCCTCTTCCAACGCTACGATGTGCTGTGAAAAGCGTCAGTGTTTTAATGGAAATTCCACATTTTTAAAGAAGTAACAAGCGGAAATAAGATGCGAACCTCCTCTTCTTCCTTGGAAAGATTCTTCGTGTCGTTGGGCAAAACGACTATCAAAGCGCCGGCTTTGCTTCTCGCCGAGTGAAACGCAGAGACGGAGAGATCGAGAGCCCTCGTAATGACGCAGTGTCTGGACGTGCTCCAGCCGGACATCGACCTGGCTTCCAACGAGACTGCGGTGCTCCGACAACCTATTGCGATACGAAAGATGCTGGAATTTGTGGAAGGCGGTGGAAAAAAATTGGAGATCGGCGCTAGTTACCGTGAGGTACTCCGTGAAGATCATATTGGTGCATTCGATAAACTGGAAACTCATGGGTCGCAGCGACGGGATTCGCCGGCGTTATTATAATAAATATTGGCAATACTATGAGCAGATAATAAGGTAGATAACCGCGGCATAATTCCGCAAAACTGTCACACTCTTCCACCCACATTTTCCTGCCGAGTTTATCTTATAAAATGCCTATATTCGCGGAATACAAATCGCTATTGGTCGTTATAACCAACTACCCGAGTTCACTCGAGTGCAAGGAAACTTAATGACGTTACGTGATCCATTATTAAATCAGTTTGTTGGTATTTCACATGGGTTAAGGTTAGAGGGGACGTGGTACTTTTATCGAATCCTCCGATAACCGAAATACGAGCGAATAAACTCGATTGTCATCGTAGATGGCGCTGCGGTCGTTTTCCCGAAAAGCGCGGGAATTTTGAATATCGTTTTTGCTTCATCGAATAGTTTTTATTATTCATTCTCTGTAATATAGCAGTTTTAACAGTGATAATTAGATTATATCGTCATTAACGTTATAATGAAATTGTTATTGTCGTGGAAATTCGTTATTTCACGTTATTGCAAATGTTACAGTTTTTTTTTTCTTTCATTTACCGTTTTACCGAATTCGAATTTTGACGGTTAATCGTAAAAAGCGTGACGTCAGGCAAAAAAAAAAGAGAAGAAAAATGTCATTGTGGTTTTCCCGGTAGTATCAACAGTATTTGCCGGTCTGAATGTGTTTGTTGTCGAATTTGTGAACTTTTGTGCTTTTGCGCTTGTGATTTCTGACCATTTACAGAAATTAATGTTGTCATTGTGAAAATCGTGTAAATAGTGAAAATCTCGTGATAAGTTATATCGTTTCCTCGACAAACAATCTAATCTGATAATATATAGATGCGCGTAATTACGTTGGAATGAATTAGTTCAAGGGTAATTCTGCATCGGTAAACGATAATAACTGCATTTTTATATAAATATGTATACACGTCCGTGAAAAATAATCTGAACAACAGAACCACTCATAAATATTTTTTATTACATCGTTCCAAAGTCCAATAAACACACTGAAATGAAATTCAATAAATAATTATAAACTCAAAATAAAATAAACAAAAATAAAAATGTACAATTTTTTTGCAGTTCCACTTGAAAAATTGTACAGCGATGTCGAGAATACGACAGTTATCCATAAAAGGCATAAGAAACTTCGACGACGAAGATCGGAGTCCGACGATACGATTCTATCGTCCGTTGACTTTGATTTTGGGTCCCAACGGCACCGGAAAAACAACGATAATCGAATGCCTGCGTTACGCGCTGAGCGGAGAGTTTCCGCCGGATTCCGACAAAGGAAAAGCGTTTGTTCAGGATCCGACGTTGAAGAAAATATCTACCGTCAGTAAAATGTACTTGTATCGCTAATTTTGGCGTTGAGAAAGAGAATTTCATCGATTTCATATTTTTCAGATGCAAATTCGAGGTAACGTCAAACTCGAATACGTAGACCGCAAAGGCGCGCTCAGAACCGTAAGCAGGACTATTCAGACTTCTCGTACGGAAAAAGGTCTCAACTTGAAGACACTGGATAGCACTTTGTCGACAACGGACCGAAGAACGGGAGAAGTGAGCATTTTTTTTGTTATTCACTATTTATCCATTGCTCGCAACGATTTCTATCCATTTATTTATTTAACGTCTCGTTTTACAGACTTGATTAATTCAGGATATAAACGAATACTTCTTAATCGCAGGTCACTTCGATTCCGTCGAAATGCGTGGACATTGACAGGGAAGTTATGTCAGGAATCGGTGTTTCCAAGGCGATCGTTAACTACGTCCTGTTCTGTCATCAAGACGACTCGAATTGGCCCTTCGAGACCGGACAAAAATTGAAAGAGCGTTTCGACGAGATCTTCGACACGACTCGTTACAACAAGGCTCTGGATTCGATCAGAAAACTGGTGAAGGAGCAGGTGAACGTTATTAAAATACTGGCGGTAGAAAAGGGAGCGCTGAACGCGACTTTAATGGAGACCAAGAGCAAGCAAAACAAGTTGAAGGATCGCGAGGAAACGAAGGAAGAGATTCTGAGAAAAATTGACGAATCAATGAAAGCACTCGAGCCGATAAACGAGCGTCTCTGCAAAATCCACGAAATAGAAGCAGAGTATTACAAATGGAGGTCCGAAGATGGTACGTCTGTTAATTAAATATGCGACGTTCCACGTCTTTTCTGTCTAGAAAATTGACACGCGCGATAATAACTATTCTTCTATCTATCGTAGACAAGAAAAAGCTGCAATACAAAAATGCGATGGAATTGATAATGTCTCTTAAAGAAAACATCAAGGAGACTTACAGCGGATCAACGGAGTCTTTGAAGAACGAAATTGATTCTTACGAAGAGATATTGAGCAAAAAAGATCGGGAAATCGAGGCGGTGAGTCGAAGTATTATTTTCTGTTCAACCGAATTATTCGATTTTTTCTAATCAATGCGGCAAAATTTATAATTTAATTTACCAAAAAAATCGCCCTACTTTTTACGATATATCTAACAGTTAGAAGGCGAACTGCGCGATGCGACTGAAAAGGAGACAGAAATAGCAAAGCTCATTTCGGACAGAACCGTAAACGTCGGCACTTTGCAACAACAGATACAAGACCGAGATAAAAAAATCGCGGAACGTAATAACACGATTACGAATATGCTAGACACGTGGAATATGAATGAAACGATCGAATCCAGCACACGAGAGGAAGGTACAAAAAATGCTATCTTTGCTGCACACGTTTAATTGTTTTTTTTTTTGTAAAATTGGCGCGAAATATTCCTCAATTTATTTCTGTTCGCCTAATCAACACTTTTAATACGCAGATGCTGTCAAGTTGATTATAAGATTGGAGGAAAAACTGCGACTGAAAGAACAAGAGATGGAAGCCGAAAGACTGGAGCAAGAACAAGAGCAGGAGCAACTCGAGCGGAAAGTAAACGTGTTGCGAGCGGAAAAAGCGACGATCGAATCTCAGTTAGCGCACAATGAGAGTGAATTGGTGAAGATTAAAGGAGAAATTCGCACGAATCGCTCGTTATTACGTCAGGTTTGTACTCAACCTGATGGATTGAAAAGTAGATTTATTCAGAAAATGTTCACGACTATTTTTCGAAAAGCAAGCATTTTTTTTATCAAAGAAAAAATTCATTAAAGCATTGCAATTTTTCACAGTCACGTGCAATGGAGCAAAGGATGAACGAGGTCGACTCGAATCTCGCGGAAGCGAATAAAAAACTCGCGGAATTGTCACAAACTTCAGAAATCGATAGTCTCAAGCGGCAAATCCAAGAATTGACCGCTGGCGAAGAGGAGAACGAGCGGAAATTCAATGATGCCGACAAGGAAATTACTTTGTTGCGGGAACACAGCGCACTGCAAATGAAATTAGAATCGAGTCAAGCTGATTTAATGGAGAAAGAAAGGGAGGTGCAATTTTTGAGGGAAAAACACCAAGACACTTTGAAAGTGCTGCTCGGAAAAACAGAATTTCCCGAAAACAAAATGACCGAGACTATGGAAGAAGTTCAGATAATATTGGTCCGTTGATTTCGAATTTCGCCTTGCTTCCATACACCAAAAAAACTACATACCTATTTTTACAAAATCATCACTTCTGTCCTATTATTTTTAAGAACAAACGAGTACAAAATTTGAAAAACGAGGTGGAAAAAGTGCAGAACGAGACGATGAAGCTCCAAATTTCCGTGGACCACAAGAAAAAAGAATTGGATAACAAAGTGAAAGAAATTGAAAGTAAGTGACTCTCATTAGAAACAAAACATGGATATTTTTATATTTTCAACAAATATGTTTTGCCGACTTTAAAAAAAAAATTAAATAATTGATTTCACGTTGAATTTCCCGTTCCCAGGAGAGAAAAATGAGCTGTCTTTGCACTGCGACCATTACACTAATTATCGCGAGGTTCTACAATTGCATTCGAAGAAAATTAAGGATCTCGAGGACAAGAGAGGAATGTACGCTTATCAAGGTTCCACTTACAAGGAGTACATCAAAAAGGTGTCGAAAGAATCGTGCTGTCCTTTGTGTCATCGAGGATTCGAAAATTCGAGAGATGCGACGATATTGGTGAACGAATTGAGGAACGATATGAGCGATCATCCCGAGCGTTTGGGCAGCTGCGAGAGGGAACTTTTGAGCCAACGAAAGAAATACGATTCTTTGCTAAAATTGCAGCCTGTTGTGGAGAAAATAGAGAATTTTGAGGGGGTCGAAGCTACAAAAATGAGGTAAACGCTACGTCACCTTTCAAAGTAACTTTGTTTTCTTCCATTTCTAATTAAACTGTATATTTATCTTCTTATTTTATTGCAATTATACAGGCAAAAAATCCAGGAGGACACGAAACATTTAGCCGCGTTATCGCAAAAACTCAAACGATTGCAAGAATCGATGGCTGAGCCTGAAAGAAAGTTATCCGATTGTAAAAATATGATCGGTGACATGGCGTTGTGGGATAGGTATTCGAACGAAATCGAGGCAATTAGTGCGAGTGTCGCCGAATTGCAGGATGAGTTGCGTACAGCAGGTCCGTTTTTTTGTGGAAAATATATCGAATTGCTGGAAAATTTCGTGCTGTTTGGTCCTAGGCAAAACACACTTTTCTTTTAGTGTTAATTAAAAATATCGTGGTCGAAATTGCAGGTCTGAAGAGCAACAAAACCATCGAAGAAGCTCAGGCGGAGCACAGCGAGTTGCAGAAAATATTGAAGGACACTCGACAGGAAATCAAAGCCTTGCAAACTACTTTGGATTCCCGAAACGAAAAATTACGTCGAGCTGCGGATAATCGAGCGTCGCTTCTCGAACAACAGGTGCGAGTTCACAAGGAAATGCAGGACATTAAACAGGCCAAGGAGAATTTAGAGGCGTTATTGTCCAAGGAAACTACAGTCGCTAATAATGTCCATAGTTTCGAGGAGCGTATGCGTGAGATCGAAGACAAGCTGCAGACTGCTATCGAAAATCTGGATTCTGCTAAGGTAAGCTATCAATTAAGCATTACATCTTAAGCTCGTGTCGTTAATTGACGTTTTTATTCGTATTTTTTGGACACACGAGAGAAAACCAAAATTTCAATCATTAATAGCTTAAAAATCTCTGCAATTAATCGAAAAAAAGATGCTCATCCCTAAAATACATTCTTCTAAGTTTGCAACTGAGGAAACAAATATCAATTATCGCGACATTTTCAGCAAGATTTTCGCGAGAAGCAAGAAAACGGTAGAAAATGGCTTCGCGAGCGTAGCAAGAGTTTCGACCAGTTAAATTCGCTCCACGAGGAAGTGAAGCTGCTTCTGAAGTTGAAAATTGATGAGCAACTGAGGAGCACAGAGGAGGAATTACAGTCCGCCAAGAGCAAGTCCATTCAATTGAAAACTGAGAGGATAAATAGAGAAACGAAAATCTCGAAAATGAACCAGGACAAAGCCTCCCACGACCTGAGAAAACGAGATCTCGCGGATAATCTCAAGCTGCGCGAGAAAGAAGTCGAGGCCGAGGCTCTGAAGTTGAGTCGACAGGCGATAAGGGATAAACTCGCCGGGGAAAATCCCGCAGCGGTTGAGAAAGAACGCGAACAATTGTGTAAATCTCGAGGGGACAAAGAACGCGAGGTATTTTCTCATCGTCCAAAATATAATACACAATTTACAAAAATCATTATCACGACAACGCGCAATCACTACATTCCGGTTTAAGATAAACATCGCCAGGGGAAAAGAAGAAGCAATCGGAGCGGAAATCGCACAGATAAAGCTGGAGCTTCAACAGCCACAATTTCGCAACGCTCGCGCCAATTACAAGAACAAGTGCATAGAATGGACGGTAAATTAGCCCCTAAAAATGTAATTTTTTATTTATTTAATTTAATTCAATTTAATTGGATCAGGTTGCTCAGCAAGTTCGCACCGATTTGCACACGTACAGCATGGTGTTGGACAAGGCGATGACCCAATTCCACGAGGAGCGAATGAACACGGTGAACCAAATATTGAAGAAACTTTGGGCCTTAATTTACACCGGTACCGATACGACCTCGATCGCGATTAAAGCGGAAGCCACGGGCATGAATAACATGGACGCGAGACGGCAGTTCAAATACAGGCTCGTTCAAGTGAAACACGGCGTCGAGATAAATATGGTGGGCCGATGCAGTGCTGGACAAAAAGTGAGAAACCAGATATGCCTTTTATTCGTTTTATTTACAGTGAGCAATAATTTTTTCGCAACGGAAACGATTCTGTCGGAATCCTTAGCGATAATTGTCAGCGCATTTGTTTTTCAACGTCGGCATATATATTCGCGACACTGAAAAATACATCGACATTAACAGTCTGTACTTGTATATCCGTTTTTTCGATCAGGTTCTCGCGTCGATCATCCTGAGACTGGCCTTGGCGGAAACTTTCTGCGAGCACTGCGGTGTACTCGCTTTGGACGAACCAACCACGAATTTGGACGACGATAACGCCAAGAGTTTGGCTAATGCACTTCACAAGTACGACGATATTCAGTTTACGATAATTCTCAATTTTTCTTTGGATCGTTATGTTGATTCGATTGAAGTTTTAGTGTGGAATGAGCCAATCATAAAGTTGCTCAATTCCAAAAGAAAGCTTGATTTTTGTAAATTCATTTATTTCTGCAATTTTTTCCGAATTCACGTGATTTTTTTTTTGGCACATTTGAAAAAGATCCCATAAAAATGATCTAAAGTTTCTGGTCGTTTAACGAATGGGGTAATTAAAAAACAATTCGACTCTCGAGAACAGACACTTTTTCGTTTTTACCCACGTTCGTTCCGTACACATTTTTATAGGGGTTTTCGTTGACGTTAAAAAATAAATATTTTAGGTACGTGACACTCCGCAAAAACCAAAGGAATTTTCAACTAATCGTCATCACGCACGACGACAATTTTATTCCGAAACTGAGCCAGCTCAGCAGCAATAATTCGTATTACGAATTGTACAGATTCCAAGAGTAAGATTTTTCGATAACTATTCATCGAAGGCTCGATTGAATAATGGAATTTTGTGTTATCGCGTTGATAAAATCGTACTTTGTTGCAGCGGAATATCGGGCATAAAATGCGTCAAGATGGACGAGCCTTATTCGTACCGAGATAATAATGAAAACGACTCGTCCGATGGGGAAAGCAAAATTAAAAAGGAGCAGATTTCGGTAAAACGATCGACGGTAGCCTCCGCCGCTTTGGATTCTCGTAAACGTAAAAAGAAGAGCTTTATCGAGTAATTCGCCTTCTACTCAATTAGCTCTTAACGCTAATGTAATTAATTCGTGTATTATTACACTAATGAAGATTTTGTATAATTTGTTACCGCGTGACGTAAAATAGGCTTGAGCCTTACTTCCGGTTGATAAATAAGTGCTGGCCATGAAAAAAATAGAATAATCGAACGTGCAGTCAAAGTTCCAATCGATGCTGTACATAAATAAATAAAGTGCCTTTTTGACACGTTTTTATCCTTAAAAACTCTCTTTTCGTCGCATGCCCGTATATTTAGTAAGATTCTTGATTCCCTTCAATTCAGGTTTTCAACGCCTTTAATTTCTTTCATTTGTTAAGTTAATATAAAAAAGAACTGCTCATTATATTATGCCATTCGTGATATTTGGGAAAAACACGAGAATCGTGGTGAAAGGTAAAAAATAAAAAGAAGCAATCGGTAATTGGAAAAGATGTTTCTTCTTTATGTCACAGCAACATTACTGAACATTATTTCATCAGCAACACGAAGAACAAAGGAATACAAAAATTACCATAGACTATTTTTGTTTTTTTCGGTGATTATTGTGATTCTGGAATTCTGGTCCGACTTTTCGCCTATAGACATTTCTGAACGTTGCGACTGGCTCGTTTACCTCTGAAAAGTTGGAACAATTAACCCTCGGTGCCTTTCATTTTGCCATTTTTAATGCCTTTGCATAATTCCACGCACTCGATGATTCATTTTTTCTAGACATGCTTGATGATTGTAGAGCTATTTAAAAAAAAGAACACTCAATTCTTTCAGCTTTCTGCGTTTTCCAGCTTTTTATAACAAAAATGTTGATCGCAAAGGAAGTACTTTTTTCCTTTTCCCTCAAATGTTCAGCTCTCGTGGTTAATAACTAATGAAAAATTGATGTTTTCTTCTAACAATTTGCCTATTTCCCCAACTATTTTACTAATGCTTTGAATGTTCAATGAAAAATCATAATCCGCTGGTTATCATTAATTTCTGAACAATGTCAAGCGCATATTTGACTAACAGTAAGACGCGATAAATACGATTCTTGCCTGTGTGCGATGGTCAGACGAGTCGCTTCGTTTTGTGTTATTCACGTTACGAAATTCGAAATCTTAGACTTAAAAATTTGAAGAATGTGTCTCGATACAAACTAACAGAAACGTATAATTTCCTTTATCCGTAAATCACAAAAATTAATACTCGGCGAATTCGGCCGTAAACGGAGACATCGTACCGATGGTAACTCACTTCAGCTCAGCGATCGCAAAGTTTATATTTATACAATTTACAGCGTATTATTATCCTTGTGCATCGGAAATTGGAAAGAAAATGTATAACATTAAAAACGAATCATCGACAAGGCATAATCAGCTGATATACATACACGTTTCGTTAATTATATATATAAATTAAATAGTTTGTAAATGCGAAACACGGAAACAAAGTTAATTCGACTATAGACACTGTTTTTTTTTTTCACGATGTTTCGTACCAATTCTTTAGCCTTTTTCGATGACGACCATGCTAATTTTTTTTTTTTCATTGCAGCAGAACGTCGTTGTGCCGCGGCGCGACTTTTTGTCGAATTAAGTTTTACAATTAAAGACCGTAGGCCTCTCAAAGTTCTTCGTGCGAATCTTCGTCGATTTTCTCACTTTTCGAAGACAAATCTTCTTCAGGTTCGGACGAAGATTTCGCATCCGATGATTTTTCAGTCGCGTTCTTCGTCTTCGCGCTACTTTCCTCTTTCTCTGTCGTGGAAGTCTCCGCCGTAAAACTTTCAGCCTCTTCGCTGTCTCCGGATTCCGGCGTGGAATCCATTTTCACATCGTCTTCCGTGCTCTTCGATTCATTCGTCGCTGGGCCCGATTTTTCCTTTGGCTTCCAAATCTTCGCCTTGTTCACGAGATACTTGACCTCGCGATCGAGGACTGCCATTTTATTGGCGATGTCCCGAACCTTGTACTTCACCGGACCATTCAAAGGCGTTTCCGACACGTATGCCACAATTTCGTCGTGATATGCCTGAAAAAAAAATTGTTCAAATTTGAAAAATTTCATTATGCTTGTTGATATTAGTTTTACTTAGACTTTTGAAGTGGCTCTTTGATTTTTGACTCTTACCCTTGTTTCGTTGATAGCCTTTTCCAAAGTTTCCATCTCGACTTTGGTGAAAATCTCCTCGGATTCCGTGAGATTTCTCATGTTCATCAGGAAAATCGTGCTGCCGTTGATCATCGAAAGCATTCCTTTCAACGCGTCCGGACGCTCGTGATGTTCGAACACTCGCTCGTAAAGAGCGTCGGTTAACTTTCTCACAGACGCTAATTTCTCTTCGTACACATCAGCGGTCGCATCGAAACCATCCTCGTACAGCCATTCTTGAATTTCCATGCACAGTTTGCCGATTTTCTCAGTTTCGTCGGCCGACGCCGCTGCTATGTACTCGTCGGACGTTATTTTCTGCTGGGCATCGATGACGAATCCCTCCAAATTGTTCATCGCCGTTTCCCGTCGTGTACGCTCTTGATCGTAGAGATTTAGAGCCTTTATCCTGAACAATAATCATGTAGATTAGTAAAAAAACCAACAAAAATTAATACACATAGTCACAAAAATAACAATTCATCGACAAATAAAAATGCAATCTATTTTAACGTTCAACGAGCAACAGCAACGGTCAAGCACATTTTCCACTTACTTTTCGCGAGATTCCTGAAGCTTTTCTCCCAACAATATCTGAGGTCCTTGTTTCTTTTCCACGGCCTTTATCTTGTCCTTGATAACGGTTATCGTCGGCTTTTTGTCGACCTTCTCAGTCTGGTTAACCGGCTTTTCGTCGTTCACTTTAGTCTGATTTTGATCCTTTACTTTTTCGTCCGTGTTGGAATTGGCACTGGAATTCTCTTGAGTTTCCTCGTGAACTGGTTTTGAGTCTTCCTTCGGCTGCACTTCTACCTTCTCCGCTGTTTCACTGTCGTCCGAACCTGATAAAAAATCTTTTGCTCGTTAATTTTCAATATTACACAACGTTTTTACGGAGAAATACATTAATTATGGAAACAGAATGCTCGAAAATTGGATAACGATTGGGTAGATACGATTGGACACCGCTGCGGTTACGAACCTGAAAATAGTTTGCTTATTGTCGAACCAAGCTTAGAAAAGGTACCTTCCTCTTCGTCGACTCCCGGTTGACTCGATTTCTCGGACAACAATTCGACGTTTATTAGATTCAGAAGACCGCTATCGTCCATCGCAAAGTGCGCGCGAATTCCTTTGCTTTCCGCTTTTTGCAGAGCGTGCTTTTTGTGCGCTTCGGCGACTCCAGTTAATTCGACATACGATAAGTTCAAGTTACCGATCGCCCTAAGGATTGAAATTTCAAAAATCAAATTAACATCACTTCGTTACTTTGTATATTTTGAGTTCTTAATTGAAAAAATGTTCTCACAATAATTCTCGCTTTGGCAAATGATCCAGCTCTGCGTAATTAACACCGAATCCAAAATCATTCTTGTGCTTGTTGAAGGTGATTATCTTCTTTTGTGGATAAGAATTCATTTTACTGAAAAGTGTTTTTCGAACCTGGAAGAAATTTTTTTTTGGTTTCATATCGAAATAAAGGCTGCGATAATAAAGTCAGCTGCAGGATTTATGAAGGATTCAGTAATTTGGAGCGAATTTTCAACTGGAAAGTGACGTTATTGTCGCGTTTCACCCGCGAATTCTCACCTGCTTCGTTTTTTCGTCGATAGTTCTGTCAAAGACGATCTGCACAGGGAACAGCACGGCATCCTTGGTGATGAACTTCTTAACTTTGAAGCCCTGGCTAAGATCGGCAGCTTTGTAAACAGCTCCGAGTACCGCAGCCTCGTCCGTATTTATATTTTTCGACAACTCAGTTTGGAGAATTTCGGTGAGCTTGTCTTGAACTTTAGGCATGCGAGTACCAGCGCCGACCAGAACAACTTGGGAGATGAGGTCCATCGTCAAAGCTGCGATTTTTCGTCAAATTGTGAGTAAAAAATAATGAAATTCGTATTTTCGCTTTTTTTTTTCAAAATTGCGATAAAACTCACCGGAAGTTTCGAGTGCCATGTGAATTGGCGCGCCGATTCGTTCGAAAACATCGGCGCACAATTCTTCGAGTTTTTCTCTACTGACGGAAAGCCGGAAGTCCTGCTCATCGAGGAGTCCCTCGACTTGTGCAAAGTGATCGGAATTAGCGCTCAGGACATTTTTAACGCGTCCAGCTTCTTTAAAGAGCTTGGCCATGGCGCGGGGATTTTTGAAGACGGAATTGGGGGTTTTCTTCATTTTGTCGAATTCCTCGGCCAAATAATTCTGCAGCCGAATTTGCATTTCCAAGCCTCCCAAAGTCCGATCGTAGCCGACGCCCAAAACGCTCACTTGAGGAATTATTTCAGCGAAGCCTTTTTCCTTTGATTTCACGTTCTGATAGCCGATCACCGTTGCAGTTGTGCTGCTCGCTCCCATGTCGTAAAACATCAAGTACTGCGTGGAATCGTTGATCTGTTTTCGTCGGAAAATGCCATAGTTGAGGGCAACCGCTGTATAATCGTTTATCAATTGAAGTACTTTGAGATCGGCTAATTCGGCGGCTTGAAGAACAGATCTTCTTTCGGCCTGATTGAAAAATCCAGGCACCGTTATGACGGCCTCGTTGATCTTTTGGCCTGCCGAAGTTTCCGCAAATTCCTTGGCTCTGTGCAATATTTGCGCCAACAGCTCTTCGGGCGTGTAAGTTACATTGCCGTCGAGTTTAAAGGCTATCGATTGCCTCTCGTCGTCGCTTATTATCTCGTAATACGGGAATCGTTTTTTGTGCAATTGCACGATCGGATTGTCGATCGATTTCCCGAGCAGATCGAGAATGTAAGAGAAACTGTTCTTCGGAAAACGGAGCCCCACTATCTGAGCTTCCTCTCCAAAAGTGCGCTCGTTGTCGCGGAATGCTATCGTCATCGGAGTTTTTCTCTTGGACTCCTTGTTCAACGCTATTTCCATCGGCACACCAGGCTAGAAATTTTTTAAAGATTTTTTTTAATATACAGATTCTCAGTCAAAGATTCCGCCACTGGAATTCGCGCAGTGAAATATTATTTGTAATTTTATTTTCTCATGAAAAGAAAAGGATTTGAAAAAATTATTTAATATCATTTTCTTAAAACACGAAATTGGAGTCAATATTTTAGGAATTTCTTGTATGTTCTTGCTCCAACAAAAGAGTTTATAATTTTTTGTAGTTCTTCTTATTGTTTCCACTGAATAATGACGATGTCATTAGGTAAACATTTTCTAATTTATGTATAATTTTATAATATTGCAATAGGCTTTTTATGAGCTGTAGATAGTAACACATGCACAGTCATATCTTTTTGAACTGTAGGCTTGTCTTGCGTGATAAGGAAAATAATAACTATTGTTCAACATTTAATCTGCTGCAGTTATTAACTACTTATCAATACTCAAACGGCCTGCGCATGATAATTCAATAATAATTGTCTTCCTTCTGTGTTTTATCCTTGTGTCACTTATAAATATTAATCGCTCATCATTAATATAAAAAATGTAATCCTGTTAAATAAATAAATTAATTAAAATTTGAAAAAACGCATCCTTATACAAATCACATTTATACAAACTTCTTGAACCCACTTGATTTTCTGATAATAATAGTAACAAGAATACGTCCCAAAAATCTCAGAATTTCAAAAATGCGTCTGCCATGTTGGCATTGTCAATTGTCGATGGAGATCGTCTCCGATTGACAGAACGGAAGGTCCATTCCGTCAGCTCCGTCATCGCTTTGTACTTGAGTGTACGAAGGATGTAAAAAAAAGGAAAAAAAAAATAAAATAAAAAAACTGAAAAAAGTGGCGTGTATTACCGAAACGATGGCGACTTTGAGCCACTCGCTGCCGATGTCAACGCTCATAACCGCAACACCATTGGCGCATTCGAAGTGGGAGGCAACGACGAAGAAGCTCAGGATAGCGAAAATCATTTTGTAGTCCATTTTTCTTCTGACGACACGTACCCCAATTTTTCGATGATCTGGCATCGTGCACGAGGTTTTTGTGTTTCGACACTGGAAATGTAAATGATTGAGTGAGATAGTGTGCCGGTTTGGCGATTTAATACGATGCCCACTGTTGACACTCGTACTCACCGACTATTGCTCGTTAATTGACTAATCGAGTTCCGATAGTTTGAGTGATTCCGATAAGATGTTAACCATAAGTGATGATGTTTGTTAACGAACTTTGAATACACACGGGACGATAAACGCGAGGAACCGGCTGCTCTCTAATGGACAATCGTGATTCGCGAGGTGTCGTCAGCTGCACTACACGTACCACCGTGTGTTGGTGTGGCGGAATCCCATTGGCCAATCAAAGTTCCGTCGTCCACGACGCTAGTGACGTACCGCATGTCCGCCGCATTGTTGGCTTGACATTCCACTCTTATTCGGAGCTCGCCTACGTACAAGGGCCGAATCCTATAAGGCAATCTTACGGCTGCGCCGTAATATACGGTCCGTTTTTGCTGTTCGGGAAAATGAATTTGCGCGGGAATATTCAAATTATCTTAAAACGGACAAATATTCCGTGAATTTTTTTTTTTTTCAATGGATCTATTGTTGATAAAAGAGATTTAAGGAGAGAGAGAGAGAGCAAAGTCAATTTCTTTTTATTATTATTAACTTCCTTTAACCGGAATAGAAAAAAAAAAACACTTTTTGACCGGATACTTGCTTAACAATTCGTGGTTCGATCGGTATAGCCATCGCAGTTGTGTTACTCGGTCGGTAAGGAAAAACTGTAAAGCGGTTTTTGCAGCTGCGATTGGTTTTTCGCACGGAAAATGAGAATGAGAGACCGCGGAGTTCCGAGATGCAGTTAACCTTTCGCGTTTTTCATTCGAAAGATCAATCGCGGCTGAGAGAAACGTCTTACAGTTTTCGTTATCGATCGAGCAATTGGCTATCGGAAAAGGGTAGTTGTGTCTTCTCGGAAATCGGCCAAATTCAGGATCGAACTTTAGAATGAGTTACACGAGAAAATTTCGAAGATCGTGCACAAAAAAATACCGATCTCTTGACGATCTCGGATATTTTCCATGTTACCGATCCGAGAGCTCGCCATTATTTATCGCCTCTTCTCTCGGTGATCCACTTGATTATTGTCAACAAGCCGATAATTATTAATCGTCCGTCTCTGTCTGACTGATGACGGACCGGTTTTTTTTTTTTTATCATCGAGTCAAAGTCGGAATCGATTTGCAATCAGGTTCGATATTGTAATTCGCTATTCAGTGGACATTGCACTTTGATAAGTATTGGGGTGACAAAGTCCGGAGGAAGAGTTGATCGGTCATATCGTTAATTAACATCCCTACTTCACGATCAGCGAACCTTCGTTTCAATTTTTTGTGACACAGTGAAAAGTGTTAACAATGTCGAACGAGGTGCGATTCGACGGTCGTGTAGTTGTCGTCACAGGAGCCGGCGCAGGTTATTTCAAAAAATCTTATTAATTCACACAACTTGCATTTTCTGCTTCATTTTTCATCACAAAAATGTATTCGCAGGATTGGGAAGAGCCTATGCCCTGCTTTTCGGTTCGAGAGGTGCCAGCGTCGTCGTTAATGATTTGGGTGGTCGACGAGACGGAGACGGAAGCGACACAAAAGTTGCTGACGCCGTTGTGGACGAGATTAGAAAGAATGGTTGGATTTTTTATTAATTATCGGCTACTTATATTGTTTTTCAAATTTTTCTATTTTTTTATGCCTCGGGGAAATCATAATAATGATAATTGTACTCGCAAAATCTTGCACACTGATAAGCTGATAATGAATTTAAAAAAAGGAGCAATTCGAAAGGAAAGTGTTTGCAGTAGAAAAGTAAACTGGATGTCTCGCACCTTGTTTTTTGTACTGGAAGAATTTGCCTCTGTAAATTACTCTTGGAATAAATAATGTTTTACGCGCTAATGGTGTTTGTATTTTGCAGAGCGACTTTTTATAATATAACATAATCATCACTGCGAAACTGCACACTTAATTTGCATTATGTTAATTACAGGAGGAAAAGCAGTTGCTAATTACGATTCGGTGTTGGATGGAAGCAACATAATAAAAACTGCTATCGATGCGTTTGGACGTATCGATATTGTGGTCAACAATGCTGGAATTTTGAGGGACAAGAGCTTTGCCCGTTTATCGGAAGCTGATTGGGGTACGATTAGTCTTATGCCCACACTAATAAATTAAATATTCCTTTCTTTTTTTTTTTTAATAGAGTAAACTTTTTTTTTAGATATCATCCAAGATGTTCATGTGAAAGGGGCCGTTAAGACAACCCAAGCTGCGTGGCCGTATTTCCGTAAGCAAAAATACGGCCGCGTTATCGTCACATCGAGCAACAGTGGATTGTACGGAAATTTTGGTCAGACCAATTATTCCGCCGCAAAATCTGCACTCGTTGGATTCGCAAAGACTTTGGCAATCGAGGGAGCGAGCAATAATATTCACACAAACGTAATTGTTCCAACCGCAGCCTCGCGGCTAACGGAGGACATTTTGCCACCAGGTCAGTTACGTTGCACAGATAATCTTTTTTTTTTTTTTTTCATTTGAATAAACACAATTTTTTGTTCGCACAATTTTTATTATTTTTTTTCTAGATTTGTTCAGTCAATTGAAACCGGAATTAATAGCGCCGGTCGTTTTATGGCTATGCCACGAAGATTGTAACGACAACGGGGCAGTAATTGAATCCGCTGTTGGTTGGGCAGCGAAATGTGAGTTTCGTTAATAATAACTTCGTGTAATTTTATTCCTACTGAAACTGTAAATCATACGTAAGCAAATGTAAAATTGATAAATCGTTTTATACGCAATATTAAATTTAAAGATCACTTGGTCCGTTCGGTGGGATGTAATTTGCGAAAAGACGTCAACGACCCGGTGACCATTGAATCTGTCCGAGACAATTGGGAGAAAGTGACCGATACGCAATTAACCAATTACTACGGATCTATCGGAGTATGATTTTTTTTTTTTTTAAATAATACGTTTTTTTTTTAATGACTCTAAACTATTAATAATTGCCATTAAAGGAAGCGACTGGCTCATTACTGAATGCTCTTGAAGAAATGAAAGGCGGAAGTTCGGGAGAATCACTACCGGTAAGTTATTCACGTAAGTGAAATTGCTAAATCCGCTAAAAATCAAGAAAAATAAAAGATTCCCTCGAATTTGTTTACTGAAATCAATTACAGATTTAGCTGCTAAAATCAAATGAACATAATGCATACGTACGTTATTTTGTATAAATTATTTGAGAGTTTTGGAATATTTCTAATCGGTGATTTTTTGCAGAAACAGAGCCACGAACACAGCTACAATCATCGCGATGTCATTCTTTATGCTCTTGGAGGTAAATTTCCAAATAACCGACCCGATTCGATTTTAAGAAGCCTAAAATATTTTTTTATTCATCGATAATTAATGGGCGTTCTGTTGCATAAATTAATTGACGTGCATATGTTTTTAGTGGGTGCGACAGTTAAAGAACCCACCGACTTCCGTTATCTGTACGAATTTGGCGAAAACTTTTCTATCTTGCCAACTTTTTACGTGACTTATGGGCCGGCCGCTCTGATGGGCTCTTCTATTCTTGAAAAGCTCATACCTGGAGTTGCAATTGATCCAATGAAGGTAAAGTGTTCTTTTATTAAGAATCGAATAAAAAAAAAATTGTTTTTCGTCGTCACCGTTCACTTGCTTCAATTTCGCAAAAATCTTTATTAGCGTCTGTACGTAAACTCGTATTTACAGATATTGCACGGAGAACAGTATTTGAAAGTGCATAAAAAACTCGCTGTAGAAGCGCAAGTGGAAACTCATTTGAAGGTTCAGGAAGTGCTCGACAAAGGGAAACACGCAGTCGCTCTGATAGAACGTAAGTTCAATGAGTAAACGAGTATTTTTAGTCGCCCTAATTTAGCGCAGCTTCGAATAGCCGCTGGAAAAACCCATTTTTTGGACTTCCAGACGAAACATTCGACAAACTCACTGGCGAAAAGCTCGTAACCGGGCAAATGGTTTTGGTGTGCAGAGATGCCGGTGGTTTTTCTGGTCCCCGTAATTCGGAGCTTCAGATTTCGGGAGTGGCACCGCCATCCAAAAAACCGGACGCCGTGTGTGAAGAAAAAACGGGCGACGATCAGGTAAAAGAAGCTGCGATTAATTTTTTCCAGCGATTTCGAAATATCACCGACTTTCTTTTTTATCCACATTCATTTTCACTATTTATATACCTATTTTTTTTTTTCGCAGGCCGCTCTCTACAGATTAAACGGCGACGCGAATCCTTTGCACATTGATCCGAATATTGCGATGATGGGCGGATTTCAAAAGCCTATTCTCCATGGGCTTTGCTCTCTGGGCTTTTCCACGCGTCACGTTATCAAGACATACGCTGGCGGGGATCCAGAATTGTTCGATGCGATAAAGGTGCGCAATTTCCCCTGTTTATAAATATTTCGTTAAATTTTTCCTGTTTTTTTTCGGCTCTACAAAAATCACGCGTTCATTTTTATTCTACGTTTTTCAGGTGCGTTTTGCTAAACACGTGTTTCCGGGCGAGACTCTCCGTACAAAAATGTGGCAAAATGGAAGCAGAATTCATTTCGAAACCATCGCCGTGGAGCGAAACGAACCGGTTATAACGGGTGAGTAGCAGTTAAGGACGAACATAAATCATGATTTTTTTTTTTCTTTCAAATTTACAATTTTTTATTTCCTCACAGGAGCCTACATCGATTTGAAAAAGGTTGTGGCGCCAAGTGTACGGCCCAACAAATGCTACATGAAAGAGCATTTGGAAAGCGACGCAGTTTTCGCCGACATTGTCGAAGGCGTACGAAAAAATATCGCGATTCCGAAACCGGCCGGTGGAATATTCCTGTTTAGCGTAACGTCCCGCGGAGAATTGAAAAAACAATGGAGTAAGTGTCGAACACCTTGAGTCACAGGATCTACCGATGAACACTCGGCATTTTTAATTGGGTTTTCATTGCTAATCGGTATTTTACTTTCAGCTGTGGATTTAACGAGAGGAGAGATTTACGAAGGTTCGCCCTACGGAAATGCACCCGACGCTGAACTACGCATAGACGACAGAGTCGTAATTCAGATCGTACGTATATTTTTCGAATCCCTTTTTTGAGATATCGATTTTGATCTTTGCGCATATTTATCTGCATAAATCGCTTTGTTAATCGATTTTTCAGGCTCTCGGTCAATTGAATCTACAGAAAGCACATCTCCAAAGGGGAATTGACGTTGAAGGAGATCTCATGCTTTTGCATACGTTAAAGGCGCTGACGGAAAGTTGTAAACCGAGACTGTAAATAACGTTCACAAATAGTGCACGTTTTTGAGCAAGTGAAACAAGTGGAAGCCTGGATTTTTCACTTTTAAAGCTTAAATATTAAAAATACTGAGCTCAGTTTACACTTGTTTCGCATCGAAAAAAAAAAAAAAAAAATTGTGGGCGCCGCGCACGAGAAAAACGTGCTGCAAGGCACCACCGCAACGTTGCTGTGCGTCAATTCCGATTAGTGATTGGTGCACAAAATTCGAGGGGCCAATCACAGAGCAGAACGCGTGCACAGCTCTGGATTGATACGTGTTATCTATTCTTCATGGTATGGCGATAGTGGGTGGAAGGAGTACAAGCAAAAAACTTGCCAAAAAGATTTTATAACTGGGACGCATTATAATATTTGTTATAAATTTTTATCAGACGTGTTAATGATACAATAGGTGGAGGTGTGGTACCGCGAATATTAAAGAACGCGGGAATACATATTATGCAGGAGCTGTTAATTTTTTTAATCAATAAAAATTAAAGTACTATACTGAGGTTTTTGATATACGATTTTCGCTTACCGATCATTCAAAACTGCCATTCAGAATGTTCGCCCTTCTTCCTCTCTCTCTCTCTCTCTCTCTCGCCTTCCTCTGGAAACGGGGTTGCCTAAAGGACCCATTGGTCCTAGTGCAATAAATGTAAATCACTCACACGATCCCCGAAGTCCTGTCTCTCTCGCACGCGCACCGTCCCTAAAATGCTATCTCTCTCGCACGCACGTGATCCCAGAACTACTGTCTTTCTCTCTCTCTCGCCAAATTGGATGTCTTCCTCTGGAAACGGGATTGCCTAAAGGACCCATTGGTCCTAGTGCAATAAATCTAAATCACTCACACGATCCCCGAAGTGCTGTCTCTCTCGCACGCGCGCTGTCCCTAAAATGCTATCTCTCTCGCACGCACGTGATCCCAGAACTACTGTCTTTCTCTCTCTCTCTCTCTCGCCAAATTGGATGTCTTCCTCCGGAACCGGGATTGCCTAAAGGACCCATTGGTCCTAGTGCAATAAATCAAAATCTAAATCTAAATCACTCACACGATCCCCGAAGTGCTGTCTCTCTCGCACTCGAGCGCTCCCTATACCGCTGTCTCTCTCGCACGCGCACCGTCCCTGAACTGCTATCTCTCTCGCACGCACGTGATCCCAGAACTGCTGTCTCTCTCGCACTCGCCCAATCGCGGTCGGCATGCAGCTGCACGTTAGATGCTGTCTCTCTCTCTCTCTCTCTCTCGCGCGCGCGCACAGATGGCGTGGATGTAGCGAACATGGCGTTGGCGCTGCGGCGTGGAACAGCAGTCGATATAGTCGGACGAGACGCCGCTCGGCGTGCACCTTTGTATTTTCCTACTTCCTCGACCGGGCGGAGCCGGCAGCTTTGCGGATCACGTGATCTACTACGACCCACAATTCCTCGCACTTGGCCGTTGCCGTTGTGCTCGTTATCTCCACCATTTCCAACCATATTCCACTGTTGTCTCGCGCCCGCGTCTCGTCCTCGCTCCCATCGAACGAGTGCTCGGAATTTAACGACATTTTAACGCGGACAGTGACGAGTGATGACAAGTTCGGGACACTAAGGACCATTTTCCGCACGGGTTTTGCGAGTCTCGGTCACTCCGATTTAACCTCATTCGCGAATCGACTACTCGAGCGGGTCAACAATACGCGGTAACGACATTCGAAGAATACCGGAAACAAAATAGCATCTTTACCTGCGACTTCGTATGGTAAGTGCTTTGTTTCATGCAAATAATAGAGAGAACACGAAGTGGTGATTAAAATGTTATTATGATAGCAGTGCAATATTATGATATATATATATATATATATATATATATATATATATATTTTTTTTTTTTGTAAGGGAATGTAACATGAGAATTACAATGTCCATTTTAATGTAATCCTAGGGAATATTAGGTCAATATGATTGAAAAATTGATAATCAAATATATTTTGGAGTTTGTTGGTGCGCAGATATAAATATGCTTGTATATAATCAATACGACTGCAACAACAGCTTTTATTTGTTAGATAATCCGCAGAATCAATTGACTTTTGTTTAGTATATGTATTCGTGTTCGATACGCTGATTCGGTTGAATCTGAGTCGTTGATTTGTACATTTTGCGGGTCATTTGTGTTTGATGGGTACAAAGACACAAGTGGCGCCACTGGTGGTAGGATTTTGCATTTTTTGTTGGAGTTGTTTGAGATTGTTGTCTATGTAATATTGAAAATCCAGTGCGAATAGACAGTTGATTATCACAGCTTACAGTTAAACATGCGCAAAATTTAATTGTACGCTTTCTATATCTTTTCGCAGCAAAGCACAGTTGGAATTGTACATTGAAGGGGACACAATTTTGGAGGATCTTCAAAGAGCCGGCTGCAGGATAGCTTACGACTAGAATATAAATTTGTACAGGAATTCGATAAGTTGTGGACGCAAAGGGAATAGGAAAGCGTTAGAGAAGTGAAACACAATGCCCGGATTGTGAAGAAAAAAAGGTGCAGAGATGAGTGAAAAGCGTAGAAAATTAGGTGTTAAGTTGATGGATGAAACAGGAAATAAATCCAGGAGGTCTGGAAGTTCAAGGGGAAGATTTGAACAATGGAGTGGAAGTGTAGAGGATGAAACACAGGCAGAGTTCATTTTGAGGAGGACCAAAAAAGAAGGGCCTACTTGCTTGGTTTGTTTTGTTGGATTTTGTAACTCAACGGCGTTCAGACGGCATCGTGCGCGTTATCGAGATCCGAAGTACCCGTGCAAAGAATGCGGAACGAAATTCGGCAACACGAAACTTTTGCAATCGCACATCGCATTTACACACGGACCCGCAGGATATCAAAATTATCGAATGAAATGCCCAGTTTGCAATCAATGCACGCACCTCGAAGCCGCTCTTCGATCTCACATATGCCACGTTCACAAAGAGTGGGTGGAAACTAATTTCGTTGCCTTTGCCGCGGAAAACTTTGCATCCGGAACGGAAAGTTCGTCCGACAATCGGAACAATGAGAATGCAATGGCGACGAGACACATGATGATCAAATTTCTGAAACACATTATCGGGAATTCTTCGAACAACGTTAACGAGATTGGGACGGAGAAAAACGGGCCTGCCAAGGACAATTCGGCAAAAGAACGCTCGTCGGAGGCAAGCAGAGTTTATCGGGACGCTGAGTCGCTGCGAATTCGATATTCCTGCAAAGATTGTTACATACCCTTGCCCAGAATCGACTTCAGAAAGAACATGCTCATTAAACTTGTAACGCCGATTAGAAACCGCAGGAAAAGCCCCGAGAAAAAGCCTTCCTACCGAACCGACGAATCGGAGAGTCGAGAAGACATGAGACCCGCAAATCGAAGAGAAGAAGAGAAACAAACAAAGCCATTGGAAATGGTTGATGTTCAAGTGCATCTCGACAAACTCCCAGAGTCAACGGATATCTTCCTCACCCCGGAATGCGACGATTATGGAAATTTTGAGACCTCGATCCCAGTCACCGACGCACTCGAGGATTGCGTAGATCCCCTAGATTTGGGCGAGGCCGCGACAGAAACGACCCCCACTTTTCCAGAATACCCGACGTCCTTTGAGTTCCCAGTTAAATTCGAGACCCCGGAAGTGAGAACGGAAAATCTGGAACAATGTCCCGAAACATCAATCGGACCGCTTAAAGTTGAATCCATGGATTGTGAAGAATCACCGGAAAAAACGGAATATCCGGTATTACAGGAAGTTCCAGGACAGCCTGAACCTGTACAATACTACGGCGAACCGTCGTTCGACTTCACCGATGCAACTATGGAAACGTTCGAACCGGTGAAAGTCGAAATAGAGGAGCACCCTATTTTGGAATACCCGGAATGTGGATCGAGAGACGCTACCGGAAGTCCAGAGGTACCCCATGCAAGCACTGCCACGAATGACGAAACCTCTTCGTCGACGTCTGCATCGCAACTTCAGGAAAGTTGGACGATGATAGCGTCGAGAATCTGCAACAAACTCTTTACCAACCGACGTACCATGCTCAGACACTTCCGGAAGAGGCACTTGTCCTGCTTCGACGATACTGTCTATTGCGTTTGTGGCAAGGAGATGAATGGACGGAGGGCAATGGAAAAACACTTCTCCCAACACTGCGACAGACTTATCAAAACAACGAGGATATCGATAGAGCAAAAGTTGTGCAAACCCTTGGAAAAGAAGTACAAGTGTACGAAGTGTGACCAGAAGTTCTGGTTACCGACGTGCCTGCAGGATCATCCCCCTAACTGTGAACTTCCAAAACCCAAACCCGTGAACCCGTGTCGCTTGATAAAGAATATCAACAGGGCGTACGGGCTAACGAGTCATTTGGGTGCCGGTGGAGAGTACATTTGTCGAATTTGCGACGTCAAATTCACGTCTATCGACACATTGTTGCGACACTTGCGTTCCTTTTCGACGAACGAGAAGTGCCCGTGTGCCCAGTGTGGGACGGTATTCAGCGGGCGGCGCCTTTTGAAGGGCCACGTCCAGTCGACCCACGACCTCAATTCCACTACAACGTACACGTACTTTTGCGAGATCTGCAATCAGGGTTTCACGAAAAAGATAAACCACCGTATACACACAAGGCACATCCATACAGAGGAAGAGGCGAGGCAGGTCATAAAAGCCCCGACAAATTGCCTAACTCCGACCGATAGCGGCGTACCCGTTGCCACGATCACGCCCGAAAATCAGTGCAACGTTTGCAATCTCGTGTTCATGAATCGAAAACGCTACATGGAACACGTTAGTTATTACAACAGGGCCGAGAATTATCGCTGCAACATTTGTGGCCAGCAGTTCGAAGGCCAGTACAAGGCTCATCATCACAGGAAGAAAGTTCATTACGGTGGCAAGATAAATCCCTCGTACACGCATTACTGCGACCTGTGCAAAGAGGGCTTCACGTACAAGACCCACTTGCACGCTCACATGTTCCACGTGCACGACGACGCGTTCAATTGCGTGACTTCCGTCAAGGACTACAACCTGCCCGAGGGAAGCGGACAATCGACCGAAGTCGCGGTCCACTGTCAAAAATGCTCGAATAAGTTCAGTTCGGTGCCGCTTCTTCTTCTCCACATGGACACGTTTCACGGTGAAGACCCGACGAAGATAAGCAAGGTCCAGTGCAGTCACTGCGACCGGCAATTCGCGACTTTGTTGGAGTCTATCAACCATTTGAAGCATGATCACAGTTCTCTGCCCGTGTCGAACGTCAACGATTCCCAAGACTTGCAATGTGCCCAGAGCAACAGTTCAACGCCTATCGACGTGATCGACATCGACATTTCCGTATCTGACGAAAAGGAAGATACTCCCGGAGATCCCAATGCCGGGGAGACGCAATCACGCGAACCGGTTGAAGTGAACATAGAAAAAGTGGCTAACGAAAAGGAGGACGGCGCCCCGAGTTCGTCGGTGTGCTTCACTTGTGGATTCGATTGTCCCGGTCCTTGGGGTTTGGCCAGGCACAAGGCCCTCTATTTGAACTCGGGTATGTACGCCTGTGAATTTTGCGGCAGAAGATTCAGTTGGCAGACCTATTACCGCGATCACAAGCTCAAACACTTTCGTCGTGACGTGCACAACAATTACTTCTGTCCCGTGTGCGACGAAGGCTTCGACACGATTACTGATTTACAAATGCACGCGATACATCTTCACGAGGAAGCCCTCGACCTCTTGAAATGCGATCCGGTAGGACATACTTCCAGGCCGAGCGCATTCCAAAAGGAAGCGATCGATTCGAACTCCATCCCCGATTCTCATCAGCCCCTTACAGATACGCTGGGCAATGACTGTGAAGATAAATATGAAAAATTTGGGCATGATCAGGGAAAGACATCGTCCATTCACAAGGGGAACCCGGTCGTCGAAAGTCAGGCACCGCAGGTGTATTCCAACAGTTTCGATCGTTCTCCAATGTGCAACATCTGTAACATGGCCTTCATAAGCAACGAAATGCTGGAGATTCATCGAGAAAACAGCCACCCATTGAGCAAAGACAAAAGCTCGCCGGTCGGAAAGTCCAGCTTTCCATCGTGGCTCTCGATGGCGGTCGGGGGCAAGACTCCGGACGACAAGGCCAAAGACCGGTTCTACGTTCGGCTCAATGGGAGAGTCAACGCTCAGACAATCGACAGCATAGGAAGAAGGATAACAATGTGTAACGAGAACATTGGCCTGACGAGTAAACTGTATCGTTACGACGTGCCGCTGACGTGTGAGGTTTGCGATCTCACCTTCCAGAGCAAAGACATGCTGCTCTCTCATCGCGACTTGTTGCACACTATCGAAAAGAACTTCGTTTTTAAAAGCACAAGTGACGACGGAAGACAATCCACGGAGACGGAAGTGGTCAAAAGTCCGCAACGTAAATCCGGTGAACACGATGGCAAAACTGGCCAATTGAAAGATCGATCAACGGCTTCGATGCCTGCGTTGCAATCGGGAAGCAAACGATTACAGGCAGCGAACCAACCTTCCACAGAAATCGACGAAAATATCGAGACAGGGATTCATTCGATGAACATATTGTACTACTACAAATGTGGACTTTGCGACATTATTTTCAACGACAAAGATCTTATGACAGTACATGAACAAAAGGTACACGGTTTGAGACCTGCTGACGATGACTCCTTGAAACAAGTATACATTCTGCCTCCGTCGCAGCCTGCGTGCATCGACAATTTGTGGCTCGGCTCAAAAAAAGACTGTAATCCCTCGGTGACTCCGCGTAATTCGTGTCGTCAATCTGTCTCCAGCGTTAAACCGGTACCCAGAAATATCTCGCCGGAGGAGATTGTGATTTCGGACGAAGAAACGGAAGTCACTATTGAACCGATTGCATCGTCAACCAATCCATCGCTCGGCGGAAACAAGAAAAGCGATTTGCCGCCCTCGTTGCGACTTATTAATTTGCCACCCGGAAACTATAAGATATCAAAGTTGAAAGTGAGATCAACCGACACAGGGAAAGTAACGAAGCTGATAAGAAACGTCAAATGAACAGAATCGCCAATACAGAAAACCAGATCTCATACAAACTTTTCCCTAAAGATGATACCTGATGGGTCGAGTCTTGCTATCAGTTGCTAATCACGGAGGCTTCACACCACCTTAAGAGTGATATTGTTGCTGGCATGTATTGCATTCGGTGTATTGTATTGAAAAATGGTGTACTAGCTTAATCGATAACGCGTCCAAAAGTTGAAGTTTTCCGAATACAATAAGTTTATGTGTGTTTTTGCGATGGCGTTGGACGTTGATCATCCGGAGACATTCCGTTGCTTAAGTTATGTCTGCGTTAAGTTTCATTGTATCCTCGATTACCGATTATTTGACGTGGCGAATCGTTTTAGCAAATTGTTATCGAATATCGAAAAACACGTGCCTGACACGCGTCAAGTGCGTAATTGCCATACTGAAATTACATTTTCACGGGCAAAAACCTAAACTTTGTAGTCCAAAGACAAATACGTAATTGGAGCTTGATTGAAATTGTTATTATCTGAAACGAACGAACTTTCGACTGCGTCACGTTTTCCAATTTGCATAATAAGTTATAAATATCGTTAGAGTATAACTGCAATTGTATATGTTAGTTTTAAGAGCAATTACTATAATCGCGTTAGTCAATCAAATGAATTTGTATAAGAAAGCAAACGACAATGTTTTGTCGGCGAATCCAGTGTAATACACAACTATTTGTGATTCTTTTAAACGAACCCGCGCCGTTGTTTCATTCGATAATAATATCATAGGTGTTGTATTTATAAACACAAAAAAAATGTTTACACATAATTAATATCGCCTGTATTTCATTTGAACATTCCCGAGTCCTTTACACTTTACCTTTACAATGTATCTTCGGTAACAGCGAAATGCAACAGCCGATATTACTTACCCAATTATATCCATTAAAAATATCGAAACGGAAACTCTTCAACTTTCACTTCCGGAAGTGAACTTTAGGACACAGGATAACATTCTGACGATTTTATGTAACCCATTCGGAAACGTAAAAATCGGTACTCGGTAACGTCGATCTGCAGTATCCGATCAGCACACACTGAGCGCACCCTTTTTTACCGACCGTGGTAACTGCACTTCACGTTAATGCTAAAAAAAATTGAATTTGATTATTTACTCGGTTTAATCCAATCCTTACGTTGTTTATACATCGGATTATAATATTAATTGATGTCTCTGTTGATAACTTTTCGGAAACAACGTAAAAATCGTCACTCGGTAACGTTGGATCTGCAGTATCCGATCAGCGCACCCTTTTTTAC
Source organism: Clistopyga incitator (assembly GCA_947507545.1). Lineage (NCBI taxonomy): Eukaryota > Metazoa > Arthropoda > Insecta > Hymenoptera > Ichneumonidae > Clistopyga > Clistopyga incitator. The sequence continues at coordinate 379,619 of OX382173.1, read as the reverse complement.
CGACCGTGGTAACTGCACATCACGTTAATGCTAAAAAAAATTGAATTTGATTATTTACTCGGTTAAATCCAATCCTTACGTTGTTTATACATCGGATTATAAGATTAATTGATGTCTCTGTTGAATTGACGCTTCTATTAAGTATTTAAGGTACCCTTTTTAAAAAATTAATCACAACGTTGTCACCTCCGATTATTATATTCGCAAGGTATTTACGATTTTTTTAATAATACGCGGTTTGTGTGCGAAAAATCGAAAGATCAAAAAATTGATGTAATATAGAAATTAAATAAGTCGTGCGGTTGCTGATTAAGTGGCTACAAAAAAAATTAGTTACGACGTATAGTGTCGATAATGTTTCCAATATGAAGTTTGGTCTCCTAAATTTAAGGTTATTAATGTGCTCCGAACTGATAACATCTTTATCAGTTAATTGATTTTGTGCGCCGGAATTGAAAAAAAAAACAAAAAAAAAAGTTATGGTAATGTCAGAATAGATTTTGCTTAAAGGCTTTCGAATTCGCTTAAAGATCTTGTTTTTTCGAGTTTTAGGTTATGTCGCACAGAAACAACAATAACAATAACCAGGGCTGCCTATTTTACTGCTTATTTCAATGATCAATGTACTTGCTAAATTGAATGAGAATATTTGAAAATTGAAGTACAATTTGCATATCGGAGACAAAAATGTGATGGGGGTTTTTTTTTTTTTTTTCTTCTCGATTACAGATGACAAAAGGTAACAAAGCTTGCCTCGCCAGAGAAACCGTCTACGATCGTTGCGCGTACGTCGGATGTTACAATGGAAGGTTCATCAACGGACGTCGGCTGTTTCACTTTCCGTCGGAGAGAGATCGTCGCCTCGAGATGTGGATCGAGAGAAGCGGTAACTATAGAATGCCTGAGATATTTTGGCTCCGGTGCTCTCGTTAAATATGCAATTGCGCGTATTAACGAGGCTGCATAATCCAACGTTCTTGAATATATTCTTCGCTCGCAGGAAACTTTCGGTTGCGAACTTGGGCTGCGTCGTCGCTGAGAAAAGCAGGACTTTGCGGCGACCACTTTGACGAAAAGTGTTTCACCAATGCCTCGCGAAAGGCTCTCCGGCGAAACGTCGTGCCTCGTCACTACACGGAAGACCGGAAGTTCAGGAAATTAAACGGCGAAAGCACCGCGAAAAACAACGAGAACAAAATTAAGGACGCAGCGACAGAGAAAGAGGCCGACGATCCCCTAAATTGCGACGCTCCGTTGAAAAATTCCGTGGATTCCGCGGCCGCGCCACAAAGAATCGAAATTTCCGACGAAGGGACATCCTTTCCGGTCTCCGGATTCACAATCGACGAAGCGAACATCAAAACCGACGGCGATCGGTCGCCTTCTCCGACCGTCGAATTTATAGTCGAGGAACTCGACGAGAGTTTCATATTCGAGGAATCCCGCAAATCCGAAGATCCGGAACCGGAAACTTCCGTCGATGATTCGATGTTCGAGTCCGAAGAAAAGGTGATCGTGGAGAGCGATCAATTGTGCGAACAACGAACGCCGACGGAATCGCAAGACACGGAAAAATCGACGATAACCGGCGGCTCCGTTTTGAGAGTCAATCGATCGGAACCGGAAGTGAGAACGTATTACCGTTCGAAGAATCATCCTCAGCCTAAATTGGAGTTAGCATCGGAAGAATCCGACGCTGTTACGAACGAGGAGCCTTCGGCATCGATAGAAACGATAACAGAATTAAAGAAGCAATCGAGTAGACAAATAATTCCACAATCGAATGCGCAGTTGAAACCGCAATCAAATCCACAGTTAAATCGACAATTAAATCCATGGAAACCTCGAACCAACGTCGGTTACATTAGCAAACGCGTCGAGAAAAAGCTGACGAATTATCGGGAACGAAACAAGCAACTCCGAAAGACGTTGCAAGTGTTGAAGCAAAAAGTACGGCGCCAAAAGGCTCGCGAAATAAATTTTATGAGAGTTCGTGAAATGCTGAAGAACGTCGACGAGTTCCTCGATATACAGGAATGCATGAATCCTGTCGCGAGGGCGATGGTCAAAATAGCTCTGCACAAACACCACGCGCCGTACACGAAAGAGGAGAAGGATTTTTCTACCCAATTCTATCAATACGCCGGCACCGCTTTCCAGAGGCTGAGAAGCGCCGGTGTCAATTTTCCGGGCAGAAGTACCATCAGAAAATGGCTCTCCGAAATCGAAGGCGAGCCTTCGGCTTGTGAATTTTCGGTTGCCCCGGAAGATGAAGAGAACGAGGAAGGTTTAGTTGAAAATTTCCACGAAATGGAGGAAATGGACGTCGAGATTATGAAAGAGGCTGTGGACGACGCTGAAGACGCAATCGACGAACTCGTCGAACGCCTCGAAGAAGAAATCGAAGACGTCGACGGAAACGCCGGAGCCGTTGAGGAAATTCCACCCGACGAAGAGGACGAAGAGGATTTAAAATAGAAAACAACGACCCCTCGAGTCGTTTGATTTACATCGGGCAAAGAGGAATCGAAAGTTCCGGCTAATCTCGACGAATTTGAAAATTATCGAGAGTACAATTAAGAAACACGATCGATGAACCGACGTCGGATTTTTCGAGCTGTTGGCTAATTCGCTTGACAATCCGAAGCTACTCGCGAGTCCAAGATTTCCAGACTAATTAAGCAGACAAAATCGGGAAATCTCCGTACGTTTTCGGAAGAGATGGCAAGAATAACTGATTTTTGCAAGTACTTCATTATCCAGACTTGAACAAAGTCGCCTAAACTCTGCTCTGTTTCCTCGTGATATTATCTATAACTATGAATTCTTTCTTTTTTTTTATTCACGTAATTTCCGCATCAAGAATTGTTTCGTATTAACTTACAAATTATTGTGTTTTACCTTTCGCCACGTATGAATTTATACATTTTTGAAATATCAATCAGTTTGTGCAAATAGCGCAGTGATTTCATTAAACCCATCCCATTTCTTCAAAAAAAAAAAAGCAAAATATATAATTTTAGAAAAAATAAAATCGTATTTTCCGATTGAAATCTGCCAATATAGTACCGACAGCTTAACCGGTTATTTACCCACGGGTCATTTGCGGTTGTCGGGTCATTCATATCAAGTGTATCGATCGGTTAATTAGTTATAAATAAATGAGAATTCCACGGTAAGTACTCTTAACAAAAATAAACCAATCAGCACACGATTGTTCATTTTTCTAATTTCATATCGTAAAATTGCAGAAGTAAGAAAAACTTATTTACCGACAGTTACTCATGCAACTTAGTCTCCGGTACGACATATTTACTAGCAGGGATCGTGCACATGTGATATGGTTTCGTGAGTGCGGTTGTCGGGTCATTCGTATCAAGTGTATCGATCGGTTAATTAGTTATAAATAAATAAGAATTCCACGGTAAGTACTCTCAACACCAATAAACCTATCAGCACACCATCGTTAATTTTTATAATTTCATAATTGCAGAGGTAAGAAAAATAACATAACATAACCTCGAAAATTTGGGTTTAGGATTTAACTGCCAGGATTATTAAAAATGCGTCAAAAGGACAGTCCACCTCCTTCGCCGGAAATGGAAGAAGCCTTGGACGAGGACGATTTGATTTACGTCGGCGATGTGGACGAAGTGTTGGAGGCCATGGAAGGAGAAAATGACAACGACGACGATGACGAGATGATGGAAGAGGAGCCTCCCGAATTGGGTGATTCTTCTTGCGTATTTACAGGTCACGAAGGTAATTCACAGCTTTTCCGTTGGCGATGATGCGGCAAATTTGTGTGTAGGCGATGAGTGTAGAAAAAATTTTTCAGGCTCCGTATTTTGCGGGTCGTTGACCGCCGATGGAAAACTCGCTGCGACAGGTGGCGAGGACGACATGGCTTACGTGTGGGACACAGTGTCGGGCAAAATAATTCTCGAATGCAAAGGCCACAAGGACAGCGTCATATTCGCCGGATTCAATCACAACGACTCGTACTTGGCCACCGGCGACATGAGCGGAAACGTTAAGGTCTGGCGGACGAGCGACAAGACCATGGTCTGGGAATTCGAAATGGGCGACGCCACCGTGAGTCACAAAATAATGAGCTCCTTAGTTTTCGCTTGATTCAAATTTTTTTCAAGAGATTTTCTTACCTCTTCGCTGTATCCGATCACAATTTCGCTGGATTTGATCGGAATAACGAGTGGATTTTGTTTTTTTTAAGTGGATGCGTTGGCACAGGGCAGCGAACGTGTTGTTCGCTGGTTCGGTCGAAGGAGATGTTTACATGTGGCGAATACCCGACGGGGAGTGCAAAATTTTGCAAGGTTTTGGTCAGAGGGCGGAAACCGCTGTGATATTTCCTGATGGTACGTTTTGTCGAGTTCCTTCGATGAGCCAGGAAAATATCTATTTCCTTGTGTGAATTTACTGTGTACGCTTATATTTTGCATTGGCAGGAAAAAGAATAGCCGTTGGATACGAAGACGGCACGACGCGCGTAATGGACCTGAAAACTGCGTCGGTACAGGCGACCAGTGTTCCAGGCTCCGGTCACAACTCTGCGATTACGGATATGGATTGCCAACCGGAAAGTAAGCTCATTATTACCTCTGCCGTGGACGGAAAAACGATTCTCCGAGCGCCGACGACTGGCAATGTACGAACTCAACGACTTGAATCGCTTAAATTTTACGCGAATAATTGCAATCCACATTTTTCATCGTATACTCTTAGGTCGTGGCGATTCTTCAAGATTTGCAAGAAAACCAATCGCCGAACGGTGAGCAAAGTACCGAATCCGAGGAGTCCGAGAGTAAAGGCAATTGGGTGGAAGCTGTGGCTTTTTGCAACGACACTGAGCTTCAATTGGCTGCTACCGGAACTGTGAATGGTGAAATATTCATCTGGGATATCACGAGGAAGGTACGGAAAAAATTAATGTCCTTTCACAGATTTTAGGCGCCCTTCGAACTTCCGAATTTCGCGAATTTTCTTATTCCATTCCTCACACATAATTCTGGGGGAAAATTGATGGAACAGGAATTGAATTTTTAATTGTATAGGAATTTCGTTGATATTGACAATTTTATCATTGAACCGAAGGTACTGAGGCACAAAATAAGCCAGGATAGTGGAGTGAGCAAACTCGTGTGGAAAGGAAAGACTCCCCTTCTGTTTTCCGCCGGTTTGGATGGAGTCATTAGGTGTTACGACGCGCGAACAGCACAATGCGTAAAATCGTTCATGGGCCACACCGAAGACATTCTCGACTTGTACATTTCCGAGTAAGTTGCCGATGAAAAAATTCCGAAGACACAGAAATAGTGTATAGAATGTTTGTATTAATTTTTTTTTAAATATTACAGAGATGGATCACGAATATTGACAACCTCGGACGACTCCACAGCGCGAGTATTCGACGTGACTGCGTGTTAACGCACAATAGTCCATTTATCTAGCATCAATCCCCGATTTAACGTCGTTTCTCTTTCCAAAATGTTTTAAAAACATGTTCATAAATCAAATTTATGCCAGCACGTCTGTGCAGCACACTCATATATATATATACAAAAATATATACATATAAAATATATACATGTAAATTCAACTATTAGTTTTTTATAAAAAAAAAATAAAATTGAAAAGGTGATTTAAACGTTATTCCTCTTTTGACAGAGGCTCTTTGTGCCAATGATTATCCAGACTGTAACGTTTGCCGTTCCAGTTAAAATGCGTCGGATTATTATCCTCGCCGTTTTCGAAGTCGAATTTACTACTAAATTCGATCGCGAGCTTCGATCGCACGAGACCAACGCCTCCTAATTTTCGAGACGCCGGGTGATAAACTCTTCCGGTTTTTATGCTCATGCACAGCTTTTCCGGCTCGAATGGAACCTTTGCGAAGGGATAAAAATGATTTATCATTATTGTGCTCGTTCCTGATAAATATATTACGGAAAAAAATAAATACGGACCGTCAGCAAATCTCCCGCGTGGCCATAACTGAACCAATCTTCCGTTAAGCCTGTTTCTTCGGATCTTTTTTGCAAAACGTGCGTGAAGACTATCGGCAGATCATCGCAACGTACGAAATTCCTTTCCCTTCCGCATATCGATAAATACGGAAAATCTTGGTCATAACGGCCCGTGTCGTTTAATTTCAGTCTCTTGAAGAAGAAGGCCAAGAACTTTTTTTCTGTGAATCATCATGATTTTATATACATATATATTTATTTTTATTTTTCTTTTTTTTTCCCATCTCAACTGGCCATTTAATCCTTCCTTTTTTTGTTAATAAATTTTGTTTCGCAATGAACATATCCCTTGATAAAAAAATGCCAGCGCTACTGAAAAATGTTTCCCGAGAGTCATCATTCAAACCGCATGAACCTTTGAAGCACGACGTGAAGTTCTTCATGCGAGCGTCATCCAAAAACAGCTGAAATTCAAGAATCTCAGCCAGATTATACAAAACGTCGCCTTTTTTTTTTCTTTTTAAGCTGCAAAAAATAGATGAATCTAAAAATGAGTCTCTCACCATTCCCTGGTGATCGATGTAATAAAAATATTCCCGCACCCGGGGTTCCGGCGCTTGGCCCTGTACGTAAGTGACATAGCTTCTCTTGATCATCCGACACACAAATTTATTCCAAATAAGCGTCGACTGCATTTTCGACTTATCTCTACCTGCAAAAAAAATATACAACCTACAACCTTCATAAATTCATGCGTATACATAAATCACATATAAAATGATGAATATTCGCAAAATAATGTTGAAAAAAAATTGGAAAAATTACTCTGAAAAGTAATCGAAGGCCAATGTTTTGGTCGTTGCCTCTTCATGAATTATTTTGACTTCTTCTTCTTCGTGGCACTAAAAACTACTGTGAATATTTTCATTTCTCTCCAACTTTACAACCTACTGTACAACCTACAACCTTCATAAATTCATACGTACATACATCACATACAAAATTATGAATATTCGCAAAATAATTTTGAAAAAAAATTCGAAAAATCACTCTGAAAAGTAATCGAAGGCCAATGTTTTGGTTGTTGCCTCTTCATGAATTATTTTCACTTCTTCGTGGCACTAAAAACACTGTATCTTCATCTCTCTCCAACATTCGGCGAGGTCGTCGTCGTCGTCGTCGCTTCTCTTCTTCTCGACTCTCGAGAGACATTCGATATTTCTCAACGTCACTGGATTGGCGACCAAGTTCAGAGAGTCACACACAGCGAAGGAGCGGAGACGTGAAGAGATATACCGAACGAGAAATGAGATACAGTGCGGAGGCGGATCGAGGAGTCAATCGTGAAAATAATCGAAAAATCCTGAGAAAATCAAGGGAGTCGAGGAAGAAATTGAGCGCGGCCATGTGCTCGTTTCCTTGAGCCCAGTCTCGACGAGTCACTATCAACGACGACAACAAAGATGTGCCCTTTCCACTCGACTATCCAAAGATTGTGCATCTGCGGGCTCAGAACTCGATTTGTTGTCGCTGCCAAATAAGTCGTGCCTGCATCTAACGCTCTTGGAAATGGCTTCGAAACTCCAAAAAGCCAAAAGGTCATGGAAGCTACGTGAGTACCTGAGACTCGACGATTATTGTAACCCTTTCGCGTTCGGATTCAAACGATACTCAATTTTTGCAAATTTCTGTGTATTCACGTACGCTGTCAAATTTTTTAATCGTATTAAATATGTGTTACGAAAATTTACTGAATTTTATGCAATATACGTTTTTTTTTTTTAAATTTAGGGGACAATTTTTGTGGCATTGTTTTCATGATTTTGTACAGGCGAATGAAAGGAATTTTTTTTTTTGGCGTATCGAAAGTATACAGCATTTTTTGGGACGTGTGTGGGTGTGTTTTTTGAAATTTTTGGACTACGAATAAATTTTTGTGATTTTTTGGTGGTTAGATTTGCGAGGGTAAATTTATCGCGGAGACGAATAGGGTATTCGCGATCGAATGACCGAGGACGAGGATTTATCGTTTCGCGATTGTTGCAGAGGATTTCGTGGCGCATTCGTCCAATGTAAACTGTCTCGCTCTGGGACACAAATCGGGACGGGTTCTGGTGACGGGTGGCGACGACAAGAAGGTCAATCTATGGGCGGTGGGCAAGGAGAATTGTATTATGGTACGGTAAAATAATGTTTTTCAATTTTATTTACATTTTTTTTCAGTAGATTTTAATTTTTTTTAAAGTAACTACAATCGTTAGCGCTACTATCAAATCTTTTCTTATTCGCTTCGATAATAAAATCGCAGAGCCTGAGCGGACACACAACACCCGTGGAATGTGTCCGTTTTGGTCAGACGGAAGATCTGGTGTGTGCGGGATCGCAGATGGGAGCGCTCAAAATTTGGGATCTGGAGCACGCAAAATTGACGAGAACCTTAACTGGACACAAAGCCGGTATTCGCTGTATGGATTTTCATCCGTACGGCGAACTGTTGACTTCCGGCAGTCTCGACACTGCCATAAGACTTTGGGACATCAGGCGAAAAGGATGCATTTTCACGTATCCGGGGCACAATCAGACAGTCAACAGTTTGAAATTTAGTCCGGACGGTCAGTGGATCGCCAGTGCAGGCGAAGAGGGCACAGTCAAGGTGCGTTTTACTAAAGAAATCTTAACGGAACTGCGCGTCTAGCGGAAAAAAGGATATGCCCTTTTTTATTCTCCGTAGAGACAAACGAAAATTTCCATAACACGTAATTGATCATGCATAATTCATGCGCACTCGAACGGTGGACACGATTCTCTTTCCCTTGGCTTCGTGCGTTTGTGTGGGCAATTAAAAATGCATGTTCACGAATGATATCGATTTGAGCCACGAGGATTACATCCGAAATACCTTTTTTTTAATTTAATTTATCGAAAGTTCATTATTTATGATATTGCGGTAATATCATTGCAGAATGATTATCCGGTATGTCACATAAAATAATAATATTTGAATTTCGTCCTTTCGAACAAAGCTCTGGGATCTAAGGGCTGGACGTAAATTGAGAGAGTTTTCGGAGCATCGGGGACCAGCGACGACGGTGGAATTTCATCCGCACGAATTTCTCCTCGCCAGTGGCAGTTTGGACAAGACAGTTCATTTTTGGGACCTGGAATCATTCCAGCTCGTGTCTTCTACAGAACAGTCTGATTCGGCAGCTATAAGGTTCGTTTTTTACTGATTCGGTAAACAATTATACATATTTTTGTTGTAAAACCCGATTATAATAATACTTAATTATAAAATGTTGCATTAATAATTGTTTGGATTATGTGGCCCAGGTGTTTATACTTCAGCCAAGGTGGTGAGTGCCTCTTCGCCGGAAGTCAGGATGTTCTTAAAGTTTACGGCTGGGAACCGTCGCGGACACTCGACCGGATATCGACGGGATGGGGAAAAGTTCAGGATATAGCCATAGCGCAAAATCAGCTGGTAATACGAATAAAATTTCGTAATTTACAAAAATCGAAATTATTCGAAAACGTATGTATAGGAAACCAGTCTTTATTAATGTTTGCGCTCTTCGACAGATCGGCGCAAGTTTCCACACAGCTAACGTGGTGCTCTACGTGTGCGACTTGAAAAAGATCGTTCCTTTCGGTGGTGTATCGGAATATGCAACGGCAGGTACAACTTTCAGTCATGGCAATTCTCTGAGGAAGAGTTTCTCGAGAGAGAGACCATCGGGCATAAGAAAACCAACGTAAGTGGCCTTTTTTCATAGGTATTTTATTGTGAACTAATGATTTTCAAGAGAATCGTTTTTTATTTTTGTTCGATTTCCGTATATTGTAATCGTTCGTTTCAATAGGTTGCAAGTAAAAACTATAGAAGAAGCTGACAAATCGGGCACGGATCCCGAAGACGATGTCACCTTCGCCGAAATTCCAAATGTCGCCGAATATCAGGATGTCTTCCAACCAAACAGATCACGTAAGTCACGCAATTAACAACCCTTTTCCGCTGCTTTCGACCAAGTCGCAACACGCGCTCTGCCTGCTTAATGTGCATTTTTTTCACGATGTTTCATAATGTTTCACGCGTGTCGTAACCCTTGTAAATCTCGCTATTCTCTATTTGTATTTTCTAACTATACAGTTTAATGTAAATTGATGAATATCACCCGAAAATTGATGAATATAAGAATTTACCATCGTTCATTATTTATCTGTTGTACAGATAAATAATTCACCAGGATTTAACATCTGTGCTGTGCTATTTTATGTTGTTTGTTGTTAGAATACATTCGTGATTTGTTATTGCGATCGGCATCATTGCAAAATAGATAATTGTTTTTTTGAACGTCCCATTTTCAGTCCAACAAATATCGGACGTAGAAGTTTAAAATAATGTAAATGGGAATAAACTTTAGTCATTGGAATTTACGTTGAGGATGTTTATCGCACATAGATTTGTAACAACATTTTTGTTGAATTCGAATTTGATTTTGTCATACGAAAAAAAAATGTTGCTGTATTTTTTTGCTACAATTTTACTGTTTACCAATTTTTTAAATGCCATTTCATATCCATGATTGAAAGAAAATTACTAACTTTTCGGTATTATTATTACCAATAATCAATATCATTATTAAAATTTTAAAAAACATTGTTCCTTATTTTGAAGTACGAAAATTTGGGGTGAATTTTTCGATTATAAACGTATGTGCGATGAATCCTTAAGGGTGTTAAGCCGTATGTGAATGAGCATGCAATGCACGGTGTGTTACAGTGTCTCGCACGCCACCGCCTGAAATCGAGGCTTTTCCGGAGCCTCAGGATATAGGTGAGTTTTCTGTAGAATTGTTTACTTTCTTTCATTTGTTTGTGTCGATAAATCGATGTTACTGGTATTATTGCACCGCATTATCGCTCATTGATTGTATTTTATTCGAGATATGATTTTTCGCAAAGTGTAGTAACGAAATCGACGACTTATTCGTTTTTTTAGATCCAGCACAGCCGCAAATAATTCAAAATTTGTCGGATTCGATGACCAATCTCAGGACAGCGGAAAGTCCCGTGGAGGAAAAATCGGTTCCTACTTCGCCTACCGTTTCGCTAATGAAACCGACCCCGGTGCGCGTTCTTCCGATCAAATCCTCGCCGCCCGTGCAGAGAAACGCCATAACTTCGACCAGCCAAATCCGCGCCAATTTGCAAGCGAACAACGCGCCCGGAAGAAACGTGAGAAATCTCGCTCAAATTCCGCCGCTCAGGCAAAGCATCACGCCTATTTCGGGAAAGAAAATTTCCTCCGGCAACAATTCAGGCGGAGGTCACGCTGTGCCGCTTGGACCACAGAGATCGAATTCCACTTTGACCCCGCGAGTCGCTCCTATGGCTGCAGTTTCGCCTGTTATCGATGATGGCAAAATCAAAAATCGAGCTCCGAGTCCCGACTCACCGAAACTCTTGCTTAAACGACAAACTAGCTGTCGGGAAGGCGAGCACGGCTACGAGAGCGATTATCCTGTACAGTGAGTGTCAGCAAAATAATTAAATGTCAATTATTAAACACTCCAGAAATTCAATTTTTTTTATTTGAAATATTTTCTAAACCATTTTAGCGGTCGTTTTTTTTTTAAATTCTGCAGGTCCATAAAATTGAATAAGAGGGAATAGTATATAATGCTGCGGGTTTTCATGAATGTTTTCAGAATTAACAACAGTATAAGACACAGTCCCTCGGACCCGCAATTAAACCGACCCAATACCGGGCAGCCCAGGCCTACAAACGTCTACAGAAACTTCGTTGGTAACACACCATTGTCCGCGAGGAACGCGTCGACAGCCAAGAAACCAACGAAAGCACAAGTGGCACCCAATCCGAAGGTGGAACCGAGAGTGCCGCAGCTCAGGCCGAGCATCGACGACACTCAAAAAGCTGAATTCGTGCCTATGACCGCTGACAAACCTTACGGTTTGGATGCGGAAAATTTTTTACCTGTAAGTTCCACGACGAAATTATTTTATTGAAAAAAAAATATATGAAAGATATGACGATAAGTCTTGAAGAAATATAATTAGTTATTGAATGATGTTCGTTTTCATCCTCTTATTAACAACGAAAAATCTTTTCTTTTACGTCAACACAGAATAAATATGGGCAAACATCGGGATATACGCAAATGGGAGTTCTGAATGACATGTCGGAAGCGGAAGTCATAAATAGCATGATGCGCGGACACGATTCGATGATGGCTGTCCTCACTAGTCGACAAAGATCTCTACAAATCATTTATTCACTCTGGCACAACAAGGACCTCAAGGTGAGATTTATCCCCCAAATTTCGCCTTCGATGACTCACTTTGAAACTGTTTTTAACAACGATTTATCAATGTTCAGTCTGCCATCGACTCTGCGGTCGCAATGAACGATCTGTCCGTCATCGTCGATCTTCTTGGGGTGCTCACGTTAAAACCGTAAGTTCAATTTACATTTCATCTCCAAAATTGTCCCGAAAAGCTCCCAAAATCTTTCAAATTTATAACACTTATTGTATTCCTGTTTGCAGTTCGATGTGGAATCTGGATCTTTGCAATTCTCTTCTCACGCCGATAGGTGAACTTCTTCAGAGTAAATACGAAATGTGAGTAAAAAAAAATCATAATAAACTGTACTTTAATTAAGTCGGAAGAACACCAGATTTTTTTCTATTATTTTTAACGATTTTTATGCGCACTGCGTGTATATTTCGACGTCTATTATTTGGAATATTTTTTATTAAGCCAATCGAACGATGAAAAATGCAGTGAAATCGAGTATAACGATAGAAAGGCCATTTTTTTGGCGGAAAAACGTATTTTATTGTTGCGATTGGCGCATGAACAGTGAATATAAATATTGCATTGTGCGATGAATACGTTCCAACGCCTGCAAACATCTCCAGACAAATAGTTTTTGTACTTTTGTCGTGCGGAGAACGTAGGATAGCGAAGAAATAATGAAACCGCGAAGGAGCGTGGAAGGGTCTGGTGGAAGGTTTTTGCGGTCAGGCCGCAGAGGCATCATTTTTGCGCACCGCGAGAAAGTCGCATCGTACTGCAGATTTATCGCCTCGCCTGTTTCGCGGCCAGAATTCGCTCTTCGAAACGGTTGAACGAGCCTGCGGGAAGTTGAAACTTGCCTCTCTTCTCTCGTCCACTTTACAGTCCATACTACGAATATTACCAGCGTCTGGCTTCGCGAATATTCCACGCGAATAATTTTCGAAAATTCGCTGCAGCGATTCGGTGAACAGAATAAAAATTAACTAGCTTTATTTATTAAAGTGAACAGATAAGTGAATCAATGAGTAAAATCACGAGTCTCAGAATTTGTACAAGAAAATTGATGAAAAAAATAGACATCGGGACAAAAATTGAACTGGAAATTCATTTAATCATCCGACGAACTATATTTCGTCATAAGGGATTCCCTTCGCTTATGCAACCCCGTCTGCTGAGCTGGTGCATGGGAATGGCCGATGGTTCGATCGATGAGAGACGCGGGGAGACTGGAGCCTCGAGCGGGCGACCGAGGGTTGCCGCAAATTAGCCAAGACAATAAGAGACAGTGGCAGATGCAAATTCGAGCACGAAACCTTTTCGTGGTGAGGCCTCGGCAGCGTGTGTCGCATTGTTCAAAGTGGATTGAAATTTCAAGGGCACACAACGCGCACTGTCAATGTTCTTCTGCTTCGCATATGCCAGCGCACTTCTCTAAACTTCGAAAGAACATAAAGAGTCCCCCCTCTGCACGCGCATCTCTTCGCAATCCTTTCAATGGACTGATCCTCTCTTCTTTCCAATTCGATTCCACGTGGACTTTGAAAGCTCTCCGCCAAAATTGTATCGTCGATTTAGCGGCACGAGTTGTTCAATGTACTTGTCATCGGAGACGGTAATGACAGTCGTCACTTAATGTCACAATTCTGTCATACACTGAAATTGGAAAGGAACAAAAAAATATTGAAATGAGAATTTATTATCGTTATTAAACTGAAGCACTTGGAATAATCATTGCACAGAAATATAATTAGAATTTAATCACCGATTTTTTAATATTTATATAATTTCTACAAAAATATTGAAAATAACATAGAGATTGATTTTTTTTAATCTTATTAATTTTAATTGTAACAAACGTTCGAGTTAAAAGGGCGTTCACGGATACGTCAGTTTTGTTTGAACCCGGCCAATTATTTGTCGTTCAGTCACAAGCTGTTGCTTCTGATCCTCCGTGCATTATAATTCTGCACATTTCCTGCTACAAACGTCAGCGGACATTTATTGCATAGAGCCGAAAAGAAATGGATCCATCAAAAATATTTGGAATTGCAGCGGTTACCGAAATATAATGTCCGGCAGAGAAAAACATTTTTTTTTAAGTCGTATTTGTCGTAAAAAATGAAGACTAATTGTCCGTAGATTAATTATTATATCACATGGGCAATGAGAACGTTTATCTCAACCGGATATTTGTAATTAAGCAGCTTCGTAGGCGCCGGTTTTCACGGTACGTGAACACAGTGCCACGATCGTAATACCGTGAAAAGTGAATTCGACTAATTATCGGCCCGCCTTGCAGCTGTTCCTCAATCGTTTCCAAACTGTTATTTCCCAGTACAATTTTGTCTCTGTCTCCTCCACATTCGAACTTTTATATCTCACGATTTATTAATACTTTGCTATGAATTCAAAATTTTCAAAATAAAAAATCGAATTTTTGACAATAATAAAACAACAAGTTGTATACGAAAAAAAAATTAAAATAAATCTGGACTTTCTCTGTGAGGAAGCAGCAAGTTGATGTCAAATTTATTTTCTATTTTTATGTACAAATTATTGGATAAAAAATGTTTTTATACAAATAAGCCATTTTTCAGTGAAGAATATGCTGAAAATGCTATCATGCTTAAAATCGAACTGATGTCCATGGCAAATTGTCCGGTAAACATTCAAATAGGAATACGCTTTGACATGAGCGAGTTTGCATAACTACTCGTCGTTTTCACGGCGTATTCGTCACGGGATCGCAGCAGCCCCAGACCCGTGAGAAAAAAACTGGAGCAATGAATACAAAATCTCATTTACGAATCCCCCTCCATCGATAATTCCACGTGTGCTTCAAACAACACTTCACGGACGTAATACCCTTTTTTTGAATATGGCACGGTGGTTTTTTCATTCGATTATTCAACAAGCTCCAATTTTTTTTTTTTTCCTCAAGTGGATTCGAGGCCATCCGGAAAAGTTCAGATTTCAATATTGCTGAAATAGTCGTTGTCACAAATAGCAAAAAAAATTAACAGACACAAGAGTCCAAAGAGAATTTAATTATTTTTTTATTAAATAAAATAAAAAAATAACTAAAAATGTCGAAAAATTATTTTATACACTAGAATTTTTTGTATTATTTTATTAAAAATCTTACAAAAGTTGCCCGCAAATATCGGAGAGGCTGCGCAGTCGGCAAGCGACTCATCGATGCGCTATGTGTATCGAACACGAATTCATTGCCCTCGTTTTGATTCGATGCGGCGCGCGGTGCTTCGAAACCCTTTATCGGTAGCCAGAGTCGAGCGAGACGAATTCTAGACGAGCCCGGCGGGCCCACGTTATGTATTGGCGTCGTTATGTCGTAATAAAGGGTTTTTGTGCGACCGAGCGTGACTCGGTGGGTGGCGTAAAGTCGTATGGGCGTTATTGCAGCATCCGTTGATGTGAACGGTCTCAAAATCTCCCGATTTTCACGATTATTCCGCGTTCACCTATTTCAACTCGATATCTAAAATAATATCTTTGATGTTCAATAAATTTGTTCATTCTTCATATTGTTTTATCTTTTTTTTTCAGGTATGTTACCGTTGGAATCACCGCTCTCAGGCTAATTGTGCGGAACTTTGCACCGGTTATCAAGTCCAACGTGGAAGCTCCTTTGCACAATATTGGCGTTGATGTTTCGCGCGAGGAACGGTAATTATTTGGATATTTATTGGTATCAATGTAATGGCAAAAATCAGTGATGTCATTGAAAAATGTGGCAAGCCGATTTTTTGGTAAATTCGTTGGACATTTATTTTTGCAGATATCACAAGTGCGTCTCCTGTTACGATAAGCTCACGACACTGCGAAGTCTAGTCGAGAAGAAACAGGGAATACCCGGAAATTTGGGGGCTTCCTTTCGGGAGTTGAGTAAATTGATAAAGGTACTCGAGTGACGATGGCGAAAGTACGCATTTACTCTCAATTCAGAGATGCCAACTTCCGGTGGTGGTTTAAGAGTGATTTTAAATGAAATTTGTGCTACCTGAATTAAAAGTGTCGCGTGCATTTTGCTGTCCACCTCTGCACCCAATAATCCTCGCGAAACGTCGAGGAAAAAACGAGAAAACAAAAGGAACTCTCAAAAGAGAAAGAAAAGCCAAGGAACGGAAGAAGAAGAACAATCATGTCCTCCTTAATTTCGCTAATTCGAGCTCGAAGCAATGAAAAGACAAGAGCCTCGTCCTCGTTGACAGTAACATTAATTATCTTTATTATCCGTCGTTAACAACGCAATCATTTTCAAGGAACTAATGACAAGAAGAAGAGTCGAAAGAGATAAGATAAAAACGAAAGAAACAAAAGTTTCACGCGCCTTTCTATGCCATATCTCGCGTGCGCGGAACAATCTCGCGCCGCGGAAACTCAAAATAAATGATTTCACAGGAGTCCACATTGCGACCAGCCGCAGTCACAATTGATGCGTGTCGCGTGCAAAAATCTCGTCGTTCGGTCAAAAATTGCATTATCTTTGCAGTGAGGGACTCAAGAGGCAAATGTGTAGAATAAATGTGACGATATTATGCCGCGAGAATAATAAAATAGTCGCTGTGCGTTGAGCTCTCGAAATCACTTGCCAATTTCGCGAGATTCCCATCGTGCCTCGCACTTTAACGCGAACGAATAGTTCTAATCCCGATAATTGAACATAAATACAAAATTATATATATACATATATAGGTCGATGCCCACATCGACGATACATTTAACGAATAATTAACATAAATCAGTATTTTTAAGCGTAACCGAGATATAAAAAATGAAAAAGAAGAAAAAAAGTAACAAAAAGATGAATAACTTTCCCACGAATCGTTGCGTCCCCGAATGAAAAATAAAGTGCTTGAACCGTGACCAGTGATGAGTGGTGTGTGTCCACATCGAAGGCCAGTTTTCCGCTGCAAAATATCGACGACAAATAGTGAAGAACTACGGATTAGTCGTACCAAAAACGACTCAGTGGTTCGCACAAAATAATCATTATTCTTTTTAAAACGCTTGTGTGTCGATGTTTTCAGCAGATAAACATTGAAATGGGTAACAATATTTTGTGTAACATCGCGACAAATGGACAAATATACTTTTGTAATTTATTTTTTATCATGATAAAGCTGAGAAGGTGATAACGTGAAGAACAACTTTGTAACTCGACCCAATTTTATGTTTATAAATAACGTGCTCGCATGCAATTTTAATGTTAATAACCGCAGATGCGTTTTTTCAAAATTCATCTGCACTCAAGAATTATTTGCTTAGTGCTAAAAATAATTGTCTCGTAGGAAGTCTTGGCAATAATTCTCCGACCTTTATTAATTGTTTGTTTCGAGACAATATTTCCCACGAAAAATATTGGAATCAATTTTTGGGGGTAATTTCTGCACAATTGTGCGTTCTTGGTGTTTGTTAAATTGGTTTACCAATTTGCACCTCGTGTGACAAGTATAAAAATCAATTGATTCCTTTAGAGGGCCGACTTACGATTCCGCTGCATCGCATTTGCTCAAAGCCCAGGGTAATTACAAAAATAGCAACAAATCTTCCTTTTAATCGGTCTCATGTTGAGTAAATCACGTAGTTTTCGCGGTATATTCGGTAGAGCTGGGATTCGAAGTCCCAGCAATTAGCAGCCCGTTCAGCGGCCCGCACATTGCTTAAGATTCCTCCTCATTAATCATGTTTGCAAGTTAGCGATTCATCGACGCCGTAATTTTTTAAATACAAATATTTAGCGGCTCGTATTTTTGGGAATGTTTCGAATTTCGTCCTCGGACCGATAAGCAATTTTCCCTTGTCGTGGCATTTTCCACTTTTTAAAGGTGAAAAGAGAATCCGAAAAAAGTGGAGGTGATAAGCGTCTGCGATATCGCAACTTTACCGCGATTTCCTCTTGAATCATTAACAACGTCTTTTAAGGCATGAAACTTCATGGATAGGCATTTAAAAACGTGACATTCTCGGAATGGTATTTTCGGAAAAAAAAAAATTCACAAAAATAAGATAAATGTTCGAATCCGTCCAAAAATAGGTAGTTAAAATAGTGGCGAACATGCGTTTGCTCGTAGATGTAAATAATAAATAAAGTTTTCGTCTCAAATTAAGCGATTATAGATTTAATTGAAAGTAAATTGTTCGATTTTCGTCGAGATTATTCGCCTGTGGTTCACGTTCAAAATCTTTTAAATAGTTGAGCGTTTGATTGAATTTGCCATTTACAAAATTTTTTCTTCAGCCGTTGTAAAATATCAGAAAAATGTTTTTTTTTTTTTTCAAACTTGAATTATCGGAATGAAATATGGATTCCAATTAGTTGTACGCGTCTCCGAAATATTTAACGAGGAAAAGACCAAAACGCCTCTCATTTAATAATAATAATAATGTAGATCTCAACAGCCTTTTAACTCCTGAAGGAGTTGTACATAGAAATATTTTAGAAAAATTTTTAAATGCCGACCGAACCCAGTAATCGCAAAACACAAGTGAAACAACATGAATGTAAATATTAAACGAGTGCATGAGGCAATAATGAAGAACGTACTGTTGCATGAAAGTGAGCGATGCGTGCTATTTAAATAGGGAAAAAAGAATTTAAATAAAAAACACGAGACTGTTTAACTCTTCATTAAGCACGAAAAATGTCGTCTTCTCCATTTCTAATATAAATGTAAAATCCTACAATTATCATTATTATTATTATCCATAAGTTCCGCAACAAGAATTGAACAAAATCAATACTTTAAATTAATTGTTAATCATCAATTAAAAATATTTCACCTGAGATGTCGTAAAATCTGAACATTTAACTGCTCTGGACAATATTAAAGAATAAAGGCTCAATAAAAGCGATTTTTTGCATCATTGTTAAAATAATTAATAAATCAAACTATCCAACTAAAATGTTAATTGAACTATTCCTGTTTTGAAGGACTCGTATAAGTTACATTTTTTAATAAAGACTGAAAAAGTACATGTAATGAGCAATGGGAACTCAATAATCATTTATAAACACTCAAATTGAGAAAACTAATTAAAACTTTGTTAATTGCACCATAAATAATACTTCCATTCGTTATAATTTTTCCTGTTATTTCAATTTATTCACTCACTGCAAAATGACTGAATACTCGCGTCTTTTGGGAGTGATGAAAATTTCTGATTCAAAGGATTAATACGCGCTTAATGAAGAGTTTGGGTGGTTCTTGCAGTACTTTCAAGTCAGAGGCATTTTCATTAGTGATAAAAGTGTGATTTTTATCCGTAAAAATAAGCATATTAATTAGATTAATTATTTATGACGAATAGAATCAAAATATCGAGTCGAGTTTTTTCTGGGAAGCTTAAGCGCATTTGAATATGAAGAAAATGTTTCCGCAGCTTCATTGGAATTTTTTTAAGTGGCTGTTGCGGGGCTTTTAGATATTTAAATATTGCAAAATCCTTCCGTGTGAGTTTGCGTGTGAAAAATGATTTAGCGAAGCCCCAAACTTGTGTGATTTTTAAAACTAGTAGCAAACAATTGATGTTAAAAGGCCTATTTAGATGATAAGTACGTGCAAGAACCACCTTAAGTGACCATCGGGAGACGGCGGGCATCCTCCTTCTCCAAAAATAAATCCTACGTTACTCACTACAATTTTTTTCTAACGATAAACCTGTTTTTCCTACGAGCTTGTCGAGTGGTCCTAATTTATTAATGCGAAACAAGACTTTGAATAAATGTTTCTTTTTTTTTTTGGGGACGATGAGATTGTATGCGCGACTTGGTGCAACCTGCGTTGTAAAAAGTAATATCAATAATATAGGTAATATATAATATTAACTATAATACTATTGATAAGAAATAATTACATATATATACATACTATATTAAAGAACTAATAATTTCTCTTATTCTGTGTTCTCTTCTATTTTTTTTACAACCTTCAGACCTTCCCGTGCGCAAATTTTCACTCATCAGTTTTAATGATCGTTTGGAATCGGTGGAAATAAGACATAATCCTTCAGCAAAAAAAAAAAAAAGAAAAAAAAACAGTGGAGCTCCGATCAGATACGATTTCTCACCAGTCATCCATTAACTTTTTTATCGGAATCGGACACGACAAGAAGGATCGGGCTCATCGAGTCTATCGCTGTTTACATCACTTCTTTTCAAACTCTCTCCGAGGGTCGATTAAGGGGTAAAAAAGAAATGCCTTCGATAGCGTAAAATCTTTCGATTGACATAGTCACGCAAAAGCTACTAAGTAACAATTTTAATGCGCTTCAGGCCATCAATTTTTTTTTTCTTTTACAAATTTTCTTAACGAATTTATCAATTTTCTGAATTTTGCGGCTCTGCATCAATATTTTTTAGGTGCATAGAGAATCGTTAAATTTTTTTGATCAATTTTCCGACGTGAAAAAATGTTTGCTTGAAGGAATCTCGGTAGCCCGGGGATTGAAATGTGCTGGGATTTTTGATATGCACACATAAAAGCAATAGATCGCACAGTACGCGTGAAATTGAGAGCAAACGTTGCGAGAGTCGAGCTTAATCCGTGAAATATCGCGGTCGTAGAAAAAATCGGAGGCACGCGTGCCAAGTGTTTGTCCCGGGATTTCGTATTCATAGGATTAAGAGAGTCCGAGGATGAAGGGTGGGCCGGCAACCCTTCGTTCGCGAGCCGAGTATCGACGCTTTTCCGTTCGCCGAGTAGGGGCAGGAAAAAAACGGCGTTTTTCCCACCGATCGTATTAATATTAACGACACAGAACGATCAAGATCGATGAGATCGTATCCTCGATATTTCAACAACAACAAAATATCCCCAAAAATAAAATATATCTTTAAAGCGAAGAAAAATCGACGAATTTTAAATCTAAACCCCGTTTGGACCAATCGGAGCACGAATAAAACGTCAACAATGATTGCCGAGGCTTTCGATATTTCGAGATAAAATGGAATATAAAAAAAAAACAAATACTCAATTCCAATAGCAGAAGCGCACTGGCTGGATTATCCTCATAATAAGAGTCTAAACTGCAGGTTCCTGCGACGATTTTGCGACTAATACCCTGGGAAAAGCGGGCCGCGTCAGGTGTCTTCGAAAAGGAGAATAAAACGAGCTCCGGCTACGGCGAAGACGTTCTTCTTCCTCTTCGTGATCTCCGTCGTTTGTGAGAAGACGAAGAAGCGTCTCGGAGCGATCTCTCCGCTGTTGTGACGGAGATAAGTTAAGTCTCTTCTCGACGCCACCTCGAGCGACGAAAATGCTGTTTTCTCACAAAACGTGGTAACAATGGCACCGACAACGGCGCCGGGGGGTTCCTCGGGGAAGCGATGTCGATCCTGAGGAGACGACGACAGAAGCCGCCGAAGATTGGGACCGACTTAAGCGGATTAACCCGAGTCCGAGTAAGCGATATACACACACACACACAGCAGCTATAGATAGTGGATGCACACGACTCGCTTCCGGCGCATCTCCTTTGCCATTGTCCTCAACATGAAAGCCACCCACTGCCGAATTTTCGTTGCTTTCATTCTTCTTCCTTGGCTCACGTAACTTCGTCTTCTGGTGTCTTCATCTTTTTTTTCTCTACGACGTGTTTTCTTCATTTTATTTCGCTCCGCTGTTTGTTTTCTTATTTCTTCCGACGTGTTTTGCTTTCCGGCTACGTGTTTTCTTCATCTCACCGTACTCCATTATTTTTTTTTGTTTTTACTGCTCACGTCTTGTTTCCTGCGACGGAGTTTTTTGTTCTTGTCTTCACCTTCTTTCCTACAACGTATTTCCTCGTTTTTCTTCTTTCTCGGGTGTCCCTCCTGAAAAACACGTAATCTTCGTTAAAGTATTTTAAATAACATACAATTTTCTCTACTTTTTCTGGTGCAAATTGCGGAAAATCTGCTCGAATTTAACTAACGCGTTCCTAAATGAATAATTATATGTAATGCACTAAAATGCATGCTTTGCAAATAAACGTTACTCTTCGTTGCCCTTAAGCTATCGATTATTCGCGACCAACCCCCGGAGACTCGAGAATACCGGTCGGTTTCGCTGCACTCGACGATCATTGGCCGAGGATGTTGCGAAGTTACGTTTCTCTCGTGGGGTGGAGAACCGCGTACGTTCCCATTGGCTAATTATAGGGAGAAAAGTGTGTCGTCGCGGGGCGTGCTCGCAACGGGATTGGTCGACGAGGGGAGAAATAGCCTCGGGCATACGAGGGTAGGTTGTACATAGGACACGTGTCGGGGTGGGTACTCACCCTACGAGTAGGCACACGATCAAGTACTCTCCTCTCCTCTCTCTATACCACTCGACCTCACGTGTATCGCGTTACCCGTCGTCAGTGATGTTCACAAGGGACTAAGGGGCGGCGATGCAAATGAAAAAAAAAAAAGGAACAAAATCTGATGGGAGAATCTCTTTAAATGACAGGACCCCGAGGGGGGCAAGAGGATGAAGGAGGTTTCGGTTGCGAGGACCGAATTTGCTCCATTTGAACCAACGGATCATTTTTGTATCCGATGAATACACCGTTTTTTTCTTTTTTTTTTCTCACTTCAGGTAGATTTTCGTGTGCCGAATAACACTTAAAAATCGCACTTTTTGTTGGCTGCTGGATTTGCTCAGTACCATTTCCGTTTAGCTTATAGAAATCGATTTTTGTTTTGTTCGTCCCATTTATTCTTATCCGATCTTCCGGTGTTATCTAAAATCGTTATGAAAAATCCAACGATTTTTTTAATGCCAGAAGAAGCAGAAGAGACTAAGCACAAGATAACAAAATCATGACTTTAATCCAGCTAAACTGGAGCATCTTTTTTTTTTTAATTTGGAGGAAAAGAGAATTTTTTCAAGTGCCAATTTTAGCCTGTGTCTCTTCAGGTAAGTGAAAACAATCGGGAGAATTTGATGGGACTTTGTAACTGAAAGTCGTGTGTCAGTTTGCTCTGCAGTATCGCGGATAAGGTACTCGGTTGAAAAGGACTAGCGAAAGACGTTGGAGAAAAGGTGGAAGCACGAGCGGAGTCGTTTTCGAGGTTCTTGACGTATATGTTGTCGGTACAGGATGAGGCTAATTCAAAGAGGTCACGCACGCGCCAGATGGATGCCGGACTCAAGAGCCAAGGCGAGCCGATCGTGTGCGACTCGATTCGGAGCTTAGAATCATGCAGCTGGCAGACGAATGCAAGCAGGGACTTCTCTTCACTCGGCAGTCATCATCTCCGCGTTCAAGTCTCAGCATTATCCACTTCGCCTTCAGTCGCAAACGAATAATGATCCTCCAGGTACAACCTGCAAAATGTGACGAGTTAAAAACGCATGAAATAATATGCACTGATATCAGAAATTTGAATATCGAATACGAATAGTCAACTTTGAAATTTAGTTTAAATATAGCAAAAACAATTCGATATTCAGAGACAAAAAAAAAGGACCGATTCGCTTAATTTAATATTCTTAATATTCTACACGAATTTCATAACGAATTACGCAATTTATATTTAAAATTCGATTGCTAGTGTCTCATTGATTGAGGTAAGACGTGCTAAAAATAATAACATAAAAAATACAATGTAATGTTTTTATTAAAAAACGTCCCATTGTATCGACGTTGAAGTCACTCTTCCGCGTGAGTTGGCTGTAATTTATCTCGAGTCCGCGAAGAGAAGCGGCAGACAGGAGACGAGAAACGAGACCTTGCGTGTGCCCAACCGGTGTTGAGTTACCCTATCGATATCGAATTATACGCTGTCTTGAATCGATACCTCTGGAAGAAGAAAAAACGTCATTTGCGGTCACCGGGCTTTGAAGAATGAGAAAAAAACGAGCTGTGGAACGACGCGAAAGAATAGAACGCCCGGAGGAAGTAAAGGAGTGAATGGAACTAAGTTTATGGTGTCGGCGAAAAGAAGCGGACGATGCTACAAGTGTTTTTAATAAAAAATATATGCACTTTTAATTTTTAAATCATGGATAATTTTTGCATAATCCCGCAATAAAATTCAGCAAAAATATTTGTTTAAAAAAAATATGTATTCGCCCTTTAACTCTGCAAATAAAAATGATTCAAGATCATAGCACTTTCTCTGTGGAGGAGAAAAAAAAAGAGCAAGGAACTCGTCGCATCTGCAACGATGCGATATTTTTTCGTGCTGTCTGAATTCTTGGAGTTCTCGACGGTATGATTGGCAGAGGAAGCGTGCTGTTTCACCGACAAGCCCGGCTCAGCCTTACGGTAAGTTCTTTCATTGACGGGGCCAAAGTAACCGTGTAATCGAGATGCCAAAACTCCGAATTTACCGTGTCCAACCGTTCCGAGGTATAATACGTGAACTTACGAAAAAATTCTCTGACCGCGTAACCGGAAGTGCCGCAGATGAATAGCCCGTCCTTTTTTTTTTCTCCGCGGACATTCGGCAGCTAAAAAGAATAAGTTCCAAGCGGTTTTTCAATTTCATTCGGCTTTGTAAATAATTTTTCTATAAATATTTATCGTTTTCCAAAGTAAAAAAAAAAAATTTTAATTAAGGAATTGACAGAAAAAATGGTCGACAATGGGATAAAAAATTTTCGCTCAATAAACCATTCAATTACATTCGCATTTGTAGTCACGCGATAATTTGAAAATACCTTCTTTATACGCTGGAAAATGGAAAAGCCTGGATTTTCAATGGCGAGGGAATTACGTCGAGAGTTTGCGGGGTGAAAATAAACATCTGCACTAAGTGAGCGGTCGAACAGGCGTTCGAGCGATTCACTCGTCCGTTCCGGAAGAATCTGTCGTGACATTCTCTCGAGGGTCAAGCAAATGGGCAAACAAAGGTCTCACCTTTGACCCTCGACGTTTCGAGATTTCGCCGGTCGTTCTGTAAATAACAATGTAAAATAAAAACAGTACATCAATCAAACACATTCAAAGACTGTCATATTTTTAGTGAGATTATAAGTTACCTAATCTACATTAATAAGCACTTTTGAATATAAGCATTTTTGAGCATAATGAATCAATGAACTAAACTACCCATTAAAAATCACGCTCGCATTAAGTGAGGGGGCACGTTAAGAGTGTAAACAACGAGAGCAGGCGTAAGGGCTGATTAGGGAGGACAAAAGATGGTGCGAATGGCAAAGGGAAACAAAGAGCCTTACGTGTCTCAAAGACAATGCCGAGTTCGTGCGCCAAACACTGCATAACGCGTTGATTAAAACGAGAATTGAGGAAATAAAGCCTGGGTGGGTTTCCGTCGGGCCGAAGCTACCGTCGACCCTAGACCTTCTGTCGTTGCGCATTCAACTCCAATTTCTCCTGACGTACGAATAAGCTCATTTCTCAGCTACTAGACATGACATTGTCATCGTACTTTTTCGATAAATTTCATGCACACTTATTCGGCACATCGTATGCTTATTCGACAAAAAGAGAAAGCAGTGAACTCGTTTTTATTCAAACAAGTAAATTTTTCCTCCCTCATAGAAGCAACTCTAGTTTCATTTTTTTAAATGCTTTTTTAATGCATTTTTTTCCTCCTTCATAGAAGCAACTCTAGTTTCATTTTTTTTTAAAGCTTGCGAAAACAATTTTTTAAAATAATTACTCAAAAGTTCAAACGTTTCTAATAAGCTTTGCAAGTTTTATTATGAAATTCATTCTAAAATCAATTGTGCGTTACATTCTCGTCTAATTCAGTGCTGGAGGCTTAAAACTCTACTATATATTGTCAGTTTTCTGCTATAGGCTATTTTGCAGGATATTATTAGCTAGGAGTGCCAAGTCACGCAACTTTGTAGAGGATGTAGCGTGTAAAGGCCTATACAGTGAGCGCAGCACGCGAATACCACGCGCTCGACAAGCGCACACCATTTTCCATCTCCTTTTTCAGCAACCCCCTGTGTCGATCGTTTTTTAATGACTACACGAAAAACTGCATCGTTGCATCGGTTCGAAAACGCGTACCCCAAGCTCCAGGAACTTTATACAATCTATATATATATATATGTCGTACTTATATACTGCTGGTAAAAGCGTCTAGTTGTAGTAAACGTAGCGCAGCAGCCGTGCGGTTCATCTACCTCCCGGTGACTCTGATCTTTTTATGAAGCGCCGCCCGTCGGGGACAGCGGGACGAATTTTGGACGATTAAATTCGTGGTGTACGTACACGTCGTCGAGTCATCATCACGACGTCATTTTCCGAAGAGCCAAAACGAAACTCGACTGTTCCGAATGCTTTAGAACACGGCGATCTAAAATTTTTAATAATCACAATTTCAGTAATTTGTCAGAAAAAAGGCAACGTTATTGATGTGATAATAAAAAAATTCGGCATAATAATAATACCAACAAAAATATTTTGGCTATTTCGTGTATTTTTTATCAATAAATTTATGTTCTTAATTTTTAAAATGACATTATCCAAAAAGAATGTCATCCAGTTTGAAAAAAAAAGTAACGTGACTGATTTTAGATTATTAAACTTGTGGAACATCCGACGGATCGTCATCATTAAATGATCGTTTATTTCACAGCAAAGCTGAAAGATGCGAACAACTCGACAATAGAATAGACTACAATTTCGTACACACGAGAAAATGAGTAAAAGGGGAACGAAGATAGGACGGGGGGAATACATTGAGTGAGAAAATGAAGAGAGAGGGCAAAAAATATATCCAGAGCCTCTGTGCAACGAGAGACCAAGAGTCAAAGTACAGTGGAAGGGAAAAAGTGTATCGTGTATCGGACGTTAAACGGGGGTGTTGAATAGTGAGGGTGCATCACCTGGTACGACCATCCATCAAGAAAATAAAGGATAGAAGGGCTTGAGCTCGGGAACGGGGCTCGCATCCACGTTCGTTGTAAGGGAGTCGTAGAAGTAGTGGTGACAGTGCGCAGGGTGTTGATGCTGCATTCGAGGTCCTAGTCGCAGTAGCAATCCAGTCAATAGAACTTCTGGCCTCCAAAAAAATGCCTGTAACATTGAAACTTTTTTATTAACATGTTCAGGCTCATTGGAATATTCTAAGAAAACTTGGCGCATGCATTTAAAATAAAAATGCTACTTAATTAGAATTTCAGTGATACCGAATGATGAAATTTTTTAAATAAAAAATCACACATTTCGAAAGTGTTCCAAAAAAATAATGAATTGCAAGCATTCGAGGAAATCGAAGTAATTTTTCAATTTATTTTTATTGTAGCCGTAAAAATGAACGTTCTTAATTTTTTTGGGGGTAAAAAAGAAGGGATTTTGTTGTGGAAATTCTTCGGATTCGAGGGTCGCTCCACTCCGAAGGTTAATTTGTCCTGGTCTCGTTTTTTTTTTGCTTGTTCACGTTTTCGGGAGCAAAAGGGTGACAAAGCTCGGCGCCGCCTTCTGTGTTTTTTTTTTTCTTTCTCGTTCAGTCTTCTCTCCCCCTTTTCTCGTCGTTCTGTGAAGAACGAGGAGAAAAGCGTTTTATAATCTTGTTACTCCCACTAAATTTTTCGGATATTACACAAAGACAGGAGGATGCCAGGGTAAAGGGTGTGGGATCACAGTCCCCAGTATATTACGAGGGGCTTCGTGTCTGTTAACCGGGCAGCGTGCCGTCAGCCTGACTCCTACTTTACAACAGCCTAGACAAGATATTAATAATTCACGTGTGCCCCTCGTAACACAAATGATGAAGTGCAAGATCGTTAAGTACACCCGGTTCAAATTCGATAATTTTACGTTTGCTTCACTAAGGAAGGGTAAAAAGTAACCCGGGCGAATGAATAGTGCGCATCAAAATGTACAATTTTTCAATTTTTAACCAACGACAAGTGTCCCAAAAATTTGTTTGTAAATATTGGCGAAAAAATGATGATCGATTGTGCAAAAATGAGATTGATTTTCATCCGAATCTACGGCTTTGAATATCGAATTTGCCCCTCGAAAATGACGGTAATCGGTGTTATCTTAAATTAGGATATATAGAATAGAGATTGTTGATTGTACCGTCTCGCGCTAACTTTGGTAGCTCGTTGGCAATTTAATGGTCCAGCAGTTGTAAATGCTAGATCAAAAGCTGCAGAAGATCCCGGCGAGTCTTAGCGCGTCGTCGTTAAAGTTCGATGACGAGCGTCGGTTTCCAGGAAGTCGACGCCGATGTCCGGGAAAAGGAATGACGATTCCCACAACGGAAGAAGGTAATTCTTGATCCCTCCGAGGCTGTGACGAAGCTCGAGTTCACCGCCAGACATCAGAGACGAGCTGCGGCCAGTCCAAACAAACACGTGCGCCCATACGGCGGGTTTTATTATCGACGAAGCACAGTTTTATTACGACTAGCTGTTTGGATTCAGTAGACTCGGGACATGCGAGAGAGACGCTAGGAAAATCGCGTAGTCGTTGATCCTCGTATTTGTCCTCGTTTTTTTAGCGCGACTTTGACGAGTGCCGACGCGAACACGTTCACGTATACTCTTCATTCGCTTTGCGTCCACTCCTTTTCATCCTTCCGCATCTTTTCAGCTCATTTTTGTGATACTCCGCAGTTCCCAGTGTCCCAAAAAAATTTTCTTCCAATTATCATGGGCCATTTTTCTTGGGCACGTCTCGTCGTTTTACTATTCCATTTTATGCGCAGGAAAAAGGAAGATTCGTCGTTTTCCTTTTGTACTACAGATGGGAAAGCTGTTAATTAAACAAATATAGTTATATTATTGTTAATGCATTTTTGTTAAATACTCGAAAGTCACAAAATATTCTAAGCATTGATATAAATAAAATAGTAACGTAAAACAATTTTTTCATTGTCCCTTTTAAAAAAAGGCATGTACCAAAAAATCTCGAAGTGCGATACACCGATAAAAGGCTCGTCGTTCCGATTGGCTTTCGATTTCGATATGCGCGCACTTCAGACCATCCAACCTACCGAACGATTCAGGAAAACCTATGAACAAACGGAAAACATGCAATTAGAATATAGAACAAATATATCGGTCAAAACCGCGTCCCTAATATTTAATATAAATACATGACAAACACGAGTTACGAAGACTCGAAATTAACGTAAACGCGTACCTTTGGGATCCTCGCAGTTTTGCGTACACGTGTAATCTTACACTGGGTAAAATCGTGAGCGAGGGTTGACGACAATGGGCGCCCAGTGCGCGTGTAGCTTCGCGACGCCCATATTCACGTGAATTGGTGGGATCACAAAATTGGCCGTGCGTCCGGCGCATAGGCGGTCAGTTTAGTGCGTGTGTTTTTTTCATTTTAATACCTCGTGTCCGAGTCCAGCGGAGGTCCGGCACGCAAGTGACACGCGGCAAGCAGTTCGCGAGCTGCACGCACCGCGCGCCACTAAACTCAACTACTGATGCCTCTATTTGCCCATAGAGGTCCTTTTCGCACACTCCCAACTCGCAAGCGTACGAGGCGGCCTTAAAAAAGTCCAAAGCCCGCCGAGGAAAACACAGTAAAATACGCAGCTGCCTCGCACATCGACATTGTTTCGTAATTGAAGCAAAGAGGAAACACGCCGGGAGTTCTCAACGTCCCCTATAATTCGATCATAAACCCCTTGACGTCTGACAATGTTGACATTTGGTTATTTTGACATCACGCTGGGATCCTCGAGCCTCCCGAGTTCCGTTGACGCCTCGTTTTACAACCCACTGTGAAGTGCGCGCCATTCGAGGCCTCGAGATTTCACTCCTCTCTCTTCTTCTCCCTCGAACATCGTCAACCCCCTTCGCACGGCTCCAGGACCACCCGCTGATCTTCGCTCTACGAATATACGTTACGGGCTCTCTCGTAATTGACGTCCACGAGACAATCGACCAAGCACACTTAACCTTTCGCTCGAGAGTTCTCCGTAAGTTTATCGATAATTTGGCATTTGTGTAGTGCACGGTGAAATTTTATTCGGTAGTCGGAAGAGATGTTTTTGAAACAACGAATTGCCGTGTTTATTAATTAGGTAAGTGATTATCTTGTCTTGGAAATATTTGTTTTTTCGCAAGAAATTGGAAACAACGGAAATTAAGTTCACGGGTAAGTATTTATTTATTATTGAATTATTTATGCGGTATACAACATTTTATGAGTGAAATTATTTGTGTATACACAATTAAGATGTGATTTATTGAAGTTTGCTTATTTTTCAGAGAATATTTTGACGGAATTTCGCTTCGGGATAAATTTATCGCCGCGACTACCGGAGACGCGGTGTTTTTTACCGGATTCTTCTATCCGTGTGTACACAGATTTTTTTCTGACATAATAGTTGCCGCCTTATGTGTAATTCACGTCGCATATTTCGCAAGGAGAGGAAAAAAGCGAAGATAGGCGTGATGTGGATGAACGTACTGGAAAGTCAGCATCCACGGTACGCATTGGTTTATGGTAGATGCGAGGAGAACTCGTAAAACAGAAACGCGAACTAATATAACCCTCGTCGTTGGGTCGCCGCGTGGCCCACTCTCTCGATTTTTTTTTTTCTTCTTCGTTTTCTTCACTGCCTTCGTCGGCCGAGTCTAATGGAATATGATGTCAAATGAGACGTGCGAGTTGCGAGAGACTAACGCTGCTTGGCGTAAATCTCATTGATTTATCGCCCTTTAAACGACTGTGAAATTAGCGGTTGCCATTCAGCCGCATATTTTCGATGATTCTCGTAATAACTGTCCTGTAGGTGCTAAATTTTGCAGCGACCGGCGCTTCTTCGACCATCACCCTCTCTTCGCTCTCTTCGCCTTTAACCAACTATTTTGGCAATGGTATATTATGGTACACTCATGAAAAATTGAGCACCTTAAAAAGGGCCTCGATAGCCCGAAGATGTATCCTAACGCCTGAAGATCTTGAACGAAAATAAAACAAGCCAAGAGAGAAATTTTGGGTGCATCGAGTTAAGGAGGATGACGTTACGAGAGGCGGAAGGCAAAATTCCAAAAATACGCACCCTTCAAGAACGAGGAAGAGCGTAGACGTTGCGGGCGTACCCATTCCAAGGGTTTCCGGGGGCCTTCAAGGATCCATTCGAATCGCATAACGCAAGGAAGCGAAAATGATGTCATTCATTTTGAACTCGTTGAACGTACACCGAGTACCCAAATTTCGCCGAATTTGTTTTTTTTTTCAACTCGAACGGGTGCAACCGGATACAAAAGTGGCTAATTGTGTTCATCTCTGCTGTCCGGACCAGTTCAACAAGAGTGCCTACGACAAATTGCCAACAAAGGATAATAAGTGACGTCGGAAAAGATGGAACGGTCCAGGTGAGAAGGTGGGATATGTGATGAGAGCGCGGGAGTATTTCTATTCCTAAAAAAAAAACGGTACCACCGCTCATTCCGAGAATACTTTATTCTGTTGCAGTTTGGATTCCGTGATAGTTGTTTTTCAGTTTTCGTGAACCGGAGGCAACGAATGAAAGGTTGGCGATGCGTCAATGTTACGTTTCTGTCGTTTCGCCGGAGGCAACGAGGCAGGTAGCATTCCCTTTTGAGAACCGAGAGCATTTACACCTCGAGAAACGTCGACCAGTGTCGTGGACCATTCGACAGTCGAGATGCCCTGCCGTTCGGCCTATTGTACGGGCATCTATGCAACGCCCATTGACGAAACGACTTCCCGTCACGCCACGACCGTTTCTCGCGCCCGGTCTCGCGTCACTGCAGTGCACCCTGTCTCTTCGTCGTCGTCCTCGACGACGTCTTTTCTTCTTCTCACTGTAGCACCTTGGCTCACCTATGGAATGGTCGGTGGCGAATATTCCATAGGTCCTACGTATGGGATATGGTCCAACATGGTCCTCGACGTGTTCCTTCGCACTAGTCGCATTCCTGCCCCTACCGACCACCCCACACTCTGCGTCTCATCGCTCTTTTCCCCAAGTGTGACTCTCTCCGCGGGTGGCAATGCTACCAGAAGAGGGAGGAAGTCAATTCCCTCAGGATGTTCCTTTGGTCTGTATGTATTTTCACCAGAAATGGCATCACTTAGGCTTCCTGATTGAGGCACTTCTTTATTTCCTTGCAGATTTTCGGCGCGATGAGCCAAATGACCAGGGACACGGTGAGAAGAAATGTGGAAAGGAAGACTCGTGAAAGGCTTCGATGGTACAATCGAAAACCATGATGAAAATTCATAAGTTTCGGCTCAGCTTGGGTGACCCTTGACTGGTGACCTATATGGCGTTCTGACACGTACATCCTCACCATGGGAGCCTCTTTGTCGGTCCTGGAAATATTGAAATACAATGTTATAGTCTTGGTTGCTGTTGAAGGAGCGTAACCGATTGGGTCAGGAGAGCATAACGCTTTGCCCGATTCGTCGCTCCGCCGGAATCGGACAGGTAATATGACGTGTTGTCTGGGAATAGCTTCGGTATTTTGGTGGAAAAAGAGAGAATGGAAAAAAGCGCAAATGCGGACCCTCGCGGATCCGTCAAAATCACGAAACGAGGCCTCGACAGGCGGACAAAGCTCAAGGGGATATCCTCTTAGGTGCGCGAATTACACGGATCAGCTTCCTCGAATGGCTATCAATCATCTTTGTGCTACCCATACCCGCCGCTTGACTTACCGTCCGACCTACCCCAACTATCTCATTGTGCAAGTTGCTAGTTGGTACGCAGATTGAAACGTCCAGCGGATTCTATTTTATACAAATGCCCCGTCAAAGGAAATTTCACACTGCTCTATTTTTATATTTCATTCCGTCGGTATTAAATCGGCAGAGCGTGTCGTCAGGATTATTGCCCGTTATTTACAATTTTCTTTCTTCTGTTTCAGACCTGTTACATTTTTGGCACGGAATTTTCAAGATCGAACTTAAGATGTCCAAAGACTGGAGAGTTTTGATCGTGTGGCATTTCTTCCAAATTCTACACGATATTTTGGAGGTCTACATAGATATGATCATCAAGAAAATGAAGATAAAGATCTCCTCTTTACATTTTTTCCAAATTCTACACGATATTTTGGAGGTCTAAATAGATATGATCATCAAGAAAATGAAGGTAAAGAGGAGAAGCAATCTGGAATATCATGTTTTGAGGACCTTTACTATATTACATTTTTCCTCAACAGCGCTCGTGTGTATGCTGGACGACTATTTGCTTTTATGTGTACATAAAAAAAGACGTTGCTGGTAACATATACCATGGACATGGGTGCAGTCAGTTTGGGCCTTGTTGAAGGGATTACGTGCCCTTGCCGGAGGCCGGGGCTTTGCTTGCAAACGGGATATCGTTACAGATTCCTTCAAAGAACTCCTCTTCGTATATTCGAATTGAATGGCGCTCGGCGTGGGCAAACCTGAGTTAGAATCGGAGAAGGGCGGACGCGTCGTGGACCGCTATCCGAATCAGCGGATTAGCCTCGGTGAATGCATCAACGAACCGCCCTATCCACCCTCCAGTTTTTTTTTTTTTCTCTCTTTCGTGCTTACCTTTGATTTACGAACAAAACTCGAGGTGAGGATTTTACGAAATGAGATTGCACTGCATAAAGAGGAATACGAATTGGACACCGAATTGAGAGCACGAGAGTAAGAAAGGCAGAGGCGAATGGAGGTTTCGTGTTCTACGACGTGTTGTGATGGGAAACGAGCTCTGTTTACCCTCTGAATGTAATAGGTAACGCTACGCCGATCCTTGAAATTCTATAAGCCTCATATTTATAAGTGAAATCTATTAGCCGACAATACTCACGTTTTAATATGAGTTTGTGGCACGTGTATTTGTGTGTGAGCGTGAAGAAAGTTGAGTAGCCGGATACGGAAGTGAGTGCTTAGGTAGGGATTACATTTATCTGCATGAGAAATCTTAATCTTGAAAATTGACAATTCATTTTTTTTGCAGGTCTTCCTCGGGCTTTGATAATCGTGCAGTCTTGGCATAAATATATAAATAATAAAAATGCAACTCCACGGAAAAATGTAAATGTTTGTACATTATTAGCTTATTGATAATTGCGTATAGGAATTCAGGCTTAGGACAAAATTATCCTGCATTTGTAACTGACCTCGCTCTACATTTTTACTCTTACTTACTTTACATTGGGATGTGCCATTTTTTTGAAAACGAAAAGATCTATTTTATCTCTGTTTCCGATGTTTGACGAGGTGCACCGGATTAAATTGTAAAAACGAGAGCGTGAGATAGGATGTATATATATCTTCAAAGGACGCCGACTGTAGCCAAAGCTGCAGGCGTATCGTCGGGTAAGAACGTTGATTTTATCGTTTGTCGGGCGAAACCGATACTTTCTTCTTCGTTTTCTTTTTTTTTTTCACTCTTTTCCTCCTGATCGAAATGATCTCGAAGGCAGCTATGACGGGACCCAAGGGACGACGACAACAACGACAACGACAACAGCAATACCGGCGCAACGTGAAGAAAAAAAAGGAACCGAAGCGTGTCGACGCTCATTCACTGTACGACGTCTCGAAATAACGTCCAATCGCGACGATCGCCTTTTCACGCTAAGAGACACGAGATGTCGCACTCGACCTACCGAACAAAAGAATCTTCCTCATGGGAACAATGGATTATCCCCACGGACATGAGGATACCTAGGATTTTCGGTGCATCCAGAAGTGCCCAATGAAACGACCATTTTTCACCGGAACACAACTATCAACATTTTTGTAGAATCACACCAAATTTTCCTGTTATTAATATCTTCAAAAATTTTTGTTTTTATAGCTCCTATCCATAATCACGTAAAACGGAAGCGGAAGAAAACTTTTTATGGTCTATGGCTACATTCATAAAAAATCCAGGAATAAAAAATTACAAAAAATTCGTAGTTAAGTTCGTATTACCAAAAGCTTCTGGCTTTACCAGGTTTTTTTTTTTTTAATTTTTATAATTGTAATCTAAGTGTATAGAAAAATTGGTTGTACTGAAATTTCCCCATAAATCCTGATCTATATGAGAGCTTGGAGATTTAAAACCCGCAATGTCGATGTGTGTTGAGAGCTGTGGGCAAGCTTAAGGCCGCGTCGAGGTCTCTTTCAGAATCTGCAGTCTACTTGCTGTTTGCTTTTCCCATATTATACACGTATATCTTGGCTATTTGGTGGTGACGTGCCTTTCTGGTGTAGCAGTGGTGTGACATTGTGACCGGCTTGGGAAGCCGGTAAATACGGAAAGCCAGAAGGGACCTATAATAGCGAACGAGATCGGCTTATGTCACCGCACCTCGCCACCGGTTGACACGTTCACGGTATTTCGGCGTTTGCCCCAAAAATGAGTTAAAGGGGTGATTCGCGTCCACGTCAAACTGATCTAATCCTACATACGGATTTATTAGGCACATACATCCTAGTCCCCCCTTTTCTCAGGTCACTCGGCTTCACTTACGGGGAATAATTATTATATCAATGTTTTTGAGAGAAATAATTTCCGTTAGCGCGAAAAACGAATTACGTTTAATTAGACTTTTTTTTTCTTTTTTTTTTTAATACTCGGCGTCGGTACTTTTACTGCAGTGAAACCCGGCGCCCCCGAAATCAGTTCCAGATTTTTTATAGTCCGAAAAAAATCGGCAAATCGTTGTTCCGTCACGCCTAATATCGCCACAGAAAAAAAAAAGTTGCTTGTATCTCGATCGTGTCGTGCTGAAAAAAAAGCTCACAGCTATTTTTCCGATAAAGATGGAAATTCGACGTGTGACCCCTTTTCCCGTTTACTCGCTATCCGACATCCACGAACGGGTAACACATGTCAACGCGAACGGGGCACAGCCTTCGGACGAGATTTGGGGGGACGATTACGGGGGGCGGGAGATGGGGTTACGTGTTTTACCCCAAATCGCCGATTTGTGTCGGAGCTCGTAAATCAGATGTGTGAAATCAATTACCACTCATCCCACATTTTACATCTTTACTGCATAAGGAAAAAATCTGGACCTCGACGACAAACCTGTTCGAAACGCCCTTCCATTTTTTTTTCCAGACAATCTCAAAAACGAGAAATACAGAAAAACTGATTTTACAAATTTTTGTCGAGTCGTGTGGCACTTCACCACAATTTTATTGAATATTCGGGTCTAAATTCAGAAAATAAAATCAACAAAATCGTTGTAGGGGTAATTAGAGCATCATTAATTAATTAAGTAGCTTATATCAATCCATATGCTGAAGAATAGTAGTTATGTAAAAAAAAAAAAAATGTTGAATCGCTGTAGAGTAGAATAGCGGATGGGTTTTATTGCCGAGCGTGTAGGGAGCGCGGCTTACAATTCTCAGGTAATATAGCAAAATAGGGTGTGCCATAGTGCGTATATTTACCGCGGGTATTTACAATGGGATCTGTCGGTACGTCGCAGGTAACTCTTTGAGCGCGCGCGTTCGAAGTTGAACCCTTGTGATTTTTCTGGGCCGTCGCCCGTGCAGAGCGGGCCCTCGCGGGTCTTTATTTTGATTTATACGACGTTAACTCGCTTTGACGCTCGGTGAGTCGTGCCCTAGCGTAACTTCGTGCCCCCGAATAAAAGAGATAAAGAAAGTTTGTCCGCGTTGAGAATGTGAGCCCGAAAAATTCGAGCCTCCGCCGAGAAGAAAGATTTCATTAACTTGAATTCATAATTACGTGACCATTAAAGGCGAAAAAAAAAAAAACCGACAAAAATTCATAACCGGATATCAGTGTTGTCATTCCAAGTGATTTTTCTATATTTTTTAAGGCAACTCTGCCCTTTTCCTTCTCCTTTAGCGACAAGGCATTTTGTAGGTTATGTTTTCATTCGGCGACTCGAAAACGCCTCGAAATTTATGAAAACGCTTCATCAACTTGAAGAAATATTTCCGCGTTTATCGGCGACGATTATCCGTGATTCACGGAATCAACTCTTTCTCTCAGTTTCGAGGGATTCTTATTTTGTACGCGAGGGTCTATGACTCAAGAATAGTGTCGTTAATGTGTGCACGAAAGATGGCGGACGTGCGTTATATAGCAAGAGGGGCTCTGATGAGTCGGGGGAAAACGGAGAGATGGAAGAGGAGGAGATAAAATTTGCGAGCTGCCGTCTCCCACCCGGAAAATGCAATTGTGCCGCGGAGATGTGTGCGAGTTTCGCAGAAATGGAGGACGGAAACGCACGCGCCGGACGTACGACCTCGTCGGCCATCGCCTCGTCGCCATGGATACATCGGCGGAGGAGTACACCAGACTCTCCGGCATATCGATCCACTCCGCCAAACTATTTTCGGGGCGAATTCGCGATGGGACCTCGACACGTCGCGAATACTCGCTTTTTACGCGTTACTCGGGATTACATTACATTACAAGTTGGGCGCTAGTTTTTATTTCGCCTGTAATCTTTACAATTATATATATATATATAAGTTTTTTTTTTAAGATTTCCACTTTTGACTTTTGAATAATTAAAAAAAAAATAGTTTCGAATTTTTCCACCGGAAATGGAACCTGTTAATTCTGAAAAGGGAAGGAAAAGCCCTTTTTTTATTAAAAAATACACTAGAAGGAATTCTAAGAATTCTAGATCTAGAAGGAATTTTAAGATTTCGAATTTTCACTTTTGAATAATAAAAAAAAATAGTTTCGAATTTTTCCACCGGAAATGAAACCTGTAAATTCTGAAAACGGAAGGAAAGTTCTTTTTTAATTAAAAAATACACTATAAGCAATTGAAACAATTGTTTTATGTGGTGGATTGGAGAGAGAGAGAAAAATTGAGGTCTTATTTTTGAGACTCTTCAATAGGAAAAATCGTATCTATGAATTTTGACAGCGGAAGCGTCGACGAAATGAGACTCGAAATTATTTCGACAACGTATTTATTGCGCGGTCGGGTCGCGCGTTAAAAAATGAGGGCCATTGCGGGATTGACGGGAAGGTAGCTCTTATCCTGTGGGACCCTCGTCTTAAATGCATCGCAGTGCGACAAAAGAGCAATCGCGGGCACTCGGCGCGCGAGCGACGCACCGACGTTCCGTTTTCCCGTTTTATAATCTCTCTCGACGAGCAATCCTAAAGGGCTTTCGTCGGCCTCATTGTGTCCCGTAATTTAGTGCTTCCAAACATACGGGGCGTCGATGTAAAACATGTGCAAACAGCGCATCTACAGAACACCGCCAGGATTACGTTGACGTCATCGTACATCGATCCCAACTCAAATACCGTGCGCACTTCTTGCAACGAGAACCACGAGGCCCGAATAAAGCGTCGTAAAGGGTGACCGGTTTTTTTAAATTTTATTTCATTCATTTTACTAACGCGCCTTTTTATATTCATCTACATAAGAACCTTTTTTTAATAGAATAAAAAAAAAGCAAATATCAAAACAATGCTCAAAAAATGGCACGCAATTTTTTTTTTTTTCAATTTCTCAAGTAAGTTTGGAAAGCAAATTGATATGTCATATTTTCGAAAATACATGTGGAATATAATAATTGTCAAATGAACGATAATGGAATTTTAGTTTAGAAATATATGAATAATTAGTGGTAATTAAAAAAATAAAATAAAAGAAGAAGGTAATCAATTAGCATGCGGAAATGTGCGAATGTCTTCGGGCCCTTTTGTAAAACGCTCCAATTGAACGCAAAGAAAAACGTGTATTATTCGGCCGATTTGCAAGTCCGATAGCTGAGCGCGCACGTTGCGCTCGCCGATGAGGAGGTAATGGAGATGTCAACGTCGGGCGCGTTGTGAGCATACGTGACGTGTAATTAAACGGGCATGCGGAGGCATAGCCAGGATAGGCAGGAGCTTGGAAATAGTGGCGCGGACTTGCAGTTGGAGCGAGAGTCACGTGGCCCGGTTTGATCGACGCGGACCCACTGTGCGGATCCCCCGTGATGCTGGCAATTACCGAAGGCTTAGGAGAACGAGAAGGCTCCGAGGGTGCCGCGTTGAGTGTCGGGAGCGCGCTCTCCCTTACCACCCCCCCACTAGTCATGAATACCTACTTCGCCACACGGGGCACGTGTCCCGCCTTCTCGATATTCATATTCGCCGTGTTTCTCCCTGCGAATTCGAAAAACCGACGACCCACTACCGGAAACGAGAACTACGATACAGCTACAATTGTATTTCATTTCGGAACAAAAGTCCTTGTGGCTATTTTCTTTGTATTGTTGAAAAAGTGACAATGGAATTTGTAATAAAATGAGGCTCAAGCTTAAAAAAATGTTGTAGATGATTAAAAAAGAAATTTCTAACTCTTTGAGAGGATATTAAGCATTATAATTCGAAATTTTGTTAAGACTAATGCAAGTGCAGGAGAATTTTGTCTTGTAAATTGTCGCGGCGAAAAAAATCTACAATTGCGACTATCACGAAAATTGACATATGCGATGACGGCATCGTGTCATCGGTAGGTGACTTGGTGATGCTTTTATTGTTACGAGTCATCGACAGAACGCGCATTACAAGTGCGTCGTGTAAAGTAGCAGTGGCTTTTGGTGGTCGCACTCCGTGACATGACAATGCGTATAATTAATGTTTTTTCTTTTTTTTTTTTTCACTGCTCTCACCCTTTTTTCCCCTGCCACCGGCACAAAGTTAATTTAAAATTAACATTTTTCTTTACAATTCCTGGTGACTTAGTTACCAATTTCATTTTTTTTAAGCCCTTTCCCACTTTAACATTTTTGTTAAATCATCAAAAATGAATGACCAAAGTATAAATTCTATTGTTAATTGCCTCTGATTGCTTAACAGCTGTACCATGGGCTAATGAAAACCAAATAAAACGCGGTCCACATGCGCGTTTGGTAGGTGAATCACTGTTAGTCGGCTGCTGTAGTGGGTGAGCAAAGAATCTTTGAGAATGTTTTAGAACCGTCGATTACCCGCGCGCACACTTAGCTCGGTATCGAGAATAGGTATACATCGGTCGGTGGTAGTGATACGTCAAATGATATTGTGCGGACGTTAGGCTCGATGCCATAATGACGGGCTGTCAATGGCCGAGGCTAACGTAGGGTTAGTCCCTTTAGGAGAATGATCGTCGGCGTTTGTTGTCGGTGCTGGTTGTGCGGGGGTGTCCGTTACGCGTATTAAGTTTCATTCTCTCTTTCGGCCCGCAAACATCGAGGGTCAATATTGTACGAGTGATTGAGCGTACGATTCTTCCCGATTTCATCCCCCGTATATACATTTTCGTTTCCCGTTGTCGGCGCGACAGGTTTCGAAAATTAGTGCCAATTAAAGTCGTATATGTCGAAGGTCAGCCATTGTGCGCCCTTTAAGCCCGAGACGATGAAATATCCCAAGTTCACTTCGCTTTTCGCGTGTAAGCACAAAAAGTCCTGCAAAAAAAACGGAAAATTGCGATTTTCATTTTAATAATAAATTTTTTAACGGAATTCTACTTTTTTTTCAAAGAATTTGAAAGACGAGATTTAATTTTTGGTGTGATTATTATTATTATTATTAGATTTTATGGAGTATTTGACGTTTTTTTTAAATTTATTTTTATTTTTGTTTAATCGTGTTTGGTTTTCACGGGAGGAAATACAATGAATTTAATTCGAGATGTAAAATCTTGTCGTTTCACACTGGCTGCGCTTAATAGGATTATGACAATCGTGAATTTCGATCTGGCTATCGGATCTGATAGTGGAAGCTATCCATTATGGCAATCTACTTAGAGCTCGCTTCTTTATCACGCAAATGTTTGGTCGATGGCGTCGAGCGGCGTCAACGATATGCAAATCCTCAATGTGCGAGATGACGCCGCGATTGTTCGAAACCCTTCTGACTCGAGGCAAACTCAACCTGACCGATCGCGACGTTCTGATAGTGTTCTAGAAAAAAACTCTTCGCGGCAGAAATGTTTATATTCGATTTACGATTACTTACACGATAACAAAACACATTTTCGTGAAAATCACACTCACACTTACAGGCACTTGCAATCACAAAGGGACTTTGGATTTTTTCGAACGTTTTTTGTGTTTTGTGAGATTTTTTAACTAAAGAAAGAATAAAAAAAGAAATATATAAAAAGTAACCTTAGATTGCTATTATTATTTTCAACCCTACAAATAACCGATTGACAATAATTAAATCACCAATTACAACCTTCTCCCATTAGATGCACGAAGCTACGAATGTTCAATGCCAACGGAGTCTAGAAATACAAAAGGTTAATCGATATTTCAAGTTTCAATTATTGCAGGATACGTACGGGGACTATAATGCACTATATATATATATATATATATATATATAGGTAGTACCGTAGGTAGTACCAGAGCTCGAATTCGGCACGGGTAAAAGATACCGCACGTCCGTGAGCGAGCATATATTGTCCCTGTGACGTTGATTTGACGTAATTGGCACCAGGAAGGAGACGAGCGTAGCAGAAATGATTGGGATAAGCCGGAATAAGCCGGGATAAGCCATGCGTGGATTTGCCCCGTCGTCGTCGCGAGTTTAAAGGGGCTACGCGCAATTCCTCGGCTATATAGTTCTGCGCGTTGCGTTAGGGGCGACTACACATGCCGACTATCCCTCCTTCTACTTCCTCTTTCAACTCTCAATCGTAGATTATCCATCGCTCCAACTACACACTCAATGTTATGTGCTATTGATCCTTAAATACAATTTTATTCATCCACCAAACTATCTTACCGTCATTTTTTTTTTTTTTTTTTTTCCAAATGGGAAACATTAATAATTTCGTCGAGTTATTTATAATTAATGAAAAATAATTTTTATAGCTTATGAATTGTATAATAGTCTCGTAATTATTTTAATGTTTCGCATGAATTAAAAAAAAAAAAAACTGATGAAATTTATGTGTTCTCATTTAAAGGGAACTGAAAATGAAAGTATATCGAATCCCTACGGTTCATTGTCTCGTTCACTGAGGAATCTGTACAATGTGTACTTGTACTGTATCTATAGATTGAGAGTAGCAAAGAGGAAAGTGCTTTTGCGCGTAATACGAACGTCAAACACTTTAGCAGCCCCAGGGGCTGTAGTTTCGTGGGAGCAGACACCTGAGTATGTGCGGGAGAATCCGATCAACCCTTGGTCCCTTCGTCGAGGCTTTCGGGCTGCTCCTCGTCTCTACGGTCCAGCCCAGCATCCACGGAATCCGATAGAAATTTAATCACGCCCCGAGGCATTTTCCTTGGCTGTGTACCTAAAATAAAATTCACAGATTATTTAGACAATTGATAATTAGTAAAATATCACAATTTAAAAAATAATTTTTTTTTTTTTTCGTATCAATTTATATTTTCTATTTACGTTTGGTAATTATTAGGGAGTGATTTGAGTAATTAAAATTAGGTAAGCAATTAACGAGGCTCGTTATTATTATTTGCAATTTGCAGATTGACGAGACGGCGAGGATCGATAGTCGAATGATTAACCGTAACTGCTGACTGTGTCACCGCACATCGAGGATCGATGGTAGAACGCGATTTCACGGATCTTTGTGTCAGATCGTACGAGTCCCAAGTAGTTATTATATCGGCGAAGGGGTAGAGGCGTGAAATTTGAATAAATGTCCCTGCGGTGAATGAGACAGTGCCGGATACGCCGAGTTAGAGGTGACATGCTAATTTCGAGACCTACCCTCGCCCTTACGAAT
This sequence comes from Clistopyga incitator, assembly GCA_947507545.1. Classification (NCBI taxonomy): domain Eukaryota; kingdom Metazoa; phylum Arthropoda; class Insecta; order Hymenoptera; family Ichneumonidae; genus Clistopyga; species Clistopyga incitator. Next base: position 336,736 of record OX382173.1, on the reverse strand, counting down.
TTTCGGATCATCGATTTTTCGCCGGTCGTGGAAATTATTTTTTGACATTTAAAAAAAAATTTATTTACAACAAAAAAAAATATCCGAAAAATGTTGTGAGTTGAAAAATTGAATTGGGAAAATTGATATCGTTTTTCTAAAATAATTATTTTTACGAATTGATTGGAAAAAAAAAAATTGGATCAAAATTGTGGCGATTTGAATCGGGATGCCCCATACATCGACGTGTATATGAGCGTTCCAGTTCAGTTTCTTGTGTCTCGGATAATGTTTATAGCCCAAGTTCACACTAACGGACTCGAGTTGGAAATTGTAGAGCTTCTCGGACCGGCGAAGGGTTAGTAGCTAGCCCTTCCGTGTAAAACGCACGCGTATTACGAGGGTTGCGCCAAGAGTCACGCCCGAGCCGTGCAATCGACTGGAAAACCTTGCCGGTTTTTTTCCACCATATCACCTGGTCCCGCTCACGCGCATTACTCGTCGAGAGGGTTGAGAAGACACATCCAAAGGGCCTCCGAATGAAAAAAAAAAAATGTTCATCACAAAACCCTTTTTTTTTTTTTCGGTCGTGACTGGTCATTTTGAAATGCATCATTGGTAACTCTTTCGCCATATCTCGTTTTTTTTAAACAAAATAATTCCGAAACGTTTCCAATAAAATGACCATAATAATAATAATATCAATAAAATTAATCCGAAATATAAAATTCAATATTATTAATAAAAATATATAACTATATCGCTTTCTGATTGTCAATGTTAGACGAAATCTTCAAAAAATTAATTTTCCCCATTTTTTGAAGTTTCCGAAAAAAAAAAAATTATTTCACCATCTCCCACCAATTTCTGAAATATACAAAATTAAAAAAATATTAAAATTCTACATGAAGCACACTAAAAAATTTTACATCCATCCTAAAGAAAAATTAAAAAAAAATGAACTCCCTAAAAAATCAGGGCCAAAAAATAGTGAACGAAACGTGCAGTTGATAAGGCGATATTGCAAAAGCAATATGTACATGTACATGTATATGTACATCGTGGATTTAGAGCCCGGATCGAATGGAGAGCGTGAAAAATGCAGCATATGCAAAGCTCGCATAGATTATAGCCGATCCCGGGGACGATACGCAGCAGCGTTCGTGTACATACGTACGTACACAGAGCAGGAAGCGACCCTTCGTTGCCCCTTTGGAGGTCGAGGCACACTATTTATGCGAGCGCGCAAAAGACACTGCTTGCCTACAGTGTTAATAGTTTTCGTTAAGTCCTACGCGACGATCGCGCGGGAACACGTGCGTATTTATCGTGATTTATGGTTCTCGCGAAGCGGTGAATTCAATGGATCTACGTTCCTCCGTTGTTTTGCATTTAACGGGGGCGTATGTACTGCACTTTGTACAACGCATTGCTCTGTATCCAATCTGAATTGAATGTCCCATACATATGTATATATATATATATATAGACTCCAGTTGGTTACACTGCAACACTCGCATAATTTGCAAATTAGCATAACTCAATCGATCCCATTGATTAATAAAAAGTAATTACACAAAAAGGCGATAATTTTGTAATCCACATAAATTGCTGCTTTACTTTTTTTTCGGATCATAATAAATCTTTCGTGAAAACCACTTTTTATGTATTCAACTATTTAATTTTTTTCGGCAGTAATTTTGACTTGATAGTGAAAAAATGTAAAAAAAACTGTAGCTTTAATTAAAAATTCGAGGCGAAAATACTTTCCACAGTTTTTTATACTTGCGAAGCAGTTTTTTCTGCACTTGCACATTTTTTTTTGGGAATCGTCGTTCGCGAAAGTATCAAGAGTTTCTATATTAATTGTCTGCTGAGTTTAGTTTCAAATCAATGCAGTCTCCCCTTGAGAATATACGACACGATATTCCCCGCGACTTTCTCCGAGTAAATATAAATCATCGGCTCTGTAACAGCTTGAATGCTCGCACCCCTTTTAGCCGGTGATATATTTTAACGCGTCAATAAACCCAAGCATTTCTCACAATCGACTACCGGTTCGTTACAGAGTAAAAGTGCATTCTACCGGAAGTTGGAGGAACGAATTGACTCAACGGTGTAACCTCGCGTAAAGGGTTTCTACTTTTACATTTTCACAATCCACCCCATACACACTTTTTAAATTTTTTCCCTGGCCAACAATTTGTAATTTAGTGCCCGTTAGTCAAAAAATTCGTAAACAATTTTGGTAAGCGAGTAGAGCAGGAATTTAATATTGAATTGCGAAATAGCGAACGCGCGGGAGGCCCCGAAACATGCCAACTATTCCATTGCAGAATTTAACCGGGGGGGTCGCTCTAATAAAATAAAAGAATGCGACCCCCGTTGGTGGAGGCACATCTGTGCGCGGCAGGTCAAGGAACGCCCGGGCTCTTTGCCCTTTGCCTTCTTTTTATTAATTTACTCCCTCGTACCGACTCACGTATACCGAAACGCCAGACGAGGGTGGATGTGGGCTGTCGTCTCCACATATATATATATATATATATATGTTTATTACCTAATTGGAGGCGGGACCGTTTTAGTTACATACATATATATATTTTTTTTCACTAACGATCCGCATACTCAAGGTACATACGCAGTGTGCATTAATCGTCCTGAGTCAACCGAAGCTTTTGGCGACAGGTGCCTCGTTTAGAAATTAAACGCCCTAATTTATTCCACGACAGATATTTGCCACTTTGGAATCGTTGTCGATAGATTAAAAAATTATTTCAACACGCTTGACATTTTTTGTTGTTACTTCAACAAAAATGAATTAGACATTGAATGAACGTACCAAAAAATACTGCAACAATCGAACTTACCGAGAATTCTGACACTTGGACTCTGATCCTCTCGCCGGTTAATACGTAATACGGAAGTTGTTACGAGTGTCACAGAAATGGTGCATGTTTCATAGTCGACAACGCTCACAACACATAATATAAGTGCATCGAGTGTGACGAGTCGCTGAACCGGTATGATACGGGACTCACTCGGCAGAGGGCGAAGGGCCGCATTGAGCGGAGGCGGTCATCCGTGAAACACATTTAGCTTGTTGGCACAGCGAACGCGACGGGGCACGCCGAGCCCTCCTCTTCTCCTTCTGCACTAACTGGTCTCTTGTCTCTATGTACGCGATAGACGACGCCGCGTCCTCGTCACTACACCTACTTCACAAGCCGACGACGCGCGCGATCGTCCGGACACACACGAGATGAGAGCGCCCCTACACGTGCATCGCTCTTTTAACGCACCACTTCGCAAGGCTTCGCTGCCACATCGACTCGCACAAACCCTACATAGGTATACATCTCTATTATAACTACCCGAACGATGCGTATATCTATAAGAACTATCGGTAACATGGATCGACGTGTAACTCTCACTTATCATAACGTAACTCGTATGCCTGTGTGTGTGTGTGCATATGCATAGTATTTGCACTGCTATTTGCAAATGTGATATCGAAAAAATGTGCAAATCTTGTTTGTCGGTTCTTCGTTATTTTTCACTTTTCTTCACTGTTAAGGCCATTTTATTAAGGGAATCGTAAGGACGACAAAAATAAGGAGTCTCACAAAAAATTGCAGAATGTATACATTTTTTTGTTCAAACTAACTTTTCAATCGTCAGATTACATGACGTAACATCCATAATAAGACGTCGAAAAGTATCGGTACTTGTGAGCGATCCTCATAATCCCCATCCTCGACTGTATCATTAGGGGATTACTTTGCCGTTCGGCAGCGTAGTTGCCTTTTTTTTTTTCCTTTTCCTCCTTTCATTTCGCTCTTTTTGTGTGTACGTTTAGCAATGTGCCGCCGATTCCTCTCCAAAGTGAAGCCTTCGAGTTTCGAGCGCCATTAGCAGGAGCCGCTCTGTTATTCCGTAAGCATCCTTCGGGAGGAGCCCCCACTCTTCGCTTTCCGGCGAGTCTCGCGTACCAGCAGATTTTTCAATCTCCTCGGCGCATTGCCGTTATTCCCGAAGCGTGTATCACGAGTGTTTAGCGAAATGAGAGAGAGAGAGAGACGCACTCGAGAAAGCGAAACGCTGTTGACAAGGGAATACAAGGGAACAGATGCGATCGAGCTTCTCGAAGTAGACACTGTCAAAATACAGTCGAGTGGCGGGGCGGTTAATAAAAGAGCGGAAAGGTCCCGCAGTCGACTCGCTTCGGGGCCCGACTCTCACCTCTGACTTTGTGTATACCAAGCAAACGTGCTGTTGATACATACATCAACACGACGTGACTTTGCCTCCCGTTGAAAAGTAAATTAACGGCGCTCACCCGAATTTTCGACACGAGCGATCCTCTCACATATATCCGTCATTTTATTTTCAACTCTTTTCCTTCTCTTTTTTATTTCAACTAATTTTGGAAGTAATGCAACACTATTCAAGATTTCACTTGTATCTAAGGGATAATCCAGAATTTTTTTTTTTTTTTTCAATATTAAATTTGGCTATTTTTGTACTGGTGATTGAAAAAGAAGTTCATTTATGTAAATTCAACAGAATTTAAAAATATATATAACTGCAATTCACTGGTTTAGTGTTTGAGGGGGAAAAAATCTGAATGTCTCAATATATTAATGAGCTCATAATAAAATCGAGTCCCTATTTTGGTCCCCAAATCGAAGGGCACATTTTCAAAGAATTCAAGTAAACACGTAAATACATAATTTATTATCTCGCCCATTTTCCACCTTCATTGTGGACCCCTCGACTCGTCTTTAGTGCAGCCTCGAGTACTTTGCACGCTTTCGAGCGGTTCTCTCGAATAATACAAGATCGTATACACGAACGCGCGCGCGCGCGTGTGTGTCGCCACTCGAAAATCAGTTTTCCCTCCTTACGCGGGGCACTTGGTAGTGTCGCTCTGTCGCTCTCTCGCCTCGGTCCCCGGAGGCGAGAGTCATCAATTACGATTGGAAATAAATCGAAGGCAGATGCGAGGAGCGCCGGTGGCTCGGAATTCACGACGGGCCATCGGGACACTCTCCTCTCTCACTCCTACGGACAATAACTGTGTTTCTACAAATACAAAACGATACACGGGCGACAAACGTCCGGCAAAAGGGGGCGCTCCGATATTCTTCCTCTCCCTCGCTCGCCCTTTTCTCTCACTCGCTATTTATTTCCCTAACCTTCTCCTTTGCTTGTCCCCAAATTTCCCCGCTTCGATGACCACTGCAGGCATCTACTATTTTACGCAGGGAAACGCTTTCACTCGACAAGATTAGATGTCGTTGTTGTTTTTTTGCGTACGATAGAATTATAAAAATAGAAGGATTTACGTGATTTTTTAAAAATCAATGGCTACAAATTTTTTGTCAATTTTGACATAATATTTTGCGTGAAATGGCACTTGACCTTAAGTGGCTTTCTCCGACCCACATTGTAGTATGCAAAAAAAATCGCTCTGTAGAACCGATGGCAGTGGGCGCGCGGTCGGTGTATGGCTTCGGCGGTCTCCCAAGTTAAGCAGCTTCTCTCGCGGACAGTAGTCGGATGGGTGACCGCTTAGCTATGCACCGACTTGCGCGTTAACTGTCGAGCGGGGGAGGCAGTTTTTCTCTAAATATCGGCGCAGATTTTCCGCAGTTTCCTCCCTGTGCCCTCGTGGAAATGCGATACAGTAGTGCATTAGGAAAGAGTTGCTGCGGGTAAAAGTCTGGTGGGAACTCAACAAAAAATGGAAAGGGATATCGGGGGAACTCGATAAATGGAAGGGGATGAAGGATGATAAATACATAAAAATAAAATAAAAAAATATAAAAAAATCGCTCTGCATATGGGGGGGATCGACGTTTCTGCGCAAAGATAATTACAGGACGAGCTCGCGTCGGTTGAACGGGTAAGATGATCGCCCGTACGCGAAGGAATTCTCACGAGAAGCCGTACGGCTTCGATCGGGCCACAACGAGTGAAGAAAACGCGCACGTTGGTTCGATTGAAGCAACTTCGAGACGAAGTTTCTCGACGATGGGAGTGACAAGGAGGAAGAGGTTGGCGACTGCGCTTGGCGTGAGAAGATTTTTATGTCGCCAAAGCGTTACGTTCTCTCACATTAGGCGGGTTTCAAGATATATATATATACATACGAGGCTCATAACGTTATCGCGGAAACGACTTTAGTTCTGGCTACTTCCTGTGGTCAGATACGAGCTATCGGGCTACCGGACTCTCGTTAGTCGGTCCCATCAACGTCGCACGATTTCGTTAAACTGATTTCGACGTTATTTTGACGTTGGCCTTTTCATGGCCATAATTAAAAATTATTTAAATAATTGAAATGATATAATAATTAACAATTAAAATGATATAATATCGCACGATTGCGTTAAACTGATTTCGACGTTATTTTGACGTTGGCCTTTTCATGGCCATAATAAAACATAATTAAAATAATTAAAATTAAATAATAATTCATATTTAAAATGATATAATAGAATGAGTGTTTGATTAATATTATTATTTCTCTATAATCGGCAGCTTTTTTGCACCTCGAAAATGTATATTTCGATATACATTTTAATATGTATCATCTGGAATATAATGTGATTGGTTGTTTATTATTTTTTTTCTTTTTGGAAATCTTGAAAACTCACGATATTTGTCGTAAGAGCAGAAGAAAGTGCAGGAAACGCGTGCCGTTGTAGTGTATTCATGCGGAACGTCGGGTGCAACACACGCGTGCGCGTATTTACTCATCCCCGAGGCTCGTGACGAGGGTTGTTTTCACGAGCAAATGCGCGACGGGGCGTTGATGCGTGGAAATCCACGCGGTATTAGCATGCACCCCACTGCGATTACTCTGCAGCCCGATACGATCGCTATGCTCCGTTTCACGAACCGAGCATCGGCCCACCCCCACCGCAATCCCGACTACTATTCCCCTTTATTGTTTCAAGCGATCGGGCCGAATCAATTAGAATGGATTTCGTCAAATTCACCTTGGCGATTTAGTGGATATACAGCAAAAAGGGGATGAATTTCGACGAACGTATTTACCAACTTAAATTACAAATCCTCCCTTAAACCCGCTGCTCTTATTTGCACACTTATATATATATCACCTCTATCCTAATTCCATTTGATAAAATAACAATTCGTTCAACAATCGCATCAAGTTTCCACGTTTAAAAAACAATTGCATAACCAGAAACAAATCGGTACTTTCGTTAATTGTATATCTACGATTAGAATTAATTTTTGGAAAAAAAGAGACGTGAATACGTGAAAAGTGCGGAGACCAACAATAATTCATTCAATAACAATAATTCATCACTTGTCGTGTCGCCGGTTTAAACGCTGGGGCGATTATTACGTGAATGGTTGATCTCTGACGCAGCGTCGAGACCCGGAAGTGAATGAGGAGTGAGGGAATTCTAGATAATCGGTAACAGGAGAGACGTGGGGTCTATTCGAGGCCCCGTGATTATTAATGACGCAGCCGATTAAGCTAATTTAAATTTACCAAGAATCACGTGCGATGATTTATCCTCTCGCAATCGCAAGACAAAAAAAAATCTCTCGAGTTGGTGAATTCATTTATTTTCTCCCAATTTCTCTATAATTCTATTCGTACAACGTGTGTAAAGAACAGGATTTAATGACGACTATCACAAATTCACTTGACACAAATATTTAATCGATAAACTCTTTACAAATATGTACAATAATATGTAACAAAATTCGACGGTGTCATACGTGCGAACTTAAAGAGAAAAAAATACGTAGATAATATAATAAAGACGTAAAAAAACGACTATGAAAATAAAACAGGACGAATTACAGCGAAGGAAGAGAGAGAATAGATATTAGAGTATGGAATTTATGTAATCGCGGTTCATTGATGCCGGTCGTCGTTTTTATATGCACGATTTTTAAAAAAATGTAGTGAAATCACTTTTTTTTCTCGCCAATACCTTATTTCATATTTCTTTGCTATCAAGATAAAATTCATCAAAATAAACGCGAATTGATTGAATAAAAAGCATTCATGCTTATCCATCAAGTGTCCGCATAAAAATGAAGTGATTCGGTAAATTCACTTTCATTCTATCCAACGAAAAAAAAAAGTAAAAGCTATTGAATCAAATACGTCGATGATTCAATTTTTTTTTCGTGTGTATTCGCACCTTCGTCAATACAAAACTGATCAAAATAAACGCGAATTGATTGAAAAAAAAGGATTCATGCTTGTCCATTAAGCGTCCGCATAAAAATGAAGTGGTTCGGTAAATTCACTTTCATTCTATCTAACGAAAAAAAAAGTAAAAGCTATTGAATCAAATATGTCGATGATCTAATTTTTTTTTTTTTTCGTGTGTATTCGCAGCTTCGTCAATATTCATCTCGCTCGGTTTACGTAATATAACAACAGCTTTCGTTCGGTCAGTCGTTCCGTGTGGTATCTAAATTTACCTCCGGTCGTGTATTGTTTAATATAACGTTTTTGCTGTTTTTTTTTTTTTATGATTAGATCAACGACGGAGGTTTCAATAGGCTCGAAGACCTTCCATTTCGTTGTGAGGTTCTCCGCCACCAGGACCAGCTCCGGTCACGTGATGACCATGATGAACATGATGGTGATGATGATGATGATTGAGATGAGGCGGTTGAGCGGTACCGCTTCGATAGGCGCGTTGCTTTTCCTCGAACAGGCGTAATCTGTTGTTGTAACAATTGAGCTGATCCCGCAATTGAACGTCCTCATGAGCGGCTGATTTCTCATCGAATTCGAGGCAACCAACGCCGTCCAAACGCTGAAGATCTATCCATCCGCGCCACGTAACGCACACGCCGTTCATTATCAAATGGGATCTCAGATGAACCTGAAGCAGAGATGAAAATTCGTTGGTTAGTATCTTAATTGTTGTTATTTAAAAAAGCATGATTGTTTTTTTTTTTTTTTTTTTCGTGGTAATTTGTAGGCTTATTGCTGAGAAATATTATTTAAAAAATTCATCACTAATATTTATTGTGAGGAGTGATATCAATGGTGTTATTCGTGCTAATGGTAATTGTTTTTTTTTTTATCTGTCTCGGTTTTTGTGGTGGGCCGAAAATACAGAGAGGATATGGTGGTTTTGGCTTTGTTCGGGAGATGAAGAGTCAAACATGTAATTTTCTTTCCTCTCTGTCGCTCCTTCGCCCAGGAAAGACCTCAAGGCAATCTGCGTAATCGTCGGCTCGAAATAAGAATCGTTGGAGGATCACAGCGAGCGCTTGGAAATTGAAATGGGAAGGCGAACCACGCGGGTTAATGGGACGATTTGCTCAGTTTGATGCACTCTTTCGGACTCACCAACGAAACGTGACGTTATTCTTATACAACAGATATTTTCGATCAAACGATACGAACATTGGCGCTGTAATATTAACCACTAAAATCAATTGAAAAAAATTGCAATATTCAAATACGAAGAAAAAATGCTTTTTTTTTATTTTACTTTTTTACATGGAATATTTTATTGTCACTTTTGGGGTACCGAAAAAAATTTCTCTGACTCGAGGTTTTTTGGAAATAAGCACAAAATAGTCTGCAGAGTCGCTAATATTATTGCAAAGTGTGTTTGGTGTGAGAAGGTGAATGTTGCGAAGAAAAAAGGAGCTCGACAGTCCCGAGAAGTCTCTTAAAGTTGAAGAAACCCAATGGTCCGGCCGCTCGGGACAACCAAAGAGAGGCTAGATTTTTTTCGTTCTTTTTTTTCTTCTTCTTCTTGTTTTTCCCATTCTGTCCTTTTTTTCGCTCGACCACTGGACGATTTCCGGTCACAGCAGAAGGTCTTCGAGGTCTTTGGGCGCCCCGACTCGAATCGCAATCGTCACGCACCAGAACTCGGAGCCTTTTGGGTCGCGTGCTCAACGTCCGCTCAACCTTATTTCTCACAGAAAATTCGTAGACGCCGTACAAAAGTGAAAGGACGAAGAAGAAAGCGCAACATCAACTGCACAGATAAATAGTGTCCAGAATTTCGTGTCTTCAACGATTATTTTTTTGCAAAACAAAATGCAAGAGGTAAAAAAAAATAGGATTTCATTTTTTAAAAACATAAATTCGAAAAAATGTATATATATTAAAATTTTCATTACAGGCAAACTACATAAAAAATGTGGATTTCATTCAGACGGCTCGAAAAAATTGCATTTCAACGAGAAAAAAAAAAGAAAGTATGGCCTGCTCATCGTCGAGAGTTGTGAGAAACACGAGACTCGCTCACAAAGTGGCCTCAAACAAGATGCGAGTCACGTAACGGGGAAAAACGTACAGTCCAAGGCGGATTAGTCATTGCTCTTGCCCGCCATACATTCGTCTGTCTTTCGAGTTTTTATATACACGTACATATGCGCATACTCGTTCGATCTTCGATCTCAAGAAATGCCCGACCAATTTGCATGTTAAGTTATGCGCGGGATTTCCTTTCTCCGAGTCTTTAAGTCATCATAATATTGTTTTCACGTTTGCTATTTACGGCAGCTATTTTTTATTTATTATTCGCTTCTCACGTTTATGACATAATATCAATTCTAAGAAAATTAAATGACAAATGTCGCCGATATTTCATACGAAATTGTAACATCCGGCCAAAAAATGTTCTAACCATTTTTTTTCTGGCTATTTTTTATTTACATATAGCCCAACAAAAAATAGCATAAATTACAAATATTTTCCAATTCAAGTATAGCAATGCAATTAATTATTAATTACTTTGCATCGCCTTAGAGAAAGCGATACAAGGTCTTTGTTTTTTTTTTTTTTTTTAAAGCTGTTCCTATTGTTTAAAGGTCGTTGCGTGTGTCGACATGGACAAATTAAAGCGATTATTCACGCACAATGCGGCCATCATCGTGTAAGAGTCGTTGGCGCGCCGGTTTACACGATAATTAATAACTCGGAGGACATAAGGCCCAGTAACCCTTTCGTATCGGGTGTTTATTAGCGGGGGCATATTTTCGTCGTGGTGACGTTCTCACGCGAGGCCAAGCGAGCGAAACTGAGCGAGGAAGGCGCAAAAACGCCTCGTTCTGGGCGTGACCCATTATCGTCATAATGCGTGCCGCGATATTTAAACTGTAACGCGTTCCGGTGAGTCGCCTACCGCTCAACCCTTTCCTCGACTAATTTGCATTCGGTAAAAAAAAAACAAAACGACACACATGAGACATAGCGAAGCACACGCACACCTTAATTTTAATGTTCGACGACCCTCAGCCAATTTCTCATCCAATCACAGTTATAAATTTGCATTATTTCATTGGGTAAACAATCAACTTTTAATCACCGATGTAATTAACATTTTTAATCAACAATTATCCGCAGCTTTTACTTTTTAATGTGTTACGTTATTCAAAATTTAAACATTTAATTTTTTTTTAAATGAGCGTATTAATATTCAATTGAAAAAAGGGGATATTATTATAAAAAAATATTTTTGCTGCGCTAATTATTTTTGTTTTATAATTAAAAGCATAATTTAATGAAGCAACTGTACACCGAGTATCTTACACTGTGATTCGACGACGTGTGTAGCTATATAACGTGTATAAATTCGCAGTTACAGATGCACAAACGTTGAAAGGCTTGTCCGATGGGCGTAGCCGTCCGCCTTTTTTCGCCAGGTCCGGTTCAGACAACAAAAAAAAAAAAAACGAGAGACATTCGTCATCGGAGGCACGCAGGACGCACCAAAGGGTCAGTACGAAGGGTCCCAACGTTCCGACTTTGTTCTCGCTTGTCCACAGTTCGGATTTAGAAGCTCCGTCGGAAAGCTCGTGCCAACAATGAGCAGAAATAAAAATGTCCTGGTCAATTTCAACGTACACTGAATAAAAAATGTTTATTTTGCAATTATGGTAACTATTTTATAGTTGTGACAACTATTTTTTAAAAAATTGTTGTACGAACTAAAAATGAATAATTTCTATTTTTTAGTTATGGATACGAGCATTTTTCAGGACGAAAACTGAACGTTGAAGCTTAAAAAAGGTGAAAGGATTCATGCCGAAGGACTCAATAGATATCTCGGCAGGGAGGATGCCTTTATTTTGCAATTATGGTAATTATTTAATAGTTGTGACAACTATTTTTTTAAAAAATTGTTGTGCGAATTAAAAATGAATAATTTCTATTTTTTAGTTATCGATACGAGGATTTTTCAGGACGATAACTGAACGGTGAAGGTTAAAAAAGGTGAAAGGATGTATGCCGAAGAGGAACAAGGACTCAATAGATATCTCGGCAGGGAGGACTCCCCTTTTATCCAGGTTCCGATCTCCTGTAATTATTTCTCGTCGTGGGGCGCACCGACAATGCTCAGCACGTGCTACGTACCGCGTTCGGTGCTTTATTTATCTCCCCTCGCGAGGTCATTTTCATTTAAAACAATGAACACGAGCCACGGGACGCAGACGTCCACGCGCCTGTCTATATTCCTGCGTCGGCACTGTCAAATGCCTAGAGAAATCGGTCGCGATTGCAGTTCCGATTGTCGAGGCGAACTGCTCGTTATATTCACATTTTAGACTCGAACACAGCGATACGCCTTATTTTTTTTAATATCACGTACGCCTACGCGGTGCACAATTAAAAATCATTAAAAAAATTTGCTATGAAGATAAATTTGTCAATTAAAAAAAAATTCATAGTGCGGATTCGATGCAAAAATATTGACTTCCTCAAAACAAAGTGAAAATTTGAATCCTCAATTTTTCTTTTTAATTACAATCGTTAAAGTAATAATAGATTTTATATTCGTTTTACATCAAAAAAATTTCCTGCACATATATATATATATATTTTTTCTTGGGCGTTTTATATCCCAAATAATTGTGACTTAAAGAATCGAAGGCATTTCACAGGGTGAAGTAAAATTGAGGGTGCCGCTTTGAAAAAAATCTCCAGTCGTGAGGAGAGAGAGTTCAACGGTGAACTTTACAGCCCCGAAAGGACGGAAATAAAATGCGTAAGCTTCGAGTCGTGGCGTGGAGGATATCCCAGAAGCTTCGGACGGCGAATCCTTTGAGCTTCCGCCAGCGGCTGGAAGACGCAGGACCCTCTGGCTTTTCGTTCGGTTACGAAGGTACACCCAACGTGTCAGAGATTTACGGCCCATTAAGCGCTGAATTTCTAGTCGCCGGCTTTAAGAGTGCATTTGTTCGCTCTCGACTCGCCGCCGTCGCTCTTTTCGGTCACGATCCTCCAAACGTCTAATTGTTCTAGTGTCACCGACGCAAAATGTGCATTCGCAGATGTCCAAGCTTCTCGTTTTCGTCTTAGCTGTAAATTGTTAATATTTAAATTGCAAAATTGACAGTAAAAAATACTTGAATACGGGACGAACATTTTTTTCTTCGATTAATCATGAATTATAAAATTGTTATTTTTGGAAATAACGTATGTGGGTGCGAATATATTTGGCTGCTAAATTTGGCAAACAAAATGGCGGGCCAGCGACGCGCGTTATTGATCGCAATGGCGTCGGGTTGTCGAGGCGTGACCCCCGTTGGCCCATCGCCTCGCGTGTGCCTTTACCGGCACAAAAACCCTTCGTACTTGCGCGCGTCGAATACATTTTAAGTGAGTGCAGGTTCTTCTTGCACTGTACGTTATATTAATCACAAAAAAAAATCGCTGTAGTCCCAAATTCGCCGAGGTAACGAAAAAAAAAATCATAAAAATAATCCTGGAATGTCCCAAATATTCCCTACAATATTCCAAGCGATTCCGTAATATTTCTAATATCCCTGGAATATTGAAAATATTTAAAAAGCCTGTCAAACTCGAAAAGTCGACGAACCGTGACGTCAGTAAAGCGACCGAATGGAAACGTCAAAATTTTCGGTGCGTCGGCAACCCGCGGAGAGAAATAGGATGTTAAGTATGTGAGAGAGAGAGAGAGGGAGAGAGAGAGAAACGACGGAACAGCATCGGTGTCATTGAATGTCCGTCCGGCGAGTCATTCATGAGACGAGTCCCGCTGTCCGGTTCAGTGTAACACGTTGCGTTCTCGACTCTCGGGCAATTGAAAGCACCAAATTCCGGGAAGGTCCATCACTGACCAAACAAGGGAGGATAGGTCAATCTCCAATTTGTTCGCCAGCTATTGGGAGTGTCACCTAGAAGGCCCTCTGTGTACACTTTACGTTTGCCGACTATATGCCATAATGTTCTGGGCTGCGTCATACATCCTGGCGCAAAGGACCTCCCGGCGAGCGGCTACTATGTCCAAATTGCCAACGCTCAATTCTCCCGGAGAACAAATGACATCTCTGCAAGTATCAATTATCTCAATGACGAACGACGGAAACTCTCCTGAGAGATCTCCCATTTTTTCCGTTTCGACACTGAGACTGACATTCTTTCCCCTTTTTTTTCGTAATTCATTGTCTGGCTTGCGAAATTTAAAGACAAAAAAATTGTAGAATTTTTTCCATTTTCAAAGACAAAAAAATTGTAGAATTTTCTCCATTTTCAAAGACAAAATTTGTAGAATTTTTTCCATTTTCAAAAACAACAAATTTGTAGAATTTTTTCCATTATTAAAGACAAAAAAATTGTAGAATTTTTTCCATTTTCAAAGACAAAAAAAATTGTAGAATTTTTTCCATTTTCAAAGACAAAAAAAATTGTCGAATTTTTTCCATTGAAAAAATGTATCGCTGTGAGATATAAAACGAATGACAGCCAATTAAGGTCCTATTTGCAAATGGACAGAGACAAATTGTGTCCACTTCCCCCATCCAACATTTCGTATCTGTGTGCAATAGTCAACAATGGTTTCACGGGTCGTTACGGCTAATTGGTCAAGGTCTCCGAATTCAATGTGAACTTCGTTCCGATTTAAAGGCTGCGAGCCCTCGGAGTAAACAAAGTTGGAATACAAAAGGTGAATACATTTCTTCGGATCCTCGTAGAGGCAAAGTCAAATAAATCCCAAGTTGGCGCGTGAAAAATAAAGCCAACGGTGCTCGCTTAAAACGAAAGCAAATATTCGCCGCGTGGTTATAAAGACAATATTATGAAGCGCCTACCTTTCCGCGTTCTTTCTCAAAGTCACATTGACTCGGCTCGCTGTCGTAATTGCCAGCGGCGGGTCCGAAGGTCAGTTGAAGGTTAGTGCCCATCGCGGCGAAGGCGATTTCGGTGTGGCCCTCGCGGCAGCCATCTTGAAAACGTCGCTGACGTTCCTCCAACGGTCGGTCTCGAAAACCCGTGTAACGAACCTACAACAACAACAACAACAACAACGACAATTAATCATCTTATCGAATTCGTTCTTCCCTTAAACTATTTTCGAAAAAAATCTCAACTACAAATTTTGTACCACTGAAAAATTTAATGATAAAAGTAATAAAATTGTAATAATTAGTAATGAAATTGAGTCGAGGATTGAAAGCAATGAAGATAAAGAAAAATATATATATCTCGGGACACTCATAGCTAAATGAACGTTATGCAAATTTATTCACATTATTCAAGTATTTTTGTACTCTGATTCAAACAACGGGTGAATTACCTATAAAAAAAATTCTGTATCACTGAAAAACTTGGTATACTTTCGTAATAAAATTGAAAGCAATTAAGATAAAGAAGAAAAAAAATCTCGGGACACTGAGCGTTATGCAAATTTATTCTCATTATTCGAGTATTTTCGTACTTTAATTCAAACAACGGGTGTTCAACCGAGAAATATAGAATTGGATGGAACGATGCGTGTAATAAGTGGTAGGCAAACGATACTCCTATGTATATAGGATTGACTACGTTGAATGGGCACACGATGTGCAATAATACGTGACGAGCGCTCGCTCGGATGAAATAGAATTCTAGTGAAACAAATCATCCGCCTACTTATGTAGGTACTACCTATATATATATATATACAGTTAAACTCTTTCCTTTTCACGGAAGCAGTGGCATTCCTGCGACGTGTTTTGCTGTACCATCGCTTTGCGCGCTATCTTGGATAGTCACTCTCCTTTTAAGTAGGCGAACGCCTGCGATACGCACGTGCGTGACGCACATTTTTTTTTTTTTTCCAATTATTACCAAACTATATTAATTTTGAATTTTGGGACGGATTAAAATTGAAAATCGACAGATACGACGAAACAGCGACTTTATTTATAAATGGCACTTGCGGATATTTCATTAGATGCATTTTAATCAAATAAACTAATACCATTTTTGAGTGAAAAAAAATTGCAAACAATTATAACACACCCAAAAATTGGATGTGTTATAATTGTTGGGATTGTGAAATTTTTGTCTGAAGCCAAAGTGGAATATAAATAGGGGGTATTGAAAAAAACTGCGATACTCTACATGAAGATTGCCGAGCTTATTGAGCTCGCAATTCGCTTGGCAATGATAACCGCGGTTGTGGGCCTCACCGCAATTTCCATTTGAATTTTGCAGCGTGAGGTTATTATGTGGATGAGCAAAATATTCAGCAATCTCGGTCGCTGCCAGTCGATGGGCTTATTGACTGCGTATCGAAAACATCGAGAACGTCGACAAGGTCGAAGGAATAACAAAAAGTTTATCTCGAAAGTGTGTCACGAAAAATTCATTTTTAGGTATGAACAATATATACTATATATTTCATTAATATTCAACGCCTCTGCACATATTAAAAAAATAAAATGTCCTATATATGCACTACATTTCATGTAAAACATACAACACACAAAACGAAAGAAAAAAAAAAATGCCGCATATTTTCCGCGGCAATTTTGTTTTTTTTTTCGCACAGAGACAAGGAAAACTCACCTCGCATTCGCGACTCAGCCTCCTGAAGAGTTCGTCGTTCTCAAATTTGGCCTTTTGATCGGGAACGACTCTCGGCATTTTGAAGACCAATCTGGGTCGCGGTTGTTGATAGAGGCCCATGCCATCGAACGGATGGACCGGGATGTCGCTCATTGGGTGCATCATTTTGCACGGTAGATTTTAGTCAAGCGATTTTTAAGGGGGGGGCCAACGCAGCACCTCACGGCCTCTTCAGCCCCGCTATTTTCACCGAACTCTCACAACGAGTTAATTTTCCGGCCACTTATTTTCAAATTTTTTTTTTTCACACCGATCGAACCTTTCAATTTTGACAAAATAATAATAATAATAATAATAAAAAGGGTTTTCAAATTATCGTGGATTCACCGAGACGAAATATCGGGAATATTAGTGTCAGGAGCTTCGACGGCTGCTCCTTGGAAAGGACCTCACAGTGCGACGACTCTGTGGAGACTGACGCATCGGGGAACCGGGTTCCCGGACTTAGCATCGCTCCATCGATGCCCCGCCCATTCTCAAGCCCCGCCCTTTCCCCGACTCTCCGGGGATACGGACTGACAGGGGTTGCCACTGTACGCTTTGCTCCTATCAACAGAAACATCTCCGCTTCTCCTCGTAGCGCGGAGGTGAATTTTAATAGCAAACTCCGGCTTTAACGTGTGGACAAGAGGGCCAAGCGGTTTTTGCTGGATTAGCCTCTGAGTGCGCCATCGCTCACTGGTAAATAGTCGAGTCTCCGGTTGGGAGTTGGGGCGATTATTCATTGGTATTTTGTTTGGTTTTTTTTATTTAAATCACGTAGTTCCATTATTTTTCTATAATATTTTCGAAAATTTGAGCTTGCAGAAGTCGCGACTGTACGCTTTGCTCCTATCAACAGAAACATCTCCGCTTCTCCTCATAGCGCGGAGGTGAATTTTAATAGCAAACTCCGGCTTTAACGTGTGGGCAAGAGGGCCAAGCGGTTTTTGCTGGATTAGCCTCTGAGTGCGCCATCGCTCACTGGTAAATAGTCGAGTCTTCGGTTGGGAGTTGGGGCGATTATTCATTGGTATTTTGTTTTTTTTTTAAATTTAAATCACGTAGTACCATTATTTTTCCATAATATTTTCGAAAATTTGCAAAAAAAATCGAAACGAGGTTAGGAAATAGGGGTGGGGGTAAAAATAGCGAATGGCTGAAATAGCGAATTCCAACATAATAACCGTCGGAATGTACAATAGCCGTCGTTAAAAAATTCGCTATTTTAGCCATTCGATATTTTGACCGCCACCCGGAAACAGACTTCGCAGAGGTCGCGACTATCAACGGAAAGGTCCCCACTTCTCGCGGCGCAGAGGTGAATTTTCATACGAAAATATGTGACGTATATTTATACCTGTCGACACGAGTAAATAGACGGTGATAAATGGAGTCGTCTCGGAATAGAGCGATAAATAAATCGGTGAGAAAGGAAAAAAGATAAATGGACGAGAGTGTTGCGAGGGTCTCTCGTGCAGGTAATCGCCCAGATCATCTTTACAATGATCCTCTTAAACGGATGAGCGGGATGGCCACTCGAGATCGGCATCGACAATGGGGACAGGCTTTAAGGGGCTTCTCGCTCTTGTCTACCGCTCTTCAATTTTCGTGTGTACACCATTTAATACAAACGCAATGCGTGATGTTATTATTGTCATATCGAGCAGTCGTGACCTTGAAGAGACAAATCGTTTCATCACAAACAGAATTTCACCGTTAATAAAAAATTGAACATTAGTCGAATTTTATGGCTGGTTAAATAAACAAATAAAAATTCGAGCGGGTAATACAACATCGGAATGTCGAAAATTGCTTTACGACCCCGCAATTTTCTCACCAATAAAGGTCAAATGGTTATTGTCAAGCAGACCCAATTGCCGAAGAGGAAATGTCCCTTAAGCGGGTCAGAAAATTGTCGCCGCGAACGGGTCAACGATTTGTTTACAACCGAACCTCCGGTCAACAATTCGCGCGGTTTATTATTACTGCACCTTTGCTCCTTATTATTTCGCGCGGTTTATTATTAACGCCCTTTTTGGCTCCTGCGACACCGTTAAGCCAATAAAACAGTAAACCCCAAGAATCCTTAAGCTCGCGGACCGCTTTTACTTCCATTGTTCCAAAAATTATGACGTCACCATCGAATTTCGACCAGTGAAACGGGGAAATTCGGTCAAAAGGAAAATAAATAATAATCGCAAAACTTGAACATTTCGACAATCGATTAAAAGAACAAAAATAATGAACATTCGATCGCTATTAAATTGTATATATATATAATTTCCTATCGATGGTCGCTGATGTAATCGGATTGTTGATGTGACCTTGAATAATAATTTTTCAAAAATTGCCATTGTAATTCGAGACTATTGTTATTTTTTTTTTTTTTTTTACAGGGACAAGCGCCAGATTTCTCTCCTTTCATTTATTTTCCGGTGCAGCTCGTGAAGCTGCTACAAAGCTGGTACATACGTACGTTCGGTGATGCTGGGGATAAAAGATTGTGATCTCCGCCTCGCGAGAATTTCCATTGGCTCGGGTAAACGACCAATCCCAGCTTCTACTCTACCACTCCCAGCATATTATTCACCCCGTCCCACTGTTCGCTATGTAAAACGTAGACGGCCCTTATGTACAAGGTATTATGCACGTAACCATGTATGTACTCGCTCCCCCTTTTCCTAATACATAAACTTACACGCGCATTTTTGTGCTTTGCGCTTGGGGAATTAATAATTTCCAACAGCGGAAATCTTTTGCATTTAGTTTTGACACAATAAAGGATTTGACTGATGAATTAGTTTTTGTGTTAATTGAGTTAAATTATGTGTATTTAAATAAATAAAATAAATAAATTCGATCAGTAAAATATATTGAACTTTGAATTTAAAAAAAATGTTATATGCTTTTGTGGGCAAAATTTGTTGAATAGTTTCACTTTTCCGGGCATAAAATAATTTTCTATGAGGATAAGAGTATTTATTAAAAACATTGTATTTTTTTCACAATTTATTTTCACAAAATTATCAAACTTCCTGGGTTAAAATCACTCTTCATTAATTATAAATAATTTGAGGGTTCTGGGAAAATTTAATCGGTAGTTTGAAAATTGAGGTAGTGAGGTGCTCTCCTGTTGCCAAAGCAACGGAAATGGGATGACGATCGATAAAGCGTCTCGTGCTATGTACTCAGCCATTCCCGTGCGAGCTGCTCTATCCGATTTTGCATACCCCATAAAACACCTTCGTTTTACCTCCCAACTAAAATTTTCTATCAAAATTTCACAAGTACTAATTCCAAAAATAATATATTTCATCACGAAAATTTATTTTGTGTAACAACCATTGCCAAAAAAATAATTTATACAAACATTTCCCATTTTTAAACAATTTTCTCTGCATGACATTTTTTTAAACAATTTTCCCTGCATGACATTTTTTTAAACAATTTTCCCTGCATGAAATTATTTTTAAACAATTTTTCGTGCATGAAATTATTTTTAAACAATTTTTCCTGCATGAAATTACTTTTAAACAATTTTCCCTGCATGACATTTTTTTAAACGTCCTCCCAAACATAAATAAACGATTCGGTTAGCGAAACCATTGAGTCTCGCTCGAATAATTCGCGGTTTATCGTATCTATGGTTACATTGGTTGCTACGAATGCTCCGGTTTATCGAGTTAACGAGACTGCGATCTCCCAACGAGCTCGCGAGTCCGTCGGATTTTCTGCGGTTTTCTTATTTTTCTGGCATTCCGTCAATTATGTCAAGTAGCCGAATCACTCGGTCTACCGGTTATTTCGCTGCGCCTGCATCTATGCAAAAACGGGCTTATGAACGTCATCGAGAAAGGGTAAGTACACACCACTGATTGAAAGATAAGCGGATTTTTTTTTTAACGTATAGTGCACATATTTTGGATCCGGAAAATAAAAAAATAAAAAACGGAAATATTAATTCTTTTGAATCGATCATTTTTTTTTAAATTAATGAAAATAATAATTGCAGGTAAAAGAGGCTACGCCCACGGTGGACATGGAACCTCCACGACCTCGACCTCACGTCCTTTACGACGCCAAGCGATTGCAACTCCAGCGTGAAAGACAAGCGGTGATATCGAGAGAAAATTTCATTTTACTGAAGAATCTTCGCGACATAATGCATCGACGTGCCAACAAAAGTGGCGAAAGTCTCG
Organism: Clistopyga incitator; assembly: GCA_947507545.1. Classification (NCBI taxonomy): domain Eukaryota; kingdom Metazoa; phylum Arthropoda; class Insecta; order Hymenoptera; family Ichneumonidae; genus Clistopyga; species Clistopyga incitator. The sequence goes on along the minus strand of OX382173.1, from coordinate 315,685 downwards.
CAAAACAAAAATCGAATTGTATCAGGACCCGCTGAAAGTTAAGTCACTTTTTAAACAGTCGTCTCAACATTCCGTCGTTATATTCGATTGATGGATAACAAATGCATTAATTGTGAAAAGTATACAAATTTACAAATGCATATGTGCAAAAAGTGGGAAATAACGAGAAGGCAATATGTAAATTTCAATTTTTTTTATTAACCAAAAATATAAAATATCACCATTGGAAAAATCGTATTTCTTAATTCCAGATTTTCATCTCAAACTACCCTTAAGCCTAAATCGGGTATCGTAGCTCCATCTATGAACCACCTTAAGACACATAATTCGTACACTGATTACCGACTGAAACTTGTCCGTTTCGTAGTCAAGATAAATAAATAAAAATATTGCGAAATTGCGCGCATATATTCACCAACAATCGATTAATTAATTAATTACATAATTCCGGTAATCCCCAAAATAACTTTGTTAGTACAGCGAAGGCATACTAAAATCAACAAAAAACTTTTAATGAAAAATGATACTTGGATAAGAATAACTAAGAATAACTGAGGAAAAATCGGTAGGCCGATTTTCATCACGTGACGATCATTGACCCGGCCAAACTGTAGCCTCGATCCACTCGAGATAGTGGGAAACTCGCGTATAAACCCCCGGAGAATCGGGAGTGGCGCATAATCTTCCAAAGCTGGTGACACCGATGATATTGTAAGCACAGCTGTTGCGATCAATGGCTTGAAGAGGTCCTCCGGAGTCGCCCTTACAGGTGTCCTTCTTCCATCCGCCTTTGGGATCACCGGCGCAGAGCATGCTCGGTACTATTCCGTTCGGCACTGAGGTCGTGAAATTGTGGAGCATCGAGCAGTGGACATTATCGACGATATCGAGTTTGGCCTTGAGCAAAACGTCGCTAGGATCGCCGTTAACTCGTGTGTAACCCCAACCGGTAACCCAAGCCTCGATCGGCGTCTTGTCGAACGTCGAATCGAGACACGCCGGTTTTACGTTGGCCGTAAAAGTTACCGATCTCGACAGCTTTAAGAGCGCAACGTCCGCGTACATACTCGGAGGCACGTAATCGGGATGTCTGACGATTCTGTCGATTGAAAAAAATCGAACCGATTTTTTGTCGCTCAACCGATTTTCCCCGATTCTCACGAGAAAAGGGCTGCCCATAACGGGATGATGGGTGCAATGGGCAGCGGTTAGGACCCAACGATCCGACACCAAACTTCCACCGCAGTGATAACCGATCTCGCCGGTTTTTAGCCGCCAACCAATGGCGGCCATGTGCGGAAATTCACCGGCTTCGGCTATCTCGCCTCCGGTGATAAGAGGGTTTATCGGCGTCGTGCAATCGACCGAGATCGGTATCGGTTTCGATTTTCCCAGGGGCATTATCCACACGATTTCACGCGAATATTCGTCACACTTTTCTGCCGATATTCTTCGGGAGCTACGAGCTTTCGATAGATTCATTTGCGATTTTTCGTTACCGATCTTTCGCAGGTTCGGTAATAAATCAACGGACGTCATTGTGGATTTTGTGCCTGGGAAATTGTTCACGGGTGTCGCGATTACGATTACTAGATTAATCAGTAATATCGAGACTACAAATTGACACATTTTTGTCGTTGCGCTTGTTGATTATTATTTTCTCAATTCGGCTTTACGATCGCACTGTATTTTTGTTATTGGTGGGTCTTTTTTTTTTTTAGAAGGTTTGACAACAGATCACAGTGCTCGTTGAATGAGTCACGATCCTCTACTGTCTTTGAGGTCATCGGGCTTCCGCACTTTTATTGTAACACCTTACGCAGGCCCTTCGATCCCCACCCTTCGATATACACTCTGACCCCGAGAACTGCACGGAATCTCATACATTCTAAGAAGTCCTTATAATTTTTTTATGTGCAACATACGTTAGAATTTATGCATTATATATTAATTTAAAGGTTAAATTAAAGGTATAAATTAATTTTAAAGGTTTTGTAGGTCAAACTTCCTTAAGTATTTACGTGTAAAGCATCGTTGACGCTTTTAGCGGTGTGAAGCGACCTTAAGGATTTTCCCTTATGCCCATTCGCCCTTACTTAACCGGCCCACCGTGAGCGTCGCTACCTCTGACCTCTCCTCGTCCAACCTCCTTAATCCAGTGGCCTTGGCTTCTATCAGCTGGCAGATTTCCTACTGCGCATGATCAGACGCACGTTCGCACATAAAGCACGCCGCCAGCCGGCGAAGTGCTCCGAAAACGTTGCGCCGCTCGTGCGAGGTCCTCTTCTATTCGTCGCTCCCCACGCTGCACGTGTCGTCGCGTCTACATAAAAAACACCATTTTCTTCAAATATTTACGAGACTTCGGGCCACCCCAAGACTCAACAAAATGCCTGGAAAGCCCGACTACAAAGTTGGTAAGTTGTCTTAATTACGACATCACACGAATAATTCACCGCTAAGTCATCATCGTCTTTGAGTCCTCATGTATTTTCGATTACATTTCCTTCGCCATCTTTCCACTGCACGTGGCCTCATAAATGCTGCCGCTTCGAATTGTAGATCGCGGATTTTAAGTCTCTCGTTATCTCTCCGTGATAATTGAAGTTTCGCTTATTTCGTCACACAGAGTCTATTTTTTTAACGCTTATCTTCGTACCTTATTTTTCTGCGATTTTTAAGTTTCATATTTTTGAGATGAACTCCAAAAAAAAATGACAACCGCTGTACCGGCCGGCAATATTTTTTAAATCTTCTTAACTTTTCACGGGAGCAAAATTGTGTGTATTTTGTAATTAGTGTACATTTGCCGTGAAACGGAAATTGATTGAAGTATCGTGAAATAAAAAAAAAAATTTTAAATCGAATTGTTTAAAAAAAAGTCAAAATAAAGAAATGTTGTTGTTAAAATTTGTAAGTTGCGAAAAGATTTGTTGTATGGTGTGCAAAAATCGAAAATAAATTACACGGAAGAGCGACGCGATTTTCGTTAATTATTTCGATTTCGTTATTTTATCGCAAAATCGTGAATAAAAATGTGTAAATTTTCAGCTGATCTGTCGTTGGCGGAATGGGGAAGGAAAGAGATAACAATGGCCGAGAATGAGATGCCAGGACTCATATCTATTCGCAAGAAATACGGACCCCAAAAAATTCTGAAAGGAGCTCGCATCGCCGGATGCCTTCACATGACCGTACAAACTGCCGTGCTCATCGAGACTCTCACCGAACTCGGTGCAGAGGTGAGCCGATGCTTCCAAAGATCGAGTCATACGCTCGAATCTCTTTTCTCATTCAAATTGCAATGGGCTTTAATGCGTACAACGCGAGTCAGCAACGCGCAAAATTCTTATGGCATTGTTGACTTCAATCTTTAAGCGCACAATCTTCCGGGTTATCGGTGATGGTGACCCCGAACTTTTGCAACGCTATTTACCATCCGTAATCTGATGACATTCGAATGAGCGCGACTCTTACGAAAATACACGCAATCCTATTTTTCGATAGGTACACGAACCATTGCAATGTTAGTTCCAATTTCTGAGTTCAATCTCAGGTCAATTTTAGTCGACATTCCTTTTAATAAGAATTTTGCATTAAATTTCACTTAAAATGATATGGGAATAATGGAGGAATTTTTTAAAATAAATAAAATACTTTTTTATCGATTTAAATAGAAACCGGGTTTTAATTAAATGATGATCGTGAAATAACAGGTTCAATGGTCGTCGTGCAACATCTTCAGTACCCAAGATCATGCAGCCGCAGCGATTGCCAAGACTGGAGTCCCAGTTTACGCGTGGAAGGGAGAAACCGACGAAGAGTATCTTTGGTGCATTGAGCAAACTCTCGTATTCAAGGACGGCAAGCCCATGAACTTGATTCTCGACGATGGTGGCGATCTCACCAACCTTGTTCACACCAAATTCCCCGATTATCTTAAGGAGTGCCGAGGCCTCTCGGAAGAAACCACGACCGGGGTACACAATTTGTACCGTATGGTCAAAGACGGAAGCCTCAAAGTTCCGGCCATCAATGTCAACGATTCGGTCACGAAGGTATTTTTGCGTTATTATTTTTATTGGATATAAAAAAAAAATTAGCAGCATTATACATACAAAAGTGGGTTTGAAATTCCGGAAAATTTGGTAATTGTAACGACTCCAAAAAATATTGCTAATCAATCCAGCTGAATTAAGTGAGAATTCGAATGGTTTCCTTTGAAATATATGAATTTTTCGATTATCAGAGCAAATTCGACAACCTTTACGGATGTCGCGAGTCTCTTATCGATGGAATCAAACGCGCAACCGACGTAATGATCGCTGGAAAGGTATGCGTTGTCGCTGGATACGGGGACGTAGGCAAGGGCTGTGCTCAAAGTCTCCGAGCTCTCGGTGGACGTGTCCTCATCACAGAAATCGATCCTATCAACGCTCTTCAAGCGGCGATGGAGGGTTACGAGGTAACCACGATGGACGAAGCCTCCAAAAAGGGACAAATATACGTAACGACCACCGGATGCAAGGACATCATCCTCGGTTCTCACTTCGAGAGCATGCCAAACGACGCCATTGTCTGCAATATCGGTCACTTCGACTGTGAAATTCAAGTTGCGTGGCTGGAGAAACACGCGGTTGAAAAAATCAACATTAAGCCCCAGGTCGATCGTTACAAGTTGAAAAATGGAAGGTGCGTATCGACAATTATTACGATTATTCATTTTTCTATTTTTTTGAAGTTCACATTCATTGTTGTTTCGAAGTCTATACTTTTTGTTGTTGCAAGATTGATGAAATTGTGTGATTTGAATTCTCTCCAGGCACGTAATTTTGCTGGCGCAAGGCAGATTAGTGAACTTGGGATGTGCGACTGGACACTCCAGTTTCGTAATGAGCAATTCATTCACGAACCAAGTTCTCGCACAAATCGAATTGTGGACCAAAGCCGATTCTTATTCGATCAATGTTCACATGCTGCCCAAGAAGGTACAATTGAAGTCATTGCATGTCCGCAGGAAGATAATGATAAATAATACGAATAATTTGATTTTAACACACAATTTACTGGATAATAAAATTTGTTTCTTTTGCACAGTTGGACGAAGAAGTTGCTGCTTTGCATTTGGATCATCTGGGAGTGAAACTGACCAAGCTCTCGGCTGATCAGGCCAAATATTTGGACATACCAGTCAACGGACCTTTCAAGCCCGATCACTACAGATATTAATCGCTCGACATATGTGGATGTTTCTACATAGCATAGTGATTGTTCCTGTTATTAAAGTTTTTTTATCCACTCTACTGAATCCCCATTTCATTCAACTTGTTTTTTATACGAAACCAGTTGTAGTCGATTAATTTGTGCTCCAACCCGTACTGTCTGATTTCGCCGCAACATCGCACGGAAATTTACAACTTCCGTGGAAATACTCAAAGTCTATCGCGAGTTATGCAAGTTGCTGCTTTGCATTTGGATCATCTAGGAGTGAAACTGACCAAGCTCTCGGCTGATCAGGCCAAATATTTGGACATACCAGTCAACGGACCTTTCAAGCCCGATCACTACAGATATTAATCGCTCGACATATGTGGATGTTTCTACATAGCATAGTGATTGTTCCTGTTATTAAAGTTTTTTTATCCACTCTACTGAATCCCCATTTCATTCAACTTGTTTTTTATACGAAACCAGTTGTAGTCGATTAATTTGTGCTCCAACCCGTACTGTCTGATTTCGCCGGAACATCGCACGGAAATTTACAACTTCCGTGGAATACTCGCGAGTTCGACCATAAAGTATTGAAATAAAAATTTTGTTAACTAGCAGAGACAAAATAATTCGTGTTGGAGATTCAGGTTTACTACAAATGCATAGAAATTATGATTTATTTGCAATATTTTACACACAACACGATCTTTAATGATCTTGCCTAATTTAAGAGTCTTTTCGCATTTCACTCAATAGTACATTTTACTCTTAACTTCCCATAAAATACAACATTTCATTTTTATTGTTTTCGGTTTATCACAGATATTGCATTAAAATCAATATAAGTTACGGTTACACACAAAAATTAAATATAAAATATAAAGATACACGATTCGAGGAATGATCGAGATACACCGACAATTTCTCTGTACAGACTCAAATAAAACGGAAGCAGCCCACAATTTGAGCCCCAATTTTTCAAAGTACATCAATGATTACGCACATTACATTGTTTTTAAAAAAACTGAAAAGTTGTATCAAAAGTACACTTAATTGTGGGAATATAATCTCCGTCATTGTCGCAAACTTCGATCTCGGATTCCGAGGAGCTTCCGATTTCTATAGTTTCATTTTTTCTACTGGGAATGTCGAGCTCCAAAACATCGTCTTCTTCACCGGAACATACATCGATATCGGACTCTACATCGTGAATTGGATTCTTAAAATCGTTTTCCTCAGAAATGTGAACATCGCCACTCAAATTTGATGCTTCCGATTCATTCAAATTATTGTTATCCTCATTAAAATCGTTCGCATCTCGCGTATCCCCTTCGAACTTTGGCGAATCGGTGAAAACTGATGATAAACTATGATCGTCAACGTTTAGATTGTCGGGCGATGATTGATGATCAAAAATATCCAACTCATTTTTCGTGCTTTCTGCGCTATCGATAAATTCATTTTTCGCGATTCCCGAATCGTCCGAATTTTTTGTCGTTAAATCGGACGAATTTAAGTTGCAGGATTCTGCGATATTATTACGTGTGGAAAGTGCTATTAACAATTTGCGACTGGAAAGTAATTCTTTTCGAAATTTTACATACGTCTTCAACTTTTCTGTACATTCGTCGCACAAATACGGAGAGATTCCATCTGTTTTTGATACCTGAAATGAAATATCAATTTTCTTCAGTTCAGAATTATTTCTCAGAACAAATGTAGAGCATAGATATTATAATTTTTTTAAATGATGCGATTCATAGAATATCAACTCTTTTTTGAGATTACTCACTCAAAAAACGAAAAAATTTGCGTAACAAATTTGGACATTCTTGAAATATCTTTCTAAAAATCAACGATGATTTATAATAAATTACCGCGAATCCAAAGAAATACACTCACGCTGTATCCAGTGACTAATTCCAGTCCCGAAGATATAGTAAGAATTTTTTTCTCAGGTAAACCGCCTTGATCGCTGTCTATATTTTCAGGTCCTGGCAACAGTGCATCGGCAAATATATTCTTAGCCCCTTCGCTATTGTCGAATTGTGCGCAACATCCTCGACAAATAATGGATTGCTGAAAAGAGACGTATCGCTAATCATAATACATTTTTGTAAATCATCTATTGAAAATTAAGTTACGATTACCTATCACACAAATTACAATCTAAACTCAGTATTGTTCCAATGTATAAGTTCTAAGGTTGCAAAGAAGCATCTTAAAATGTAATACACAAAAAAAATGCTATACCAACCATTGTAACAAATTTTTAATTGGTCACGCTCTTCATTACCCACTTGTCATCGAATTTTATAATTAACGCGACGTAACAAACGTTGCTCGTTTGTCTTATTTTTTTCAAGAATTTCGCGCAACATCAACAAAATACAGAACCGGTAGTTGTCACAATTGACCCAGTCGAGCGACCATTTTTACCTCATGTACACTGACCATCGCGACGGTTTCGACCAATCAGAAAAGCGCAATTGATAAATACATTCCACGAAGCGTTTTTGCAGTAGTGGCTCTTATATATAAGGCATTCCATGGGAAATAGGAAGGAAAAAAAAATTGTTGGATCATAAATACAAAATATGTGAAGGAGAAAATATTTTAAAAATTATTATTTGCAAAAATTCGATAAAACGGAAACTATTAGCGGAAAAAGGAAGCCGCGATAAAAGAAATGTATCGCAAAATACTACTTAATATTTGTAACAATCTTTTATTTATATTACAAGGATATTTATAATTCTTACAAAGTTTATAAAGTCGTAACACTTCTCATCGGAGAACTGACTAATGCAGTTAGAGTGCAATCGGCTTCTAAAATTGTGAGATCTTTTGTTGCGCCTAAAAATTTAGTGGACAATTCCAAGTCCTTTATCCTTATTCTGACGATGGCTCCACGCACGTAATCGCTGCAATGAAAATTTTCAAGTTAACGTACGTGCACTTTGCGCTCTATTATTTGTTGTTGTTTCTCTCTATCGGTATATTTACCGTCCATTTTTTACAGGCCTTTGACATACGCAGTGGAACTTCCAGCCAAAGTCGATATACAAGTCATTGCCGACGACATGAAATATCTTTCCAGTTACTACTTTACCTTCTGGATCGCCTAGCTGTAATAATGTAAATTTGACAAATTGGTTTGATAAATTAAATGCAGTACAGTTTGATTTTTGGAAGGAATTATCATAATTCAGATTTTAGAATGATTATTTTTAAAGCAATTTCATGCTTAAAGGTAAAAAAATGATTTTTTTTTTTTTTTACTTTAACATACATTTGTTGTCGTTTTCCAAGATACAAATAGTTTGAAAAAATAAATAAACACCAAAAACTCACATCGACAAATTTGGAGTGACGCACAAGACGAGCGAAGCTCTGCACTTCCTCTTCCTGTTTAGGCTCCGGGGCAGCAAATTTTTCGAAAGCTTTCGCAAATCCACTGAGTTCGACTTTCTTCTTTTCGTCGTCTTCTTCATTTTTCAAAATCTCATTACCATCCTCGGGTTTTTCGGTCGAAAAATATCTAACGTTGGTCGGTTGATTAGGTTTAACAAAAGTACTTGTCCTGTGCAGTTGACAGATGATTCTTTGGTACCGCTGCATTTTCCTCGCCTTATTTTCGATACTTTATTCAGCTGTCGTGCAAATTTTAATAAACAATCTTCAATAATACGATCGAAATTAATCGTAGGTTATGTGCGACATCGAAGACACGAAGAAGTTGCGACTGAAGTTGACTCGATAGCTAACCGATGTGAAGTTGCAGTGGTTAAGTTTTGGCGGGAAAACTTCCTTTTTAAATCTACTCATTCCAACACGTTTTGTGATCAAACCAAATTTTCTGCAATATCTCGTCGCTAAATAATAGTTCTGTCGTGTGTTTAAGTTCATTCCGTGTATTTTTCTTCGCTGATTACGAATATAAACGTAATTTAACCATCGGAACAACAGCAGCCAAAAAAAAAACTGTCGTCAATTTTGACGTTTATCTGTCATCGAACTCATTTTTGGATCGAAGTTTTCACATTATTCGAAAAACTAAAATAATCTAAAAAATATTTTATAGTTCCACCGCACAATTTTGAATTTTTATTATCCGGCGCCCTCTGCACGAAGTTTGAAGTACTCGAAGATAACCTTGAAAAAAGCTCCTTCCGTAGCTGTCAAACATGCCTAGCCTAATGTAGAAAAATCGTGATGGTATTTTAGTGACAGTGTGGGACGTTGCCCCGCTTAAGATACGGCAAATCACGAAGCAATTATCGATAATATTGAACGGCCATGAATAATTGGAGAAAAAGAAGAAATTGCGAATCGCGAGCGAACGATGCTCCAGGTCAACAATTCCTTCGACTGCCTTGAAGGTTATGTTTTTGGCTTTCAACATCCTTTGCCCACAATTATCATAACAAACTGTGGTAAGTCATGAAAATCTGAGATAAGAGAAGAAGAATCTATAATGGAGAAGCAGCGATCCAAGGAAAATGAAAAAGAGGCATCCGCCCTCTCGTGCCATTACGTCGCCAGGCAAAACACAGTTTTGAGTAGAATATCAGGGGCGTGCGGCGTCAATGTCAATACTCTGCGTCTGGGGATGCTCGTCGAAGCCAACGAAGTTCACTCGGACGGAGGCCTAAAGATCCGTGTGCACGACGCGAGTAACGACGAAATCTGGCGGAAGACCGAATGGCGATGTCACAAACTGGACCTTCTATCGGTACCGACGTTGGTTTGGCATTTTCTGGCGGCGGTCGCCGTTCCGCAGGAACGCGTGCGCATCGCCGGCGATACGCAATTGTGCTTAGAGGCCAAAATGCTCCGTATCGGAGACAGAATTTGGTATCAGCCGCGACAATCCGATTCTCAGAGATGCTTGGCTATAATCAGATACATAGGCGCTGTTGCCGAGCTTGGACAAGGATTTTATTTTGGCCTAGAATTGCTGGTGCGTCTCGTTTCGACTCTACCCGTCGCTATTTTTATTCCTACATTATAGGACAAAATTTTGAAAAATTTGTACGTTACAATGAAATCCGACCTCCCGTTGCTTTTCAGGATAGCGACGTACTCTCGCAGACTTCGGTTTTGGCTAAAAAATACATCACGAATTCCTCCGGAAATTTGACTCTGGCGACGTTGAGTGAAGTTCGTCCACTGGAACACGAGCTCGCGGATAGAGTGAAAAATAGTGAGCCAGGTAAGAAATAGAAAATATTTTTGTATTTTATTCAGAGTATCGCGACGGTCACTTTATTGGAAATTCAATATTATTTTCAGTTAAATCGTCTGCCGTTGAAAATGTGAGCTTGGCAAAGGATTTCGATGGCTCGCTTATCGGCGGTTCTTCCAACAATCGTATTACCAATGGCAAGAAAATGCAAAGAGATTTAACCGTCGGATTCGAGAGCCGATTGAGTTCTTTCGACGACACGAACAACAATACCAGCAACGGCGATACGTTCACTCGTTTGAACAATCCGTTGGTTCCGAAAGTCGCTCGACAATCGACCAAGTCGAAGATAGTTGCAAATGACGCGAGCCTTCTCAACCCGAAAAATCTCAGCGACTCCGAGTTGATTGGTAATGATTACAAAAGTTACGCGATCCTTGAAAGCGAAATTAATTTTACAATCGATGAAATAATAGACGCTTATGGCCTCTGATAAACAATGTGAATTTTTCACGAGAAAGGGCAATAAATTTTAGAACATCGGAAACGAAAATACATCGAAACACTATAACGCAATATTTTTTTTGTTACTATCCATTTTCGGACAAAAATCGATAAGCGAAAAATTCTTAACTAACAAATATATTTTAGGTAACATGGAGTAACTTTTACCAGCAGGAAAAAAATTCTTTAAAGGGCCCCAATTTTTTTTTTTTTTTTCATATAATACCGCAGAAAAACTAGTGGAAAATCTATCAATAAGTATCGGTAATTTTTATTTAATTTGCTTCTCAAAAATAATGATAAAGAACAGGGAAAAAATGAAAAATGCGGCGAATTTTCGGGGTAGAAAATATGCGGAAGTTATTAAGTTTGTAAACAATGCTTGGACTGCACTCTCTTGTCGCTGGTTCTTGTTCCGCGAAAGCGGATAATAATAACGAGGAAGCTTATAAATAGCCGTGGAATCGAGCTAGCGAGCCAGCGTGTCGAAGTCTCGTATCGTCGCACGTACCACATGCCACGTACCGCTCTACCACGCTTCCCCAATTTCGTCAAGCTTACTGCATTATTTACGTTAATATGGCTGCGACGTTGCAAAACATTCCGACTTTTGTACTTGAGCACAAATGGAGCAGCGATATTAAATCGGACGTGTACAGTGATTTGGATGCTAGTGATAGTATAAGCCTCACGAATCGAAGTAAGCTCATTGATTAACGATATTACGTCCGTCGACCCTTTTTCTTGCATCCGAATTTTCAGAACCTTTAACTCGTGGAATGTTTAATACAGAGTGACCATTTTTCCTTCAATAACCAAAAATGATTAATTGCATATAACGTCAGAAAAAAAACCATCTTAACCGCAGAACCGAAGAATTCAGGTTTTTTTAAATCGATTAATTTTTTTATTTGCACAACACATGCAGTTTACTATTATAAATTAACGCCGTTTCCATCGTTTTCCTCCTAAATTAATTTTTTTTAAATTATGGACCTTCTGTAAATTAGGTGAAACTGTGTTTTGGCCATTCGATGCTAATTTTGCCACTGAAAATTGTCACACCGTGTTTAAGTTAAGGCTTTGAATAGCTAAAATCATGAATCTACGCATCTACATTCCAACCACAAACCTATTGCATCTTGTGTGTTGATATTCGAATAACAAAAAATCCCGAAATTTCTAGAGTTACTTTAATTTAACTTAATAATTAGTGTACAAAGTGGAGACAGTCATTTTACTCGCTTAAGAAATTTTTATTATCGCATTTCTACAGATTGTCTGCTTGAAAAACATGTCGGGGAACAAAGCGAACACGTGAGTGTCGGGAACGCGGTTGAAGTTCGTCTGGGAAGCGAAACACGGTACGGAGTGATACGATGGATCGGAACGGTTCCAGGAACACCTGGGATAACTACGGCTGCTGTAGAATTGGTATGATCACTAATTTATGTTTGTTTGATTCATCACTTGAAAATATCTGCCTGCAATTTAATGTGAATTTATTCGACAATTTAAACAGCAAAATGTGACAATTTTTTTTTTAATTGATCTCAATTTGCAGCAAGACGGCGATCATTCTCTTGGCACTGACGGAACTTACTACGGCGAGAGATATTTTAATTGCCGACCTCATCGAGCGGTATTCACAGATATTAAAAATTGCCAAGAGTTCAACATGTTTTCCGTAAGTTCATTTTTGAAAAATCTTTATTCGAAACATCGTTGATGATTGTGTAAATGATGAAAATTTTTGTCTGACTTTGTAAAAGGGCGACGAACAATTGCACAAGTTTAACAGAGATGATTTTCGAATGGTCGAGAGTTCCGTCGTCACGGGAATCGTGAGGCCAATATCCGTAAAAGGCGATTTGGAAAGTATTTGCGGAAAAAATCGAGGGATACAAGGCCATCACAATTCTTGCTACTTAGATGCAACGTTGTTCAGTATGTTCGCGTTCACGAGTGTCTTCGACAATTTGCTCTTCAGGTATTTAAACAACTGGAATTCCGGAACGTCCCACACGACGAACCATGTAAATTTCCATCCGAATCAAAATATGCCTGAAAAATATTTCGTCAACGTGAATTTGGAAATCGTTGAAAAATTATATGATCGAATTTATCGACAATCTATGAAAGTTAATTCTTTCTCTCTCTCTTAGACCGCCCAATGAAAAAGACTGTCCACAATACGAGGAAGTTCAACGAGTATTACGCGAAGAAATTGTAAATCCGCTGCGAAAAAAATTGTTTGTCGGAGCTAACCGAGTTATGAAGCTCAGAATGTTGCTGGAGAAACTTTCATCGGTATCGGGACTTACCAGCGAAGAAAAGGGTATTAATTACACTTATTTCAAGACTTTACATGAAAATCTTACGAATGATAAAAATACCTTCGAGCGTATTTACAAAGTTTTTCATTGATCATTCAGATCCAGAGGAGTTTCTAACGTCTTTGGTCGCCCAAATATTGAACGCGGAACCATTCCTCAAGTTAAGCTCCGGACAGGACGCCTTCCACTATCAACTTTTCGTGGAAAAGGACGATCACCTCAGCTTTCCAACCGTTCAGCAATTACTCGAGCAAAGTTTCCTCACGAGTAACATTAGACTGAAGGAAGTTCCGTCCTGTCTCATTATTCAGATGCCACGTTTCGGAAAGTCCTACAAAATGTATCAGAAAATACAGCCAACGTTGTTGCTCGACGTAACGGACATCATCGAAGATTGTTAGTATTATTCAATACACACTGTAGATAATCAACACTTTTTAACCAGAAATTTCGAAAATATCTATTTATTCATTCCAGCACCTCGGCAATGTACCGTCTGCGGAATATTGGCGGAATTTGAATGCAAGGAGTGTTACGAGCAATGCGGCGTTGGTCTCGAAAGCATAGCTTTCTGTATGAAGTGCCTGGAAAAGGTAATAATTCACATTCGAACAAAAAAAAAACTTTTTTTTTAACGAAGAACAAACAAAGAAACATATCTCCAGGTGCATCGCCACGAACGACGGACGAACCACGAACCCAAGAAACTCGAGATTCCTACAGAATTCGTAATTCTTCAGGAACATTGTCCAGTTCCACGTTTGTACTTGGAACTTTCGGCTGTAGTTTGCATCGAGACATCTCATTACGTGTCTTTTGTCAAGTGCGGCTCTGGATCTGAGGCTCCTTGGTGCTTCTTTGATTCTATGGCGGATAGAGAAGGTGAGGATGCACAGATTCCCCCATAAACATGCGTATTTTCAACATTTCTATTAAAGCTGTCGTGTTTTTTTAATCACAGGAGAACAGAATGGCTACAACATCCCCGAAATGGTCCCTTGCCCAGATTTTCCATACTGGCTAAGCGAGGAAGGCGCCAATTCCCTGACGGAATTGACCGACGATCGGCAGCTTCCGGAACACGCGAAGAGACTTTTGTGCGACGCTTACATGTGCATGTATCAATCGCCGGATGTCATGATGTATAAATAATCGAGGATACGAAAAGAAAAAGCCCACTCTAGGTAAGCCAATAATCGGCAGTGCGAATATTAACGTTGTAACGAAGAATTGCAACGGCAAATTGTGTAAATAACAACCGAGCCATGTTATATGTGCAGTCGTTTATTCGTACAAATTAAAACGCTATACGCCTGTCTGACGAAGAAAAGTTTGTTGATTCATTTGAGAAACATATTTTATATGCTTGCGGCAACTAATACCAACTATATTATTATCATTTTTTACCTCACGGGTATTTAACATTTATGCAGGTGATCTAGGCTCACCTGTTCAATTTTATCAACTATTGTGCGACCATTTTATTTTCCATTGTGGTTCTTGCTTGTATTTTCAATAATTCCGTCAAACTTGCACAAATTTTACGTGTCATTGGACAAACGACAAATCAAATGAACTTTCCGGTTCAATAGTCATTTGAAAAATCTATAGTACATTCCGTTTAATAGCGGAACGGGAAGATTGAGAAAAAATGCGTTACACGGTGCGAACGTTGAAGAAGCTCGTTAATCGAACTACGGCTGATTGACCGTAACGTTTGTCTATCATTGTTGAAAATACAGTCGAATCGAAACGAAATATTTGTCCATAATACATTTTGTATCGTAAAGAGCTCGTGAAAAAGGATTGAAACCTAAGACTACCATGAAATTACGATAAATCACTTCTCAATCTGAATAACTACGTATATTGATTCGAGTAAATGAAAGATCTATATCGTCACGAAAATCGATCGTGACACGCAAACTTCAGAGGATAAAACGAGATGCTTGATCGTTAATCACGCTATCAAACTCCTTATTGATTTTTCTTTGTTGCAACGAACTATCTATTTTAGGGTTTTATTACTCGATCGATATACGATTTACAAGAGAAACGTCGACTCTTGAAAACTACGAGTATTTTCCTCAAATTCACAATACAATTGAGTTTTTTTTTTAAATCGTATATCAATCTGTGCTGTTGCGTAAGATGCCCATTCGCAGGAAAAAAAAAAAGAAGCTGAATATCCGAGTCGCGAGTGCGTCTACGGATTTTCGGATCATTTTAGTAACGATCCTCGTCCTCGTCCTCGTCCATGGCGAAATCACTGCCGACGCCGGAGTCTAAGACGTACAGAGGACTGTAAAGGATTAACAAAAAGCAATGTTATCTATCGATAAGTGTAGGACATTAATTTTCTTTATTGTTTTATATACGCAGGGACTAAGAATGTTATCGCAAGTACACTCTCAACCGAAAGTTTTATCGAATACCGCATTCGAGTATTCTATGATAAGAAGAAACAAAATTAATTCGTGCCAATTAAAAATTTATTTTGCGAAATATTGCGTAAGGATATTAGCAACTTCTTTTGGTCTTTATGAAAAAAAATAAGTTCTTTTTTTCCAACAACAATAAATAACTATTCGCCGCATTTAATTATGCTCTGTTGGCATTTAAATTTGACTCGAGGTAGCAATGCGATAATGTATACTTACTTAATGGCTCTGCAGGTGAAGAAAACGATCCGCTTGAGCTTCTTATTGTAGAAAAAGTAATTGAAAGACCACAGGCATCCGTCCTCGCCAAATGGGTCCGACGCTAGGTCGGGATTGTAGCTGAGTGTATAAAAGAGGTCATGGATAAATTTAGTTGTTGGTTTTTAACGCGTTTTCTGGGCCAGTGAGAGGGAAGGAAGATTGCCAAGGACGTTGAGCGAGATACGTTTTTATTTATATTCAAGCGGGTCCGTTTTTGTTACCTGTAAATATCACACTCGCTCATCGATATCTCATCCTCAACAGCGGCCCACAAAGCCGACCTCAGTGTTCGGTAATGATCTCCGGCCGTTGCGCTCAGATTACTGTCCACCGCGTTCATCACCCATTGCAAACTCGGCTCTTTACTGAATTCGTGACTTTTCGCGTCCGAGAAATCATAATCGGGATGAAAAGCGGAATTGAGCGTGGCTATCAGATAGAAGAGGGTCTTACGACTTATCGTGTCGCAGAGCGGACCGTCCTCGTCCCCGGAAATACTTCGGCTGCAATTTTAAACACTTTATCAAATATTACCCAATTGCACATTTTTTTTTCCATTACTTTGAAACGTTATTTTTAATTTATTTGCAAATTTATGTTTACTCGACTTGAACAATTACGTTACTAAAATTCATTTTTAAAAAATCCATTTGATGATTTATTTTATTCTTAATTCTAGTGGCGGTTTTGTAAAAAAAAAATATCTTCAAAGCTGTTAAAACGAGACCAGGAAAAAAGAGGTACCTAAAGTAACTCTGAGCGGGTGAAGTGCCGAGCGAAGTTTGAGGCGGCGATAACGCCTGCAGATCGTGCGGAGTAACACCTTGCTCCGCATTGAATCGCTTGTACAATTGTTTGTCGTTGCCAGCCATTTTGCACGAGTAGCTCTCGATCCTGAAAATGAAAATAAATAAAAAATAGATAAACAAAGATTGAATCAATATTGGCTTTCTCACGAAGAAGCTTGCTTTTTTTATTATTCAACTAAAAATCCATGTGTGGAAATAAAGAGAAATTTTTGTGAGAACCGCACCTAAAAAAAGCGATTTAATGACCTACTTTTATGAGGAAATTGAGGACAATGGTCGAGGTTTCATTTTTAGGATTCCCAGACAACACATTGAACTTGTCGCAAATTATTATTATCATTATCAGGCCTTTTTTCTGTTTTTTCTTAATGCTGATGAAAAAAAAATCCGAAAAACTGTATTTTTCGTGTGCATCGTAAAAGAAAACAAAAAAAAATTGTAGGTCTCTCAAAATAGCCAGATGCTTTTCCCACCCACCAAAAAATTCCTCGCTCGAGAGGTAAATAAGACATATATTTTCATTCAACACCAGCGGACAAAAAAGTGAGATACGCATCAATGAGTATGAGTAATTTTATCTTTCCCCCCCTTTTGGCCCCCCAAAGCGTACGAATATTCATTTGGACGCTTGTGTACACGCATCAATTACCATAAATTAATAATGACATAACATCGATAAATGATTTTATCTTTTTTCATGATTTGAAATGCAGTATCGCCATGCGATCTAAATGTTTTTCCATGCTTTCTTTTCTTACACAACGATAACAATAATTCATCCAAAAGTTCTCGACGGAAATACAATTATCTCTCAAAATCCAGCAAACTTCCGTCTGAACTCAATTCGCAAGAAACCGTGATATGTTTTTTACCCATCAAAAATCTTTTTTTCCGCCGTCCTGCGTTTTGCGAAATTACCTTCCAATGATTTTGCTGTCTCCGGTTTTGATAGCCAGAGCGCTGTTGATAGCCTCGAAGCGTGTGCTCTCCAAAAGCTTCATGACGTCGCTTTTAGTTACAGAATCTCGTGTCTCTCGATACCTATAGACGCTTCTTACCCGTTGCTGTTTGCTCGCTCTCTCTCGGGCGCAGTTAGCTCAATGAAATCTCGACAAGAATTTCAATCTTCAACGAGAATGGCTCATGTTAATTCCCAGTGCCCGAACGGCCCGTAAGAATGTATCTCTTTAAACGCGCGGTCGACGGAGACTTCTCCCGGCGCCGGTCGTTCAATACAAGCGAAACGTTAAGAAACTTATACGATTTCTAAGACTCGTACAGTCTTTTGACATCTTTTTTATGTTTATGAAGATTCCTTTCCTCTTTGAGTGTACGAAGTTAATCGTGGCTGTAACGGAGTTTTCCTCTGACCTACACTTTGGGTACATCACAGAATTACTGATCTGAGGTTTCTCGCAACAATTTTCTTTCGTCCTTTATCTCAACCTATTTTATCACTTTTCCTCTTCGCGCACCTTAAAGGCCCGTTACCGTTTATTCGATATCAAACGCCAAGTAAAAACACTTTTAACGTCACACTGGCTTCGCGCGCACCTTCCCCGTCGCCAAGCCAATATTATCAAACTTTGCGCCCGTCGTTATTGTTGCTCAATCCGCCAGAAATACCAACGGCCTGTCAGATACGCGTCTATATATATATATATATATATATATGTATAGAAAATGTACGCGCGTACGTATATATATATATATATATTCACTGTGTGTATGTTTTTTTTTTGTCAATTGTACTTCTCCGAGTTAATCGAAAGGTTTGTGGTTTTTCGACCAAAAACTTAGAATATTCTCGCCCGCTAATGCAGATAACAATCCATGATCCCAAACATTGTCACTTTCGCACCGCGTAATCCACCAAATATACGACTACAGTTACGATGTACTTGTAGTTGCGATTTCGGCGCGCACTTGCAATCGCGTAATTTTCACCCACTCGAACGTCACTGGCCGAGAAAAGCCTTTTACTCCGAGGACAATGAAGTGTAACGTTTAATATTTGGAACTCCGACTTGGGTACGCGTTATTTCGGTGAGCGTGTGTAGGTGCGACTGCGCGGAACTCAACGTACGTGCGCTACGCACTTCACACGATCAAAGCAAACGGGAATGTATGTACATGTACGTGACGGGGAAATAAATAGCACGGAGCGTCGTGCGTGTTGTCCCTTTTGCGCTTATTCGATATGCGCGCTCTTTCTCTTTTTACTCTCGCGCTTACCGCGCGTCACGCCTCACAGCCAATCAGGAGCCAGGGAAGCGACTGGTTATGTGTGCTTCTTGCATACGTGCCTTCCGATTGGCCGACGGACGGGGTTTCTTTGTTTCTAGGGGCGATCATTATTATTATTCCTTCGAAACTTACGCGGATGCTCTTTGGTTCATTTTTCGGCAATTGTTTTTGTTGAATGATAATAATAACAATGGTATCTAGGGAAATGGACTAAAAATTTTTCTGAGTAACACAACGAAGACAGAATATTGCGCTCTTAGCGTATCAGAGAGAGAGAGAGAGAGAGAGATAGCAGATTATGACTAACTATATATTTCTTTGTACCAAAAATGGCGGTAACTTAACCGAAATGCTGTCAATCTACATTGCAAGTCACTTGGACTGTACAGTTTTAGCGCTATATGGATTAAAAAAAGAAAATAAAGAGAGAGAGCCCTTAGTTGTGTCAACAAGGGGCCGTTAAAATAGCCACAGCGTCGTACGAGTACACACCGGTCTATGAGAGATAGTCCTTGCCAATGCACACGACAGTGGCTTAGTTATGATTGTTATTCGGTCATTCGTGGGCGGTCCAACAATTTAATAGGCTTTTTTTTCGGCTGAATGCCCAGAATTGTGAAATTGTTTGTTAACCTCTGCGGACCATTGACAACAACTTCGTCATGTCAAAACGTTGGGGTAGCGACTATGTCGTCACCGAGCATCGGGATTTGCAGGTAAAGTTTGCAACATTTTTATAATACACTATATATGTATAATTATTATTCGCGAAGAATTTATAAAAAATGTATACGCAAACTACGTGTCATTGTTGTGACTGTTATTTTGTTATTTCCCAAGGCCAATACGATGGCAGTAGACGCCACTGGCAGTTATGTATTACTAGCCGGGTAAGTTGTTTTTTTTTTTTGCACCAACCAAAACGATATTACGTTTCCCAGCTAACGCGTTATCGTACATTTTGCAGACGCAGATATTTTGCCGTCAAAAATTTGAACGACGCCACGGACAGCCTGAGAAAGTTTCAACGACAAAGCAAGTACGAAGTCGGCTCCGCCGAATGGAATCCCACGCTGCCCAACTGCCATTTATGCGCTATATCCGTAAGTCGTTTTGTCTCCGTATACAAAATAGCGGATAAACAATTGGATTATTCCTGTTATTCGATAATTTATCACAGAATTTCATTGAAATATTAAGGAGAAATGTACATAAAAAAATGGGGATATCTTTAGACTTTGCGCATCCAAACATTTCTCTGTTAAATGCGTCACTAATTGAACGAAATACGAAAAAATTTGTTAGAGCAATACAAGAGTGGAAATTTTGAGTTTTGCGGGAGGAGGTGGACAAGAGCTTAGAACGACGCACAGCTTAAGGGCGCACACGAGGGTGGTGAGCGATTTAAATTGGCATCCAAAAGAGCCCGACATCGTGGCGTCTTGCAGTATCGATACCTTCATCCACATCTGGGACATTCGCGATCAACGGCGACCGTGTTTATCCCTGTCGGCAGTTGGTACGATTAAACTTTCGTTACATTAGTTAGATTAAGGTCTGTTACACCGATAAGAGCCTCGTAAAATACAAATTTTCAGCCGGTTCATCGCAAGTCAGATGGAACGCGTTGTCGCCACACACGTTGGCTACGGCTCACGACGGCGACGTGAAAATATGGGATCAGCGAAAAGGAAACAGTCCGGTGCAATATATAGCAGCTCATTTGACAAAGGTACTTGAATTCGCAATTCGCATTCATTGAGATTCAATGAATATCAATGACCAAATTATAAAATTACTCTTGTATTTTGCAAAAAAATGATCAATTGTGCGAATAAATAATGTTTTTAGATCCACGGATTGGACTGGTGTCCCTTCCAGCAAAATCAGCTCGCCACCTCGAGTCAGGATTGCACAGTTAAAATTTTTGACATCACCAATCCTCGCCGAGCCGAAAGTATATTAACGACAAACTCTCCAGTGTGGAGAGCGAGATACACGGTACGGATATTCAACGTTTTGAATTTGAGAAGTACGCCTTAAATTATCGTACTGTAGTCGTAGTTTCGATCGTTTATTGTCCTGTGTTTCAGCCATTCGGAGAAGGTCTGGTGACTATAGTTGTGCCGCAATTGCGTCGCGGCGAAAACAGTCTTCTCCTGTGGAACACTTCGAATCTCAATGCGCCGATTTATACTTTTGTTGGACATACGGACGTTGTTCTCGAGTTTCAATGGCGATACCCGAAAACAGGTGAAATCGATGTCCTCAATGTCTCCGATCAAATTTTTCCGCTTTCGCCGTGTTAACTTGAATTCCAAATTTTTATCTAAACGTTTTACGTTCGTTACAGATAACAATGATTACGAGTTAATCACGTGGTCCAAAGATCAGTGTCTAAGGATATTTAAAATAGATCCTTTCCTCAAAAAGGTAAAGGAATACGAGTTTTTCTATTCCGTTTTGAAGAAACTAAAAAAGAAAAGAAAATCGAGCACATGTATTTTTAGTTGTGCGGCCACGACATGGACGACACCACTTCAGTTTACACGCAATACTCCGAAGACACGAACATGAGTAAGTCATCAATAATGAAGGTATTTTTTTTTTTTTTCTAGCGATACATTTTAGAACAAACTTTGACCATTTATTCAAATAACAAAACGTATCAAGAAAAATTAGAATTCCACGTAAGGCATAGAACTTGTAAAGAAAAATCTTAAATTCAAGCAGAACGCATTTGTAATGTGTTTTTTTTGTTTATTCGTTTGTCGACATCAAACGTAACAGGAACTTTACGTTCTGTGCAACAAATGCAACTCGATGATTCGCAAAATGAGCCGGATATTAATTTCGTGACATCGAAACTCGACGGTCCGGTGATTCATCACGAGGTCAGCGCACTTCCGGAAAATGAGAAGGAAGTGCCATCGCCCACGCAACCAAAGACTCTTCAACAAGAATTTTCTCTGATTAACATGAACATACCAAACATTGAGGTGACGCTAAATGGATGCGAGTAATTTTTCAGTCGCTATGAACTTTCTTGAGATGTCATTGGATTTATCGATCGACAGGTCAATGCAATGGATGCGCTGGAAAGAAGTTGCACCGTCACGGCGTGCAACAAAAATTATAACGTCATTTTGAAAGTGAATTTCCCGTCGAATTATCCGTGCAGCGCACAGCCAACTTTTCAGTTTTGTCCTGGCACCACAGTCGATAATGCGACAATGGCTAAATTATTGAAAGTCCTTAAACAAACGGCTCAGCAACGCGTGCGAAAAAATCGCTCGTGTCTTGAGCCATGTCTGCGTCAGCTGATCATTACACTCGAGCAGGTGAGATATTTTTTTATACGTTGTAATCGGTAAAAAAAAAAGCGATGTCGAATGTTGATATTTACATTTCATAATGAGAAACATAGCAGAAAAAAAATGTGTTAAAATACGATAATTCTGTTGAACCCGAAAATTAATTACAGTCACATCGAATTAAAAGGCAATTTATTGTCTTTGTGAGTTAGAAAGTTTAATCTTAATTACAGACGTGCGCAAAGGACGAATCCGAATCGACGCATTTGGGATATCACATACAGAGAAACGAGGATTTTTTAAATTCGACTAACATATGCACTAATTATCAGGACACTTATATACCTTTTCCGCGAACTTCCGGGGCTAAATTTAGCTGTGTCGGTATGTAAAGACAAAATTGTCTCAACAAAAGCAACGTAATAGTACGAATAACATTTACATTTTTCTCAAATGTAAAAAAAAAAAAATTAGAAAATTACAATTCACTGTGTAGGTATTCTCGTGTGCTTCGGTCGTTCTTCACAAGCCAGAAGATCGTCCATAAAACCTGAAGGGGCGACACCGAGAGCTCTGTCAGCTCTGGGAACAGGAATGGTCAATGGCGTGTCCTCGCCATTTATGAATATTTATCCCAGCTCATATGGTCAATCGGGCGACACAGTGTCGATCAGTTCCTTTTATTTCCAAGACAGGGTAAGTTACCATCGAGAATTACATTTTTTACCTCGAAATCAATACTTTGAGTACATTCTCGTTTCTCACTATTGTCAATTGTATGCATTAATTATCTACGTGTGTTCTAACGAGACTTTGATGTCATCGACAGAAAGGATCGAGAAAAAGTCTTGGATCTAATCGATCGCAGAGCAGAACTTGCTACAAAAATCACTACTCCATAGTGACGATATACGACGCGTCCTCATTATTCTTCGTCAGCAAGGACCTCGCTGAAAAATATGTGTGAGAAAATAATTACCGGGGAAATAAAATATTGGCTATAATTTTCAAGGATTTTACGAACGATCCGTTACTTTGTATCGCCTTTTCAGAATCAACATCACCGATATTCCTGCGATGTGCCAACACAACGCAAACGTCGCTGCGACATTGGAAAGATCCGACTTGGTTCAAGCTTGGTGTTTGGCAGCGCTTGTCATATCACAGCCCTTGTCAACCGCGAACAATTTTATCGGTCAAACTCCGGATATCGATGCGCCTTGGCCTCTTCATCCCTTTGGCCAAAATTTAATCCATTCACTGTGAGTTTCAACCGAATAGACTATTTTTAAAGCTAATCATAAACAATACCAGAAGCATTGACTTTTAATAATAACGAATTTATGACTTTATTAATAAATTGCTTACGAAAAAAAAAATCCTTTTTCAAAAAATGAAATATTTGTTGAGGAAAGTATGTGTAATACCTTCTTAAATTCTATAAATTTGTATGCGACCATAATACAAGACGCAGCTTCAAAAATAATGATTAATTTTGTTCCCCAAGAATTCAACACTACGCAAGTCAGTCCGATATTCAAATGGCCGCGATGTTGAGCTGCGTTTTTAGCTACCGTTCGGAAAATCCGGATGTCAGTCAATCGCGAGTGGTCAGCAAATCCGTCAACGTGAGCGTAAGTCTTAATCAGCACACGAAACTCAATTTAATCATCCATCCGCGCATTTTCATACGTTCATCGCATGCTCGTTGGCCGAATTGGGACCGTTTTTTGGATTTCTCACTAACAAGATACGAATATGCGTATCGGCGGTTTATGCGTAAATACATTATTCGCCGACCGAGTTTCCCAAGAACCATATCTTCAGTGATATTTCGACGCATCTCATGGCGACAAGCATGACAACAACAAAATATTTGCCACTTACCGATCCAACTGATCTTTCAAAAAACAATGTAAATGTGGTGGAAGTCGATTTATTTATTTATCAACGACGAAAAAATTTGAACATTTTAAAACGTTACAACGGACAAAAATATGGCTTTGTTTAAGCGGCAATTGTTCGTTGAAAAAAATCGGAGAAAATCGAAAGTTTACTTCACATACGTTAATTTTTCTTCCAAAACCAAAATCCGGTTCCTTTTCCCTATGAGTTGTCATACAGTGTCCCGTTATATAACGTCATATGATTACGTTCAGAATCACTTATTAACAATAACCACTGAAATATTGAAATTCGAAGGTTGAAATTTAAAGTCAGAAGTCAGGATCTTCTCGATTTGTGATGTTGCAGAGATTAATAATAAAACGATTTTTTTTAAACACAATTTAACTGGATGCGAATTTAATTGAGTGGCTGAACATAACAATTGCTATCGGCGGCACAATTATCAAAGGGTCAATAACTCGGCTTCGTAAACTCATGTACGACTGTTGCTATCTTTGTTGTAGAGGCTTTTCAATGGGAAATCATGGTCTAAGGTAAGGCAATTGTGTGTTTAACATTAATGCTTAAGAGTACATTTATCGTGACGTTTTCACAGTGATCCTCACGCCGATTGGTTCTCAGGGTCGCTCCGTCGTAGTCGATTAATGGTTTTTCGACTTCTCCAATATTTCCCTGCACCCAATTTACCCTTCACGCTTTCATATATTCATTGCACACTAATTAATATTTGTCGTAGCGATACGTCGGTTAGGATATTACATTTTTTTACTATTTCTTTGAGGCTTTCGCTCCGTTAAAATAAGTTACTTTTAACGAAATTTACAAATATTTTCAACTATCATTGAAGTTCCGAAAGAATTTAAAGAAATCGAAAAATGTAGTGAACTGCAATATATAATCCCGATAAGTCACTGACATATTCAACCTCATATTAAGAACAAGTTTTGGAACTTCCAGCCTGGAAGTTCACCGTATCACACGATACATCCGGCGGACACGAGTCTCGAGGGGTGGAATTTTCAAAATCTCAAACAGCATCGTTCCAACTCGTGGTCCGAGTCTCTGGATGATCTCAAAATAATTCAGGATACTTCCTGTGATACCGGAAGGAACGTAAGGTAAAATCTCAAATGCTGAATGTATCAAACTCTTGACTGCTTCATTAACTCCTTTCAGACTTTAGAATTTACAATGCGTTTGGAAGCTTTCGATTCTCATGATTCTGTTGTGTCATTTTGGAGCTGTTGGATATTTTACATTTTTTTTTGGGGCGCAGGTTTCTCGATGAAAAGTACACGATACTTTACGACGGTTACAAGAAAGCCTATGCAGAAGTTCTGCACAGGTGGCGTCTGCTTGACGCTAGAGCTCAAGTCCTCAAGCACGTGAGCGCTGCTCATCACGACACGCACAAAGACGTCGAATTTCAGAGCGAATGCCACACGTGCGGAAAATCCAGCCGCGGTCCGCAATGCGCGAGCTGCAAAAGACTGACTTTCCAGTGCGTTATTTGTCACATTTCCGTTAGAGGTGAGAAACATAAAAAAAAACACACACACTTTTTGTCCTCAGGAGACTAATTTTCTTCAGCAACAGAAATAATTCTCTTTTTACTGCTACGTTTAAAAAATTGCAAGAATCCCGGTAATTTGTGTGCAGGGCCCAGCAACTTCTGCATAGTTTGTGGTCATGGGGGACACACGAACCATTTGGCGATGTGGTTTACCACCGAAACTCTGTGTCCAACCGGGTGCGGCTGTTCTTGCGTCGAGGAGAGCAGCACACTTTTGAAGATGTAAATAAGACTGTACATACTAATTTGTATATAGATTGAAAATCGCGTAGAGGCTCCAGATACTCAAATGATATTCCGTAAAATCCACATTTACGGATAGTTTTGGCTCTGAACGTTACGGTTTTGGCTGCGTATTCATAATTATGGTTTCGGTTAAGTGGAATCCAAAAATTTAAGTAAAAATAAATAAATACCGTGTTGATATCGAGAGCCTTTGAGCGACGTTACGAAAATAATAATAAATATTGGTAACGACTGTTAATCTTTTGCCATTAATTGTTATTCAAAACAAACTACAATCGCTACGAGATAACATTCATATATATATATATAGATTTTTCGTACACAATTGGCAGATTATTCGTTGTTGAAGTTATTTTATTTGCTGTCATCGCCTAGAAATATCCGTTCCAGTTCCACGAGCTCCGCTGTTACAACAGTTTTTGCAATGTTAATTCTCAAGGTGCAAGGGTTATTACTGTCGAGGTGTTGAATTTAATAAGAATGCACCTGTATTGGCTACAATTTTTTCACGCTCGAGCTCAATTGCCATCTCTGCTTTTTTCTCTTCCTCTTTGATCCTATATTCATGCTCCTCGACTGCCAATATTTGTCGTCGCTTAAAACCGTAAATTACACCCGCTACCAGCAAAGACCATCTGCAGAGCTGTGCAAATAATTTTTTTTTAAATATCAAAATAGTTTCACCGATTGGGAGATTTTGGAGTGAAATTTGCGTGGATAAGAACCTTTATAAGTGGATGCACTTCATACGGTAATTGAATTACTTGCCGCATTCTTAACAGTACTCAAGTAATACCAAAAAAAATGTTAACTTAATCCAACAATATTCTGCAATACTGACAGCGGAAGTTACTCGCATTTCCTTGACAACGAAAGTGGTGAAATAAATGAAAGAGGATCCGCCGTTGAAGCGATTTATCCGCTTTACCTTTAATCAATGCTTCAAACACATTGTTAAAAAAAAATCGAAAAGCGATAAATCGATCGTGATGCAGGGAATATGCGATTTATCAAAGAAAATCGCCGAATCTCGGATGAATTTTACGAAATATGAAAAATCAATTTTCCGAAGAAAAATTGTATCGAATGTATTTCGAAAAATCGATAGAATGCTGTTTTTATTGCTACGAGAAGCAAGTGGCAGTTTGAAGAACGACGGCATGACGATCCATTATTTGTTTACGAAGCTGATATCTTATCTATGGACTATTTATGTAACCACGAAAAACGAAATTATGGGGGCTCTGAGCGCGTGGCTTAACTCAAACCTCATTTCGTCATCACTACCGAATGATAATGAGCACTTGAAAAAAAAAAAAAGAACTGATTAAAGAATCATTATAATATTCCTCGTTTACAACAGGAGGTCAACCGCTTCAATATTCCCGAGTGAAAAAAAAGGAAAAAAGGGCCAAATTTAATACTAACAAAATGCTCAATTTAAGGAGATTTCTACGCGACAAGTGAGAATTTTATTTTTATTTATTTATTTCGAAACCATATGTAGAATATCATTAAGCTGTTTACTTCGCCATTTTACAGGGTCAACATAACCTCACAAGCGAGGCGCCAATTTTCATTGACTTTAAACAATAATTCAAGAATTGATAAGGTATGACTTTTTTTTTTTCATCTTTCAAATTCACATATCAAGGGAAAAACGATAAGAATTAGTTGATCATGAATCACTACAAATTTTGTATTAATGAGACTGAATAACGTTAATTATATAAAAATAAAATTATGTTGCAATTGCATTTAATGAAAGATACCAAATGTAAATCGGATTGAAAATTGAATAAATTTTTTCATAGACTTGGGACTTTGAGTGCATGTCTACTGTGTGAAAACGAGAGCAAATGGAGATTAAAAAAAGTCATGAAACTGCTAATTGTCCTGTGATTATTTGTTTAGCTGCTGATCGCAAATAGAGGAGAAATAGCGTGTCGCATATCGCGAACCGCAAGGAAACTTGGCGTGAAAACGGTGGCGGTTTACAGCGAGGCGGACAGAAATGCAATGCACGTAGAAACGGCGGATGAAGCTTATTGCATTGGTCCTCCGCCCTCGGGACAGAGCTACTTGCGCCAGGATAAAATAATAGCTGTGGCTAAGAGTTCCAAATGCTCGGCCATACATCCGGGCTATGGATTTTTGTCGGAGAATATGGAATTTGCGGAATTGTGCCAGCGAGAAGGAATCATTTTCGTTGGCCCACCGTCGAGTGCTATACGAGACATGGGAATTAAGAGTACATCGAAAGCTATTATGTCCAAGGCCGGTGTACCCGTGATCGAAGGTTTATTTTTTATTTTATTTTTTCAAATTACATATCGCGATGCCATTTTCGAAGTTGTGTTATTTTTTTTTTTTTTTAATCTCAAGGTTGATGAAGAAGAAAAAAAGATATTGTTTTATATGAGGTTCTTTTGGTAATTAGGATACCACGGAGATGATCAGACAAACGAGACTCTGCTGAGGGAGGCGAAAAAAATTGGTTTTCCACTAATGATAAAAGCGGTGCGAGGAGGTGGCGGAAAGGGAATGAGAATCGCGATGAAAGAGAGCGATTTCGCGGAGGCTTTGGAATCGGCGCGCACGGAATCGCAGAAAGCCTTTGGAGATTCGGCAGTTTTATTGGAAAAATACGTGGCCGAGCCGCGTCACGTTGAAGTACAGATATTCGCTGACAAACACGGCAATGCGGTTTACTTGTTCGAGAGAGATTGCTCCGTACAACGTCGCCATCAAAAAGTCATCGAAGAAGCTCCGGCGGTTGAGTGTTTCATTCATAGAATCATAAAATAAAGTCTGAATTTCGTGAAAGCCTTTCAACATGAAGATCTCGACGAATAAAATTGCCATAAAGACAAAGTTTCTTTCATGAGGAAGCAAACGAAAGAATTGCTAATCAGGAAGGGGAATAATCATTCTTCGTTTGATTTATTTTCAGCCAGGAATATCGCAAGAATTGCGAAAACAACTGGGCGAAGCGGCAGTTCGAGCTGCGAAGGCCGTGGGATATATAGGAGCTGGTACCGTCGAGTTTATCATGGACAGACACGATCATTCATTCCACTTCATGGAAATGAATACACGTCTGCAGGTGGAGCACCCGATAACCGAAATGATCACTGGTACGGATTTGGTTGAATGGCAGCTCAAGGTCGCCGCTGGCGAGGAGCTTCCTCTTCGTCAAGAAGACATCAAGCTCAACGGTCACGCCTTCGAAGCTCGAATTTATGCTGAAGTAATGCATCGAAACCCATTTTTTTTTTCCCTTCAAAGTACAATTTTTTCTGTAAAACTGACGACGATTGTAAATTATTCTTGTCTTAGGATCCACGAGGAGGTTTTCTGCCTGGGGCAGGACCGCTTTCCCATTTAACGCCTCCCGAAATTTCGCAAAACGTCAGAGTCGAAACAGGCGTCAGACAAAATGATCAAGTGTCGGTGCATTACGATCCTATGATCGCAAAACTCGTTGTTTGGGGCAAGGACAGAAGCGAAGCCCTTGGAATACTGCAGGCCAAATTAGCTGAATATTATGTAAATATTCAATATTGATTTTGAAAAAAAAAAAAAATAGCCGAAAAATCTTACCGACAAATCTGTGAATGATTTGAAGTCGAAAGTCCATTGAAAAACGTTTTTTAGATTGCAGGATTGGAGACGAACGTTGAATTTATAAGGGACATCTGTCGGAATTCCAAGTTCCAAGCTGCCGAAGTTCACACGGGATTTATCGAAGAAAATTATGACGCTTTATTCCCGAAACTCACACCTTCGAGCGAGATACTATCGCAAGCCGCCCTCGCTTCGATATTGCACGAAGAAATGGCGACTTTTAAGGCAGCGGTGAACAGAGACGATCCTCTTAATCCCTTCGTCACGGAAACGGGAGTTCGCGTTAATCATGCTTTCCATAAAAAATTCGAACTCGCATTTGGCAGCGAAAAATTCACGGTAGACGCGAAATACGTCGAGCCCGAAGTTTTCTCTATGAGAATCAACGATATTGGGCCTTGGCTCCGAGTCAATGGAACTTTGTCGAAACAGGGAAATACTTTGGTACTGAGATCTGAAATTGATGGCAAGAAGCAGAAGTCGAGAATCGTCCAATTGGGAAACGAATTACATATATTTACGGATGTGAGTACAATTTTACGAGAGTCACTCAAAAATATCCAAAATACTTAAACGTTCTTCGAAATTCATTGGTCAGGAAAGAAACTGGAAACTCACT
The DNA here is from genome assembly GCA_947507545.1 of Clistopyga incitator. Classification (NCBI taxonomy): domain Eukaryota; kingdom Metazoa; phylum Arthropoda; class Insecta; order Hymenoptera; family Ichneumonidae; genus Clistopyga; species Clistopyga incitator. The sequence continues at coordinate 285,401 of OX382173.1, read as the reverse complement.
GTACCTGAGCCTGCGTTTGTAAAAACGCTTACGAAAAAAACAGAAGCATCAGCGGGAGCGGCGACAAGTCCAATGCCTGGAGTCGTGGACAAAATTCTCGTGAAATCCGGGGACGTCGTCCAAAAAGGAGATTCGTTGATAGTTATCGTTGCAATGAAAATGGAGGTGAGCGCTTATTTTATGTCTCAAGTCTCGCTTTTTTTGACACTGAATTAATATTTTTATCGCATGTCTTTTCAGCATATTATCAGAGCGTCGGCCGACGGTGTTGTCGAAGATGTTTCCTGTTGCGTGGGTGAAAACGTTGCCAAGGGTAAGCTCCTCGTTAAAATGAAGGACTCGGGCAACGTATAAATTTTTTTTTGAATATCCAAAAATATATTTGTACCGATATTTTTGAAATTTATATTTTTATACGTACTTTTTTGTACATATTTTTTGATTCTTCGCAGTTAAAATAATACAGCATTTATTCTATTTTAAATGGATGAATTATATCTAATGCCTTTCTATTTATATTCCGATATCCTTGCTCTTCAATGAACAACATTTTCAACGTAACTTTTGCTTCATTCAACCCTTCCAATTAGCTTTCGGGAAGAAGTTTCTTTTTGGAAATTATTTGTTCAGAAATACTTGTTCCTAAAATGTCAAAAAAATATTACATTGGCAAATTATTTTGTTATTCGTTTGGAGTTAAACGGGAGCTCTACTGCCATCTACCAAGTTTTTGTCGCACCCTTAAGCAGGGTGAAACACTCGTTATCATTTACATAGGTATAGTGCATCCGAGGCACTTGTGTGTTCTTACGTTAGTTTAATTTGACTTCGTATTCGACCAGCATCGACTCTATGCAGACTAGCGTTCTTTAAAAGAATTTTTTTATAACAAAATATTCGAAATGTTGCCAATGTCTACGAATACGTGAGTAATTGTTAAACCCGAAAGTGATTTTAATTGCTTCACTTATATTTTAATTCACGTTAACAAGAAACTATTAATTAATTATTTACTTTTTCTTTCCAGTTCTATATAAATCATTCTAAACAAGATTTAAAAAAAAAGTAGATTGCATATTTATTTAAATTACAGTTGTAATATGCAATTCTTTTTACGCACTGCTTTTCCTCATTTAATATCATTTTTCCATATAGAAAATGATAAACAAATATGAACTCAGAAATGAGACATTAATAAAAAAAAGTATTGAGCTAAAATTAGTAGACACCGGCTTCGTATCTAAGATTTGTATAATTTTCAGCACAATAAAAATGGAAAAGTCAATGTGACTGATTAATAAAATTAATCTTCACCAGTTATAATTAATATTTAAAAAATCGTTTTTTTTTTTTTGGCTACTTTCCGACATAATCCTCTTTTCCCGCGTTTCCAGTAAAAAGAGAGCACTTGCACGAAACAGCTATTTATGCAACGGGCTAAGCGTTCATAACGGTAAGCATGCGAGATTCATGGCTCTTGAGTAATAGGGACGTGTACGGTATCTAACCCGAATTCCGGGTTAACTTTTACTAGCTGCAGTCACGAAAGGCTTTTGAGGTGCCCGTTTCATTGTGTAATAAATGCGCCTCAAACATGTGCACGTACACCAATAAAAAGTCGTAAAGTACAGAGGTGGGCGTGTGGTACCAGTGATAATGAAGACATTACCATTTTTCGTCACTTTGGCACCCTTAAAATTATCCCACAATTTAATTACGTGTACTAACATTTTGCAAATTATTTTTATTACTCCCATTATTTATTTATATGTACACACATCATTTTCTTAATCGTTTTTCAATTGCAGCTTTTTTTACTCAATTTTTAAGTGGTATTTTTCGTTCTAATTTGCACAAGGACATTTCAGATCAGGATATGCATCGACAAATAAGAAGCCCCTGAGGAAACTGAGTACAGTGGCCAAAATAGTCGCTGCAACAAATTCAACGTCCAAACGACAATGGCGTGTACCAGGTTCAGGTGATGAGTTTTTGATCTTCATATGTGAATTTCAATTTAGTTATTATTTTTCTCGAAATATGAAATTTTATATTTTATTACATAGTCGAAATTAATTAGTACTTGGATTCATTTAAAAGGGTTTAATATATATTTCGAGGGGAAAAATATATTAATTTGATATAATTAACATTTAATTAACGTTTCCCTTTAATTTTGCTAGTTAAATTTTTTTTTCGGCTCACAGAGATCGAGGAGAAGGCTTTATTCTTCGTCGATAGGTGATCGATCTTCGCACAGAGGCAGCAATCGTTGAGCTTTCCGCACACACACGCGTATCGATCACGAAACCTCGTAGAAACGTATTGGTGCATGAGAAATACATATTCATACGTACCGTGGATATGAAATCTTAACCGGTAACGACGTCGCTCCTGGCACTGCTCTAATATACCACCTTTATCACCCGCTCAAATGCACTCTACATATACCAAAGCTCAAATGGGTGCGAATCCTTACACACGTACAGGACATTTCAGCTCAACTCAGTCTCTTCGATTTTTAAATAAATTTCAAAGATTCTATATATATATTCGATTAATCGAAAATTTGATTTTAATCCTAAAGGATTGGTATGTTCAAATTAATAAAAGGAACAGGAGAAATGTCAAGTATTGCATAAAAATACATTTTTTAAATCATCTCAGAAATATCTCTTAATTAATCAGATTTTGTGGCGTGTTAATTTTTTTCTTTTTATTTCACTGATGAAAATAGTGGGAAAATGGATTTTTACAATAATGTTTGTCGATAAAAAATTGTAAAATTTGACCGAATAATGGGATAAGACAGAAAATGACCCATGTACTCACGTACATCTGTGTGAATACGAGGCTCAACCGATCGCAACGAGCGATTCTGAACTCGGTGCACAACTCGGTGGCCGTGAACTTGACCTTGGTATCGCGGTGAGAACTTGAACCAATATCCGATCGCAACACCCTCTTCTCATCATCATCATCATCATCATCTCGTCGGAAATTTGTAATCAAAGGCTGCTTCCGACATCACCTAATTCGTGAATAACGATATCTATAGTCTTTACATACCACATGCCACAATTTTACGAATATGAGTGTAACGATTGGATTATTGCAATCCGGAAAATCAAGTGTTGCTAAAATGAGGGAGAAAATTTTTAAAAAATATTTCCAAACTCGCTAAACCAAAAATTAATTTTCTAAAAATGAAATAATGACTGAAAGTCCTAAAAATGTGTGAAGGTCCCAAATAATTGAAATTCAACCCTTTATCGTCGAGAATAAATAATTGTAAAATTGTAAATACTGAAAAATTCATTATTCTCCTAAATTAAAATAGTGAAAAAAATTGCGGAACGACAATTTACAATGATTCGTATATCGAGTTACAAGGAGATGCCTATGCGAATGCCTAAAAATTACGACAGCCAATATACTTTTGACTTAGCGTGCTTTCAAACGTTTTCTATTAAGGTAAATGTAGAAATACCCATTCTCATCCGGCGAGGAAATTCGAGCCTCAAACTTTCGCGAACCAATCAAACCCCCCGATAGCCGAGAAAGGAGCGCTCTTGATAGGAGACTAAATTAGATTGAATTCGATTTTCAATTCCGCCCTCGCTCAATGTAATTATTCGGCGCCTTATTCTTGCGGCTTTCAAAAGCTCACGGAAATTTTTAGCCCTTTAATTACACACATTATCCAGTCTTTTTCAAGTCCACCCCAGAGATCTAGATTTTAATTATGATTTTTTAAAAAGAATATGACATTTTATAGTTAATTACATTTTCAATTACAATGTCGAAAAAGAAACTTTAAAAAAATTTTTTCATTTAAATTTTATTAAATATTATTTTTAATTTATTAAATATTACATTAAAAAATTTTTATGAGATAAAAAAAAAAATCCAAAGAGAAATATTCACATGAGAACGCCTTCCGATCTGATAAAATGTGTATATGATATATCGACTAACAATATTTCCGCGCGGTAAACCGATCCGATAAAGGGAGGCCTCGGTCGACCTTCGAGGGCGCAATCCTCGCCCAATCTGCTTCGATCTCAATTTGAGATATCGATGATTAAACGACGAGAGTTTAAACGGTATCCGTATCGATTTGCCGTTCGAAATACACCTCTACTTAAACACCTGTTAAGTCAGGCACGTGGTAACGTAACTCGACTCCGACTGTTGCAAGATCCTTCGATTGTCGAACCAAATAAAGCTCCAGAGCTTTTGCGCCCTAGACTTATTTTTTTTTAATCCTCCAAAATAAAAAAATCCAAAGCTGGCCTGTTAAGCGAAAGAATTATTTCGAAACTTTTGCTTTCTCGCGGAGAAAGCTTTAATTGTTTTCGTGAAAAAATAAACTTTCATATCTGATTACTCTGAATGGTCTAACACAAACTGGATATAAATCTAAATATATATATATATATAGCATGTAAGCTGTAAATACCTATAAATACTTTACCCCTTACCCTATATATATATATTGCTACGTAAACGCACAGACAAATCGGCAGACGGTTTATATATAAGAAAAGTGTATGTGGAACATCTAGATGAAGGATCCGACGATCCTCGTGTATACGAGAGGTGGAAATACGCGAGGCGATTCATCGAGCCGTATTTTAGCAGTGGTATACGGGGTTGCGGGATTGGGCTGTTCGTAACAATTACTCGAAAGGCTTTACCTGGCGCCTGGCTGTCAGTCATCGCTTTCCTACCGTACCCACCAGCCACCCCGGACTTGTCAGTTCTTTTCAGTAAATAACCCGCTCCGCACTACGTTTTTCTGCCCGCGCTAAAAAACTTCGCGCCATTTCACAATCCGCCAGCCAAACCGCTCGTATTCCGCCTCATCTTCTCATTTCCTATGCGGATTATTTTTTATAAATAGTTCACGAAGCGTGTTAACGAAAAATTCTCAGGATTTTCCGCATTTCTTTGGATAAAACGAAAAATACAATTGATTCAAACGTCTTTTTTCAGTTTCCATGTGGATTATTTTATTTATTGTAAATATTTGAATAAAAACATTTTTTATTTATTTTTTTTTTTCGTAAGGAAATTGGAGACACAAATTTTAACGAATATGCGGAAAGAATTGTCTATTGTTTAATATGTATGATTTCTCGTGTGGAATTGTAACGACACGTGCCGAGTATCGAGTTTTAGTGTAAAAGTCGACGTCACGTGGATAGAAAAAAAACATTAATTTTGGCATGGATGAAGCGACGGGAGCCGAAGCTTCGGGCTCGGAAAGAAAAGCTTGCCCGGTTCAGAGGACAGTGATTCGACGTCCGCATGAAGTATCCAAAGAGAAGCCCACTTATCCTAGAGACAGAGGTTCGTTTTCGTCTTAATCTCTATCGCAATGTCCTTAAAAAAATTGGACTAATTTTGCCTGGAAAAGTTTGAGAATTAACAAAATTTTCTTAAACCCCACAAATTTTAACAAAATTTCATTTTTTTCTAGCAAAATTTATCTAATTAAAAAAATAATCAGTGAAGTTGAATCGAGGTAAGAATATCCTTAAAAATTAAACCAACGCGCAAAAAAAATCACGCAATTTCATTCGAATTTATAATTTTATTTACTTATAATATTTTTAATTGTTATCATTTTTTTAAGGTCCCAACTGAGAATTATTTGATTGTAAAAAGGCAAAAAATAATTTGCCATTTTTTCGTCGCCTGGATTTTTTTTTCTTTTTTTTTTTACCAAATGAAGGGCTTATATTTTGTTGATATTACGAGAGCGGGTGAACAAGTGAGATGTCCATCAATGGATATATCATTGATTTTCACTTGGCTGGCTTCTCTCGAGTAAACAAATGTCGGTTAAAATACGAGACACCATTCAGATTCATTCGTTGGATTTCATGTGACTAGTCAAAAATTCAAGGCGATGTTAAAGTTAGTAATCCACGTATACACATGTTCGTTCCGACACGAACGTATAATCCGATCTTCATTACTCCTGAGCACGCCACTTCTGAGTGTAGAAAATAGAGTGAAGCTCGTTTTAGTATGCCGATGAGAATTGAAGCTTCGGAAACGATGGAATAAATCTCACCTCGCTTATTTTTGTCTCCTCTTTCACCGCGCAAATACTATTTTTATCTTTTCGGCGAGACAAAAATTATTATTAAAAATTACACACATTTTTCTGACACCTCAACTACATTTCTGTCATTTTTTTATCCCTAAATGTCACACATACTTGTCTACCTTTGCGAATGTTTGCATTTTCATTTTATTACGAAATTACAATACATCACGGAAAAATTTGTAATTTCCGAATGTTTAAAAAAATTAATTTAGCTTCAATTGATTTTGCAATTATGATTTCATAATTATCCGAGCAGTTATTAAAAATATGGTATTATCGCAGAACACATCGTGCAATAAATATCGATCTTGAGAAATAATATATAAATTATAATTACAAAAATCTGGCGGCTATTGACGCGTGAAAAAAAAAAAAAATCTCAGGCACTTGACACTTCGTGCGAGTGAACAATTGTTGCTAGTGTAAATGGAAGGTTTTGAGGCGTGCGAAAATAAGCCAGGCCCTAATATTGGCTATCGAAGGGTAGGAATCGATCGGGAGAGTGTCATTTGTGTATCGCCTGCGCGGGATTTGAAACTTTGAAGACAATAATCGTGCGAAATGCACATTGGGGCCTCCGGGTGATAGAGGATAGACGTTAGTAGGCCATGTCTAAGTCTCTAACGCTTGCAATTGACATGTTTCGTGTCTGGTTGTTCACTTGCTCCAAACCTATATAAAGGGGTGTGGATTCCAGTCAGATTCCCAATTCCTCTTTGATATTTCAACCGGAAAGGTTCTTAATCCTCCGAAATCATTTCGTCCCGCTGTGATTTTCCTTTGGACAATTTAATGTCAATTTCTCCGAGGCTTTCGGAACATCAATTAATTCTGTCACTTTGCGAAGAATGCTTTTGTCTGCCAGAGCAGCCAGATGCGCTGCTCTAATGGCCGAACCCGACGAACTTTATCCAGGTTCAATAATATCTTTCTTTTTTTCCTCAGTGAGAAATTAAAAAAAAAATTTTTATTCAACCTCGGTGATAAATTCAATCCTAATATAGTGATTTAATATTTCCATATTTAAAAAAAAAATTTTATAATAGGTGAAATATTCCAATTAGTGTAAATAGCTATTTTTATTCGTGTGTGTTTTGGTGTTCCAGAGAGGATCATTTATCCAAGGAACACTCGAGCTCTTGCAAAGGTTCCGGTGACCGGAGGAACGCCCATAGAAGAAGAAACGTGCATGGTAATAAGACGTTTGGTTTGAAGGAATTTTAAGAATTTTGTAGAACTAATCGACTTCTTTTTTCCAACAAACTTACGTAGTATGTATAAATGTATAGCATAAAAAATAGTAATTGCATATGAAAAGCAATATCCGTTGGTTCGTTTCACTTTAGTAACGCTAACGAACCGATTTTCAAATTCCTAAGAGAAAATATATTATTTTCGGATTTAAAAAAATTGTAATTGAGAAATAATGACCAAAAAAAAAATGTAAAAAAATAAGGATGCAACAAAAATGCTGTTTCTGCACGTCTCATCATTTGTGCGCTCCATTTCAGGCTCTACGTATGTTGGTATTCGGAACCTGCGCCAGTCCACCAAAAGGAGAATGGGCAAGAACGGGTCTGACCCTTCGACCATGTGCCCAAAATTTGGCATTTGGATTAAGAGCACCGAGAAACTCAACTCGTGGCCTCATCACCGTCACTCAGACCGTCATGCTCAAGCATTTGTTGTTCAAATCCAAGAATCAGGACAGCAGGACAACGCCAGAAGAGCAAGTTCTCCATTTCTTCACTATTTTTTTTTGTATTGCAAAATTTTTTTTATCAGAGATTTTTTATTTTTTATTTTATCTTAATTAATGGCAAAGTTGTCAAAGAGATGCTTTTTTTTCGGTCACAATTTTAGGCTCCTGAAACCAAACCACGACAGACAGGTGGAAGTTCTGACTGCAGCGATTTCCGAGATTATTTGGCGCTGTGCCGGAGGCAATGTTGCTCAGAGCGCAAGTATGAGCTCCGTCACGAGCCTCAATGTTCCAAAGGCCATTGTTGTCCTGCCTCAAGAGGCGCCTTACGTGCAGCATAGCGTGCAATATTTTCAGGATGGTTTGACGGAAACGGTAATTTTTATGCTGTGTGATTTTACGTGCATAAGTATATACGAGAGTCATTGCGATTACGGACTTCATAACAGAAGAAATTAAGGGAAATTGGCAGTTCGCCAGAAGCGAGATTCTTTTTAGACTCCTCAATGTCTCGTTAAGTCTCATTTTTTCTATAGTTCAAATGGTCACTAAATTTCTTTTAAAAATTTCAAACGTATCCTTTCGTTTCCTCTGTAATTATAAAAATACAGCGAATGCCATTTCAGCTGCATCTTTTCGAATTTTCGTCCCCCGAAGATTTGGAAATATTCATAAAACGGTATTTATATCTGGTGAGTATATTTTAAAAAATTTCCAACATTTTTTTTTTTTGCTTTGTTGCCTTGAGTTATTGTTAATTAAGTATTTTTTACAGTTTCAAGATGAGGGAGGTCCAGGAGCAATACTTTTATTGTACAGCATCCTTTTATCCAGAGGACTGTCCAAGTGAGTGATTTTTATCAGTTATCGTTCATTTTTCATATTTCGTTTTTTTTAATTGGGCTGCTAAAAAATTTTGTGGCGTTACTTTTGATTTTTTTATTCCAGAGTGAGAAACGACATGGAAGACTCCAAGGCTTCTATACTCGGTGGATGTCCTGAAGAGGGTCCTTTGACAATAGTTATGTTGGCGTTAACTGGTCGGGCTTCGCCACATCTCCACAACGGAGTTATTCACATTGGCGACGAAAATACATACGTGAGTATTTAATTAACTATTTGTCAATTTCTTTTTGTGTATTAAAAAATCCCGGACTTTCAATTTGAAAATTATGTTTCTTTTTAATATTAATTTAGAACTTTGATTTCAGGCAATTCCACAATGGGGTGTTTTGTTGAGAAGCGAAATTGGTTTTTTGGTCCATGATGCTGAGGGCCAGATAAACAAGGTTCCAGGATCGCGACTCAAAACTCCCAGCCTCCCAATCTGGTTGACTTTGTGTTTAGGACATTACGGTGTACTTTTTAACACCAATCGAGAGCTTCTGAGGAATTATCACGCTGAAAGAAGGCTCGCATTTTTTATTTTTTCATCACAACTTCAATTCAATTGAAATTCATTTCTTCATCATCAAATTTAACACAGCGTTTTTTTTGACCATATAATTTTGAATTCGAAGGTTTGATGTCCAATATTACACGTGTGGCGGAAGTCACGCTACATTGACAATTGATACGAGAGGAAAAGAAAGTATTTCGGGGTCGGATGTGACGTCAAGGGATCCCGTGGATATTGCAGCAACGCCACTGGAAAAACTCATTCATTCCAAGTACGATGCATAATAATTTTGTCACATTAACGTTAAATCAATGCACTTTTATTTCAGGGAAGAAAAAAAGAGGTTTAACTACTCGAAATTATTTTGCAGATGGCAGGATGCTCAAATCCAGTGGAACGGTACACCGGTGCTATGAATATTTTACGATCTTTTAATACAGAGCATAATTTTTCTAGTCTTATTTTTTATAGACGTTTAGAAAATTGTCGAGTCAGTCTCGCAATAACTTAAAGTATATCAATGTGAGTGCATATATTTAAACAAAAAAAAAATAGTACGTGTACATAGATCGTTGCTTTATGTGTAAATTAAATAATAAAAATTCTGTTATGCATTGTTGAAGATTAATTAATTTTTTTCTTACTTATTCTGCCTCGAAAAATATTAGAAAACAAAATTAGTGTATTTTTTTAGCTTCATTTTTTTAAAATTAATTAGACTCACGTTTGTCCTGATCCTGATTTCCTGTGAGAATTTCAAGTACGTTTTTTGAACATTCATTGCAATGACACGTTTGAGTGGAAATGTAAACCTGCGAAACGGTCTCAAATCGTATTGAACGCTTCGATGCCTGGAAAATTGTACACTCGGTTCGAAGACTCCACCGGCAACGTTCCTCAGGTCGATTCTTCGATAAACAGAGGTCCAGCACGATTGGCAAACGAAGAACGTCACGCTATCTTCGATCAACAATACGCGTGCCATTTTCTTCGTGCTATATGAGTCCTGCATTGATAGCAGCCTTCTGGACGTCAGGTGCTTGTTGATGTATGCCATATTATCAAGTCGACTGCTTTCTCTTTAACTCTGAAACAAAGTCGAGCAAAAATTAAGGAAAGAGAGTCCCATCAAAACCTGCAATATTTAAATTCATGACTTTTGTGTTCCCTTATTTGGTATCACACAAAAAACAGATTTTTTTTCTACATCACAATAAAAAAAAAAATGAAATCATTTTAATCAAATCCATGGAAAGGGAATTATTTTATAATGGATTTCCAAAAAAAAAATTTCAGACTTTGCCTAGAATCCCCAATAAAAAAAAAAAGTGCGAATTTACCCCAAAACGAATCCCCGAATAACAGGCCCATAAATAACGTGAAAAAAAAAACAAAAAAAAATGCAAAGTCGATGGCGAAGAAGGAGGAGAGAACAAATTTGATATGCACGTTGATCTGCTGGTCATGAGAAGTATGTCAGCGTCAATAGAAGCGAGCAGATGTTCCGTCTATTCGATGCGGATCATCAGTCTGTGAAATCATTCCTGGAGGCGATCGTTGTCCTTCGCCGGCCGTGAGAAATCTCAGCGGCGCGACCGGCAGCTTTGTTTGCCTTATAACAAAAGAGCGATAAAAATTTGAGCGCAAGCATTCTCACCTTCGAATATTACCGACGCCGTCGATGAAAATCGCAGACAGGTGAACGTCGTTCGCATCGGCTGAATATAGAGTTACAAACAAACTCCTTATGCTCTATTCATTGGATCAGCGCGATTTCCAGTGAAAGCTCCGCCGGATTTCTCTCAAACTCAACGTCTCCGCTGGCTCATTTAATCAAAACGTCGAGATAATCACCCTAAACGCTTTTCTCGCTTCGCACATCTTATATTTCATCGTTTTGCGCTCGTGTTTTGCTTCAATTAGAGAGCCAACGAGAGCGACGCTGGGAATGACGAGTCCTTATACCGCTGAGCGGTCTCGATGCGATAAAGCGTATTGTCTGTTCGCTGTGGGCACGTAACCTTGAGCGAAAGATCGTGGAGTGAGTGACTGCACTCGAAGGGTCGTTATTAAGATCTCCGCTTAATCTTGAGGTCCTAAAAAAAAAAACAACAATTCTGTAATCACAAAATAATCATTACACATCCTGGACACGAAACAAAGTGACAACTTTTTTTTTTCGAGTATATAATTAGAAAAATCATTGATGAGACGATGAAAAATATAAAAACTGAATGAAAAGAAAATCATGCGACTATTTTTCAATAATTTATTGAATTGATGAAAACCAAAAAAAAAAAAGTATTAAAAAAAATTGCATTACCAAATTACCAACATTTTTTTAAGCCCTCTAATAGTTAAAAAAATGTTTCGATCCTCCATCTTTTCTTGTATTGTAATAAAATGTTGTGAATAAAAAATCGTAGATCCTCAAAGGAAGGACAAAAAAAAAGAATTTTTTGTAAAACGCCCTAGTAGACGCATTTTGAGTTGCCGGGGCAGGACACACATGCACACACATAATTATCATACGGCGTGTCGGTCCCTCGAAGAACACCTGTGCAGCAGGGTACGTACACGGGTTGTCGTCCCCTCTTCTCCTCCGACTTCCTGAGTGCTAACTCCGCTCTGTTTTCCAGTAACAAACCCGCGCGGCGGACCGTTTCACAGACGGACGTGCGTTCTCGATGAAAGCCGGCAGTGCGCGTCCCGTACTCTCCAAACTCGTGCCTCCAAACTCACCGTTTTATTTTCATTATTTTCCTTACGTCGCGAACAAAAGTTAAAAAAAAAAAAACAGCTTCTCTTACGTTTCTTTTCACGTGAACAATGGATATTTCCACCCTGCATCGTTTGGATGTTTACACTTATCAACGTTTCGTGACATAAACACAGTGAATTAGTGCAATGTCGATTAAACACATTTATTGCCGATATTACTGACCAGGAAATAATACCACAAGAGCAGCATCCTTCAGCGGTTCATGGACCTTAAGACACGCAATTTTCGTGGTAAGTACCTCCAATTTTTGGCGCTTTACGTATGCCCTTTGCTGTTTATGCTCAATGTCACACCTTCGGGTTTGGCTGTGAAGGCAACCGGCTTCGGTATGATTCAGCAGCGAACGACGCTTCCCTATGAGATAGAGGCGACTCGTGTGCAGTGCAAGGTGAATACCTTTTCGCTGCCTCGGCAAAAATAAACGAAAAATTGGAATGACAAATTCTGTAAATAGGTTTAGGTTTTAGGTTTTACACTCTTTACCAATGTTTCATCGGATTTTGTAATATTTTTTTCAAGGTTATTCGGATAAAATTTGAATGAAAATATTGAAAAAAAATGATTTACCGGTATTTCCGATGGCCAAAGGAATTGTGCGGGCATTATATATATATATATATATGTATGTTGCGTATATTATCCTGAAACACGAACCATTCTCTCTCTGTCTCTCTTTCTCTTTCTCTATTGGATATTAAAGCACATGATGGATCACTGAACGCACAGTTTCTCTCATTAGCATGATATTCACATAGAAAATAGATTATCGGATCAATTGCGTTCGTTGCCTCGCCGGTAAACCCAAACGAGGTTCGTTAAACCTCAAACCAAGTTTCCCCAACAACACGAACTTTTCACATTGTTTCGCCCTTAATTATTCGCAACTCGGCATTAATTGCAGGATTTTTTTTCAAATCAGACAAAATTTTATTCTCATAAAAATGTATGTGTGTGTGTTTTTGATTTCATTTATTAAATAAAAACAATTTTTATATACGATTTTTTTTTAAGTTGGCCATATTAATTATTGTTTTTTTTTTTTTTGCTAAACCCCTGTAATCAATTTATAGTAATGACAGAAGAAAAGACTCGAATACACGATTATTGTTGGAACGAGAGAAAATCAGTAGGGAGAAAAAAATGCAAGAGCCGGTAATTATAGTGGTTCGTTTGTATGATACTTTCTTGACAAAGCGATGTTCATCTTGTATACAGTAATAGGAACTTCTTACCCAATATGGAGAATATATACGACGCGTGACTAGAAAGCATGCAGAGAAACTAACTCCTTTATTACAAATATAGCTATGTGACACTATTATCACCAGCCATGCAATTGGTGTAATTAATCACATTTTCTGTACTTCATATTTATTATATCCATCGTCCGTATCGCCTACTATTTCTTTTTCCTCTTCCCGCCTCTTGGAAGAATTTATGTAGGTGAAATGTACGCAAAGAAATGAATAAAAAATACATAAAAAAAAAATTAACTCAATAATTTATTAGATTTTATTAAATATTAGTTCACCAAGGAACTGTCATTTTATTTTCGTTACATGCTTTTTTGTGTCGTCAAAACAATTCATTATGTAATCGATACGAAAAATAGAAAAATTGAGGGGAATTTTTTTTTTTTTAATTACCTTTAATACCCTTGCAATTTAAATCTATATCCGCAATTATTATTCCGTTCTATTAAATATCCTTTGAATTAATTTTCGAATTAACTTAAAGAGCTTCTGGCGGAAAGGCTCGAGGTATACACACCGGCGAGTTATTCGGACCTAGAGATTTGGCACTTTCATCGTAGAAAGCGGAACGAACACTTCTGCACTTTGGCATCCCACCGATTCTTGCACCAATGCTCGAGCATTTTTTCAACGAAATTTACGATCATCATGCTTCTAATATACAACATAAAACCCCTTTACCAAAATTCACCCGAAATTCTCAACTCAAAAAAAGATTTCAATTTTTTCTAATTAAGTAAATCGGTAAAAAAAAATGTTTTTGTTTAAAAAAATATATTTCCACTTATCCTGACAAATAAGTTGATGTAATAAATAAAAAATTCATCATTACTATATTGATTTTATTGTTAAAAATGTATTGATCTATATTAATACCACAAAATTGTGCCTAGGACGTCGGAAAGTATTATTGGCCTGTTGCACTCTGATGTTGCGGGTCTCTATTGCAATTTCGTAAGGAGATGCGCGCGGCACGTATCTATTGCAGCGGAACAATAATGTTGCACGGTAGAATAGACACGTGGGATAGAATATAAGCTGTAATCGATGAGCCTCGATGGAACACGTTGCGCGGTTGCAGTGCCAAGCATCTTCGCTTGTCGCAGAATTATTTATTATTGCTGTAATAGCATTGAAATTGAATGGTGCGGTGAATAGCCGTGACCGATGCACACTATTTCAAAGGCTCTCGTAAATTATTCCTTTACGTCACTCCTTTTTTTTCGCTGTGACAAAAACACTGAAAAAAAAAAATGAGAAAAAAATTTATCGCCATTTAATTCAGCACAATAAATAATAGAAAAATATAATTTCAATCAGAAATCGTGTAAATATTTTTTCAATTCCAAAGGTGCATAAACACGTGTCCATTTATTTTCAGATGTTTTGGGCAATGCTTGAAACAGTCGATGGAGATTTTGGAACAACATGCGTGACGTCATCGTGAAATTTCTACCGCTTTTCTGTTGGCTCGTGCATCAGAATTTGGGACAAAGTAAGTTGCCAAATTATCCTATTTTTTTCTTTTTATATAAAAATCTGTATTAACGTTTTTTAAACGCTCTTAAAAAAATAGAGAAGGAAAATTCGCGATTTCGCTTGAAATAACCCGTATATTCTCTTGGCTGATTTCCATTGTCGGCAAACTTTCTCGTACGTCCGTCCATGACTGTCCATTTACCATCAGAGTCCACGGTGGACTCGGATGGAACATGGACAGTAAGAACAATTGTTCTCTACTTAAGTTAGAGGTACAGTCACGATATACATATTAGTACCAAACTGAGTATGTATATATATATATATATAAAATTGCGACACGTGCCGGAAGTCGATTCTGAAAGTGTTTCAATGCGAAGGGCTAAAATCTGGGCACCTTCCATTTCATTACGCATCGAGTACATTTATTATTCCGGGAAAGTCGGATGCCGATAGATAAGAAGGCGAAAAAAAGAAAAAATAAAAAAAAAGTTTATGGAACACGAGAGTGCACTGAATAGTGGTCGATGCCATGGGCTCGCCTTGGCCGGAACTTCGCTCCAAGGAAGCGCGCATATCTACCCCCGCTATAGATGCCTGCACACATTCACAACACCGAATAGGTGAAAATATATTTACCATGCGTAGATTTGAGTATGAGTGTGCCAGCTCTACTTGCTTTTCAACTGATTCCATAGAAAAGTCAAATCCTTCGCCACGTATGAGTCATTCCGTGCCACTTCGGTTACTGGAAAAAGGATCTACTGAACGTTTTTTGTGATACCGAATTTTTTGTTGGAAAAGATTAAACAATTTTTTTTTATAGAAAATTTGAGATTACTTTTTTTTATAGAAAATTTGTGTTTTTTTTTTTTTTCATTCCGTATTTCAATTAATGAGAAATATTATTTTTGAAAATAGTTGTTGAAGAATTATAGCGTGTAAAAATTAATTTAAGAAAAATAAAAATTGTTAACAATAATTTTTTGTCCATTCTTTGCAACAATGCGTCGACGCTCTTCGACCCGTCACTTAAATGGAAGTGTGCGCAGGCCGATATAAGCATCAGGGTCAGCTTAGGAATCAGACTGAATAAAATTATGCAAGAAAACAATGTAACAACGGGTTTAGTGAGATAAGATAGTATTTTGTTCGAACACTCGGAAATACGAATTAAAGTAGCTACGGCGGTGCACAGAATACATAATATTGAGTGATTCTAAAAAAAAGTGGGCCATCCCAATTTCATTTAATTAAAAAAAAAAGGGTAAACATATATTCCTCTAATTATATAGAAATAAATAAATAAATAAATAAATGGATAAATTATAGGTGTTATAAATAAGATGTTGATCTTTAATTTTTTTGTCAAGTTGTTATTTTTCGTTACAATTACATACACGATCTGTTACAATTTGTCGGAATAAAAAAATTTTTTAAATCTTTGAGACTTTCGAGAGCCGGTAGAGTTTGAGGAAACTGAAGAAAGGAAGACGAGGAGCGACCGGATATTGCGGTTTAGATATGCTGGCGGCAGGTGATGAACAGGGCGAGAAAAAAAAAAAAAAGAAGAGTGTCGATTACCAAAAAGGTACGAGCCAGTAAAGAGTATATAGCAGATCGTTGGCAAAGATGAACAATTGTGAATATCTTCCTTCGTGGCGGTTGTCGTCCTTTGTTAAGGATGCTTCACATATACACTCTCAACCAAAAGTTGTGTTCCATTCGAATTTGAGAGAATTTGAGAAGATATCAAAAAAAAAAAAAAACATTAATTACTTCAATATACCGTTAACTATTTATTTCAATAATACGAACAACAACAATATCAAAAGAATTCCTGCACAATTTTTTCTTCGCTCTACCTGATTTGTTTAAACAATTTTTGAACAATCGCCAACATTTTTTATTGGCAAAATTGATGAATTTTCAAATCTTATTATCCAATTATTTGGGTCTTTTATAATGAAGAAATATAAAAATAAGACTTTTGGCTTGGAATGTCCGTTGCATTGTTGAAGAAACCGAGATGAGCAAGGGTCAAACTGGTTGTCGTATGTGAAAAAGTAAAACCACAGCGAAACCCTTGCCGGATGTGGATGAATGTGTGTAGCATCGAAAAAAGATTGCTTCTGACGGTGTAACTGAAATTTTAACAATTGTCTGTGCTAACCGACTTTCCCACGGTGACAATTTACTAAAATTATAAATCCAGCTCTTCGACTGTAATGCCAAAAAAAATGCATTATTGTTAATTGCGAAGAAAAAATAAAAAATGAATTTTTTATTTTTTCAGTCATTCGAGATACACGATGTTTCTTGGAAAACGGAGCGACGGCCTCTCATCTCTTCGTGAGCGAGGACCTCGAGGTCGGCGACACCGTCGGTGTCCTCGGGGTACTTGGCGACCCGGGCCTCAACGGTGACATCGAGTTGCGACTCCAGGAGCACGACAGTCCAGTGGCCATTTCTCCGCACTCCCGAAATTTGACACTAGCCAGTCCCTTGGACAAGGAAGGCGTCGAAGGACCTGCCAGTGTATTTGTCAACGTTATTTGTGAGCGAAAACGTACCTTAGATCCGGCAAGTATAGGGCAATGGCCTTGACTTATTCCAATTGTTAATAAAATGGACCATTCCAGGCCATATTCATGGAATCGTGAAATATTCAGATGAAGAAGGGACAATTTTTTGCATTAATGTTTGAACTGGAATGCCCCATATAACGTAATCAAGCTGTCAATGTTGTGTTTACTAATTATCATTTTTCATTCACTTTCAGGGTTTCGTGATTCCCGTAAATATACGAGTAACCGATGCCAATGACAATGCACCTCAGTTCATAAATGCTCCTTATGTTCTCAATATTTCTGAGGTGAGAATTTTTTCCTCTTTTTTTTTTGCTAATAAGCTACTTCTGTTAATTTTCTAAAAAATTAATTTAATGGCTTGATTTTGCGTTAGGTGACTGTAATTGGAACGAGGGTTTTACAAGGAGTTAGAGCTGTTGATGCTGATCAACCTGGTGCATACTCAACAGTTCAATACTCAGTTTTGCCAGGACCTAATTCGGTAAATTTTTTAAAAAACGTGTTACTTTTATACATGACTACATAAATTGGAGTCGTTAAATTCGTTATAAAATAAGTTATTCATGCAATTCCATATGTTAATGCAGCCCATTTTTATCAATAGCGAAAGAGTTTCCGTGGAGGTAAATGACGAATTTTTTCGTAGTCACGTTTTTTAGCGATTTAATTTTTTACTGTTGTCCAGCAAATTCCGGCGATGTATGTAATGGGAACAGTGTGATAAGCGTTTTTAAACGCAATCATGCAATTTTTAAAATTGTCAATAATTCGAAAGAAATTAATTACTAATTATTCACAACTTTGTGGAACAAAATATTTGGCAAGAAATTATTCACTCAGTTCCCTTCGTCGTCTCAGGATTTTCTTATTAAATGTCTTTTATTTTTTTTAAATGACTTTATTGTAAAAAATTTTTTTTACTTGCAGGATTACTTTGTATTCGTAAACGCATTGGAAGGCACTCTCGTTCTAAGGAAACCATTGGACTATGAAACGCTCAGTAATTTTTCAGTGGGCATTCGTGCTCAGGTGAGTGGATGAAGAAAAAAAAATTCTTGCCGGAAAAAAATCTATAAACCCATTATTTCAATATATGCTCTATTAAATGATTGATTAATTTAGGATCAGGGGAATCCACCACAATCATCGATTACAACACTTTTCGTAAACGTCGTCGATGCGGATGACCAAAATCCGGCTTTCCTCAACGACCAATACAAAGTTGTTGTTCCGGATAATGTTAAACCGGCAAGTTAAACATTCGCAATTTTCCTTAAGCAAAAATCTCACACTTATTTGATGAATAATTCAAGGGCAATTTATGTAATTCATCGCTATAAGCGAAAAAAATTAGACAAGCTCAATGATAATTATTTTTAATTAATTCTCAGGGTAAAATGTTGAGGGTTGATCCCGCACCCATTCAGGCTATGGACCAAGATATTGGTATCGACGCCCCAGTCAGATATTCCATCCAAGGTGGAATTTTACCTTTTCTCGACTTAAATTCTGAAACTGCCGAAATCGTCGTAGTTCGGTCCTTGCTGAATCATGAGTTACTTACACCAGCAACTATAGTACTTAAGGCAAGTCCCAATAACATTTTTTTTTTATTTAGAAAATGCACGGCTTATAAATTTGAATCTCTACAGGCAACGCAGGTTGACAATCCCGACAGATACGCTCTCGCGACTGTCGTAGTTTCAAGAGAAAGCACTCTGGGCGTTGTTCCTACAGCGGGTAAGGAATAATATCGATTGACTTTACGATTCACTTTTAACTGTAGCAGTAGTTGAAAAACAATTTTTTTATTTTCCATTTTTTTGCAAAAGGCGGACGGTTACCAGTGAAATTCGTTCTGAAAGATTACGAAGCAAACGTAGCAGAAAATACGCCACCGGGAAGTGTCATCCTCACAGCAGGTGTCAATAAAATAGATCCAGTGAGTTCTAAACCCGTCGAATTTCCAGTGGCAGCTAAAAATGTAAATTCACAGCCAAATTGACGTTTTTCAGAATTTAAACTTTTGGCTTATTGGAGCGGCCGAAGATTTGGAACGATTTTCCATTACGCACTTGGGTGAGCTCATCTTGAAAGGAGCTCTTGATTATGAAAGGAGAATTCAACATAGTTTCTTGGTTCATGTCACAGATGGAAAACATGTAAGTTTCGTGTATTGTATTCAATAGAAGAAAATAATTGCCGCTACATACATTTTTTATAAATTATTGCATTTTTTTTCGTCAGAATGACACAGCGCGAGTCAATATCTCTGTCGAAGATGTGAACGAGTGGGAGCCAAGATTTCGTCATCCAAGATACGAATTTCATGCCCGTACAATGAGAGAAGGTTCCATTGTCGGTTAGTACTGTATTAATTATTTTCAAAATTTATTCATTATCCAATTATTATAAATATTGTAAAAATACAGGCAGACTGGAAGCTGCCGATGGCGATAGAGGCGATAGAGTGTCACTGTCGTTAAGAGGACCAGACGCGAGGTGAGAGAAGCTTCTTATATATTTTTAATCAACATCAGTTTCACAAATCGGTAATCATTCGTCGTGTCATATGCTCATAGGTCCTTTGAAATCCGTGATAACGGCGAACTGATTTTACGCTCAACGGGACCGTTCAATGGAACCTTGGCGCGATTGGTTGCCATCGCATCGGATTCTGGTAAACCGCCCAGGTGAGATTCGCCGTTTTTTTTTTTTCAAAATATTCATTAAAAGGGTGGTCCTCCTTTCCTAGAATCCTTTTCCCTCGTTTCTTCTACACAAGCGCAGAGGCGACTTATATTTTTGTAACGGGAAGATTTTTTTTTTTAGGACCAGCATGATACCCGTGATCGTACACTTACCGAATACAGGATCTTTGCCGATCGCAGCACGTGCCGCTCCGGCGTGGCTCGGAAGCAGCGTTTTGTTGGTCGCTATTTTCGGGGCCGTTTTAGGTCTCCTTGGCGTCGTCATTCTTATTCTCATTCTCTACATTTATAAACAGTGAGTGAAGCATTTTCAATTAAAAAATTTTTTTTTATCATCGTATGATTAGTATTGATGTTTTATTACCGGATATTAAATGACGATAATTGTGAAGCAAAAGGCCGAAGAGCGGAGGCTCCGTGAGCTCGGTGGGAACTGGATACAGAGAAAAATCTCCCGTTCCCTCGGCGTTGAGTCATACGCCGCAAGTTCTGGGGGCGAGCATCCTCGAAGATGCCCTCGAAGGTCCCAGGGTTCATCGACTCAGTGCCAACGATATTGACAATCCTGTCTTCGGCGAAGACAACGAAAACCCGTACAATGCCACTGCAAAGAGTAAGACAACATTAGGTTTGAATTTTTTGTTAAATTAAGAGCCTCGGAAAAATTATTATCCATCTTTGACGCTATTGCCAAGAGAAAATAGTGAAAACCCATTGAAAAGTTTAGTAGAATGGCCGATCAAAAAGGTGGATAATTATTATAAAGAAAGAATACTTGTGATTTCTACTTTCTCTAAATCTTATATATGTATCAATTAAAAACGGGATATTTTTCCCATCTGTCTTTCCTCTGCGCTCATACCCGAAGATATCCAAGTTACCTCGAAACTTTTGGATCGTCTGCAAAAATATTGCCAAGGTTTGTTCGATGTAGTCGATTTTTTGTAACGATTTGAAGTTCTGTAGAAGAAAAGTAATATTTAGGAAAAATCGAGTTTCTGTATATTAGTTAAATTTTAAGCACGCAAAAATGGTAGCGAAAATTGTTTGTAAACGTGTTATTATTTGCTATATTTTCAGCACTTACGCACGTAAATAAAAAAAATCTATTGATGATAATTGTTCTTGGAAAGTTATTTTGATTTTTAATTTTTTTTTTTTTTTAGGTGTTACGTCGGCTAGACAAATGCCTTTGTACAACAGGCACAAAGTAGGCCCTATACCGACCCCACCGACGTTGTCCGCAACCTCGAATATACCGAATATAGGTGGACTCGTTCAGAACATGAACGATCTCAGTGCCCGGACAAATCTTGACGCTGGTTCGCAAAATTCGTCCAATTACTCCGGTGATCCGCCTGATTCATTGGCGCCAACTTGGCCCGCAGGTTCGCCATCTCGGAGAGTTAAAAAGCTTTCGTGGGACGACGATGACAGGGTAATTGATTTATCCGTGAATTTAATTTAAAAATAATTCGAGCACGCTCATAGCCGAGCTTCAATTTTTGTACTTCAAACGTGACAGATATCACTGTGAATTTTATTTCGTGAAAGGTCAAAGGATATAGAGGCGAGATCTTACGTCGGTGCGATATCGATTTTACGTCCGCCGCTTCGGATTTCGCGTTAACCCAGAACCAATTTAACTCACCCAAAACTTCATTTCCTCGCACATTCCATCATTGCACTTGCAAATAACACGTTACGCTACATTTGCTCTGAAGCTATTTTGTAAAATAAACATATTACTCTTTTTTTCTTTCTCACAAAGAAAGTTCTCCCAGATTAAATATATTTTTTTGCTTTCTTTCAAATGAAGGGCAAAAAAGTGAAGTTTTGTCTTCATGTTTTCTTCTTTTTTATCCAGTATTTTACTTTTTCCAGACGGATGACAGTGTCGATGTTGGAGAACCTCGTCCCGGTGTAAGTCACGCGGGAAACGAAAAGCTCAACCTGACGGTTTACTTCTGATCGACAAGATGTTATTCATTTAAGCTCCAAGATATTGACAAATGTAATACAAAAGTTTATATAGTAGAAAATAAATCGCCGCGACAGTCTGAAATATTTATCCGAGCATTTGTAAAAGTGAGAACGACAAAATTGCCATGTTTGAAACGTGAGAATTGGGACAGTGGGCCAATAGTAGAGTGGCAAGTTCTAAGATCTTAAGTTATTCGTAGAAGCCGAGAATATTTCTAACTTCAGCATGACGATCATGATTATTCACCGTTAAAACTTATCTTTTATTTATTTGGTAAAGTCAAAGAGCATTATTAAAGAAACTGACAGATACTTTCGTCATATTTCTTCCTTTATCGCTCATTGCCAATAATCGCTTTATCTTCGTAAAAACGGGAGGTCGGAACTGATGCCGATTACACGGGAATGAAAATGAGGTCAGTGGGTTAATCGTGAAAAGACCCGGCCTCGCGAATCACTGCGGCTGCTGTTGGTGCACTCGCACCGATTTACTCAACAGTCGATCACCTGCCGAGTGATGATGTAAAAACACTTTTGTTGAGTGTCCAATAGTGGATTGCACTGGTACGTAAAGGGCTAAAAATGCATTCTTCGCGTGAAGCAAAAATGAAAAAACATAAAATTTAAAATCCTGACAATTTCGACAAGGATTTTATCCACAATTTTAATAAGCAGTAAACAAATTTTGGGTCCAATCCTTCGCATGACATGTTTTGGAGCGCTTCACTGTAAAAATCGCGGAATCTCGATTTAGAAAAAAAAATGTATCCGTCCTCGTTGACTTTGTGTGAAATATCGAAATGTTGAAGCGACAAACGTCAACAGTATCAACGAGTTATGCCGTAACACTTGATCCCACGCAAACGGTAATACCAAGAAAGATCGCGAGAGGTAAAAGAAAGTGAGAGACGCTCCAAGGTGGGGAGAAAGTGACCCACAGAGCAACTTGGGAGCAACGCAGGTTCATCCTTGACTCTCTGGTTCTTAGTCTCAAAGTGGTCAACAGGCTTACGTGTCCGTGTCCGGTTCGACGGAGATATTAAATTGAACAAAATTGTATGGTCATTGAAACGCGTGAGTTTTTTTTTTTTTTCCAATAGTGTCTTCAAATTACACCGCTAATAGCATATTGTAAATACTATAATTTTTCTCAAAATGTTTTCATAGTCCGAACGTTTTACCGGTCAAGGACCTTTCCCGGCGGCATGAAAATGATCTTTCGAATTTTTGACACTTTTATAAATGAAATTAACACTTTTAAAAATATAAGATTATAATGCTAAAGATACAATTGAAGTAAAAAATTATTTTCTCATGAAATTCTTCTAAATCAAATGAATTTATCAATTTTATTTCATTTCATGAGCATCAAATTCTCGATTATCATCACCACGTGCCTCCACTTTTGCGTGTTGCAATTCATTCAAGTATAAATAATGTGTAGCTTCTGCGTCACATGGAATTTCCGGGAGAAAGTTTCGTGTCAACGCATTGGATGTCAACCGGTCTCGACACCGGCGTGTCTCTTAATCTTAGCATCAATTTTGCAAATTTAACATTATTCTAAACCAAATCTATGTATTGTGAAAATAATGACAAAATTTTAAAAACAAATTAGACGGACATTGAAAAATTGTATTCCCTTTGAATTAAAAAAAAAAGAATCTTCTTTCTTATAAATTATAATAATAATTTGCTGTAACAATGATTTATTTGTTATCAAGTTGATATTAAAATTTATTTTTTGCCGATAATATCTATTAAATTAAACATACTTATATTCCATTTCAGAACACAAAATGAAGAAATCCAAAGGCATCAAATTTTCAGTTATAATATGCATTGCTTTTTTTTGTCAAGTGAATGGTAAGTTAATGTCAATTGATAAACATTTGTTAAACCGGAAATGAAGTGGCGTTTTACGGATAATTCTTATTTCATTCAGCTGCAAGTAATAATGACGCTAATTCAACGCTGCACTTCAAAGAAGAT
Organism: Clistopyga incitator; assembly: GCA_947507545.1. Taxonomy (NCBI): domain Eukaryota; kingdom Metazoa; phylum Arthropoda; class Insecta; order Hymenoptera; family Ichneumonidae; genus Clistopyga; species Clistopyga incitator. The sequence goes on along the minus strand of OX382173.1, from coordinate 261,388 downwards.
AATTTTCAACAAATTGGTCCATGGAGTGAGATGCTCGAAGATTGGACTGTATCGAGGGATTCGAATGTGCGCCAAGGAAAGGCAATGAGATACATCGATAAAGGAATAACAGTTTCTTACAAAGTATCGGGACCGAATAAACGAGACGTTTCGGAAACAGATCTTTATCTTCTCGGTGAGTACAGCAAGACGATGCAACGAAATGCAAAGATGCACATTGGCCGGGCCCCCTAATAATCAGTTATGCAATTGACGTGACCTCATACTAGCTACGCCTCAATTGCAATTCATCGATAGAATTTATTCAAAGATATTTCATACGTTCAGTCCCAGCCAAAAAATTTATTCGTTCAGCATTTAATTATTTTGTTATAATTTTTTTTTATTAAAATTTTTTTATCGACTACGAATATATGTCAAGTTGCATAAAAAATAAAATTGTGTATTACTAAAGGCGCAATCGAGAAGCTGGTTTACCGGGTCGATTTTCTGGAAAAACGACTGCGAAGAGCCGAGGAACTTTTGTATTACGTTATATCCGGAAACAATAATGCAAAGGGTGATTTACAATTTGATTTTTAATTTTCAATAAAATACTTTGATTCATAGACACACAATTATCGGTGGAATATTTAATTAAAATTGCAGGTGAATGTCCGACAAATTACACGAGAGTCGGCCAAAATTGTTATCACTTCAGTACTCGTGAATTCGATTGGAAATCGTCGGCAAGTTTCTGCCGTGGAATGGGCGGTAATATCGTGGAACTGGAAACAGTCGAGGAAAATCAAGACGTTGTCAAGCACCTGCAAAGTACGAAGAGCATTAAGGGCAAAAGTTTTTGGACCGGTGGATTAAATCCTGGATTACTGTGGATTTGGGCTGGCAGTGCGAGGCCAGTTCATCAGGACACCAAGCAAACAGTCAATGGAGACGGAAGGTCAGTATTTAAAAAAATTATGGATTGTCAAAAATATTTATAAAAAGATAATTCGGTTTTAAAAAATATATATCCTTATTTTTTATGCTCTTTCGCTAACGATTCGCAGGTGTTTGAAGTTAGATTACAATCCAGCGTCGCAAATATATTCTTACAAGGGCGAAGATTGCGGAACGAGGCAGCGATTCATTTGCGAATTGACAAAGGACGACGAGTCAGCCAACAAAATTCAGCGAACGGCACGAAGGCTCTTAAAAGACGAGGTGTGACGAAAAAAGTTAGGCAAGTTAATTTATCACTATGGAACTCTATTTATATAATTTACTAAGTATTGCCAACACATTCAATGTATATATTTATAAGCATCCATTTATTTATTGTTGTACATACGAGAAACTATAAATGTAATCTTGTAACTCGAAAGGATTGTCGAAAAACAAAAAGGAATAATATCTTCGAATAAATCTTGCAGTCTTCCTGCAAACGTCTCATTACAATCTAAGCAAAGTGCACCGAAGCAAAATCTCTCTCCTCGTTTATACAAAATCGCGTAGGAACTATATTTTTCTTTTTATACAGTCATTCGATCCAAAGCGTGATTATTCGATAGTCACGTTTTTTCTGTCCCTCGAAAAATCGGATTTTCAACTACTGTACAAAATAATACTATGCAGTTCAAGGAATAAATACACAAATACCCATTTGTACTATCTAGGAGATTTAACAACGTGTTCCCGTTATCTACGTGTAATTAGGTATTATGATTATCTATCGATGGGATTATTTAAATAATTTAACTAATAAATTAACTAGCGTTAGCAAGTTCTTCGCCAATAGATTTGGTAGCCAGTACCGACGCAGCGTGATGAGCCATTGTCAGGCTGCGTTTTTGGCCACTGGCAAGCGCAAGGGCCTCGTTACCATTAGTTACCAATCCTCCATTGGCGATAATCGATTTGCGGGTTTCGTCGATGTCCCGGAGATCAACGCCACGACACAGATCTTCGATTACCGCCAAACGATATCCCAAACGAAGACCATCCAAGCACGTCGCTTTTACGCAAACGTCGAGAGCGAGACCACAAACGAAAATATCTGTTATGCCGTTGTCCTTAAGGATGCTCACCAATTCTGTCGCGTGCTCCGCTTCGTTGTCGAAGAATGCCGAGTACGCGTCCATATCCGGATTCTGCCCTTTCCGCACCTTTTAAATAACAACATTTTCACTTTACATATATATCCCCTTTTTAATTATTTTTTCATTAAAAAATTTCCTTTTTAGTTGATCTATTTACTATATTTTTTTTTTTCGCCTATAAAATCAAAGGGAAAAAAATGTCTTTCAATTCAATGATTTTTCGCTTCCGTTGCGCTGATTGGGGACCAAGACTAAAAATAGAAAATCGGTCGGAACGGATATACATAGCTTCAAAATTAAATGGTAATTTTTCCGACTGAAAGGACCTACAGATTGGCCCGATGTGCACGATAAATCATGAGCCAACAATGCCAGAGGTGTGGCGTTTCCGGTGAACTTCCGTGGGAACGCGGGCGTGTAATTTATTTGAAGTCTTTGGAGTGCTTCGCGGGAGCTCGGTAACTGCTCTGACAGCGCGTTTACCTGATCAGAGTCCGGTGCGATTTCCAAATCCTTGTGCAGTTCCGCACCCCACGAGTCTATGACGCAATGTCGAGGCCACAGTCGCTGCTCCAAATCAGGCTCCAGAAATCTGACGGTGTCAAAGGCTTTCGCGTCTTCCTTTTGAATCTGTTTTGGAAATATGATTCAATATTATTATCGTTCTACGGTGAAATGAGTCAAGCCAAGCAAATAGAATGAAGCATCAGGATGAATCATAGATTGCCTATCGAACGGAAGTCTGCTTTCACGAAAATTTCACCGCTACTAAATTAAGCAATATTGCGGAATTTCTGCAGTTTAAACACTTGAAAAATTATTTATCTATTGAAAATTACGACGCCCATTCGGTAAAAGTACCATAAAATCTCGAATTACGCCATAAAGGTTATCGCAAGCGCGATTATTGACATCGAAACTTCCGAGTTTAATATCCCTTCCACATTGTAACATTTGTGCAATCATTCACGAACGAAATTACAGTCGCTATAATTTAGCTTTGTATATTTACGGGAAAATGATTATTAATTAATCAAGAGATGTATTGAATACAAAAATAACAAAAAATTTTTTAGCCATCAATATTATCACGGAATTTACACAAATATGAATGAAAATTTTGCAAAACCAGTTTTGTGGATTTTTCACGATTGGCGGTAAATCTTACTTTTGAATCCGGATGAAGCGGACGCATATGCAAATTCTCGTAGAATCCTATGTGAGTCTCCGGATGCCAGTCCAGGGAGTAAACGATCTTTTTCCAACATTTTTCCTTAACGAGGCTGTTTATCGGCTCGACGACTTCCGCCCCGTCTTCACCGGCGCCGCAATTTTTCAGAGCCAACGTGCCATCGATAAAATCATTCTGCACATCGATGACCAACAGTGCGCACACCGGACTCACAACAACGGACAACCAATCGTCGTAACACCTGCGACATAAAAATTTTCGTTTAACAAAATTTCGTTCCATTCTACCGAAATAAAGCGTCAATCGATATACCCAAAAGATCCGAAGCATTTACTTCGGGACGCAAATTTCAAAATTATAATTTTTTTTACGATAAAAAAAAAGGTGAAATTACGAAGAAAAACAAAATTGCATTACGGGAATTCGCAAACGTGTAATTGTAAATTCCCGTATAACAAAGTCCCAAAAAAAACTAGAATTAAAAACCGCGCTTGTGTCATCGAGACGTGGTAAATTGTAATTTGGCGCCTTTTAGTCGGGCGCTTACCTCGTCCACTCATCGCCGTTGAGTTGTCCGTCGGCGTTACAATCGAAAATATCGAAGATATCTCGAAGGCGATATTCGGCGTCTTGAATTTCATGGGGCTCGAAGAGTTGTCCGCAGAGTGTTTTGAATTCGTGAAAATCCAGAGCGTCGTCTTTGTTTTCGTCAAACGTGCGAAGAATTTCGTCAGCCGATTTCCAGGTATCTTCGGGTAAAGTCATAACCGATCGTTGCTTATCGTTAAGCCGGTCGATGGGAAAGGCGCGGGAAATCGCGTGAAAATCAATAAGCGGTAGAAGCGTGGTTGGCGGTAAAGCCGGTTTTTCGGCGCACGAGAAGCGCCGCTCAATTCTTCGGTGAATTTCGCGGAAATATTACGAAGGGTCAGTCGTTGCGCTTAGCGGCTAGTGCGAGAATGTACTGGCGCCTTGCGATCGGATGCCTTTTAATGCTTTGACACCGACGCGGTGTTACGTTTATATGGAATAAAAGGTTTTATCGACGAAACTAGCGCGCAACGTTGCTCGGATACCGCGCCGCGTCGAAGCCTGCGTAACGACTGCTCGCGAGAAGCGCTATTCTTCGTATAGCTATTCGCCGCGGACGACGCGTTCCTCATGCCGAGGTCAGTATTTTCCCTACTCTTCCGGTTCTTCTTCTTTTTCTTCGACTATTGCGTGCTGCTATGTAATACTATCGTATGCTAAATAACGGCTATTGACCACACTAGTTTCGCTATTGTCGATTCTTTTGAGGTATGGATGTTGCGTATATATATATATATATATGCATATGTATGTAATGTGTGTGTGTGTGTGTGTACATACACACTTGCGCCTGCCCTCGGTTGCCAGGCCAAAAGAGCGCCTACGTCGTCTGCGTTTCTTCGGTTAGATAATGAGGGCTAAGTATACGGTGGAATCGCAAATGCGGATTCGCGAGAAAAAACGGCCTCGCCAAATTACGGGGCGGCCATGGAAAGCATGGTGTCATGGGAACGGTCGGTACGAAAGATTTTACGGGAAAATTGTCGCTATGAATGACATTTTATTGGAGGCTCATGTGCCGATTTAACAGCCTTTGCCTCAAGGTGAAATCTACTCGGTCGGTAACGATAAATGTAAAGCGTTTTTATGGCTTTATGATGAATTGCCGAGTTTCAAATAAAATTATGGAAATAGCGTTTGAGGGAAACCGAAAGAGAAGAACGAACGTCCGCTCATTTATTTGCATTTAATTTACGTACAGCGATAAATTTTCTTGTTCTAATGGAAAAACACTAAAACGAAACACACAAATTATCGCGCCGATACATACGCTTCATTTCGAGCCACAAAAATGTAAATTACTTTACACTCACTCGCTCATTTGATCGATAATCTTCGTCGCTCATCAAACACAGCGCGGCACATTTTCCAAAATTGAGTTTCAAATTCACGACACGAAAACGCGGACAATCATTCACATACGTTAAAATAATCCACGTACAAACTTATTATATATATGCATTCTCTCACACAGAAATCGCTTCACTTTCATTATCATTACATCTTCATTGTTTTCACTAAATAAAAATGCCACTACTATTTTTTATTTTCACCCTGAGGATTAAGCGTTGCGCCAATTCCAATACTCGAGATATTCAAATACTGAAAACAGTATCAATCCTTTACCTCTTATTTAAGGCTCTGCGATTTTAGTACTTAACTCCCTGAGGATTTGTAGTTATTTAAATCCGTTGAAAAACGGATGCGATTTAGCTAAAAGTTTACGTATAGCGCCTGATTTGGTTTAACGGATAAATACGAGATATTTAGCGATCGATTAGCTTTCTTTTCTAATCTTAGGCTTAGTTGTTGTTCAATCTTTGATAAGAATCACAAACATCTCTCTTTCCTTTCATTGCATTGCATTAATGATTTTTGAACAATGATAGGTAGTTGAGTAATGTAATACATATTTATTCATATAATTGTAGATGATCATGATTTTCTGCTAATTCGTTTACGAAAATAAAAAATAATCTCTGCGATTGTTTAAATCGTATAAAAACAGCAAAATCTCAGAATGCAATGCAATGTAACTCGAGATATCGATGCAAGTACGTATAAAATTATTATTTTCTTCTATGAGTCGAAATCGTTTTAGTAGAACATTTGCTTAAGATTGCAGGTACGTTTTCTATTCGAGTACTTGTCCTATGTCGTTCGTTATAAACATTATGTTATTTCTAGCGTTAATCTTGGTGGAAACTCACCGCTCGTTACAACAAAGTAGACGATCCCGAATTTAAATAAACGCTGCATTTCACTGTGAGAAAAAGCGACGGTCGTCTTTTCTCATAGTTGCGTTTCGCTCGTTTCTTGCCGGCAAAATGCTTCTCTTTGCGCGTTTATCTCATCCGCTAATTTATTTATGAAAGGATGATTTATTTTTCCGTTCGTTGCCGTGAAGAACTCTTGTAATTTTCCCGGTGTCTTGTCTCGTTTTTCGTACTCGAACGCTTGCATTATGAGATCCAGTCTATCGAGATCTTTGACGTACTTCGCTTCGGGCGATTCTTGAGATTCGTATTCCTGAAAATCGGGTCAGTTTACAGTTGATTTTTTCATAATCGACGATTTGTCTAACAAATGGATGAAAAGAAGTGTAAGATACATTGTTTTCTCACCCTGAATATTTTAATTAATCCTGGGCCTCGGTCTCCCAAAAGTTTGCAAATTTCTTCCATAGCTTCGTCCTCCATTCGGTGCTTCTCATCGACCGGCACACCGCAATGCGGTGTGATATCGCCTACGATACATTCGGCGAGGTCATGAACGAGGGTCATCTCCATTATCCTAAAAATATAATGAATTTGAGCTTTGTAATCTTGAACTAGGATTCGCCCAACGGAAAAATCGCACACGGAAAGTCCGACGAAATTTTTTAATATTTTTAGTAAGCAGCTGAATGTAATTTTTAATTTAGATTTCAATTCAAAATTTTCCTTGGCCCAAAAAACTCGAAGTAATTTTTTTTAACCATTTTCTAGTCAATTTTTCCATTTTAAACATAATTGACTCAGAAATTAATGATAAAATAATTTAATGTATTTAATATACTGAGGCTTCAGCTGAGGAACGATACAGTAATTTTTACGCAGATTCTTTACTACTTTCTGAACTATATTTATAAAATGAAACATACTTTGTCCGATCCAGATTCTCTTTACCATCGACTAGGAAAGACAGCATGGCCATTCGGTACATATGCCCAGCAATGGGCTCTGGATCTGCCACATTGCGCAATACCCAACCCGTCCTCTTCATGTGCTGAAAAAATTGAATAAAACACGTTTCTAAGAAACCTGAATATTTCTCAAAATGCAAAGAATCTCTAAAAAAAATATTACGCATGATTGAAGACAGAATAAAAATTGAGAAAATGCTATGAATTAAGATAATTCTTAAATCAACAAATTTTTTAATAATTAAAAAAACCTATTGCAATTTTCTGGCCTATTCATTTCTATAAAGTACATTTAGAGAAAACGGCTTGACTATCTAAAAAAAAAAATTCATATACTTTTCATTAACATTTCATTAAAGTCTATATATTCAAGCAACGTGCGGAATGACAAGCATACATATATTGACCTGTTTCGCTTATACGTATAATTTGTCTAGGTTTACCGCTAGGTGCTCCACTGTAGCACTAGGATAGGATGAGGCAAACAATTCTCACAATAACCTAAACAGCCTTGCAATATTTCCGCTTAGCTATACGTTTTTTTTCTGTAATCTGACGTTATAATAACATATGATATTTTAATGAATTATCTCCGAAAAAAAGTGATAAATATTGTGATTTTCGCAAAGTAAAGATTTTCTATCCTTGACATTAAGCCGAACGTTTAAATAACCATATACTTCACATAACTCTTAAACAATTTTATCAATACGATGAAATATTAATGAATAAAAATGAAAATACGTACCTTAAGACGTCCAACCAATTCCATAAATTCATGCAACTTCTTCACGTCCATTTTCACGATGAAATTCGCCGCTTTTTGACAGGTTATCTTATCAAGAGAATCGAACTATTCGTACGAAAATGTGTAATTTTTTTTTTGGCAAGCGTCAACGCTTCCGTATGCCCATATATTCACGAGTAAACTGATCGGTGTTCGGACGCTAACTGAGCGAATGTGTCACGAAGATCACTTTCGAAAAAGCAGACAACGCGGCATAACCTTACGTGACAGCGACGAGAATACGTAATACAAAACACGTGCAAATTCGTGGTACGGAAATTGGACGCTTGTACGAAAATAAAACAAGATAAGCGAGTATTGCGAAGTCCGGATTTTTTTTTTTTTTTTTTTCTAACGGCTTCTATTATTTATATAGACACACAGGAAATTTTTATCGAGTGCACAAGACGTGCGTTCCATTCTGCAAGCGGAACCGTATGAAATAATCACGGCTCTGTCCCTTTACTCACTCGACTTCCCTGTTTATTTTATGGAGAATTATCTTGTTATGGTTACGAGCATTTCGTCATTATTATTGTTATTGAGGGATAAGTCGTTTCCTCGCTATCACTCGTTCTGCTGGTCCATAGAAAATGGTTCAGTGATACCAAATCTCTTGCCTTTTTTTCAACGGCGTTTTTAAGTGGCTACGCACATACTTAAAGGATTAACATTTTTTTTAATAATAATAGGATTTTTTTGGATTTCGGGATATCGAGAAAAAAAAATAACAGTACAAAATCTTGGGTGTTTAGAATTTATTTGATTTAACGTTTATACAAAAGTTGAGTGAGATGACTTCGTCGATGATGTTTTGTCCTCGAATGCATCGAAATTTTGCCTCCCGAGTGTCCCAAACATGTTGGAATGTACCTGAAAAACGAAAAAGGAAATAAATAAACGATGAATCGTGAAAGCCAAAAATGGATTCGTTCGAAAAGTGATCTTGTCGTGAAAATCGGGCTGCAAATGTAACGAGTTTAAATGTCACATTTGTGAAAAATTCACGTACTCTTTAATGTACGCCCGATTGAAAACAAATCAATTTAAGAATGCAAATCGTCTGTCAAGCATCGGGCAAAGGTTCAATTCTCAATCGCGCGATTAGTCGTTATTTCGATACTCACTTCTCGGAAAAGATGCTGAACGAGATGCGACACTGACTCTTAAGAATACTACTCGTTTCCGTTTCGTAAATCATTGGCTGCAAAAATATAAAATGAAACATTATGACTTGAGGCGCAAATTGAACAGGTTTTCTTCTTTTTTTAATAAGGATTTCAGTGTTGGTAAACGCAAAATGTTGGCGATAGCGTTAACGTTACTTCGAATCAAAAGTGGATTCGAAAAACTCAAAAACTTTGTCGCCATTAATTTGCCAGTGTTTTGGAGGTGATACGCGAGTCTCTGTTTAACTCCGCCACTAACGAGCACTGGTGTTGTATAATAATTTATATTTTATATTTTATATTTATATTTATATGTTACATGTTATATATATAATATATTATGCAAGGATTGTAAGTAAACGAAAAATGTTGTGAATACACATACCAAATGCTTCGACTTGTAGAATTGTCCCAGTGACCAATCGTACCTCGTCATTCGTTATTTCGACAGATTCAGGCACATTCTGAAAAATTATCATAGAAAATTTTATTTTAGAATATCACATTTGCCATACTAATACAGTATTAATTTTAAAGTTGAATCAATGAAACGACAAGATAATGAAAATTATCAAAGAAATGTACGACAACAGCCCGTAAATCGTACGAAATGTATTAACTTCGTATGGAATGATGAGCCGCGCCGAATCAATGTACCCCAAGCGTATAACTGATATCAAAAGGTATTAGAATGAATTCAGCAAATAATTGGGGTCAGTTACGAATTTTTTAGAATCTTTTCGTCAACTTACGTGTCATTGATCGCTGATTGGAATACAGCTTCACCGGAAATTGCCACCAATGTCCCCGATTGGGATTTTCGGTCCGCCGCCGCTTAATTCCAGAATTGCAGTCGAGATCTGTTGATAAATGAGGAGAATCGTCGTTAATGGAATTGCATTATTGAGTTAGCTTTTGACTGTAAAGTTTTGAAATTTATCATTAAAAACTTTATCTCCATGGTCATTACAGAAGAACGAAAGTTTATAGTTATTAATCATACAAATTCACTTTGATTCACAATTACCACGTTTAAAAAACGTGGAGTTTTAGTCACGAATAAATATAAATAATGAAAATAATTACCATGACTGTGGTAATAAATCTCCTTGGTTGTGTCCAAACAAGTTTGTTTTAGTTTTCATTTTGTTGGCCCATCGTGAGCTATAGATCAATGAACCTGCCGAGTATCCTGTAAATTGAAAAATTTGTTGATAAACGTGATTTTATTTAAGGAAAACCTTAAATGGTATTGGATTGCGTCAGTAAGACTAATCAATCGATCATAGACAATCAATAATTGCAAAATTCATCATTTTAAGAATATTTTATGAGATTCAGTCGCATTTTGTAAGATACATACTCGTAGACGACACAGCGACGTACAGGCCTTATGTGATTCCATTGCGCGAACCGCCGCTCAGAACACAGCAGAACCAACGACTAACCGCGTGACTGTAAAACATAAAATTATTAAGATTAAAAATAACATTAAGAGACGCATTATAGAAGTTTTTGTAAGTCTATAAATTGTGATATTTATAAAAATGCTGAGTATAGTATAAAGAAACTAAAGCGCGTTTGCTGTGAGTGCGAGAGAGATAGAACTAATGCCGTTCGTCATGAGTGCGAGAGAGAGATGACGCCACAATTTTTCAGGAATACCAAGTCTTTTAAAATACAACCAAATTAAGTCAATATAGTCAAAGGGTGACTGAAAATATATGTGAATTTAATTTAATCCACAAGAAACATTGAAAAAAAAAAAATCTATGGTCATATAACCTTGAACAACACGAGGAAGAACCTACCGCCACGTTTACAATTCTACTGGCCTCGTAATTTTTTAAATAACGATTTTTAACAAATATCTACATATTGCTCTCGTATACGCACAATATCGTAGATGAATGAAAATTTAATATTTTTATTCCTCAACTTCACGATCCTTATTCCAATTCGTGGCGCCACGAGGCAATTTTTCTATATTCATTATGCGCTCAATATTTCAGCCCATTTTTCTTAAAAAAAAATAACAAAGGTTTCGCACGATAATAAGCAGAGCATTCGTCGTACTACAGAATTTCACAAGCATAAATACATTCGACTCGAAACGCGGATAAAATATATTTAAGACTTTTCCTCCTGAACGACCAATTACTCACCAGAAGTCGAACTGCGAATGATCCGCGATTCAACGATTCACAAAGTTACTATAGCCTCCAAAATAAAATGGCTTCTTCTTCTCTTCCGTTTCAACTTGATTGAGTTTGCGCATTGAACAATAATCCACCAAAATTCTCGTCCGCTTAGTGGCGCTGCCGTCAATCTAATATTCGCGCGAAATTCAAACGCTATATTGCACGATAATCGATTTTTAAATACAATAAGTGATAAATATGAAATTTGGCAAATTGATAAAAAAATATCAAGTTGTCACTGATAAAGAACTTTACAGCAACTCGGTAGTCGTCGATAAATAACGAAAACAATTATTCCCAGAAATTGTATTCGTATATATTTATATCGTTATACAGAATAATAATTTTATTAGATAATTTATGAAATAATAATACTTCGAAACAGAGCTTAACGTTAAGACTTAACGGAGGATATTTTAGTAAATAAGGTTTTTAACCGATGGTACATTTCGAGCTGCCAAAAGGTTTCCCAGAATCCTCAAGTCCTCTTCGTCATCTATAAACTCAAATACTTTTGTTATCATTATTATTATTATGGTTTCCACAGCTTGTACTCTTCGGTACTCTTGCACATTGCCGTTTAATCTTTGAGCAAACGCCATAAAGAAAAAGAAAAAAAAATGAAGATACCAGAAGGCAAAGTCTGTAAACTTATTAAAGTGACGTATGCCTTTCCGAACTAAAATTGCAACATTGTGACCACAACTGTTACAATTACATGATTTATAGTTTAGGCATCTCGCGAATAATTCGCGATATATTGTCGCAAGCCTAATTGGAAGTGAACGCTCACAGAAAAATCGCGACCTTAATTCCGTGATTCGAACGTGCTGAAATATTTCCGCACACGTGCAATTTTTAGGCACGTGAACATTTTCATCGATTTCTATCAGACAGTCTTTGCAAGTAACGTGTCGATTACGAGATTCGATTTTTACAAAAAAAGAAAAACGAAAAAATACTTCGCCTTATATTAGTTTATGAAAAAAAAAAAAAAAGGGAACGGTTGACTGCCCGAGATTCGAGGGCAGCAACAATCCATGGTATTTCAGTTCCATCTCGCTGTAGTAGGTACGTTATAGTGCCGCAGAATTGGTTTTCATCAGGTGCGCGACTTCTTAATCGTTATCACCACCCGACGACTGCTCGGTATTCGACGCTTCCAGCCAGAGAAGTGCAGAACGATCTGAAAAGGATCCGTCGTTGTTGTCTTCAGACTCGTTATCGCTATTCAGCGAAAAATGGGAGTCTCTTTGAACCTCTGTTAGTACTAAGGAACGCATTTGCTCTAAAACCTGATGCAACGAATCCGAGCGAGGATCATTCCTGTCCGTGAGCGGTGTCGCATCTCCGCTCGCGTTTCCTCCTGCCGGTGTCTGTGGAGTATTGCTCGGTGGTACTGGCGTATTTGTTCCATCTCCTGTACCTGAAGTTACGGGACAACGCGATAAGAATGTTGTGAGGAATGGTAAAAAAACCATATGGAATTTTATTCGACCGAATTGTTCATCCGGTGTGAAAAATAACCATAGGATTCTTCGATTTTGTCAGAAAAATTACCCATCGTGTCGCTCGCCGGACTCGCCGGTCTCTCGGCTCCTCGTATCTCGCGAATAATTTGTACTTCCTCATCCTCCTGATGCTGCTGAGCGTTCAGCCTCAATCCCGCGACGCCTTTTTTCGGAACATTGTGCAAATCCCGCTTGATCTTTCGGTTCCTCGAAGGATCGTTTCGTCTCAGCTGCAGCATCCGACCGAAATCGGCGATGTAGAGAAATCCGGCGATTAGCAATTCGCACGTTCGCTTGTTCTGCTTGTAAGCCGTCTCCAGCTCGTGGCTCGTGCGCTGGTCGTACTGCCACCATCCTGTAACAATACATCACTTGAGCTCCCATTTCTTGCCAAAATATTTTCTTCTATAAACAGTTTTTTTTTAACTCGGTAAAATCCATATCCGCAGCAATTATTGGATAAGTGACGTATTCGTCTGTTACTCCCACATTCCAATTGTTATTGTTGTCGCGAATTTATCGTTAAACTAGTGAAGTCTGGAAATTGTAAAAATTGGACATTCTGCAATTTTGAACTTAACCAAGTTGGATCCAAATTGTCTGAAAGATTTGCCGATTTTTGATAGAGTGGAAGAATTTTAGAAAAAAAATGTAATAAATGAAAACATATCTTTCTATCATAAATTGGAGGTATCAGGAAAAAATCAAAGTCTTTGCTCTGCCAGATGCAAACATTTTATTTCAATACTATATATTGTGTATAATAAATAAATCGTAAAATGTACGATATTTGTACCGGGGCTCTGATAATTATAATGCAAAGTGTGCCCGTTCTCAACGCGTAATATTTTTATGGGCAAAATTTCAACGCTATTGAGAATACACAATTGTCAATAAGTTCCTAGAAAATATCCTTATTAATTCCGTAAAAAAATAAAAGTTGATTTCTTAAGCTGCTAACATTTTAACAAAATAAGCACGAATTGAAGGTCTCAAAAGTGACCATTTGTTTACAACAATTGACTTTAGTAATTTCACAAAAATAGAATAAGTACCGAAGCATTATTTGAGTTTTTTAGGTGTCCATTTGCAACAAGTATGTTATCAAGAATGTATTTTATATTATTGAACGAATCGCTTAAATTTTTATTGTTTAAATAACCGACTCCCTAGTATCAAACGAACTCAGTTTTGTTTGAGGCCGATTCGAGATACCCAATATCGTTCGTAACAATAAAATTTGCAGAACTACAGTTTTATTGCAAATTTTTGAAAACACGTTTAAAATATCATGGCGAATGTTTTTTCTCAACGAAATCTTGTCGAAAGTCACGATTTGATTGATCGGTCATCTCACACCCGCGACTCCCTTCGAAGGAGCGTCCTTAAGGTCCCTTTTAATGTTACGTCTGCATCGTGGTTGATACTTTTTGTACTGTACACTATTCGCAAAATCGATGACGTACAGTACACCGCAAATTAAAATTTCACACGAGGTATCGCCTATTCCGTAAATCGCCTCCAAATCTTCGCTGGTCCTTGGGTCATACTTCCACCAACCTGGGGAATGGTGTTCGAATCACATTTCTCATCGGTTTTTTTGTCGATCGACAAATTTTGTAGGTTCAGGGACGAAAGAAGCAAATTTAACGTGGCAATGGAATTTCGACGTCAAGCGACGGTGAATCCTTTTGCCGTAATACATTTTTAAAAAAATGTCAGAACAAAAAACAAATGATAGCTACATTTTCCTACAAAATTAGAGAAAGTGTAAAAAAATATCTCTGCCATTTCTGTGGGATCTTAACGATTATTACCCGCCAAATGTGCTATCGAAGATACCAATTTGTGCATTTAAATTCGTCGATCGTCAAATGGAAAGCGGAAAGTAGGAACGGTCGGGGAGTAAATTTGGGAGAAGAAGCGATCGTTACCATTTCTGCCTTCGTAAAACCACTGGTACTCCTCCTCGACAGCGGCAGGCTTCGTCTCCTCTTCGATCTCCACGAGATGCGGACGTTCCACAAAATCGGCTGGAATTTCTTGGCGACACATGGGACATCGTTTGCTCTGATTCGCGACGCCTTTCACGCACAAGTAGCAAAATATGTGACTGCACGGTAGCCGAGCGGGATGTATGCAGGGTTGTAGGCAGACCGCGCACTCGAGGCTCGGATTTGTTCCTGAAGAGAGTCAAGACAGAGCCCTTAGTTACTTAGGATTCATTGGATTGTTTACGTCGTAGAAACGGCGTTAAAAAAAGCGGTGATATCCGCGTGAGATTCGAGAAGAGATACATTACCATCCTTCTCGTCGCTTTCCTTTTCCTGTTCCTTCAAGTTGCCATCGAGCTTGTCGGTTTCTTCGATTTTCGCGTGTGCCATTTCACCCGTTTCGCGAATTGTCTCAATTTGTAAACACCAAGCCTTCACATAAACATGCTCGTTGATGTACCTGCTCAGTCGGTTGTCGTCGGTGTCGTCATCCTCCCCTCCACATATCCTAACGCCTCCTTCTCCACGCATTCGTTGTTTTGATCCCAGGGGTTCCCAAAATGAGGATCTCCCCTGGAACCGCATTTCGCGAAGATCGCACGAGCAGATCGCAAACACCGTCGAAAATTTTCTGTTTCATTGATAAGAGCAGCTGATAAGGATTACAGTAAGTGCGATCTCCACGAAATGAGGATCTCCCCTGGAACCGCATTTCGCGGAGATCGCACGAGCAGATTGTAAACACCGTTGAAAATTTTCTGTTTCATTGATAAAAGCTGCTGATAAGGATTGGAGTAAGTTTGAAATACAATTGGCGACTCGAGCTTT
This sequence comes from Clistopyga incitator, assembly GCA_947507545.1. Lineage (NCBI taxonomy): Eukaryota > Metazoa > Arthropoda > Insecta > Hymenoptera > Ichneumonidae > Clistopyga > Clistopyga incitator. Next base: position 245,853 of record OX382173.1, on the reverse strand, counting down.
GGTATTTCGGAAATAATTCAAAATTTGTGGCAAAATGTGCGATGTTTAAAGTGCTCGGAGCAATTAAGCGCATACGCAGCAGGGAGCAATCCGACTTATTTAGCACTGTACCCAATGAGTTTGTCATATTCTTTATTTATCAAAAACATAACATTTAGCTTGTCAATAATATGTATTATTTCATCATTTAATATGAATCTGATCTTTAACGCGTACTAATAATACAATGTACGATTCACATACATTTTCACCACATGATATCACATCGCTGTTGAAAATGAGGCCAGCAAATTTATTTTAAACAGGAGTATTTTCGAAGTGGAGAAACAAATTTTCTAAAAAATCGATTTTTCATCTTGCGGAATGAATTGTCAATAATCTAATCAATATTGACTTACTGAGATACATGTGATCGATCCTGCACATGTTCTTTCAATTGTTCGCTTTCAATGCCACAGCAATTTTTTAGGATCCCTCAAATTACATATACCGAGCTGTTATGTATGGCACGATCGTCCATTTATCAATGTATATTATATTTACAATAGATCACTTTAACGCATAAATTCAATGATTGTTCGATTATTCGGTGTAAACAGTGTTTCAACAGTCAATTTCAATGGAAATATAGTCAAGCACGAAATTTAATCTAAGTCAACAATAAATCTATAGATTTCAACAAATTTCCCATCGCTTGTTCCTTCGCCGCGGCGATAGTTTTACCAATACCTATATCCGTTATAACGGGCGAGCTATTCACTGTGCAACGAAAAACGCAATTGCTCGGTGAACTTGCCATAGTTTGGCATTCTAATTCTAAATTCAAAATCTCCAATACATTGTTAAGTAACATTTCGCTGCTGCAGATTTGAGTGGACATGCGCATTTTCTGTTGCACAGTCTCTCGAGTCGCCTTTTCAGTGGACATTTTTAACGCTTCGTGATAATCGTTGACCTGCACATCTTTACCGGTCTTCGAAGAATCACGACCACGCATCTTTACGAACAAGCCTTTGGCTTTCTCGGCAGATTGTTTGGACGGCATCGACAACTCGGGCATCTTTAAATCTAATATTGCCACCTTCGCAATCTCCGTTTTAGCTTCTCCGTAACATTTCCGTAACGCATTTGACTCGTTCAGATGAAAACGAGATTTTGATGTTGTCGTTTTTATGAGCTGTTCATGCACATTCTGAGCTGCTTCTTGTTTCGCCTGCTTCTTCGTACTCGCAGTCGCATTAGCCGAAAGAGAACCAACGGAGCACTTGACTGTGAACATCCTATTGTGACTCGGTCCGCTTGCTCCGATCTCTGTGTATTCTGGAAACTTAAGCTTGCTCGAAACGCAGTATTCCTAGAGAAAAAATGAAGCACATTTGCTAAATTAGTTCCAGGTTTTCCAGGCAATTTTAAATATACTTTATGACATTTTTTTTAACACAACTAAATTCTGCTCTCGATACAAACAATTAATTTTTGACAAAAATAAAAAATCATTGTGAAGAAAATGAATAAAAACATATTCACGAAAAACCACAAATTGGCCACTTAAAAAATGTTGTATCGTGTACAATGCTTTATTAGATTTTTGGTCATTAGTGTCGACTCACGTTAAGTTTTCCCACAAAATTGATGAAAATGCCATCCTCCGAGCTGTTGCTGGTGTTTGGTGAACACAAATTAACGGAGCTAGTTCTTGGGGATGACTCGGAGGATCTCGGCGAGGAACCCTGAGAACTGTAGCCGCCAGGCAACAATTGGAGCATTTCCCTGGCGGCATTGTGCTTCGCTTCTTTCTTCGTCGAAGCGGTTCCCTGGGCGTACAGTTTACCGCACCTCACTCTGTAGGTAAAACTTGGCAAGTGGGTTCCGTTCTTTTCTGCGACGATAACATATTCCGGGATACCATGCGCTCCTTTTTGCATGTACTCCTGAAGAGCGGAAACCGGTGTTTTACTCATTCTCTGAAAAGAAGAAAAAAATTGTGAAAAAACTGTGAATAATCGCAGCGACAATTTGAGCTGAACAAAAAAATACCCACTGTATCGAATAGCGGGATTTTTGGAGTGGCGGCGATCAATGAAGCGCACGATCGATCGACGACAAAATCACGAGTAGGCTGAAGCGATTTCACTTCCCTCACGTAGCCACGATATTCATAGCGTTTTTATCTGGTGCACAATGCGTATACGTTGATCGTGTAATATGAATCGTACCGTTTTTAACTGGCGAAGATTTTAGGGCGGAATAATGTAAAAATGTCTTGTGCACGAAAAATACCCACTGTATCGAATAACAGGATTTTTGGGGTGGCGGCGTCAATGAAGCGCACGATCGATGGACGACAAAATCACGAGTAGGGTGAAACGATTTCACTTCCTTCACGTAGCCACGATATTCATAGCGTTTTTATCTGGTGCACACTGCGTATACGTTGATCGTGTGATATGAATTGTACCGTTTTTAACTGGAGAAAATTTTAGAACGGAATGATGTAAAAATGTCTTGTGATGTGCACAAGACGCTATTCGGTGCTCCGTTATCGTGCAAAGACGCGTCACCCTGTTGCACACTTGCCTGCTTCACTCTGCCTCGAAATTCCCGAAGAGATATCGTCACTTTTACAATACACGACCGTTCGATAGCTCGGACACTTATTCTTTTTCCCCTTTTAAGCTGTTGCTGAAATATAAACAAGCAGAAATACCTGATGTGTTCCCGGGCACGTTTTCCCCCTTTCAGCTGTTGCTGAAATGTAAACAAACAGAAATCCCTGATGTGTCCCCGGGCAGTGATGACGCGCAAGTAGCGTCAGATCGGGGCATCCCCTGCTAATGTCGATGCCGAGTTTCATCACAAAACAACAAAAAAACTGCAAACACCATTTTTCGTAGAGACTAGAGCTCGACGATGAAAAAATAAAATAAATATTTTCTTCTTAACAATAAATAATGTCGATCTTTTTTCACTTCCGATAAATGCGCGCGATATGATATTTGAATTTAAAAACTTATCCCTAAAATATGTTAACATTTTTTTGTTTATTATTATGTTAAGCGAATACATTTGGCGATTGGATTTCAAAAAAATTCACAGATGCTCCGTTGCGTGTTATCAATGACGCAAAGAAGATAAGAGAAGATTTTAGAATTTAGATTTTTTGTTTTGTGAAATATTGTGGAATGCCAAAGATGTAGCACTGATTTGATTAGCACGTGCATGGAGGCTAGACTAGCACGTGGCACAACGCTACCTTACATAACCTCAAAGCTCGGAGATCAGCTGTTCGAGGTACCGGCGACTGAAAATCAGTGTATTTTTTCATCCCTCTGAGTTCGTGCGTACATAACCTTCGAAACAGTCCCAAAATCATTTGGAAAAACGTATTCTTCCAAACAGCGATGTCAGCAAAGTGAAACCAGTTGAAAATAGTAGCTCCAAAAACGCGTGCACAGCGAAAATGTTTACCTCGCGCGTTAATTTATCGTCTCTGCGATCGAATCACGTTGCAGTCAAGTGCCTAGTGAGTGTAAACAATCATCACGTGTTTTCGAAAAAATTGGCTCTCCTCGAAGGCAAAGAATCGCTCGTGGCTGAAAAAATTACAGGGACAACTACCATCGGAGTGTCCAGCCTTAATTCGTCAATCGTTGGACACTCTGCGTCTTTCCACAGCAAAGCGCTTCAGCGATTTACATCGCAATGCATCAGACGTTATTCCACAGAAGCCCCGATAAAAGCAGACGTCTTCGGCGACCTGGGAGATCGTCATTTTGAGAAAGCGGAGATGGACGAGGACGAGAAGGCGGAGGAAAAGTTTGTGGAGAACGAGGCGCGTGTCTTCCGGCGTTATCGACTGACTCCCGGTGGTTACGCCAATCTCATAAAGAAGCATATTCAAGAACGAGACTTGAAAGCGGCTCTTCAGGTGCTGGAAACCGTTAAGGAGAATCGAGACAAACCCACCGCTTACATGTACAATCTTTTGTTGAGAGCTTTTGCGGTTGCCGGAGATTTTAAGAAAAGTCGTTCGCTCTACGCAACAATGAAGAAATTGGAGCTGCCCTGCAACGCCGCCACTTACACGAGCATCATAAACGCTTGTGCGAATTACCATCACTCGCCCACGGCTCTCGAGTATTTGGCTAGCTTGCGACAGGAATTTATGGAAAAGAATATCGCCCTCAATGAGACTCATTACAACGCCATGATCAAGGCTTATGGCAAACACCGACAGCTTCTCGAGGCATTCAAACTGGCAGATGAAATGCGCGATAAAAGATTACCTACGGGTGAAGTTACTTTCAATTGTCTATTGATCGGCGCTATATCGGATCGCGAGGCAGGCTTGCGACACGCTCTCGCAGTTTGGCATCTCATGAAACTCCACAAGATAAAACCCACGCTGTCTACGTACAATCTGCTGTTGCGAGCGATTCGCGACACCAAACTCGGCGATTTAAAAGTATTCGATTCGGTTTTAAGCTTGAACGATAATTACAAGATTGTAATGAACGAAGGAACGCGACCGGATTTACTGGACTTTCCACCCACCGTTAGTCCTCTCGCTGCGACGAGATTAATTGCAGATAAATCGGAAGAAATCGGTGAAGACACAATAGAGGCATCGCCGAAACAATCAAACAATTTACCCGCGACTGTTGACGCCAATTCTGATAACAAGAGTCTGACGATCGAGCAAAAACAATTGCACCAGTTTCCGCTGGATAAAATTCATCAGAAAAATAGATTGATACTCTTTGGCGGCGTAACTGGGATTCTGGAGAGAATGGAAAAGGATAATGTCGTACCCGACACTAAAACTATCACTCTTCTCATGGAACTCGTGCCCAAATCCGCTGCCGCTGAAAAGAGCATTATCAAAACTGCGAGATCAAAAGGCGTTGCATTGGATATCGATTTTTTTAATATGTTGATGAAGAAGAAGAGTCTCAGAAAGGATTACGCGGGTGCCAAGGTATTCGCGATTAGTAGTAAAAAAAAATATTGAAGAAGCAAAAGAATAATTAAATTTGATCGGAATAAACTCAACTTGGCAAATTTTTTTTTAAGGAAATACTGGACGATATTCAACGTGCCGGTCTCTGCCCGGATATTATTACGTGGGGAATTCTGGCAATGGGATGTGAGAATTCGGAGGACGCAAGAACTCTCATAGAAGGAATGGAAATGACCGGACATCGATTGAATTCCGTAATAGCCGGCACTCTTATCAGCACTGCCTGCCGAAAAATCAGATTCGGTTTTGTTCTGGAGATGATGGAAACTATGTTGCGAAAAAGTGTAAAACCGTCATGGGAATTATACACTATCCTCGACAACTTTCAAAAAGAGATGGAACAGATGATCAAGAGCAAAGTAATCCAACGGATTTTCAAGTTCCTTCGTCGATTGAATTTTTTACTGCGCGACAATTTCTCTAAATGGTTTCTACTCTGTTTCAGAAATTTTCCCGCACAGTCAATCATCCAGCATTTAAAACGGGTTTTTCGAAATTCAATTTGAGATACTCGTCGTGGAAGGAAGATATGAATAAAAAGTTCGGGAAAAGGGGACAAAAAACGTGATCGGTCAACGAAAGAGTCACCTGTAAATAGATCGAGTCCCAAGAGAATAATTTGAGAAGGCGAGCATGTATAAACCATTATGTACACGACGATAACGTAAAAGTCTTTTAATAAAGTTAATCTATTACATTCGATCGTCTGGCGTTATTGTTTTTAGTTTGGTCATTCACCGAACGATCGTCAAATTTCACCAATGTACATAGAGAGTCCGGTCGGCAAAGATCGCGATAGCGTAGAGTATTGAAGTTTTTGTTCTTTCAGCGAAGGTACGGCGAACGGGGTTCGGAAACCCAGGGGCGACACCTCGAGCCCGCGATTACTCCTCTGGGCGGGCCTGTCCCTCTAATACTGAGTTTGTTGTATCCAGTCGGTCCTGTAGGTTGAGCTCCACACGTTTCCAGGGCCACGAAATCGTCCACGTGTAGCGAAGGCGGCCTCGAGGTGTTTGGGGGCCTCGATCGGAAAGGATCGGCACCTCTGCCTGCACCGCCTGCTGCAGGACCTCCTCTTATCGAATTCACAAATTGTGCCCTTCCTCGCATTGGAGTCACTGCAATAAAACACGAAAATTGAGTCGAACATTACGGACAAAAACACAACGACAAAGAATGAAAAATTAGCAGCAGATTTTTCAGCGTTATATTTTTTTTTGGAAAGTTGAAGTTGCTGCGAAAAATGTACAGTTTTAGGAGCAGTTCCGAAAACAAAAACTCACCAAAAGGCTGTTTCGTTTTGGCAGTCGGTACATTTGTCTGTTTAAGATTGTCCCTCGAATCTTCGGGTCCTTCGTTATGTCCTTTCGGTTGCATGGGTTGCGTCGAGTCATCGGGCGGTATTTTCGAGCAAAGTAGTTGAGCTTCGGTGAGAAGATTGAAATCCGCAGGCAAAAGTTCCGCGGCGAGAGCCATAAGATCGACAGGATTAGCGTCGTTATTCGATTTCGGAGCTGCGTACGCTCGTTTTCTCGTGGATCTCACGTTCGGCAAATGCTGTCCGAGTGATCGCTGCGAAAATTGATTGAGAAGAGCTTCCGGTGTGGGTAAAAGTGGCTCGAGCATCTCCGGCACAGTATCCTTCTCGTCCTTGCCTTCCACGCTGGCTTTCAACTGTTCGACAAGTTCCTTCGCCTCGCGTATGTTCTCGAGAGGATGCTGTCCGCTCTTGTCCCAAGAAACGAGCGACGCCAGTTGCGGCACTCGCAAATAAAGCGAGCGATTTTTCGATTTTCCACAATCAATCAAACTTTCGAAGAACGCGACGACGAGTCGCTCCAGCGAATCCTCCTCGTTAACTGTATGATCGTCCTGCTCGTTTTTCGTCGTCAAACATTCCAACAATACCCTCAAAGCTCCAGGATTATTCTCCAAGCAGCTCTTCACATGGTACAACCCATAATTGTGTTTCGTCAAACTCACGAGTATTCGAATATCGTTGACGAGAACGTTTCTGTGATATTTTGTGGCGTTGGCAATGATATCGATAAGAGCCGCGAGAATCGCGAGCAAAGGATCTTTGCTGGGCACCGAATGCGTCAACCGAATCTCGAAAGGTTCGTTGGCATCTTCCTGCACGAGGCTCAACGAGTGATCGCAGAGAGTGTAAAACGTGTCGAGAATCTCGAGCTGGACGTTCAAGTCGTTTGTGTTTTTGAGGGCATTGCACATCATCTCAACGACCGGAGGATATTTTTGATCGGACTTGACTTGGGCTCGGGAAGTCGGACTCATGAGGGTCAAGAGCGTGGCTTTGACCGGACCATGAAGAGCGAGATCGGCGAGCAACGCGAGCGTCGGCGCGTTATTTTCCAGAGGAGCAGCGGCGAGAATCCGGTCGAGAAGACATCGACCGACGACGAGGGCGGTTGGCGCGGCAAGGTCGCTCAATTGCTTGCAAACCGTCGACAACAATCCGAGGAGAGTTTCGTCCCAACTCGCGCAAAGTAGCCTCAAAGTTTCCGTGAGATTGGTCGCCTGGGCTTGAAGATGCGCCGACCACAGTTTTCGCAAGCCGAGAGCGCGCGTCACGTTTTCGCTCTGTTGATTATCGTTGAGCCTCCAAATGGGCGGCAAAAGACGCGAAAGAAGCTTCAAACCCGGCACAAAATTGCACGGGCTCGCCGAGATCATTTTCAACACTTCGCCTATCATCTGCGTCCACAGAGACTTGGCGACGTTTCCCGCGCCGTCCGAATCCACCGCTCGCGTGTATCCCAAAAGAGTCTCGGCTATTTCGTCGGCGAGGGCCTTCGCCGAAGGACTCGCGCACGGTATCGCTTCCACGAGCGCGTAAACGCCGAGCAGGGGCGCTACCGCCGTTAAATCCTTGAAATCCGTTGCCATACACTTGACCAAACGCTCCAAAAGAGCGCGAACGAGTTTCACGCAAGGCAGAAGAAGGGCGACGAGCGCGAGGCCTCTTCGGCCTCCCAAAGCCGCGCGATGAAGGTAAGGCTGCTCGTAAAACGCAGAGATCTTCGTTAAAACACTCACCAAAGCCGTGAGACCGTCCGCCGCGAACAATTGCGTCAGCGCGTTTCTGTGCTTCAATTCAATGTAACTCTCGATCGGATCCATGTCGCCGTTCGACGGGAATACGAGATAGTGAAGAATTCTGCAGGCTGTTACAAGCTCACCGGGCAAAGACGCGGCTTTCTCGCTGTATTTTCTCACGGTAGCTACGAGCGGCGTTACATCCGCGTAATTCCAGTTGGAATTCTGCGCGGCTATCGTCAGATAAGGCACAACATCTCGAAGGGTTCCGCTGCTTCGCGATTCTTCGAGTATCGAAGCTGCGCGCGTTTTAAATATCTCTATTCTGTCGGAGTAACGGACTGTCACGGATATTATTTCGGCTGCGAATTCCGAGAGATCGGGCTCGGCCAAGTAAGGCGTGAGAATGTCGATGTAACCGTTTAACGGCAAAACGGAGACTATGGCTCGAAGTCCCTCGGGATAAATGAGAAAAGAGTGGAGCTTTCGAAGAGGCAACCACCAATCGCTCGATAAAGAAGAATTCGAAGGCTGTTGAGTCTTGAGGAAGTTAAGACACTGAAGAACCTGCAAACGCCAGCCAAGAGTGCAGCCCACGCCGGGTTTCTCGTAGCGCAGAGCCTTTAAAATTGATTTCGTGACTTCGGGCTCGCGCAGAAGATACGACAAACCTTCGCCGGTGTCGCCGAGTCGCATGAGGAATCTTCGGCTCGCGGCTATGAGTCTCCTGTCGGAATTCGGCGACGCCAAAACGAGCAACACGTGCCGAATCAGTCCGTGGGCATTGAAATAAGAGATCAGATGCTTTCGCGGATTTCTGCTCTGTTCCCAATCGAATTCTATCTGCGTGCTCGCCGGAAGTTGTCGCTTGGGCTGCGCCATCAGCGTTGGCGCGCATACGTAACAATACGTCAATTCCGTAAGAGCTAATTCCGTCAAACGACCGGAATCTCGAGATTCCTCGAGCAACTCGTAAACGTGAACTTTCCGAAGCATCGAGCTGAGAGCGTATTTCAAACGCGCCAGTTTTGCCTCGTCCAGCATCATGAGCGTCAGTCGATAAAAATTGTTCTCGGATTTGAGAAATTCCTCGACTATCTTCGGACTGAGAAGCGCGGAGTCCAGAGCGCGAAGAGCCGCGAGTTTAACCGGCAGTGCGACGTTTTCGCGCATACAGAGAGTCAGAAGCTTGCGCGGCGCGTCGACCTTGAGGAGAATCTCCGGACCGCCGACGAGACTGCAAGAGGCTTCCGCCAAACGAACTCCGACCTTGACGTGCCGAACTTTGTAAGCGGGTTGAGGCTGACCACAAGCGAGCTCGAGATCGAGACCCGCGTTAACGATTTCCGCCCAGTCGCGAAGGTCCTCGGATTCGAGATGCGTCGCGGAGACGAGAAGCGCGCACAGAGACTCGCAGTTGTGCACGAAAGTCTCTTTTTCCTGACCCGGCGCCGCGTTGAAATTAATCACGGATTTAGCGAGAGAACGAATTATCTCTCGGGCTTTTTCCAGCGACGTTTCGTCCAGATTTTGCGCCTCGTGTGCACCGATCTGCGGTTGCTTCTCAAGATCCAGCAAATCCGGCGGCTTCAGAGCGTAGAGATTGTCTGCTTGTATCGTTTCGCACTGGTAATCGATAGCCGAAGGTGGAACGTCGTCCGCCATTATGTCTTCGTCGGAGAGAATCGGCTCGAAGGGCTCGACCGCTTCGAGCGGTTCCTCGACCTCTCGCTCCGTGCGATCGTCCTCTTCTTCCGCCGATATCGACTCGGGACTCAGCGAGATCAACGATTCCGAGGGTGGCGACGAAGGTCGCTTCACCGGTTTCCGAGGAACGCTCGCCGGAACGTCCTCGCCACTCCATCGACATGACTCCGGCTTCTCGGGCTCCGCCGGAGGATTTCTCGGCGCTGGTTCCACGGTCTGTATCGGTTGGATCGTCGGTGAAGGCGCCGACGTCGCGCATGTTTCCTGCTGCAATACAACGGAATCCGTGATAAATCATTACTATTATTTTCCCCACAATGCACATCCAGTCCTCCGAAAAAAATACGTACATTCGTCGGTGGTATTTGTCCTTGATTTTCAAAGTACCACTCGGGCTGTGGCTCCGGAGCTTGAGGCGCGCTCTCCGCGGGTTGTTCCAGGCCGCCGACGGAAACCGCTGCGGTGGCGGTGGAACTTACGATTTCCTGGGGATTGCTGAGAGACTTTGTGAGCGAGCCGTAAACGGCCAAGGTAATAGTGGTGTACCAGCCGCGCAGCACGAGTCCGTCGGTGGGTATCTGTTTTCTCTCGCATTCCAACTGTATGTGAACATTCTGCTTGTATTCCAGTCCGCCGAGGGATTCGAACGTCGAAGCTCCCGGCTTGCTCAGGTCATTCACGAAGAATTCAATCTCAAATTGAGATGGATTTGTGGCGCTGGTAAAAAAATAACGAGTTTACCTTGTCTACCGTAAAAAATCAAAATCGATTAATCGAAAATCATTCGATCGATGTACATAATTCACAACGAAAAAATTATTCACCCCAGTCGAACTCCACCGGGAAAATCCGCTTGCACCCGAGCTCCGAGAGGAATAATTCTAACCTCACTTATGTACACAGGTTTTGGAAATTGCACCAAATCCAGATTGAGTTCCTGCGAAAAAAATCCGACGACAGTTACGTCACCAACATTGCCACTATTTCGGGTGAATATGACTAAGAAATGCGCGTTCGAACCTCCGATATATCGTGAGAAAAAGTGTCGAAGAACAAGAGCTCTACGTTGTCCATGTTAAACCATCGAGAGAATCAAGCGTAGCGCTGCCAATAAATAATATCGTAAACCCGCGGTGCCTTCGGCTTTTTATATAAAATTAATTTCTACATAAATACATCGACGCTGAATGTCGCATTATTGACGCGAAAAAAAAAACAAACAAAACAAAAATAAAAACACAACGTTATAAGTGAGAATAAATGCCGATTGACACAATCATTATTGTTGGACTCTGCTGCCCCTTCGAAAGCCGAAGGGACCGCGGTGATTTTATTATATTTCGCAGGTGATGCGTTGCCGCAATTGGCCGCTAGGGGGAAACCCAGGAGCGGGCCTATGGACAACGGGCCCCGGGGCACGAGTTTCCTTCAATTTCACAAAACGTACATTGCATTTTCATTCCGTACATTCAATCGAACGTCCCACGCAACTCCCGCAAATCCAAACAGCGCGTGTAATTCGCAAACAGTGCGGGAAATCTGAAGATATTCTTTTGCCTCCTTCGCGACCCTCAAATCCGTCACTGCGGGCACACGCGCCGCCATAACGGCCATAACGTCGTTTTGTTGGTAGTCGGCGCCTAGCAGAGAGTGGATGCAAACGTTTGTCGCTATCCGTTTGAAAGAAAACTGTTGTAAAACGCGATAACCGGGGTCAAAGGGCCCGGCGAATAAAGGGCCGTGGTAGAGAGCGAAGAGGGCCTGTTTTTCAGTGCGAGCCCAAAACGACGGTACGACAATGGAAACTCCGGACGAGAACGAGCACGACGTGCTCAGCAGAGCGCTAACGGCCGAAGAATTGACGCAGATACCGCAAGAGATCGGCAAGAAGTTGACTACGTATTTTACCGAACATTTCGAGGAGTTTATCACCGCCAAGGCTGTCTTTCAGCACACGCGACAGAGTTTCGGTGATTATCATCATATTGCCATTTTTTTCTTCACTTTCGGCACCGCAATCTCCCGCCCTAACCTCAAGAGCGATGCTTTTTTTTTTTCTTCATCTTCCCCCTCCCCCCTCCTTGCCCACCTTCTTGTCCTTTGCCACGATAATTTGCCGGTGTTGACGTAGCGAAAACAAAAGAGCTCGTTGCCTTCTCTGTATCGTATTTCTCGTGTTTCTTTCAGAGCAAAAAGTCGAGGCTCTTCAGAAAGAGAATGCCGACCAGAAACTTGATTTGGACGAGTGCAGAGGAAAGTTGGAGCTCGCCGAAAATTTCACCACCGAATTGCAGGGTAAACTCGACGAAGCCAAGAACGAGATATACAAACTGCAGGAGTCGTTCAAAAGGTACAATTTGATTCTAGTAGTTCGATGGATCTGTGCGATTTTATTATTTGAAATTCGGCGATGGACGATTTGGGATATCGATACTTTCCTAACGTTGCAGATTATCCAAAGAAAATTCAGAGTTCAGAAGGCAGAGGGATGCCGCGGTGGACGAGAGGGACACGCTGCAGTTGCAGGCCGAGAGGAGAGACAACGAAGCTGAGAGGATGCGAACCGAGCTCGCGTCTCTCGGCGCACAACTACAAACCGCAGTCGCCGCCAAGTGTCAGGCGCTCGCCGAAGTCGAGGAGATCCGCAGTCGCGAAATGACCGTAGATTACAAGTACCGTTGAAAAATAATCATTTTTAAAAAACCTATCGCTCAATACAACCGGAGTTGCAAATGTGGATTAATGAAAAAAATTATCGTTAATTTTTCAGAGAAAAGCGATTGGAACAAGAGCGAACGCTTCTCGCCCAGCAAATGTCCGGTCTCGAGGAGGAGCTCTCAAAAAGAACCTCGGAACTTCAGGCGACCCGCGCGGAGTCTTCGGCCCGAGCTCTGTTGACGGACACGCGTCTGCAGCAGCGCGAGGAGGAGCTCAGAATCGCAAACGATTCGGTAGCGCAATTACGCGAGACGAACGGCAATTTGCAGCGTCGATGCGACGAACTCGCGCAAAAACTCGAAGAGCAGCGCAGTCACGAGCTCTCGATGCACTCTTCTTATCGCGAGGAAATCGGCGCGCAAACGAGACTCGCCGATTTGTACAAGGGTATGGCTGACGAGGCGAACGCCAAGGCCGAAGAATTCAGCGACGCTGTCAAAGAGCTGCAGTCGCTTTTGGAACAAGCGACCGAACAGTACGGAACTTTGGAGTCCGAGCACGCGCTGTTAAAATTGCAACACGAAGAAACGATCGCGGAGAACACGAAGAAGATCGAGGAACTAACGAAAGAATTGGAACGCGCCAATGAACTTCTGAAGAACATTAAGCAGGAGAGACTCGATCAGGCGGTTGAACAATTGGCTCCCACGGCCGCAATCGCCAGTCGTGTTCTCAAAAAAGGTCTCAGCCTCACGCAAATTTACACGCAGCTCGTCGACGCCACCAACGAACTGGCGATGGAACGCGAAGAAAACGAGCGGCTCAAATCACAGATGGACGTTATTCTCCGTGAATTGGAGGAAAAAGCACCCGCTTTGCAAAAGCAACGCGAGGAATACGAACTCGCGATGGATAACAACGAGGTCTTGTCCACTCAATTGGAAGAAATCAACGCTGAGAATCATCGACTCAGAGAGGCTGCCGACGAATCCAGTCGCATTGCCAAACATCATACCAGAGAAAATCAGAGGCTCAAGAGCGAGCTCGCCGATCTCGCCAGACAGGTAAGATTTCTTCGAAAATTCTCCCGTTTTTTCGATTTTTTTCCCCCCCCCATAAATTTCGATTTTAAATAATGGCCGTTTGTTCAGGTTTGCTTCCTACTGAAAGAGGTGCAAGAAAGTCGCGGAAGTGGAACTATAAACACGAGCGGTGATTTCTCCACGACCATGGAAACGGATCTCGCTTCGTCGCAGATAATCAGCAAGAAACTCGTGACATTCCGGGATATTGAGGAGCTGCAGGAAAATAATCAAAAACTATTGTCGATCGTCAGAACGCTGTCTTCGCGACAGGAGGAAATCGAGCGGGCAACGGACGAAATAAACACCGGAGAGATGAAGGAGAAGCTGGACAGGTGAGAAAAAATGACTGTAATTCCTTTTTGGAAGCAAAATGGTGAAATTATGAGGATCAAACGTCCAAGAGTCTACTTATAACGTAATCAATGCGCGTTTTGTGACGTCGGTAGGTATTTGGAGCAGTTAGCAGAAATGCAAGGTGCAATGGATCGCCAGGCAAAGATGGTCGACGGTTTGGTACGTCAACGCGACATGTACAAAAATATGTACCAACAGAGTTTGAAACAAGCGAAGGAGACCTCGCGTCCCGCGGAATCCGAGGAAAATAGTTCGACCCTGGACGAAGAGATGCCCGAAGAGAAGGAGAAGCAGATCGTCGTGACGCAAGAGAACAAAGAGGCGGAAAAAAGATTGGAGAAAAAGGTAATGGAACTCGAGACGAAATTGAAACAAGTGAGCGACGAGTACGAGACTTATAAGAAGGAGAAAGCGGCGCACGAACGCATGGTGGGCGAGGAAGTCGAGAGACTTCGCAAAGAAGCAGAGTCCAATTCGTCGCGCTGTTGTCGTCTCAAAGCGCAACTCGACACCGCAAACGAACGTTTTGGCCTCGTTCAGGCTAACGTCGCTTCCTACAAATCGCAAATCAAGACACTCGAGGAGAAATGCAACAATTACAACACGACGATCGGTGAGTTTTGAGTCTGTAAAGATTTTTTTCGGTGATGCACATTTTTTTCTGTGTTAAGCGAAGGGTTATTTAATTTTCAAGATTTAAAAAAAAATTTGATGTATGCAGGTAAGCACGAGCAGAGTATTATGATACTGAAGGACGAGACAATGTCGGCCCAGAGTCGTTTGTCGCGCGCCGAAGTGCAGCTTGAAAATCTGCGTCAAGAACGTCAGCTTCTCCGCGATTCTGAGGGTCGTTTGCTCAAAGAACGCGAGGTACTCCACAGAGAGAGGCAAACGCAGGCGCTGCTTCGCGCGGACGTGGAATCTATAAAGGCGAGTCTCGAGCGCGCTCAGGCGGAAGGCCAATTAAGAGCGGAGCAACGTCTGGACGACGCGACGCGCGAATGCGCTGCTCTGCGTCGTCGTCTCCAGGAAGAGCAAGATCGCTTCAGGGAATTATCCTCGAATCTGCAACGCCAGCTGACGCTCGCTCAGGAACGTCTCACGGAGGAACACGAACTTGCCGAACGCACGCGTACCGAGCTTGAGGAAGCTCGCGCCGCTCGCACTGAGATCGAACGTCGGGCTGAGGAACTTGGCGCTAAATTACGAGAATCCGCGGCGCATTCGAGGGCTAAACCGATTACCGGTACGTCTGCTTAATTAATTTCAACAATTCTCTTTTACTAATGAGTTAATTTACCAATACCGAACATCCACATAAAAAAAAAATTAAATTTTTCTATTTCGTGGCTAAACATGAGGTCTTTATTTCCAGGTGATGAAAATCTCGCCAAGAGATTGAAAGAATTGGAATTGCAGCTAGCTAATACGAATGCAGAGGCGAGATCGCTGTCCGAACAATTGAAGGCCTCGAGACAACAGAGCCAACAATATTGCGACATCGCCGAGAGCACAGAGGCCCAACTTCGGGAACTCACCGCTCAGTACGAGCAGACGAAGCGAGAATTGCAGACGGCGCTAGAAGCCTCACGCGACGAAGCTACGAATCTCGCTAAGCGAGTTAAGGACTTGGAGGCGGAATTGGTAAAGGCGCAGAGCGGTTTGCAGGAGACCGACGCTGATTTGCGACAGAAATTGGCTGCGGCAGAAATCAAACTGGAGGAACTCGATGAGGTGAAGGGCGAACTCGAGCTCATCAAGAGCGATTTGCAGAGCGCCTCACAGGCAGCCAAAGAAGCTGAGGATAAATACGCCCGGGAGATGCAGCTTCACTTTGCGGATCTTCAGGTAAGAAAAAATATAACAACTGTTGAGAAAATGTCTCTCGAAATGCGATAAAAATTTCTGTAAAAAGCTTGTGACAACATTAATAAAAATTGATCGAATCCCAACAGACTCTAGGAAAGCTGAGGGAGGAGTCCCAATCGATGCTCCAAAAGGTTACTCAGCTGTCCCAGGAGAAGAACTCTGCGATCGAGGCTCTCGAGATGGAAAAATCGACGTTCCAAGAGCGCGAAAAGCGTCTGATAAACGAGATCGAGGAAACTCAGAAGCGAGTCGACGATCTCGATGCTCAGAATGCGCTGCTCCACAACCAGATTCAGGAATTGAGCGATCGAACTGCGATAATGCAGAGCAATCGCTCGTCCCTCGGTCCGCAGGAGAGTTTCGACATAAGCGTCGAATCGATGAATCGTAGCTTCAACGAGGAGGATTCCCACTCGGCGGAACAACTCCTCAAAGTAATCAAGTATTTGAGACGCGAGAAAGACTTTATCGTGGCAAAGTTCGACGTTCTCAGGGCCGAGAACCTCCGACTGAAATCTCAGTGCGAAGTCGCGGAGAAACGCCTCAAAGAATCCGAAGCATCGCTCAATGATCATCGCGAAAAATCTGAAATTGATGTCGTGACCATGACGAAACACGCGGATTTATTGCGCAAGGTCGAGACGCTCAGCGCGATAACCGATTCCAACAGAGTTTTGCGCGAGGAGCGGGATACTTTAGCCGCGAAAGTAACGGATCTTGAATCTAAGGTGACGGCACTTTCAGCGGAAGTCGTTCCACTGCGCAAGAAATCGCGAGATTTAGCAGCTAAAATGGATCTAATGACACAGGAAAACACGAGTCTAAAAACCGACGTCAACAGATGGCGACAAAGAGCGAATATTCTGGTGGAAAGAGCCAACAAAGCGAGTCCCGATGATTGGCGCAGACTTCAAACCGAGCGCGAAAATCTGAGCAAACTCTTGACATCCGAGCGCGAGACTCATGCGAAACGTACGGAGGAGTTTAACGCGGTGAAGGCCGAGAAAATAAAATTAGAGGAACAGTTGGCCCAATTGCAGCGACAACTTCACTCGCAGGGCGAACAAGTCGCCAAAGTATCCGAAGAAGCTCGAAAACTCGGCCAGGATTTGACCGAAGCGATTGCGGACTCCACAACAAAAGCGAAAGATCTCGCGACACTGAGAAAAGAGCTCGGTGACAAGGAAGCCGTGATTAACGATGTGAAAAACAAGGAAATACAAATAAGAAAGATAGCGAAGAAGTACAAAACGCAGTACGAGGAGCTCGCGAAAACAGTCGAGGAAGAAAAGTCGAAAATCGAGGAATCCCAAGGGGCAGCGAGCGCGATTGCCGAGGAATCTGCCCAGGTGTCCCAGGAGCGTGAGGATCAGCTTCGCGAGGAGGGTCGCCAGGAGCTCCGTCAGCTGAACGAGGAGCTAAACGCGAGAATCGAGGAGCTCAATCAGCAGATCGCGACAATTCAATCGACCGCGGATTCGCTCAAGGAAGAGATCGAAACGATGAAGCAATCGGGTCTCGAGAAGGAGGAACGCACGAAGCAACTTCTTAAGGGCGCGCGAACAAAGATCGTTCAGCTGTCGGAAGCGAAGAAAAATTGCGAGAGAGAATTGGCGGAGCTCAAGGGAAAAATCGAATCCGGGAACAACGATACGGACGGTAATGAGCACGACGCGAGGCTCGCGGCATTGAAGTCCCAGATGGAGGGAAGAATTTCTCGGTTAGAACACGAAAAGGCCGAAGTGCACGCGGAGAAAGAGGCGATGCTTCAGCGGGTTTCACAGCTACAGAGACAACTTTCCGTGGGCGCAGGTGGTGCCAGTGTCACTACGGAACCTCCGACTGCCAATATTAAGCCAATGTCCGCGAGAGCCGAGACTCCGCTTGCGAGTATAAGACCAATGAGCGTCGTACCGCAATCGCGAACCGCTGCTGTATTACCGACAACCGCGAGCGCTCCTGTTCCCGTAGCTCCTCAACAGCAGCAACAGGTTGTTCACACGACGGAAACGAGCTCACCGACGAGCAGCCACACCGATTATCAGCCGGCGAGCACTTCCAGCGCAGCTTCGCAAACCGCACCGGGCAGTAATTTACGACAGCTCGCTGTTCAGCCACAACTCAGCGAATCCGCGGAATCTACGCAGAGGGAAGATACCGAAAATACCGAGAGTTTGAACGTCGGGCAACCTCAACAACAACCGCAGCAACAAGCTTGCCAGCCGCAGCAGCAAATCCAACAGCAACAACAACAACAGACGCAACAGGTTCAACAGCAACAGCAGCCACAAAATCAGGATCAACAGCCGCAAACTGTAGCGTTAGTTAGTCCCAGAGTCGAGCAACAGACTCAGACGCAGACGCAGCAACAGCAACAGCAACAACAGCAACAGCAGCAGCAGCAGCAGCAGCAGCAACAACAGCAACAGCAGCAGCAGCAACAACAACAACTCGCTGCCAGTGACCAGCAACAAACTGTTGCTAGCAGTTCCACTCAATCCGTGAGCACTTCTCAAATTTCCACCGGACACAAACGGCCGAGATCCTTGGAACCTAC
Organism: Clistopyga incitator; assembly: GCA_947507545.1. Classification (NCBI taxonomy): domain Eukaryota; kingdom Metazoa; phylum Arthropoda; class Insecta; order Hymenoptera; family Ichneumonidae; genus Clistopyga; species Clistopyga incitator. The sequence continues at coordinate 227,546 of OX382173.1, read as the reverse complement.
GGCCTCGGGATCCGGCGATAACGAAACTCCGGAACACAGCAGCAGAGTCGAACTGGAGACTAGTCCTACCGTCAAGAGAAGCAGGACCCAAGAAATGACCTCGGCAGCGACTACCAGCGGTTCCGATGTTGAATATCAAGTGAGTAGCCATTTTTTTAAGGATATGGGACACTTAGAAATTAAGGAAACATTTCCTTTTCAAAAGATACAACTACGAGATATAATATTTTTCGAGATTTACCTGACAAAAAATGCCTCATTGAGATTTTAATATCACCTTTAAAATTTCTTTTGGTCTTTGTTTTTGGTGTTTTATTCAGGTACCGACGTCGAGTCAACGCGATCAGGACGAAGAGGTCGAGGAAGGATGCGTGGTCGTCGTGGATTGCGACGAGGGCGAAGGCGGAGGTCATCACCAGGCGCAAGAGGAGGAAGAGTTTGACAACGATCCCTACGAGGAGATGGAGGAGGAAGAGGAGGAAGAGGAGGAGGAGGAGGAGGAATTGACTTACGGTGTCGAGGGAGAAGTCGAGGGAGACAACAACGAGGTTGAAATTATTATGGAAGAGGATTCGCGAAGTGTCGAAGTTCCGAGACAACCGCAACAAGCGATTCCAACTAGTCAGCCTCAACAGCAACAGTCAGAAGCGATCAGCAGCGCCGGACCAACCGGAGAACCGAGTTCCGCTTTCGCTTCGCGATCGACGCGCGGCATTGCACCGATGCCCCGACAACAACAGCATCTTCTTCTCGTAAGTATTTCCACCCAACATCGATTATATTGTATTTTAAACCATGTGAAGATACTCATTTATTTATTTATATATACGTATAACCGCACTACTCAACCGATAATTGCTTATAAATTTTCGAATCTAATCGAAAAAAGCTTTGCAAAAAAAATGACACTATTCGTTTGAATGAAAAATCACAGCCGCAACAAGGATACGAAGACGGTGGAGATGACTGTATAGTACCGAGTACACCGACGCTCTTCGTTCCACGTCGCGGAGACGGATTCGGCGAAGCCGTAAGCTCGCCTCAAGTTCCACAAGGTCGGTTCACCTTCAACGACGCAGCCGCTCCAACGGCAGCTTCCTCGACTCCTTCGCTCGCCACCCCGACGTGTCCTACCTCGAGAGGTATGTACAGCTCATCGGGCTCGGGAATCGCGCAAGTTGTCCAGGAAGGAATGGACGACACTAGGATGGACTTGACGCAACTCGAAGACGCCGGTACTGGCCGCAGTGTCCCTACGACGCCTCTGCAAGTCTCTCCTGCCGCTGAGTTGCCACCTTCGGTAAATATCACCAGATTCCGTGATTAAAATCAGTATTCCCAAATTTACGTGGAATTTTGTTCATGAATTCAGGGGATTTATATAAAAAATTCGTTTTTTTTTCCTTGTGCACAGACGAGCGCGGGAGCTACGGAAGAACAAGAAACTCCAGTTTCCGGTACAGCGGTGGCTGTAACAACCGGACCCTCACCGATAGACGCCGGTGGTCAGCCATCCGGAGTACCCAGCATACGAGTCGTCACCGCCGACGGACAAGAACATGGCCATTTGGAAACGGTTCCTGGATCGAGCACATTGATATCAAATGACGGTACGATCGAAATCGTTTACTTGGAATCGAGTGACGACGATGGAAGTTATTGACAAAGACAATACCAAAAAACATATGTATACATATCTGTCGATCTGTCTGAAGAAATACTTTTTTTTCTTTATTTGACCGCTTGGATATATACTTCTGTACAATATTCATTGTTCTTTTTTCTTCTTGCTTCGTTACACTTTTCCGTATCCCTCGCTCTTTTCTTCTGCGACGATCCTTAAGGTGCTTGTTTTGTCGTTCTAAATATATACGTTTTTTTGGGAGGACGCGGAAACGCGAGTTCACTAATTGTTCACCTTACCATGCGTACAACACCGTGACCTCTGTTTTTCTAGGCGTAAGCTCCGAGAGCGATCAGCAAGCGGCTGAAGCCGCCGCGTCGGCAACCGGAACAGCGGATGACGACGCTGTTGACACCGGAGTCGACGAGGACGAAGTCGAGGAAGAGGGTCGCGAGGCCGAGGCCTCACCGTCCAGCAATACGAGACAAAGATCGAGCAGAGCCGCGGCCGCTGCTGCCGCCGCCGCCGCGGCTACCGCCACTGCCACTTCCGGTGCTAATGGTACTCGGGGACAGGGCGCCAGAAGAACCGGACGAGGAGGCCCATTCAGAACGGCTCGAGGCTCTCGACCTACGCCCATCGTTTGGGAAAGTCAGTCTGGACGGGGTGAGTTATCGTCAAGAAAATTTCTTTTTCCAATAAATGTCGGAGATATCAATTTCATTAGCTTTTCGTAAAAAAAGAATCTATTAAAGAGCATCGAGGATTTTTTCAATTAAAAAAGAAACCTAGTTTTAATTACCGATTTGGTCTACAGGGCAAGGACGTGGACAGGCGAGCCGCGGCTCTCCGAACGAAGGTGTACGCGGAAGAGGAGCTCGAGGACGATCCCGCGGAATGCGGGGCATGAAGTACAACAACTATCCGCGATACTAAATTGACAAACGGGCAGAGATTTACCTAGAGTAATCGTCAACCACGCGTGAGCGAATGTCACATATAAGGGCTGAATCCTCATTACGAGCGCAGCACTTTTCCGCCCGAGAGTTTCGGAACGGAGATTGAGGGAGAGAGAGGCGAGTAAGCAGGCACTCGACTCTCTCGCTTCCACTCCCGGAAAACTTAGCGGAAAAGCGTCATGCCCTTGTAATGAAAATTCAGCGTAATTCATCTAAAAATAGGTTGTCCTTGTCGTCGTTGATACGTCGCCAAAATATCATAGCCTAAATATGTTAACATTGAGGAAAGTCAAAATATCCAGCAAACGTGCACATCTGGATATCATGATATTTCGATGACAGTTTGAAAAAAATATAGATTCATATATATATGTATACATACATATTTGAAAAATCTTTGCTCTTCGATAAAGTGCCGATTTATTTTACGGCAGACACTACAATCGATCGAACGCACATACGTCTGTCGTTGTACGATCTCAAAGATTTCAAAGATCGCGATGATCATCGCTTCAAACCAGTTCCTTTCTAAGGAAACAGAATAGTTCGTCATTTTAATCACTTCCATTCCAAGAATACTGTTTATTTTCGTCATTCTCCTTTGCACTTTTATTTCGTTTACACAATTTCATTTCTTCTTTATACATAATTATAGCATTTCACCAACGTCAGTTGATATTTATGACTCGAGGCGTGAAAAAAAAAATCACGACTTCACAATTCCATTTATGCATCTTGACGGCGATTACTACAAACGAGTACCATTTTAACCGGTTTTGTGTAACCGTTATCGCGTCTCCAACACGACTAGCATATATACAATCTTTGTGTTAGAATAAATAACTCCTCGACTTTTGTCGTCGTGAAGTAATAAATCAGAATGTATATAATGATGAGATGATAAAAGTTTCTATCACACAAGACTCAACGACTTTCCTTCATACTCCTTTGTGTTTAAATATAAAAGTTCATACTAACATAGAGTGGAAAATAAATAAATAAATAAAATTACGTTACACTAAGTACTAAATAAATTAACATAAATTATTTTGTGACGGTCACAAGAGTCCAATTACATGGAATTGAGTTTACACATTTGACGGAAAAGCGCTTCTTTTTTTAAAGCCGTTTCTACATTTTTTTAGGTCCAAAAAAAATCTTCCTGTATGAGGAAGAAAAGAATACAACGCAGATACAATTTTTGAGTATAGAGTGTGATCGTTTGTGATTATTGGGCTAATTTTAACGAGTACAGATTTTACACGTTCTCGTCAAATTTGTGGTTTTTTAAACTTTATCCTACCAAAGAAGTTGGCCGTTTATCATCGATAATCGTTTTCTGGAAAAGTAAAAAACGTCTGTTTACGCGAAATTGTGTATCTTGGACACTATGCGGTCCAAAAGGTTCTACGATGCCAAGAAATGAAGGTAATCATTCGAACTATTAAATGCTACCTCACATAGTACCGTCTATTTTGTAGAAAAATAATTACAAATTGTTAAAGAGAATCGAGCGTTTTACGCCGGTTAAATCAATGCTCATTTTTTAATATCAACTCCTTCAAGAGAAGCTATTCGGAATTTACCATTGATTTCAGCGAAGTAAAGCGCTTCACGTCTTTAAACTGGATCGGATAATCAATCGCGGCGAGATTATGTTACAACCTATAACTAACAATATAATTGACATATAAAATCATGAATACACTTAATAAACATGCAAGTACTATTTACAAAAAGAAGTTTTTACCCATACAACGGATATAACTCTCAAGTCGCACATATCTTAAAATCGTTCCCGACATAAATAGCTTATACAACTGATGTACATTTTTCCCGGCTAAAGAACAATTGAAACCCTGAATTAATAACAATAATATCACAATACATTGACAAAGCGTGTACAATTGCAGATTGAAAATCACGAAGAACAGAAGATCTCGAGGATAGTCTTGGATTTAGTATCGTCTGCGTTCGGTGTCCAAAAACGATTGAGAAGAATAAACAGGTGTCCAAACGACGTCGGGGGAAGTCTGATCTATCGACGAACCAGCGCCGGAACGACAGCCAACAATTCGCCGCTGGCCTGCAGCCAAAATAATCCAACGTTTGCGTCCACTCGTTAGCGCTCAACGCCCGCCGATACCAGAATCGCTAGCTTCATTTTCACACGCCTTGCAAGTAATCACGTCCATCGCCACTCTCCATAAATATTTGACTTTGCTCACGTCTAACCGTGAGTTATTGGAATTTTGTGTATGATTGTTCATTTATAAACCTCCCCGGCGTGATAACGTCAATCTTATATCTCTTCAATTATCGCGAGAATTTTATAAAAATATATCAGATATTATCACGGTTCATTTGCGAAACCACGAATTATCCATCTTGAGCACATAAGTTTTCACACGTTATGTTCGATTATATGTTTTCACGGGCCAGTCCTTTTCACTTTTTAATAAATAAATAAATAAATAAATAAATAAATAATCTCTTGTTTAAATTCATCAAACACTGATTGTAAGCTCTCTCTCTCTTTTCAGTTAATCCTCTTCTTCTCTGGCGTTGAAACGAATGTCACATTGGGCATTCGAGCATCGATCGCTTGTCTGTCACCGAGATATTCCACAGTCGTGCACTGGCAGTGTCGATGATGCTCGATTTCTATCCTCTTTATTACAACATTATTCATCACCTGCGTCAGCCGAACTTCCGCGACTTCTAGGTACGTAGATCCTTCGGTCACCGTACAAACCTTATCGTAATTTGAACAGCAACCCGCGTGGCTATCGCATCGCTTCACCACAATGTAAGACGGAACATTGATTTCTTCGCTTTCGTTTAGCTGTCCGGTGTGGCGCATCAAATCGGTAAGACTATAAGACCGATCCTGGGGCTTACATCGGAACTGGAGTGCGTTGTCGTTGCTGTTTGGAGAATCGTTCGTGACGGGTAACGATAACACGAAGAGGACGTTCGTCAGACTCGCAAGAATGGCGATGAAGAGCAGCAACGACAAACCGATACCACCGCCACGTGCTGCACTCAAACCGAACCACGACATCGTAAATTCTTGGCAAACTGGTCAATTCAAGCTCGTCAACTTCACTCAATGATGAACGGGGAAAAGAATTTTTAAAAAATTATCTCCGTGCGGAAGACTGATGATTTTTTGTACAATATTTGCTTTCAGGACTTTGGAAGATGTACGAAAAAATAGGTGAAGAGACACGACACGCTTGATCTTTATCCGTGGTCCACTAAGAGTCGACTGACTGAGCTTTTACTGCTCGCCCTCGAGTATTTATACGTGACGACGAACGAGCGCCTCCGGATGCCGCAGACACCCGGCTCTTTCGTTATACGTGTGCGTACGCAAAGACGACCGCATGGTCTGGATCCTGTGGTCGATGCCCGCTTCTCGCATGCACATGCGTCTGTGAAACCCCAAAGATTTGTCCTACATGGAAAGCCGATGCAATGAAGTTTGTGCAATCGATTGCAACGCAACGTGGACACAACGATGGGTCAGCGCTGCGGTTGACGCTTTCCTTCGCCTTCGGATACTCACGCTTCCGTTGGCTACTCATCGTCTTCGGTATTTCCTCGTTGCATTGTTCCGGTACACATCCGTTTTACTCCCTCATTTCATCTTTATTTCACGTTCAGCAGGTTTACACTTCTTCAAATACTATATTTGCCTTCGGTTACCGTTCTTTTTACGTCAATTTAAAAGGATAATTTCATGCCGCGCCCGGATATTTAACGCTTCTTGGATCCAAGGGAGGAAACTATTAATCGAGCATTTCATACGCAGGTATTCATTGTCTGTCTGTCTCAATGACATTAAAAAATGGTGAAAATGATTGGGAGAGGTCAGGGTTGATATGCTGTACCCCATACCTTGAAAATATCTTATTGAGTGCCACAAGACATTCCAACTATCTGGATATCGACTGGTCCATATGAATTTATCGGATATTTTTTCGAGGAATAGAAAAATTGACAAATTGCATGAAAATATAAGTTACAGGAAAACCGGCAGAACCAACACAGAGAATGATGTCTCATTGGCAATGTGAATATCAGCTCTAGACAAACGAGTTTATGGTAACGATCGAGTTGATAGCATGAGTCACGACGAGTGGATTCCATCCTCATAGGTGCATCGCATCGACAATCAGGAATTCCTGAACGACCGAGAGTCCTCGAGTGCACTTGGACCCAGAACTATTTTGGAAAATAGGTAAAATTTTACGAAGGCTAAAGCAACCTTCCTTATTTTTAACTTTCGCGTTTCTGAATATATTTCCTGAAAAAAAAAAGGACGACAATTGAAAAGGAGCTGCCGCTCTATTCTTGTGTCAAATTTCAATTCGATCACTGGAATAATTCTTGAAATAAAAGCGATTGAATTTCCGAAGCCGGTAGTACATAGATACGCACACACGAACACAAACATCTTACAATTGAGCCGGGCGAGTTTTGGTGAATCGGACTTCTAGTACAGAATGGCGCTGTTCTCGTGAACCACTTCCGCGTAAACGGAAGGCATGAAATAAGGTGTATTCCGTGCGCCCGACCGCTCGTTAAAATCTGGCAATTTGCCAAATGTTCTTTTCTTCGCGTTTCACTCATCACTCTTGGGCTCATGATATGCACGATTTTCTTGACATATTTGTTATGTCGTAAAATGTATCGTATCGCAAGAATTCAAGTATATTCCCAGTGCAAATTACACACACAACCCTTAGCAAAATTTAGCGGACATAAAACATCCTTGTAAGGATGTTATATATCCCTTTCTCGTTATTGTAATTTTAGGTGAATAAATTTAACGAAATCGTTCGTGTTAATTTCACAACGCGAAAAGTGTTCAATTGAATAAAAAATGTCTATGCAGCGGATTATTGACAATGTAGAGTATATCTTATCCTTGCCTACGTCAGGACGTAATGCATATGGACTATGAATTAGATAACTCTGGCGTCTCGGAATCTATTCGGTGAAAATCTCTGAATATTTCAACGTTCGTTGCTATGCTTAAATTACAACATCCAGTTATGCAGGATTCCCAGTGACGTAGGACGGAAGCGTTCAAATGATTGCGCGATCGTCGGATAGACGTGACTTTGTACTAATAATGTATGGATACGGACACCGCTAAATTTATGTATCATCATAACTAGTATTTATAGCTATTTTAAGAATTTTAAGAGCAGTTTTTAAAAAAACAGGTCGCTACGATTTTTGTTTCATTCAATTTCCATATGACAGTGCGAAGTCTATGAGGGAAATATCGACACTCGAGAGCGAAAACACCCACGTATAAAATATCTCCTATACATTGCCATTCGGCACCGATGAGTCACGAAATATTTGGGAGTCGATGATCGAACTGTCGATGTAACGGTGTCCGAGATCCTAACGCAATTCCGAGGCCCCGATAGCCAATAAATTTACAACCAAGGACCGCATCGATTTCATGTCATAGTCGTCATCCTTGGCTATATATCTGCTTCGGAGACTCTTTTATTTTGTAGAAATTATTTAGGGAGATACGTGTCGGAATGCACGTGAGCTTCTTACGTTGATGGTCAAGATCTCGTTATGAGAAATGAGTTACAATGCCGACGGACGCAATTTCTCTGCCCCCTTTCACTCTTCTACTTTTTCCTTCGTTTCAGATTCCGATGAACGTGCGTAACGGACACCAATATTCTCGTGTTCTCAACGAAACACTACGAAGCGGTACGTCATGCAGGGGTAACGTTATCGCGCGATACGAGAGCGAGATGCGCCGACCACGAGCCAATCCTCAGGAGGTCCAGACGCTGAGTCTGCCAGTTTATCGGCTTATGAGTCACGTGTCGGAGCCTCTGAAACGAATAATAAATTTGTTGCGGTTTGTACCTGAAATAATCCAAAACAAAATATTTTTGGTTGCTATTTTACGTCATAGAGGAGGCACTTTTTTTTCGTTATTTTCATGTCAGGCGACTTTGAATCGGAGGATTTCTTATAATTTGAGTTTGTCCTCTATTTCTTTTTTTATATCTCAACCCTTAGGACTAAACAACGCCGGAAATACTCGGCATAGTTCCCACGTTGCAATTTTTGTGATTGCCTATATTTAAATCCAACTCCGAAAGGCAAAATCCCACGTATTGGAAAATAATTGGAGCACAAATCAACATTTTTCGTCAGACAAGATTTTACGCCCTTAGGATGCACGTCATGTGCAATCAAGTCGATTATTATGTATATATGGGGCAATCCACATCAATTCGCTCTTCGGTGATTTTTTATGTTCTCCCAAATGTAAAAATAAAGTAGAATTTTTTCTCAATTTTTTTTTTCCATAGTACGTTCCATTAAAAAACAATGTAGGCCGTAATACAAAAATTTGAAACAATTTTTTGAAAACCTTTTTGAGGACGTGAAAGAAAAATTAAAAAATTGTCGCGATCGGTTTTATTCAGTTGTTCGGGGAAAATTGCATCATGTAGTCTCTGTGACAGGGTGAGGACCTGGACTAATTGGTGTGGATTTCCCTGTATCTAATTAAGCAAAGGAAGAAAAAAAAAAAGGAGAAAAAAAATATTTTGGTGCATCACGCAATCGGCAATTTTGATTTGTGCACGAAAACAGCGCATTAGGGCCACACTGGTCTTACACTACACCGAATAATTATAGTTATCATCGGCAAGATGTTCCGGGAACACTTTGGAGCGAATCTCTCTTGATCCTCTCACTCTTTCTGCCTTGTACCGAGAAACTGGAGAGTGACGGAGCAATTTTGACGTACGACGAAATGAATTGGTTGGTGAGCGAGAGAAAACGTGCAGAAAAGGATCCAATGGGCAGTGGGAGCGATAAGGAGAAGGGGCAAAAAAAAAAGAAACCTTGCGTCCAGAGATGCCGCGAATGAAACTGAAGAAGGCGCGAAGAAAGAAAGTCTCGAGTGTTGGTAAATTCGGGGAGTCAATGTATACGTGTACATACGTCTTTTACATGTATTAAAGTATATATACGAAGAATTGGGATTGGTCCAGAGTCAGAGAAGTCTAAGCGCTCGTCTCGTGCGAAAGTCGCGCCGCTCGTTGCAAGAAAGTATCGGCCTAGCTGACACCGCGCATCCGCGAAATAATCCTACGGCTCACTACCCGGAGTTCGCGCTCTCAGAACGTTCACAGTGCTCGAGACGAATACCTCGCTCAAATAAATCCACCAAGTTCGTCGTCAATAATAATTCAAAAAAACAATAAATTTACAAAGTTTATCGATAATAACATTTTTTTAAATTACGAACATTAAGAGTGAATAAGAAGAAAATGGAAGGAATACGATTTTTGCTGGTTTTCCTCACACTCGGAATTGCATCCAACGTTTATTGCAAATTTCATCATCGGAGGTAAGAGTTTAATTTTTTAGCAATCATTTTTTGTTTTTAAATTCATTACGAAATTGAATAATCTCGCGTTTCTAAACTTTCGCTAATTATTTAGTCACTTTTGATCAACCATCCAAGTCTGTCCATTGCTTATATCAGATTTTTTAATTCAATATATTTTAGAAAATACTATTGAATTAAAAAATCTATTGGACAGAAAAAAAAATTCTTAAATATAGCCAATTATGATTTGAGAATCTTGAAAAAAAAAAAATGGGTGAGTAGAAAGTAATTGTAAAATAAAATTTCTCAACAGGGACAGTGGCTATCTAAATCACGTTCAGCTGGTTCATCAGTTTCGTTGCTCGCTGCCTCAGCCACGTGCGGTCCAAGTCGAGGAACTATTGACAGCTGGCCCAAGTCCAGACGAGATATTTTATCCTCCTTCGACGGTGCTCGCGCGTTGCGAGGGTGCTGGATGTTGTCCGGAGCCGGGTCATATCTGCGGCCCAATCGAGACTAGAAATATCAGTCTAGTTTTTACGGTGAAGCATCGAATCGACAGCCAACGAGATCGTCATCACGAAGTCATCCACACGATCGAACACACGAAGTGCGGTTGCGGTCCTGTGGATCATGAGAGATTCATCAGAGCATCTGCATCCATCCAATCGAAATACCGACAGCGACACTCGAACGAAAATTCTTTCGATTAATTATTTCCATCAATTTTTTAATCATTGTCCGATGGATAGTAATTAAATGTCCGGGCTATGAAATGTATATTTATTGGCATGAATTTTATAGACTTTGTTGTATTTCGTAATTAAGATTATCTTCGTTCAATTCCGATCATTTTTTTCGACATTCTCGTCAGCCAAACGGATCTGCGTGCAAGAGGAAAGACAAATTATTTCTCTCTTCACTTCGGAATGAAGGCTTATTTTCTCGCTGTTGGCAGAAGTAATTTCTACTTCCGTCTTGCACGAATACCGTCGCGGTTTTTCATCTAATTCACCCGTAAAGTTCACTACTCGTATCTGTGATATATCTTCAATGTTTTGTAATTATAATCTCTAGCATTTACTCTATTTTATCGTCGTACTGTTTTCATCGAATAAATGTTACTCGCCTATTTATCTGTAATACTAATTCCGAGTAGTTTATCTCCTCAGGTGCAGGCATCACCTATCCCTTGATTTCGAAGTAGCGCTTGGCCATCAGCAAATCGGCCTTTATCGTCTCGTTTTCCGGGGCGAGTTTCAATGCCGCCTCCAATTCTGGAATTCCGTGCTGAGGAGCCGACAATTTGCAGAGAGCCGCGCCAAGCCGAGCGTGACACCGAGCTCTCGAGTCTCTGTTCCCTTCACACTTTGGTACCATCAGTTCTAGAGCCTTTTTTTTTTACAACAAGAAAAATCTCCGTAATTAGCCGCTGCTTTCATCGTTTTTCGAGTCTATTAATTTTGCTTTCTCACGGAGGAAGTTTCTTTTAGAATTGTTATTTTGTTTTAAACAATTGTTTAACGATAACAAAGTGACATTGTGAATCAATTTCGTTGAGCTTTGTAAAAAAATGATAGTAATTTTGATGTTTATTTCGTCGAGTCTCACCGTCGAACAATCCTCGGCACATCGTCGATAATTATTAGCTGCATAATGAGCCGCAGAGCGATTAACATACAACGATGACATCTTGTCGCTGAGTTTTATCCCGTGAGTGTAAGCGCTTATTGCACCAAGATAGTTGCCGGCCTTGAAGAATTCACTGACGATGGTAATGAAAAGTATTATTAGAATAAATACCGAGGAACAGACGCCTATAATTATCAGCGGATGTTGCGGAGCGAAAAAATTAAGGGAATCCCGCGTATGATTGCTAAGATCGGTTAATTAAAAAATGAAAAATGTTTCGTAATTGAGGATGACGACTGGAGAGGAGAGAGGGAAGGAAGACGAGCAAAAATAAACGTACTCGCCCTTGTCCTTCAACCACACAGGATCCTGTTCCTCGGCGCGGAGATCCTCCGAGACAAAACCGCTCTTCCGTCGCGCTTCCGCTTGCTTCTCCAACCACTGAGGATAACCCACAGAGATTAATCACAGCTAATCACGTGCGTACGCACCGCAGTAATAAATTGTAGCTAATTTCATAGTTTCATTCTATTTTCGTACGCAATTTCAATGGAGTTACAGCGGAATTTCCGAGTAGCGCGAGGAGGATTGAGAAATAGCAAAGTGACGAGGCCTGCGGTCGATTCTCACCTCCAGCTCCTCCAGCCGATGACTCTCTCTCGCTGGAGTAGGAAAGTGTCTTTCCGAGAACTTGACGTCAATTATTCCGGAACGTCTGGGCCTCGGAGTTGGCACCTCCGCCGCCTCGAATATCACTCCTTTCCTTTTGCCAACGCATCCAGCTTTTCCGCTCAACACGCGCTCCACCAAATCTTTTCCCCGTTTCCAATTATCCTTCTCTTTGGTTTGGTAATATTTTCGCAGCTCGTTCTCGTCCATTTCCTCGATCGGTCGATGAGTCCTCGGACTTTTCGAGCGGGAAACACTCGAGTCCTTGGTATCGGTATCCGAATTCGATGAATCCGATGAGCCACTCGACGAGACGATTTCCATCGAGTCTCGATATTTTCCTGCCGCGTTTGGAAGAGAGAATATTTTTAGTCTCGAAAATACAGCCGAAATTTTTTTTTGTTAATCGACAAACGGGGATAATATAAATATAACCGAGATAGCGAAGAAATACCCCTTTCTTTCTCCTTTGAAGTATTTATAAACGTTCCATTTTCATTCTGCTCTATCGGAAGAGCAGCTGCCTTGCACTCTCCTCCACCAGATACATCCAAATCGGTATTTCTTTGCTGGATCATCGACGTCTGCTCCTTGTCTTTGAACCACTTGATGGGTGCTCTGCAAACGCATCGCGAGACAGACGAAAAAGCTCTTGAATTTAGATGTTTCTTAAAGATTAATGGAATAAAAAAGCTCATTATCCTTCATCTCGAAACGAAGCGTCTTTACTTGTAAGAGTTTCTATTTTCCTGTATCGTCCCAATTACGCCTTCGAGAATCGGTTTTCCTGCCGTTCTCTGCCAATCTTCGAGTTCGCTCATGGCCTCTTTGCGATGCGAATCTTTTATAGCTTGAATTTTGTTGAGCGTTGCAGTGTCGAGATCGATTTGCGCCCTCACCGCTTGGCTCTCGAGTGCCTGACGTTTTTCTGTTCACGTTCACGGAGAAACGATCGGTTGAATAACGTAACTTCTCACCGGCGTGTAAAAAATCGTTACAAAGGAGGGATCATCTTCCGGCTCACCGCTTCTGGCCTTGGCACGTTGCTCCGCCGATACTCGGGCGAGATCCAGAGCTCGGGATCGTTGAGCTCGCTTTTTCTCTTTGTCCAACTCTTCCCTCGCTAAACTCGGCCATTCCACCTCGATTTCCGCCTTTTTCAATGTTAAAATTGCAGCTTCTTCGCCGATCGCACATTCGCTTTCTTCCTCGATAATCGCAGCCCAGAGGAAAAGCTCCAGAATAAAGGGAGGGTAACTTGCCTTATTACAAAAAAAACAAATTATTCCAGGGTAAATGAACTCACACGGAGAAGTCGGTTTTTTGAAAATTCCACCGATCAAATTTCGTTCCGTCATATTAATTATAAAGACGTACCTTCATGTAATTATCGATGGCAAAGAGGTCAATCTTTTTTGGATGTCCAACGATCGGCATCGTTATAATCACCGCTTCGGATGTTTGACGCCAAGTGTAATCCTTTACTATTATGGCTGGCATATTTATTTTGGATTATTAATTTCCGGCAATAGCTTAACCTCGACTCACTCCTGACTGCAACTGAAACCATTGAATTATCGATCAAACAATTCGTCGTTCTGCAGTCTTCTGTCTCAACAACGTATTTCTTCTTCACCGTAAAATCTCTACAGAGTATACTCACATAATCCACAAATACATTTATGTATTTTTTTTGGAGTGGACCCAGCTGAAGTTTTGAAGCTTCATTTTACTTCCTCATAGAGAAAACTTCGTTTTCACAAATAAAAAAGTGGCTTACACTGGTTGCAACAGGGAAATTAGGAATTCTATTCAAGGGAAGTATAAAATAGTCTGTAAAAAACACAAATTCACGTGTAATGTATGAATTGTTTTTAATTGAAATGTTCGAGAGTATTCGTAATGACAATACCTTCGGTACAGATATTACTAAAAAGCTGCCGAGTAAACTGCGTATCCTGACCGCATTTGGAACAACGTTACTGAGTCGATAGTGTATTCTCTTTCACGTGGATTATTAGTCTCAATTTAAAAAACAAAAACACCTTGAGAAAAGAAGATTATTCTTTTCGAAGAAAGTGACAGCAAGATGCGTTTAAAAACGTCACTGAGACATCATTAGTTCTCATTTTCTTATCCCTTTTTCGGCTCTCTCGGTTATGCGCTCGTTTTTTTTTTTTTTCGGCTTCATCATCGCAATTAAAATACAACGTTATACTAACTGTCTTGGACGCACGGAATCTCTCTCACTCTCTCGACAATGGCAACGCTCGCAGGATACAGAGCGAGCACATCGTCGAGGATCCACTACGAAACTTATCAACGTAATAAAAATCAGTCGGTTTTCCGCTGGCTCAGGCTGGTTTAACCAGCAGGACTTGTCATCTCGTCGAGGGAAGAAAAACAAATTATCACGATTACAAGATAATTCGATTATTCGAAACGCTAATTCAAGAAATCAATGGCTTTCCTATTCGCATATTGCGAGTGTGTGTGTGTGTTCCAACATTTCCAACATTTTCCACGCTAATTCTTGTCGTGGCGGAAGCAGCTTCGATTGACTGAAGAAATACGAGATTATCCGACAGGAAATTACGTCTCACACACACGCACACGCAATATAAATGGGATTTTATACGCCAAATTGACCTGAACTTCGGAAATTCGTGTGCGATTACTCTTTTTTTTTTGTTGCTGCACAGTCGACGTTAAAAATTCGGGAAATTTTGTTTCTTCTTTATTTACTCGTACTATGTGCAAAAAAAAATCTCTATGAGATATTAAAACAGCTCGGTGGACTTTCGATTCAAATTATAGCAATCGACATTTTTAAAAAATTAAAAGAAAATCGAGAGAGTCGAGGTCAGGTCAATTTGGAATAGAATATCCCAAATGCATGTGTATATTCGTTAAAAAATGGAGGACTTTGATGAGTTCGTCATGTCAAGCTAAAACATGTAAACTAATATGATGTACTATTATGACACTAATAAGAAAGGGTGTGTGATTCTTCGCCGTGTTGATTCTCTATATTCATGTCACCTGCTCATTCACCCGCGACACCATGATAATGTAACTATTAGCTATATCGTTATCCATAACTGTTACAATCGTTAACGCAAAAAATTATCGTTAAATATATATTCATCCATATATATATAATATATATAGTATGTACACATTGTTTTTGTTTTAATTATTACTTCAATCGTCAATACTTTCCGGATATCCGGATTGTGCGCGTAAACGCGCCCTTACGTTACCGATTTACCGTTTACGACGAAGACGGCTGATCACAGGCGCATTACAAGCCGGATAATCGGAATCTTTCAGCGATATTGGGACGTAAAACTTACAGCTATCATAAATACGTAGACAGGCGTATGTCGCGACATACACCGATTTACCCTCGCGATATTCCGATCGTACGAGACGCCCTTTTTATATTATTTTAAATATTACTGAAACCGTCGTCAAAGAGACGCGGCAATTGCGAGAATTCACGGCTCTCATTTAATCGTCAATTTTTCCTCCTTTCGCTCCATTAATCGCAGACTCGGTTCGATGCACAACGCGCGACTCCTATTTATCACGATCAGACGATACTTTTAAATGTATTCAAAATCATATTCGGTTCGAATAACGCTAATAACCAGGACCATTAAAATCATCGACTTTTCTCTTGAATAAAGAAAAGTTAATCATTTTTAATAACAATTTTTTTCAAGTTATTCGAATCCAAAGATACTTTTTCATACAATATTGATTACAATATCGCTTATCCCTGCTACTTGTGTTGTCGAACAATACAAAAAAAATTACATTAAATAAACGGTCTCGGAAAGGAAAAACGTTTATCCGCGCGTGTTGCATATTTACCGAAAAAAGTAGTGTGCTATCGTTTAGTACGCGTAAACGCATGAGGGTCTCAATCGATTCGTTGCGGAATGTCTGAGACAGGAATATTATTACGTAAATGACGAACCGATGTGCGTCGCAATTGTGAATAGCGCGAATGCGTGATTCTGAGTTAACAATCCGTTATCTCCCCCCGGTCGTTGATATGAAGTGTTCTTTGAGCAAAATGGCAATTACAAACAAATAAGAACGAAATTTACGACAACGGTGAAGCTAAGTGGATCTTCGTTCGGTCAACGAAAGCTAAAAACCAACAATAGCGAAAGTCTTGTTGGTATTGGACTTTCTCCAATCTGACGAAACCCAACAAAGTTACTGGCTTAGGGATGATCACACTTTCGACGATTCGCCAAAAAAAATCTACGTTCTAGGGACTCGTATACGATAACAAGAGTGGATTATTCCGGTAACTGGGACCTTTTTCGTTGATACTCAAAAACGCACGGAAAAAAAGGACATTCGCGGTTTTGTTCTCTCTGCTTCACTCTCTCCCTCTCTCTCATCGTTCTAACAACGTATCTCTACAATTTCTAAAGTACTTTTTCGTTAATTCTATCGTTACTTTGAAATCTCGATACTACGGTATCTCATGCAATCGTGATTCTCGTTTGAAAATAAATAATAAGAGCTTACAAATGAATACAATCGCTAGAAAAACAAAGTGTCTTTGTCTTCTTTCATTTTTTTCGAGTCCTTTTTGCGTCTCCGCGCTATCGCCTCGTAGCTACACTCGATAAACTTCATGCCACGCATGCTCGACATCGATCATCTTAAATACTTTGAAGAACAAAAAACAAACAAACAAAAAATGAAAAAGTTGCAAGTCGCGTCGTCGATTCGCAATAACGCAATCGACAGGCTCCGACTATAATGGACGAAACGTTTAAGCAACAATGATTATGACAACGAAGATGAGATGAATGATGATGATAACAATACGGAAATACAAAAATATTAATATAACAACCGTATTCGTCGAGCGGTGTACTCGATTTTTACGAATTCGGTTAAACTTCGCACGCGAAAATGCCGTCAGCCAGTCGAACGCGATCCTCATACTTGGTGTAACGAAAAAATAAGCGAGCCGGAGATAATAAGTTATTTCGAAGACTTTGCGGCCTCGAAACGACGAGATTTCATAATAATAGCGATTAAAAAAAATGAGAGAGAAAGGAAATAGATGGACTGACGCGAAAGGGATCGAGTCTTCGGGAGTCTCGCATCAAGGTACGCTACAAGTAGCACTGGAATTTCGGATTGCGCGACGAGGACTTTTAGCGAATTATAAAAAATCACACACACACATACGTAAAAGTTATTGCGTAATCACGTTATTGAAAGAACATACTATCACGATCGGCCGGGACGCATCGTTGTCCCGCGGCCGATGTCTATTTCTTCCGCGCCGCTTTTTCGGCTTTTCGTCGCATACGTTCGATTTCCTTTCGCTCCTTTCGCTCGCGTTCCGCCTGCGCTCGCAACTCTTTCAATTTTCGCTTGAGGTGAGACTTCTCGTCGCCCGAGATGCACAGGCTCTTCAGATCTCGGGACTCGAGACGCAGTAGACTGTTTCCGCAGATTCCGGCGTCCATGAAACGCGATGCGTATCGCTCCAAGCCAATGCCCGTTAGCCATAGGCATACCTGCAAAAATGTTTTTCAAAAGTTATACAAACGATGTTCATGCTTTTTATTCTTATGATTAATTTTACAATGCGAGCTATTGAGGCTCGTGTAAATCAAGGACACTCACTTGTTCCTTGGACCAGTCGGTTATCGGCGCCGATTGCCAAAAGTGAGACTTCTTGTCGCCGAAGCCATAATCGTTCGGATTCGGCGGAAGCCAAACCTCGCTCGAATCTGCGAATAAATCGATCGCTCGTTAACGAAAGAGAGGAAAATAAGAGTAAGAGAAAATTGTTGAATTGGAGGACTCGATAGAGAGCATTTTCATGCAAGCGGGTTCCGACGACGGTCAGTACCTGCGCTGCCAGCCTTGGACGGACTGGGATCGACGGCAGGTGGACTAACGGATCCACCCGAAGACAAACTCGAGGGCGAACCACCGGGATGGTGCCAGGGCGTTCCTCCCGTGCCGATTAGGTTTGGCGGAGGTACTGCCGCTTTCTTCACTGTGTTTCGACAGTTTAACGTTTCATCGTTTACAAAAGCAGTTACAGCGACAGCGACTAAAGATTTGTGCATTCACACGACGATAATTAAACATATATAAAAAAAAAAAAAAACAAAAACGAGTGAAATAAATCGAAGCATCTGTATTACCTCTTTGATTGGCTTCACTGACAGCCTGTCTTATCTCCTCGACGAGATGATTCGTGACTAGGGTAGGATCGTTGCTGTGCGGATGATTCAGATCACTGAAGTCGCCGGAACTCTCGCGAGACGAGGACATATCGTTGCCGCCCAATCTGCGCTCTCGCTCGGCGAGTACTTGCTTCAATTGCTCAGCCAAAGAAGCCGGAGGTCCCGACAATCCTGTCGAAGATTTTTCCATAAAATCTTCGTGACATTAACGCGAGGTTGCCAGAATATTTTTCATACAATTGTTCATTACTCGAACGAGGCTTGTTCAATTTGGATTTGATCGCTTCCGGCGATAATAATGACGGTGGAGTTACTTATAATTTGGTACAATTGAGATTAAACTTTGCGAGAATAACAATTCGGCCGAGCATTTAAAATGAAACTTGTGATTGCGGTATTTTGTTGGTTGCCGTCCCACTGAACTTTCGAAAAAAATCGTACCTTTTTGCGAGGGTGGCCAATTTTGTTCCGTCATTGCCCTGACCTGCGAACTTATCGTACTGTGCTGCCGAATAGTCGTCGAATGCGTCGACTCGAAATACTGCTTGCTTTTTTGCGAACTTATCGATGAGCTGCTCGAGTAGGAACTCAGATTTGACTGTTTCGAGATTGAGTCGTTTGTCGAGCGGCTGCTCATGTCGTGGGAGGAGATGCCGAGCTTCGCCGAGGAGTCCTCGGTGTCGGTGTTGTCGCCCGACTCGTCCAAACCGTAATCCTGAGGGCAAAACTATCCTCAGATTTCCGAAACGGTTTTCCAGTTCCGTTTTTTTTTTTTTCAACGCAAATCAAAATCGTCTCGACTGACAATTCGGAAATGTCAGTCAAGTATATCAATGAATAAAGGAGATTTGAGCGCTTTAAACTAATCTCGATAACCCGTATTTATCACTGATTTCATTAGAGTAGAGTGCTCTAATCTCCTTGATAATGAAAAAAAAAATTGTACGATTAAAGTGAGAGGATGCCTTTTTCGAAGTAGCAAAAGGTGTTTGTCTCCGGTAAAATAAATGCGTACCGAACTGCTGTTGCTGAGACCGCCGGATCTTTTGGGTAATTGACGATTGGCAAGGCCGCCGCGACTCGCGAGTTCGGCCTTGCTCTTTCCGGCAGAATTATCGAGCAATCGATGAGCGGGTACCGCGCGATCTAGTTCTTCCTTGATGGGCACCGGAAGCGGAAGTTTCCTCTCCACAGTGGCAGTTCTGTCGCCGTCATCGGGACTGCTCAGATCTGACGTCTCGGTGTCCGAGAGCTGGCAACTCGCGGAAGAAGGTGGAGGTGGCAATTGCCGTCGGGTCAACTGAGGTGTAACGATGCCTTTTGTCGAGCCGTCGTAAGGTAATCGAACGGGAAGACCGAATCTCGTGTGAGTTTCCGTCAACTCGACTTCAAGCGTTATCACCTGTTCGATCAAATTTCGTAACTGAATACGCGTTGCAGCATCGTGAGTGTGAGTCGTTTCGTTAGTCAGCAGATTATTAAATTAGGCATTCGCGGTGTTAGTTTATGCTTTTGATTTTTGTTTATGAGGCAATCCACATCAATTGTCTCTGATCTTCGACCTCTTGGATCTCATCGATGATTTAAAAAATATATATCTATTTAAAGAATCGAAAAACAAAATCTGTTTTCCTGAAAATCACCGACAAAATCCGAGAAGTTGAGGGTCCGACTCAAGTCGAAGTGATGTGGATTGCCCATTGTGTTGTTTTTATGTTTTATACGACGTGATAGTCTTACCCTGTCTTTGAGCGTTTTAACTAGCGCGTTGTACTCCGTATCTTTTTCCTGCAACAACTGTTGATAGAAGTCATCGCGAGCGGCGATGTCCGCTCGCAATTCCCGCGCGGCGCGTCGCGCTCGTGCGTATTTTTGCTGAAGGGAAGCCGTCTGCGCTGTCGCCTGGGCCAACATCTCACGCGCCGTCGAAAGTTCCTGACGCGCCGTGCCCAGCGATCTTTCCGACTCGTGAAGTCGCAGCCTCGACTCCCGCAACTTCGCCGCATATTCCTCGCTACCGGCACCGCTGTTCTCCAGCTCTACGAGCTGCGATAAAGTTGCCCAATCAAACAATTTGTGCCGGCGAATCGCAGTTGGAAATTAATGTAAAAATGCAATAACGAGAATCAGTTTCAAGGACTATTCCATTGTTTTTTTTTTTTGTAACGATCAATGATCCCTCAACTTTTTGAAAAATATTATCATATGATATTGTTTACTCATCTGCAAAATACTATTAAATATGAACGGAACGGTAAGTTACTTATGAAAAATTTAATTAAATCGGTTTTCTCGTATATGCCAAATATTTTTTTTACAAATATTTCCAACTGTGTAGAAGCAAAAAAGGTGTAATGTTTAAACAAAAGCTATGGCACATGTGCTCAACAAAGAGGGATTCACTGTTCGGTGGGTTTCGTGGAAGATGCGGGAAATAAATACAAAGCGGATCACTTCGGAGAGAACCGAAGGGGAGAGGAAGTTCGGATTCGCTCAAATCCACTTGCAAAACGGGCACACGCTTGCGATAACAACCATAAATCGAACTATACGTGATACAAAATTTTATTACCTTTGCCTTGAGCTTTTCCACCTCTCCGTCGGCTAGCGTATGTTTATACTGACTCTGCAAGCAGCGAACGACAGACACAACGCATAAGCAAAAAAAAAAAAAAAATACCCTAGATGCGATCGGCAAACGCGCGAGCGTAAAACCACAGATCGTTTCGATGGCTCTCGAAAATCGGATGTTGTTCGCGCACGTACATTGCTACGGAAAACTGTACATACGTCGAAGGACGGACTAAAATTATTTGTACGTATTTACAGTGCAAAAATATTTATAAAATTGTGCGTATCAGGTCAGAAACGGTGCTACTATCGACACTGAAACACGTCTAATTTTCAATGTCACACGTAAAAAATACTACAAGCATACGCGCGACTAAAGAGAGCACGACTTGGACGGTACAAAAAAAACAATCAGTTTGTGGTTGCATTTTGAAATCCATTATTTTGCGCAAAAA
Organism: Clistopyga incitator; assembly: GCA_947507545.1. Classification (NCBI taxonomy): domain Eukaryota; kingdom Metazoa; phylum Arthropoda; class Insecta; order Hymenoptera; family Ichneumonidae; genus Clistopyga; species Clistopyga incitator. The sequence continues at coordinate 205,998 of OX382173.1, read as the reverse complement.
AACGTTCACAAAAATGGCTTCATATCGTCCGTCGCAGTTTTGCCCGCTTAACGAGGATAACTCACCGATCAATAGCTTACATTCAAAGTCGACCCTATTTCCTATTTTATAGGAATTGGTGATGTACGAAAACCACTCATTCTCGTCAACTTCCAGTAATATGTCGTTAGTTAAAAATACCATCTACAGAGTATTTTACAATAAGAAATTCTGATTTTCCAATAATATATCGTCTTTGAGCGTAAGCTGTTGATTGATGACTGTATCCTCTTAATTTTCAAGATGATCTATCTAAAATGTACAAATCTGACTAAACAAACTGTAAAACTCTAGCAAAACGGTATAAAACTTAAAAAATGTAATGTACGGTAATGGCAGAATAAATATAAAAATAGTGGAATCGAAAAGAAGACGCACCTCTTGCAGCAACGCTCGCAAGCTATCGACGTCACTCTGCGTCGTTGGGGTTACGTTGGACGGTAAAGAAGACGAACTGATTATCGGTGATCTGCTTCGATTGGTAGGCGACAAGTAATTCTCGATTGGACTGTGGGGTGGTTCACCCTCGGAGCACGAGGACATAGCTGGCGATCCCGGTATTCCTCCCATACCGGTGCTGCTGCCGATCGAGTGATCTTCTCCGCCTCGTTGACCATCCGGAGACGCGTCCGAGAAGTTCAGTCTCCTGTAAATGCAGTGGCGAGTCTTTAATTCCACGCGAAAAAATCTGATGCACGTTTTTATGTCCCCACGGACTCGATAACAGAGAAGCTTTGAGCTTCAACTTTTTTTCCCCTCTTCATTGCGAAGACACATCAGCTTTTAACTATATATATTTTTTTGTTCGATCGTTGTTCTCTTTTCCTTGCGTCAACCTTTTAAATTAGCTTCGCAAATTGAGATTATTTTTAAAAATGAAAATTCATCGCATAATTGCCTTAACTTATTTTCAGATGTTTGAATTTTTTTTCTAATTTCACTGGAAAAAGGATATTTATGAAATTTTCTGGTATTTTTCTTGAAATATAATGACATTTACCTGTTTGCCGAATTGACCTGCTCACGTTCGCGATCCGCTTGTAGACTCTGACGAATGAGCATCGCAACTTCCGAGTTTTTCGGATCGCGCTCGCGTCCAATGACGAAACGCACGAGTCCCGAAGTATTGCGAAGGACACTAGCCGCGTACGCCTGGGTAACCCCGACCAAGGATTTCCCGTCCACCTCGACAATCTGATCGTTCACCTGGATTCTGCCTTCTCGCGCAGCCGCACCTTTTTCCGTTATCGTTTTAACGAATATTCCCAATTTTTCGAGGCCAGCGTCGGCACCCACACCCATGCCGATTATACTGAGGCCGAGGCCTTCGGGTCCCTTCATCAGCTCCACGGGAAAGACCTGCGTGATACCACAATTTTATCAGTTTTTTTTGCCCCAGCACAAAAACCAGGTCGAAACGTATGATTAACGTGACACTATGTCAACGTGTATATAGTGTGTTCGATGGGCTTTGGCTTTAATGATTCTCGACTTCGATAAGCTATCTTTTTGTCTGTTGTATAAGCATCTCTTTGACACCTGATAAGTTTCTCGAGTACTATACGAGATATTTTGCTCTTTTTAACGGTAAATGGAAAAGATACCACTTAATTACCATTTCCTGGTAACTATTGTGGTTTTTTTAAACTTCCGCGAATTTACATAATTTCGTTGAATGAAAATCATTACCTTTTTTTTCAATTTTATTCACCCCCTAAAGATGAAGGAAGTCATATAGTAGAATATACATTATTTGGAACCTTTTGGTTATCGCAAAAAATTAATTGCAACTGCATTTGAGTTAATCGAGCAATTACATATTACTATTAACATTATTGCGAATTTCCCTCAGCATTTAGTGTGTTTTCACTAGAAATATGCAAGCATATTCTTCAAAACCTAAAGATAGAACCATCATCGGGAAATTTTATAAGACTGAATTTTACAACAAAAAAAATTGTGAAAATATATTTTATTTATTGAGATCGGTAGATAAGCGTGTGAGACATCTATATCAGCAAAATATGAGAAATTGGAGTCTGACTTTCTCTTCTTCTTTATATGGGCGTTTTACAACTTACCTCCATCTTTTCCACGCGCTTTTCGAGCTCATACTCGGCACTGGCAGCCACAGGATCGACGTCTTCGTTGCGACGATCGTACTCGTTGACAGAATGTGTCGAGTAGACTCTCATGGGTCCGCTGTCGAAAGAGACTTTGCCACTTTTTTTAATCACTATCGATGGCGGCAGTTCCTCCTCGTCGTCCTCAGAATCAGGAAGACCCGTGACTTCCATCCAGAAATGGCCATCCTCATAATAATGCACCCCATTTTCAACCAAGATCTGTTTTAACGAATAAATTAAGTTAATCGAGCGTGTGATTGAATATTGTGACAAAAATGGGAAACGGAACGAGAGATAATTACTATTTTTCCGGGCACAGGGGTAAAATCATCGCGCGCTTCCGTTTCCGTGTCATCGTTCGCTTCGTGCGTAGTATCGTTAAGACTACTGACCGAACCGAGAAGACCACTCTCGCTCCCCGTTACCGAGCCTATTTGGCTCTCCGTCAACGAGTCTATCGTCAAATCACTGCGCGACCTGTGTGACAAACTAAAATTCACAAAGACATATTTAGATTCGTGGCGTTGTCAACAGATGAGATAGATTAAACTTTGAGGAAATTGTAACTTTAGGATTTCAAAGAGTCGATTAAATTAGACGATGCAATAGGATGCGGGTAATCTCACATGTAGAATATTATATTATGGGCAATCTTACCTGTAATCCTGAGCGGTACTACTGTTAATGAGACTAGTATCCGGAGCTGACAATACGTCCGATAACCAGTCAGGCGTGTTATCCATTTCCTCCCTTTCCCGTTCTTTATCTTTCTCCGCATCTTTCTCCTTTTCCGTGGATTTTGTTTCACCAACAGTCGCAGTCGGAGTGCTGCTGGGTGATAGTAATCTTGCTATTTCGCGGGCTTCCTCGTCGGACAGCAGGGCCGAACCTTGTCTGTTATGAAATTTACTTTTATTAACTTGGACGGAAAGAACCCCTTTGCATAAACAAGGACTTTCCCTGAGGAAGATAATTAAATGGGAAAAACTATGCAAAGATCGTATTTTTACTTACCTAATTTTCTTTTCCAAGATACTGCAATCATTGAACAGCCAGCATGAGCCAACATGTTGAAAAAATTTGAAAAAGAAAAAAAAAACATAAACATTTATGAATGTTTCGACAAATGGAAGAATATAAAATTGTCATGAAATTTTTTTGCGAGTTTCCCTCAGCACCCCAGGAGGCCTCGGGCACTTCCCAGGGTGGCCGTGTTTGTCGTCATCGAAAATATGCGAGCAAGGATTTACCATCATCGGGAAATTCCAAATTGTATTTATTTTCAGACAAAAGTGAGATTCAATGAACCGAATTGAAACCAACAGAAACACAATTGTCGATATATATATATTTTTCTCACTATGAAATTCCGGTCGTCTAATTCATTCGAATTGTGCGTTATGTGAATGTTTTAATTTACCGTGAACTCAAAAGATTTTCCGCCTCGTCCGGAGTCATGGTGTCCGGTGTGACGGCAACGGGCCGATTGACGACTGCGGGTTTCACGGGCGTCTCGTGTCGTCTGTTCGAGTCATCACTCTCCAACGTCGGAGGTCCCTCTAAATTGGTAATGGTTTTAGCATCACTGGAATCGTCCTCCATAAGGCTGTTTTCAGATTCCCTGCTTTCGTCACTGATCTCGTGGTCCCTGTTTTGAATGGGCGATGCAGAAACGGGCGGCGTGTTGGTGGGTGTCTTGGAAAAATGTCGGGACAAATCGGCGACGCTATTTTCCGAGAGTCTCATCATCGCGAGTTGGTCGGCTTTTTGTTTCTCTAGTTCCCAGGTCGTTTGGACTTGCTCCACTTCCTCGTTATCCTGTTCAACACTGGCCTTATCAGTGGCGTCGATAGAGATTTTTCCGCTGTCGTTTAAATTATTTCGCGTTATAAAATTAACAGTAGCAGGCGGGTAATTTCCCTCAATGTGCTTACTAGCGTCTTTGCTGTTGTCCAATCGATCCGCCAAAGTGCTGTTGAATTGATTGGCATTCAACGGCGGACAAGACGAATTCCCAATGGGAAAACCACTACTTTTTTCTGCGTGATTATTTGTTTTCTCGACCTCGGAGAAGCTCGAACGTTTCTCACTGACTTCCTCCTTGTTTTTCGCCAATTTCTCGCGCATCGAAACCCGAATTTGATCATTTTTCGCGTTGGATACAGTCTTTTGGCATTGCGCGCTCTCCGCGAGCGATTGTCTCTCCTTCGATATCTCCGACACTAGTTTCTCGCTGATTATCGGCGTTTCGTTGCGAATCGATGACTGATCGCTGGTGATTCTTTCGTTCGTTATCACTGCTTCCTGAAATTTGTAGGTGCCGTCTTGAGTCTTGCAATTTCCTTCGGGAAGCTGCTCGGAATTGAGGCGCACGGCGTTTTTTCCTCCTTCGAGCAATGCAGCCGATTTTGGTGGCGTTTTTGGACCGAGTTTGCTCTGAACGTGAACCTCTTGATTCTGCTGCTGCTGCTGCTGCTGCATGCGTCTTGCGTACGGCGATGGCACCGGTATGTCTTTATGCTCAAGCGGTGGGTACTCCTGATCAGAACTGACAACGGACGGTGGCCGTTGTCCAAGACCCGCGGCCTGGACGTCCATTCGTACGTGGGATCGTCGGACCACGGTCGCCGCATCGGTGTCGACGAATTTTTCAGTACCGCCCCCTTCACACGGTACCGTTTCCGTGTAGCTTGTCGGTGACTTCTCATTTCCTTCGACTTCCAGGTCATAGCTGTTGCGGCCTTCAGTTGCAAGAATGAAAATAAATTAAGCCATAAATAAGAAACCATCCAAATTACTAAAATAAATAATGAAGAAAGTGAGCGCAGCGACTTGTCAAAAAGAAAATTGGCAAAATTATTCTCAATTATTATCGACTCTAGAAATATATTTTTTTTTTATGAATATACTTTCATCAAATTTTTTTTTCTATAGATCCCCAAAACATTTATCTATTTTCCGTTGCTATAATAAATTGAATGATGAATATCGAAGCGAGAATTTTGCAAAGCGTTTGAGTCGTCTCGCGAGGCTTTTTAGAGTATCGTTGCTCGTTGTGTCGACTTATATCGTCTCAGTAATAATATAGTACCTCGACAATCGATGCAGAACAGACGAAGGCACATAGTACCGTGATCTCGTGCCCGATTGCGAATTCGCGGGCCCGTTGTAACCGGAATCGTGACGAGTGAAGAGAGAGAGAGAAAAAGGAGAGCGAAGGTTGAGAAGGGAAGAAAAGGAGAGAGACACACAACGAGAGTGAACTACCGGTGGGATGTTTAACGGTGCAGATGCGGAAAGAAGATGCACTCGGTCGTGCACGCGATCCCGCGACAATTTTCCTCGGTGAACCTCGAGAGACCGGCTCGGTGCGGAAACGAGTTTTCGAAGGAGTCGCGAATGCGCGCACAAAACACACACACACACACACAACGATGATGTTATCTCGTAACGCGTGGGTGTCGATCGCTAGAATGCCAAACGTCTCGCGCTAAAAATATTTCGCGGCGCACATACACACAAACTTTTGTACCACGGTCCTCGCATAACTCTGAGAGTATCGTGCACGACTGTCCGAGTGTCCCGAGAGTAAAACTTGGTCTCGTCTATAACGAAAATTCCGACGTTTTCGAAAGACGCCATTCGAAGGAGAATAAGGCTCTTCCTCGCTCGCGCTCTATCGTCTCGCGACTTTCCCAGTTGAGCTTATTTTTGGATACCGTTAATACGGACACCGACCAAGCGGAGGCGCGTCCGGGGAGACGCACGAGGTCGAACCAGTTGACCAGACGTTACAAAACGTTCAAATAAAATGTGTATACGATATGTATTGGCCAATTCGCACCAATTCGACGTCGATATGACCATCGACCGTACCAATCTCGTCGGTGATTTTTTATGTTGTTTTCCCAAGTCTAAAGGGAAAGCAAATTTTTTTCCAAATTTTTTTGACATCACTCTTTAAAAAAGATAAAAAACATTGTTGACTGTAAATTAAAAATATCCGACAAAAAAATCACGAGATCGAGGATGATGCTCAAGTCGTATTAGTGTGGGATATATATATGTAGATTTGCTGGAGGGGAATCGTTGCCACGATGACGTCTCTTGTCTTCAACTATCTTTTGTCTTGGAATGATCTTAAAAGGGACAGTGTGCGGATCTGCGTTACCGAACATAAATCTGTGTCATACATCGGAACGGACGTTGAGATATTAGGACTTTTATTGTCATCTATCGAAACTAATTGCCGGTAAATTATTAAACATTGCCCCGATAACGCTCTCAAAATGCACTCGAGTCTCGCCAACATCAAAGCTGAAAAATATGTGCTTTTTCGTATTTTGCGTATCTAGAAGGTGAAATCTCTCGTTCGCCGCGTTTTTCCGCAAGGAAGGCGCGACTCGCGTGAGAATAAAAGCGGGCCGGCGGGCGGGCGAGCGAGCGAGCGACGAGAAACGTGCAGACCGATGCCGACCGGCGCTCATACTGATTTCTATAAATAATACGAACGTCGTAGAGCGAGTAGGAGTAAGAAACGAAGCGGTAAAAGGAGCCGGAGGAGAAGGAGGAAGACGAAGGCTGAAGTGTGGAGAAAGAGCGCCAAGGAGGTGGAGGAGATGTTAAAAGAGTCAGAGAAGTATCCGCGAGAGTGCAGCGAAAGGGCGACGAATGAGAAAGAGAGAGTGTGTTTTAAGAGGATGGAAGGGGAAAGTGGATATAGGGGGATTCCTAGTGGGAAGGGGGGCACTTGTTCCCCTCTTCTCTTCGCAACTCCCACATCGCTGTTCTCTCCGTGCACGCGTATTACTTTTACTCTTCATGATTTTGGCCTTTCGCCAAATATAAGAACCGCTCGGCTTGTGTACAATCCGAAGCGGAGGGAAAAGACTGAGTCGCAGGATATTATTTTTAGAAAGCCGGTATAACCATTGAACTCTCGGGTGGGCGTCATTCATAGGACCGCGAGGTTCGTCGTGTGCCTCGCGGGCCTTCCGGTCATTTGCTTGATCGTTTAGCTCGCAAAAACGAAACAATTGGATGAACGATTTGGATTTATCGCACTAGGGCAAAAAAAAAACAAAAAAAATAAGAGAGAAACAGCAATCGGCTCACCGGTTTGAAATTTCTCGGGAATTTCCTTGTCGGCTTTCTCCTCCTTGCTGTCCTTGGAGGGAGAGCTCGGGGAACTCATACTCGATGAAGCGCTATCGGTGCATACCGACGGTGGTCGCAGTTCCGTTTCCGGTGATCGCTGCCTCTCGTTTCTTCTTCCTTCGAGCGGGGCCACTTCTCGCTTAACCGTCTCGATATCCACCGAGGGTTTCGCCCAATCGGGCCGCGAACATGTGCGCTCGACCTCGTTTCTCGTTGCCGGCGATTCGGCGTCATTAGCGGCGCGTGCATTTATCGTCTCGGAAACGGACTTTAGCAGCTCCTCGTTCTTCGCCAACCAAACGTTTCGCCACTCGGAGGTTTTTGGCGGCGAACGGACAGGACTCGTCGGATAATTCACGTAATCCGGAGCCTCTAGATGATCCAAATCGCGCTTTGTTCGCGTTTGATTGACTTCGATGAGAGTGGAAGTCTCGGGCGTCGCGACGGAAGCGCTCGTCGAAAAAGGCTCCGGTATTTTTTCCCGGGGGCTTGGGAACGGTGGGTTCGATTGATTTTGGACGGTGGGACTAGCATTTCTCGTTAAGTTCTTCGGACTCGCCACGCCGTTGTCGGTGTTGCTCGTCGTTGAGTTTTTGGGGGTTTGTGGACTGGAATTTCTCGGTTTTTCCGAGCCCTTTGGCACTATCTTTCCGGAAACATTTTTCTGTACAATGGCGTATTCGGGAACGGGCGAAACTGCCACAGCCGCACTCGTTGTTTGCTCCTTTACTTTTGATTCCAACTGATGCTGTTTCGCGTTGGGACCCTTCTGAACAACCGCGTATTCGGGGATACTTCCCGTTGGCGAATCGAAGGATTTGTTGACCGTCGCGTATTCGGGACTCAGCGGTGAATCCGCTCCGGATGGACTCACCGCTATGCTGGCTGGTCTTTCGCGCTTAAAACCGACGGCGGAGGAGTTTCGCGTCGGTGGAAGTGGCGGAGGTGGTGAAATCGTCGGCGGAGGTCTCGTTGAGCAAAAACTCGCTGATCTGGTGGCGGGAGAAGTGAGATCCGTTGGTTTCGCGAATTCTATCTCTTGGTAATCCGAGTCTGGGGAATAGTCCGTCGGCGACGATGAATCTCCGGGAAATTTGTTGGAATTTTGATTGAGGGAAGTCTGGACGATCGAGCGATTGGGGTCTGAGTTGTAGCGGCTTGGTCGCGTTTTTGAAAAGTGACTCGTCCAATTTTTCTGCTTCTCTATTAGCTCCTTTGAGTTTAAACGCCTCTCCGGCTTCTCCGGCCTCTCCGGCCTCTCGTCCAAACGATTTTCCTTCCCGTAATTTTTCTCGAACTTCGAGAAACCAACTCGGGGCTTCAGTCGCTCCGCCACGTTTTCCTGACCGTGTAAATGACCATTTTCAAAATGTCGCTCCGCGTTCAACGTCGGGACGCTCGCACTCCAGTTACTCAGGTGATCCCTGCAGCCACCGGGCGGTGAAGGGGATCGAGGACGGGGTGAACGCGCCGGTGATGTGCATCCCGAACCCGAATTCGCGGAACTCGAACGAGAACGAAGTCCATGGAGATTTGTCGGCTTCACTATCCGGTCGACTCTGTTGACATACACAAAGCACATGCGGCATATTTATTAGAATCGTCAATTGGTAGCTTGTGGATTTCGAATATGCGATTCTACCGTCACGGAATGCAGTGAAAATTTTCTCTAAAAAATTCAAGATAATTCAAAGACTGAGATTTTTATCACAGAGCGACGTTACGTTCAACCCACTTTGAAGGTTTTTCGGTAAAGAAAATAGAAAAGATAACGCAAATGCCTTGACATAAACAGTGGCGTGTGAGTCGACGTGACTTACGGTCGTATAGGCTTGTTCTCCTCGCCAAGCTTCTCGAAGAGAGCTCGAGCATTGTTGAATCTCGCCACGTGACTCTCGGTCCTAACAACAGTGACTTGGGTCGGTGATTCCTTGAGCGGTGCTGGTGGCTCCTTAAAGCCATCCGTGAGAATGGTTGTTCTGTGACCGAGATTCTCCAGTTGCGGTTTCGACTGAAATATATTGGCTATCTGCGAGACCTTCGAGCCGGCCACGCGCTTCTTTTCATCCACCGTCGCCATTCTCGTTGCACCTGGGACTTTCTGTCGGACAAAAATAGTTTTCAAAAAATTACTACCAAGACATTCCGTTGTAACTGACAAATCCCATTCACAAAAATATCAAGAGTCGGCAGATTAATTTAACAATTGACAAACACTTTTCGTATTTTTCTGACCAAATATTCCCTGTTATTCCTTGGTTTCCCTGGGAATCCGGAATTTTGGTTGTGTGGGTGAATCGAGGAAAATGCTGCGGCATATTTCTGGAGGCAAATGAAAACCAAGAAATGAAAAGCAGTGGGAAGAGAGCGACGGACCGAACACGACGAAAAGAACCGAGATAACTATAGCGTCTAGACACAGTCATCAAAAAGACAGCGAACATCGGATAACAGAGCGAGAGAACGACGATTCTCATTGAAAAGACTGGAAGAAAAAGATATGGCATTTTGTGCTGATTGCCGGAGGGTTATTGAGATAACGGCTAGCTCGAAAAAGAGGTAGGCCAGCAAATAGCGATTGCAAGCTGCTGAAGCTCAAGTTCGGGAAAATGCCCGGCAAAGCTGGGATCACGAAGGTCTTAATGAATTCAAGATTATCGAACGACCGAACGGAAGATTGCATTGAAAAAATTCTCGAGGGTCTGAGGCGAATCTCGGAGGAGGAACTGTCGATATTAATTGCATTATTTACCGAAGCCGCGGAGATGAGAAAAAAAATCGAGCTTCCAAGATTCTTCACAATCCAAGACGAGATTACTCTTCCTCGATATTTAGATTTTGTGTCGAGGCTTTTTCTGAAAAGCTCCTCTCATTAGCACGTAGGAATACGGGAACTGAATATCTGCAAGCTTCGAATAGAGATTGATAGGCAAATTCGTTTATCAGCGCACTGAAAGTAATCTTAAAATGCCTTGGAAAATCCATTGAAATGGATGGCATTGAAAAAAAAAGAGGTGTGTTGTTGGTATACGTACCTAAAACCACTTGGTCCTCCTCTCGACGAACTTTTATCCCAAGAGCTTTGTAGCGCACTGTACTTCAGCCCATTGTCATTAGTTTGCTCACGTTGTTAAGCCAGCTTTTCGAGAATCTGAAAACCAGTAAAATCAAGTACATTCGGTAATAAGAGGCTTTGTCTCGCGACAAAGGGACGTAGTCGCGCAATTTCTACGGACAAAAGGAATCTCGGCTACGCTTTAACTCCATAAATTTACCGATATTCGAGTGTGTCGCGATTCAATGTCACAGATTTATTCGAGATTTTTCGGCATCGCCGCTCGCCTTATTCTACCTCGTATTTTTCATTCTACGAAACTGAAAATGTGCTTTTCCGTGCTTCTCGATAGAATTCTAGAAAAGGAAAAAACCACTTGTGTAATAAAACTAAAACGTGAGGTCGAAAAAAAAAAAAAAAAATCATAAATCCGAGTGACTCTCGTGACGAATTTAATATCGAGTGAAATTAAAGAACGTTCATTGAGTAGAACTTGAGACCGTGCGTGGGTGTACTAATTACAGCATAGTAAATCCTTTCTCCTTTGACGGCGCCCTTTCATCAATTTTTTCTTTATTTATTGATCGACTGTGCGAGTGCTATTATTAACGCAACCGATAAATAGCCCCGCGGGTTGTGTTTTAGTGTTGTGTATATAAAAGAGCGAGAGGGAAGAAAAAAAAATTGAAAACGCGGGACGCAGAGGAAGAGGCGGTTGGAGTGTTGTACAACCGGTGAATTAGTGTGCGTGGTATAGTAACAGAGGGATACACGTGGAGAGGTGGTGGTCTTGTCTGGGCTTCACCCTCCTCCGCGTTCGCCACCGGCAACGGCACACTATGCTTCTCCTGCAATCAATACTTGAATCCTGTCCTGTGTGTACGGCTCTGCTTGTGAACTTGAGGCGTGTTTGAGAGAAGAGAAGGAAGCTATTGCGTGCCACGCAATTTGCATCGTCCCTCGACTCCAATGCTACCGGTCTGCCACGCGATCTTATTCCCGATCCCCGGCAGCCCATTGTCTACTTCCTTTCCCGACATTCGAGATATCAATCGATTAAACTCTGCCAAATATTCTGCCAACAAATTTTTTTTTTAAATAAAAAAGATTGTCCTGCCAAAATTAACTGCCGATGGCATTGAGTTCATACTATTTTGTATTTATCGATAAAAATGTCTCAAAAAAAAAATAAAGCAAACAAAGCAACAACCAAAGGCCAGTCGAGGCGTAAAGATTTAGAGAAAAAAGTAAATAGAACGACGATTCGTACGGTCGGGTATTCAAAAGGAACATTTAAAAAAGTGAAGAGTCGGCGTAGCGACACCCGATACGTTTGTTATCTCCGCGCTTATCAGTTTCCTAAGAACGCAGAGGAAACGAAATTCCTCGTTGGTATAAATAACCACGTCGAATGGTGTACGTATATATATATAATATATTGCGTATATCAGAGGCTGAGAGCAATAGGAAGGATGAGATATTATTCCGGCGTGATATTGGCCCTTGGCTCTTGGTCGTTCCTCCTCTCAACTATATAATAGTGCGTAACTATGGATCTCGCTCGGAAATAGTCTCACGCGAGTAGCACCCTTCGCGGTATATGGCACGCCTCTACGCCGCCGGCATGTCAATGCACTTGCACATTCTTCAGTCTCTATCTCGGCGAGCCACAGCCCGACCACCGACTCAATCACATTTCTTTCACCTCCAATTTCTGCGACAGATTAAAATTTACACAAAAATTCAACAATCCGCCGATAATAGCGCAATAAACAACAACGAAATTACCATTTGGTTTCGCGCGAATTAGCCATATTCCAGAACCAATGTACAAAAAATAAATAAATCATGAAAATTGAATGATTAAAAAATGTGGTAGCGAAATTCCAATGTATAAAAAATAAATAATAAAAATTGGATGGATATAGGGGGAAAAAAAAAAAAAAAAATCACCGGTTGGTTTCGATGCGCGTTGAGTGAAAATCACGGAAATAGGCCCGAGTGCAATCTCGGCGGTCAGCGAACAACCGATACCCGAAATCACCTCTTTTATGTCGAAAAACGTCGGTGCACACGAACCCGCGACTCGCGACTCGCGTGCTCACCTTTATCGCGGTCTTTATTCCTTATCGGGAAGCCGCTCGTCTCGCTTGCCATCTCCTCGCACTCTCCCGGCGTCACTATTGTGTGTGTGCGTGTACAGAACGTACCTACACAACCCCACGTATTTTCTCAGTCTAACCTAAGCCGCTGGCTCACCCAACCTCACCCAGCAGGTGAAATTGGTCCAGATAAAAGTCTCATATCGTTCCCTCGTAACTCGGAAGCTCGTTTATCCGGTTAATAGCATTTATTTATCGGTAATCGACTCGTTTATTACCATATAAATATCAGGAATAAAATATTTAAACCTTCCGGTTGCATTCAAACGCATTCATGAGAACACTCGGACCCAAGAAAGTTCATACGACAGGAATAATTTTATCATCGTCGAATTATCACCCCGAGGCACATAAATCGCAGTACTGAATTTGCCGAAACACTTGCAAACTTGGTTCATCGATTGGTCCGGGAAGTCAGTCAGGAATCAAACTTTTGTAGTTAATTTACTGAAAATTCTATAAGTGGCATTTAAGCGTTAGGGGCAATTATATGGGAAACAAGTAGTAATAACAAAAAACACTTGACAAAACAATGTACCTAATTAAATTGGAACTCATTGCGATTTCATGATAATCCAAAAGCAAATATGAAATTAACACTCAGGGGCGCACGAGGTTGCCCACTTTTCAATTGATACTGAAAGACTTGTCGACTCGGTCTATCGATTAGCCCTCAAAATTCAAGCAAAAATATTTACAATGTAACATCACAAAAATGTATGCAGCAATTTTTATAGTAGGAAATTTATAAAAGTTCAAGCAACATGCGAGCCAACCTATTAATTGCAATCATACACGAGGTCAGGTACAAATACTTTGTAATTCCACAATAATCGAATAGCAAAAACAAAAGAAAAAGCGAATTAACAAAGAATCACACAAATAACAAGCAAAACTGCACTTGAACGATTGACGATAAATGTGGAAAAACGTATGGATACGTTTAATCGATCAGCCCGCGAAATCCTCGGATAGAAAATATTCACAACGTGCTAAGAGTCGGTAATTGTTCGTGTGAATTATTTCGATTGGTCGGTAGCACCGAAGAGAACGAGCGAAAATATTCGCACCGAACACACCCAAACAATTGGCCGAAGATTCTACGGAAGACACGACACAGAGCGTATGATATCGCAAAACAACAAGTATACCGCACGTACGTAAATCGTATCGGAATCGCCATTGGCGGGCCGATGACCGTTGAAATTCAAGGTCGTGGTGCTCGTGATAAAGGAAGAAAGTTTCGGAAGATGCATGCCACCCGAGTGTAAGAACGTGTAAGAACGTGTATGCGCGTGTCGTGCGATGTATTCCGTAAGGTGTCGCGTGAAAAGTGCGCGAGCGCGCGATCCTTTATATATTTATTTACCCACAGAGGACGTCAAGGGCGAGATTGCTTTCCGAAGGAAAATGTACGAGGCGATGATAATGGACTTACCGCGCCAAAGTCTCACCATGTGCAGGAAACCATTTCTCCGGGGGCGAAGACGACGTAGAAACACTGCGCGCGAATCCTTCCGAATCCCTGGAAATTTTTCCTCCTCGCGGCGAGTCGAACTAGTTTACTCGTCGGCCGCGGGGCTTTCGCGAAACTGGAGGAAGTCGCACGAGAGCTCGAGCTCGGAGAAACTCCGAGTGAGTACTGGTGGATTTAGCGGGCTGTCAAATGCGAGGGGGGCGCGAGAGACAAGCGCCGCTCTTCTCTCTCTCTCTCTCTCTCTATTCCGCGCCGTGACAGACGCTTCTTTTCAACTGTTATTCGGCAATTATTCTCACAACTCAGAGGCGCGAACCGCACTGTCGATTAAGGCCGAAACGTAGGATCGTAAGGCCAGGCACTTTTTCACCGAGGCCTCGCTATTACTTTCAATTCGACTGGGATTCGCGTTGCCCGGAGCGAAAAAAACAGCTCTGCAACCGGCTGGGAGCTGCCCGTGTCAACAACCTATGAAAAATGGGCTCGTACTGGCTAGCAAGATGGTCGACGCGACTCTCGAAAGATGGCCGCACGTCGCCGCCGTCGCCGCGGCACTCTCCGCTCTAGGGAATTTTACGCGCGGCGAAACTGCCGTCGCAACTTGTGTTGGAAATTTTACGGAGAATTATTGTTTTTATTGCTCCTCGGATGCCGGATTGACGAGATATCGATATTCCCATTGTTGTTCTTCATCGATACCACATAAACATATCGGACGGACACGAAATGATTGTTCGATTAAATGACGACTAAATTTCGATACTCGAATCTCTCAAGTCGAAAAGATAAATTCACAGTAGACAATGTTGTTTTTATGTACAGCGGATCTCCTGTGGTTAATTTCACGTAGTTTCCAACCGGATTTCCGTGGTATTTATAACAACTTACCATTATCATTTATCATCATTACGTATGTGGTAATGATATTATTAATGTGTATCATTTCGGGGTAGCTTTTTTTTTTTTGTTTCGTGAATCGTTAATTCTGTTTGAGACGCAAAAATTATTTATTACCATTAATACATATTAAAAGGATTGTGAGAACTGATATCAAAAAGGTTTATGCACTTCTAAATACACGTGATAAAACCGTTGTGATGTAAATAGAGAACTCGTCGACAACAGAGAAAAATGCCCAATCCTACTGATTGAATCAATAATTTTGTTTGTTATTTGTTCATCACATATATCAATATATGATCCGACACTATAATTAGACTTCACCTTCTTAATTGTTACACTCGCATCTTCTGATTCGACTTATAATAAATATATATATGTATATATATAATATAATATAATACGCAGCTTAGACTCTGATTCGATATGCGGATTGCATTAAACAGTCACGACGCAGAAAAAAACTGTTGCAAACGCTGAACAGTTGTGCGGTCGAGAGCGCATAGATCGAAATCAAAGGTTTTTTTAGTAACTTCAAACTGTCCGGTTTCCGCTATAACCTGAACGACCCTTTGCAATTCTTGATTATCCTGCAGCGTCATTATTTTCTGCTGCAACTCCTTCAATTGCGACACGTAATCTTCCGAAAAAACGAGAGCACCTTCCCCTTCGGGCTCGTTAAAATTACTGTTTGTCGAATCCGGTGCAACTTGTTCACTTTCGGCTATATTGAGGATTTCCGTTTGCGGCGGTGCCGTATCTTTAACGATATACGGTGAGTTTATTTCAATGGAAACCGGAGATTGACTGGACGAAACAGGTTCCACGGATGGGGATAAAGAATGTTCCCTGTCCTTTTCTCGTTTAACCACGTGCTCATCCGATCCACTATCGACTTTCCGTTTCCTTTTCCGACATTCTCGATCCTCACCTCGGCCGCTTTTCGTCTTTTCTTTTCTCGTCCTTTCTTCACCCTCGTTCTTTGCCTCGACGTTATTTCGGGGAGACGCGGGTTTCGATATATCGGAGCATAAAGTCGGAGTAGAGACAACCTCGGGTTCACTTCCGGGAGTCAAAAAGGCCTTCGTAGGTGGCTCTTCGTCGACGGAATGCGTGGAATCGCTACTGTCTCGTTCTGGCATTTCCGCCAAGAGTGTCGATAGTGGATTCGCCGAGGATAACGCAGCGAAGGAATTTTTCTTCTCGCTCGATATCTTTTGTTTTTCCTGTTTCTCCTTCTCCGCGTTTTCCTCCTTTTTCTCCTTTTTATCTTTTCTCTTGTGCTTGTGTTTCTGCTTTTCTCGGTCGGTGTGGGCTTCTCTGACCTTATCCAACGCCTCGCTTCGACTCGACTTTTCGCTGCGGACTTTATCCCTGTCCTTCGAATGTTTCGGTGACTTTTTCTCTTCCTTCGAAGATTTGCATTCTACATTCTTTTCCTTATCGGGTTTTTCGTGTTTCTCGGGCTTAACCACCTTTTTATCGGCTCCCTTTGAAGGATCTTTTATCTTATCGTGCTCCTTCTCTTTGTCCCTCTCTTTACGATCCTTGTTCTTATCTTCCTTGTGCTTCTTCTTCTTCCGATCGAAGCTCTGCTCCTCGACTGGCACCTTAAAATTGTCTTTCACTTTTTCCTTCTCTTTGTCACCGGAAATTTTCTTGTGCTGTTTCTCTTTGGGCCTCGGCGATGGAGGTTTTTGAGTAGCGGGCGGTACTGGCGGTACAAGATGCTTCTTCGCTGGCGAGGGTAAAGAATTTTTTTTTATACCGGGGTTTGAATAATCTTCTTTACTCACGGGACTTTGGGACCTCTTTGATTTCTCTTTCTGTCGATCTTTTTCTTTCGACAGCTGCCGATCTTTTTTATCTTTCCGTTCATCCGAGTTTTTATCTTTTTTCTTATCTTTGTGTGGGCTGTGCTTTTGTTTTACAGACTTTTCTGTCTTTTCCGATTTGTCTACCGATGTTTTTGAGGAAATTATTTTATCGGAGAGTGCTCTTTTATTTTCCGGCGACACTTTTGCCGGCAAGGTCATTATGTTGCCGAATAAATCGGAAAATTCGTCGGAGCTTCGCACTTCCGTCATCCGATGTTTTTTCACATCTGTTCCGCTCAATTTGGGTTTGCTGACCATGGGCGGCACCATTTTGAATTCCCCTTTTTCGCTTGAATCTTCAGGATGTGAAACGACGACCTAAAACAAAGTTTTTATTAAAGACAGACTGTTTGATACTGCGATATCGGATGTAAGCTCGATATAACGTTGTTACGTCCAAGAGTTTTCTATGCTCAACATTTTTGTTTCCTTCGATGGATGGACACAATTACATTTCTGGCAATTCCAACTTTACCAAATCACAAGACCGCTATAATAAAAGTCTCAATCCAAACTCTAGCGCAATACAATCTCACCTCAGATTTCAGTAACCCTCGATAATTGTTCATTCGAACGAAAACACACAGGAAATTATTGTCTCCCCTTGAGACGATGTGCCACACTTGAGGTGTCGACCGTAAAAATCGATTTGCTTTTATACTTCTAAAACTACTATTACAATTGAAAAAACTTACACCACCACCTTTGAGCAGCTTTTTTCGGAACTCTTCGGATGGATTGACGAATACTTCGTGATGTCGAATAACATTATTGATGGCTGGACCACTTTGTTGTAAGTGGAGATCGTATTGAATCTGAATCCTTTTTGGCTCGTCCTTGTTTTTCAGGTAAACATCTATCGGTATCTCAAAACCGGCGTATCCCGATTCCTTGACCATATAAGGCGCTTCCTTCAAAATCCTTTTTGGTTTTTGGAAAGTCTCGTGTAGGTTGAAGACAACTGGAAAAATAATTTGTTATCTTAAATTTATTAATTTACTTAGACATCGACGCAACGTTGACGTATCAGGAAAGATTTTTACTACGAAATCGGATGTACAACGAAAAGTTTCAGTTGTGGAGATAAAGTGTGATTTATCAATCGAAAGTAAATGGGAAATGTGACAAAATTACTACTAAAATCATATTTTTCAAAAATCCCGCAGCCAAAACCATAAGTAATAAAAAAAAAAGCCCAGCATTGAAAATCGAATAACACACAATTACACGGATATCGTTGCATTCGATAAAAAGAGTAATCTCAAGTACCTTTATCGATGTATTGGCTTATATCGGCATTATCGACTCCTCGAACAAACACTTCCCAATCGTGTGTATAACCTTCGGGTGTTGTCCGCACGCGTAACATTGATGCATGGCCACACTCCAAAGTCACTCGAATTGCCATCCTCCCTGAGAAGAGTAACGTCATGTATTAAATGAATTTCACGGCGAATTCCACATATTCCGAGTCATCGTTTCACTGAGAAAATCTTGTAAAAATAAGAGCACGACTTTCTCAGATTACTTTACGGCCTTTTTTCTATCTTCCCTCCCCCATTTTTAAATAGATCCCGAAATCTGGCGGAGCCAAAAATGAGCTCGGATCATGCGGATTATGGTATACGGACGAGATAGCGACAATCGAGAGATTATTTTTACGTACGAAGTAGTTATTCCTGTAGTAACTCTCAATGACGTACTTCATGGGAAGAATAAATTGGATTTTGGAACAGCGGACAAAATGTACCATGAAAGTCATATATCGTTCCAAGTCCTTGCTGAGAGACAAACGAGCATTAATTTATAGGTATGCCACCCCATAATGTGCGGATACTGTTTGTCGTCGTTTCATTTAAAAAGATTGCCAAGTTTAGGGTCTACGACCGCGAGAGTTAATTCGATACGCGCGGCGCATAGTGGGCTTTAAACCATTCCCACTAAAACTTTCCACATCACTGTCATCAAATAATCATCATATAGGTTATGTGGATGTTGTTTGCGGTCACAAGTTACGTTTCGTACACTGTTTAGCCCATCAAGGCTGCTTAGTTATCGCGCTTTGGCCTCTAGATAAAACAATGCACATAGAAGGGATCTCGTCCGATCCAAGAGCTCGTCTTCTCTGTGAAGATTCTCCTCGCGGGTTCTCTCTTCTCACATTATTGCCATTCGCTGTCTACGCTATTTTCGCACGAGCGAATAAAACTTTCCCGCCCAATCGCATTCTTCGAAGCGCCGAGTAAACAGTCCCGACGAGGATTATCTGTCCAGTCCCCAGGAAATTTAACGGATGTTTGTCTTATGTAATGCAATGTTTATGATTAAGAAACTGGCGCTAACGTTTAGCGTTGTGTTGTGAATTCGTGGCTCGCGATAATGGGAGCGAGCCATTAAATGACCAGCCACGTTACGCTCTTATTTCTTATTAATTACCTGCGTGAAGTAAGCGACACAAGTGTGTATCAATAGTCGAATCGATCGTAAAGGTGCTTTACACCGCGACCGAAATCGAGAAAAAAAAAACCAATCTCCCGAATGTCGATACACCAACTGTTGTTTTGTTATTTCACTTTTTCGATTTTCGGCAGGATGAGGTCCCGGCAACTGATGAGATCATCATAGATCGGAGTTCTCGTTGTCACTGCCGACGATAAGTTCCTAGCACCCCGCGCGTTCCCATTGGCCGCGCGAGTCTGACGTCATTCGGTGTATGCGATGGAGGTATGTACAAGTTCATTGAATAATTGGTGACTCGTCGAGTGTAGGTCGCGGCGGCGGCGGCGGCGACGGCGGCGAGGGAGTGCACGTTGTATGTACGTGCCTGAGTGTAAACGAGCCTTTTCTCCGATCTCGCGTTCAGTGATGGATCAGTAAGCGATCCGCGAAGGTCCCCGACACAAAGTATCCCCGTTTGTTTTCTTTTTTCTCGTGTAAAATGTACCGTCGAAAATAGTAGAATCGCCAATTGCGCTGACATCTCTTCGCTCAAAGACAATATCATGATCGTTGCGAGACGCGAGATTGGGACGACGAGATTATCAGCGTCGCGGCGCCGCCGGCTTGTCATCCTTGGAAAAGGCATTCTCGATGCTTAGCCAGTAAATGCGACTCGTTGGTAAGCCAACTACTCGAAAAACACGACGATACACACGCGGAACGTATGCCTGAGAAAAAATAATCTATCCGAACGTCGACGATTGTTTCGCGCGAAACTCTTCTCTGTCTTCTCTCCTCTTTTGGGTCGCGCTTTTCTGTCAACTTTCCACAGGCTCGCCTCGTTATTTACAATGGTCCAGGGGATCGTCGCGGTCGCGAGACCAACTCGAAGAAAACGTGATCAGTGACAATGCTCGTAGATTAGAGTCCTACTCACATATACATATATATATATATATATATAACTCTCTCTCTCTCTCTCGCTCTCTCTATCACTCGTCGTGTAATATCGACCGAGGAATTTTCTTAATCTTCAACGACGTTACAACGCCGTGATAATATATCTTCATTATTATCGTGTCAACAAACCGTCGGAATCTGTAATTCGATAATAGATGCTGTCGATGGATCGCTCCTGACACATAAAGGTTTGCCACGCGCTTTTACGTTTAGCCTCCGGTTTAAAGCCTACAAACAATTTTTCGTCGTTTTGTTAATATGGTTACGAATAATTTTGATACCTTGGTTCACGAAGCGAGGAAAAGTATCGAATATCGGATAAAAGAAAACACAAAGAACGAGGCGATAAAAAAATTAATATTTATCGTCTAATGCGTTTGACAAAATATTTAATATTTCATAATTATTAAAACAAAAATTGTGCGAGAATTAAACTGCGTCTCGTAAAGCTTAGAGGACTGTGTCTGTATGCGATTAAATGTTTTTATTTTCATTCTTTTGTCTTATAGTTGAGCCTGAAATGGGTAGTTCTTGGTGGCAGTGCACGGCATGCCTGAGAGCTCAGGAAGAGGATATATGCGAATTGCAGTTAAATCACTGCAACCTGTACGATGTACCGCCGGATGTGTTCATCTACGAAAGAACATTGGAGAAACTCTATCTCGACGCTAACAGAGTAAATAATTTGAACAAAGGACGAGCTTACTCGCCGGCGATTATAAGAAATTAATAATTTTTTACGTCATTACGCAGATAAAGGACTTACCCAGGCCGTTATTTCAATGTCACGAACTTCGAGTTCTATCGCTTAGCGACAATGAAGTCACTACGTTACCACCCGCCATAGCGTCGCTAATTAATCTAGAACATCTGGATCTCAGTAAAAACAGTTAGTAAACTGTGTCATTACGAGCCTTGGAAATAATAAAAGAAAATCAGCCGACAACGGTAAATTTTCATTGGCATCGCCTGTTAATTGTTCTTCCCATTCACAGGTATAAAGGAATTGCCGGATAGCATAAAAGAATGCAAGAACCTGCGTTCGATCGATATTAGCGTGAATCCGTTCGAGCGCTTTCCAGACGCGATAACGCACATCGTCGGATTGCGAGAATTGTACATAAATGACGCTTACATAGAATATTTGCCGGCTAACTTTGGACGTCTCTCGGCGCTCAGAACGCTCGAACTTCGAGAGAACAACATGATGACGCTTCCGAAGAGCATGAGTCGATTGGTTAATTTGCAGAGGCTGGATATCGGGAATAACGACTTTACCGAGTTGGTACGTATATTTACCGATCATAAAATTAAAAAATCAATTAACAAATCATAATACGTTTGGTCAGCACATGGAATCTTCTTAATGATAGAGAAGATAAATAATGTATAAATATTTTAGCCTGAAGTCGTGGGTGATCTGACGAATCTGACCGAGTTGTGGATAGACGGTAATGACATACGTCGAATACCTGTGAATATAGAGCAGCTGTATCGTCTAAATCACTTCGATTGCACGATGAACGCGGTTCATCTTGTTCCGGCGGAAATTCAGGGCTGGCGCGACATATCCATAATGAATTTTTCGTCAAACGAGATCTATCAACTTCCGGACTCTCTCTGTTACTTGCGCACAATAGTGACGCTGAAGATTGACGACAATCAATTGAACTCACTGCCAGTCGACATTGGACAGATGTCTAGCTTGGAGGAGCTTATAGTTACTAAGAATTTTCTTGAGTACCTGCCATCGTCTATAGGACTGTTGCGGAAGCTTCACTGCTTGAACGCCGACAATAATTATCTTCGTTGCCTTCCACCCGAAATCGGAAGTTGCACCGCGCTATCGCTTCTATCATTGCGTTCGAACAATCTCTCCGGTGTACCGCCGGAATTGGGTCACCTCTCCTCCCTCAGAGTTCTAAATCTCGTTAACAATTGCATACAATTCTTGCCGGTCTCGATGCTCAATCTCACTAACTTGAAAGCTCTCTGGCTCAGCGACAATCAGAGCCAACCTCTGGTTCCTCTTCAGCAAGAATTCAACACGGAGGAAGATATGATGGTCCTCAGTTGCTTTATGCTACCGCAAAAGCAACGCCAGGAACTTGAGCGTAAGTTCAATCTTATTACTTATTCAATTGACACTGACGCGATTTATAATTGAAATTCATTTTCATCCTAATGACGTTTATGAATTTGAAGAAGGTTTTACTGAAAATTGCTTTGTAATAATGAAACGATAACATTTTTTTTTTTTTTTTCATTTAAAATTTCCGAATGGTTCAGAAAAATTATTGAACCATATTCAAGTGCCGTTAATTTGATGATATATCGAATAAATAACCGCAATGTTGTTACAAACAATAATAGCCAAGTTGTTCGTTATTAGCACCAAGTTCACGGTGCTTAAGGGGATAAATCAATTAACTGGTAGATTAATTAAACGCTATTCGACGAACAATTGAATTATTGCTCGTCTGTTCACGCTGCGTAGTGGAGAACGAGGAGGAGGAGGAGGAGGATGAGGAATGAAATGGTAACGTAGATCTCGCTCGTCGTGACAACGCATAATGTTATTATAGTAATCGAATTGGTAGACGAAAGCGTAACACATGAAGCGCGTGTGACCGCCGATCAATAATGGAATATGTGTGTTTGTTGGGCTTAGAAATGGAGCAGGCAGTGGGTCCCATTTCCGGCTCGATAGTTGGAACTGGAAGGAGAATATGTTTTGCCGCTGAAGTGGAATCCGAAGTACCCAGACAACTCCATCGAGCACCAACCCCGTATCCTAAAGAGCTGCGAAATCTTGCTAGACACGCCCGCAACCTTCATCATCAGACTGCGCACGATCAGAGGGTTCGTTAATTGATTGGATTCACTCTTCCGTTAAAAGGGCACACGTTGAACGAACGAAAAAAAAAAACACACATACAACCACACAACCACCCTCGCCATATATTGTTTCAGGTCCAAGCGGAACGTGAGACTATGATTAAAGAAGCTGTTGTTGCGAAAGCGACACCTATTCTCGGCGTCGCTTCGATTACTGGAACATGCTCACCGCAAACTACAAGCAATAAGGTGAACTCGCAAACTAGCTTTCAATTTATTGAATTTCCTCGAGGTTTTTGAGAATTTTCAGGAGATAAATAATGAATTTAAATGTTTATTAAATTAAATACTTTTTTTGTGAGTAAACTGCGCTCAGAATATCCATGCTGCTACTGAACAAATAAAAAAAAATCAATCACATACTTTTCGTATAACACCGGTAGCCAAAAAAAAAAAGTGAAATTCGCGTCAATAAACATCACTGATGTTTATCGCCACTAAACTCTTTCAATCTTTGGAAAAAAATGCTAGAAATCTCTACAAAGTCCCGACAAATTATAAGCGCATCCACTTTGAATTTATCTAGTCACGTGAAAAGTAGTCCGTAGAGAGCAACAGGTACATTTACGCTATATGTAAAATCTTCACGAGAAACTAAAGCATGTAAACGTCAATAACGCTATCACATAACGCTGTTGTTGTTTTTTGTTTGTTTACAGAACTCTTCCTACATATCTTCCATGACTGCCGACAATCATCCCGAAAAATGTTACAACAATAACAGCTCTCACGGTCCAGAACCGGAAGCGACCGACACCGAGGCCTCGAACGACGACGCGAATCGTACGGTTATCGCTAAAGAAATGAGTCCGGAGATCCGTGAAGCCAAATGTGTTCGAAATCCGACTGCGGAATATTTGGCAAGGCCACCGACGATCGCGGACTACGTAAATTCTACGTGGAAACCCGACGAATACTCGAAAACAAACACCGCCAAAATCGTCGAATCGGAGAAACTCGCCGAGCCGTATAAAAACGCTCCGGCGAACTTGAGGTTGTTGGACCGGAGCAACATTCAGACGAAGAAAGTCAATGAAGTTCCACCGGCGCCACCACCCTATCACATTGCCGCTGCTTTTTCCAAAAAAGCTGCTCTCTTTCAGCAATTAAATCACGGTAAGTAAAAAAAAAAAGACAAATGGAATACAAAGAAATTGAATATCTTGTTAAACTATTTCAGTTCCACGACCGGAGAGTTTATCGTCACCATCGCCGGTAGTGGGGTCGAATCATGACAGCATTTCTCACCCGCCTCATCCGCATCCGCATCAGCAAAGCGCAAAGTCGACACCACCACCGCCGCCACCGCCGCCACCACCACCGCACAATCCAAACGACAAGTCTTCCCGAGCGTTGGCTCCGACCGATCGTCAGATTCTCCAGCGAAATTCTCTCGACAATGGAAGTCGAGCGTCCTTCGATACAGTGGACACGAGTCGCAGCACATTCGCATCTCCGGAAACTCACACTCCCGAGATAATCCTTGACTCGGATCGACTGGCGAAGCCAAGTCGAATACCAATTCTGCGGGCAAAGAATCTCGAGGGCTCGAGTTCGGACAACGATTCAACGGAGAAGTGCGCGTATTCGTCGATCGAAGATTACGAGAGATCGCGTCAATTGAGTCTGTCGAATATACCGACCTCGCCAATCACCGGCAAGAAGTATCGAAGCCCGTTGTCGTTGCAACCCCGACTATCCGATCGATCGATAAAACGGCAGATGAACAACGGCAACTTATCGTGCGACGACGTTAATTCGCGCAACAGCCCAAACGGATCGACTGACTCGTACAGCTCGTCGATGATGAAAACGGTGGGTAATGAGAACCGTGACGATTTCGCGGAGAGCTCGCATGGAAAAGTTTTATCGTTGTTGCCTGTTGTTGTTAAAAATTCCGTGAATATCGAAAACGAATGCAACTCTGCGAGGAGCACACCGATTTCGTCGAGAGTCGAAATATTGGCCGATATAAACGCGCTTGAAATCACTAAATTTGATAGTCCCGTGTCCAACGACATTGCCAATTCGGAGGAAAAGCCCAGATTCAAATGGATGTTTGGACAGCACAAAAACGTGAACGTGGTATGTCATTGACAACTAGAACGTCTACGTAAACAAAAAAATCTTAACGATCTCATCGTTGATGGGCTATAGCTCTTGCGTTCTAGTTCTACTGTAGCAGCCCCTCTTCTCATCACGCCGATCATTTTTTTTTTTTTTTTTTTTCAATAATCTGCCACAAACCGTAAGCTCTTTATTAACACGCGAATTTAATTAATGTGTGATGGTGGCTTCGGTGATGCAACTTTTTCGCTTTTTGCTGTGAAGATTTCAAATGTTTTAACACGATTAACGTTTCTTATGCTCTAATCAAGTTTCAATTCGAATCTAGTGCTATTTTAATAAGCTTGTTTCGTGTATTGCTTACAGTTGCCCGTTTTAGTGAGAAAAAATCCTGGACTGGGATTCAGCATCGCCGGAGGAATTGCAGGCGCCGAAACGGTAAATATATATATTTTTTAAATCCAATAAAATGCACTGATATTTAGTGACGGAAAAAATTAGGGAGACATGTGCAATTTTCTACTTGGCACTTTAACACAAAAAGGAGCCACGTTAGCTACAGTATTTTTGTCAATAGGGAATCATTGTGACAAAAGTTAATCCGGACGGACCGGCGCAAGGGACGCTTCGTCCAGGCGACAAAATACTCGAGGTCGATGGAATAGATTTTACAAAGTCCGATCACAATAACGCGGTGGCCGTTTTGCGAGCGACCGGAGCAGTCGTATCGATGATGATCAGCAGGCATCAATGAATGTAAACCCTCGACGAGTCGTTTCGAACTTACCGAACGCATAATGCATGAGCACGAACCGCACACCTCTTCATCTAGACTGAGTAGAATACTTTCGTTGGATCTTCAATTCCAGTGAGCGTTCGAAGACAGCACAAATATGTACCTTTGAGTTGCACCTCGGGAAGAGAGATCGAATCCTATTTTTAATACGTCCGATCCACGACCAAAAGGCAGCGGATAATAACTCGTTTTTAAAAATTATTATTATTATCGTAGTCTTAAAAGGTATACGAGCTTCACAAAACTTGTTCCGAAGTTGTTTGTTGACACGATTTACGTATCGGCTAGAAAAATGGAATTTGTTGATTGTTAGAGAAGCCACTCGATTGTTTTCATTGATAGTCTCTTCAGTTCGAATAAAGTACGCACATTTCTCCTATTCCTACGCACAATTGCGTGTAAACAAGAAAATGAAAAGAAAATGTACGTCAATAGACGTGAAACTGGTTCGTTCTCTTTGACCGCGCTAGCTGACAATGTGCCAGAAACAAAATAATATTTATTAACGATATACATGCATATTAACAAAAGAAACAACAAAAAAAGAAAGAAAAAAAACACACAAAAAATACAAAATATATTATACATATATTATACACACAAGAATTTATATGATATAGTTATTCGATTAAGACGTAGAAAAGAAAAGGAAACAAAAATATTCTTCTATGTGCCGTACTTTTACTGAATATAATGTTATACACGTATCGCACTGTTATCAACGGTATAGATACTTTATGACTGGTTACAATAATTTAGAGACTCGCAAGATATTATGGCTTTGAAGGTTTTTTTTTTGTTTGCTCAATATCATAGGATTTTCATACGTTTTTAATGTTTATCGATATTCCTTTCGTATATTTTGTTACTAATGGTTGTGTCACGTACGTTATTTCTCTAAAATGACATGTATCAATATTAATCTTTATTTAATTTGCCATTAAGACACGTTTTTTATATTTATTTTTTATCGCGTTAAACAGCGCGCGAAACTAAAGCATTTATCGAGCATTTCTAAGAGAGATGTATAGAAATGTTGGAATACTTACTTGAGGATTGTAGACGATTGCGTAAACTGCCATAAAAAATCCCAACAATCGCACCTTCTTTCACAGCTATTTTTGTTATTGATATTTTTTTTTTTTTTTTGTTCTATCGAGTATTCGTTATTGATAGGCAGTAAATTCGCATTCGTCGGATGAATAATAAGTGCACTGCAAGTATCGCACCGTCTCCTTCCTCCCGGTAACGCAATAGACCACTCACTGTAGATCTCTCGATTACAGCGGTACCTAAATATTTTCAATGTCGCCTGAATTAAAAGGCGAGTGAGGCAAAGCTATAAGACTAATATTGATGAAATTCTTACGCTTCTCTTCGGAATAAACTTTACATCATAATGTGACCATGTTAGCCTGAATTAGCGCTGTTGCGATTCAACGGATTCACTGCTGCATGATAAACATGATATTTACTTTTTTTTTGGTCACCGATTTCGTCGTAGATTTCACACGAAACGAATCTCATCACAAATTATGTATTTTTTCACAATTATGAATATTACCTTTCAAAGATGTTCGAATTTTCATTGTCAATTTACAAGAAGATTGCAATAAAATTGCCGCCATTGAAGAAACATCAAAAGTATCAAAAGAACCAAAATGGTAAAATGATGATTGATTCTTACGATTCATCGGTGAGATTAAGTATTATACGCGTATACTCTATGAAAATTGATTAAAAGCTGCAGCAGTGAACTTGTTAGCGATTAAATTCGTAACAGTTTGATAGTTAGTAACGAGAATTTTTAAACGTGCCGTTTTTTCCATGAAAACTTTTTCTCTAGCATCTATAATTAACTTAAGATAACGTCGAGTGATATAGAGACACGAATGAAAAATGTAATCGTCGTTATATATTATAAAGAGAAAGGAAAAACAAGAGAAAAAAAAGGGAAAAGAAAAGTTAAGGTATCAAGAATAAGATAGAAATCGATGAAGCAATAGACAAACTTGTGTTAACGTCGGGGTCGCTGATTACCGCGACTCCCCGCGAATTGATAATGATGCTGATGTTCAATTTAGATCCCTAGTCATACTGGAAAGAGATTGCGAGTGAGAATGCTTTAACATTTATATGGAGTCCGACTGTATGTGTATTACGTATATTTATTGTTATGTATTCTCTTTACCATTAATGCGAGAATGCTCGGTGATATTTCTTCGTTAAAATTCAATTAGTTATCGTACATGGGTGTATTTCACGATGATCTTTGTGCAGCTGCTCATAAAACGCTGTATGAATATTGCGGAGCAAATAATGAACAGTAATGAACTTCCAAGAAATTGAGAAGCAGCAAAAATACGCTTTATTTTTCGGTTGAGCTGATCGTCAAGAAAAATCTCGATTATCAGCTCGGTAATAAAAACAAAGTGTTTTTGTTTTTTCAAACGCCTTAACGTTACATTGCTGAAATAAAAAAGATTACAATATTTCAATCATAACCGCGAGAGTGAGAACGTAAAGTACGATTGAAAAGAAAAAGAAAAAAAAATGTACATACGTATAATATTGACGGACCACGTATCAAAGTACGTTGTTTCTACTTCTACTCCAACTAAACAGACTGACTATACGTTTTCAATGATTTGTATATCTAATAATTAAAGTAATTAACGTAGTAACGTGTTCAGTGGAAAAAAAAAAACCGATACACACAGAGAAAGAAGTAAAAATAAAGGCGGACACTGATCCACTCGCAAATGAATCCTGCGAATGAAAGAAAATACAAATAAATACAAGTGTAAATAAATAAGCAGCTGAAAGAAAAAGAAACGACACTGATTGTTATATTTTTCGTAGAAAATTCATTGTTCCTCTCGACAAAAATCATGCTCGCTGTGAATTTTACAATAAGTGGAATGTGTAAAGTTTGCTTTTCCTCAGAATCACAGAATTAGAAAAGACGGATTTTCGACGAAGAATTTCCAGCGATTGGAGAACTTGGCCATCGTTACTCCATCGACAACTCGATGATCGGCAGCCCAACTCACGGAGAGAATATCCGCGGCGATAACTTTCTGAGACACGTCAAAACGCGGCAGCTTTTGCATTTTTCCAACTGCACCAATGACTATTTGAGGAGGCAGAATCACCGGCTTTGTGTAAGTCCCACCAATCTGTAATATTGTCATTCCAATTTTACTAAGTTTATTTCACAAAAATAAGATATGTCGAAATAATTCTCACCACTCCGATGTTTGACAGTGAAAAAGTTCCTCCGGTTATATCATTCAAAGGAATGGACGCCTTTTTTCCAAGTTCCTGGAGTCTGTTGAGTTCCTTTGCAATCTGTACCACGCTCAGGTTCTCAACGTTCTTGATATTCGGAACGACCAATCCATCGGGAGTGTCCATAGCCACACTAATGTTATGTTGTTGGAACATTTGCAGGGTTTGGCTGTTTTCGTCGACCCACGCGTTCAGCCGAGGAAATTCGTGTAGTGCTTTTGAAACGGCTTTGATAAAGAATGGCATAAAAGTCAATGCAATACCCTGCTCTTTCAGGAAATCCCGTACTTCATTTCTGTAAGTAACGAGCTTAGATACGTCACACTCGTCACTGTACACAAAATGCGGAATGGTCTGAAAGATAAAAACATTATTTTAAAATGCCGACATTTTCATCATTTAAGCCATAGATTTAAGAAAAAAATTGTCAAATGTCAGAATAATGTCTTACAAGTGATTGAGTCATTGATTTCCACATGTGTTTTTGGTATCCTTTTAACGTTACCGTTTGGCTACCACTACTCGTGACATTGCTAATAATAGTACCAGCTTGTGAAATGGCATTATTGAGTGATTTTTCTTGATTGCCTGATTTATTTTCCAGATGAGCCAATATATCTTCCTTGAGAACTCGACCACTTTTCCCGGTAGCTTGAACGTCCTTGAGGTCAATATTATTTTCCCATGCTATTCGACGGACCGCCGGAGTCGTTAGAATCTTCCGTGACGATTGAGAAGCGATCTTTGTTTCACTGGTTCTGTGGGCGGTGTCTAGATGTACATTTGGCATTGTTGTCGCTGCCAAGTTCTCACCGGCTTCCGTTCTTATTTGATTGTCCGTGGTGACCCCCGGTATGTCATCTTCGAGCTCGATATCCACCAGTGGATCACCCACCAGAGCGGTTTCATCGACTTTGTAGTGCAACGCCTTGACGTGACCGTCGTAACGGCTGGTGATCGTTACGGACGCCTTGTCGCTCTGCACCTCGCATATCTCGTCGAATTGAGCAACCTTGTCACCCGGTGAGACGAACCTGCGGACATTATAAATCATTTTGTGAAACCCTTCGATGGACGGCAGCTTCCTACCAGATTTTACGAAAAGGGAAATGAAAAAAAATGTGAGTGGACATTGAATATACTATTTAAGGCGCTATACGAATGATAAAGTTAATTGACTTGCCATTCTTTGACTGTGACCTCTCGAATGCCCTCGCCGATATCCGACAGCTTGAATGGCACGACATTTCCGCGGCTTATGGAAGTGAAGGATAGAAACCGATGATGGCTCGGCGTAAAGACACCTTTCCCCTGACGGCAGATAAAATGAGCTGCTCGAATGAAGAGCACGTTTCACCGGAACAGTCGAGCCGAGTGGTTACCACCACTTTGCCTTCGGTTTATTCTTATCCTACATATTCAAGTACCGGCATTCAAGAGACATTTGAGGATTTGTAATAATTACCAGTCGTACGATCGCTGAGAGCCTGAGCGTTAAAGCCATCCTCACTTTTATTCCACTTGACGAATCTGCGACGAATCAACAGGTTTTCCTCCTGATTCGCACACTTTCACCTAATTATATTTATTTCTATGAAAAAAAAAAAGTAATAAAGCTGGTAATATAAAAAAAGAAACTGAGCACGTAAAAAAAAATTGTGACTGCCACCCGAACACGTGTAATCGCCTTCGTCGAACGTTCGACTAACAACGTTATTGGTTTATTCAAGAATCACGAGTATAATAATATTCCGTCGTGAAATTCATTCTTACGCAAGCAGCGCTTCGTGTGTCAATAACACCGCGATAAGAGGCACAGGCGGTGGCTCTGCTCACTGTACTCTGCTTGAAACTGAAGAACACTTGGAAGACTTTCGGTTAGCGCGATGAGTCTTATCTTTCATGAGCCTCGGTAATACAATATATTCACAATTTTTTGTTGCGCGCTTGTTATTATGCCGATTACGGAGATTTTTGGGGATTCAGTCAAACGACTTCCGGTCGAATCCACGAGACGCGTACAACTCTCTTACTGTGCATTTATGAGCGTGGGTCACGACCTCGACCATTTACAATTCCATACAAGTCGAAGAAAGATGTTATCTATGCATTGTATTCATTGGGTATTATTTATAATTTATAGGGATTTTCAGAAAAATAGATAAGCGGAGATGATTTTAGGGGTTTCAATAAATAACGCGAGTTGGTTATAATCTGTTGTGATCGTCAATCCTCTTATGCTTCGATATACCTTTCAATTTTATTCAACGTTCGAGTATAATAACAAGCGTCTCTGTGATAATGATATTAATTATAATAAGATCGCAACAGTTGTGATGTCGGTATTGCGCTCGTTGAATGTAAATTATTCCGCCCTCGTAACGTATACACAACGAGCAAAAATTTTCCAATATTGAGTACATCCAGTATACTGTTTTTATTAGATATTTTCTTCTCTTTCTCACTTTGTTTCAATATATAATAGCCGGGAGCCAGTGTTTACCCAATTACCGTCGTTCTATAATAATTATAGGGAACGTCACACGGGTGATTGCGCCAAGTTCATTAATTCGCGTGGTCCAGAGTAATCGAGCTCTTTGCGGCGATCGTTATACATTGAACAGGTAAAAATATCGGCAACAGCTTTGCTGCGCCTCCGAAATTCGGCAAATAATCTTTTCGTCAACGAAAAGTAACAAATCATTATCTACACAATCATCAACCATTGATAGTGATATACGTCTCGATAAATTTTCTTATTACGTCATATACATAATTAACGTGTTTGTGTTTTTTCGATTCTCAAAAAATAGTACACGGTCATCCGTTAAATATTACAGAAGTTTGTCACTAATATTTTTCGTCAACGTTCATGAGAATCAGCCGCGACATTCTTATAGGCTCTTCAAGATCACATTTAATATGAAATACTGTGCGTCGCCGTTTATCCTTTTTATAAGGAAGCCCCTTCCTTTCGCCTCTAGCAAATCGGGAGAGCATGTAAAATACCGTTATTAGGTCGTGCGTGCAGTCTATGTAATAATCACGTTCACAACACATGTACATGTTCAACAGTAACAATAGGCAACGACAATACTGACGAGGGTGATCGACAGGTGGGATTCCACTGTGTGTGTGTGTGTGTGTGTGTGTGTGTGTGTATGAGTGTGATATCGATAGTGTGCGAACAATGAGGCCGATATAGACAATTGCCATAACACATTGTTATTTTTTTTCTTCTTCTTTTTGAATACCTTACTTACGGACACCTATGATAAAATTACGAACCCCCGATTAAATGTATTTGGCCAATTTCATCTCTGGAGACATGGAATGAGACTCTAGAGGGACTCGATTAAAAATACAATGAGTTTGTTGTACTTATTCCGAAGCAATCGATTTATCAGTCCCTGCGAAATTCTCTTCTGTTCCCCAAATTTTTCGAAAACTAAAAAAAAGACCCAATACTAAAATCGATCGGGCTAACTATAATTTTATCTCGGGCACTCGACGATTTTTTTCGAACAAGGATATCGACAGTTTTCTAGTAATTGTACATACACCTACATTTTCATTAGACCGTCACTGTCTATAGTACAAATGAAATTTTCTTTGCGTTTTTTCTTTTGTTTTTTTTTTCCGCACAATCATTCAGCGTTTTTGTACATGGCACACTCGTCAGATTCACTGACAAATTCACAATTCTTCGCAACAATAATTCATTTAGTTTCTTTCTCTCTTTTATACGTCAGCTAGACACATTTCCGGTCGACTGTAAGTAGAGGAACTGGTGCGAAGATTCTACAACACTTGATGTCATTCCGACAAAACAATTCATTGTATCGTCGGACACCGTGATGTTCAAACGTATCAATTATTCTAAATTTATCTATCAATTTCAATGTAATCGGTATGTTTAGGCCCCTAATTTATGCAGGCCCTTTAAACAATAACTTTTATGGAATTTTTCTAAATAAATACCTCGAGGCATAAACGCAATCACCGGTATGAACGTCACGGTGAAATCTGCAAAGTACAATTACGGAGAGAACGATAATGCAATGATCTGTGCAGTCTTATCTATATCTACATATCTACATCAGTTCCTCTATCGATAGTCGTCGAGCCAGCTACCGTGCATTTTTTATTTTTACATTTTTAATGCAAAAGTCTCGAGTCCACCGTCTCCCGCTGAAGCTTCTTTTATTATGTTCATCAAAGATTCACGTGTTCACTGAGTGCCTTGGACAAATTGCAACGACTCTTGGCCGGTGAGTCTAGAGTTGGGCAATTTGTTCGTTGTTCGTTTGGTTCGAGGTGTTGGAAGCTATCGAGATCTCGGTTACGCCAACCGATGTTTGTACTACAGAGCAAAGGGCACTTCGCAGTGGCACGTGTTCGCTCCCGGTTTCACATCCAGTGTCTGAAACACGAATAGTACTTGTTAATAATTGACAGATCCAATGTCTGCACTGTCCTAGCAAAACGAGCTTTCAATCTCCGCCGAAGCTCTTCGATGCACTCTATTATTTACGATAGGAAGTTTTCATCATTTTCCGAGAAAGTTCAACTTAGTCCATCCCGTTTCCCTTCTTCCACCGTTAATTAATTCCCAAGATCAATGTTGCCGAGAATCCTCTAGGAGGCCAAAGACAACCGCCAACCGAGCAATTCTTCTCATTTTTTTCATTTTTATTGAGCTCTTCACAGACGTCTTTGTAATTACGTACGAATAATCCATATAAATACAAAGATTTCATTAGAACTTTCAATCGAGCTAATATAAACGACTTTTGTTTTTGTGTCGAATTACTGAGAAGCTTTACTGTATCACGAAAATACAAGCCTATTATTAGCCGCAACTTCAACATTTGTACTGGGAAATCGTAAAATGACTAATTTTTATTGTCGAGGTGCGGATGCGGTGGCATGTTGTTGTAAAAGAGAGAGGGCGCCGATGACAATAGAGACGCGAACGGGGTCAGGGTCGTGAATGTCGAAGGGCCGTCGGAATGACCCACGAGTCACGGCCAGGATCCACGAGGCCTTTAAGGCTCTCCGAAAGAAAAATCAATAGATAATAATAGAGATGAGGATGATCGATCGGGTCAGCGGTGAGCGCGCCCTCAAAGATAGAGAAAACAAAATAGGTGAAACGTGTCACATCGAGTCTTGGAAATTATTTACTCAACCAATTTGTAATGCAAGAAACAGATTTGTAAAAAAAAAAAAAAATGCCTACTCGAGACTCTAGTGTTGAATAACTTACATTTGGTAGCGGAGGATGTGCCAACACTGCTCCCCTGTTTCTTGAAGGTACTACCTCCCATCGTGACCTTGCCACGAATATTCTTGTCCGGTTGGAAGACGATAATATAGACTTTTGGTGAATATAGGCAGACGAGGGTGACCGAAGCGCTGAGGCTGATGGCGACGCAGAGAGTGGTGATTTGCGTCTCGTGAGCGTTTCCGGTGCCAAAGTAAATCGGCACGAAAGCCAACCATATTATACAAGTCGTGTACATGGTGAATCCGATAAATTTACTCTCGTTAAAGTTTTCCGGTATTTTACGTGTTTTAACCGCGTATATAGTCGAAATAGCGATTAAACTCGCGTTGTACAATTGCGAGAATAGAAAACTCATATCTTGGATGTTGCACTTGAGGATGACTTGTCGACGATCGGGATAAAAGTGTCTGGTGCCGGGTGGCTCGACGATCATCCACACGAGAGTGAGGACCACTTGAAAAGCTATAAGCGCGGCTGCTATGCAAACCTGGGACGTAGGACTTATGTAACGAGGTCTGACCGCGGATCGCGAGGCCGAGTCGAAGATTCTCGCAATCCTGTTGGTTTTGGTGAGAAGGGCGCCATAAACGGCGCTGAAACTCACACCGACACCGAAACGCTGAAGAACACAGGTGACGGTAGTCGGTCTCGCTAGTAAGACAAAAGTGTTGAGATAACAGACGAGCACACCGGCCAGTAGAATAATCGTTAATTCACGACCGGATGCACGAACGACCGGCGTATCGCGATGCTGGAAGAGCAAACCAGCCACGCCGAGGGTCGCGGCTATTCCCAAGCACGATATCACCGCTGGTGCTACGGCAAACGCGCTGCTCCATCTTATGTGCTTAACCGGCAATGCGTAACAGCCACGTTTATCCGCGTGAGGCCAGTGTCCCGGATCGCACTCTTTGCACGTCTTCTCGTCGTAAACGTACTCGTACTCCTCGCAACGATCGCACACCCAGCAACAGGTGTCACCCTGTTGCTTTTGAATCATTCCTGGCTCGCATGGCAACGAACACGCCGAAATCGGAATCTCCTCCGCGCCCTTTGCCCATATCAGCTCCTCTGTGTTCAAATCCAAACGGTTGTACCACTTCCCCACCACCTGGAGACACACATTTTTCCTTCTACACAACTATTTTACTCACATACTTTTCCATAGAAATATCTTTTTTTTTAAATTCATAATTATGTTATTATGCGACTTTAATATTCACAGAAAAGAGAAATTTACTTTGAACCAGTGATATTTCTGATTATCAGTTCAACAAAGTTCTCAGTTGAGTTGAATCAAATGCCTGGAGAATTGACATTTCTGACCTTTTGAAAAGCACAGCGACGTCACGACTTACCCGGTAATAGTATCCGTTTGTACCGCTCTGATTTGCCTTTCGGAAATTGAGGATCTCGTAGCGTGCCAGGCCATCACCGTGCTCGTCGAACTTCACCTCGCTTCCGGCTGCATCTGTGTAATGTAAGTATAAGAAATAAGCGCTGCCAATAAATTCAATAAAATATTATTTACAACAAGATAAATGTTATATTTGAATCTCAAATAGTGGCTGTTATTGCTATTTGATAATAATCCGCAAAATCCAGAATATCGAGACCCGATAAAAAATGATTTGCTCGATTTCGATTATCTCGAGAAATCACAAAAGCCCTTGAAAGTCTTTCGACAAAAACGATATTGAACCGATGTAAAACAAAGAGAATGAAGATTAAACGGAGAAAAGAGCTTTCACAGGACGTACATAATGTTGGGCACACAATTAAGCACCGTAGCTGCACTTTGCCCGTAGCGATGCTCGAGTTATACAGTACGAGTGTAGGAAATTATTTTGGTAACCACGAGACGACCTCGTTTCCGATCGCCTGCAGCATAAACTATTATAACGCCTCTTGGATCGCGCAAATTCCTCGTACAAATACATATATAGCTTAATCATTATGCAATCGGCTCACAGAACTCATTGTTATACGAGCACACATGTTCTCGCGCGCGTGTGTGTGTGCGACGGCAATATTTCCGGATCGTGTGGATGGCCGCCTTATCAATTCTCAAGCCCTTTCTTCGCTTCTGTCGAGACGAGCATACGGAATAATTGATTGTAAGGCCGATGACGTCAGATGCTAGGGGCAGTGAAAGGAAAAACGCCATAGCCTGGATCTCGGGACGTCTCGACGGACAGACAGCAATTTGTGCGGAACGAATAATAAAGCTGCGAGATGATGCGAACGAGAGTGCACTAGAATCGATATCCTCTCTCGATATTGACGAGCGTGCCTCCGGTAATATAAGGATGTGGGGGCTCCCTATCTTTATCACTCGCGCTGCTTTCCTCTCTCCCTTTTACTCGTACAAAGTGCGCCCCCACAAACATTGCCCGCTTTCAATCCTAAGGTGCTGAGTGCTCCTCCCGCTTCTCTCCGCATAGGACGACACTCTGTACACAGGACTCTCCTCCTGTACATTGTCATAGTGGCTCAGGGCTTCGAGCTCAAGTACCACAAATGATATATCGTCTTAGTTGGAAGAAATATGTCATCGTCTCTGACGGACGAGAAGAGACGCGAATAAATAATCCGATGGCAAGTTGCGAGCCCTACGGCGGTTCATTTGTCAAGTATAATATAAAGCAAGGAGGAAAATAAATAAACGATATCTCGTTCTTCAAGGGGATTGTTGATAGATTCGATTGAGGAGGATGTATAGAAGGCGATGTAATGAATAGAGATGAAGAATTAGGTGCGTGGTGCGCTTACCGGTGAAGGATACGTTGAGCAGGTACTTCTTGTAGAAGGTTCCCTTGTCGTAATTAATCATAGCCGGACAGAGGGATTCGCTCTTTCCGCACAAATCCCTTTGGAGATTGTGAAGGGCGAGGGCGAAAGCGTACACGGCATCAACAACGAACTGGACCTT
This sequence comes from Clistopyga incitator, assembly GCA_947507545.1. NCBI lineage: Eukaryota > Metazoa > Arthropoda > Insecta > Hymenoptera > Ichneumonidae > Clistopyga > Clistopyga incitator. The sequence goes on along the minus strand of OX382173.1, from coordinate 168,532 downwards.
TGATTCCTGTTCGTAGCTACTGGCACCGGTTAGCCTGAGCTTTGTCGAGCAAACGTTTAGGGATTTGTTGGTAACGAGGGGAACGTTTGTTCTGAGTGTACAGCCGAAAACCTCTTCCCAGTATTCGCCGAACCATGGATTCCGACGGTTGGATTTGGGCGTTAGCGAGGCCATGTAATCGTCGAAGCCCGGTATATTCTCCGATTGTAATTCAACGGTTATAGCGCCCTCGGCTTCGTCCTCGAGGCCCTCCACCAGTTTGTTCTGTCTGCCCCAGCCGTCGCTGGCTATCCACTGAAAGGGCTGGCTCACATTCGATCTCCTCGCTGCTTCCAAAATTCTCCTCGCGTCCTCGGCTCTCGTAAAAAGCACCACCGCACGGGCGTTTGGCTTTTTCGATAATCGCTGAATTATACTGTCGAACACTTTGTCGTCCGCTGCGCTCGGCACCTTTTCCGCTGCTGCGATACACACGTTTCGCTCCGTCGCTTGTCTCGTGAATACCTTCCATGCAACAGAAATATCGGTTCATTATTTTTTTTTTTTTTCAAACGACACATATTCTTTGAGCTTTTTATTTGACGATTCAACAGCACCCGCGGTGAGTAGCTTCTCACAAGATCCTACCTACCTCGATCCCATACTCCCCGTAAGATCCTTCGGAATAGACGGTCGACACGTACGACCAGTTGGCACTCTTTACAACATCGACGAGAGCCGTTGATTGAAAAGTGTCGGGTGGCACGGTCCTCGCGAAGTAATCGAATCGCGTTTTGTCGCTCAGTGCCTTGGCAGTCGAGGCTGGTGATATTTGCGGTATGTGAAAGAGCCTCAGCAGATTGGCAACCTGAAGCATCCCAATAAAACGATAAATACATGGCACACGTTTTTCGTTACTTTCGATCAGTCCGAGTATTCCGGTACATAGAAAAACTTTAGGCGAGATTCTTTTCTCTAAGATAAATAATAAACACACACACACACACACACGCAACTCGATATATATCCGCTACTGTTCTAGTTGCATTGATTATGTGTTTAAAAAATTCTTGCATCGCATCGCAGCGCGTACTGGTCATGTTTCCCTTTCCCCTACGGTTATCCGGAAATACTGCACACGCGATAGCCAACTACAGTGGAATGTGTACACGCGGCTTGCAATACCGTTGAGCTTATCTACATGCTGATTTTGGAATCTCGCCAATTTTTATTCGCCCCTGAGAGACGACAGAGTGTAGGCTTTTCGCATAGGGTATGAATATCGGTTGCAAGTTTACTTTTCCAGGAAGTAAGCGCGTGGTAGAACGTGTTTTATTAGATATATCGGAACATCGTATATCTCCGCTCGTATAACGCACACGCAAAATCGAGACACTCGCTGGAAGCTGGCCAGTAATCCTCTTTGGTCTTGTGAATGAAAACGGCTTCTTCGTATAGTGGCCTTGAATTATTTTCTCACGAATGCAAGTTAAAGTCTCATTTAAGAATCCCGAAAATCTGCCCCCCAGAAATCCCGGTCGACGAAAGAAAGAAATAATGTTATTTCGTCACCTGCAGAGAGACCGAACTGTAGGATCCACCGATGACCCCAAATATAGTGCCGGTGCTCGCGGTGTTTCTGACCCTTGGGATCGACCTGTCGGCGCACTCGAGTATACTCATGTCCGGATTGGACAAAGATGCTCTGACAAAGTGTAAGCTCTGATTAAGCGCATAAGTGTCCCTGCTGCAGGTGTCGAGTATATGTACGCCTAACGAGATACCGGGCAGTATCTTGTTCTCTTGATTAATCTGGTCGACTGCGAAGAGCATTGCCTCGAGTCTCTGTACACCGCGATTGTAAACTTTGGGACCGCAAGTCGAGTCGCCCTTCTCGTGAACGGGAAACAGACCGCCGAGCACGATGTCACCGGGTATGAGAATGGCCTCGCGTTCGACCGGCAATTTGCTCGAACCAACCAGCATCGCCGCTCGACCACCGACGCCTCCTCCGTTACGGTGGTACGTCATTTCAAACGTCAGCACCAGATTCAGGAACGGTATCATGAGAAACGAGGGCCAAGTCATCTTAACGGACTCTGCTGAAGAGAGGGTGAACGCGCTTGGTCGCCTCCTCTTGTGCTCTTCACCGCACCACAAACCACCGACCGGTCACCACTCTCCTACGTTCCTATAATGTCTCAACAATATATACTTCAATCCTCTTCCAGATGCTTTTCTCCTATATTTCCTCAATCTTCTTGCTCACACTTTCTCTCCGGCTTCGACAAATTCAATTTTATTTCTCGATTTTCCTTCGACCGCAGATGACACTGACCGATCCTTCAATTTTCAGATCCTCTCCGCCTCTGTACAATTCTCGCGATAGATTTTTCAAGCACACGCGCTGTGCACTGCATCATTCTCCGTAAATGCTGGTATGAATTTAATTATAGGTATTTTTCTTTTTATCTTACTTTATCATATATATGTTTTTTTTTTTTCTTTGGTTTATATTATTATATAATACAACTGTACGGAGTTGTTGTTGTTGTTTCTTATATGATTTTTCTTATGATTAATAATCGAACTTGGAGACTGGTGGACAAGTGGTATTTTTTGGTATTTATTCCTCATCTGAATTCGCGTTTTAATCGCAAATGATGAGTGGCGAAAAAGTTTGGGATGAATCGGTTACGCTCATCCTTCCTCTTTGTCGGCATTCTCGGTGATGGCTTCGTTTTACTCGGCAAATCCTTCTTATGACCCGGCGGATACTCGGTACGGTGACGCTGCTGCGTTTTGGGTAGCATTAGCCCGGCGAGATGTCACCCTAATCCCATCCGTGCTCTAATTACTTTAACGTCCTTCCTCGTTATCATCGTATCGGTAATTGCCAGTCGCATGGACGAAGACCTGCCGACAGAAACGAGAACCGGCATTAGTATTGTACGCTAGCGGAGATTTCACAAAAAAGCGAATTAATCGTAGAAATTATTTACCGATACAAAAAGATATATCGAAGAAGAGTAAACGAAAGTGGGGCCAGTTTTTCACAGCCTCGTATAGTCAAATGAAGCTGCTAATCGACCTTGGCTCAATCACTTTTTTTTTTTCACTGAAATGCGATTTCCTCAATTCAAGGGGCTCTTAGCTCGGTGACTAAGCTTCTCGAAGCTAGCAAAAAACGCAATGTTGATCGTCTATCGAGGAACGAGGAAGCGATGACGGTTTTTCTTTCTTTTCGGGGCCAAAATCGTTAGGACCCTCCTTGGGGATTCGGGTGTGACGGAAGCTTACTCGACGCCGCGTTGCTACCTCGTTCCTCCAGAGGTTCTCAAGCTATCCTTAAGGGGATCGGGGTCACCTAAAAAAACATTGCAACAAAAAAGTTCTGTAAATGATATGTTTCTTTCAAAAAATAATCATACCTAAATCTCACTGGGTTAAAAAATGGAAAAAAGTAACGAAACAAATTGTTGGCGGGTGTCAGGGTCAAACGATTGGAACGAGTTGGCTCGGAATACCTCGTACACGTGCTTATTTCAACCCTCTCACAACCATAGCATTTCTACAGCGACAATTATCGCGATCGTTTTTTTTTATCTCTCGTAACCTGGTTTGATTTTCATTCATGGTCTATCGATTTTTCGTTGTCGTACCGAGAAAGAGGAATCCGTGTTTTTTTTTTCTCTCCCTCTCTCTCTATTACCTTATTGTAGCATCTACAGACCTCGTTTAATAGTCGGATCCGAATCTCATCATGGGATTTTCATTGATCCAATTTCATCGCTTTTCCTTCGCCTCGTAATTCAATTTTCCGTTAGCTTTTAGCTCGTTAAGCTCTCCTCGGGAATTACAATATAGTTATTAGTCGCCACTTGTCGAATCCGGGTTCATCAACGATGAGAATTATAAAAAGGAGAACAACAATGCGCGTTCCAGTTGCACGTAGAGGATAAAGCGCAAAAGGAAAAGTAGCGTGCGTTATCGATTGAAAGTCGCTCGTGGCGGAGCGTGGCGAGAAACGCTTTCCCCGAGACGAGGTGTAACGACAACGACGACGATATAACGTCAAACGTGGATTATATCCTCGACGCAGGACATAAGAAAAATTTCAAGCTCGTAAAAAATGATAAAACGATATATTAAAAGTACCATTTTATATATTCCACGTTGCTACCTCATTATTTTTCAGTGGTATAGAGCGCCTCGTTTGTGACAAAGTTTGTTCATAAACTTTGGTGGCTCTCCGGAGGAAACTGCCAAGGGAATCTGCTCAATGTTATTTCATCCGGGGAGATGAATTTAACTTGATAGGTGTATATCGATAGTCCCTGCGTTAATCATAGCTATGAAGTTCGACCGAAGAAGTAGCGCTAATTTGGAAGAGATACGGTGATATATTTTTTTATTTGGATCTGGAAAACTGGGGTGATGGGCTGGTGATTCCCAAGAGGTCAATATGCAACCTCACTATTTTGCGGGTGCGAATCAACGAAGAGAGTGACGCGGTGCGGATGTTAGAGGGTTGGTCGGGTGTGGGGTGGCGATGGAGCTGGAAGGTTCGACGCTTTAGTTTCCGATACAGTGGATGGACTGGAGCAGCGCTCGGCCATTAAGCGTCTGGGAGTGTGACGGCTGGTGATGCTGGTTGCTTTTGCTTTTGCTTTTGCTGGCTTTTGCAGTATACGCGACTACACTCTTGGCTGGGTATATCGCACTCCGGCCGCGCGTGTGATGTGCTTTCCAACCCTCGAGTTTCACTATCTAGCTATGCTTTCCTGTTATATGTACTATAGAGAGCGCTCAGACTTTTTTCTCCCGCGATGCTCTATATATTCCACTCGTCATCCGCATTACGTGTAGACCTAAAGAGGCTATAAATACGGAATTCTTTTTACCTTTGTACTTTTCTCGTTCGATTGCACTACGAGTACGTGAATCAATAGCTCATTTTCCCTTCGTCCTGGCATTCGGAAGTGACATTTTTAAATTGTTCATTCAAATTCACATAAAGCCTTTCTAAAAATGCGCTCTCTTGAAAATCCCGAAGAAAAAAAAAAAAATGTTACTTTCGTTTCAAAGTATACCGGGGTGAGTGAAAATGTATTTTACAACAAATTACATAAATCAAAATTCACAGTTTATCTTTGAAATTAAACACATTACAGCTTCGACGGAAAAAAATGGAAAGTAGTTCTAAGAGGCGCCACTAGATGTCGCAGAGTCCAAAATATATTCCCGCACACGGTACATCAGTACCAAAGTATATGAAACTAGAGAGATCGAATGAGGATTTAGAGGTGATGCTGCGAGACGAAAAAAATTGGAAAAGGAAAAGAAATATCAACAAGTTAACTTGACTGTGTCATCAGTCACTGGAGCCCTCCCTGCGGGTTGTCACGACTCGGGCACTTTGCACCCTCGGTTCGTGTCTCATGAATTATTAGATCAGACGAAGGCAGTGGTACAGAATTCGCTACGAAACGAGTCCTTCGAAAGGCAAATTGAGTCACTCACAAACTTGTAAAAAGTTTTATGAACCCGAGACATTCGTTTAATATTTTCTACCCGGTTCGCTTGAACATATAAATTGCTTCGATAATGCTCATCGATGTATATTATATCTGTTATGGATTCTTAATCCAGCGTTATGCGGACCTTAAGGGCGCGCATTAAACATCATCGGACATCTAACCAGCTCGTAATTGTGCTCTCATCCATATGAACGTATACATACAAGTACATTATGTGTATATAGCGAGTATGTATGTACGGATACGTGATGCCGGTATAGCGAGCTATTCGGTTTCCAGACGAGTCTCCAGTTTCCGCTGTACCGTAGATGCGGAGGGAAAATGGTCGATACTCTGGTTCGGTTACCCGGCGTCACTCCCTTCCTCCGAAAGGGGTCGTAGAGATAGTCACCGACTGAGCACAGATATATATATATATATATACGTATGTATATATTTATATATACATATAACGAGTCACGGTAAATCCTTTCGCTTTGCTGGTTCTGAGGTATATACACTTAACACACACGGTGCCCTTCTCGCTAGTTTCAGATCGAAATTCTGCAGGGCTTTTTCCCCCTCGCTCCCTCGCAACTCCCTCGACTCTTTGGCAAAATTGATGGCCTCGAAAGTTCCAACAGCGTGACCGAGAGAACGTCGAGTTCGCTCGGTGTCTCGAATGCCCTCCGATGCGATGCGTTCCAAGTTACACGACAGCATCCGGAGCTTCCAGTTTGATCCACTATTTGGAAAACGTTAGTTTCGCCTCGGCAAATTGGCCACGTGAAAAATTCCATCCCTCTTTCCACAGTTTAAAACACTGCCTATACTTTCGGGCTTTTTTTCTCATTGTTTTCTTCCTCGCTGTCTCCCGTCAACTTTGAAACTCCAAGAGTTCAGTGGAAAAATAATTCCGGCGTGCATGGAGTTGCCACCGCCGCGCAGGACCTCATTATTTTTCAGAATATGTATGAAGTCATCCAGTTCCGTGGAAAAATTTCCATCTCTCCTGGATACATAGAATTTATTCAAACTGCGGTTATCCACATATTCGCAAAATCTCTATTATAAAAAAACCCACACACATTTTTCAATGTACGAACTTTGCTTTTGTCATAATAAACGTCGACCTACCGAGTTTACCGGTAAAAGCTAAAGAGCCCATTTAAAAAAATATATTTTTTTCTTCCTCAACGGTAACGTAAAAATTCACTACAATATCCAGAAGAGTCGTTGAAACTCTGTACGGTATATCTTCGAGCCTTTTTTTCGATGAGCTTTGAACCTCGAAACGCCCGCTCGCTCAAACGTTCAGAGTCCTCTGCTCTTTGATTCTCATAGCTCGTTGCCAACATGAGTTCTATCTTCGCAAACCCGTTCTTCTCGGTAAAACTCGAAAAATGGTCTAGCTCGTGGGGTAGTTCGGCTTGCCAGCCCCAATCGGTCAGACTAAAACCAACGAAAATTAAAACTCGTTGCGAAAAAACAACATCGGTGCCGCGACAAACTAGTTGAGAACCATTGTTTCAATCTACAATTTTAGTTGATTCGTGTTTGTCAACTCGTCGACGTGTCTTTCTCTTCCGAGCTCTCCAACTGTAACGATCATCTCGAGATCCTCGTTTTATTGACTCTTTTTTGTTTTCCTATATCTCCTAACGTCGATACCTATAAGTTTAATGTTTGTTTTTCGCTCATCCACGTTTAAGGGCATTTTTGGAAAAAAAAAAATTACGAGGCCCGCCTTAATTTCAACACGAATGCCAATCCGACCAAGATTTATATTGAGCTTTGATCTCGATTGAAGACTTTGACACGCCGCAGTTTATATTCGTACCTTGTTCAGTTCCTTACTATTTTTTCGCCGTTATTTCACGCATAATGTATATGAGACGTTTTTTTCCGTTCCTTTGATGCTTTCAAGTCTCTCGGGTCAAGTTGTCGGAGCTTTTGATCCGTGCTCTCGACGAACGATACATACACACACACACACACACACACACAGACCCCCTCGATTCTCCTTCGACGTCGAATTTATCGGGAAATAAACGTTTTCACCGGAATGCGAGGGCAGAGAGAGGCGCGTCGGCGTGACACTATTAGAGGCCTCTTCGATTATCGACGGTGTTTCCTGTAATCACAGACCGGATGGGAGGCGCTCTCTGGCCAACTTGCGAAATCAATAATCAGAGCTTTCCATGGTTTCCACGAGAAATGTTATCCCGATATTTATCCTGCGAAGCTCCGCTTCCATCATTTCACTCCCTTGTTTCTTACTATTTTTTTCTCTCACATTTTTTCTCCCGAAGAATCGTTTGATTTCTTATTCGATTCGATTCTTCTCGGTTCTTTTGAAATTTAAACTCTTCGTCCGGGGCTATTATTCTTCTTGTTCATTGGTTCTCCATGACGGCCCTTGTCTTCCCACGCTTCAAAGGAATTACACAGCCACTTTTATTAATTAATCTCGTTGGTCGAAACGTTTATTCATCTCACCCTCGTCGCCGGGACTCGTCACTCTCGGCGAGATTTTCTTTCTTCTCTTCTTTCGCCATTCCCGGGTACCGATGAAAAGAGCGGAACTGCGGTAACGGTATGAGCTCGGTGAAGAAATGAAGCGCATCCTCGAGAGTCCTTCGCAGTCACTCGAAACTCCTTCACAACTCTGAATCCACGAAGAACCAAAGGTTAAGGAAGTATTCAAATTTCGCAATGATACGCGCTGCTTGCACAACGACGTAGTCGAGAAATTTACGTAAATATGGATGGAACGTCATAATGCACTCGGACGGTAAGTCGGATGGTGGAGCCCTGAAAACTATTCAAGTTTTTAGTCAATTAAATTTCATTATTTTTTCATTCATCTGTTCTTTTATGAGTTTTCTCAAAATTAAAGCCCATCACCATTTTCCAGTATTTTTCATATTGCGGGCCAACAAAAAAATGTTAAAAAACATTTTTAACACTATTTCGCTGGGACTTTTCAGCGTGAAGAAGCGAGTGTCGATTTATGTACCGAAGTAAAAAAAAAAAAAAAAAAAAAAAAACCAAGTAAAGCGAGTAGAATGATTTATGCCAACTACCGCGCCTTGTGTGTTTTGTCCCTCGAGACTATTTCAATCTTCGCACTCCCCAGAGTGAGAGAGAGGGAGAGAACGGAAAGCCTCTGCAGCCCTTGGAGCGTCGGTGAATGCTTCGCGGAACCCTAAACACGAGCGTTCAACACTTTGCCAAACGAGATGCTCTAATTCACACCCAACCGTTCAAGGTCCCATTTGAAATCGATTCTCGTTTATCCGCAATGCTAGGGAATCGAGCGTAATGCTGGGATTTGGGGGCTGCAAATGATCCAGAAATGCCCTTCAAACCCATTATCGAGATTTACACTTGGCTATAATTTAGCGTGCAACAGTCGAATGAAGAAATTTTCGTGCGACACTGTTTTCAAAGAAAAGATAAACTCTGGTAGAAATACGTATGCGAATTGTTTGTTACATTAGCAGGCAGGGGGGGGGGGGGGGGGGGGTTGTATTGTCCATATCCATCGTGAGTGCTGGCAGTGCCGGTTGTGCATTTGAAAATTGCACCTCTGATTAAACGCCCTACAGCGTACAAAGGTGCAAGAGGTTCAAGAGTAATATAAGAACTCTGAGAAATTCTGCACACCAAGCCTCAAGACCCACTTCGCAGTATTATAGCGAGCACAGTGTAGTAGTAGTAGTAGCAGTAGCGATGATAGGCTATAGCTAAGCAGCGAAAGCTCGTGTATAGCAGCGAAAAAAACGAGGCCAGCATTATATTCTCACTTTCGTCCGAGGGTTTTGAGCATCGCGTTAAATGCTCCACTAGTTAATTGTACAAGGGTTTACGACAGTGAGAAACACTGGGATATAGTGTGAAAAACGGCTGAAACGACTTCCGGACGATTGGACGCCTTCTCCTTCGCCTTCTCCGTCTTTAATGCCTCTCCCAACATTTCGTTCTCGGGAAAATGAAAAATCCTTCCGGTGCTCGCTTCCCGAGGTACAGCGCTTACTCTTGTTCCGCCATTTTTTTTTTTTTTTTCTTTTTCTTCTTTCTCTCCAACTAATAGTTTCACGAACATGTCAGAGAAGTAAAAAAAAATCCAGCAAGAACGTACAATTTTTTTGTACTTGCATTTTTTTATAAACTTATCCTCATACACGTTTATTAATTACGGCCACCTCATAGAAAAAGCTGCATAAAATGTGAAAAATAATAAGAAGAGCAATGCGCGACGCTTGCAAATATTTTTTTCGAATCGTGATTTTTCGCTCATCTTTTGTCATCGAGGCCAATTTTTTTCGAAGATTTTTCGATGAAGCGGCGAAATTTTGTCAGAGTGAACATTTTCCGGACGCTGCGAGTTTTACCGCACAATCTGGCAGATTTAAGAAGGTACCAATCTCGACCGGTGCATCGTACCGAAAACGTAGAAAACTCGGAAAGTACCGTACTTCCGGAGTTTTTAATGGGGATTTTGGCGTAAGCGATAAAAAAGAATAGCTTCTCAAGAGCTCGACAAATAAAATTAGAGATTTTTTTTTCTCCTTTTATTACCGGAAAACCGACGAGAGTCTCGACATTGTTAATAGTCCTTTCTCATCGTAAATTTATCCGAGTAAGCTACTCTACCGTTGCCATTTTTAGAGCAATTCGGGTAAATATTATCGGCTACATTTAGCCACTCTCTATAGCCAAACTCGCCGATGGCCTCGAAGCTTGCGAAACTTGTTTATTCTCGGAATTGTACGTGAATAACGGGTTTATGCGTACATCACAAGGATTGCCTTGTTTTCAAATGGAAATGTCGGTAAAGACTCGTTACACAATCAATTTTCCGAGTCTATATTGGAGGAAAGTTTGTTCTCATGAAATTTTTCCATTGGTAACGGTGGAAAATATCGAGCAAAGGAGATTCTTCATATTTCTTTTTGTTCTATACTTCCGGTTACACGATGAAAAAGAAAAAGAAAAAAAAATGAGATGCAAAGTTGTTGCGCTCGATCCTCCAATTGGAAGGTCGAGTGACGATTGAAACTCATCGTGGAAAAGTCGTGCCGAGCGCAACGAATTCTCGCGCACATTTACAGGAGGACCAGTGGGTCTGTGGGTAACGAAAACAAATCGATAGACTCCTTTGTCATGCGGAAGAGCGTAGCATCACGTAGCATCACCCTCGTGCGCGATCCTCCACTCGACGTCACAAATACTTGGCTATATAATTTCAAGAGCAACGATACTTCATCTCATCGATACACGAGTACCTAAATATAATATTCGCATACCAAGTTCTTTTCCCCAAAAATTCGGCGCGTCTAATTTTTCTTTTCTTTCTGATTCACGATATCTCCGAACGGGAAAATTGAATTAAAAAATGATTTTTTTTTCACTTACAAATGTCAGTTGAATTTTCGAATCAATTGAAGGAAATATCATTATTTGTATTATTTTTGAAACCTCGGCGTCAATGTGAGAAAATATATTTCGAAGGCGAAAAAGAAAGTAGGATGAAATTACGAGGTGTTTCGATTATCGTCCAAGGGTTTCCGGTTATAAAGGTAATTGTCTCAGTTTTCGTTGTAGTTGCTGCGAATATTAGAGTAGCAACGCGACGAAAGAAATCGGATAACCGGAATATGTCGGTGAATCACGCGATCTCCACCGCCTCTGATTCCTATCATAGACACGCGACAGTCAGAGAAAATGCTGTCTATGCGTGCAGCACCCGTGACGAGTTTATTTAACCGAATTCATCGTTTACCCGATCTATTTACAAGTAACGATAAATCCGAGTGATACGCGCCAGATGAGATTGCACTAAAGCCGATCTATTTTTCGACTCTACGATCCGCTTGGCGTACCTCGCCCTTCGCTGATTTTCAACCCTCGACGATTTCACCTCACAACCACTAACATCGCTATCGAATAACCCCATAAATTCCCTCCAAAAATACCTTTTTAACTCGATCGTTCGCACGCAATTTCCGGTGTTTCTCCTCGAGTTCCTCGCACATTAATCTCCGTGCAAATTCCATTAGTCGAGATCTTTCTACTATTTTTTTTTATCTCCCGACATACAAACATTTGTGACTAATCGAAAAATCTCTTCGTTCATTGCTGCTGGAAAAAAAAAAAACCGAAAACGCATGCATTCGTCAATTGGATATGATGTACAATTGCGATCTAAAATTATTGTGCTTTTGCATTAAAATTAAAGTAGTTCGAGAGTCAAATAGAAGTAACTTATTTAAAAAATGACGATATATCAATTACATGCATCGATATTGCACATTAAAAAAAGTGTATTTACTTATTGAAAAGAAATGGTAAAGGCTAGAAAAATAAAATGGCTCGTGTCTGCAAAGCACAAGCTGCTGCACGAACGTCGAGTTACGAGTAGGGGCAAGCGGTGCAACACCGGTTGGCAAGTACGTACCAGCATCAGCGGAGCATCACTTAGGAAAATTGCAGTCCGCTAGGCGGCCCGGGATTTCGTGCCAGTGTGAGGCCTTTTCCACGGAAAAGGACGAGTATGAGAACCGTTGCACAAAAACGAAGGAGAAAAGAAATTTCGCCCCTCGCGACAAATCCGAGTCCCGAGTTATAGAGTTTCCGCCGTTTTAAATATTCAAGAGGATCGGTGAATTACGATGGGTAGGGAAAAGGGTTTTCGTCGCGCGAGGGATGCCGCACTGGACACTCATTCACTTGTACACGAGTCGAGGGAGGATACTCGCTCGGTGAGTAACAGGAACGACGTCGTCCACAGACGAAACAGGTCACAACATCGCGCGTTGAGCGGCAGTCGAGCCGAGAAGATATCGTTGCTAATATTGAATCGATAACCAACGCTGCTCTCCCCCACTTGGCCACTACCGCGTTACCCTCCTCTCATTAAAATAACGATAATTCATGTTAAAACGTAGAGGTAATTAGCCGGTGATTGGCGATAAGAGTATTAGCCATAAGCGAGGATGAGAATCGCGGTCGTATCGCTCTCGCACTGTCCAGCGCACGAGTCTCTGTCCTCCGTGCGCCCCGAGGGCGACGAGCTCCTCGTATACAAACACTATTAACTTCCGGTTAATAGAATCAACTCGATTTATCGAAGCGGATGCTGCCAAATTCTTGCATGTTCCTTCGACTCGTGTATCTTGGTCCTCCTCTTTCTATCGCAGCCTCGTCACTTTAGTCGTCATCGTCGAATGAGAAATCGACGCGAATTTCACGAAACGAGAGAGATTTTTTCCATTTTTAAGATTTATTTCCGAATATCTCGCTCGGGCTTCGATCGTCGTTTTATCGGTCAAGAATGCGGGGTGAATGGGCAAAGTGACTTTTTGGCGGTTAAGAATGGCACGACGACGACGACGACGACGATACTCCGACGAGGTGTGAGGACCGAGCGATCCGATGTTTGCCAACATTGCGAAAACGTGGCGGGGGGGAGTGGCTGGCGGGGGGAGGGAGGGGGAAAGGCCAAGTAGCAGGAACGAGAGCGTTGAAGCACACGAGCCGAGAGTCGTTGCCGCCGCCGCCGCCACAGCACGACTGGCTGGCCGGCCGGCGGGCGGGCGGCCACCCGACCGACTACCCTCTCTCTTTCCTCGCACTCGCGCGCTCCCTCTCTCTCTCTCTCTCTCTCTCTATATATGTATATACATACGCGGGATAGTACGTCCTTCTCAGTTTGCCGCCGCGCTGTCACGGTTAGGCCGTTCTACCTCTCGAGAGAGGCCTCTCGATCTACCCACCATCTCCCCCACGGCCTCACACGCAACCCTTATAAACTCCTCTCCCGTAAACTCGCGCAGACTCCAATCTTCTTTGGGCACTACTCTCCCTCTCTTTTGCGCACGAGAAACGCTGTTCTTCGCTCCGCCGTCAGTCGAGCTTTTCTCGTCCTCCATCTCGGTGCGTTGTCGTCACTCCTATACCCGGGCGTCGTGCTCGCTGCTCGTTGCTCGGTCGTAGGCGTCGCGCGCGCCTCAACGATCCCGGGCCATCATGAAACGCCGGGGGCAATACCGCAAACCTTCCTAACGCCTTTCTCACTTTCTCACTTCTACCCCAGCCGCTTTTTATTTTATGCTTATGCCCCTTCTTATTTCACACGGAAAAGCCCAGTTCCCGTTTTCAACCATAGCCTACAGTTGGAAACTTGTTGATGGTAAATCGACAAAACGTCTTACAATTCGTGTTTATCAGAAACACAAAATATTTCCGACATGTACGATTGATGCGATAGAGCGACGATTATAATCGAAACTTCGGATAACCGATTAGCTGTAAGAAACAAATGAAAACACGTGCCGAAAAAACAAACCGAAGGGCGGTGACCCATTCCCAGTCTTCGGCACTCGGTATTTACCTCATTATATAACTCGTGCTCGCCATCATTTTACGTATCACTCGATAATTTAGGTAGGCGGTACATTTGGAAATTTGAGTTAAATAATTTCGTACGGTTGTTAACTATATATGGATAGAGAAATAAAATATGCCAAAAATAATGGAGACGCATTGAGCGATTAGTTTTTGAGATATCGCGAGTCAAAGCGAAAAGAGAGAGGAGGTGCCCCCCCTCCGCGGTTGACGGTCCGAAGATACTGGCTTAACGCGCGATGTGCGCGTCGCCTCAGCGACTCGTACGGCCTCTTCGTCTTACTCTCTGCTCCTCGAAGCGGTCCTTTCACAGGGAATGTCCAGAAATTGTGTGCAGACGCACACCGGAGGACACGGAGAGGCAGGCGCATTGCCACCGAGAATATACGAAGATAGGGAATACGAGTGTTGAGCGTTGGGAGAGCACGTGCCGAAAGGCCGAGATATAATTCTCGTGTACGTATAGGACAGTGGCGCGAAGGAAGGCGACGCGACGCCGCGCGGGGCTGCAGAGGAGAATTCCTTTCCAGGATTATTCATGCGTGTCACGATATCCTTCTAGACAACCAGCGAGCCAGAAGGACACCGGAGAAGCGGAAACATACAGCACCGGTAATCCCTAATAGGATTTCAGCTATTCTGTATTCAGATATGGATGCTGGCTGGGTCTCGCTGTGCAAAAGCCCCCTTTCGACCCCATTTTCCCTTCTTTTTATCCTCAACCGAGCTATCTCGCTATTTAACTCAATTACATCGATGCCTCCCGACGATTCGACATTTATTCCGCTTTCGACCATAGTATTCGATAATATAATATCGATTAATATCGAGCGTTATCGCGCGAAAATCGAGTAAATGAGAATGGGCCGTAATTAAAGTTGAATTTCAATTAAAGCGCAGAATTCATATTTACATAAATCAAGTTGATTTTGGAGATAATTGGATGTTGTCGAGGTTAAACACACTTTCTCGAGCGTGTACGAAAATGATTGGTAATATGTAGCGAGAATTATCGACAGAACGCGGTCTCAATGCGAGAATAGCATGAATAGACCGCAAGGTGTATTATATGTGTATTAACTGTGATGTTGCACGTCTATCCCTTCATTTCCTCTTCACATGCAATTTTAGGACTCCCGTTGACTCTTATGTCGAACGAAGCGTATATCTCTCGAGTCGGTGTCACCTTGCCGCCGTCGAGCGTCACGTCGACGGACGAATCGACTTATCTCCTCGAACGTAAACTCCGCGAAACTCCAACGAACCGAATCCCCGTCTTCAGCCGGGGAGAACAAAACGGAAGACGATTGTACGTACGAGTCATGGACATTGTACGAGTTCTCGATATGTCACATAATACCGCTCGAAAGACCACCGAGGGAATCGAGAACCGAAGCTTTATTGCTTCTCAAACGAGGATATATTATTATTCACCGTTATTTGCACCTTCGGATATAATAGACAACGACGAAAAGTATCATTTTTTCACGGAAAAAAGAGAGTGAAGAATTTTCTATTTACCTTTGGCCCTGTTGAATGTCGAAAACACACAAAGACAACCACTTAAAAACCGTCAGTTGGAATGGACGGCCGAGCAGCGTTGAGAACAGTGGAAAATGAAAAATAAACGTCATTGGTGATTTATCACCGGGGAAATGGTATCTAATAGCCAGTTGACTAATGTGGTTGATTGCACAGGCGTGGTGGTGGTGGTGGTGGTGGTTCGATAGATGGTCGCGGAGAGCCTAATGCCTGTCCGTACACGCACAGCGTCATTCAAATGTTTTATATACATATATCAACTGTATTAACGAGGCTGGGATCTTTGCGCCGCTCGGTTTGTCCTTCCTCTTTATAACTTTTTATTTTTTTCCTCTCATTCGTACTCACATTTTAATGGCAACTTTGCAACGCCGACAACGGCGTCACGCACGTGATCCCCGGTGGTTGCTTCCTCGTCTTGATGTAGGTGACTGATATATCTCGCCGATGCGATATCCACGAGACTCTCAATTGTGTGCGCGTTCAATTTTCCCAACGCTAACATCATCGACAATTTATACTTGATCATCGATCGGTTATTTCTTCCACCTTTTATCGTTCAAAAGTAAGTCTGGCCCTCGAGAATATATTACGTTACATCGATTTAATAGGTTATTTTTTGGCGGATTATTATTGATATCCTACCCAATTGCTGTGCGATAATCGATATTAGTCTATAAATTTTTGAGCGACTCATCGTCGCGCGTTTTTGAGCTAGGCTTTGAGGTATATTGGAAAATTCACTGTGACGTGAAAATTTTATAAATAAATAAATAAACATTCGTATATCTCTGATGGCCAAAATTTTGACGAAAAAAATTGAATTGAAACCTCCATTTTCATACGTACATCGAGAAATAAAACAATTTACTCCTTCCTTATATCACTCGTATATTTTTGTCGTACAAATGTTATCTCCGAGGATAGTTGATTTTCGGTTGATATGTCGGAATATGCGGCAGTGGCGCCCTCGGAGCTTCGGCAGTAAGCGAGAGTTCTGCCTGACTGACGACGGATCCCTAAATGGGATTTCTGCTTAATCGCTCGCCGATGCAATGACTCGCATGGTAAATCTCGATTAAAGTGCTGACACTCTGCGGTCGTTTTTTTTAATGTAAATATTTCGTTGATAATCGAACTTTTGGTTGCTTCAATGATCATCTTGGTTTTTAGTCGCCAAATTCATTGAAATGCACTTTATAATACAGCGGAAAAACTAAAAGTCGAGTTCAGATTAACGGACGAAAAATAAATACTTTAAAAGATAAAGAAAAAAATTATTTCAAAATGTTATTATTATTATCTTTTGTATGCTCGAATAAATAAGAGTGATATAATTGTATTAAAAAATGGATTAATGAAAATTTGATAGTTTAATAAGTAATTTCGGTGGCACATTAATTACCGAGTTGCCTCGGGTATCGAGCTAATTACATAGAACGAGTACGTATATGTACTTTGGATTGGGGAGGATCGCGCAGCCCCGAATTTTCCCATATTCGGGCCGTGCAGTGGCCAAGTCCGATCACAGCGGTGCCCCCCTCCACTCTCCGACACACCGAGCCACGCGGCAGTCGCGTGTGAGGCCGGACTCGAAGTGATTCCCACGCGTTTGACACTCCAAAGGATTAACACTACCCCCGCCGCCGCCGCCTCCCGCCCTTCGCACACCAGCAAAAGTCCCTCGTTCTTGCTCTCACACAGATCCACTCAACTTTGGTTGGTGCGGGAGGGAAAAGCCTGCCGCCGCCACTCAGACTTTAGCAAATACAAACAACCGACTGTCTCCCGCATTATTAAGTAGTCACAGGTATATATATATATATACATATAATACGATCGAGAGGTTACCACAAGAAAAAAATCTACTCCCTATAAATTCTATGATCGATAATTAATTGAAGAAGAGAGAATTTATAAATGGCTTAAATTAGCACGTGAGACTGCCTGGTGTATCGAGGCTTGAAATTAACGAATATCACTTGTACGTGCTGATTATGGAATCGTTGGTTTTACAAACATCTCGAGACTATTATAACGAGCCGTGGTAATACCAACTTTTGGGATCAAACATCCCAGCCGAAAGGGACTATTTATTTTCGGAAATTCGTGTCCAGACTCGCACTGGATGAGACACAAAAGAAGGGGGCGGGGCTTACTCGACATCGTATAAAGTGCCATTACAGTAACTACCGTCGAGATTGCTATCGGTTTACTGGCTCGGATCTCGCTGATTTCAACTAATTCAACGTTTTATTTTCATTATAATTAATTAAAAATATACATTGCACATTTCTGTCGGCACAAAAACTAATATTGCTCTTGTAAAGTCGAAGGATCTGTGACTTTTCCGAAATTGTGCAAAGTACCGCTAATTACGATCCAGTTACGAGATTGCCAGGGATTGTTTTTGTTTTTTTTTTTTCTCTCATCGATCCGCCTCGGATCCGCTAATTCGAAAAGTTCCTTCGAGCCCAGCTACGCCGTTGATTTTTCAAGCTCTTTGTTTTGGTAAGACGATCCAATATACAGTTACCGTGTAACAGTGTCCGATGCATTAATTAATGGTCGAGCGGTATCGAGGACAAAGTTCGCTTAGGCACTCTTTTGAAGTTTAATCTCTAATGGAAAAGGACGAGGGGTGTGGGGTGTGGGGCGTGGGGCGTGGGGCGCGGGGCGGGGGTGGGGGATCCCAACGCAATTAGGCGAGGCTTATTCTCTGTTTGAATACCCGAGTACGACGAGAGTCGAACCGGGCGGTGAAAGAGGAGGCGGCGGCGGTGGCGGCGGCGGCACGTCTGTCCGCCTCTTCCGCCGACTACGTGGACGATGTTTGAACGCATTTTGGCCACGTGAACGCCACGCGCCGATCGTTACCTCATCGCCACTGGCAATTGTTTCCCTTGAAAAATAGTTAGTGCACCGGCTCTATGGAGTAATAGTCGCTCGCTTGCACCGCCTCGACTCGCAATCTCCTCAAAATCTCCATCGTTAACATTGTTATTTTCAATCATCACGTTTTTAGCGCTACATATCAGTCGTAAAGTTGATTTCTAAAATTGTCATTTTCTATAAAACTTTTAGAAATTCGATACTTCGACCTGTGATATTTTTTTCGTCACACAAAATTATATTACTTTGGCAATTTCATGACTATTCCATCTATTCGATTTATCGAGAGTCTAGACCGATTGCGACGTGACGCGCAAAAAAATAATGTTGAAAATGAATAAAGGAGCCCTATGACTCAACTCGTTAAAAGCTGGACAGAGCCGATGTGTATGTATATATGTATATGGAAAACAAGAGGGCTCGTTGTAGCGTGCCGAGGAGACACGTGCCACGCCGATTTAGTTACTTGGGTTACCCCGAGCGTGGTAAAGATTAAAAAAGAGAAAAAATAAAATAATAATGATGGCAAGACGAGGAGCGATATACGCTCGCCCACGAGTATATTGTGTTTTTTAAGCCGATCCCATATTTTTTCTTCTTTAAACGTACTTGGGCATACGAAACATTCAATACACGATACACAATGAGATAGTGCATTTCATGTTCGGCCTCGTCAAATATTGATCCGAAATCCACATGAAACCGCGATATTCGAGATTTTCTATACGAGCTATGTCAATATTTGTCGCTCCGTCTAATTCCAAAAGTGTGGAAAACAACAGTGTACTACAACCAAACGTGTTTTTTGTAGGCAAAAACGCGCTAAAAATAAATTGTTGTAAGATAATAGCATCGGCAGGAAAATGGACGAATGATGAATGATTGACGAAAGAAGTCGTGCTTCACGAGTGGAACTCGATTATTTTAGCCGGTGAATAAAGGCCCCTGAGTGACCACCGTAAGTGACCGAGCGTAACATTCACCGCGAATTGAACTTTTATCATTTCGCTTTTTTCAATTTGAATTCGTTGTGGATTTGATTTCTCGGAGGGTCGAATCTTCGAGTTAAAAGCATCGCGTCGTAGATTTAACGCTGGTCCGTGGGTGAACGAGAGGGTGGAAGATTGGGGGTGAACGGGAGTGGTTTGTATTGTCCCGTGACGCGGTAGAACGCGTTATGGTGTTCCAGTGTGTGTGTGTGTGTGCGCCAAGGGTGATGTTATGACAATTATAAGTTTTCCGTAGGTACATGAAACGCGGCACGTGCTACGAGCAGCAGCCCGTCGCTCGCCTTCATCGACATTGCGTAGCCGAATCGAGAGGGGCGAATGCACGTACCGAGAGGAGCGCGCGCTCGACGCGTGGCGGCGTCGCGTGAGAACGGCCGCGCTCACACGCGCCAATCGCATCATCGTCCTGAGACCTCCTCCCACCCTCCGCGATCTACTACGCAAAACTATATCCCATTTATACCTTTTTTTTTTTTTCAATAACGCGATACGAAAGGGTCTTTTTTATTCTTAAAACAGGGCTATGTATAAAAATAAAAACCAACAAAAACGCTCTCACCTTGGAGAAAAAGTAGCAATTATTCACTTCTGCTTTTTCACAAAACACGAGGCGTCGAGACTGCAATTCCCGCCTCTCGTAAAACATCATAGCGGCACCGTGACGACATTGGAACGAATTCCGCAGAGTGCAACATAACCAAAAACTATTTGGACACGCGACGAGTTCTCGTGCACGCGACGCACACGTGACGCGATGTCTCGTGCCTCCTCGCGAAACACTTGCATTCTTCTCTTCGATCGCCTCGTGGCCCGTCAAGAACCAGTCAAGTGGGCGGTTTATCTTTCCCGCAAAATCTTATCGTCGTTTGCTCTACTTCTCTCCTTTTTTTATTACAACAAAGTGCAAGACACTCGAATCAATTTTTTTTTATGTCGATATATTTCGGCCACCTTTGGCGGCTGAGTCGAACCAGAGAGAATCGACGATAAATCAATTGGTAACGCGGTTCGATTGTGCATGTGTTGCACCCCGACACTCGGCGTTACACAATGTGTCTTCTTTTGTGAGTACCGGTACACGGAAAAAGGAATCAATCGGGTGGAATGGGAAGGCACTAAATTCACGGCTCTATTTCCCAATTTCATCATCATCCGCTTACGGAATATGTGATTGACGAAATAATAAATACACAGTGCGCGGCACATAATCACCATAGCGTCTCGTCTATTTGCATTTTTACCATTTTGGCCGACTTTGTCCTACGGTCATAGTACACCGAGTAGTTCGTAGCACCGGCAACAAAGGTTCGCATATTTTTGAGTATCGGATGATGTACGATTCAGAGCGAATTATAAATGCTCTAGCTCGACTGGCACATATAAAGGAAATCTATATCTAGACACGCGTGTGGATACCTATGGGTATGAGACCCCTCGGTACGAGTCACGTGTTGAGATGACGCGGTTCTAGGTACGCGTGTCGAGATCGAGAATTGTCGCATAGAATAGATTGAACCTGCCTAATAACATAGACGCGACGGAACTCCATGAGGGGGCTATCGGTCCATTGGGATTCAAAATCATTATTCCAATTGGATCGACTGCCCGATGATGGACGAGCTGTCATAAATTCCCACTTTTTACACTCACTGTACGTTAATCGACAAATTGCTGTAAAAAAAATCCTGGTTTGAGAAGGAATTTCGTCCGACTCCATCTTCACTTGATTTTTAAGCCTTTATTCTTAATTACAAATTAGCGTGAATGAATGAAGAAAAAAAAAAGAAAAGCCTATCGTTGAGTAATGAAAAATAGTTTGAAAGGCTGTTTCGAGGATGCGTTGAATGTTAAGCCAGCCACCCTTGGGTAGTCTAGCAGCGAGCCTGAGTGGCGTCGTACAGACAGCGCTCGCTATACACCACCACCACCACCACTGTAACTACCACTACTACCACTATTACGACCCCCCGGAGGCTTTTGATAAGCGAGCGGGGGTGGGAGAAGTTATAAATGGGGGGTGCGCCAGACGTCCTGGCAGCATTACAAGTCGAGAGTCGGTGGGGTTCGCATCGACCACCGCGGCAACCGAGCTCCAACTATACCACTAGACTGGAGAATACGAGACGCGATAACGCGCAAGCGGCAAACGCCGACCGACGGAGAAAGAGACGAGAGAAAAGAGAGCCTCACGGGTTTTCCACACAGAGCCGAGCCGGCTACTACGTCGACGTCGACGTCGCTCACGACGACGACGACGACGACCTCGAATCGATTTCCCACTACTCGCGACCTCCTCGCGGTTATCGCAAAACTCTCTCTCTCTCTCTCTCCCTCTCGGCATTCACGCTTTTTTTTCGCTCACGTTTACGGTGAACGAAAAATTTAACCGAGCTCCCCGCAATCATCGGCTTCTCGCTTTTGGTAATTGATCGGTAACGGCGAGAATGTTCAAGGAAGTGCTGACCAAGTCGGGCAGGCGAATTTTAAAGGTGAGTCGCTTTATTCCCATAAACCGAGTATCCTTATTGAACCCTTCATTCACTTCAGTCACTGACCCTTTTAATTCCAACGCGTTGAGGTGAATTTCTCATCACTCGCTATTTTTGTGCGCTCGAGGTGTCCAAGTATCACGATGTCTCGAGGCTTTTACGCATCAACGATAATCGTGTGTTATTTTTATTTATGTTTTCCTTGTAAAATTGCATTTGTCATCGCGATCTTATTTTACATCGTAACCCGATAACATTAATTTTGTTGACAATAAAAAAAAAGAAAAAATTTTATACAAAATATTTGTGCAAAAATAGGTTTTTGGATTAGTGGGACACTCGGGACTCCCGTCTAGCACACAGAGTACGCAGTACCGCCACTGCTATAGAGCATTATTAGTAGACCACCACGTTTTATTGATTCCGTGCTATAGTCAATTATTTGTTTGTTGACTCTTGTCGCGTTATATTTTCAATCTGTGATAATAATTTTTTTACACGACAACGGGGAAAAATAAAGAAAAATGAATAATACAAAAGAGTAATAAGAAATATTTGATGAAATTTCAGGCTATCAAGAAGTTATCGACGCGAAGTCGAGTGGTGAGAAAATCGCAGCAAATATCGCACTACGAAATGAGCCCGACGAGAACGAACAATTGGACGCCGAGTTATCCGGATCCCGAGTCCGTTTCGCTCTCTTGGTCTCTGCCCTCGCTGGATACCAAGAGCGTTGACACATATTTGACGTACGTGACCGAAGGCATGGACGAGTGCTCCTCCATGTGTTGCTACTGCAGAGAACACGACGAGAACCAGAGGAACGAGAACCGTGAAAACGAGATGATAATCTAACGAGCGTGATACCACGTTTTTTTTAAATTATTATTATTACTCAAGAAAAGACTATTATTTACATTATTTTCGATATTACCTATATAAGCTGTGAAAAGAGTCTAGATTTTGTATCTCTCTTCTAAGGGCATTTCCTCGCATTTATCAATCGTTGCTATTTATTTATTTTTTTCATCGACAACAACGCTACATTTTAGCTCAATGGATCTCATGAAAATCTCTCGGATAAATCACACAATTATTAATCGTTAGGTTCGCACTGCAAGTAGATTTTAGATGGAGGACACAAAATTATACTCCGTTCGTAGTCTTCCTCTGATTTTTCTAGGTGAATTAAACAAAATCAGTATATAAAGGTATTAGGTGAAGTAGGAACCAAAAAATTGGCAGCTTCGTATTAGCTTGTATCGCTTAATGACATATCGTATTGCATTATCAATTTATCGGTATAAGCTCATTTATTCTTCTTCTCATTCGTCTTATTAGCGAAATAAATTATCGGGCTCACACGGAATGCGGACCTAATAGCCGATGGGCAACGTGCGACTATAGCAATAAACAATTACACCATCACGTCCAACGAATTGAATTAATTAACGCAATATTCGCGGTCGAGTATCCGATATTAATTCTTACTCGACCGATATGCCGCGTAGGGTGTATTGATCTTTGCTCAAACGCCTTCTCTTTGAAACAAAAAAAAAGGACACGAAAGAAAAAAAGAAAAAAAAAACGATGACAGAAATGTGGGATGAAATATATAATAGAAAAGAGGAATATTTATTCTTCGGAGTATTTGTATATAAGAGCGTACGAATCAACTTTGTAGGATGCAGATTTCTATGTAAATAGATGATTATTCTGTAAGAACGTGTACTGTAAAGTTAAGGCTGTGAATTTGTAATCGCGAGTGACGCGAGTGGCACAAATAAAATCGACTCTATCAAATATAATTCTCGTGTTCTCAAATCTTTCCTTTCTCATAATTTTTTTTCACATCATCACATCACATCATTGTCAAATTTATTCTATTTATTTACTTATGAAAAAACCAATAATAACATGTAATATTCGTTTTTTTTAAATATTATTCTACAACCGGTCGGAGAATGATTGGAAATAGTATTGATGGTCAAGCACCCAGAGATTCATAAATAGGGAAAAACGTGGAGAACGGGGTAAACGTAAAAAAAATACCGCATTCATAGCTGGCCGAGGACAATAGAAAGCAGCACGTGGCTCGAGAATTCCCTATTCACGACAAATTGGACGTCTCACCCCCAGGTGACTCAGGGCGCGCAAAGCGCTTTCGATTACGAGCGAGAAGAAGCGCCTAATTGGCGCCGGCTGTTGCGGTTTTGTTCGCCGATGATGCGGCGTCGCGTTTTACATTCTTTTCACGAGTAAATGTGTCTCGCAATGTAAACGAGCCCGTTTCCCAGACCAACTAGTGCCGAAAAAAAAAACCAGTTTCCATTTCCTACAATACAAGACTGAAGGGATTTCGCAAAAAGTGTGAAAAGGATTTACCATTCGAAATAGACAGGAATATCGTTCGGCTTAGCATCCATTAAATTATTTAAGGGGCAGTTTTGCATTTTTTAGCATAAATTCTTCGAGCCATTTCATTGAAAACTCTAGGGAGGTTTGAAATCACAAAAAACATAGACAAACATTTTTCATAGGCGTCAATATAAATTTTATTACAAATTCGTATTGCAAAAATATCTGAACACTTCTTTCACACGTATACTTTGATATGTCGATGGCACATTTCTGTTCTGTTTCTTTTCAAAGTCGAAATCACATTATTTACACATAATATATACACTGTACATAGAGAAAAACGAGATCCGAACATTGTAGCTCGGAAGCTCGAATTTTTTATCTCGCGGGGTAATAAGTTATGATTTATTGTCTACAAAATAAATACTTTGTCTTCACGCTTCTATAAGGTACTTGTTTATGACTATTATTCGTTTGTATCACTCGTTAATTGTTTTCGCCGCGCACCGAACTTTCCTTAACCCTTCGTCAAAGCCTCGGTCAGTTTCCTTCCATTCTTTCTTGTAAAAAGAAAAATGAACTCGAAGGACAATGTCCTTGGAACACTTGGGAAGTTTTGGAGGCGCGATTAAAAAGACGCGTCTCTTCTATCTTCAATAGGCCAACTCGGCGCCCCAAGGTCTGTAAGGCTTGCCGTGCTGCTGCTGAGGATACTGGCCCGGATACTGGCTCCAACCGAGTGCGCTACCGCCAATAAGATGAGGCATACTTCCGGGAGCAGGAGCCATACCATTGGACACGGAACTCGGAGGATCGTAACTCGTGGCTGTCGACGATGACGTCAATGAGGAGGCTGAGGCTAGAGGAGGGGCCGGACCTCCCGCACCGCTCGGTGGATGCTCTCGGTGAAAACTCTGCAGGTGCGACAGCAATCGGAGTCTTAGGGGATCTCGCTCGTCCAGACCTTCCATCGTAACGAGATAACGTCCAACTTCGGCAGCGCATTCGCCCCATCCAACCGCGTGATAGTCCATCGCCAATTTTGTACTGTCATAACCTTCGGGTCCTGCGACAACAACAAAAATCACAATATTATCAAAAATATGCATTTTATAAATTAATATCACTATTATTACTGAGCAATCCGTCATATACTTTCTGTAACTCTCTATAATTTCCCTTTGGAACTGCACAGTTAAGGGTGGAAGGTGTATACAAGTCGAAAGGTGACAAGAGGGAGAAGGCGCGAATGTAATGAAGGGGAAAGTTATAGGTGCGAAGCGATGATGCGTGCGTGCATCGTCAGCCGAGTGGAGTAGCGATGGCGCACCACGAGGAGCAACCATCAGCTTGATGCCCGGTACACGCTATGCCGCTGGTAACGGGACAGGTAGCGTGGGAACCGTTTAGATCCCTGTAAACTCTGTCTTTGTATGCAACCCGTCCGCCCCACGTAACCCCCATATATTACATATATATATAGAGATATGTAGAGGGACGATGTTTAATAATATTATGCGATTTCACCCCACCTCGAGCAATCCCTTGGTATGCCCTATATAGCTCGTTGTACTGCGGTAGTGTGGTGCATTTACGTCCGTCTACTCGATACAACTGCACCACCACCACGCAAGCCCCGAGAGAATTGGAGGGATCGCTGTCGGTCGGAACTCTGCCAAACGCCCCGAGACTGATTAAATTATATCGCGCAATTACTTTGCCTCTCAACCCGCCGCACTATGTTTTTCCGCATCACATTTAATAACGACAACGATTATCGTATCTCGATTATACGGGATACCGGTTTGTCCAGGGTTGGATTCTCGATTCTCAAATTTTCTCTCATTTTTTCATTCACCGAATTATGTCGAAAAATCGATATTATTTGTATGAGGGGCTTAGAAGAATGATTGTATATTTTAGTGACTTCAAAAGGTCGCGTATAACGCAAATTTCCCCAAACACCCATAACTCTATGCGCGCGGTAAATATACAAAGTCTTTTGATTGTGAAATATGGAGCGAGGGTCCAAAAATAGTAAAATCAAATTTCCATCGGGAAGGAAAACAATTTAAAAGTGGATCACTATTCGATCATCGCATTTGCTCATTTTGCCCGTTCAGAGAAAACATTAAATTCCATATTGCTGTGCCGCTACCGTCCCCTGAGGGAAAAAAAAAAAAAAAAAAACCACCCTCCTTTCCGATATACATATGTAGGCACGCACAACAGTGGAACAATCGGTGAAGCGGTATCGAAGCTGGTTTCCCACAGAGTTTCACATCTGTCCTACGGGACCCAACATCGAGTTTCTCTCTCTCTCTCTCTCTCTCTCTCTCTCTCTCTCGGTTGAGAGGGGTGCGCGCACTCGGGAGCAGAGGCTCGAGGATTTTCCGTCTCGCTCGCGCACCCTGTGGACTCGCGAGCCAAGGGTTTCTTGGCTTCTCCGGCGTTTAGTTTCTCTCCCTCCCTCCCTGCCAATCCACGTCAATCGTGGGAACGCCACTCGGAAGAGTTGTTGACTTCCTGTGGGAAGCGCACGGGATCTTAGCTGTGCGGGGTCCAGCACCTGCTCCACCATCCAGCTTAGCGGCACTCGGTGCTTTTCTTTCCGGTGCCCACTAGCCACTACCGCTTGGTATTTACATCGCCGAGAAACGTGAGACACCTTCCAACAATTCCGTGCACTCTCCCGTACTAGACTATTTTTCATCTACCATAATCCGAGCTAAACATATTTTGTGTTATTTAAATTATTTTGCGGTAAAAATCGCACATTCAAAGGACAAGATATTGAAAAGCATTTGCTATACGGGAAAAAATGAGGCTACGAGAAATAATTGTCATTACAATTAAAATAATTGTAATTATAATTTTTATTCACACCGATTTTTAGAGGAATCGCGGGGCCAAGTGGCTAATTGGCAAGTACGTAGAGTAGAGAAGAACTCGATATTGACCCAGAGAGCTCGGACGTAAACAAGATCGAGCCAACAGGAGATAGAGAGTGTACGGTGCGGCAACAGATGGCCGGTCGGTTATTACGTTACAGTTAGTTAGCTTCGCCGTGCACCCTGGCCACCCTTGCGGTCAACAGGTGTCTTCCGGTTGCGAAGGCATGCCCGGAAAACGAACGTAAAACGAGATAGAACAGAATACTATATCACGGTCGATTTGGTTGAGTCATTGTGCCGACAAAGAAAATCCCCAGAAATTTTGAATTCAGATTGATATTTCAAAAGATCCTCACTATTTTTACAAATCTATGGAAATTCAATATTTGCCTTCCTTGTGGAGGATGCTTTGGAAAAGTTAAAAATAATGAGAATACGTCAGGTTCTACTTTGAAGTTAAAATTGTAATTAAAAAAAAAATGAATGAATCGTTTTAGACACGTGGAAATTGGACGTAAAGAGCGTCGATTCGGTGTCTACTACCGCCTACTTCCGGTTCCGGGTTGCGGTGTCTTCTCTTAGCTAAGGGCTTGGCAAATCGATCCACGGAAATTGAAAGGACGACGAATATACCGAGTAAAACAGAATAAAAAAACCATTGTGAACCGAACAAGAGAAAGAAGACGTAAGAATTACAAGGTGCTTGCACCTAACGGACACTCCATTTAACTTCCGGTTTCTGGGGATACAAAGTTCTCCTCGTGCGAACCGTTACGAAATCTCGTAACTTGTAAAAATGTCACATCTGCTCGTGGATTGGTAATATGAATCCGAAAACAGCAACACGTGCAACTGTTCAACGCTACGGACAAAAGTGTACATTTTTATTTGTCAATTTGTCCAAAATTTACAACGAAATTTAATTTATAATTTTTCCATTTTTTATTACTACTTATATGCAAATAGAAAAACTAAAAATATTATTACGTTTTTACAAATAACGTGCCATAATGTGTATATATTTTTTTTTTGAGAAAAATATTTTTCGTAAATAAATCAACGACTACTCACCCTTATTGCGCAAAGTGCGTAGATGTTCGACGGTGAGTTGAAGGATTTCAGCCTTCTCGAGTTTGCCACTGTGAGGATCTCTCGCGGCGGCTGGTACCAATCTTCTCAGTTCACCGAGGGAAGCATTTATTCTGTCTCTGCGTTTCTTTTCGATCATGCCCCTTCGGCGTTTCCTGGAGGCATGTTGACACGAGTCACCACCCGGTGAATTGCAACTGCAAACGAAAAAATTTTTTTTGTTTTGAGCTTCTTATTCAAATAAATCAAATTGACGAACAAAAAACAAATTACGATAACGATGACAAAAAAAAAAAAGGCGTGAATGTTGTGGCAACAACTCGCGCAGCCAGAGGCTATACGCGTTCAGCTGTCGTGTTATTCATATTGCTGGGTGGAGTTTAATTAATTCCAAGCTTTGCCACAGTCCAAGTGTGTAAAAGCAACGGCTCGAGTCGCGAGCGCGAGGGTTGCAACTAAATTACAATGCCGACTTAATCAAAGTCAGTGATTGTGACCGAGGTAAACCACGAGGTACGACATATGGGTGAACCTCGAAGACCTATTGGTGGTGCTAGCCCAGACCAAACGTCACATCATGAATATTCACTGGCGTAAATGAGCCAACTCCCATAAGCCCACGACCGATGTTCACAGCTCAAGCCACTGCATATATATATATATATATATATCTATAGATTAAGCGTTGTGAGGTGCAACAAAGTTCGGCACAGCTGAGTTCTCTAACTAACAAGTGCTCGTTACGTGGCCAATGCCATAAAAGAGTTGTAAGCTACTATTATTTTTTTACTTAAATTAATCAATTTACACGAAAGCCTTTTTTTCCCATTCTTGGTTAAAAAATTTTTTTTTGCCGTTAATAATATTTTTAATGAGCGTCATTTGTATCTGCCAATCACATCGCGTGGTTAACAGTCATATAGCGTCCACGCTTTCGAGATAACAATAGGGTAAATACTGACGTATGTGAAACGTGATATTAATCACGTGCACGAGATCAAGCCTAACAAATCGTATTTATCTTCGTCCTGTAGTATTTGCTCCGAAATATAGTGTAGAGTGGAGGGACGATAAGAGGAGAAAAGATAAGAGCTTTTGGAGCGTGGGAAATATTAAGTGTCGTACTTTCTGTGTTTAAAAAATAATTTCAATAAAGTGTCATGAAAAATTAATTCGTAATTAACGAGCGACTCTATAAAAATCAATGTTAAATTGATGAATTTCTACAATTTCTAGTTTTGAAATATATATATATATATGAAAGTCGGAAATGGTAGAAATAAAAATTTGTGTGTAATTAAATACTAACGGTTCCTTGCTGCTTTCCTCAGAGAATACATCGTCACCATCAGATTCGCTCATAGCTCTTTTAAGATTTCTCTGCTGATGAGCCTGTTGCTGTTGTTGCTGTTGTTGACTCTCTCGCGTCCTTAATTCAGCGCCGTCAATTTTGAGTTCCGGAAGTTCATGACTAGGTCGAAGTTCGGTGAGATCGGGTCTCATAGCGGACATATCCGTTTGATGCCCCAATTCCTGGTGCCTTAATTCTGGATGTTGTTGCTGTTGCTGCTGCTGCTGCTGCTGCTGCTGCTGCTGCTGCTGTTGTCTCGTGGTCATTTCACTTCTGATCATTTCCGGATGCCTCACCTCGACTCTCTGCATCTCCGGATGCCTCACTTCCGGTCTCTGCATATCCGTCTGATGAACCCGTAAATCAGTTCGCTGCATGTCGTGTCTCAGCTCAACAATAGCGCCTCCACTGGAGTGTCTCAAGTCAGGACCGCGCATGTCGTGATGATGACGCATATCCGGATGCTGCGGTCCAGCGGTTTGATAAGGCGGGTGATGCGGAGGCGGGGGCGGGTGGTGGTATCCCCAGTGATGCGAAGTCGCTGGTCCGGAGAGCGTCGAAATATGTCCACCACCAACGCCTCCTGGCGTTATCTCCGACGAGAGTAATGTACTATTCTCATCGCTTCTCGCCACTACGACACGCCACATTTTCTTTTTCTTATTATTTTTCCTTTATCGCTCGATAAATTATTGATTCTAAATTTTTTTTTTAATCACACATACATGCGTTCGCGGAGTCTCGACAGGCTAAAAATAATTCTCCGAACATTGAGAGTAACGTCAAACATACAAAAAAATTTCTCTCGTTGCGAAATTGTCATCGAGGCACTGACACTTCTTTTCACCGACAATTCTTTTTTTCAAAAACCTCCCAATATGTACGTGGTCCACACTGGAGAAGACGTTCCGGTTAATTTTCTTTGCGCGATTGTCGACCAGGCACTGACACTCGATGAAGGATAATTTTTCTTTTTTTTTTTTTCTTAAAAATCGTGTAAAATCTCAATGGTACACGCTGGAGAATGCGTGACCTTGAAGATAAAGCTCGCAATTGGAGTGCACGTGACCGCGAAGAAGACGATCCGCGAGATGCTCACGTGTCCGACGACACGTCGGTCACGAGTGCGATTGAGTCGAATGCACGGCGGCCAAGGAAACGGTGCGTTGGATAAGAGCACCGCGGTGGAGGCGATTTGTGATCGCCTTGGTCGCTTCGATGCGTGTGGACTGGTCGCGTGGCGGCCAACGTATGTCGTGTGCGGGAGGACGAGGACGACGACGACGACACACGACCTACCCGTCGTACCCTCGTGTCGGTGGAGGGAGAACGGCCTGTGCCGCCACGTGGTGATTGTGGTGGGGCGTCTACTATATTTCACTTCATATATATATATATATATATAACTCTGTCCTCGTTTTAGGCGAGAGCAGCGGTGGGGATACACAGCAGCAAGATGCCCCGTGGCCGGAACGGGCCCACCCTGCCACCCTGCCACCCTGTACCCCCCTGCGATTGCTGGGGGGCTCGAGCTTGAGAAACTCCGAGGTGGAGGGGCAATGGTGAACGGGAATACCAAGGGCCACATACGCAAGGGTGCCTTCGATTTCGTGGGAACGCGTGGCGCTATACATCCTATATATATATATATGCATATATACTTGAGTGCAGTGCATATATAAATGTATATACTCGTAGGCCATTGGAACCGAGCGATGTGTACTTATTGCTTCGAGATTAATCTTTCATATACACTGCCAGTGAGAACCCCAAGTGGGTGAATCGATGAGTAACAACATGGGAACGATTTTTTTTGTTTTTATGGAAAATTCATTTTTTTTTCAGACTTCTTATTTCTCTCTTCCTAGAGGAAGCTTCGTTTTTGGGAAATTTTTTTTTCGGAATTTCCATTTTAGAAAGATAAAAATTTTCTTCGAACTAGTTGAGCAAAACAGCGGAAATAAAAATTCTGTATATATCACTAAACCGTCTATAGTACTGAAATTTAACCAAATAATTCAAGCTTTGATATCGAAGATGGGTAGAAGGTTTCAGATTTTTTAGAAATTTCATTTTTTATCAATTACCCGACCAATTAATTCAATACAATAACTCCTTCGTCTTTTCAATAGTGTCATCGACAGGGGCATAACGTAATCGCTTCTGTGAAAAAGTATCAAGTCCCAAATGACACGTCGCCCACGTGCCACGAAATTTAAATATAGCCAGTAAAAATTCATTGCACCGAATAATCTACGAAGATCAACGATAAGTCTCGAAAATCTACTTGCGATCCTTGAAAATGATACGGTACCCAGAGAGAGAGAGCGTACAGGCCACCATGAAATGACCCTCGAACGAGTATAGACTTTCCACCCCCGCGTGGCCCGATTTCACTTTATAACTTGGTTGGCCTGTAGGTAGTACTCGTGGCGGTGGTGGTGGTGGTATGGTGGAAACGATGGCACAGTGACGATAGCTCGAGGGTAGCCGGGAGTTTGGGGCGAACGCGAGGTAGTTTCAACTTGAACGAGGGGTGGCCGTATAGAGTCATGGGGGTGTGTACAATAAAATTCACACAGGAATCGGTCATAGCACGCGCTCACACGATTATCGATAGCCCCGTGGGCCTGGGAACCTCTGCTACCTCGCTCACTAATCGAATTGTTAACTTTTCAACGCTGATTAACTGTTGGAGATTATTCGGCGGCTTATACCATTCGGTACACACTATTTCTCATCAATCGATCCATCTGTTACCATAAGTTACCAAATCCTAACTTGATAAAGCTTAAATATATTATTTCGCGTGCCCTGATTTCAAGGAGATAAAGTGACAAAGCAAAAAAATCTTTTGCAAACGATGTTTCTATCAATCGTCTTAGGCAGTCATACAAAGTCGTTGGATATTAAAGAAAAAAATTGAAATTATGAAATGGCGGTGATAACGATAAAAGCGTCCACTCAACCTCGTTTACCCGACGTACGCGAGAGCGTCAAAGGATAAAAAGAGCGGCGCGTGTGCCAGAACCCACAGAACCGAGTGAATGAATAAAATAAAAGTCACAGCGTGAATTCTCCGGTCAAGTATAGAGCGCGGAGTTGGAGACGCGAGAGATTCAAGCTTGCACACGTCCGGCACACGTCCGAGAATCGGGGATGGAACGGAAAGAGAGAAACAAGAAGGACAAAAAATTGGATCGCGTGTCCCGCGCCACTTTTCTCTCTCTGCTCCTCTTGATCCGCTTCGTACCAATATACGTACATACATATATATCTTGCAATTGGCCGCGATCCGCGTGCAACTCTGCGGCTGGTCCTTCATCTGGCCGACGGAATAATATTCCATTCCCCTCGAAACTATTGTTTCCATCGTAAGGGGAAGAAAGTTGCAAGCATTGTGCAATTTCGTTGTGACTTTGTTCCTCTATTCTCCCTCTCCGCTTGGCTGTCGAATGCTGTGCGATGCTCCTGCACAAGAAAATACCTTTGGCTCTCGTGGGGTTCGCACTTTCCCACAGGTACCCCAAGCAGACTTGGCAGAAGCTCGACAGAAGGTAGCCTTCCGGAAGGGAGAAATCACTCCTGCTGAAAGAAGAGGAAAATGAAACGTGGAAGGAAGGGCTATAGTACGAATTTACTATCGACTATATATATATATATATATATATAATAAGAGCGCACGTATATATACCTCAAGACCGTGACTAGGAGCCCATCTGCACGTAGATCCTGCCGAAGAATGAGGGGAATTTTTGCAGCCGCCACGACATTAAGCTCCCGCGGCACTCGAGACACGTGGACGAATGTCCCGAGTGAACTGGTGGATGACAAAATTCCCGATCACATGGATTTATCTTCGTTTTCTAGAAATTGTAACACGCGGAATAAAATTAATCTGTTAAATTTTACATTTTTACATTCGTTTTCATTAATTTATTGTCCTTTTTTAAAATGAAATTCACTCAATGTATGTCCATTTGTGAAATGATATAAATGATATATATGTCGAAGAACGTCCAGGTGAGGTTCAAGAGCATGAAAGGGAAGTGATTTTAGTTTTTGTTGCTGCTAATAATTTCCGTTTGTAAAGTCGTCCATGTGTGTAACAAGAAAATGCAAATATTTTGGACAGCTCAACTCGGTGCACCTGGACACGCGGGGTACGGCTAGCTTACCCCTTTTACACTGATTTGAGCAGAAACAAGCCCCGAAGCGTGACCTTACACCAGACGCGCCTCTCAATCGATATCGCTGTGACTGGATATGCATATTGATGTGCTTATTTCTATTGGGAATTTAACCCACCCTGTATGATGTATTTTACAAGTTGTTGGCGGCGTCGTTCCTTTCGAATGCGAAAATTTGTATATCGAGAGCTGTCATTTTTTCCAAACGTATTTGAATAATACTCGAATGTATTACCAAAGTAGCGGCATCAAAGTAAAAAAGCATCGTTACTTAAGGAAAAGGATGCGACACTGAGCCATCCGGCGTTGTACTTCCGGTCTGCACGCGACTTGGACACGTCGAGTCACGTGGCACCGCCAAAAGAACGCGTGCAAGCGTGACCACGATCGGAGATCCGTTACAGAATACGCGTATCTCGACTCCCGTTGATACCCCCTTAATGTCTTTCGCGTGCGCCGGATCTAACGCACAAAGCCCAATGGTGAGACCCCCAAGTGTCACAGTCGATCCGCACTTCCGAGAGAGCGTCGCGCATCTCCGGAAGTAAAAGGAAATTTCATTATGCTGGAAAATCACGGGATTACATTATAATTAATTTCTCTTTATTTCGTCTTATCTGAAAAAAAAATTAAATATTTCAAAATTAGATAGCTCAAGCCTTATATCGAGTGCACGAGGAATAAACTAATATTGAATATTTATCCATAATCCTCTTTCGATTATGCAGCGAACTAAACGAATTGACGGTCAAGTGAGAGTTTGTCGAGCGTTGGTCCATCTTCTGGACAAACACAGTCGATATCTTGTTATGCCCATGTACACGCAACGTCAGCACATACGTAATAATATAGGTAAAGCAAACATAACGCGACTGACCAACGCTTCTCCGCTCCTATATCGTTACAGAGTAGCTTGTTATAGCTGCGTGCGGTAGTTAACACGTGCGCGAGTGCCAGAGCGAGCGCCGCGGGAAGTGTCTCGCATTTCTTACAAAAACATTGATGCACGGGGTCGGGTGGAGTGGGGTGAGGACCGAAAGCGCGGTGAACCGTCCTTCCCGAGTTGTTCGTTCGAGCGATTGATTGTCCGCACTGGTCACTACTCACTCCCCCGTAATGTCGCGCGCGCTTGACCCCTATCGACAGTTGGTCAGAGTCACTATTCCCCGAACGATAATTGGCCGATTGTCTCGTCGTGGCGGACATTTACCGCACGTACTTAACGATTTGTTGCTCCCGTCCCGGCGACGCGGCCACAATCGCAAATATGAATTTATCACCTATTATAATGCCCTCTCATCTCGATATATGATCTATCGCACGCTGCACTCTCTCCGCTCTCTCCACTCTCCGCGCTTGTTTGCCCTCGTAAATTCTACAAAGTGTTGCGAAAATGACCATTCTCGTCACGCGAGGGACCATATTTTGAGTTACGAGAAAATCGGACGACCTGTAACCTATTATTCCGCCGCTCATCCATCTCCCTCTCTCTCTCTCTCTCTATATATATATCAAAGTTTGCCACGAGATTTTATTCTTCCTTCAGTGATATCGATAAGATGGTTATTTATTTATTTACGAATAGTGGAGATAAGAGAGTAAAGGATTTGCCATACACAACGATGTCCGAAGAAAGAAAGTTTTAACCTCGAAATAAAACTCACCTGCTCAAGTCTATGGAGGACTATGTTCCCATTTATCGTTCCACTATGTTCGATAGATAGAATGTTTTATTCCAAGTTATAGTCGTGCACTTGAGAACTCGTATAAAGTTCCGAGGAACGTGGAGATCCCAATTGAGGGTGAATAACTGTGAAAACGAGCGAACCGGTAACTTTTTTTCGGAATCCAGCGGCCATTTTGTGAATTATGATCGCGACAGTGTCGTGAAAAAAGACAAAGGTGGACGAGTATTGTTTTGAAGAGCGAGCGTTGTTGATAAAAGTGTGTACGTACGCGGGAGAGCGGCGAGAACGAGGAGGAGCCATCGCGTACGCGCGTCCACAACGCCGCAACATACTTGTCTTCCAATTAAGGGTCTGTACAACGACTTTCCCGGATACTCCTGTTTCCGTATTTCGTCCACTCACCGGGTGGACCCCGCCGTCGCAAACGCCGACCATCTGTGACTACTTTGACCGATTCCTCGGTCTATCTATACAAATCTCGTGCCATGCTAAAGTCAATTGTAATTCACGTGACATCTTTCTAACCTTTATCGCAGCTAGAGATGACATAACTTTTTACAAATCTTCCAAATAAAAGTCAATAACCTCGTTGTTTTATTTCCATGTAAAAAGCTATAATATAGCATTGGCGCTTTGTAACATTTTTTTCGTTTTTCTTTCCCCAAATCAATTGACGTTTTTTTCATCGATTTACGCCAACCTCGAATTGCCACAATGAAAATTTCGCAATTTTTTTTGTAAATAGAAAAAGTTGCTATTTACGCTCGAAGTATCACGGGAGGTCCGGTTGGCAAAAAAAGTTGTCCTACAATGGTTTAAAACGAATTTAGCCTGGGAATGGCGCAGGCCCTTGAATCGAGCATTCTCCCCCGTTTAAAATCCTACAAAAGCCCAATCGTCATAGAGATTCGACACGGTCGAAGCCCGAATAACAGCAGCCATCGTTTCTGCGCTGCAAGTGAGCATCGCTGCTGGAACCGCACTTGTAAATATCGCATTACCGACGACCCCGTTTGAGAGCAATTTTTTTACACGTGATTTTAATGAGTGACGTCTGTCACCGACATTTGACAGACCGTGACACAAGTTCAAAACTCAATTGCACATAATTTTCGTAGAGGGGTCAGTCGCACCGCAAAATTCATTAATGTCCCGAGTATATCTATATACGAGTGTACACAACAGAATTTTTTTCTGAATTCATAATGTCCGGAAAACAGCCCACGTAATTGATCAATGTTATTCAATTTTTATTTAATTATTTTTTTCCTTGAAAAAGTACTTGTAATTTTGAGAAAATTATGAGTTGGTGTAGAAAAAAAAAAACCTCGT
This sequence comes from Clistopyga incitator, assembly GCA_947507545.1. Lineage (NCBI taxonomy): Eukaryota > Metazoa > Arthropoda > Insecta > Hymenoptera > Ichneumonidae > Clistopyga > Clistopyga incitator. Next base: position 131,784 of record OX382173.1, on the reverse strand, counting down.
CACGTCGCCGATGCGATTTTAGTGATGATTGTGATGTTGGGGGGAAGTTGGCTGTCCAAGCGCGGGTTCTCGCAAGTATGTAGACCATAAGTCGAAAGGCTGTTGGGTCGATATGACGGATGCGCAGGCCAATTTCGTTGCGGCAAGCGAGAGCTATCGATCACCCGTTGAAATTTTACAATATCATGTGCGTGTACCACCGTATCCTGCCCCGTTCGCAATGAATGATCGATGACTTTTCAATCGAGATAAGTCATTGTTGTGTGGTAAAGGGCGCACGATCTTTTACCGGTGTCTGTTCTGTTCTGCGTTGCGTCGCCTCTCTATTTTCACTCGATTGTAATTTGTCGCGACGAGTCGATGTCGAGTGGATTCAACGGTGTTCCAAGTTTGATGCATTCGAACGGCAAAAGGAAAATCATCCTCGTGGCCGCGAACTCGACTCACCGAAAGTTCAAAGTTCATCGGATTTGATAAGCTCCGTATTGATCTCCTCGCTTCCTGGCCCAGATATTATATCAATTAGAACGCAACGTTATCCGCGGAGCTTTGGCTTTTCACCTATCCTTCCCGGGACCTTAATCATCTCTATGCTATAGATTTATCATTATGCCAACTAACTTTTAGCCAATAAATGCGCTTTTTATTATCCGTTTACATAATCCGCGGCGTTGCATTTTTCGTTTTTTGACAACTCCTTCCACCCCGTTATAGGCAATTTCACCGCGGTGATAATTGTATTAGTTATGCCAATTTTATTTTAGAATTATCTTTGCGCAGTCTCTGATAAGTTGAGTCATTCTTTAAATCAAATAAATAACTTTTGAAAAGTCTATCGAAAAGTTGTTAATTGAGAATTTTTTTTTCACAAGTTTTTACACTTAACATTTAGTCGGATAAAAAAGAATGCACTTGAGAAATAGAAGACGATAACGAGAAATTTACGCGAGAGATTAGAATTCTGCTTTATCAACGGGATATCGCATTGAGGATATGTTTTAGCGCCTACAGGGGCGTCCTTTGCCGCCGCACCGACAAACCCACCGCGTGGTGCGCGTGGTTACCGAAAATTAACCTAAAAAAAGAGGTTTTTCCACAAAGTGTCATTGTTCAAGTGATCGGTGAATCCAACAGTTTTGTTCTTTAATATGATCTCAGCAACGAAAAAATAAGGAATCATAATGTCGAGCGCACCAACTGACGATACTGTGAAGCACAAGTCTCACAGGGAACGAAATGCAGGTCGCAAAGCCGACAAGAAGAAAGCCAAGAAGGAGCACAACCAGGTTTTTATAACTTTCCGATACACAGCTTTATTAACGGGGCCACGAGAATATAGTATCATTTTTATTTATTCCTTTGTTTTTTTGCTCTCCCCCCGAGCTACTCGAATCAATGCAAAATTTCAATTCCGTTCGTAGAAATAACCATAGAATATATGCCGATACAAAGAAATCTTTTTTTTTTCCAAATAAATTATCGCTTGTCTTAATCCGACAAAAAATTTTTGTTATAATTTCCCACAAGCGACTCGGCCCTCTTGAGAAAAAAAAATGTCGTTGACTCGGGGGATGGGGGATAAGCCGATTCTTATAAATTATTATATTTTGCAAATATATTTTTCTCAAAAATGTTAAATTCTTCAATTAGATTTTAACGGACAAGCAGAAGAACCCAAAAGCCTTCACTTTCAATTCGGCCATTCGTGCTGAGCGAAGATTCAGACGCAAGCAAGATATCGACACAAAGAAGCAGCACATACCTCTGGTAGATCGAACTCCGTTGGAGCCTCCGCCGGTTTTGGTGGCTGTCGTCGGTCCTCCCAAAGTCGGAAAATCGTTGCTCGTACAATGTCTAATAAAGAGTTACGCTCGACAACCTTTGACCAACATTCTCGGTCCCGTAACGGTAGTGTCCGGAAAAAAGCGAAGAATCACATTCATGGAATGCAACAACGACATAAACAGCATGATAGACATAGCAAAGGTCGCGGATCTCGTTCTCCTCCTCGTGGACGCTTCTTTTGGCTTTGAGATGGAAATCTTTGAATTTCTCAACATCTGCCAAGTTCACGGAATGCCCAGAATTATGGGCGTTCTTACGCACCTCGATTTACTCACTAACGCAAAGCAATTGAGAAAAACTAAGAAAACTCTGAAGCAACGATTCTGGACCGAAGTTTACGCCGGAGCGAAGCTCTTTTATCTCTCCGGTCTCATGCACAACGAGTATCTTCGTACCGAAGTGAAGAATCTCGCGAGATTCATCTCCGTGATGAAATTCAGGCCTCTCACTTGGCGGACCACTCATCCCTATCTTTTGGCCGACAGAGTCGAGGATCTCACCCCTCCCGAATTAATAAGACAGAATCCCAAAGTCGACAGAACGATCAGCTTGTACGGTTACGTTCGCGGAGTTCCCCTAAATAAAGAAACGTCCGTTCACATACCGGGTTGTGGCGATGTTAGGATCAAGGACGTGAGTTTCCTGCCGGATCCTTGCCCGCTTCCCGAACAGATTAAAAAACGAGCATTGGTAGAGAAGGAACGTTTTATCTATGCCCCATTTTCCGGTGTAGGTGGAATTGTTTACGACAAAGACGCAGTTTACGTTGAATTGGGAGGAAGCCACTCGCATAAGGAAGAAGATACGGGACTTATTGCCAATCTCATAGACACGCAAGAGACACTCGATCACAAATTGCAGAGGAGCGAACTACAATTGTTCAGCGATACCACACCGATACTGTCCAAGGATGTAGAAGAAAGCTTCGCTTCTGGTTTCACTGCCGAAAACGTTCTTGACGATGGTAGAGTACGGAGAAAAGTCATTTTTAATAATTCCAACGACGAAGCTGCTTCGAACAATGATGAGAACTCGGATGAAGAAGATGAAGAGGAAAAGGAAGATGAAGAAATGGATGGGGATGAAGGGGAGGACGGAGATGAAGATAAAGAAGAGGACACAAAAATGGTAGAAGAGAGTGGCAAGCGAAAAGTAATACATCAATTAGAGACAAGCACGAGTTCGAAAAAGAGAAAAACTGATTATTCTTCCGACACGGAGGATTTTGAAAAAGAACTAGCGAGTCTACGAGCTGAATCCACATTAGAGAAGAAGCAACAAAAGAAAACAGAAGAATCAACGATCTATCGAGCATTAACGAAAAATTCGGATCTTCGTGTTAAGGAGAAAATTAATGAGGCATTGAGCATGTTGAATCAACGAGCGGAGAAGCAACAGGAAAAAGCGAAATCTGACAGTGAATTCAGCGACGACGAGAGCTTCGACGAGCTCAGCGACAACGATGCTGGAGAACCGGAAAGAGACGAGGATAACGATACTGGAATAAGCGAAAGTGAAGGAGAAGAAGAAGAAGAAGATGAGGACGGCGATAGTGCAGAGGACGAAGACTTGAAATGGAAGTCGGATCTTTCATCAAAGGCGAAAGAGGCGTTCGCGAATCGTCAGCAAAACAACGTAAATCTTATGAAAATCGTTTATGGCGTCGTAGAAACGAAAAACGAGGAAAAAACGAACGAAGAAGACGAAGCCAATGACGAAATCGGCGGAATATTCCGCGTTGTCACTGAACAACAGCGCCAAAAGATCGAACAACGCGAATTGAAGAATCAAGAAGAATCCGTCTACTACTCGAATGATCCGCCTCGCGATTGGCTGGCCGAGGACAACAAAGTACTGTTGACAAATCGCTTCGTAACGGGAAAATGGAAAGAATCCGAAGACGCGGAGGAGCTCTTGAAGCTGGACGACATGGACGACGAAGACGAGCTCTACGGTGATTTCGAGGATTTTGAAACAGGCGAAAAGCACAGTGGGACGGAGAAGAAGACGGAAAAAGCTCCGAAAGAGTTGACCACCGACGAAAACGAGGAAAAGAAGAAACTCGTTGAGAAGAAGAGAAAACTGAAAGAGCAATTCGACTCGGAATACGACAACAACGAGACCAAGAGTTACTACGACGAGCTCAAGCAGGAAGTAGAAAAACAGGCTAAACTCAATAAATCCGAGTTCGAAGGTCTCGAGGATGATATGAGAGTTCAACTCGAAGGATTCCGACCAGGAATGTACGTTCGCGTGGAAATTGATGGAGTACCTTGCGAATTAATCACCAATCTCGATCCTACGTATCCTCTGATTGTCGGTGGACTCGTTCACGGCGAGGAAAACATTGGATATGTACAAACGAGAATAAAGAAGCATCGTTGGTACTCGAAGATTCTCAAGACTCGCGATCCTCTTATTCTCTCGGTCGGATGGCGAAGATTTCAGACTATTCCGATATATTCGAAACTCGAGGACGACATGAAGAATCGTATGCTCAAGTATACGCCTGAGCACGTGGCGTGCATGGCACATTTTTGGGGACCGATTACGCCTCAAGGTACGGGAGTTCTCGCGATTCAGGATGTTGCCACGAGAATTCCGGGTTTTAGAATCGCCGCTACCGGTGCTGTTGTCGAATTGGACAAAACTACGAGAATATTGAAGAAACTCAAGCTCACGGGCGTTCCAATGAAGGTTTACAAGAAAACGGCTTTCATAAAGGACATGTTTAATTCGACCCTCGAAGTCGCGAAATTTGAGGGTGCGAAAATCAAGACTGTCTCGGGAATCAGAGGACAGATTAAAAAAGCAGTTTCCAAACCCGAAGGCTGCTTTAGGGCGACTTTTGAGGATAAAATTCAGTTGAGCGATATCGTTTTTTGTCGCACGTGGTACAAAGTCGATGTTCCCAAGTTTTACAATCCGGTGAATTCGTTGTTGCTTCCTCCCTTGGAGAAGAATCAATGGCGAGGAATGAAGACGACGGGCCAGTTGAAGCGTGAGAATAATATCAAAGCGCTGCCCAATCCCGATTCGCTCTACACTCCAATCGAACGGGAGGTCAAGGTTTTCAAGCCTCTCGTTATACCTCGAAATCTTCAGAAGAATTTGCCCTACCGAGACAAGCCCAAACTTCAGCCACTGCCTGAAAATCGCAAGACGAAAATCTCGGAGAAACGAGTCGCCGTGGTTCGCGAGCCCAAAGAAGAAAACGTCGCGAAACTCATGAAGATGATAAGAACGACTTACAGCTACAAACAGGAAAAACTCAAGGAAGCTACGTCACAGAGAATGTCGGCTTATCAAGCGCGAGTCGAGGCCGAAGAAATGAGGAAACTCAAGCGACAGAAAGAACTGAAGAAACAGGTATTCAGACAAATGAGCAAGACCGAAGCAAAAAACGCCAAAAAACGAGCTCACTGAATCAACAATTTCATGGAAAATTTTAGTGAAAGATCCATTCGAAAATCTTGTACATTTTCTACATATATTTGTTATTCGAATAAAGTAACGCAATGTTGAAAGAACGCTTGTTTTTGATTGATGTTTTAAAAAAATTGAAAACCTATATATATGTATATGTCTATAAGTTACAATAATATATATATATGTTTATCTTTATTACAGATATATTATCGAATATATTATTAGTTTGTGTAAAGTAAATAACAATGTTACGCGTGGCTTGTCTTATAGTATAGCTTGCGAACCTCGCCACGATGTAAGTGTATGATGGCCCGTTGAGTAATTATCTGCACCCTGAAAAAATTACAAACAAAAGTATGATCCATTTTTTTTTATTTCCATCGTTTATTTTTATTTTATTTTTTTAATGTTGTGCTTCTTACCTGCGTAAGTAATAACAATTCGTCTTGCGTGTCGACTATTCTAACGGGAAAGGGTGAACCAGGGACGAGAACACCGGCCCAGCGAACCTCGACTCTGTAATCGCCAGGCTCCGTCGGATCATAACGACAAAGAATTATCCTATCTTTTTGTGTCTCCCGTTGCATCTCGACTCGGAACGCGCCTTTAGGCCCTCGGACTCTAACGGTCAATTGGCCAGCCCCGGCACCGCGAGTGTCACAGATGAATCGCGATTGGAAAGTCGCGAGGACTCCGTGCTCTATTCCGGGACCGTAGACTCGTACCTGTGCGAAAACCAATTCAATACAGGGACGATTTTGCAATAAAATGTCGTCTTTGGTAATAAAGTAAAGGGGGGGGGGGGGGGGGGGGCGTACCTTGGAGGCATCAGGGGCACCTGAAACACGCAACGTGAACGGTGAGCCAGCCACGTGCTCTCCGGCATATTTTATCGTCAGAGCGTGTCTGCCAGGCTCCTGAGGTTTTACATTGAGCGTGAAAGTCGCGTCACCGTGATCGTAAAGTTCGCAGTAAGCGACTTTGTGAGGACCAACGCAGTGTGCGGTCAATTCGCCTGCAAATTATCATTGAAATAAGCGTTAAAATATCTTGTCTCATATCTGAATTTTTAATATTGGCTTATTTACCTGGACCCGCTCTCCGGGTGTCGATGAAACTTCGTATCTCCTGGCCGACAATACCGTGCTTCAATCCGTCCCCGGAACACACAACCCGCGACGCATCCGCCGCTGATGTTACGTTTATTTGAAGTGGACAACCTTTCAACTGCCTACCGTTCCACGATACAGTCATTAGCAATGACTCGGATGTTGTTGGTATATAACTCGCTCGATACACACTGTCACCTGAAAAAGGAATTTCAAAAAAATCTAAATCTAAAAGCACTTGTAGAGAAATTGAAAAAATTTATTACAATTCAGAAATATCGTTACTTTCTATCCGTTATTTAGCAGGGAGATCGGGTGACTCACCAAGATGTTGAAGCATGACATTAATCTCCGTGGTGGGTGAAAAGAGTTGTACTTTCGGTGTGCCACTGCCAGCCTGCGAGCCGTCTATCGTGAAGCTGACTTCCTCTCCGCATTTGGCGGAGGTCAGGCCTCGGCCTCTGAGCATGACTCTGCTCGTGTCTTGTACAGGAGGATCTAATTCTTGAACAACCGCGAGTTTTGGGGCGCCTGGAAATGGCGCGCCGTTGAACATTATTTCGATACGATGTTCACCGCCGCTCAGTTGCGGTGGTATTAGTTTGAGCCTGTTGTTTGAGGTCATTTCGAAGGTGATTGGATCATCACCCACAGTGCCGGTGAGTTCGCCTGGACCTGCTTCCGCCGTGTCAAAGCTGATCTTGCTAGTTGGATTTAATTTCAAGCGACCCACATCATCGCAAATTGCCGCCCATCCTCCGATCACTCGGAGATTCCTCGTGTCGATTATTTTCGGATGCCATGGCGAGCCTGGCAATTGTTGACCCGCACAAACGACCCTCACATCGAACACTCCGACTTCCGTAGGCGTATACGAGACGTTCCATGTTCCTGGATTAGCACCGGCTTCGATTGTCGATTTAGATACGCTATCCGGGCCATCGACCTGATCATTTGTCGGGCAGAAGATGGCGACAATTGTTCAGAAATTTCAGAAGAATCGAGAGAGATTCAATGACGCAATTCACATGAAAAATATTTGATAAATACCTGAACCGCGGGGGGACTCCTCGTACCAGTTACGATAAAATGCGCTGGCTTTCCCACGTGCCCACTCAACAAACCCTCGCCTTTCGCCCGTGCCTGTCCCGCGGCTTCAACGGTGCATACCACTGGACTGCCCGGTATTTCACTACCTCCTGTTCGCAATACCACCCAAGATTTTACGTTATGAAATTTTCCTCTTATCATTCATGCGGATTAAAGTGGATTTGGAAACAAAAATCTTTACGGGTTTTATGATATTCGTCAAGGAAAAAATTGGGAAAAATAGTAAAGGAAAAAAAAAAAAAAAAAAAAACGAGTGTACACAACTCACCATAGGTAACATTAACCATGTAAGAGCCGGGCACGCTCGGCGAAAACTCAATTATCTCAGCCCCGTCATTGAGGGATGTAACTTGTAAGGGTAATTCCTGGCCAAGTGGACTCGAGGCGGTGACGTCCAAATCAGCAACGCCGGCGTCCACTTTTATGACTGTCGAATAATGAAACATTAACGTTTCCGTAACGCCGCAATCGCGAGACACGCATGGACATGGAGATAATCGTATACAAGTGAAACAAGTATGACTGCCGAGTCGCCACGATACTACCAGAAATGTATGGAATTCGCGCCACGCGTGAACTTCATACACTTGTGGGCGCGCGCGCACGGTGCAACAACGCCGCTAAGACTGTTCACCTCGATGCATTAACAAGGCTATTTGAAAGTAGTCTAGAATTCGCGATACCCGTAGTCGTACTACTGCCGCTGACTCCCAGTTTCTACTCGGAACGCAATTACTCCCAGAATACAGCCTTGAAACGATCATCGTCGAGCGCGCACACACACACACACACACACACAACGCATACCATTACGACTTTCTCCATTTTATCGCTTTTTTCTATGCGTGTCTTCCAAGATTTGTTGTAAACACGTGAGGAAATGCCACCGACTGTGTAATACGCCAACAAATCGCTAACTATACCGTAACATTTGCCTTTTATTTTACGAGCAACTTTTCTCGTCATTGTTGCTCCCTTTTCAACAAAGTTACTTCCTCATTGCTACTTCCTAATCGCACTTTATGGTATAATTTGCGAATAGAAGTTTTTATGCATTACGCTTAATACTCGAGGAATGACAGTGTACAAAATTGTGCTTTCCTCAATCACACGACAATTTCCTACGGAAACGTCCGGGTTGGAGTTTCTTTTATTCCGAATAATCTGCTGAACGTAATCGACTTGGTAATATTACACTTTCCTCAACTACCGAATCCAATTATGTTTTTGAAAAAGCAATTAAATTTTAAATACGTGGATAATGATCGGGATTGGCTTTGTTTGGCAAGAGTCATTAAATCGTCAACTAGAGTAAAATCGTGCACAAAATTAAAAATAAAATAAATAATAAGATATTATCTTGGGATAATGTATACAGTGGAAACTCACGTTTGAATGCAATTCTATCATGAACGGAGACAGTCGTTGGACCGAGTTCTTGGAGTTTGACTTTGGAAGCGTCAAACGCCTGACAGAAGAAAGGCGAACCGAGGACGGGCTTGGCACCTTGAAGTACATCGATTTTGTACGTTCCTATAAAAGCGTTTAATCATTATTATTTCCATTGTAATTAACAAAGTAATTGGCACGAATATGGAGAATGGGAGAAAAATATAGGGTGAGGGGTAAACACTCACCAACCGAGTTCGTCGTAAATTCCGCCAGTAAGTTGCCATCTCGATGCTGATAGCAACGAACCGGCACTGCATTTCCCTGCGGACCACTTATAACCACGTCAAACTCTTTGCCAGGACGGCCGAGGGTTTCTATTGTGAAAGACGTGACTTTGCCGACACAGGACTGGTATAGGCCCAGACCTGTTGCAGTTACCTCACGACCACCGGTTGGCCCTCGCACAGCCACCTCCACGGGACTACCTGTAAGCAAAAACCCAAAATTTCCATATTTCAATTTTTTCTTCTTCTTCTTTACATAATATTATGAAAGAAAAAAAAAAGCAGTTAAAAAATAATATGTGAATTAGGAAAAAATTATCGTATTCGATTGAAGAAAAAAAAAATTTTCTATAAATTCTAGTTATCGAGGCAAATGTCCAACTTTGTGAATTCTACCTTGAATATGGACTTCGTTGTACTTAATGTGAACTCTATGAGGAGCAGCGCGAGTAGGATGAAATATAACTTCGTAGATTCCATTATCTGCCTCGCGAATAACGCTGTCGACATCCGCGCCGCCGGCGCGGACATTGGCCGTCAATTTTCCTGGTCCAGCCTCGTTCGAAGCTACGACTGAAATACAGAACTACGTTGATTTTCCTTTCTTTCGACAACCGCAAAAGTCTTCCACTTAATAGACATTAATATTACCAATTATCGTGCCGGGACGGTGACATATAGCGTCTGAAATCTCCTTTATCGTGACTTTGCTGGGATCGAAGGCTTGCAGCGCCTGGGAACTTATCACCTTATGGCCGTCGCTGAATATAACGTTATAAGTGCCAACTTGTCGAGTTCGTACTTCGACGCGGTACAAAGTCGATGAAAGTTTAGTCAAAGTGCACGGTATGATGATTCCATCGGGACCTAACGAGATTAATATGGAATCATTTTCTTAGCAGTTTCGTCAACTATATCTGGGGATATTATTTTAATAACCGATCTAACACAAAAAAAATATACATATATCGTCGATCTTTGTCGTTGTTGTATTTTTTGTGCTTACCGGTAACTTCAGCAGACACAGGCCCTTCCAATTTCGGCATATCGAGATCCATATAAGCCGAATTACCGACTCTGATAACAGAGGGACCATCGAGTAGTCCACCGATAACGGGACATTTAAAGGGGCTCCCGGGAACATTATCGTCATTGAAACTAATGTTTACGTAGTGCGGGCTCGTAGTTTGAGGGACGAAAGTTACGTCATAGAGTCCGCGAGCGCAAGCGACAACTTCGGCTTTGACGGTGTTGTTTTCCGTGCTGACGACCAATTCTAAGGTCCCTTCGCCGGCTTCAGCGGCATCGACGGTAAAAGTCGTCGCCTGACCGAGTAAAGCTTCGCTCAACCCGGAAACATGTACTTTTGTAACGTCGTAGATGTTACAGGCAAACGGTGAGCCCTTGATAGGCTCTCCGTCCACGAGAACGCTCACATTATGCCGGCCGACTTCGACAGGCGTGAAAGTTATGTTGTAGCGGCCGTCGATCGGCTCGATCGTTATTGGAAGCGCTATGTTTGACGGCGGCGTCACGATAACGTCACAATTCATCGACAGTGCTTGGGGGTCGACCGTGAATGATATTTGCTGCTTTACCGCGCCCATTTTCAAGTTGCTGCCCGTTATTACCGCCTGGCCGGCTCCCACAACTTTGCAATTGAATGGAGAACCTTGGAAAGAAAAAAAAAAAAAATTTCATTCAATTAGAATTGGGAATGAGTTTGGCATCTTGTGAAAGTTCACATAATTCTCTAATTTTAATACCTGGTACGGGTTCCCCGTTGAATCTCACGCTAAGACTATGCATCGCAGCTTCCTGGGGTTTGAAATTGACACGAAATTTGGCATTGCCCTCGCTCTGTACATAATTTGGCACATTTTTGCCGTTAACCGCGACAATTATCTCGAGATTACCGGCCCCTGCCTGACTGGCGTTAACTGTGAATTAAAAGAAAATAAAAATAAAAAAAAACAATTCTCTCAATCAAAAAGAAACATCCTTTGTCGATGTAATATATGTACATGATTTACATACTACTGAAGAATACGGGTTTCCCCACGATCCCACTGTTTATGTCGGTGACTTTCACTTTGTCGGCGTTGTAAGCCTTGACAAGGAATGGACTTCCCTCAACGTGAGAACCACCCAATTTCACCTCGACACTGTGATCACCTATTAACAAAATATTTCACGTGAATTAACGTTTTCTTGAAGCACATTACGATGTAAATTTAATAATGACGCCATTTTTCTTTCACACGCACCGACATCTTTCGGAGTAAATCCTGCTGTGTATGATCCGTGTATGCCCTGTTTCACTTGTACCGGAAGACTTTCCCGGGTCGGTGACAAAACTTCGACGATCGGTGTCCCCAAGGAACCGTCGGCTTCGATGGAAAACGTTGCCATTCGATTTACCGAGACTTTCTCGAGGCCTTCGGTAATTAAAACTTTAGCTGTGTCGCTTACCTGTCGATCAAATCATGCGTCGTTGATGTTACCTTATCCGTTATCGAAATCATACTCATTGAATGAAATTTGGTTGTTTGTCTTTTAAGGTACCTGACAGCTAAAAGGGCTACCGGGCACATCTTCTCCGTTGAATCTCAGATCGACGGTGTGAACGACGGGTTCGCGGGGTGTGAAGGATATTGCGTACGTGTGTGGACCTTGGGCCTGAGCCGATGTAGGCACACGTCCGCCGTTCACGGTCACTTCTAAATTTCCTGGTCCCGCTTGACTGGTCTCAACTGTAATTGATATGTTTTTTTATTTTTTACTGTAATAAGTGGAGTAATTAAAAATGAATGAGAAAAAAATTCTTTCCACAAGCCCTTTTTAAATTCGTAATAAAAGTACCTAGAAATGTGACGGGCATTCCGATAACTCCTCGCTGTGCATCCTTGACTTTGATAGCGGCAACGTCATAGACTTTGCAACTGAAGGGACTTCCGACGACGGGCACGTTACGATGGCTCACGGAAATTCTATGTTCGCCGACGACACGTGGCGTGAAAGCGACGCTGCAGGTCGTGTCTTTGTTGTCAGTAACCTGAGCTGGTACGGCCTGTCCATTGGGCCCTATCAAGTCCGCTTGTTAGTCGTTTTATACAATTTAGCGAGCCAAAACTAAGAGGGTCGTGGATTACGGAGGGAGGAACAACGCTCGTTTCCAAAAAGTTCCGCTGTGTGAACATCACGACGAAAGTTCTTGTACGGACCTCGCGATGCCATCGTAATTATCAAAACGCGTTATTGTACCGTTAACGAAAAACAAAAAGGTTAATCAAAGTACTAAAGGGACTCTTTGAACTACAAGCAACCCACGCGTTAAGGGAAACAGTAATAACAATACATTCGTAAAATTACAGGAAAGCAAATGATTACACCCCATCTAGGAAAGCCACTCGATCGCTAAGTACGATATTGCTTTCGTAAACAGGGTGTATTCGTGTGTATGCGGTAACTGGAAATACTTGTAAACTTTAAGAGCATGCTCGTACGTAATACGTGCGATCTGCAGCTGATGGCATTTGAGTCGTAATTCGTAATTGGCAATAATAATAAGCGACAAAAACACTCTAACGAGAATTCCTGTCGAATTTATAATAACTCGGCTGATTCAAGTCATTCGTTTACACTATATTATATAGCACCATTGGTTGCTTTCAACGGACTCTTGTTAGTCATTTACCCGAGAGACACGTTATCGTATATAGCATCTTTGTTATTAACGAAAGCGTCTAAAAATGCTACTTTTGTTAGATTCTACGTGGTAACGATATTCATGCCAGCCATTCGTCGATCTCGAATGATATTTACGTATAGTATTTGTATTTTGTAATATAAAAGCAGCATCCCCTTAAGGATTTCGGAAAGTACGAATGGACGGCCAAGAAAATCGGTTTAATCTTAGTGCAGAGGATGCGCTTTTCCAGGGATACTCGAGAGTTATGTACCCACCACCATTCGTTGCATTATATAATCCATTATCAAGTAAGAGTTAGAAGTTCGAAATGAGGCATATTGTTTTTTTGTGTTTTTGTTTTTGTTTTTTTTTTTGTTTTTTGACAAGTCTAGTAATGTCGTAGTCTGAAAGCTGGCCGACCTGCAACAGAGAGAGAGAATGTTGCTCTCAAGCTACCGGTAACGTGGTGAACAGACACAGATGTGTGGTGGATGATTTTCCTCTTGAAAATTTTTGTTAGAGAATGAAGATCCAGAAATCACTCCTAGTACAGCTTATATACAATTAATAAAACACATTTGTTTTTAACTTGATTAGATAATACGATTGCTTTGCACACATAAACATATAATTTGCTTGAAACGATAGCGCGAACAAGAGAGAGATAAAAAATCGATTATTCACCGCGTGAGATGTTTGAGATTTGCTCATTCATTTCATGACTATGATATATTTTCAATCGATCTTTTTTTTCTCCGCTTTGGAAAATGTGCAGGAAAACAATTGAAGAAAAAAAATTTAATGTATTATACAATATATAGAGTACGAAAGAATGGCGGTTGTCATAGGATTAACAACCGCTTGTGCAACCCATGCTTTTGGGGCGTTGCGTGTGACTCAATAGTGACGTCGTTGGAATAGCTTGAGTGAAATATCGTTGATATGATATGATTTTCTTCGTTTTTAAGCTGATTACTCACCTTCAACGTTTACTTCAAGATCTTCCAAGCTACCGGCAACGTTACTGACTGTTAAATAACTTTGCCGTCCCAATCCAGCGCTGCTAAGAGCCTGACCGCTCACCGTTACGTGGCTATCGCCACCGACCCTCGTTATTATCGGACAGCCTGGCACTGTTCGTTTGTTGAAGGCAATGTTAATAACGTGTTCGCACGCCTCGAAAGGCACGAAACTAACCGAGAATCGGGCATTGCCCTGAGGGGTCACTTGGGTCGGTATATTTTGGCTACGGGCCGATATCGTTATTTCTAAATTTCCCTCGCCAGCCTGACTCGCATCGACTGTAAAGGAAAAACATTATGGCGTTACATAAGTCGATATCGCGACCAAACGACAATCGAAGGACGTGGCCTTGCTCTCAATATTGAAATCAGCGCAAAACCGAACGTGTTTTCACAGCTCATTTGGAAGGGAAATACATTTTTTCGGTAGTAAATTCAAATTTACTCTGTAATTGTCGATAATTCAGACTTATTATTCTCTTATCGTAATTATGATATTTTAAAAGCATTACCGTTCCTCCAATTGACTGTAGAATAATACAACTATGTCGGGGGAAAAAAAAGTGACGAATGCTATATCGAAATGTTACGGGGAAAAATGATGAATATGAAAATTATATTACTTATTTTAGCAGAATTGTTTCTATAAATACGTGTATAAATAATGAAATAAATCGTGGTTTACCAGTAAAGTGTGTAGGTTGACCAACGCTACCCCGCGCGACCGGTCCAATGAGGACTTTATCAGCATTGAATGCTTTAGCCAAGAACGGAGTACCGTTCACGGGATGACCATTATACTCGACGCTTATCGAGTGAACACCTACGTCTCTCGGTGTAAATTCGGCAGTGAAACCGCTGTGAATATTACCGGTAACTTTGACTGGTAATTCTGTGGTTGGTCCTGAGAAATAAAATGAGAGTATTGTATTAAGTAAAGAACAACACCGACAAATAAATAATAATTCAACACAATTTTTTGTACTCACCTCTTACGGAAACTGCAAGCTCAGCGCTACCACTTCCGTCCACGGCCATGTGAAAACTTGCCGGCTGATCTACCGGTATCAATTCCAAGTGGTTCAAACTTAGGATAACACGGCTCGTGTCCGAAACGTTGCAGACGAATGGACAACCCGGAACGGCCTCACCATTGAACTTTATGTCGATATAGTGCGGTTTTGCAATGTCAGGCGTGAAGGAGACGAGGCAACGACCACCTCCGACTACTTGTACGTGATTCGGCACCTCGCCCTCGTTTATCGATATCTCTAGCTGGCCCTCACCCGCAGCGCTGGCGTCAACTGTAGACCAAAAAAAAAAATAAACATTACAAAAAAACCCTCGGCATTGACTCTTTGACATGGAAAAAATATGTATATTATCGAACGTACCTCTAAATTGACAAGCATGACCGACAACGGCACTAGGTATGTCAGTAACTTGAATGAGGCTGCTATTGTACACTTTGGCGACGAGAGGTCCTGCCGGCAGCTTTTGTCCCGCGATGCTCACCTCCACCAGATGACTTCCAACTTCGGTTGGTGTGAACTCGACTCTGAACTCTCCGGCCCTTCCAGGTTCTTCGTCGATGTGCGCGGATATGTGTCTTTTTGAAGGACCTTCGGTAACACACAATTCCAAATTTTAATAATCGCTTCGGTTCTCGATGATTTTTACGTTTAAACGGCCTTCAATTGGCCTTTAATTGTGGTATTGGTTGCAGATAAAAAAATTACGTGTCGATATCCTAGTTTCGTCGACGTAAAATATTGTACTTGGAGTACATGATGCGTATAAAAAAAAATCCCTAAGAATCTTGAAGAAAAAAATGTATACTCACTTATTATTTGCACATCTATTTCTTTGCTTGTGAAACCCAGGGCTGAGAGTTCAAAGAGTGCGGGAGTGCCGGCGGGGACCAATCTTACAGAGTCCCCGACCACAGACATTTTTGGACCAGGCATTATGCCTACTCTCCAAGGTGATCCTAAAACAATTTGAATCTTCCATTGAAATTTCATTTTCTAAAATCACTTGGAAAATAATAACGATTCGCGGCCGCGTCTAATAATTCCTCTGAATATGAACAAATCGATCGGTTTACTGCACTTTACGGTACTAAACCCCCCCCCTAATTCGCGCACAATTCCAAATGCGTATTTCTCGCAAGTTTGCGTCGTATCGATCAATCACGATCACAAGTCACATGCGTTTTCGGTGGATCACCGAACGAGGATCGAACCTCATAATTCCACGCAAACTAAACACCACCACCACCACCACGAACATCGAGATCACAAACAATTTTGAGCCACTGAAGCAACAAAAAAATCTCCGATGTTCTCCAGTAAAATCCATTTTGATCGAATGATTCATTTACCTCAATCACCGAAAAGTTGGCCTTAATTTCCTGAAAATTCTGAAAAACTTAAAAACTAAGAGCTAAAACTGACTGGAATGAAGAGGCGGCGGCGGCGGCGGCGGCCGTCGATGCGGCAAAAAAAAATCGCGACGCTATACGTCAAACTCGACGACGAGGGATCGCACAAAACGATGACGATGAAGATCTATGGATCTTTGAAATGTACATATGCTTATGGTGCGGTGACGCGGATGCATCGAAACGAAGGAGTTTTATGTTTGGGGGTATGCCACGGCGATTTTCACAGGAGAAGGATTTTAGTTTGTCGGTGATGCCGATCGTCACTGTACGGTATTCGCGATCGATGCCCGGGCGATCGTGAACGACCCATCGCGTCCTTCCACCTCACAACTATTCCGCACACTTTTCTTTCGCTCGCATATAGTCCGCCGATCGAAACACTTTGATCCCAAGATCGGTAAGAAATAACGAAGAGAGGCAATCGTTGGTGGATAGTCGTGGACGATGGGACGATGAAGAGAAAAATTTAATGAGAGGCGGTAATTGAGGAATGGGACACGATCGAAACGTCAGCAGCGGATAGCGCGATTCTTACGACGGAGTGAACGACGACGACGACGAGACAAGTGTGGTTGGCGCTGTGGCAAGACCATCGCCACCGCGGCCGCCACCACTCCGGTCCAAATCCAGGCCCGTACCAAAGGGGCTCCCTCCCGCCTCCTTCGACCCTCGGAACACCCTCGGAAACCTCACAAACCGGCCATACGGAAAAACTCCCACTCACTCACAACCATTTTCCTTCCTAAATTTCTCTCGAATACCAATCGATTTCTTAACGGAAAATTCACATTTCGGAGCAACCGATTTTCCTTGGAATTCCAACGGTATTGGAAAGGTCATTATCGACATTCCTTGGACTACCTGTTTTGTCGACCATTCTGTCGTCATTATTTATTTAAAGATCGTGCGCGCGATATGCGCTCTTCGGATCTCAATCGATACAATTTCTTTCCAACTTATGATTCCTACCTATGATTCAACTTATCCCCCAAATTGATTCTTTTCATTTTTTTTTCTTGGATGAAAAACAAAACACCTTTTTACCTGCCATTGTCCATTTTTATTTCTAATTATGAAATTATTATTTCAAATTTTAGAGAATCGTAATGCCGAAGAAAAATATTCGACAATATAGAAAATACTTTGAGTTCGGTTCTAGGTGATCGCAAAAATAATCTGACGATTCGATATGTCAGTTATGAAATTTCCATTAACGAGCATTGTAATGCAGGAAAGTGTTTGGAAAGTACAACGGATATTGTAAATTGTATTGTCGAGTAATTCCGAGTACGCGTATACCGTGGAATAGATGAGAAATTTTAATTGGAATGAAAAAATGTTGGAACGTTTTGAGAATAGATCGATGAGTTATACGAGGAGGGGCCTTTGGCAAAGGGAGCCCTCGAGAATCGTTTGTGAATACGGCCATTAGAAAGGAGCGAGCCGAAGAGAGCCGAAGAGGCTCCGCCGGCGAATCGGCGGAGAGCCGATCCTCCTGCTGCTGCCGCCAGTTCATCCGTTTCTCGTTGCTTGCTCGACCGCTACACAACACCAAATCACCATAATCCATGTATACACAAATACCACAGAACGCGATCTGTCGTGTAGTCTTCCGACAATTTGCCATCCGATGCAAATACCAAACAAACTCGCTCCTCGGCTTTCGAAAAATACTTTTTTCCTGCATTCTAAAAGGGGAATTAAAAAACGCGTGGAAAAATATTTAAATAAAAACGTCTACGTAATCTCCAGATGTATTTGTTCGAATAAAGATTTTCCAATGAATGCTCTTATGAAAAAAATATTAAAGATGAATTAGCTCGACCCGCTTGTCATCTCACCGAATCAACTGAATCAACTGATTATCAAAGATTTAAAATAAGATACAAGATGAAATATTAATTGTTGTGAATGAAATGGCACGCCGTAGTAGTGGTTATTGGTACTACTAATTGATTACCGTACAGCTATTTTTCTAATAGAGGCGCATCTGTCGTTGCTCACTTGGGCCAAAGTGTGTTACCAAAGCGAGCTCAGGGCGAAGCGACTGTATCAATCGCTGCATTCCCCGACATAACGGGCGCCCCCCACTTCTCCCCCTCCTCCAACGAGCCCCCGATCAAACACGTTTCGCCCGACGCCTCGTGTGTACCTCCGAAATTTTCGAAAAAACCCCCGTTAACCTTAGTTACGACCACGTATCTGGGTCACACGGAAAAATGGGACTTTGTCTATATCTACGCAACGACCAATATAAACGCAGTGGGGGGAGCCCGCTCAACTATCTTCATTCATCGATCACATAGAGAAATATTAACGCACGAAAAACAGCCACTTGTTGAATAAACATTTTTTACAAGCCTCAATGACTATCCAACAACTCGGATAAACCGACTTTATGTTAACTAAGAGTAAACAATTTAATACAAAAATGTGTTATTTCACTAGACCGGTGTATTAAATTTAATATAGCTGATTGAGAAAATTTTGAGAAATTTTTCAAGTTGATGAGGTATTTCATTGTTGAGGTTTGAGAGTTTGTATTATTCGTCAGTTTTGGAATCTGGAAGATGTTGGAAATCTTGAAGTTTCCTCAGTAGATGGAGTATAGATAGTGAAAGAATGAGTAGAAAAGGTACGCGGGGTGTTTGCGCGTTGAAATCGCCGCCGCCGCCGCCGCCGCCGCTCCCAGTGACACGAATGCCGGCTACCGAACCGAATCCCCTCTGCATGTATGTACACAAGATTTCCAACTCGTTCCAAGCTAGTTACGCCTCTATCAGTGTCAATGTATTATTATTCGCCCTTGCCGAGTCGCGCGTTCCATACATGCGCATACTCGGATAGTCTCTGTTTTTCTGTTTGTCTCCGACTCAACGTCAATACGTATTTTCCTATCGACTATCGAATACCCATATAGATACGTAGATTATAATAATACAGCGAACGACGCGAATAAATTTCTAAGCGAGAAAACATTCCACGTCGTCTACGAGTGAGTAATCATTCTCAATCGTGTTTACTTGCGAATTTCCCCACTTTTGCAAACAAAAAAAAGTCGTTTACTGTTTTTTTAGACAATTGGAAAAAAAAACAGTCTAGTGTGGACGTACAGAACGGACTTGCGGAACGAGTGGCGTCCGAGAGATCGGAGATAAGGCATTGGCACGGTAATGCACACGTGAGACGAGCGCATTCCCCACGTCAGCGATTGCAACCTGTCCTACTAGTCCCGAGCTATCTGTACTTGGCAGGAGAGCCTCGAAGGGGACATGTATTGTGCACTTATCCTCGCCACTCCATAACTCGAGCGACAATAACGGCGTGCTAAAAGCATGCTAACATAACTCTCAGTCACTCGCGTAACAGTGTCGACGCTTGAAATCCATATTAACCGCTCAGAGTCACGTGAAATTTAGTCACAGACATTTAACACTCGGCAAGGAGCGACAAATGGATCAACGTCAAATAAATCATTTTGTTAAATCTTTTTTTTGTTTTTTTCAATTACCTTCGATTCAAAAATCACTCAAAATTATAGTCGAGTATAGCACGTGTGCGAAAAGTATAGCACAGTGAGAAGCAATGAAAATGGCGATATTAAGAAAGAGCGTAGGAAGATACAAGACGATGGCCCTCGCCGCGGTGCCTACACTCAAGCGGGCTATCGTATCGTACAGACGCGGATGTACCTATATTATTATGTAGCAACGCAATGGAAGCAACGCGGTAGGCGTATATCCTCATTCGTAACCAAATACGTCGACATGCCAGCTTCTCGTACGTACAATATATACTCGCCACGCAAAGGCCACACCTATAAGAAGCTCGTTCGCGTCATAGAGCTCTTGCGATGCCCCCCCACCCTCGCCCATCTTTCAACCATTTCTCACGTATAATATAATAATATACACGATATGCGTACTACTTTTCCACTCCCTCCGCGTTACGTATTCCAACCACGTGTGGAAGATGCATCTGCGTACGTCAGATACACATGAATGGTGTGCACCGGTCACGTGCCTGCCACACACTTAAGGTCACAGTGACTACTTTTGTAATATAATAATGCAACCAGTGCGCAATAATAAGTCGAGGCCAATTATATGACATGAGTTATTTTTCAAAGAATAAATTGTGAAATTTCCAAATTATCGATTGTCGAGTTTCAAGTGACCGGGAATCAATTTAATTTGACGAATGTACAAAAATTATTATCAACACTGCATTTTTTAGTTTTTTTTTTCAACATTTTTGTTGATCCAAGAATGACCGAACCAATATAGCAAGATAAGACGAGAGATCAATGTCAACAGATGCAATAATTATAACAAGAGCCGCGACATGGGATTATCGGGGGTCATTGAAATAATGCTTGCTTCGGAAAAAGAACCGATTGTCACGATAGAGCTCAATGACATATCGGTAGACCGCGGAATTTACGAGGGTCAGTGGAAAAAGAGGCCGGTCCGCGCAACCACCACCAGGCCAGTAATAAAAGAAAATGATGACGTAGGATGTGGGTCAGTGGAACGCTGCGTGTATGCGTGTGAAATCGCAAGTCAATGACCTGTCCGCATGCGTTCGTGCGCCAGGTTCTACTGTCTTACATTTCACATTGCAGACCGTCCACGTGTGAACGCGTCTCGCTGTCGGACACGCCGGTACGAATTTTCAAAAACCTTGATAATAAACACACAAGCTACATCTCCCCGTAATTCACACACGAAGCCAAAGCAGTCCACTTCGTACTTTTTTTTTGCACTCGACATTTATAGCATAATGCGTATCTAGTCCGTGAATGGAACAACACCCACTCGACCATTCAAGTGGATATTGAGGCAGGTTACCGGCAAAAGCTTGCCGCCATTCGGTTGTCCAAACGGGTACTCAATGACTAATGCGTTTCTCGAGAAAATGGTCCTCGCAAAGTACCACTCTAGAATTCTCGTCTACAACAGCCCGCCGAGGCTCGCAGTGCAAAACGCTTCTAGAGACCATTTCACTCGGTGAAATACGCATGTATGCGCCAGAGATCGTTCACTCGTGTTAGAAAAGAAAACGGAGTCAGTGACCCGGGAAAAACTGTCCATGTAACTTTACTTCCGACGCATTCTCAATGCCAAAAAAAAACCATATCAAAATATTATCGCTCTGATATATCGTTCGATTAACAATTATCTGCGGCTTTAAAAAAATCTTATTCTATATAAATTTGAGTAAAGATTTTGTAAAAAAATGTTAGTCGTTTACATACCGGGAACCGTTTCGCCATTGAAAGTCATTTCCACCAAATGCGTAACAGCCTCGTGTGGTACGAAAGATGCCAAAAACCTCTGACTTCCTAGTGCTCGTACAAAGCTCGTAACGTGTCCGCCGTTTACTAATATTTCAAGATTTCCAGAACCGGCTCGAGATCCGTCGACTACGAGAAAACCAACAAAAAGTCAAATATCAAGGCACACGATTTCGTTGCGTGTTTCGTTATTACGAAGGCACTGCAGTTATATTATAGACGACTATTGTTATTTGGACGAAAGAGAATTTCGCACTCACTTTCAAACTCGACCGGTTGATTTACAACACCGTTCGGGATGTTGCCGACTTGAATGGCCCTCGCGTTGTACGCTTGCGATCTGAATTGACAACGTATTTGAATTATATGCGAAAATATGGTTTATTTATTTGAGACATTTGGAATATTGCACCTTGTAAGCATATGAAATACCTTACCTGAAAGGAGAGCCCTTGACGTGTTGACCATTGACCATTATCTGAATAATGTACTCGCCGACTTCGTCGACGGTTAGGCTATAATTTTGGCCACGTAGTATTGATTTTTGGAAAGGTACAGGTTTCCCATTGGGGCCTAAGATACATAATCAATGTCTTTTTTTTTTGCCGGAAATTCTCGATAACTTATTGTTCGTTATTTAGACATGATTGTGCAAAGATAGTTTAGCAATAATAAAATTCTCACCTGTGACGGTGACGGTAGCTTTGCTCGCATCGATACTCGGATCGATAGTAAAACTCATGGGTTTATGGATGGGTAGCATCTCGAGAGCGTTTCCGGTAACGAGAGACGAGCCTTTCCGTTTATCCGAAGAGGATGTCGTCGACGAGAAAGCCGTTCCGCCATTGTTCGTAAATCTCTCGTGAACCGCGTCAGTCGTATCGACGCTTTTGTAGTAATTATTATTTTTGTTCTTGAGAATACCGTGCGTGGTACTGCTACGACTTGCTCCGTTAAGATTCTCACTGCCATTGTATTTTGGCGAACTAGTGTGTTCGGCACCGGTGAATCTGTGCGAGCTCGTATAATTCGCCGACGAATTTTCCGTGTGAATAACGCTACTACTGGATCCGTAATTGTTGTGATTAATCCGTGAATTGTTCAAGTTCGAACCGCTTGTCGTGTGGTCCAATACGGAAGAGCTGTTTGCCAGATTCGCGAGAGATTCGAGACTTCCGTAGGACAGCATGGATTTCGTTTTGGCGATTGCGTCCCAAGAGTCACGTCGAGGAGCTCCACCGATCATAGAAGACACTGAAATATAAGATTAAATATGAATTTTCTCAAAACAGACTTCACCACACCATCTCGACCTCTCAACCAAAACTAAAAATAGTCGATAACGAGGATAAAACGTGTAAAATTCAAGTTTCCATGAAGTTATCTCGACCGATAACTAAAGAACCCCCCTCGATGGCTACTTTTTGGTAGGTTACTTTATAAAGAAGAATATAGAGTGAGGCGTTGGTTATTGTCGCAATGGCAAAAAACTCGTACCTCGAACATTGCTGGTTGTGTCGACAACGCCACTATCGGTTGATCCCCGCCTCCTTAATCCAATATCCTTTTCCCCGCTTCTAGGACTGAAACTTCTGCCGATAGGACTGTCAGTGGGGCTTCGAAAAGCCATGGGACTTCTCGCGGGCGATCTCGGCCTGGTCAACGAGCTGGATTGATAAATATCCTTGGATTCTTTAATAACACTGGTGGTTTGCATCTCAGCGTGGCTCGTCATGGGCGAACGTGGTCTATTGACTGTTGTCGATGCATAAATATCCTTGGATTCTTTGATCAAGCTCGGACTTTCCTGTGATGGACTGCGGCCCGAATTGGCGTTTGCGACATTCGGCGATCTCGAACGATTGAACGCGCTCGATGAATATATCTCTTTCGATTCTTTGATCATCGAAGGACTGCTCGAATTTCTACCGACAGAATTTTGAACCGGAGAACGCGAAGCGTTTAACGGGTTGCTTGCGTGATAAGCCGAACTCGAATTTTCCGTCGCATAATTACTCGTCGAGGTTTTGTACGACGATGTGAAATTCTGATGGTGCGGCGAATAATCGCGGTAACCTTGCGTAGGACTCTGAGTTTTGTAGACCGTATTAGCGGCCGGTGGTGATTGTCGAGTTTTCGAGTGATCTGTAGCTGATGTTACGTTTATGCCGTTCATTCGGCGTTCCGTCGATGAAATCTTCGATCTCTCGGCACTCGACGAGGATGTCGCGCCTTTTGATCTTCGCGATCCCTTCTGCGTTCCAACGCGAATCGAAATCGGAGATCCGCGCACATCCGAACCGTTGAAGTAGAGATACACGCGGTACTTTCCAGCGTCTCGTGGAATTAATGACACGCGGTACCTCATATGACCGATGTCCTCGATACGGAATGGAACTGATTGCTTGTCGTGCACTATATCGATTATTACGTCACCCAATCCGCCCGTTCCCGTTGCATCGACTATGAACGAGAATGGCTGACCGGGCATCGCGCCTTCCGTGTCTACAAGCTACAAAAAAGCCCAATTTTTCACGAATTCTAAACTATCTTGAGTTTTATATATATATATATTTTTTTTAATCATGAAAAAATGTCAAAATTGATTTTCGTCACGAGTTCTTACTTTAATTCCATTGGGATCGAAGACGAAACAAGTAAAGGGCCCACCCTGAATATGATTGCCCTTGTGTGTGATCGCTATGCTCCATTCGCCAGTTTCGTCTGGTTGAAATGTGGCGGTGTGCACACCGTCCTTTTCCTTTACGGGACAGGGCAGTGATCGCCCAGTCGGCGACCAAGCTGTCACGTCTATGCCGTCATGACTAGTTCCTGGAATCATTAACTCATTCGTCATTTCCATTGAAAAACCGCTGACAATCGGGGCGCATTGTCATTTCTTTTTTTAATATAATACTCCAACTCACCGTAACTGTTGACTAGAACCTCGACGATGGATCCAATAGCGCATGGATCCATGCCGGGTGATTTAATTTTCGTTAACGGAGGTAAAACCCTGAAGTAGTACGGACATCCGCTGACTAACTCGCCGTCGTTGTAAACCATCAACTGTTTTATCGAGAAAAAGAGATTATTCACATAGATGTCGAATTTTTTATTTCTTCTTTTTCGCAATGAGCTCGCTAACCGACTATCGGTGATTTAGATTTCAAGCTCATTATTCTTCGAGCGATGCAAAATGCCAGGCTTTTTAGCATATATCTTCAAGACAATGAGGTATTTAAAAAATCTGACTGTTGACTTGGAACAAGTATTGAAAAAGAAGTTTCGGATTATGTAAGAGTATCGAGTAGCCAATAATTAATATAAAAAATAGTGCCACTCGAAAGTTTAAATACCTTGTGCATTCCGACCTCGGTCGGTACAAACGTCCCTTTTCCGTGTGTTCCGTTCCAAGTGAGCCTGCACTCGGTACGACCACTGGGACTAATTATTTCTCCTCGAACCTCGCGTGGATTGGCCTCCTTCGACAGCATCTCTAATCTAAAGACAGCCTTCGAGGAAGAAAAGATTGACAAAATATTAATATAAATCGGGAAAAATGATAATAAGATCGTAAAGAACATTAACATTGCAATTATATTGGAAAAGTGATTATTCGTTGAAGCTAGTGGCCACGACGCAATGTCGAAATCCTTGGGAACACACCCCTTCAGATTTGTTCAACGTCGAATAACGTTTTCACAATGGCAATTTTCCAAACAATACGCAAACTAACCGGCTGTTGAACGCGCGCCGAGGTGCTCTCAACGTGTACGGCTATTTGTTCGCTCGCTTGAGGGCGAGGCTTGACCCATTGAAAGTGAGCGGCGTATGCCATCACTCCCAAATGTTCGACGTTCTGGTCAGCCATGTCCTTAGCTTTCAGGATCGGCTCTACGCCTATTTTCTTCGCACCGTCGATACCTGAAACCCCAAAAGTTGCCGATAATTTGGGATAAAGATGAGAATTTTGAATCAGAGTTGTACCCCTGAACGCAAATGAATATTAATTTACCCATTTGCAAATTGCTCTCCCAGGATGAAGGTTTCGTGTCGATTTTGTCATAAGTCGGTGCAGGCCCTCCGAGATTCCTGACGATACTGCAAAGCGCCCTTCCATCATTCCAGTCGGTCTGTATAGTGAGGAAGACGATAAATCGGTTTCAAAATCAATCAACATTTCATAAATCGTATGAAATATCGACGAAAGAACGAAAGAAAAAACGTCTTACCGTGAAATTTCGGACGGGCGCGTGGGCTAATTGAGAATTGACCCATCTGAGGGTCGCATGAAAGCCCGGAGAGCCCTCCTTCATGAAGTACGATAGATATGTCATCCCCGAGAGTTCATCCAGATAAGGAGATGCCAGATACTCCGGTTCCAGCACTACCGGAATGTCGAATTCTCTTTTTGATATTTCCATAGCTTTCCGGCAATTGTACACGCTTACGGGAGAAACAGGAAATTGGAGCCATTTTATTATTCCGTCGACATTCGAGACAGTTGAATAGACACATTCGAGAGGAGGGAAGTTTTTTTTTTTCACTCTCTCGAAGATTTCTTATTCGGCAACTCCATAATTAATGTATTACATATCATCTCTTTGGGGAAAAAAAAAAAAAAAAAACAATTTGTAAAAATGATGAATAATCACCTGTCAGTGGGATCCAACTGACGCCAATGTGGAAATAAGCCGGGCTTGCAATAATCCAAAAGTGCACTCAAGTAAACCCCCGAATTCCAGTCTGTGGTGAAGTTATTGACCCTGCACTCGGGTAATGCTGCCTGAAAATCAAAAGTAAAATTTCATCGTGTGCAACTGGATTCGATTGTGCGATTACGTGACAGGAATAATAAAGGCATCGACCTTGAGCCAAGCGAGCATGAGTTTCCTCGGTGGGAACTTGGATTTGCCTATTTGGTATCTCACAATGAGAGACCATATCAGACCTAGGATCAATTTCAGATTGCCATTGACGATGTCGACGTTACCTGCAACGAAAAAAAAAAATCATGTCAAGGAATTTTCATATAATAATACGGCAAATACGGTACAAAGCATCGTGTCGGAAATTGATAATTAAACTGGGCGTTTAATTTATTCTAGATCTGACACAAATTCCTCCTCGTAAATAATTTAAACTTGGGTCATTAAATCGAAACTCGGATGAATTGTAAGCACATTGACCCCATAAAGAATCGGACAAATTTGTGAAAGGAACAAACAATAAAGTCGATTGAAATTTCACTTTTTAGCATATAGCGTTTTTTTTCCTTTTTTTCTGAATTAAAAAGAGCATTAATGTCGAAATAAATGTTTAGGAAAAGCCATCTTGAATGACGATTGTAAATGATTATGAAAGAATGATTGTGGCGGTCACGGCACGAAGAGGTCGACGTACATAATTGTATGATCGCGTTGCTATTCCGTCGTCTTAATTAACAATAATTTTCTGTGACAAATGATGATTTTTTTTCTCTTCTCTTTCATTTTTCCATAAGACAGGAACGTGATGTAAGAGATGCGCCAGTCCCAATGATACACGAGCAGCCATTAAATTGGCCGGTAACTGTAAATGTGTAATAATGAGTTGGAGGATGCGGTGGGCGCGCGGATCCATGTACTATATAGCGCTCAGTGCTATATGGCTGCTAGTGTAGTAGACACAAGAAAGGCAACGACCTCGAACACCGATTAACGCAATCCGCCCCTTTTTCCATGTATGTCATGCAAATCGAAAGATCAACATATCCCCCCCCCCCCCCCCCCCTCCCGGCTAGTTGATATTTTCGTCACCGACTAATTATCCGCGTAAAAATGAAAATATCAATGTACTATTTCTATAGTAGCCACGGATAATTTCGTTGTTCAATTGGAGATGACTTTTTGTATATCTCGTTGTTGCAAAAATGACGGACTATCTATTTCGCTATCACTGGACATTTACAGCTACTTTGTACCTTCTTCTTCGTTATGCGCGTACCGTATACCAAATGAGTGCAACCATTGTAAATACGCAACAACTCTATTGTCAATGGCAATTTGCCAACGACGAACCGAATGATTGGACATTGAATGGAAGAAGAGGAAGAATTCACAATGGACGTGTTTTCCCGAGCGAAAAATATAAGCACACAAAGAGCGTGCTACGGTGAGTTGACTAAATAGCCTAAAGTTGAACGTTAACTGTAATGATTGTCCTCCTGTAGACAATAGGTTTTCTACAAATCAGATAAATTTGTGGGAAACATAATTTTTCGACTAACCGAAAGTTGGAGTTACTGTAGCTGATCGGGAAAAAAAAAAAAAAAAAAAAAAAAACTGAAAATTTTTCAAAATATCAAACTTTACGCAGCCCCAAAAATTCTGAGAAATATAAGTATCTATTTCGCAGTTATGAATTAAGAAGCAATTGATGGAATAATAATCGAGTAACAAGCGAATGTTGGCGTCACGAGTAGCTCGAAAAAATCATCTCGTGACAACTGCATTGGGCACCCGAGCTGAGTGAGGGAAACTGGGTTACTCCTAATATTCGCGTTTATTTGTGCACTATTCCAACAGCGTACTTGAGATAGAGCAGTGGCTAAACGCTACGGGGTGAATCAAGCAGCGGTGCATAGCAAGATTTTTTCTCGTGTGACGAACGTAACAATCCGTGCGCGCGGGCAGAGCTCGATGAAAGTTTCTCGCGGTCCTCGCACGAGCGACCGTTTCGTTGGGCCGGACTTTGTAAGGCGAGCGCGCGTAGGTGCACGGCGTTCCAATACTTCTGTGTAGGTATCGATGAATTAATCTCTTATATATATATATATATAGATATATAATCGAATTGCAGATGCGATGATGAAAGGAATAGTTCATAGTACGAGAAAATTTCAAAACTCCTCTCTCTCTCTCTCTCTCGCCCTCCCCGTTAGTCATCGTTGTAACAACGACGATGTTTATGACGACATGTGTGTCAAGATCTCTGCCAAGGCGTCGATTTCATGACGTTCTTATTGTGACTCTGTGAACCTGTACACGAATAAATATCATAATATTCATTTTAAAAAATCTTAAATCATTTTTCTCATAGTTTGCTTGGTTGAGATATTTTTTTAGTTGGAGAAATAAAGTTCTCGGACATGTGCGAGAGAGAGAGAGAGAGAGAGAGAGAGAGAGAGGGAGAGACTCCTCGGTGGAATCTTGAGACACAAACAAGGCAAATACCAATATGGATTGTTTATTAGCTGTGCGAGGTTGGAAACCGGTTTGCAAACGATTGAAAAATGCGCGAAAAAAGATAATGACGAGTGTCCGGTTGTTATTTTGAAGAATTGCTCGTTAGTGGTGGAATGCCACCAACCGAGTATACGTTAGTATTACTCCGGTTAACGCGCTAACCGTGTAATTGCGTGTGTCGCGCGAAGCTATTCCTTCTCACTTTGCCTCTTTCTATAGCTCATCTCCGATTACATCCGAGTGTGGTGTACCGCACTCGATCGAATTAATAATCAAGGAAATACGGTGAAAATGAGTAAAAAAGGGTAAGAGCGAATGTAGGTTGCGAATGTATTACCAATGTTAACGAGCTTGACGCCATCGGCCTCGATCGCCTGAAGTGCAGTGGACACGTTCTCCAGGTGATGATGTTGATTGGCGGGCCTGGGATTCCATCTTGGAAGTCTTCTTTGAGTGAGGACTTCGACGAGAGCGCACAGTCGTGTACCATCGCGAAAATCTTGGGCCAAATCAACGACAGGACCACCGGCGCCGATATCACCGGCTTGTTTCAAATGCTCGTTCACCCAATTTCTAAAGGTATTTGCCTGAATCTCGACCCACAGATCCTCGTGACCCTTTATCGGCATCCCTTTCGCCGCTGTGCCTTCCGCCGATCTTGCCACCAAACCCACCAGTTGCTCCGGTCGGAGCTGCTCCGTTGACTGCATTTTTATTCCCTTCTTTCTTCCTCTTTATCCGGCACATTCCGAGAAAACAAAACAATCATTATTAGGAACGCAATTATTTACCAATTTTTCATTTCAAATTTCATCGAAAATAAAATGTCATTAGAAATATCTCGAGTATCGGTGAAGTCTTGAAATACCGTGAAAATTATGTCCCCCCCATCGTGTATCATGTTGAATGAAAGATGGACGCGACAATCCCGAGTGAAAGTGACGTGCCCTCGCCGCTTGCGCGCTCTTGTATGTGTCACACGTTTACTCTCTTTACCGGGAAATTGAGATCATTTTTCTAACCGATAAATTACTTTAATCCCCTAAATCAGTGATCCATTCGGTGATGGTCACAAGAAGATAGGGTATCTCTAAAATGTACAGGAAACTGAGATTCACGCGAGGAGTTTATTTCCGTCCTATTAGGCCATGGATTACCTCAACAGGTGACATCATCGTCTCCTCCTAGAGACACGAACAGTGCGGTTTGAAAAACAAAAAAGAGTCAACGAGCCTCCACAGATACTTCTATACGGAATTCAACCAACGATCTACTCTTTGGAACACGTGTATTCTACTTAAATATTCGAATGCCCTTACGACGCGACCAAGTACGTAAAATAACAATCGGTTGCATTGAGCCTCGAACAATACAAATCCTTCTCGAATATACGTATAATGTATTTAATATAGCAACCGAAATAAAAACGCCTAGAAAGAATGAATATTTTATCATCGACAAGTGATTTGTGAATTTTCTTGTTAAATAGGGAAATTGCATCGGTAGTGAAAACTCTTACGAAATGCCGCGCCTAAGCCGTGACGCGGCCGCCGCCTGCCTATGTGGAAATTGGCCAATCCAAATAGAGAACACACGTGTACCGTATATTTCGTTGTTCCTTTAAAGAAAGAAGAATCTGGGTTCGATGTGCGGAAAGCAATGCAACCGACTGCATACGCCTTCTCTTACGTTACTTCGAGGCTCTCCGCTGCCGCTGCTGCTGCTGCTGCTACTTTCGCTATATCGTTATATTGTAAAGCTATTGACTAAACACCAAAAAAGGACGCCTCAATGAGAAATAGATTTGGAAAATATTGTAAAACAATGACCAAGCGACGATCTGCAAGCTTCTTCGCGCCTTTTTCTCTTTTCTTTGCACTACCTTTCTTCGATCGGTCATTACTGACAATTCCTACCATTTCATCGACAGCGTGTACTCGAAATTTGCCAATTGAAACAAAAACGCCATAACTCGCTCGCATTGTTATAAACGAATTTGTTCAGATTATGAAAAATAAAATAGAATCAATTAATCGGTTTATCAGAGCCCGATAACTCGAGTATCAAAAGAATAGAATAGAATTTGTCGATGAGATATTGAAAAATGCACCTTGTTTCAGCGGTAAAAAGTCCTGTGCAATAACACCGAAGACACCCAGCTAATAAAATAGCGTATAACACAGGCACAAACGCGCGCACACACACACACACACACACACACACACACACGGAGCCACAGAGAAAGAGGAAGAAGAAAAAAAGCAAGTATGCACACGTTTACATAGCTATATCCTGTATTTACGTTTTGCGTATTTTCGTTTTTTACTCGTCGTCGTCGTCGTCGTCGTCGTAACACAGTGCGTAGCACGAATGTCGAGTCCCCGCGGCGGACATGAAGAAATAGGAGAAAAGGATGTATATCGAAAATATATCGTTTGTGGTGGAAATTCGAAATCGCACGATATACCGATTCGTCGATACGAGAGTCAGTGAGACACGAGAGCTCGATGCGAGTAATCGCGAACCAAGAGCACCGCGACGATACTCGTTCGCTCGCCAAATCGGCAGGCTACTCTTTTAATAAACAACACACACACACACACGAGTAATCGACCACCACTACCACTGGTGCTGTAGTGGTATATGGTATTGTCGGAGAAACGCCATTTTTGGGTGTTTGCGGTTGATATATGTATAGGTTGACGATCGCGTTCGACGTGCGTCAAGTCACTGGCGACTACGTCGAGAGAAACACCTCGCTTACTACCACCACTACTAGCTATACTTACCGATCTCCGGTGTGCTCCGGTGCTGTTACTTACTATACCACTCGGGACTCGGGGACGTACGATCAGGTGGTACCACCGAGAAGAAGACAGGCGCGCACACATCCGCGAGTAGTGTACGGTAAATGAAAAATCATGCTCCCCCCTCCCCCTCGACAGTGTAGGACGCGAGCTTGGACCGCTCCTCCTGGATATACGTACGTACGGACGTTCCGCAAGGTGCCAGTACCTGCTGGGCTCCAGCAACGATGTTCTCCTTCTTTTTCTTCACCCACTCCGATGAGCCTCTTTTCTTCGCGTACCAGCTCATACCGCCGAGTCAAACTCCGCGACGAAACCTTCCTCGAGTCTCCAAAAAGCCCTTATTATATTTCAGACCATGTTCTTCTTGTTCCTTTAAAAACGTCAAGAATTCTATCGAATAAATCGTATCGAAATATCCAAAATCTACCGGTTAAAAAACGGTTCGTAATCTGCCACCATGGACTTGAGTGATAAAGCTTACCTTCACTAAAAAATTATAACTTTACCGAGTTTATATATATATATATATTTTCGCTCATTGAAGAAGTAGACAATGTTTATGTTTTTGTCAACCCGGAAAATTATCAATTTACAGTTTTTATCGACTAAATAAAATACGCTTTATATCAGATGGTTACCTTCGGTCGGAATAAGCGGCGCCAGGAGAGACCGAGAGGGAGAGAGAGAGAGAGAGAGAGAGAGAGATGATTGGTGTGTCCCTCGCACCTTTGCCGAGGACAGTATTTTAATCTCGAGATGTACGTTAGTTGGATCGATCGTGCCCGCGAGAGCCCATAGGGTTTCGAGCACATGTTCTCCCTTATCTCGTCAACGAAAATTAAACGACAACTCCGGCATTATCAAATTTTCATTAAACTATTACCCAGTGATTCGTATTATGTCGAGTGTCTCTCACAATCGTAAGTTGATAACGCTGTTTGTTTATTCGATTGCCATAACCTCTCTTTCCTCGTTGTTGTTGCATAGAAAGAAAAAAAAAAAAAAAAAAATGCTTTTGTTTCAGCATAAAACATCCACTGCCTCATCATGTCAGCGGGCAATTTGTGCAGACTGTGCGGCAAAAATACCAAAGACTATATCGATATTTTCGACGAAAACGGCGTCAAGAAAGATCTCAGCACCAAAGCATCCTCGTGTTTGAACATCTATGTAAAACCAAATTTGCACAGTATAGTTTGTTTTTGTTTTTTATTTCTTCAATTGAAGATTAATCGTTTACGACTATTTTTTTTTAAGGTTTATCCCAATGATGTTCTTCCGAGGGTAATGTGCGTTCCCTGCTGCAGCAGGTTAGACGATTCCTATGAATTTTTTGAGAAATCCACAAAGATTCAGAGCCAATTGCGCTCCCTCTATCGTTCGGGCCAAGACATAGCGATTGTCAGAGCGGAACACAGCTATGCCATGGATGTTCCAATGGAAAAACTAGAAACAAAGAATTTGCAGAAAGAGAGGGACGATGACTCTGGACCGAATAGCACCTATGAAGAGCGCGAGAGAGCTTTGTACGACTTATTATCGAATATCGGTGCGGAATATACTCAGGAATTGGAGCTCAAGAATGTTCCTACGGATACTCTCTTAACGGAGAATCAGAATCATGCCGAATTAAATGGAAAAGTGGAGCACAACTATGTTCAGCCGGATCCTCCATTACTACCCAATAGGAGGAACCATTTTCGAACGATTCACGAAATGGAACACAACTATGGACGGCCGTATCCTGGACTCGTGAAAAACGATAACACAACAGATTCGTCTCAAGATTTGGAGAACAACAATCGCTGTACGGGTCGAACGATATCCGATATTTGGGATGGATATCCTTGGTCCTGTACAATATGCGACGGTGGAGGAGGACTCAATTCCGTTCAAGTATGTCGCGTGACTGACCCCAGGAGATCGTATTTCTCGTGCTAGAGAGAGAGAGAGAGAGAGAACGTATACGTCTCAATGGGTTTGAAAATTTCGATGGTAGAAGGTCGTAGGATTTTTTCGCATAATTCGTCTGAAAAACGTTAAAATCGTGAGGGCAATACTCTTACCTAAAGACTTAAAAAAGTACAAGTCGAGCGTTTGAAAGTCTCGCGATTCTCTTTTCTAGTGATTCTCGTCGTCAAACGCCGGATTCTCTTTACTAACAACGCGGCTTTTTCCGCCTAATTGTGATTCGGTAAAGTCGTTACTGTAATGAGTTGAAAATCTCATGAGGATCCAGCCTAAACCTATGTATTCACGCAGCGCATAAATTGGAGCCGAACGATTAAAAATTTTGCTCATCCGATGACTCCAATGCTTCATCGACCAATAACGCTGCTATTCTCCATGCGAACTGTCACGCGGTTACTCGTGCGTAGGGATTTATCTCACACGCCACAAATTCATGAATTTGTAAAAAAAATAAAATATCGAATTAATGAAATATTTTATTCAAATACTCATTTCTCCCTCTCAATCGGCCAACGACAAACGCGAAGCCCAAGGTTTTCTATCTTTAATTAAATATTGAAAAATTACATTTTCAAGTTCTTATAATCGTGTGCATTCGTGGAAGAAAAAAATTGTTCCACAAGAAAACAATTTCAAGTATTATTATTCAATACAAGTAGGTAGTATATAGCTTCTCAACGGTATAAAGAGTTATCGATTATAAATCAAACCAACATCGAGCCTTTGCATCAATAAAAAGACAGTTGACAGTGTACGTTCATAATTTATTTACACGGAAATAAAATAATATGGCACAAAATAATAGGACAAGGCTACAAAGTTTTAGTTTGAGAAAGTGTACATCATCACGTAAATAATATGTTTGCTCGAAAAAAAAATCGTCAAAATATTTCGATGCTTTCGTTAATTTTGCCAACAAAAGATATTCTAGTCAAAAAATTCGGAGCAAATCTTTGAGCCCATCGAGTTAATCCGTTAAATATATTGCCGCAGCGGCTCATAGTATCACAGAATACGTATCATAGTGATGCTGCTACGATAATTCGGAAAAGGAATTATTTATGGAAGCAATATTGACATTTTATCAAATCGAGCCATAACGCTTATTGTCTTTTATCTATTTCGCCAAAAGCGATTCCTGTTCCTTCGAGTTCCACCAAAACCGTCGAAAAGTCCTTTTTTTTTTTTTTTGCTCGAAAATATCTCATAGTCTTGTCATTCCAAGATCGTGTCGACATTGGTAATTTGATGTATTATCATAATTTTATTAACGGGATAGAAACACTTGTGTGTTAAAGGATTAAAATGAAAGATGTCATAGACACAGTGTAATATATCATCCTTGAGCACACGTTTTATCTTCAATGGTAGGAAAAGTTTGACATATTATTTATTTTGATAACAGATTTCCGTTAAGGCATCAGGGTGCGTCGCGCAATTTTCTCTCATAACGATTATTGTAATAGAAAGAAAAAGGAAACAAAAAAAAAAAACGTAAATTTCACAGTTCTCTCATTAACTCCTAGGCTTTCGGCCTGTACAAGCACGCGGTTTTAAAATGAATTTGTCTCCGGTAAAAAAAAACGTGCTATGTTTATCGTTAACATTAATGGCATGTAGTCACAAGCGATACTTAATTACGGGGCATTTATTTACAGAGGTAGTACTGGACTTTAATAGAATTATCGTTTTTACCGAGAAGAGGTACTCGAAATTGTCGAACAAACGTTTTTTCTAAAAATTTCTAAAAAAATGTATCTGTGTATACTGATTTTATAGAATTTTTAATATTTTTTTCATCAGAGCATGAAGAAAGTATTACGTAGTTGTTAATGTTTGCACGATGTATTAAGAAAAATAGCTCTACACAAATTGAAGCACAGATCTACTTATTTTCAAAGACAATCGAATAAACGAAAAGTGTAAATGCTTTTTGCAACATGAAATGACTTTCGAGTAGGAGTCTCTCGGTTGATCAACGATTATCGATTCTTGCCGTTTTTCTACGTGGCGTTATTTTTTCCCTCGCTATCCAATTGATTTTCCTCTTCGCCAGACGTGGCGGAATCTCCGGCAGTTGATTCGCTACATCCGGAGGAAGTTCTCTTGTGTTTCAATAGTCTTCTCTCCGAATTGCTGCAGATGCATTCGTCAGTCGAATCTTCCAAACATTCCTCCGAGCATGATCCGTCCTTTGCGATTATTTGGAGTTTCATGTCGCCGATGAGAATCGGTGGTTTTTCGTATTTGCATATGACAGCGTACATGTCGCCGCCCAATCTCAATGCCAGCCATCGATTTTTCACGACAGCGAGCTTCAAGCATTCGCACTTCATCGTCGCGTGAAGATTCGTGTGCAAAGTACGACCCATTCCCTCAATCACCACGAGATCAACTCTGTGCTTCACCATCGCGAGGCACAAGTCCAAATTCAATCGACTGGAAACAAATAAATCAGATGTTTATAAATGATTTAATTTAATTTGCGATGATTT
This sequence comes from Clistopyga incitator, assembly GCA_947507545.1. NCBI lineage: Eukaryota > Metazoa > Arthropoda > Insecta > Hymenoptera > Ichneumonidae > Clistopyga > Clistopyga incitator. The sequence goes on along the minus strand of OX382173.1, from coordinate 95,655 downwards.
ATACGATGATTGCAGATGCAATTGAGTGTACCTCAGGTCTAAACATGGCCCGGCTTGCGCAGTCTCCATGGGGATCAATCTTTTTTCCTTAAGCGCTCGTTTTATCACTCTGCAGACCTTAGCGGCATCCCGAAGTGTCACCACCAATTCGGGATAAGTGACGTCGTTTAGAGCTGGCATAGAGTTGGCACATAATATTACCTGCATCGAAAATATTCTATCTCACTTTAATTACATACATAATATATATTTCAATGAACTTTTCCTATGCACATTATTTTTCTATACAAAGGATCATTCGATTATTTGGATTTTTTCCTTTTATATGATTTCGTACAAAGATTCGTCTCAATGTACCAACCAAGAGCTTTGATAAATCCTTGAGGAGAAGTAAAATTTGAGCTCACTTTAGTTCCGCGTTGCAGCAAATCTCGTGCAAATGGTAGAATTCCAAGAACTATGTCGACTCCGCTATTGTCAACGAAAATAGCAGCGCACTTGTGGGGCGAACCGTTCTGCAACCGCTCTGTCCATTCATCCAAGTTATCTTCCAGCCACGGTCTGCCTAATCGTAGTAATCGAAATCACCGATTACATCCAATAACAACTTGATGAATAATTGCAGCCTATTAATCGATCGATCAGTTAATTACCAGGGATCTTGGCTTGAGCCTCTTCAAAGTGAAAATCCGTAGTTTCCATAAGAGTAGCGACTTCTTTCGCTCCCCAATCAAACATATTTCCAGCAAGCACGCCCATTACCAGAGCTTTTATTTTTTCCGCACCGTCCAATTGATCGAGAACGATTATTCGATCTTTTAAATGAAAAAGGGCTTCCTCGTTTTCCTTCTTCTTTTGCTATCGATTCGACAGTGCAACTCGTGATTATCAGCCTAAGAACTTTTTACGTGAAAAAGGAATCTAAACTTTTTCATCACGTACTTGCAAATATGGATCCGGAAAATCGAATTCCTTCATGCAATGCTCGATCGTATCGAGTAATGTTCGAACAGTCAGAGTGCCGTACGCGCTGTCGGGAAATCATGTATTTGTTTTTTTTTTTTTATTTTTACTTAATTGTTTGTAAATATTCCTCTCGATGCAAAAACAAAAAAGAATTTTTTTTTATCAACGTGTGAGATTAAAAGTCAACGGCAAAAATGTATTATCGTGAGTTTGATGCAAATATGAGAGAAAATTGTGCATAAAAGCATTGCTCGACTTACAAAGGCTGCAGATGAAGATAGTGCAGCCGGTTTACATATTTTTCTTTGAGTTTGCTCGCTCTGTCCTTGGCAGTCGGGCTCTGTGGTTGACTGAGAATAGCGCGAGCAATAAATTTGTCAACAGACTCCTCGAAACACCGAAGCCAGTAATCTCTGCAAATCAAACAAAATAATCGTCATTGCAGCTGGTTAGTTTGCATAGTAATGTACGTAATGTCGAGATAAGATGTTACACCGTTAAACATGAAATCCCTTCCATTTGTACCTGGCTTCTTTGTCTTGGGCGAGATCCGTCGTGTCCGGATTGTAGGAGGCGGGATCTTTGAGCAGAGGACAAAAGGTCACCGCATTCTCAGCTCTATCGATCTCGAGTTGATCGATATCGATGCCGAGATCCGTGGCGATCGGATTTTTGAATCCCGATGAACCGGCGTAGTTTTCTAGCCAACTGTATTGATCCGATTGCTCGGCTCCGTAGAGAAACGCCCCGATAGCACCGAGATATCCTTCGTGTCGAAGAAACAGCGGCTTCACTTTGCCCTACATGAAAATCGACAACATTTTATTCTCCATTCCAATAATAAGATTATAAACAATTATTTGTAAATCAATCTATCGCTTAAATAAAATATCCATTAATACAAGGCACATCGAGTGCCGCTGAATATTCATTTGTAAAACATTTTTTGTAATACATGTTTTTTGGTGACAAAGTCTTCCCAATAATTATCATCTATTCTTACGTTTGACCAGTACTTTATGGAGAAAGATATGGTGTGCATCGAGAGCGGATGATTTCGCAAGAAATATCCGCCAAAATAAACCTTGTCCATGTTGTGAAGCGAAGCATAAAGACTAGCGATTTGTCCAATGTCGTTGCTTATCGTGAACAGTAAGCTTCTTGCTATATCAGCTTCGTTGAAAGTTTGCGAACCTGAAGTCAAAGATGCTTGTAGATTAATTCTCGAAAGATATACAGAAATTATTTTTTTAAATCAAAAACGGAGTTTTTTCTTTTCTCCGAATGACGAATGACGAATTCCATACACACACTAATATAGAGACACGATTTATACCTGAAATACTGTTAGAAGCCATTGCTTTTCCGAATGACGATGCTATTATGTCGCCCGATAATCCTTGCGACGCGTAATCACCGCCATAAATATCTTTCACCAACATATCGATGTTTCGATGATCACCTCGCTCTGCCAGCTCCAATAACTCGTCGAAACCCTGATAATACATTTTTTAAATCAATCAAACGGATACTCGAACGACATAATAATCGATGTAACGGACCTTGGCTTTCGTCAATAACGATCCCAGTCCCCAAAATGTACCACCGCCGGTCGCTGTGCCACCGACTCTCTCAAATTCTTCCTCGGACTCGACCTTTAAAATGCTCACGCCACTACCGATATTCACCAACAGATACGGGAATATATTTGGATCGGCTTTACGAAATTTGTACTCCGGATCTGCGTGTCTCTCAAATTCAAATGCCTCGCAAGAAATATTCTTGAGCAAAAAGTTGCAACCCTTAATGAGACAACAAATTTCGTCTTCCTTATCGACTCTGAAAATTGCCAACTCATGTAGAATCTTATAAAGTATCATTATCATGTTTAATTTTCAAGACAATATCGGTAAAATAAATTTTCACAATTATCTAAAGTAACTTTTACTAACTAAAGTCGGCCAGAGTCTATCCTCGTTTAGACGGTTGCGTAATTAGTTTACTGGACTTACCGTAGCCCCAATTTTCTTTGTATAGACGGTGCATACTTGTAAGCTCCGCCGCCGGTGACTTTTATAGATTTTCCCTCGAATCGTTCCATATTCACTAAATTTTCCTTGACAAAATCCAGACAATTCTCTATGTGTCTGGTCTCGAACTTGACAAAGTGAAGTCTGCTGCCCTCGAATACTTTGTACGCTCGCTCTCCGCCATTGTCCCCTCCGTCATTTCCATAAAGCGCTTTGCGATAGCTTACAGTAGAGTAATAGGCAATTTTTGTCAGCGACAATCCTGCAAAAAAACATACAAAACATTTTTCCAATTCACTGACGTATATTTTGGATTATTTGCGATAATTCAAGGTAATTATTGAAATATTATACATCTATTAATTATTTTTAGATTTTAGATATTAATTTTCATAAACTGGAAATATATGGATAATTATTGTGGTGGTTTAATAGGTAGCTGGATGTTAACCTGGAATTTAGTCGTTAGTCGAGGTGAATAACCGCGATTGGAATTGGAAATTGCAGGGATTTGATCGGTTGTGAAAATAAAAAACTGACTGACCTATGTCAATAGCGAATTTCTGTGCGTTCTTCAAGTTGGCGAATACTTCGACGGCCGGTGGTAATTTGATACTCTTCGGGTGAGATTGTGTGTCATCCGACTCTGCCATCTTCTGCATTTGTAAGAATATTAAATACTTATCACTTAAGCTTCGACCTATTATGCATGCCCGACGACGACATATCACATCCAAGTGCTTCCCCTCCACTGACTGCTAATTTGTAATTCATCAAATATCTCTGCGGCGGTTTATACACGCGACGACGGCTATGAAACAGCTGTTTACTCTCTATCCTAGCTTGTCAAATAGAGAGATTTAAAAATGGCCGGTGTCGCGGCGGCGGCGGCGGCGGCGATTATTTATTCTTCTTCTCCCCCCCCCCCCCCCCCCTCGACCACACGATACCATTGGCCGAGAATTTTCTCTATTAAAAATAATAATAATCACCCAAATACTTGTCGTCGTCGTCATTATTTCTTCTATAATAATAATAATAATAATAATAAGTAACAACTGGTTCGCCAATGGTCGGTGGTAGCCTGAAGAAGAAGAAGAAAAAGTAGTAGTTGTTGGTAATAATACGGAACAAGGTTTACGTTCGATCAGTCACAGATTCGTAAACAAATGTAATTCAAAGTTTTTCGAATACTCTCGTCGTCCCTTATTATCTTTACAAAACGCTAACGCAATATAATGAAGAATTGAAATTAATCGGGAAATCTCATTGACAAAGCGGACAAAAAGATCGCAAGAGGTTAGAAATATGTCATACTACTTTGTGATCGTTGGACACGCTGACAATCCGTTGTACGAAATCGAATTTAACAATGCGAGCAAAGACTCCAAGGTACGTAGAACAAAGTCAATTTAAAAAATGTTATTTATTAAATTAGAGGCTACTTATCGCTTAAACTAATATTAAATGATAAACGTTTTAACAGAAAGAGGACCATGCGCATTTGAATCAGTTTATCGCCCATGCCGCTCTTGACCTCGTAGACGAGCACAAATGGAAAACCACGAGTATGCACTTGAAAGTAGTCGACAAGTTTAATCAGTGGTTCGTCAGTGCTTTTGTCACCGCTACGCACATTCGTTTTCTCATGGTACACGACAATAAAAATGAGGATGGTATCAAAAGTTTCTTCAGTGAAATGTACGAGGCTTACATAAAGGTGAATTCTTTTTTCCATCTAAAGTTTATCGTATAATTCAACGATAACTGTGTAATACATCGTAAAACTTGTTTCAGTACTCGATGAATCCGTTCTACCAACCAAACTCGCCGATACATTCCGTGGGTTTTGAGAAAAAAGCTCAATTGTACGGTCGAAAGTATTTGTCCGTGTGAAGCATAGTAGTAAGTTTAATATATATCGGAAAGAAGAATTTTTCAATACCAGTTTTGTCCAAAAGTACAAGAGGCTTCATTAGTATTAAAGTCGTGCTGGCTTCGTTCTTTATAATCCTCTGTAATAATTATAAATATGTCAAAAAATATGATTTTGATTAATTAAATGATCAATGGATATGGGGGTGTTTTGTGAATTGGAAGAGAGCGGTATGTTTCTTACGTTGCCGAAGTGGCGCGGATTCAAACTACAAAAAAAGCTAACGATTCAGTGATAAATAAAATATTAAAATTTTTAAATGTTTATTTTTACATTTAGCCACAATTGATATGTACTATAAAGCATATCATCTATACAACCATTGAATAAATAATAATGGTAATTGTGATAATTTCAATAATTTTAAATAGAGCTAGTTTTTGGTAAAGGCCTTAGAGTTGAGATTTCTCGGGGACGTTCGTGGAATTCTTGGAAACACGGTACTATACACAAATTAATCTGACACTCGGGACAATGATATTTCGTCTTTCTTCTCAATATACGACCATGAGTGTCTATTGTATTCCAACAATGGTTGCATCCGAGTGCTGGTCCCGGACGTTGAACTGGACAATGACCTAAACGTTGATCGCTCGATCCTTCCCGAGACGGTACCCTTGATTCCGATGTTCCGGCGCCGGTGCTGCTGCTGGTGCTAGGCTGTAACCGATTGTTTAGTTTTTTTTTTTTTTTTTTTTTTTTTTTTAACATACATTCCGGTTGACAAATGAATGAATATGTGATACCTGAGGGGTGGAAGCGCTTCTTAGCAATTCCGCAGGAATGATTCTGAGGCCGCTACTGGAATTACTCGCAGAAGCGTCTTTCGAGGTGGATTTGTTCTCGTGGCGAGTTCCGCCTTCTTCGATTTTGATCAAAGGTATCGGATCGTTGACTCTTGGACTTGTGGTCCTTCCGCCGGGACATTCGGGGTTCGAGTGTTGTCTCTGTATCCAGTAATTTCCAGAGGTCGGAGCTTGTTGACTGGGTAAGAGGGGATGAGAGTGCTGTTTTACGAGGTAAGACGGTTGAGGGACGGTCAAGAGATTCGTGGCTGTTGTTACGGTGAGTAAAGTCGTGTTGGAAGTGGCGACCGAGCTCGATTCGGGATCCTCCCAACTCTGTTCTCGCGATGGAGGTAGATTAAGCGTAGGAGTGAGAGGATGAGGATGAGCGCCGGGTGCCGAGGATGTCGAGGAGTGAGGAACGATATGCGGCGAACCAGGCTCGCTCATTTCCGGCGACGCACGCTGACCACCCGGCTCACACTCTTTTTTCACTCGTGGCTGGCGCATCAACAGTCGACCTCGCTTCGTCCCAACTTGCTTCGATTGATGAGCTACAAACACACAGTTTAATCCTTCATCCATATCCGCCATGTTACACTATGACACACATCTTGTATTCTTATATCCATTCTATTATCCTGCCACAGAAACGTTCAAGTGCGCCTGATAAACATCAAAGCGACATTGACTCCCCAGAAAGGAGACAACATAATTCTACGATCCGCTTCCTTCCAATTCCATTTAATTCATTTGATTTTTTTTCATCTGTATCTGCTTTGTAATTCACAGTGGTAAAGATTGTATCATTGATATTGAGAAAATTTATCTTTGCAAATTGCACCACTCGAGTAATTGCATTTATCGAAATAATTGGTATATTTTGGTATTGAGGGGACAGTAGCGCCGACGGAGTATGCAAAGCTTGCAACAGGGGTAACATTAGTTTTAAATATTATCTTTTTATTCTCCTCTATTGAAACAAAAGAAAATATCTTATAAGTTTAAGTTTTCGAGTATTTCTTTTTATAAGAATGTCAAGGGGGCATATGGTACACACTATGTGTTTATACGGTACCAAATCTACTATCTTATATGCTACCATTGATATACAACGTCGCTGTTACGAATAACTAACATTTCACATAAACAATTCTTATTGAACAAGTATCTATATTCGGTAATCTAGTAGTTTTGTTTGTTTGTTTATTATTTTATTTTTCTTGTTGTCTTCATCTAACAACGAAATATTTTCAATTATTTTTCTCAAGGATACCGACTATTCACGTTATAAAACATTACGGGAACAATCGCTCAGCGTTAAACAATTACATCAGCGATTTTATATATTTATCCAACTATATACATTGATCTGCTTTTGGATAGAAATACATACAAAACAGGTTGAGCGCCGAACGCGGCAAGGGCATCGCGCTAGCAGCATTGTTTTTTGTGTACAATAGATATAAGTAATTAGGTTAATAAGAATCTCCATCTATTACGATGATACATATGTTGTTTACATACAATGAACGATATTATAAATCGCGTCGGTCATTAAGCTCAAATTAGCCATTTAATTTACGTTTTCCGAATCTGTCGACGATTTTTGTACAATTACCTTCGGCAAATAATAAGTACGCAAGGAAAGTAGACGCGAATTCGACTGGAGACAGCCACACTGCGCTGAACCCCCTTCAAATTATCGCCACCGATTTTTATCAATATCAAATCAAGTTTTTCATGATAAAAATTCAACATCGTATCCGATGATTCTTGGCTTTTTCCGAAATTTTCTCACGTCGTAGTAATTTTCACCACAATTTTCACGTCATGCGCTACATGTTTTTTCGTGCTTGGAATTGATGTACGGCGCTATCTTGTTTCCACTAATAACCACTTGATCGATATTAATCACTTTAGGGCTAGTGGAAACCTACTCTGTCGGTGAAAGAAGCACAATTCTTTTTATATACCGTTGATATTTTCGGAAAAGCAAAATCAAACTGAAGCTACTACTTCCCTTACACTCGTGAAATTATCTGACGTCCATATTCCATTAAAGGGAGACACGAATCTTCGATTATTGTCAGTCGAATTCGGGCTACTTTTCGATGATGAAGAAAAAAAAAAAAAAAAAAAAAAAAAAAAAATCAGAGGCGTCATGAATTGCAAAAAACTTCGAATGAAATGAAGATTTCGAATTCGAAAATATTTCGTATCGCCGATCGCGGACGAAATCTGCAGAGACCAAGCCGATAAACATACCAATTGATCCGTAAAGTATTCGTAAAATGTTCATTAAAAAATCTAAGTTTTCAGTTTTTCGGTATCTCACTACCGATTTGTAATTGTCGACCTCCTCCTCCGCCTCCGGTAGACAATATGCGATTCGTGTTATTAATCAATCATCTTGAAAATCCCCCTCCGACGTACTATCGCTCAAGTTTGGACAGAAGAATGAATCTGTTTCCCCTGTTGTTACGAAAAAACACCATTGTCAAACTACCACCGATAGTCATTAATTGTCAGCAATGATTTCGCGCAGCCAACAGTATTTTTCCATAAATCTAAAACTTTGGGAATTTGAATTTCAGTGACATTCAAGTACATTCCCGAAATAATAATAACAAATGCATAGTATAATTTTTGTTTTAAATCATTCTCCCAACCCTCTCATCGAAGTTTTCCTTCGCTCGAAGAAAGTCAATCCTACAACTGTATGTGTGTGTGTGTGTGTGTAATATAGTTTAGGATAAGTGGCGAATTGACCAGTCCAAGTGTTTATCGGATGTACAATTAATAATCGGAGATACGGAGCTCAGCTCACATAGAATTGTAATTGACGCCGTGGAGGTTGATCGGCATAGTGCTACTCGCAAGGGAGTAATCTGTGTGCCTACTGTCGATTGTACCCGGATAGCATTGTGTGAGGTGTGTGAGCGGTGAGCATTGTGTGTGTCGGATGAGTGTTGTGTGTACTGTGAGGCGTAGTGGGTGGGCCCATGGGGGTCGGGCTCTGTGAGTTAACCGGTTGAGAGGACGGTGCCGGCGGTGGTGAGGAATTCACTTCCTGTTTAACGCGAGATTTCAAGCTCGGCCGATTATTCGGATAGCCACGTTTCTTATATTCTAACCAGAGAGTTCGATTGTTAACGCCAAACATTCGGGCGGCTTTGCAGAAACCTATGCCCCCGTAGCGCACGGCCTCGAGTGCTCTAATAAAATTTTCGTCCGCTTGTGGATTCGTGGATCTTTTTCTCTTAATTGTCGCTTGAGGACTGGCACAGGGACTCTGACAGTTACTCGGACATTGCGTCGAACCTGGCGAAGGTCCACCTTGCCCATTGTTACCCCCGCCATTCCCATTACCGTTTCCTCCCCCATTGCCACCTCCATTCCCTCCACCACCTCCGCCATTTCCTCCCCCGCCCCCGCCACTACCGGGCCCGCCGCCGCCGCCGCCGCCGCCGCCACCTCCTCCTCCTCCTCCTCCTCCTCCACCGCCACTCGAGTTCGTCGTATGCTGAAGAGGTCCGTGGGACGATGAATTCGGGTAGCTCGTCAATGCACAACTCGACGCAGTTGTCGTACTCGAACCACCTGCCGACTGGTACTGGTGCTCACTGATGCTCGATGTCGCTGTTATTTCGGGCGTTGTGAATGCCGATGAGGCTTGGATCGACAGATTCGTTTGACACGAGGACAGAGCGAAACGTGGATACGTATGCTCCATTATTGTCCATTGCAATCCTGTAGAACAGACCAATTCATCTTTGGTCAGAAGAGTTTACATGCCAACAGGTGGTTGTATTTTTTTTTTTTTTTTTTTTTTTTTTCCCGATCAAAATGTCATCAGTCAATCATTGCAAAAATGTCGGTGTCAAAAGAACGAGAGAGAGAGAGAGAGAGAAACTTTATGCACATATAAGCTTTTCTTTCCATCAGAGTAGAATCAAATCATTCCCGACTCGTCCAAAGATAACAAACTCTAAGCTAAAAGAGACTGTGGAAAATTATAATTTGATTCGAAAATCGTTATTATCATGTTAAAGCCATTCCATATTTCAGCTACTTTTAGCAACTTTTTACACACTTGCGATCTACAATTCGGACATGTTTCTATCGAAAGGACTATTTATCATTTTTGTTCGAATCCATTGGGCCTCTTACCGAGGTATCGCAGAGTTATTCCAATTTTTCTTATCAGGCACAGAAATGTAGACTTTACTTTCGGCGATGTGACACACTTTCAGAAACAGTTATGAAAAATGGTATTGTGCTATTGATATTAAAAGGATTATCTAATGTAATTAAGGGTGATTCATGCTTCATAGCAAATTCGATTTGGCATCGGACATTTTTTCTTCTATGGAACCGATTGTCTTTGGCAAGAAGATTCTCCAAAGTGTCTCATGCCGATTTTCATAATTTCCATGTATACTGTAAAACTTTTTTTTGCTCCTATGATGAGCGCTCAAGGGTTCATAAAAGAAGTCAAAGCTTGGGCGAAAATTGAGCGAAATGCTTATTTTCGTGAAAGGGCTCAACGGATTCGAATGAAACTCGGTAACATATTTTCTAACTCATTGCGATGAAAAAAGATACGATCAATATCCTTCCCTTTTTTTTCTTCTGGCCAACGATACGTTCGATTGAAATTTCAAAACGACGACTGCTTAGATAAAAGAAGAATTCGATAAAAAACAAAAATAAAAGTGTTGCTACATTTAAAAAAAATCATTCCTGTAAGTAGGTAGGTTTTTACCTTAAGTTGAAATCGATCCAATTTTTCATATGAGAATCCGTATTATTGATATTTTAATAATATCAATAATCGGTAATCTAAAATGAAAATGGCTAATAACATTTGATAGTTTTAATAACAGACCCAACAGTCAACATTACGGACATGCGAATAATCTTCGTATAATTCGTGACCAATAACTGGTAAAGTATTTTCGTATAGTATTATAAATGATTGCTCGTTTAATCGAATTATTTGCCAATTTTTCACTCGCCGAAGATGCAGTTTTAACTTGGAGTCAATTATTTTTATTCAATCCAATACTATCGAAAAGTTATTCGGATAGCCCTTTGTCAACACATGTCCGGTTAAAATACATTTTTTTAAAATATCAAGCCAAAAGGAAGACAAACAATTTCATGACTTTTCACTAGTTTAACTAAATTCATTCACTCAAAAATGTGAAAAATATTAACTATCGATTCGATAATTTTCTTAAAAGCTCTTTATTCTATGAAATTAAATTTCTCAAATAAATCGCCCAACGTATTGTCGAACTTGTGTAGAAAGTCGCGTGAGTTGTGGTTCTCCTGTAGCAATGGAAATTATGTAATAAAAGAAAAGTTTCTGGCATGGCACAGATACATATTCAAGCACAGCATCGGTTGAACAATGAGAATCGAAACGTATTCTAGAGTTTTCTTTCCGTTTGATTTTATGTCATTTAACATATTTAACCAAATGCTCGGAAACGGGGACACACACATACACTCAAAAGCAAATGGCCAATTATCAGTTTCTGTCCTTGGAAAAAATAATTAATAATGCTTTTTATTCTGTTAATGTGTGCTATGTATCTGTGTGCCATTATATATATATATATATATATATATATATTTGTTTTTTCTTCATTTTTATTAATAAGGAATGATTGATTGACTGATCAATTTGATCTCGTGTGTATGCTGTTGTTGCTGTTGTCCTTTCGATTAGGTTTTTCGGTATTTTATCAATAACTATTTTTCTTTACTCATCATTCTTACAATCGATCTCAGTTTTCGCTCTATTATCATGTCAAACGTCTGTGGATTCCCTCGTGCAAAATACTTGAACGCATCTGTGCCAGCATTATTCTTTCTCATTGATGTACAGTATATGTAATACAATTGACATTTCACCCCCTCCGGCATGCAATATCTATTCGTAATAATAACAACAATAACAATAATAACAATAAATAACAATAATCATAATAATCGCACAATACATTATCTAATATTCTCAATTATTTATAGTTGTTGTATATTATTAGCAAAAACTTTTTATCGTTAAAAAATAATTCACTATGGGTACAAAGTTGCTTGTAAAAATTGAAAATGCAGACAGTATGCAGATATGAATATTCCAATTTAAATTTTGTTTTGTTCATATCATTAAAATAATTTTAACCCGATTGTATGCACAGTGTCTGCTTTTTCGTTTCCAATTGGACTCTACGTTGGCGATCGTTGCAAACTTAAATTATTATTATCCCGGCAATTTCATCTTCATCCGATTTGCGTTATCGAATGCGAACGACGGTTTCGCAAGGACACCAATCTTATTTTGAACTTGGAATACTTTGTAAATCCAAAAGAGCTTCTAAAGTTTTACATTTTGTGAAAACCGACATATAAAAATCAAATTAAAGAAAAAAAAATAGGCAAGGATCGATCGTTTGGCAATGGAAATTGACTAAATATTGGCCTCGTGAATTTGTCGACATATTTTGTAGTCATATCGTTTCCTTTCCTCACGAGGCTCAATATCTACAGCGTTTTCTATCCACAAATGCTACATCGTATTTTAAGTATTAACGGTCGTAAGCATCTCGGGCTTTCCGGTGATAAAGAAATATTGCCGCACTATTATAGGCACGAGACAACTTTTCAAAATACTATTTTTTCATGCCGAGAAAGAAATCGCTTGGAGCGAAATAACGTGCACTATATCGTCCACGAGTATGCCGAACGAAACACAAATGAAAAAATTGAAATTATCATTACGTAGAGCGAGTTTGGAATCAACGATAGATTCAAAGAGCACGAAATTATCCAAATTCTACAATTTGCCGCGACTGCACGTATATTCGTCTCGAACGATTCAATTGTTTACATTGATTCGTTTTCAAGTCGATCGATTAAAATCATCCAAAGCCTGTTAGAAAATTCACGAATAATAACAATTATAAATTTAGACAAATTAAAAAGTGCGGAAATAGCATTTGGTTTCGTTATGAATATTTGCGTTCACATTTTATTTGTTTCATAATAATATTATCAGTCACTGCAAAGTTATATTTTGCACCAATGATATGAAACAATGTAAAAAATGATAATTAAAAGACAAAGTATTTGAAGCAATGGAAAATCGAAAAAATTTGATATTTCGAATAATAAGAAAAATTTTGAAAATCCCATTCAACTTAAAAAACTAATATTAAAATGACTATCAAGAGGTTACGATATATTATTGTAAATGCAGACGAGGATAAAAACAATGTCATTATGACGATGAGAGTGATCTAATGAATAATCGTTAAAATGAATTAGATGCATGTGTAAATGAGAAATGTGCGCTTACCTTGATGATGGGCTGGCGGCTGTGAAGAGACGGAACTCTGGCCTATATTCCCACCGGATTGTTGGCTCACTTCTTGCAAAGAACCTTCGCTTTGAGCCGGTGTCGTAGCTGCGCTGCTTTCCATGTTGCTCATCTACAACCGGACGAATATTTAAAGAAAAATGATTCGCTTCTTTCGAGTAATGTCATTAATTTTCGGTTCCCATAAGAGGAGGCTCGGTCGCATTTGAATAAAGGCAAAATTGGAAGTATGAAAAACTCACAATCGATATTTGATCCTCGTCGATACTGCCTTGTGATTCGGTGGCCGTATTCATGGGACGTCTGAGATTTTCACTAGCCTCTTGTGATACAATGTGCGGCTCGGGTTTAACGATATTCGTGGCAACTAGCGTAATTTCATTAATTTCTTCCGTTTTGTCAGCCGAACCTGCGGACGTCGAGCCAGTGGATGTCTTTCGCAAGCGCTTTCTGCGGAAAGACGGGGATAAGGGCGAGGGAGTCGGAGAGCAGGACTCGCCGCGATCACCTCCGCCAGGCTCGCTGCTCCCGCTCGGCCACTTTGTCAATGAGGCCGTGTGCATTTCCGCCAGCCCTTTTATCTTCAAGCTCTCCGCGGTCTGTAACAAATATCCCCATTATTACTTCAATTTATTATTTAACTGTAGTTATTATTTTTTATATCGGCAGAAGCAAAATATACACGAATAATAATAAGCCTCTCGTAGATCGATGAAATCTTTTACCTTTATTATCGAGGGCAATTGATCCTGGGAAACGTTGACTTCGCCGTAATACATGAAATCCACCATGATCTTGAGATCGGAGAATTTAACATCTTTGAGAATGACAATGGGATGTTGGCACGGATTGACGGTGAAGAGAGATTGAAAGTATGTACTGCACGCGGAGAGAACAACTTTATGAGCTTGAAGATGACGTCCCTCCGCGGCCAATGTCACATCCACCAGAGTCTCATTATTCAGCAGTGACGAAAACACAGATATAAAGTTTGGTTGATGATTATTCCATCGTAGACAAAACTGTTGCATAGACATCGCAGCGATCTAGATTTTTGAACGCGATCGCCTTTGCCGCTCACACCCAAAATCCACTTTTTCTCGATGTTTCGACTGTTTTGATTTTTTTTACTGCAACAAAACATTAATTCATTGAGAAATCACAGCTGAGTCTTTGTCAGTCGCGATAACGTGTGTACATTGTCGTTAACGTGTATCTTGTCTATGGGAAATTTATGGTATTTTACGGATTACGGGTGAATTTTTCAACGGTACTTTGCTAATCCGTGTAAAAATCATAAGTGCCTGTGTGTTTAGCTGTTATGTTTTCGGCACGAGCATCACCGACACTATACTGACCGATGACGCTTGTGTAATTGCCTCGGTTCTCGTTCCCGAGTGACGTCATAAGACCGCGAGCTATTACGTTTCAAGTTTTATGCCGCCGTCGTCGTCGTCGTCGTCGTCGTCGTCGTCGTCGTCGTACGCGTACTCGTTAGTTGAGATTTTCAAGAGACGACAATGGGAGAATGTTAAATATGCTCAAGAGAATCGGTAGAATTGGATTCACCACGATTTCCTTTCCGTCCGCGGTTCTTTCACTGCAAGAGCGTGCGGTACAATCCACCACCACCACCACCACCACCACCACACCACCAAGCCATCCACTCCTACCTACACTGCTATGTTATTGTTGCAATCGTATGTACGATACCTACGATTTTGTTGATTCCCATAGAGATCATCACACACAACGACGCATGGAAAATCGGCAGCCGCTGGTAGACGACGAAAATTCCACCAAACACTCACAAGTACCAATGATAATGAGAGATTTTATCAGCCCGCGTATTTATAAAATCTAAGTTGATCAATATAGCAGCGAAATTGCTGCTGCTGCTGCTGCTGCTACTAGCTTGCTTTGGTCACTCGGAGAGTCACCGACAGAATCAATGCGCGGCATCTAACGGTTCCTACGCCAAGCTGCTCTCGTGCAGGGACGTCGTCGTCGTCGTTCTTCATCTCCGCCGGTATATTATATTTTGTATATATATGTGTGTGTATCAGAGAGGGGCTCAATCGGTATAACACATTTTATATATATATGTGTATGTAAAAAATGCCTCAAAAATACATTACTCGAAAATTAGCAATTATTATGCACAAGCGGATTTTCGGCTTGCAATCGGTTGTTTCAAATAGTTGTGAAAATTTCCGAGATGACAAATCATAGATAAACGTTGTGGAAAAAAAATTAAATTGAATTAAATTTCAAATTCCCGGTGAATATTGGCAATAGAAATTTTCATGGGAATTGAAAATCTGCCTCCTCGAGCGAAGGCTGCTATTGTAATATCACCGCGACGTAGAGTCAGCTGAGCTGAAATTGAATCGAGTCATGCAAGAACCGAGGACGCGCGTGGTGGCTCTCTCTCTCTCTCTTAGACGCTCGGGTTATATCACGTACATACAAGAACCCATGGAACACAATGATTCGACCTCTAGTAGTAAAATCCACGATACCAAAACCTAACTAACCTCAAAGTCTGTTCTTTCGATAAGTCCAATAAGATCCACTTTTATCACAAATACCGACGATAACACATTTCGCCCCGAATTCTCGGAGCTCTGCTATTTCAACACGTAAGTTTGCATTACCTCAAAACCATTTTTTCTTTATTATCCATTGCAAATGGGACATCGATCATTTGATTTTTTTTATTGCTCGCTATCGCGCTATTATTGAAATTTATAAATACCCTCTTTTATGGCCCAAAAAATATAAGAAACAATGAATTATTATGGAAACCCTTTGACTTTTTGAGAGTTCGAGGAGGTTTTTCTTTTTAAGTTCGGCATAAAAAATATCCAAGGGTTTTACAAAAGATATCGTGCGCTTGTAATATAAAAAATGTTTTAACAAGGTATTTTGCATAAACTGTAAGAAATAAGAAGATTCGCCAACTTTTGTATAAAAATAAAAACCATCTTCGACTGGACTAGCGGTGTTGTTATTTTTTTCAACCGCAGAGAAACCGGAGAATTCAATGAGCAAAGATTGGGAAATTTTGACGTGCCAAAAATTCACCGACTCGATGAGTTTTGGAGAGCGGAGCGCCGTCGATGATCCAAGATGACGTTGCTCTGTAGGCTAGCGGCTTGCGGAAGCTCCTTAAGGGGTTTCGATCGGAAAGCCACAATCGGTACGGTGGAAAATTGGTATTTTTGTGGATGGCGAGCAAACGGTTTAATCGGCAAGAGCGGCTTTCCCAGCCGAAGAATTTCCCTGGCGAGTTTTAGATGCAGATCGAGCGAAGCTTTGAGGTCCAAAATAGAGGTAGCGCCGAAGAATCGGAAAAAGTCTGAACTGCGGAGGTTAATCGAGCTGGCGAAACCGGAAAAATGGAGGCTGACCGGTGCAATAGCATTGCTCGTCGTCTCTTCGACGGTTACAATGGCGGTTCCATTTTGTCTTGGCAAAATAATCGACATAATTTACACAACGGACAAGGAAAAAACACGAGAGAATCTCAACAGGCTGAGCCTCGCTTTAGTCGCGGTATTTGTAATCGGGGGTGTCTGCAACTTTGGCCGTGTTTATCTCATGTCGACGACGGGTCACAGGATAACGCAGAGCCTGAGGAAGAAATCCTATGCGGCGATACTGAGTCAAGAAACAGGAATGTTCGACAAAGTGAGCACCGGCGAGCTCGTTGGACGATTAACCGGTAATTTATCGAAGGGCTTATATCCGATTGCAATTTGTTTTTCCAATGTCATTTTATCACCTACAGAAAAGAAGGAAAAACGAAAAAAAAACGGGGGGATATAAGCCCTTGATGGAGAGGCTCGGAAACGTAGCGCTTGTATTCTCCGTGAGGTTTTATCCTTGCGATAATTAGGATTTGTTTTCAGGTGACGCGCAACTCGTGAGTTCGGCAGTGACGAGCAACATCTCCGACGGTCTACGTTCCTCGATAATGACCGTAGCTGGAGTTTCAATGATGTTCTACGTTTCACCGCAGCTTACATTTATAAGTCTGGCTGTGGTACCACCGGTGGCCGCAATGGCCGTCGTGTACGGTCGTTTTGTCAAGAAAATCTCCAAGGACGTACAGAATAGTCTCGCGGAGTTGAATACAACAGCCGAGGAGAGAATCGGCAATATAAGAACGGTCAAAGCATTCGCTCAAGAAGCCAACGAGATCGGAAGGTACAGCGAGAAATTACAAAATCTTCTGCAACTGTGCTACAAGGAGAGCTTCTATAGAGGCCTGTTCTTCGGTATGACCGGTCTATCGGGAAATGCGATTATTCTCTCGGTACTTTATTACGGCGGAGTTATGATAACCGATGCTACGATAACCGTTGGCAATCTCAGTGCATTTTTATTGTACGCGGCTTATATCGGCGTGTCGATCGGGGGCCTCTCGAGCTTCTACTCCGAATTGAACAGAGCTTTAGGCGCGAGCACTCGTCTCTTCGAGCTGATAGATCGCCAACCCGAAATACCGATCGCCGGTGGTCGTATTTTGGCCGCTCCGTTCACCGGTCATATTCTATTTCGCAATATCAATTTCAAGTACCCAGCGCGCCAAGATTGTTGGATACTCAAAGACTTTACACTCGATGTACCTGAGCGTTCCATCACCGCTATTGTCGGACCATCGGGCTCTGGAAAATCGACTATAGCCTCGCTGCTTTTGAGACTCTACGATCCTCTCTCGGGCTCTGTTCTACTTGATAATCATGACTTACGGGATTTGGAGCCGACGTGGGTAAAATCACAGATTGGCTTCGTATCCCAGGAGCCCGTTCTCTTCGGTGGAAGCATCAAGGATAATATAAGATACGGCACACTCGAAGCTACGGATGAGGACATTGTCCAAGCCGCTCGTCGAGCTAATGTTCTCGAATTTGCCGAAAAAATGCCCAACGGACTTGACACACTAGTCGGCGAACGTGGAGTCACCCTCAGCGGTGGACAACGACAGAGAGTCGCTATCGCTAGGGCACTCGTTAAGGTGAGTCCACGACAAATACCCCTACCGATAACCCCCACCCAAACCCTTATTACTTTGAGCTACTTTTTCCAATTCTATTTCAAAATAACCCATATTCACCGAACAACGACCGTACCTTTTCTTTTTCTTTCAAAAAGCTCTTTCCATCGAATCATTCTTTGCCCTATTTTTTCAAAAACCCTAAATTCAAATAAAATATTCAAACATTTATATTTATCGTACACCAATGCCTGCAATCAACAACAATGATACGTTTTTTGTTGCAACTATAAACAGAAATGGAAAAAATATCGTATTATTACCCTCATAAAAATTACTTAATGGCGATGGATATATTCAATATTTGCATATTAGCAATAAAGTATTCAAACACTTAAAGGCCAACTTTTCTTTCTTAACATTCTGAATATGCACATTTTTCAACGCATTCCCTACATAGTCGGTAAATAGTGTTTAGAAGGACAAACTATAAAATAACGGTATTTTTGCTATTGGTAATTAAATAAAATTATGATTTGCCGTTAAAGTTTGTGTGCAAGAGTTTCGTAAAGATTTTCTATGGACATTGCAGGGAAATGAAAGTTTATCTCAATTGTGTGTGATAAATGCGTTGTATATAATTCTTATGACACACATAAAGCGGTGTATGAGAAAGTGGAGCACTCCTCTTATCGGATGTGAGGATAATAGTTTAACTTGTAATGCAATTTGCGCGGACATAGTGCGATTAATCGCATTTTAATTTATTAATTCTCTCAACTTTGTATTATTTATTTCTGCCTTCAAGTAAATTACAACACAAACATCGTTCAACGATTACCGAATGTGTCGTTTTTTTGTGTAAGCCAGAAAACCACCAACTTTGACCTCGGTTATCTATGAAACGGTATAAGGTGGATGTCCCAATAATCGTTCATAAACCACTGATCGTCATTCGATGGTATTTACTGTAATCGGAGATCGATAAATTAGCCTCCCAAAATTCACGTCCTATGAAATTTCTTTCGTGTGTCTAATAACTGAGACACTCCAGTCGAAGCGGACAATAAATTAGATAAAATTCTCAAATTGAAAAATAGAGAAGGAATTCGGGTTTCAAATATTTTCCAATCCTTTAGAAAAATCGATTCTTTGTTGTTGTTGTTGTTGTTGTTTGTTTTTTAATAAGTAAGAATTTTCGTTGAATAATGTGCCGATTGGCTACTTGACAACCGTATTTATAATGTGACGTATTATTTTCAGAATCCAAAGATCCTGATATTGGACGAAGCGACGAGTGCGTTGGACGCCGAGAGCGAAAATTATGTACAGGAGGCATTGGAGCGTGCAACGGAAGGCCGGACGGTACTGACAATCGCGCATCGTCTGAGCACGATTAAAAATGCCGATAGAATAGCGGTACTCGACGGAGGACGAGTGGTGGAAACGGGAAATTACGGACAACTGATGCAGCTTGAAAATGGACTTTTCAAGAAGCTAGTCAAACACCAGACCTTCGATTGAGGATAGAATAAAAATTGAGGGAACGCGGGTGTCTACGCTACACAGAGGTTTCGAGAGGTTGTAACTTTGCGCGATTATTAGGGAGGTCGTCGCGCGAATGAATAAGGTTTCGCTCGGATTAACGATCGTATCGTGCCAAGCGAAATCTTAGTTGGCGCTTCGCAAATGCCTTCTCGCTTTTAACCGGGCCGGCTGCTTGTCATTGCACAATTAATTCAAGTGAAAATTCTTCAGGTGGAACATTAAACAAACTTGAAACGATCGATATATAGTATAAATTATGTGGCTCATCGACACACGAAAATGTTACATCACAAAGTTTATCAGCGTTAAGACAACAAGTATCGTCGACCAATAGCCTCGGACTTTGTACTTAAAAATGGCACACCAAGAAGATTATACGATTCGATGAGATCGGCATTCAATAATGCACGGTGGTTTTTGTTTCCATAAATAGTGAATGGAGTTCAAAAGCGCGTCGGAAATCATTATACAATCACTTTTTTCACTTGGTAAACGTTAACCGACGACGAGTTTACTCTGTATGCGAGGAGCTACGAGTGTGCGTGTATATAACCGAGTTCGTTGGCGTCCGCGTCGGCGATAGTCGTTGTCGATACGAAAACACTGATTTCGCTTCATTCCTTTTGCCGTACTTTAACGTGACACTTCGGAAGCGTCGGCTCACTCGGAGATTGCGTTCTTGCCTGTCCTCCTAATTTTCATAACGCAACACTGTAAGTGATACAAGTATTGTGATTAATTACCGTTATTACGCCCTTGTTTTATCGTTTTTTGTTTTTTTTTTGTTTTTTTTTTTTTTCTCTTTCTTTTTTTCTTCCCCTCCCGCTCATTAAGCCGAAGCAATTGTATGATAAATGTAATTGGAGTTTTTGCTTGTCCCTCCTCGGGACAAGCGTGTGTAATATATTTTCATTGTATAAAAACAAATTTCAAGAGATAAAAGAATGTTTTTTCAGTGTTTATCGTGTACTATGTTTCTACGTACGGTGTGCACACAAACACGCCGGGTGGTCGCTCGTTTTCACGATGCGAAATCCGTATCCAGACGCTCTTACTCCGCGGCGGTTGTGAAAAGTTCCTACGAGGATATAGAAATTCCTAAACAGACGCTGCCACAATTTATCTTCTCAAGATCGAGCCAATGGGACGATCTACCCGCTGTGGTAATCTTTTATATACTATCTAGCAGATGATTGACGTTTGCGCAGTGATTGAAATATCACTCGGCCCTGATATATTTGTAATGTAATTTTTATATAAAGTTGGATGCATCGAATAAATGTACCAATGTTTTATATGCATACTGAATCCAAAGAAACATTGATAGTAGTAACCGGGATACTCAAAAATATTAATCGATTAACGTTAATTTACAAGAAGGGGTTCGTTGTTGTTTTCTCACAAAAATGAAGAAACAATTATCATATAGGATCAACACTATGAAATAATGAGATTTATTTGAAAAAAAAACGTGATCAACGATGTACCTTTTTTGTTGTTTAATTTATCTTTTGTGAATACGTGGTTACAAATGTTTCTCTGGTTCGGAATACATGAGTCAGCAGTGTGTAATCGGATGGTACGAAAAAAAAAAAAAAAAAAAAAAAAAAAAAAAAAAAAAAAAGATGAAAAAAAGGGGCTCTCGGTAAGCTCGTGTTTGATAAGTTTGTAGCAAAGTTCAAGTATTTTGCACGGTTTACGCAGACATGTGGAGTCTCGGGCCGGTCGTATACTTATGGCGTGACGAAACTGTTGACGGAAAAATTTGCAAAAGGCCTGGTGAAGAATCTGCCGTTGCAACCTGGCGAGAGGATAGGTTTACTCATGCCAAATTTGCCAGAGTATTTCATTGCTATTCATGGCTGCATCAATGCTGGTTTCGTGCCGACCTTTGCCAATCCTCTTTACACAACCGAGGAAATAGCCCGGCAATTTTTGGACGCTGGAGTCCGAAGCATCGTCACAATAGCCCAGCTACTCGATAACGCTCTCGCTGTTGCGGCTGCACTTAAAAATTATACCTTCACTATTAATGCAAATGGACCAACCGATCTCGACAAAAAGTAAGCAAAAGAGTATGCGATCTTAAAAACACTCGGTAACTTGTGAAATACAATTGAATTTTTTCTCATTACATTTATTCCGACGTCACACAATATGTCGAGGCAATTCCAATATCATTTGTCCAATCGTCTATCTGGATATCAACAGCTTCGGTATCAGCTGCAGTTCGCTGTACAACTTAAAGCCCGCGAAAATCAACTAAAAACCCATTTGCATTATACGTAATTTCAATATTTTTATTTCAAATATATTATTTTAAAAAAATATATATTTATTTTTCAAAGCTGTTGAGCTCTCTATAGGTTTGCCAACATATTTTTCCACTTCAATAATAGAAATAATACTTTGACAGAGAGAAAACTATTTGCATATATATCTAAAACCTATTTATCATTACTATTTTTTGTTGGGCAACGAAAAATACAAATTCATACAACTAACACGCTCTTGTGTATGAACGAAAACACCAAGGAACGAAGTTAACAAACATTTTTTCTTTCTTTTTCAATTGAAATGTGAAATAATGATAATTAAAATGTTTTTCGACAAAGAAAATCAGTGACATTGAAGGATATTATGATACGCGATGGTAATTAACATCTACAAATAAGTGGGATATTTTTCGTGCATGTCGAAAGCCAAGTAAAAAAGTTTTTTTGTAAAATATGTTTTTGCCAAAGAAAATGAGCTACCGTCAACATCGAACCGTTGTAATTCGTAATTCACAGGGATTGTTGTTGTGCGATGAATATTTAAAAGTGCGGGCGTATTTTCAGAATTTTGGGTCTCGAGGAATTTTTGAGAAGCGATAAATCTGGAGTGAAATTGCCAAATGTCGATCCAAGAGACATTGCAAGTTTGCCATACAGTTCGGGAACGACTGGGTTACCGAAAGGCGTAGTTTTGACGCACGAAAATCTCATTGGAAATATAATTCAATGCTCGACACTGACGGAAACAGCGGCTACAACGAGCGCGGAAGATCAAGAGGTGGTCCTCTCGGTTCTCCCCTTTTTCCACATCTACGGTTACAACGCTATTCTAAATTTCTTGACTTTCCACGGTGTGCATGTAGTAACGATGCCAAGATTCACACCAAGCGATTATCTCAAATGCCTCGTGGAATATCGGCCTACAGCGATATTCGCGGTACCATCGCTCGTTCTCTTCTTGGCGACGCATCCGGACGTAAAGCCTCATCATTTGGAGTCACTTGAGCAAGTTATTTGCGCGGCCGCCCCTATAACGTCCAATATTATCGAGAAATTTCGAGCGAAAATAAAGAAAGCGGATTTTATATTCGAACAGGGCTACGGAATGACCGAACTCAGTCCAGTGGCGCTTTTCACGCCAAAAAATATTCCGCACTCGAAAACGGGAAGTGTCGGAAAACTGTTGCCCTCGACGGAAGCTAAACTCATTGACCTCACCGACGAGAGTGACTTGATTGGGCCAAACAAAACCGGAGAACTCTTGATCAGAGGCCCACAGGTTATGAAAAATTATCTCAACAATCCCACAGCGACAAACGAGACGATAGACCCTCACGGATGGTTGCACACCGGGGACGTTGCTTACTACGACGCTGACGGCTATTTCTATATCATCGACAGAACCAAGGAGCTCATCAAAGTCAAGGGACACCAGGTACGCTACAACACTCCCATATCTCTTCTTCTTCTTCTCCTCCTCCTCCTCCTCCTCCGCCCATTGACTCATTATCTCCATATATTTCGCTATAAAATAATATACACAGCTATTCTTAAATCTTACTTACTCCATACCTCTGCAGCATTCTTCTATATTTCTTTCAATCAATTATTATTCCTAGTCAAATGCCTCTTGTTATCTCGTCATGCTTTTTTTCGCGCTCTCTTAAATTAAAATTTATCATCATTCGCTCGTTGCACATTGACTCGTCAACTTTTAGACCGTCCTCGGTGAATAAATTTAACGTGTAATTGTATAAGTATCGCGAGACTTGTGATACTCATGACTCCTGACCCCGATCAAAAATCCGACATCCGGTAGATCGGTTATTTTCGTAATCGGGAAACTTGTCATTTTTCAATCACTACGAAAATTCTACAGCTCCTCATTCACCGTTCATCGCCCTTTTACTTCACATTAAAATCCACGCTATTTATCGTTAAAGCTATTTCACTATTTAATTACAATTTTTTCACACTTTCAACTGTAATTACCTAATGAATAACTCATTTATCATTAAATTATGCCGATTCGTCGTTCAATATCACGAGCTATTTATTAACATTAAGGGACATACATCCAATTCAAATGGTTTTATTCTCTCGACTCTCACAAAGTCTTTTAATTTCAAAGCAACATCACATTTTCATGCCGACTTTTCATTTTAAATCGTCTTAATGGTATTTTGTGTATCAAAGGTAAGTTTTCGGGGGTTTTGTGAAAAACTTGCTTGCTTCATTTCTTCGATGAGAAAACAAAGATATGTTTTGGTGGTGATTCAGCCGAGTTAGAAAAAAATGCGGCCTTTTAATATGAAAAATTCCACGAGTTGCATTTCTTCCAAACACCGTAAGAATAATCAATCGGACAAGAATTTTTCATTCTATCGTTTATTATCGATAGAAAAATAAGATGAAATACGGTTTTTCATTTGTAATCGGACTATCGCCCTTTAAAAACGAATATAAGAGTGAATTCCGAAAAATTCTTACATACAAAATTACACAACATTTATTCCAACGATTTTGCCGGTAATACTCGACACGCACGTTTGAACCATGCAAATCGGATCGATGCTGGTTGATCCAAAGACCCACTACAACGCGATTTTCTAAATAGTTTCCCTTTGTCGATGGAAAATATGTTGGCTCTTTTAAGTCACTTTTGTTTTCTCACACGTGTTTCAAAGTATCATGTGGCAGTGTTACGCGCGAATTCTTTCACCAAGCCACATTAAGTAACAGCATTATTCACACAAGCTCATACTTTCTCGCTTCTTCTCTTTCGCAAACTTCTCCATCATTTATCTATTAAATAGTACCAAAAAATAAGTGGTCAAAGTATTTACGTGTTTTCTTAAACTAATTGCGACGAACCACCGCTCGCACTCTCGTTCGTTAAAACAGTTTCATAGACACATATCTCAAAGAAGAAAAATAGCGTGTGTATAAAACTTATAACGTACTTGTGAAACCGCGCGTCAAACATTCCAGTTTTCGTGGAGAGACGATGAATCATGGTAGTTACAGCCATTCCCCATTACTTTCGAGTTCATTGCGCCTTTATTTACTCCACAAATAATTCACCATTAATTTCCATTTTCTCCAATATCTCATCGTGTTTCGCAATACGGTGAGATATTTAAAAATGAGAATTTATGTTAAATGATTCATAGAATAAATAGAATATGTTGGAAAATAGAAGGATAGCGACAACTCCGGCGAAAGCTCGATGTTTACAATGACGAAAAACAAACGAAAGTAAAGAGAAATAAGAAAATGAAAATGAAAAAAAAAAAAAAAAAAAAAAAAGAAGAAAAAGAAAAAACGGGTAAATCACAAATTCCGTTTCTCACTTATCTTTTTGTTCGGTGTTTGTTTTTATTATTATTTGGTTGGAAACGAGTTAATTATTAACTTTTCATTAAATCTCCGGGAGGTTCCTGTTCCATGGGTTCGTCCTGTTGAAATACCGGCATGGCCTCATCGCCATCGACTTCCATCGATTCCGCAGGTTCGATTTTCCGGTCCGGTTGAGATGGCGAGGAGATTCGTACGTCTGTGATGTCGTCCTGGCTGGTGATTTGTTCGACAATCGGAAGTTCCTCGTTCATGGATGTCGTCGTTGCAGGTTCCTCGATAATAGTTGCCTCGGTGATGACGTTGAGCTCCGGAGTTTCGACATTTTCAAGAAAATTTTTCGAGTCCTCGGGAAGCTCAGTGATTGTTGTAGTAGTAGTAGTAGTAGTAGTAGTGGTAGTAGTAGTAGTGGTAGTGGAATTGTCAGTGTCTCGCGACGTAGAGTCAGCTTCCTTAGGTTCCTCGACGATAGGAATGGGATCGGGAATAATAGATTTGTTGACTTTGGTGTCGTCGTCCATGGCTTCCTCTATCGTGACACCACCGCTTTCGGGCTGTATCGCGCTCGTTTGTCGTGGGCTTTTCTCGGTAGAATCTTCGGTGATCTCTTCGAAACTCGGTTCCTCGATTATTGGTCGTGAAATTTCCGTTGTGTCGCTCGCTCCTTCGGTACAATCAATCGCCACGTCCTTCGACTCGCCACTCGCTTCATTCTCGAGCTTAGGATTTTCCTCGGACGAGAGTCTCTCGACGCAAGACGATTCCGTGGATGTTTCTTCTATCGTTTCATCCTCCATCTTGGGGGGCATTTCTTCCTCGTTATTCGAGGCAACGAAGTTGGTTGGTTCTTCCGGTGATCTATCCGTAGATTCCGGTATGACCGAGCAAGCTTTTTTCAACGGCGAACCATCCTCGGCAGCATTCTCGAGAATCTTCCCTGTGTCCACATCGTTATCTTGGGCCTCGCTGCTTCGCGGACGCTTCTCCGCGATGCATCCCTCGACAACCGGAAGTACACTTTGTTGGCACTCGAAGGGGTGTTTTGACTGGCTGGTGGATTTTTCGGTGGAATCGTCTCCGGAATTTGAGCCTGTGGCCGGAGAGGTGGCTTCCACTACTGGCTCCGCTGTGCTGCTCCGTTTGTCCTGCCGCTCCTCCACGTCCTCCTCCTCCTCCACCGCCGCCGCCGCCTCATCCTTTGCATAGAATTTGGGGGATACGGGTTCTTTGACAAAATCATTTGGCTGGAAGGTAGTTTGAAGGTTGCGCGAAGCCGCAGCATCGCCATCGTCCGCTTCGCAATCCAAACTCGGCTGTGAGCTCGTGTCTTCGTTCATCACAGCCTCTGGAATTTCCGTGACTGTCGCCGCTGGTTCATTTGTGTTTTCGGATGAATTTTCGGCGCTTGTCTCGGAAAGCGAAGCCTCCGCCGATTCCTCTATGGACGATACGAGACTGGCAGGAGCACCGGAGATTACCCGAGAACCACTCGTCACAGCGACGATATCACCTTTGGACACCGACGATTCGTTATTTTTCTCCTCCGAAATGCGCAAACTCTCCTCGCAGGTGGTAACTATCTTTGGAGCCTTGCCGGCGATGACAGAGTCCAGGAGCGGAACGTCCGAGTGTCCCGCGGTAACGCCGACCGTGGATTCCACCGTGCAATCCTTGACCCAAGATTCCATCTCTACTTCGTGCGTAGATTGGCCGGAAAGAGGATCGTCTTCCACCGATCCGTTGACCATGCCATCTCCGTTCTCGCTGCGTCTCGCCGCCGGTCCGGGTTCCCTCGTCGATACCACGAGTATGTTTTTCTCTATGGCTCTCATAAACTTGTCCACTCGGTTGTACTCCTTGCGAGGCGATGTCAGAAGTTCGCATATACGCTGTACGGTAAATGGCGCATTGGCAAAGGAATCGAGTAACTCCAGAAGTGCGCATTTCATGATATCGTAATTGAACTGCTCGACATTGGGACAGGGTGCGAGCTCCAAACTCGGACAACTTTCGTAGAAATCAGTCATGACGCGTGTTAATTTTTCGCGAAAAAGCGGTTTAACGAGTGACCACTGATAAACGGGGTCGCCAGTTTTGGCGACCCAGCAGAGATACTCCTCGAGTTCGCGCGGAATCTCCGAGGGACGCATTTTTTGAAATTCGTCGAGTGCCTGAAGCACTTCCTCGGGGTTTTCCATTGTTTTTTTTTTTTTTTTTTTGTATCAACGAATTGAAGGTTGGAAAAAAGTGGATTACTCTACGTGAAATATGCAGCGGTTCTTCGTCGTCGTCGTCGTCGTCGTCGTCGCCGTCGCCGTCGCCGCCGCCGACGCCGCCGCCGCCCGCCAAATCCTATATAATGTAAAACCTCCTGTTCCGCTGAATCTTCTTTAGTCTCGCGACGCGTGGAAACTCTCGCGTCAGCGAGAAAACACTTTCTTCGTGTGTACAACTCGCGGAGACGACACGCGTTTTGTAATACAGTGTTGGTACTCTAGTGGAGAACGAACGCAGGACGGGATTTCACAGGCAACACACCGGGGAATCAGCGCGACAAGACGGCGCGTTAGCTGTTTCGAGCGCCCTCGCGATTACGACGGATGCCCGTAAAACCAGTCAGTAGAGGTAACCCCTCCTCTCGTTGGTAATGTTGCGTCGCCGCCGCCGCCGCCGCCGACCCCGCCGCCACTGTAGTCCGTGCGCGAGCCAATAGAAAAAGTCAGCCGACCATTTGTTTAGATAAAATTTTCACTTGACAGTTGCCGCTATGTTGTCACCGATGTACAAGAGTGTAACCTCGAATAATCGCCCAAACGATGGACATTCAATTTGCCAGAGATATGATTTTTATTCACCAATATCCGCCAATATCCTCGAAAAATTGTAGAATTGTATAACCACCCATTTTTTGCAAGGACAAAACAATGACGAAGGAATACGTTCGTTCGCTTCGTTCCCATTGGTTGATAATTATAGCTCGTTTTTTTTTCTCTTTCTTTCTTTTTTCAAAACAGGTCTCGCCAACCGAATTGGAGTCGATTTTGATCGAAATACCGGGAGTTATCGACTGCGCGGTCGTCGGAACACCGGATGACGCGGCGGGAGAACTTCCGAGAGCTTTCATCGTCAAAGCACCCAATTCCGATGTTACAGCCGAATTTATCAAAAGTCACGTTGACCCCAAGGTACCTATTGAATATTTTCTTTTTTTCTCAAAATCGTAATCGTATTTGACTTTGCAGGTCGCGCCTTACAAGAGGTTCGAAGGAGGCGTCAAATTTGTCGACGCTATACCGAGAAATCCATCTGGCAAAATAATGCGACTCTTACTCAAATCAATGAACGTATAGATACCGTACCGTTCGCATGATGCCCAAAAATGTGTTGCTTATATGTCTAAAGGAAACGATTTTTTTTTCTTTTTTCTTTTTCTTTCTTTCTTTCTTTTTTTTCGGAGATCCAAGTTTATATATTTCACGTTTTGAACTTTGATTAGACAATTGATAAGATCGTTATAACATGTTAATATAGAAACAGTAATAATATTAGAGTAAGACTACATATATGTATATCTGTATATATTTATATATGACTGTTTTGTATTAATGTTATTATTATTCGAATAACACACGACGAGAGTAGTACGCAACCGATATAATCGCGCATTCGAAAGTTGCAAGCGGTGTCTCGTGAATATTTCAGTCTTTTCGATAATGTCAGGAGTGTGTTTATATCATCACTTGTGTATAATCGTCGATTTACAAAATCAACGGACATTCGTACCTTTCTCCTTCGGGTATTGCAAAAGTGTTATATTTTTGTTTTTGTTTTTTTTTTTTTTTTCATTCACAAATTTTACGCAATCCAATACATAATTTCGTGTTTATCAAATTTTTGGTTTCTTCGTTTATCATGAAACATCGATGTTACTTTCGTATGCGCAATAACATCTGTCGATGCTGAATCAACATGATCTGTTCACAAAAACGTTCACGGCGATCATCCACAATGACTCGGATTCTCGGAAAAAATTTCCCGTAAAATGGGAAAGAAAAAATTTATCGCTCTACATAGTGTGTGAATATAAATAATCCTTTTACAGTATTCACGAATAGGAAGTATTCGAATGTGAAAATGAATAGGAAATACTCGTTGGATCGAACAACTGGCAAATAATAATTGTTACAAATAATCCGTAATGAATCTGCTTTATCGAGGAAAACGACAATCATTCAATCTCAGAGGGAAAATAACGTTGTTGTTTTTCTAAACGATAAATATTTCGAATACATTCTCACTGGAATATCGCCTATTCTTGATAGAGTATGGCCGAAGATTTGACAATAGTTGTACTTGAAAAATTCAACTAGTACAAGGCCTTATCGGTGGCATCTGTTTTACAGGGAATCACTTAACGATGGCAAGGAAAGACTTAGAAATATATTTCGCAAACGGCAACCGCCCAAAGCGCGTTTCCCGTTGGTTTGCATTTGTTTGTCCCCTCTTCTAAACTTAACATTCGACGTGAAACCACATTGTCGATCGACAAATGGTGTATCGCGGTGACACGTGGAGAACCCGCGAGCGACATACAAAACTAAAAAACAATTTCAAACGCAAAACTCTTTGACAGGCACTTGCGCTCAACAATCCTGTTAATTGCTCGGATTATAGATTTTTTTCTTTCGTGGCGTGGGCAATATAAACTATAAAAAAATGAAAAAAACAATACCTATATTCGCGTCAACTCCGATATTCATCGCGAATAAATAATAAATAGCAACGAGGTATAGAGAACGGTATACGGGAAGAGTGAACGAGGAGCCACTTTTTCATTTGTTTTTTTGTTTTTTTTTTTTTTTTTTTTTTGCTTTTTTTCGTCATGTGGGCAGGAGTATTTGGCGAAACTGCGCGCTGCTGCACACTACGAGAGATAACACGATGAGAAAAAACATCTTTGTGCTCAAGAAGAAAGAAAAGTGGCAACCACAAACATCGATTAAAATTTTTGTCTCCAAGATCTCGAGATTTCTTTTTACCTAAACAGATCTTTTTTTTTTCCCCTTATCGACTATCCAGTGAATCTATAGCGTTCCTTATCGTCTAATAATGTGTTTATGAAGTCGAAGTTTATATTACCGATCGGCGTCGTTCAACGTTGCTTCCCGGATTTATTTTTACATGTTTAAAGACTTTGATTAATTACACGTCGACCACCATCTTCTTGTGAATGTCCGTGTTGCCGACGACCTGCACAAAAAACGCGATTTTTTTATTAGAATACATATTGCAAAAAACCCAGATGTTCATGGAAAAATATAAATCATAATGAGTCATTGGAATACGGTCTTTCCATTATTGTTTTTGAATCAATTGATATTCACTATTTTCACCAAATGAATTATTTTAAATAAGAAAATTAAAAGGCCGAAAGTCCATTGTGTAAGGAGAAAAAAAAAATTAAATGATTTCCGAGTAATCGAGTCTAATATTATAAAATAAGGATTATCAAATGAAATATTATTGTTTTTAGTGGGTCCTTTATGTCGATTTTAACATAGCCAAATACTTACAGAACAGAATTCTTCAAAACTTATTTTACCATCCTCGTCCTTGTCGGCGAAAAGTATTGTTTTGTCAACGATCTGCTGCAATTGCGTATCCTTAAGATTGTTCCCTACCATCATTTTGAGTACTTGAAAGAGTTCACCGTTGCTTATGAAACCATCGTTATCCATATCGTAAATTCTAAAAGCGAACTTCAATTTGCTCTCCTTGTCACCCTGAGCAGAAGACTATTCAATTAATTGATATTTTTCTTGTACCATCCAATTCCGTAGCGCCTCTTCTCGATCTATTTACCTTGACGCTGAATTGCGATACGCCCTGAATGAATTCCTTGAAGTCCACCTCGCCGTTGCCATCCGCGTCGAAAATGTCTATCACTCGCTGTACCAGTGGATTCTGTTGAAGCTCCGGCAGTGACATGAACTCGTCGATGCTTAACGCGCCGCTGTTGTCCAGATCCAGTTTCCTGAATCTCTTACCCAGCCTCCTGATCTCATCCGCGTCGACTTTAAATCCCCAATAACGCATTACATTCCAAATGTCTCTCTATCCAACCTAATCATCATCCATATTCCTTTTCCATATATCTCTCTCTCTCTCTCTCTCTCTCTCTCTCTGTTTGTAGAATTTTCTTACAAAAGACATTTAAATTCTTCAGTTTTTAATAGCTATATACAAAGCAAGAATTTGCTATTATTTTAGGTATTTATTTATTGTTTGTTGGGAAAAAAAAAAAAAAAAAAAAAAAAAAAAAAACATGGCGTGTGTCTCGACTCGAATTGTGCGCAAACCAACGGCTTCCGACTACCGTTATTATTTTCGAAAACAATTATTCCCGACTTGTGTAGCAAGCACGGAAATAGGTTACAAGACTTTGGTATTTAGAAAATTGCACTCACAGTTCGAACATAGTTCCATAGGTAGCGAGCTTTCGTTTCCCTGAAAAAAGAAAAGGAAAAAGAAAAAATTGCGTGTGTTTTCAAGAAAAGAAAATATATATATACATATATCGGAGCAACGTAGAAATACATGAGTGGTTTTAGACGAGTGGAGAACATACGAGGGGAAAAAACAAAAACCCGAATCGAAAATTGGTGCGTTCTGTGGATCGCGTCTTGTCACTGTCGTAGCGATTATCTCGACGCTGAGAAACAAGTTGTCACAACGAAACGAATGTAACGAGTATTACGAAAGAGTTTTGTTACCATTTTGGATGGTTGTGTAGCCCGTTTATCTGATGATATTTGTGGAAACGGTAAAATTGATCAGCGGAACAGCAGCAGGCAGGTATCCCCCAATGGCTGAACCCCCGTTCCCTGTTGCCAGGGCGCCTGCGCCCCGTAAATGGTAACGCTGCTCGTGTCTTCCAACTACAGTCCCGCGAGCCACCCAGAGCCGCCGCTTCTTACTTTTCATTAGTCAAAGCAAGAGAAAACGATGCACTGTGTCTCTCTTTGAAGAAAGAGCTGAAATAACCATCTCTCTCGCGCTCGCACGGCATATCCCCCGCCACCGCCCCGCCGCCGCCGCCGCCGCCGCCGCTCCCGTGCTCAATCGGTACAACCACTCGAGGCTAGCTTTTTCTCAAAAGATTCTCCGAGACCCCCCCTCCCACATGCTACTTGCTTATACATACGCAAAGTTTATTCAAATTTAAACATCCCCAAGCGCAAGGGAGATAGGTGCAATTTATCGAAAATGCTTTGGTATCTCATGATTTACAAAACACAGGTTTATCGGGTTACCGACTGGGCAGCATCGATTGCCTGATACGAGTGCAAGGGAGAAAACACGATTGGCAAAATTCTTTGTCGTTAAGTTCGATAAGCAGAGTGTTATCATCGATACAACATTTGTCAGTCATAATAGACCTGTGCTCGATAAATATTTCGCAAGCTTGTATGCATATAGAGACTCTTGTAATTGGATTTGTATAGGTGGCTGTATCCGTCGAGGCCGCCGTCGCCGCATCTTTCTCACTTATCAGAGGCGAATCAAAGCGCAGTTGTCGTCATTGGTCGTCATCTGACAGCAGGTCGGACACTAACCTAATCGTCGTTCGTCAGTTTATCGTTTATCGTAATTTCGTGAACGTTAAAGGGGACGACAAAATGACTTCGTGTTTGGAAAATATTCAGATTCCGTCGTGCGTGTGGTTCGAAGGTGGTGAGAAACGAAATGCGTTGATGTCCATACTCGCGGGGACTCTGGTAATATTTATTCCTCAACATCAATCATTTACCACGTAATTAATCATCATCTAGTTATCAATGATTTTATAGTTTTTCACAGGATGGTGGTTCATCATTGACGCTCACGCGAAATATCCGAGTGAGATGTACAATGCTTATCATCTTTGCGGTGTCTTTGGAACAATATCGTTATTTATGTGAGTGTTCCTCGTTCGGTATCGCCACTGCGCTCGTTGTTACTCAAAGGATGTTAATTTAACGATACTCTCGCAGGGTCAATTCAGTGACGAACGCTCAGATCAGAGGCGACGACTATAACGGAGGTTGTTTGGGCGCGAGAGGCGCCAGGGGATGGCTCTTTGTGGGGTTCGTCATGGGATTCGCCGCTGTCATCGCTGCCTGCTGGATTCTCTTTGCTGATTTTGTTACAGCCGGTGAGTTATTCTTCTATACATCGTCCATAGCGGATACTCGTTGTTTTTTATCGCATATCTCCGTCGTATCCCCTTTGTTCCAGAGACTCAACATCATTGGCCAGGTGTGGGACTTTTTCTCCAAAACGTCTTTATATTCTTGGGCTCTCTGACCTACAAATTTGGTAGATCCGAAGACCAGTGGGGCTAAATATTTGTATTCCTCGGTCGCCGATTCGCGTTGTATTTATTTTACTAAAGAAAAACAAAGTATCTACGAATGCAATTTTTTTTTTTTTTTTTTTTTTCTACCTTGGTATTAAAAACGAATAAATTGACTGATAATAAGACAGATTACTCGAATAAAAAAATGTAAACACTTAACCATTAAGCAAGAGTAGACTACTATTTACAAAATCTTTGTGACAAGAGTTTACCGTAAGTCGATATACATTTTCACGTCGTATTTAATAATGAATTAATAATTATAATAGCCTGTTAAATAAACGGATCAAAAACAAAAAAAGAAGAAGGAACCAAACGCCTCTGGTCTTGACAATTATTTACTAGGAATTTTTTGTAAACTCGCGCACATTAAGGGATTGTAACGATGGCCGCTTTTGTTTTTAAAGAGAACGAAAATGATGGCAAAATGGCAAAGAAATTTTTTAATAAATCAAGTGCACGCCTCTGGCCTTAATGATTATTTATTATTGTCGATTTTTTCTATAATACATTCGCGCACACGTAACAATACTAATCGTCATACTATCTAATATATATATATATATATATATATATATATATATATATAAAAAGTACGCAATAAATACAATGTTTATATACAAAAGAAAAAACGTTCAAACGTTATCGTCATTGTCCGCGATAAACGCATTTTTCTAATTCACAGCACACGGTGAAATAGAAGTTTACAGTTTTCGTGGATCGCTCGAAAAGTACAAATTGCCGTCTAATCGAGAATGTTCTCGAATTCAAGTTCGTCGTCTTCTTGACGCAAAGCAGAGATAGGGGGATGCGAGAAGACGATTATTCGTTGATCGATTGTTAAAACAAACATAATGATGTATCGTGCGATTTTGATGAATCAATAATCGATACAACCGACAGCGATTGACGCTCGATGGAATAAACTCGTGGCGTTGCAACCGCCAAGGGTCTATATATTTTCATTTTCTCGGATTTCTATCTACAGATCGGGCGTTTCGTCAATATGGAGGATTCGGGGAATTTCTCTGAAAGTTGCTCTGCTGATTTTGATTCTGTTGAACGGGTCCGGCGCTCGGCCATCCGGGAGGTGGAGCTTTCCCGTAAGTTCCGCGAGTCGAACCTTGATAACTGCTGTATGACGAATCATCGCTGCGAGCGATGTGACCGTACGTGCTTTCGGGCCTTCGGGGATTTTGTATGCTTTCTGGACTGGTTGCCAGTGGTCCATTTTGATTCGGCTGCTGTTGTTGCTGCTGCTGTTGCTGCTGCTGCTGCTGTTGCTGCTGCTGCTGCTGCTGCTGTTGTTGCCTCTGTTTTTGCTGATGAGGTCCGGGAGCAGATCCTGGTCCTCCTTGACTTCCCTGCGCGGAAGCTTGGCTGCTTTGTGATGTTGGAGGAGGTGCTGGTGCTCGTCCGTAAATACCGTTACCCGTAGTCGCTCCATAAATGCCATTTTCCCGAGTGCTAACACTCGTCGACATTCCCCTGATGCCATAAATACTCTGTGTGCATTGAGCCAATTGATTTTGCATATTTTGATTGGTGCTGTTGTGATTCTGAGACTGTGTCTGCTGCTGCTGCTGCTGCTGCTGCTGCTGCTGCTGCTGCTGCTGCTGCTGCTGTTGCTGCTGCTGCTGTGGCGGCGGCGGCGGCGGACCATGAGCCGCGGAAGCTTGAGAAGAAGAAAGTTGAATAGGTTGTAGAAGAGAAGGCTGCTCACGGTTACTCGAAAGGGTATTTTGGCCGATTCGCATAGGATAGAGACTCTGTGCGGGAACGAGAGGTCCAGGTTTTGGCACAACGAAAGCGTCACGAGGACCCGATGTGGATTTCGAGTAGACGCTCTGAGATCGGTTGAGATTAGCTCGGGTGAGAGGCGGTGATTTGCAGTACAACGACTTGGTGCCACCGTATATAGATTCGACGCGATCTATCGCGGTTGGGGGTGGAGAATAGATCGACGAAGAGGGTCCAGTGACCGCTCTGTAGGTCGCGTATCCTCCGGGAAACTTTGGACCGGTCGGCTTGTCCAAATCATCGTAGGTATCCTCGTCCGAACGCATCGAGAGATTGTCACCGTCCTCCATGTCCCGAGAATCTCGGGAACGTTTTGATATCAATACGTATTGGTGGATAAGTGCCGCCAGTGCTCCACCCGATATCGGTCCCACCCAGTACACCCAATGGCACTCCCACCGATTCTTCAGGAATGCCCATCCAAGAGCTCTCGCTGGGTTGAGAAATGGACTCTGCAAAAATATCATTGACATTCTATTTAATTTGTGTGTTTTCAATTTAATTTGGTATTGCAACGTTGAGGAGAGAAAAGCCCGAGGTACGAGTCGAGAGTCGAGAGAAAGGAACGTGTTGGGTTGGTTTCCTTTTGAATCCGTCTATTCATCGGTTCGCCGTAGCAGCTGAACGACGCGATCGGGGAGAACATCCGGCCGACGATTATAATGGGATTTAAAGGAGGCGGGCGCAACGCGCGAAGGTACGCGCGATGGTACGCGAGATGGTGCGCGAGATGGTACGCGAGATGGTACGCGAGATGGTACGCGAGGGGGGAGATGGAGGATGAAGGGAGAAGCAACCCGAGCGGTACGCATCGTCCTGTCGCGTCTCCGTTTCCTTTTATTTTTATTCTCAAGTTGGCGCATTGTGAAGGTGTACGACGTCGGACAAGCAAACGGAGAGCAGGTGGCGGCTTCGTGGACCGGACGAACGCGTTCCCAATAAAAACGGGGCAGGTGGTACTCTCGCTCGCCGCCCGATCCGCCCGATCCGCCCGATCCGCCCGATCTCCCCAAACTCCTGCATGCACGCGAGTCATTTCTCCTTCATCGAAATTACTCGTTACGACAATTGTGCCTCTGGCGCATAAACAAATAACGATAAAAAACGAATAATTACCGAAACGAGAGTAGCCGCTGTGTAAGCCGCAGCCAATACTCCAGCGGGTTTAGCCGAAATTGATAAATTCCTCGAAGAGTCAGCGGCGAGATGAGCGAGAACGACGAGCACGGAGAGAGACATTTCGACGAGTAGCTTCTCTATGGGACCTCCGAAACGTCCGGAACTCGACATTATCTGTGTCGTCGTGGACGTATTTGTAACTCTGTAACAAAAAAAAACCCATGCAAAACGCACTTGATTTACTGTTTGTTAATTCGTACTTGGTATTATTTTACTTTGTATGTTTTAAAAAAAAATTTTTTAATCAGCATCAGTTGTATCGTTATTCCTTCGATAAGAGATATACCGTCTATCACCCCGACCATACGCAATTGCGGGATTACGGTAAATGGAATAAAAGATGTATCGAGTTGACTCGATGAAATATGGAGCTCGCATATGGGACGCCTTATGGAATATTCGCGTATTTTATTATGTACTATAATTTTTCCCCATTGAGAAACGGAGAGTTTCACTCCCTAGCGATTCATATATATATATGTGTGTGTGTGTGTGTAATATAGGGTGTAGGGTAGGAGCCGCGAAATGCAGTAGGCGATAAAAGCGCGTGCGGGGCGCGGCGGGGCGGTATAAGCGCACCGACAGGAAAAAGCCCCTTGCTGCTGCGGCAAGTGGCTCCCTGCGGGCTATAATGTTTATATTAGCCGGTGCATCCGAACCCTCGGGCTCTTTCTCACCCCTCGTGACGATTCCTCGACCGCAATACTCGAAACAAGAGCCCCGCCAATTTTCTCACAGCCCTCGTGTCTACAATGATACGGGGTCGCGGGTAACCGACCTTTCTCATTATTCATCGTGTCGTGGTGTGGCCACTTTGACACCCACCGTTATACCACATGCAAATGAGAATAACAATCTGGAACTCTCCGAGTACCCGCATTTCATGTGGCTATTGAATTTTCAATTGTCTCGTAAATAAGTTGAAGGATTAACGGCATTTCGATGAGATTTATGAGAATATTACACGCAAGTAGATGTATCGATTTTAAGTAAATAGCCGAATAGACAAGTGTGTGTGTGTGTGTGTGTGTGTGTGTGTGTGTGCGCGCGCGCTTTGCCTCGTGATGAGGCATTCATCGCGGTCCAACTACTCGGAGAGCAAAGTAGAGCGAAGCGTACGTACTTGAAGCGAGTGATCTCCCACCGTTGGATTAATCGGGCCTTAAATAGCCCTCATCGAGGGTGTACAGCCGCGCTCGTGAGATCATCGTACGTAGTTCGCTGCTCGGGGTGACCTCTCGTTTCGGTTTACCGCTCGATGCAAATTATCCCCCTTCAAAGGCCATGACGAACCCCCGAAAGGCCCCGTCATCGCGGTTCTCCATCGTCACGAGATCGGTGTAATGCAGATCGCTCGATCAAACAACACGTTTGTCGGATTTCAAGAGCCACGAGAACACAAATCTAGGGATCCGATGTCAATTTAAACTCATTATTTCGACTCGAGGATAGCCAAAACTCCTGAATACAATATTCAAATTATTACTTTGTAAATTATCGAATTGAAATTGAAAGCGCCTTGGACGGATTTACCGGAACTGACAAAATGACTCTGATTACGGTCGATATTTCTCAGCAGGAGGAGATTCGCAATTGCGAATATCCGTTCCGTTGTGTGAGCCAAAGACACTTGTGAGAAGGGGGGAAAAAAAAAAGTATGCCGCTACTTCGAACGGCGTTCGATAGTCTTTCGGGCGAAAAG
This sequence comes from Clistopyga incitator, assembly GCA_947507545.1. Taxonomy (NCBI): domain Eukaryota; kingdom Metazoa; phylum Arthropoda; class Insecta; order Hymenoptera; family Ichneumonidae; genus Clistopyga; species Clistopyga incitator. Next base: position 57,286 of record OX382173.1, on the reverse strand, counting down.
GGGAGAATAAAAAAGTGCGACGCGAGAGGGGCGAAGGGAGCACAAGCGATAAAAGTGAGAAGCATCGCAGGCAGCATCTCCATTACTCATCTCGCGGTGTGTTGTAATACTCTGGCATACAAGTTTAATCTTGCACAGAAGCACGGAGCACTTGACTCGAGTGGGCTCTCGGCGCGTTGCATTTGCAATCCCGCGGTATGAGCCCCCGAGTGAGAGGGCACGGTGCGTCGTGTGTCGTGCAACCTGTGCCCCATTTTCGCGATTCACACGAGGGTTCCCCGATCAAAGGGACGGAAAACGACCCCACCTCGGGGATCTTTCAGCGATACGTTTTAAATAAAATTCGACTCGAGTGTTCGTATGGGGTGGTTGTTGCGGTAAACCGGCCCCTGCCCCCCTTCCTCCACTTTAACGACCCATTGATAGACCCCCGTTCGGGCTCGTACGGCCACGCACATTGCGCGCTCCACTCTTCGCGTCGTCTCTACAATCGGAATCGATGTGAAACTCGAAAATCCACTTTTTTTAATTTACCTTTCTTCGTGAAACAAGGTCGAGCCGTTGAAATTTCACGAGACTTTTGTTTTTAAGATAAATATAATAAGAGGGAATTTTCTTTACAAAGCGTGCTCCGTGACAAAGCGAAAATTCGTAATAAAACATCGAGGTGTTGAAAAAAACGCGCGACATTGACGTGGACGATTAATGAGAAGCGAGTTTAAGGCCGGGGTTCAATGAGCCGCGAGGCGAAATTTCACGAGAGCCAGAGAGAGAGAGAGAGAGTCGCGCACCCCTCGGGCGACGAGAATGCAAGAGAATGAAAACGAGGGAGGATCGACACGGTGAAATGGAGGTGCCATTGCGACTAATATCGAGATCACACGGTATTATCACGAGTCGAAGGGATCGAGAGCTGGGAAAATTTGGGCCAAGTGCAGGCGCAGTGAGAGGGGTGCCAACTCCTTCCGCGCTTCTCTTCGACACGTATCTTTGTGGGAAGTAGTCAGATGCAATGGAGTGGCCAACTCGTCGCGATATCTCGTCGACACGCGTATTACATGGCGCTTTAAACCGTCCACCCCGCCGGGTTGTGCTGCTACTGCGTAAATCCCATTATTGCCGATAATTCATCCAATTGACAATCGTTTAATGGAAACTCTGACTCATATTTTACATAGAATAATTTTCTGTATTTCCGCTTTTCTCCTTTTCTCGATTCTTTCGGCGAGTTTCGAGAGGAGACGAGGGGGGGGGAGGAGGAGGAGCTGACTCTCGGGAGTTTAGAGATAATAAGAGTGCTCTATTGAAAGTTTGGCATCAGGTAGTCCGGCACCGGAGGGTTAGGCAGGCTGTAAACCGTCACCGAGCAAAAACCCACAGGGATAAGGCAGTTGGACTTTGAACGAATTCTATTGACCTGTGCATACAAGAGACCGAGGGAGAAAGCTTCGGACGAGCCAAGGATCTTGGCAGCTGGCTCTGGATAATCCCAAAACGATCCTTCTTCTCGATTCGTTGGTGCGTCTTTGCACGAGAGAAACACGTGGCGGCCACATGTTGCACGAAACTCAATCTCCGCGTCTCTTGGTCCTTAAACAGCGGCGGCGGCGGCGGCGGCGGCCACACTTGGCTTTCCCTCTCTCTCACTCTAGCTCCTCGGCGAGTCACAAAAGACGAAAAGACCTCGCTGCTGCGCTTCTGCGCACGGATGATTCTTCGATATTTCGCCTTCGAAAAGCGAGGGCCAACGGCCAGATGTTTCACTCTTGAGTCACGATGAAAGACGTTGCGAGCGCGAGCGACAGTCACGCGCCACTATAAATCGGACAAAAATTAATTCATTTCACCCCTCGAATATCTATCCCAAATTTGAGAATATCGTGTGCATATGGACTTGGTAAACAGTGTTGAAACGGTGTTGCGGATAATCCAATAACCACGCCGCCCTCGATCATTTTCATTTTTTCTAGATATGGGCCGCGGTGCATTTTCATACTTGGCTATATTTCGGAAGAAAATGTTTCTTGAAAATTTTTGTAGTTAAGAAAATGTGTGAGATTCCGATTTTCTTTGAGTTTCCAACTTTGAAGCATCAAAGGACAGAAGGAAACCGTCACTGACAGACGTCTCAGTGAAGGAAGAAGAACACGTGTTGCAGTACCGACCATCTGTCGGGATGTTGGCGGAGGAGCTCAGGGCCAACACAACGAGAGCCAGCTACCCCCGAGAGCGGCTCGGATCCTACAAGTTGCCGCGCGCGCGCGAGAGAGAGAGAGAGAGAGAGAGAGAGAGAGAATTGCCCAAACTCTTCCACATAATCCCCTTGTACAGCGTGGCTCTGCTTTTTTTCGTTTTTTTTTTTTTTTTTTCGTTTTTTTCTTCTTCCCCATCTACCTCGAGTCCTCGAGTATTTCCATAAGCGTACGTTCCCCTCTCTTATATCCATGTAACGTGTATAAGAATAAATACTCAAAGATGTTACTTGGGCTTCCGAAAAATATTTACCAATAAGCGGGCCACACAAAAAGCTTGATATAAAAATCGTAAAAGAGAGTAAATGCAATGACGAAAGTCTGTGAAAATATTGTACATAACGATAATATTGAATTTGACGTAAAAGCAACGAGGCCTAGGAAATAAAAAAAATCTCGTAGCCACATGTTTTAGGTGGTGAAAAAGTGGGTGCTTTTTTGTTTCCATTGCCCCAGCTTTTCGTAGAGAGAATTTATTTTTATGTTCCCGGTGGACCGAGGGTGGGCATAGTAGTGGGTTCTTTGGAGCGCAATAGAGAAAGCCTAGGTAGGTAGCTTCTCGCGCACCTCCCGCCAGTCGCCGGCTCGAGATATATGTATAAAGCTTTGAATCATGGGCCCCTCTTGGGCTTTGTCCCTCTTTTCCTCTTGTATACCCGAGGAAGGCGTTTCGCTCGCGCGCAGGTAACATTCTTACGGGCTACCTGACCCACCTGGCTTCCATCTCTCTCTCTCTCTCTCTCTCTCTCTCTCCATTTCGCTGTTCGTTTGCCTCGATTTTCGTCAGCGAGCGAACAAAGCGAGCAGCGCAATGTACTCAGCCAAAGAGGAGACTCAGACGAGGCTCTCATCGAAACCTCGTACCTCGGGCAACAACTATCTTCGGAGACTCAAAATTCCATGATTTTTCCGTTTTCTTTTCTTTTTATTTTAAGCTTGCACACATTGCTCGTCCATTTATTCATTGGATATCGCGAGATAATTTTTTCATAATTCATATTGAGATATTTGAGCAAATCGAATGAATCAGCGTCCTCCGAGATATGTTTTTGAAAAGTCGAGAGGTCCTTTGAACTAGGATCTTTCGATATGTTTACCACGAGACTTCATATCCGGAGCTGTCTTCCTCCCCCCCGCAGATATTACATATCGGCCACGAGGAAGGAAGAGGACGAAAAAAAAAACACGATATTTCCGGCAGCGATATTGCTCGAAGGGTCTTGTAAAGAAAGATTACACTCGCGCCGCGCGCAGCTGGTCCGCGTGCAAGATTGCTGGGGTTAGAACGAAGCTCGCGATAGTCGAGCGGATTGCACTCATATATATGGATTTTCTTGTGTCTCGTGAGGAAATTAAAGGTGTCGAGGTGAGCGAAAAGAATGTTTACGTGATTATGGAAAAGTATCCGGAGGGCATAGAAAGAGGGAGAGACGCGTGTATCCGGTTGGCCACGCGCACCGCGTGTGTCCCGAGCGCGACGTCACCTCGGGAGTACGGCACCTGCTTCCTCACAGCTGTTTCCTCGATCCGTGGTGGCGGTGGGTTTTACTCTCTCCCTCTCTTTTTCGTACCACGCCACGGCAACAATTCGTGCACGGAAACTTGGCTGAAAATTAAACGAAATTCGCTATTCATCGTGATCTCGGGTCAAAGTTCTCGTCGAAGACGCCGCGACAAGTTCGATTATCCGATTCGATAGTTGGCCAACTCGAGGCGGAAGCGAACTTTCCACCTTCCACCGAACAACGATGACACATTGAGCATCTCGCTAAAGGCAGACTCACCGGTCCGCTATCTATCTGTCTATCCGTTGTTCGGCCAAGTGGAGCAAACTTTGCACAAAGGAGGCCTAAGAGGTTCCCGAATATCCGGGGCAAAGAGAATTAGAAAAAGTGGCTTACAAGATGGGCCGCCAGAGGCGTGAAAATGTGTCGAAAGAAGATGACCAATTTTGTATGGAAAAAAATGAGAGGAGGAGAGGAGCACTGATGAAAAATGAAAAGATTTTTTCCAAGTGCGCAAGAAGCTCAAAGGTTAATGTAGCAGCGCGAGACTACATTTTTTTCACGGACAGTCGAAGTGCGGTCGGTGAAAGAGCTTTTTCTCGTTAATCTTGCCGATTTATTGGCTCTACTTTTATTTGTCGGTTGTTTTTTCTTCTATGCACTCGGCAAAGGCGTCGAGGAAAAAGTGGGTATTACAGCAAGGAGGAAAGAACAATAGGGGTTATCACACACCCCCTTGGGGACACCGCGCGGGCAGCCTCGCCGAATGTATGTACGGGACCCTTTTTCGCAACAGATGCACGACAAGTCGGCCCGTTTTTTGTAGTAGTAGTAGTTGTTGTTGTTGTTGTTGTTGTTGTAGTAGCGGTGGTTCCGTTAGAAGGGTGGTGACTCCTGCTCATCTCTGGAGAGTCGCCGCCATACTTGGGTCAACCAGCAGTTAACTAGACTATTGTTGGATTATTATTTTTCTACATATCGCACACTTGTTACCTCCTTGTGGCGTCTATATCGCACCCATGGGATAGACACAATGTGCCAGTTCGATATTCCAAGTGTAACGTCACGAGGTGTTTGAGAGAGAGAGAGCGATCGGATCGCTATTTTCCACCCTCACCTTTTATCTTCTATTTTTCGGAGAAATAGGAATGATAAAAAAAATAAGCAATAATTAATAGTGAAAAAATGGCGGTAGTCGGTCGTAAGAAGGTATAAGAAGAAAAGCATCTGCTCGGCGTACCACTCTCGGTGTACCTCGCCTCGTCCTATCGCTCGACTTTTAAATACACACGAGAGTGTACGCGTCCGCCTTAAAAAACGTCCAGAGATACGTGGACGGGTCGGTGAAACTTGTTCGGCACGTTGGCGTTCTTTCGCGGCGCCCGGCATAGCCCCGACTATTATCTCTTTCTTGTGATCCACGCGCGTTTACTCTCTCTCTCCCTCTCGTTTACCGAGTCCCCGTATCCACGTCGTCTTGTGTCGATCGTTTTTGGTCCACGAAACATCTGCGGCAGCTGCTCGGCGTCGGCGTTCGCGCGTCCACCAACATCCCCGCCGCCGCTCGTCCTGTGGTGTGGCCAACGAGAAGAAGGCAGGTGCGCACCGACGAGCTCTCCCTTCTTCCTCCTCTCCAATTACGCGTGCCTCTTTCTGCCTCTTCTCTCTCTCTCTCTCTCTCTGTACCATCATCCGCGCAGGAGGGATTCCTTTTTCTTTCTTACGCTCATCGGGAAAAAGGGCCCCCGAAGGTTCTACCTGGCACGTGGATCGCCCCGAGCTTCGAACCATTGCGAACATCGAGCAGGAACGTTTTTTAGTCCATCTTCATGATGATCGGAGACGGCCGAGAGCTTCTATTTAGAATCATTGTCCGCGATAGGAACAAGTGCTCGTCGCGATGCCTTTGAGAATTTTCTACGAAAGACCAGTTTCGTTTGGGGGGGGGGGGGAAAAAAAAAAAAAAAAAAAAATCCAAAAGTGGCTGGTATTGTTCCTCGGTGAGATATCCCGGATCAACCGGTTTCGATGAGACGACTCTTCGGTACTGTCAAGTCGAGAAGCTGACCGCTATGCCTTTGTGAATCAAATTGGCGCTGGTTTACGGTTTGAACGAAAAAAAATGTATGATTATTGGGGTGTGCACGGCGGCTGTCGTGGCCGGTTCGGAGATTCTCGAGTTCCGTACCCCACAGCTGCCCGCCTCGAGCACAATACAGTCTCTCGAAGAAAATAAAATTCCAGTGAGATTGCGACTTTTCGGTCGATATCCGATTTGTCAATTGTACAATCTTTTCTACAATATCATTATCATCGAAATATCGTGATATTCGATTGAATTATTATTTATTCGCATCGGGATATTTAGTTAGCGAAAGTCGTTGGTTTCGGATCGTTGAGAGCCGCTGAATGCGAAACGTTCGGACCCCGGTGTTGATGCCACTTCCGGTCGGTGGACTCGCCAAGAGTTGGCTTATCCGCGAGACTCGAGAGAAAGAAAGAGAAAAAAAAAAAAAAAACAAAAAAAAAACTGCTTCCCGCTTGCCGCCGTTGAAGCGGAAAATTGCGACAGCGCTCTTATATCTCACTCACCCATAGAGAACCGCAGCTCCGGCTATTCCACCGCCGCATTGAGCCGCCATGTAGAGGGCCGCACGAAGGGGTGATATTCTTCTCGATAACGCCAACGATAGCGAGACCGCAGGATTAACGTGACCTCCTGTAAATCATCGATAAAACCCATTAATTCGATAAGTTGAGAATTGGAATTGCAATGGTTGTCGTCTCATAAATGTATAAAAGAAAAATTTGAACCGGTATGGAAGGCGTACCGAGCGCGGTAGACGCCCGAGTACGAGTGTCATCACGAAGAGTAGACGAGAATCTACTTATAGGCCGAGCACGCGGATACGGGCTGTATACAGAGCCAGCCGCGCGACAGCCGCAAACGAGCTAATAATCGTTTAACGAGCCAATCCACGGACCACGAGGGTTCCATTCGAGTCAAGAAGCACGAAAGCGCTCGCCTTCAAACACTAGCCTCTCTATTTTTATACATTTCTATGATATGATAAACCATTGTTTTTAGCACAAAGGGAAAAAGCGCCTCTCGCGAGACGGACACGGTGGAGAAGAGAAATCAAATAAAGGTGAAATTGATGTACGAAAAGAAAAAAAGGATATTACCGCTGACGTGTCCAAAGATGAGGTAGATCGCTGCGATCGCGAATCCCGATGCTGTCGCTGTCGCGAGAATCGATAATATGTGAGTAGAAGATTCCGTGGCCCCGAAAACGACGAAACTGAAGAGAAAAGTGGCGAAACACTCGACGGCCACGGCGCCCCAAAGCTCGAGGCTTCTCGCCTCGATGGACATGGGAGCTCTTCGCCGATCACCACCACCAACACCACCACCACCACCACCACCGGGCCTCACATCCGCTGTCTGTTCCTTCAGAGCCGAAAGCTTTTCCAACAGGGTCACGATGTGCGCGTCCACATCGCGAGCCAATCCCGATTCTGTAGCCATTCTTTCCTTCTTCTTCTGCTTCTTTTCTATTTCACGATATATCTCAATGAGCGTTTTCTTATTCTTAAATCATTTTTTTCTCCTTACGAGAAACAATCGGCAAGCTCGGTCCTCCTCCGTTGCTCAGTTCTTCGTTCGTCACTCACTATAATACCCCCACAATTCTTTAGTCACGAGTTTAACAAACTCTCCGTGTGTGTTTTCTGTATATTTGTCAACGCGGGTGAGACACCGTAAACAAGGCTCAACGAGCTTCAATTGAAGAGCACGAGGAGACGGTGCGCTCGCGCGCGCTCGTGATATTACTTTTAGCGGGGACGATTAGGATCGCACTCTGCCGCTTTGTCTTTGAAAATTCTTTCAACAACTATTTTCGAATTATCGGGCCTTATTATAGTATAGCCTCTTTAAAGCAGGACAAATGAAAACTCGATCTCGCAAACTGTTGAAACTTTTCTTCACTCGATGTAGGACGATGATTACCCGTTGACAGAGTTTGACAATGCGACGAGAGCACACCGATGTTGCCGCTGCGGCAACGCGCGCTCGAGTGACTACGAAATACGAGGCGGCGAAACAAGTGGGCAACCACCGGAGCCCACGAGAGCGCAGCGCAGTGCAACCGAGTCGCCACCGCCGCCACCCCCCTCCGCGCCATAACCCTCGGGAGGACGCCCCCACCACGCGAGAACCCACAACAACGCTGTGCCCTCGAGAAATAATAATACAGATGCGGCAGGACACTCGTTCGGACTGGTTCGAATCCCCACCACCCATCACTCGTCGCTCCTCGAATGACATTTCCCCTCGAAAATTCAACTAATTAGAATCATTTGACAATATGCTCTGGCTAATTCCGCGAGATCATTACAAACTCTACAGTGATACAGGCTATATTCGGAAAAATTCAATTTTATTTGGAATTTTGTAAGCGTATTTGGGTCTTTTTTTATTGGGCCAATCGACAATTGTGTCGCGATGAGCGTCAGAAGAGCGAGTGAAGCTTGCCTTATCTAATCGATTTTTGTTTCTTACGATACACGGTAAATAATAGCGGGGCGGGGGGGGGGGGGGGGGATACTGTACTATTGGTCGTTTACGAGTTTTTTGCCGATGGGTCGAGCGTGGACGGTGAGTCGTTTGATAGTAGTATAGAGGAGGATTCATCGGGACGCGGACAGTCGGTGCCCAATGACAACTCGTGCACGAGCCGTTCGTGACATCATTATGATTCATTGACAATTGGCCACTGCCCTCGCGGTTGTCGAGAAATTCCTTTCATCTTCCGCGATATCGTTGTTGATCGCGTGCTACGCTCGACGCCACCGCGCTCTTTGTTTTCCTTTCATTCGAGTACGATATTCCAAACTATCACGATATATCAAGTGCAACGAGCAACAGAGACGAATCTCCAGCTATCGGTGTAACGAAATACCGTCGGTGAATGTGAGTAACGCAAAACCCTTGGTATCACTTTTACTCGAGTAAATTTATTTGTATTTAAATTGGTGGAAACGACGACTATCGAAAAGTTTCACGTAATTCCTTGCGTCGTAGTGTGCGAGTATAGAATGGAAAAAGAAAAAGAAAAAATGCCTACCGCGGCACAGCTTTGACGACGCGTAGTGCGCCTAGGTCAGTCGGGCGGTCAATGGACTAGGAGATAACAGTGCATTACATTATTCGCGATATATACGCAAAGTTGTTTTTAGTTGTCCGGCGGCGGCGGCGGCGGCGGCGGCGGCGGCGGCGAGTGAGGACTTTCGCTTTTTGGTATAGCAGCGACGGAGTTGATAGGGACGGACGATACCTGTCGCGCAGTGGCATAGAGGAAGGAGACCACGAGAGAGAGCGCTCATGGGCAAGGTGCGGCAACGGTGGCAACGGGGGCAAAGAGTGTAGTCAGTGCCGTGGCATAGTAGTACACCACTACACCAGCGGAATCTCGTGAATAAACGTGGGCACGCGGCAAGATGGATGCGACACACGCCTTTAAAGGGCGCGTCACTCTATTACGGTTTTCCCTCTTTTTTAACGTCATTGCGATTGCAAATTGTCAGCATGGAAATGCTCACGGTGAACGATTTTGGAATCGCGGCGGTGTCTACGTGCCTCCCGGTCAACCGGGACACGAAACTTTTATTTACAAAGACAGAAGATACGGTCACCCGCCTAGTTACCTCGATCCTATAAACAGGGGTCCCACGCGGGCCCCCTACGATCGTAATCGTTACGGGGTAAGTCATCGATCGATCTTCCTTATTCGCTAAATTATATTCCATGATAATAAACATATTCCTTTTCCTTTTTTTCCCCTTCCTTCGTCTCTCCGTTAAACAGAAAAAAAAAAAAAAAAAAAAAAAAAAAACAAGTGTCATTGCGCAACAGTTATCCGTGCATGTGTGTGCGGTGACTCGGTCCAAGTTGCGCACAAATTCAAGTAAAATCCTTTTTTCGAATTGTCAACGACATTTGACATTTGCTTCGCGTGATATTCATTTTCCGGGCTTGTGTCGAGGCCTGTCGGACGACTAATTTAATCGCTCGATAATTGGGTCATTTGGTATTTAGGACGAACCATCGCATCCCGAATTACCGGGAATTTTGAGAGGCTGGAGAAAGGATCTTCAGGGAAAAGAGAGACCGGATTCGAAAAATCTCGACAGAGATGTTTTTGTGACGACGAATTATGGTCAGGTCCAGGGATTCAAAGTCTACCTGTACGATCATCCAGAGGCCAGACACAAACCGTGGACTTTAGCGGTGGAAAGAGTTACCGCGAGCGTCAATGTCTTTCTCGGTATTCCTTACGCCATGCCACCTACCAAGGAAGGAAGATTCAAGCCACCGCAGCCACACAGGTTTCCTTTCTTTTTCTATTTCTATTTCCTTTTGCCTCCTTCGGCCCATCGATACTGTTTGCAAAATTGAAAATTTTATTCGCACCAAAGAGGATGGCAACTGATGCAAGCCGTCGACTGGGGACCGGCCTGTCCGCAGCCCAGCGAATATACCGGCGCGACCAAAGGCATCAGAGACGTTCACGAAGACTGTCTCTATCTTAATATATTCTCTCCCGATGTGAGTATCTATATCGATTCATCTCCGCTCGTATATTTAACCAAAAATTTCAATTCAAAGAGACAAGAGCACCGCCAAAGGTACACCATTGCATTGTACAATTGTCCATTTAGCGTTTATGAAAACCGTTTGAATCAAATTCATGGGATCCATTGCTACCGAGTTTTTCACAAATATCAATGATATATTTGACACAGAATGTTTTTCATTAAATACGAAATTTTTTCCGACAATTTGTAAAATAATTAGCGTTACATTGATTGGTTTTGCAGGCTCGAGAAGGACTCGCCAAATTGTATCCGGTCATGTTTTACATTCACGGCGGTGATTTCATACACGGAGCTAGCAATCAATTCCCCGCTCATATGCTAGCTGGTTTTTACAACGTAGTCGTTGTCTCCATAAATTATCGACTCGGACCCCTAGGTATGTTTAATATCCGGATGTTCGGTTTCCTCGTTTAACATACGGCATATCTGTACTAAATTTAACGAAACTCATAAAAAAAAAACCTTCCAAGAGGTCTTTCAAAGTCAAGATCTATTTAACCTCGATGATATGATTATTGGACAGGATTCTTGAGTACCGGGGATGAAAACAGTCCGGGAAATTACGGAATACACGATCAGGCGATGGCCTTGCAATGGGTACACGATAATATTAGAAAATTCAATGGAATGCCGGATTCGATAACGCTTTTCGGGCCTGGTGCTGGTGCTGCGAGTGCCGGTTTACTTATGGTCGCGCCCAGGCAAGTTTACCAATATTTACCTCATCAATGACAATTCCATCGTCGGTAACGTCGACATTTTAACGTGTAAATAATGTGTCGTTGTCGATCGTTCCCGAGAGAAGACGGTAAATGAAGTAAATGAGAGTTTTCCTTGATTCAGGACGCGACATCTCGTTTCCAAGGTGATAGCACAGTCGGGATCAGCCGTCGCCGACTGGGCAATGATCGTCGACAAGTATCGCGCTCAAAATACCTCGAGGGTTTACGCCGAGATGGTAGGTTGCAGTACGGAAAGCAGTTGGAAACTGGTGCAGTGTTTGATGGAACGAAGCCCCCATGATCTTGGAAATTCCGAGTTGAAGCCTCACGTTGGAATGTTTCCTTGGGCTCCGGTGCTCGACGTGAATTTTACCGTTCCGCATGGCTATTACAACGACTGGAGAGCTTCCGACTGGCATTTCTTCGGCGCAACTGCCGAGGAAAGTATCAAGGCCGGGAATTTCAGTAAAAATCTCGCTTACATGGCGAGTGTTACGACCCAGGAAGCCGCATACATGATATGTAAGTTACAAAAACTTTAACACAATACACCGATATGAGACTAACCACGATCGATTGTTCTTTTCAAATCAGACAATAACGCGACGTTGAAGAAGAATCGTTACATCATCGATCCTGAAATGTTTGATGAAAAAATCTGGGAGTTTGTTCTCCGTTATAATTATACTCTCAATCCTTACGGAGTCTACGAGGCTATTAAATATATGTACACTTACTGGCCGGATCCGAAGAACGTTACCCTCATTCGTGATCAGTATATAAACGTAAGAGAAATGTTATTTCAATCATTCATTTTTCATCCCGATACCATATTATTACAATGATACATTATTTTATTAGTTATTATCCGATTTTCACTACGTTGCGCCGTTCGACAAGATCGCCAAGCTTCTAGTGGAGAAAAATGTGCCTGTCTATCTTTACGTTTTGAACACGACCATAGAAGCTCAGAATCTTCCGCATTGGCGTCGTGTTCCTCACGATATCGAGCATATGTGGCTCACCGGAGCGCCTTTCATGGATACCGGTAAACTTATCTTCTATCAAACATATTTTCGGTAAATGCCTTTTTTCTTGCCACTATCACTCGAAAGTTTTCAGAATTCTTCCCGGAAAAATGGTCGTTGTACCGCGAAATGTGGACGGGCAACGATCGAAATATGAGCCACCTGATGATGAAGATGTACTCGAACTTTGCCACCTACGGGTAAAATTCTATTTCTAAATCATTATGTCGACAAACAATTTCATAACATTCGTGTCGTCTTTTTTTTTTTTTTTTAATATTTATATCGATGTCTCTATTAAAAATAGAAAATAATATTAGTCAAACATTGGTGATTTGAAAATATCGTATCAGTGACTGTCAAGGTGAAGAAAAATATTGATTTACATTTCAGTAACCCAACGCCCGAACAGATACTCGGTCTACATTTCGAAGTGGCAAAGCCTGGCTATTTAAAGTATCTCAACATCAATACAACGTACAACAGTTCCGTTTTGTTTAATTATCGTCAGACCGAGAGTGCCTTCTGGTCTCAGTATCTTCCCACAGTTATAGGACGACTGGTACCTACCTATCCTCCGGTGACTGAGGTGAGCCAAATTTACCCATAATTATTCACTTGTCGGTATATATCGATAAAAGATTAATTTTCAGATAAAAATTTATTGGCATTTTTTAAAATTTTCCTCTTTTTTTTTTTCTTTCGGGCACAGTACTGGTGGGAACCGAAGCAGCCACTGCAAATAGCGTTCTGGTCAATGTCAACAGCTTGCCTTCTCCTCATAGTCCTCTCCGTGGTCTGTTGCATGCTGTGGCGTAACGCCAAAAGGTAAGCAAAGGTAAACAGAACCAAGTCCACGTGACGTGAAATACCTCGAAAAAACCTGGGAGCCCGCACCTCACGGGTGCTATCGGTAGAGTGCACGGGAGTACTGGTTCTGCTTCCTATCGCAAAACAATACATCTATGTACATTAATAACAGGTGGAACAACATCTCACAAAGCTTGCATACTAACCAATTTTCTGTGTACCATTTCTAAATTTTAAAAACTTAGCAAAACGGAGGCTGCGAGAAGATTCGCAGGTACAGTGACAATCCACGAAATACGAGGGTTAGGTGGTTTTTCTTTTTTTTCTTCTTTTTCCCCACATACACGTGCTAATAATTACAAAAATACACATTTTCATATCAAAACAACAATTGCCCGTGTTCAAATATATTTTATATTCCGTCGGATAAGCACAAAATCTGGATAAAAAGCTTCCTATGCACCATAGACTAATTATGAAAATTAAATATTCCAGTAAATAATTGTATTAAATTGAGTTCAACAATTTTATGAATAACCTCCGGCATTGTAAATTTCAAGTAGATCTTTTTTCATAGTATAAGACCGTCACGTGATTTGCGAAACATGCACCAATTCGCACCTTTCCAATTGAGTTCCGACAATCCGAGAGATGCATGCATTTGAGATTTTCTCGTTTTTTTTATTTTTTATTTTTTTTTTTTGTTGTTTTTCAATTTAATTTAATTTTCATTTTTTAAATCATCAATAGAGGTAAATATTTGCAACTAACGATGAATGAGAATTGTCCGATTTCTTGTACTCTCCACAGACAGTCGGATCACTACTATAGCGGAGACATCCTGATGGTCAGAGACGACGATAATTCGGAGGGAATCGAGAATATGACCCGTGGGGCATCCAAGGAAAACATGTACGAGTATCGGGACGCTCCGGTTTTGTCGAAAGGACGAGTACCGCGACAGAACGAGACAAAATTGCAGGAACGTTTGGCTCAAAATCGCAAGTTTAGCTCAACGCCTTCTTTGAGAAGCAATTCAAATATGTCCCTGAAAGATATGAGAAGCGAGGGTTTCGTCACGAGTTCGCCAAACGGCCATGCGCCACGAGGCATGGGCAACAAGGCCTCCAGTCAATCAACGTTGACTAAAGGCAAAACAAGGACTCATGTCGTTCAGGGAGTGCCGCAAACCGCGGTCTGATACTCAGTCATGCCTTTTTCTTTTTTTCTTTTTTTCTTTTTTTCTTTTTTTCTTTTTTCTTTTTCGTGTTAAGTTATCAACGAATTTAACGTTGTATTTATTTCGATCTCATTTACATCACGTACTACAGCCCCCCGTCCCCGATACACAAACAATATGTGTACCAACATTCTCATAAAACGTATTCAAAATACTTATACATTCGGAAAACTAAATGAATAGTAGTCATTAAGATAAACCGTAGTGAATATCACCACGTGTAGCTTGATGTGTGTGTGTGTGTGTGTGTGTGTGTGTGTGTGTGTTGAGCAGTAATTGAAGGAGATGTTTATCAGAGGACAGATGAAAACTTTTATTAAATAACGATAACAACACGCGGATAACGATATTGTTGATAGACACGAATTCAATTTAATTACCGCAACGAAATTATATTTTCACATATTCACAATTTTTATTCTACACTAAAATGCCAAAAATATTTCCTACAACAATTCAAGATTATTTTTATTCGAATATTGCCAATCGTTAGTTTTTACTGGAAATTTTTGGCAGCGTTATTGGAAGTGCCTTATATATTTGTGGCCATTGTGTAATTTTTACTGTAACGGCAACAATTTCTATCCATTCAAGGAAATTTAATGCAAAGTTAAAGAGATTGGAGCGATTGACACTTTTAAAATCTGTCAAGATCCTTTTCACCAGGTTTTATAGTTTGATAAATCGCACTGCAGAGCGATTTCCATTGTACATTAAGTTCGAGAATTTCAACTTCTTGGAGCTAATTATACAGCAGTACCTATCCAAGAGTGGCAAAGAACATTTTTTTATTCTTTGAATTTATATAAATCATCAAATAGGTATACGATTGAAATTTCGAAAAAGAATTTTCCACTAGCTAGTATTGTTGGAGTACACTACTTTCGGTAACTCGGTTTTCGTTTTTTTTTAAATTCCCTTAGGCATACGAGTCCTCTTCAGCCAGATTACCCGTCCATTGAAAGACAATTTATCATTAAGTATATATATAGAAATATCTATACATGTATATGTTTTATATTATATGTTGACATTGTCACAGACACACAAGCGAATTTTATCAATTCGTGATAGACAAACTGATACCAGACATTCAATGTACAAGTGGCACCTAAGAAATTACAACACGTATCATTAAAAAATCAGGTACAATCCAACAGAACTTTGAAACGATTTTTGTGGCGTTTAAAGCAAGACAAAACTCAAATTTGTGTACCTTCTACAAAGCACTCTCGGTCGGGTTGACTTTTCTTGAAATGTCGAATTTCCATTTAAACGACCGCAGGGTTCCGTCCTAAATTTTATCGAGTTGTTTTAACTATGAATTATCGAGAAATTGTAGTGATTAAAGGCACTCGTAAATTAACGTAGCTCCGGAGACTGCATAAGATTTTGTTTTTTTCTTTTATTTTTTATTTCAACCAACCGTTATAAATAAGACAAAGACTTGAGCGTATGAAAAACGAATAAAACAGAAAAAGAAAAAATCAATCGTCAAGTGTAAGATAGTCGGTAAGAACGCATATAAAGTATGCGCAATGTATGTATCTAAAAAAAAGTACAATAACGAAATGTAGCATTTTATACGAGAAATGTCGACTCACCAGTCGCATTGCACAATGAATTTTATAATAAAATATTAAGTTGCAAAGACAAAAAATGCTTCTCGTTTTTCTTGTTTGTCGTGAAACGTGAACCTACCGTGTATATCAATGATTACATTAAAATAAAAAAATATTGGCAATTATTTGTAATTTTTTGTTTGTGAGGTTTATAGGTGATATTGTTTGTACCGTTGGACAGACGGAAACGCTGTCGATGAGATTTAAATGATAGAGGGGAAAAGCCGTGCCGCCTCGCACGTACACGCGCGCATTTCACGGACACAACACTCGGCGGAATGTTAAAAGATAAAATTTGTTTGCTTAATCTAGATGTTGGCTGTCGAGAGATTCAAGTGGTCATCGTATCCGGGACATTGGGCGGTATTCCATTTTCTCGTGCCACCGCAAGATGATTACTCGAAAGTTTTTCATTCCTCGAGTATTGTTGTTTTGTTGTGTTTTGCATTGTGATGGATCGTTGGTGAGTGGTTTGTCGGGAAATAGAGTGGAATATATGAAAAATGGGCAAGTATCAACGACTAGCACCCAACATTCATCCTCGTGGTACAGACTGCCGGAATATGTCATACCGATTTCTTATGAATTGTGGATTCTGCCTGAACTTGCGGTCAACAATTTTACGTACCAAGGCCACGTGAAAATCCATATCGAGGTCCTTGAACAAACAGATTCACTGATTGTCCATGTTAAGGAATTGAATGTCGATCGTGAAAAATCAAAAGTCGTTGCAATAAACTCGAATGAGACGACGACGACGACGACGACGACGATGAGCGGTGCCGAGATATCGATCGGTAATCAGCAACTCGATACCGAACGAGAGTTTTACATTCTCTCGCTCGAAACTGTTATACCACCGGGTAATTATAGTCTCTCGTTGTCGTTTAGCGGTCGAGTGCTCGATCGAACATTGGGTTTTTACAGAAGCTCCACCAAAGTTGACGGAAAGATAAGGTAATAAAGTGCTTGTAAAGGAGAGAAAAAAATATGGTGTGTGTGTGTGTGTGTGTGTGTTTTTGTTAATTTTGAGAAAAATCATGTTGTTTTTCAGATGGCTCGGATTTACGCAATTTTCAACGACATACGCACGATGGGCTTTCCCGTGCTTCGACGAGCCCTGGTTAAAAGCCACTTACAAGATTCACTTGGGCCATTATGCTAATGAAACGGTTACGGGAAATACCCTTCCCGAACATACCCAACAAATGTATGTATTTCCAACATTTAGACAAGACATTTGTTTCAACGAATACACACGATATACGCGGGTATTGAAATTCAATTTTGCAGCAAACCGGGCTATTATTTGACAAGCCTACGGGAAACTCCACGAATGTCGACGTATATCGTCGGATGGGCTATCCACAATTTCGAATACACCAATTACGACACCGTGGCAACGGCAAACTCTTCAACGAGATTCGGACTATGGTCACGAGAAAATATGAAGATCCATGCATCTCGAGCTCTCGAAGAGGGAAGAAAAATTTACGAGGCACTGACCGAGTGGATAAATCACGAGAATCCCATTGAGAAAATGGATGAGATTGCGGTGCCGGATTTCTACTTTAGCGCTATGGAAAATTGGGGTATGGTGACCTTTCGCGAATCGATGGTTCTCTGGGAAAATGCTTCGACACCGAGTCGCTCGATTCACGATGCACTGAGCACCATTGCTCACGAATTTGCTCACACATGGTTCGGCAATATCGTAACGCCAAAGTTTTGGAACGTCGCCTGGTTAAAAGAAGGATTCGCTACGTTCTTCGGGCACTATGGTCAAAGCCTCGTCGTTGTTAACGATCGTCACTCCAATATCATGGATTTGTTTCCAACGGAGGTTCTTCAATCGGCATTGCTCGCCGACTCGGCGCCACAAAACAACAGAACAATGAATGGCCAATGTGTCGGCAGCCCGGAAACCATACGCGCCAGCATGGATTTTGTAGCCTACAAAAAAGGTCACACTCGACGAAGCTCGCATTTTCCAACCATTCATTCTCGTGAGAGAGAGAGAGAGTTTCTTTTTTTTTTTTTTTTAATATCTATCGCTCTATCCTATATAGGTGCCTCGATAATTCGAATGATCAAGTATATGATCGGCGACTGGGCCTTTCAACGTGGATTGCAATCCTACATCGCCACACTGTAACAACAATGACTTTTTATGTTTTTTTTTTTATCGGGCATATAGCCATTATTTATCATGAATTTGATGAATAATTTACTTGTAGGAAATACTCGCACGCAACTCCGCAAGACGTCTATCGACATCTTCAAAAATTTTCCGATCAAAGCAATGTACTGGAAAAGTCGATTGAGATCAGTCGAGTGATCGAGAGTTGGGCGAATCAACCGGGATATCCCGTAGTGACCGTTACGAGAAACTATACAACCGATATAACGAAAATCACGCAGCAACGTTTTCGTTTGAATTCGAATGGGAAGAAAGAATCGGACAATTCAACATGGTGGATACCGATTAACTTTGCCGCTGCCGAAGCAGGCACCCTCACCGTTGAATCCAATCCAACGATTTGGATGAATCCCCAAATGAAGACTATTCATATTGCCACGATCAATTCAACCGAGACACTGTTGTGCAACGTTCATCAGGCTTACTATTATCGTGTCAATTACGATGAAATCAATTGGCAAAAGTTGATAAACCATCTTAATTTTAAGAATTTTCGTACTATAGGTGAACCAAACAGAGCATCGTTGATCGACGATTCTTTTAATCTGGCAAAAGGTGGCTATATCAATTACGCGATACCCCTCGACCTCTCGAGATATTTGACACGAGAAAAGGACTACGGACCTTGGCTCGCCGCAAGCAACTCTTTCACCTTTCTAAATATTATGTTGAGCGCCGCGGTCCCCGGCAATGTTCACCTTGCATTTCACGTAAAACACCCACTTTTCTTCCCTCTATTTGCCTCCTCCTTCTTCTTCTTCTTCTTGCTCTTGTTTTTAGCTATCTCGTTTGTAAATTCAACAGGCGTTCGTGAATCATCTCGCCGAACCCATATACAAAGACCTGTATACACAAAAATTCACCTCCAATGGAATCCGGCCGAAATTATTGCGGAGTTTGATCTTGTCGACACTGTGCTCGGTAAACAATGTCAATTGTACAAACGCTGCGAATGTGGCTTTTAAAAAATGGCTCGCAGGCTACAACGACAACGAGGAGACGTAGGTTTATTTAATTTTGCTTTGTTTATCTTTATCGTATAATCAAGTGAGTTCTCGTGGCTCGGTGTCCTCTGATTTTAGGATTGATCCCGACGAGAAGAGTGCAATTTATAACACGGGAATCCGTTTGGGCGGTGAAGATGACTGGCGCAAGGTTTTGAAAATATTTCTCAAAACTGAATTGCACACGGAAAAAGAGTTGTTGATGAGCGCTCTGGGCTCCACCGATCGTCCTATTTTGATCAAGGAATTTCTCAATTATTCCCTCTATGAAGGTCCAGAAATACCCAAGCAGTACAAACTTGCTATATTTAACGCAGTCCTCGCGGGAAATCCGACAAATGTCGAACACGTTTTAGATTTTGTCGCTGAAAACTTGAGAAAAATCAAAGAAATGTGAGAAACGGAAAAATCATTCTTATCATTATCATAATGAATGTTTACGATAGCTAGCTATTGAAAAGAGGCGCGATATTATAATTTTCAACCACAACAATTTACAGAAGGGAACCATCGGCTGTGGAAAAAATCTTTGATGCTGTGAAAAAGCAAGTTGTACGCAAAGATCAATTACAAAAGGTAAATGACATCTACTTGACGAATCGAGACGCGATATACATATGTATGTTGGTTTCTCGATATAAATAAAGACATTTATTCGTAGCTCAAAGTTCTCGTGGACAGCAACATTGAATTGCTCGGCGCTTCCGTCAAAAGTGCCCGAAATGCCATCGAGTTTGCGGAGGAAAATATTTCTTGGATACAGAGGTACACGCCGAGCATAGCAAAGTGGCTGAACGTTGCAAATTTTTCGTCTATCTTGTAAAATATAAATTCCTTTACGTCTATTAAATACGTTTGCGCAGCATCGAATTAACGTTTTTTTTTTTTTTTTTTTCTCTCTTTTCCTCCCTGGTGCTCGCGTCACACTTGATATAATAACGATCGAGTAACCAAGATTGTAGTCATAGCCGTACAATTGGATGCTCGACATGGACAGTTTTTTTGTTTTTTTTTTTTTACCAAATAATTTCCGATGCGTTTCACATTTTTCTACATTTTAACTTTTATTACAAAAATAAAGTCCATCGGATTTATGATATTTTTAACGAAAAATATAATTAAAACGAAAGGCATTTTTGTTAAAAAACATGGCTTTCATAATGGCCTTTAAAGAGCTAAGAATTTCATAATTGATTTATAAAATAGAAATATAAATGTTTGTATGTACATTGGGCTCGGTTAAACGTATATACGAGCACTAACAATTAACAACGATCTATCTACCGATAAAGCGAAATCGTGCATATATTAAAGATGGCAACTAGAGAAGCTCGTTTTTTCGTTATAATAAATGTTTATAAATAACCAACACTGGCTCTGATTTTTCTTCAGAGCTCTGTATCACAGCGCTTCGGCGGGTGGAGGTGTCGAATGCTGTCGCTGCTGCTGCCGCGAATCACCGAGTTTCACGAGCCCGAAGAAGCTCTTGTCACGCTGGAAAAGCGTGTATCTCGCGGGTCCTACGTCCTTGAGTACCAGGCGATCTCCACTTTGGAAAAGTGTTATCTGAGCGGAGAAGCAAGATCGGCTCTTGTGACCCATACCCGGACTGTAAAGCTGCGAGAGTGAAAACATTCTCTTTAATCGAAATTCAACTATCAATAGTTGAGACAAATACTCACCATACACTGCAAAATTGGGTGATTATTGACTAGTATGTGAAATCCGTTTTCGTCGTGCTCGTCCAAATAGTGAATTTGAGCATAGAGAAGATAGAGGCCAGGCTCGTGAACGGTGAGTCTGCCGTCTCGCGAGAGGCTAAAATGTCTAGTCATTCCAAGATCGGCGAGCCAATCGCTCGGACGCCAAGCTTTGAAAACACCCTCGTTGTGCTTTGCTCTGCCGTTGCCGGTGTGCTCGTCATCCATACCGAAGAGAGAGCTGTCAGCGCCATAATGCGCCGCGAATACTTGTCGCGGTGCACGAACGTGTCTTCTAGTTATTCCTCGAGGTTGTACCGATTTACTCGGCGGCACTTTCGACACCTACGATGAAATTTCGAAGTATCCATTAAATCGGTAAATATTTACCACCGCCATCCACGGTTTTTATTTTTCTCGTAAGCCACGAACCTCCTCGGATTTCCGCGAGTTACGACGCTGCTCAAGGGACATTATCCGTCGTTCGGAAGAGTCTTGTCGAGAAGCCGCTAACCCGTGAGAATTTTCCGAACGTGTCGGGCCAAAGTACTTTTTCGGAGGGTGTCGCCGGTGATTCCGAGGCGTTGCCTCACTGTCGGAAACATTCATTCGACATTTATCGTTTTTTTCTTTTTCATGTTCATAAAGACTCGAATATCCTAATTTTCAAATAACAATAATAATAATATTGTTGTTTTAGGAAACAACGTACGCTATTGGATTGTCGGAATGGTCGATGATTTGGCGTCTCGACGTTCGATTGCGAGAATCCGATGTCAAATCGAACATGTCCGTGACCGCTCGTCTCTGTTTGGGATGATGCTTGAATTCGGTGCGACGCGGCGTTCCATCGAGAAGACCTTCCCTTGCGATATTTTTATGCGACGCCTCGATTTTCCGCTTTCGATCTTCCCCCCTCGGGCTCGCTGACAAGGCGCTCTTCGAGTCGTCGTCACCTTTGACAAGCGGATTACGGGATTGAGCAGTTGTACTTGCTCCAGTTGTGCTCGCCGTTGGCCCGCGCGAATCCTCCATAGCCTCGTTCCAACAGGGACCGTAATCCTCGTAATAGTTGTTGTCGTAATCCGCGGCTTCGATATCGGAATCCTCATCCTCCTCTTCCGTTCCATCCGCGTAGAGCTGTTTTGAGAAACATTTTGTTTCAACGGAATAATGAAAAATTGTCAAACACGTTGAGAAATGTATTCGAATAGCGAGACGGTGGGGGGGGGCAAGTTAGTTAAAGGCAACCTCGAGCAAGAGTTATTTGTGCGATGATGAGGTACGTACGCCCACGGTAAATCGCTCCCGGTCATTAACCACAATTGAGCCAATAATTATTTGATATTATCATTAGTGAGCCTCCAATTGAGCATAAAATTGCGTCTCTGTTTGACTGGCGTGCATAGAGCTACGCCATAAATGTAAGAAAATTGTCACCTGTTCCTCGAAGGCCTTGAGTTCATCCATAAAGTCCTTGCCGAACATGCGATGCCTCAGGCTCTCGACGTCTCTCTTGAGAATTTCGATTTCACGAGCGTTAATAATGACTCTGTGAAACATGGAAATTTCGATAGCGGCACAAACAAGAGCCACGAGAATAGCGATTACGCTGAGGAGAGTGTGTCTGCTCATACGAAGGCATCTCGCGGGTTTATCGAAGCCCTGCTCGAGTTCGGAATGACAAATGCTAAGATTTTCTCGTGAAAAATGGATAAACGAGCGAGTCTCGTCTCTCAAATTGGCCCTACCATTCGGGACGATCGACATTTTTTCATTTCCCGATTTTCGCTTGGTCCTTTGCTCGTCCTCCGCTACAATCGAAGTCATCCTCTCTTCGATCACAGCGAAATAAACGAATTACCGCTTCATGCCCGACACTCGGCGATACACAAACAAAACTTTGGAGACTTTAACGCTCGTACAAACGAAGCTTCTCTCCTTCCACTCTATTTACAAAAAAAACTCTCTTTTCTTCCCTGCAAACACCTATATATACCAAATCGTTCGAGTTCACGAGTTGAGCGGGTGGAGGGGGGCCCCTCGCGGCGCGTATTATTACCGCGGATAACCCCAACCGATCACCATCGACAATAAGCGCTTTTAAAACCTGTCGAGCTGGTTTTTGTAGTCTCGAACAAAAGGATCATCGAGGGACGCTCGTGCACTGCTTCTCCGATTTTTTCGTAGTTATTTCAGCCGCGAGATGCCAGGCTCTTCCGATTCTCTTCGTACACCGCGTTCCTCTCTTTGTTTTTTTCCTCTCACTCTCTCGGTCTCTGTCGTTTTTTTTCTCCCCTCTTTTCTTCAAGCAGACAATTTGGGCACTCACTTTTTTCATTCCTCATCGAGCATCACAAATATTCCATAGGAATCTCGTGGACTTTGGAAGAAATATTTAAATCGAACGACTCTCCGAAATACCGTACGACCGACGCTCGCGAGGGTTTCCAGCGGACTAACCGCTAGGGATGAGAAGTTCAGGATTGTCTCTCTCTCTCTCTGGCTCTGGCTCTTTCGCAGTACTCTTTGTTTATCGCCGAGGCGCCGCTACGCGCTCCTCACAATTGGCACGCCTACGTATACTCTACGTATTCCGAAGATGATGCCGCCGCTAGCGTGAACAAAATGACTTTTCTCGCTCTTTGTACCCGGAAATGAGTGAAAGAATTTTTTATTTTAGTTTACAGTTTAAAGAGTGATTGGAGGTGATTCGAAGCCATTATTCTGTCGCGGTTAGCTTATTATACTCGGCTTAAACACGCTCGTTTAAGATCTCGCATCTCTCACTGTCTCGTATAAGCACCGTCGCACTCACTCTATAGAGAGCCAAGAATGCAATGTCCAGAGATAACGACGGAAAATATGTATTACGTCATATCGAGTTGATAAAATGTTACGAGTCGTGGCGAAGGATAAGCTAGGATGGATGGGCTATTCGTACATAGGCATCTCTCTCAAGTTGAATAACCGTAACGTCGTGTCGGTGTTACGCGATATTGGGCTGTCAATTGAAATTTTTCGTTAACCATTGATCCGCGTACTACGGATCATCGTTTCACCAGCAATGTCGTCGTCCTTCGCCTCTCGCACGACGGGACAAGTTTCCAATTTCCGTCCGTTCAGCACAACGCTCTACCTCCACGACCAACCACTCGACACCCTATATAGTGTACTATTTTCATTTTCGCTTCTCGATAAAATGCTCAAACAGCGTTATTGCCGTTTTTTCCCATTATTTACCAATAACTCTATTTATGGAATGCGTATACCGTGAGAAAGTTTATATATAGCTGCGCAAAATATTTCATTTCCCCATAGAGAACCCACAACTCAACGACCGTTTGACTTTTTTTTTGCAAACTGTCGAATCGAGGAGTGGCAAGTGTAACGGCGTAATTAACGGCGGGGCAATAGCCCCTGTAGCATTGACGCGTAGTAGTCGCACGACATTAAGCCCATTGTTACAATTAATTTCTACTTGGTTTCATTTAGTTTTTAACGACATCCACGTTGCAGGAAAATTATTAATTTTAATTCTTCCCGAGATAAAAAACGCGACAAAGAGGACAAATCCATACCGACGATAGACGATCGAGAGAATTAATTTACAACTGTCAAAACGAATTACGATTTGATGTATTATATTGATATTATATAAAGAAACGATTGCCGTGGAAAGATGGTCCAATTTTCGTTAACGAACGTACTATTTACGTGAAACGGTGATAACTTTGTTGAGAATAAAAGTGCCGATCGATGTCAATGCCTAAATAATGAATCATTGTTCCGTTACGCGTGACGGTGAGCGAGAAACCGAAAGCTTCTCCTCTCCGATAAGTCGAGCGCACCTTTCCGGGAACTCTGTAGTTGGTGTGCGAGGTGGGAGGGAGGGTGGGAGGGAGGTACCCGAGCGAGTCCCACGGCTGCCGCCGCCGCCGCCGCCACCTCACCGCCCGCCAATATTGCCCAGCTGCTCGGCGAATTCCTTTTCCAAATCCCGCCAAGTCACTTGTTTCCGTCACCGCTATATTCTTTTGTCCGACTGACAAAACTCCACGCAACTCGAATTATCTTGTATGTCACATTTTCCTCTCTTTCTCCCCCCCCCCCGCAAACTATATTCGTAGGAGCATCGACACTGAAATTGTTCCGTTTGCTAATTTCCGTGTTCGAGCTGAGGGACGCGCGTTCCTCGCTCACGACCTGCCTTTCTTCTCGCGACAAACCCATGACGTCGTTGTTTTTCTTTTCATCTCTTTCTACTAGCGCGCAATTACATTTCTCCAAAATTTCATGCAACGAAATATCCGTGTTATCGACTTGATTTTTCGATATTCTCCACGTAAAGTCCTTTACGTGTGAATCAAAATTCAGCCCCGTTAATCGTTATAGGTAGGAAACGTAGGAGTAGATTTCGTCCTTGGAAAACTAGTTTGAAAACTTGTGTGCGAGTCTACGAAGTCGCGGTTGGTCCTTGAAGATTCCGCTGAAAGACTCTCTTTCCTCTCTCTCTCTCTCTCTCTCTCTCTCTCTCTCTCTCTCTCTCTCTCTCTCTCTCTCTCTCTCTCTCTCTCTCTCGTGGTGTAATACAGCGAGTACAATTGAGAAGAAACAGAGAGTAAGTTGAGCGACATGTCGAAAGGCACAATGCCAGTTGATGTTGAGTGTGCTGGAAAGTATATAGCGAGGAGTTTATAGTCGAGTAGCGTCGTTGGGGACGAGGGAGGGAAATAGGGAGGAAATAAGATAAAAAATGTAGGTATCGTGAACTAGGGATTTCAGGACGGAGAGTTGGCAGTGAGAGTCCGCTCAGCAGTCGATGGACACAGCGTGGAGCGACCGGTCGCGTAGTGGACCGCCGCCGCCGCCGCCGCCGCCGCCGCCGTCGCCGCCGTGCATGCCGCCAAGGAGGAAGGAGCTCTTCACTCTAGCGTATTTAGGATAAAGGGCTTGCAGTGAGACGAATGAGTGAGATCTTTGGTATGCAAAGATTCAACGGAGCTTTTCGATTGACGGGCGGTCGATCGGTCGGCCGGTGAAGAAAATCTCAAAGCACGATAAATGTGTGGGTTAGGTGAGTGTCGGTTGTTATTGGTGGTGGTGGTGGTGGTGGTGGTGGAATCCTCGAATCAACCGGCCGCCGCGCCGATCAACACCGCCGCGTGTGCGAGCGACTCGCCGATTGGGGCGGGGACAGCGTTTTACCGAGAATAACAAAGGTGCGTTAGCAAGCAGTTGCAGAATGCATCCGACTCCGTTGAAAATGTCCGTGAATATCGTAATACATTTACCGTGTATTGTCGAAAAACGAAATTGGACACGCGGCTGTTTTTCTCGCTACTGACTCGTCGCCCGCGATTAGCCACCGCCGTCGCGCACTCAGTATCACTCGGTAGTCGAATGTGTTTTGTCGAGGGTGGATAGCGGCACAGCGCGAGGGACCCTCAGCCCTACAGCCAAAACAAAAATAACCAAAATTACCGATTTTCTCTCTTGGACGTTATATTTACAATTTCCCCTTGATACTAGAGACTTTTGCACTTGGTAGCGATAACATACCACGATAGATAATTAATCGAAATTCTCCCGGTTGCCCGCCGTAATAATATATCAATTTGATGCCAATCGTCGCGCAGCGGCTGCGCCGAAAAATCGGCGCTCGGGAAGAGGCTCTATCGCGATAACATGTACCATATTTTTTCTTTTTTCCACATATTTATATTTATATTCAATTGAATTTGCCACTTTCCATATCGTATGGCATACATGGGTGTTCGCTTGTTCATTTGTCGGATGATTTTCACAGAAGTGCACGCGAGGTGCTGAGATAGCAGCCGGGATTAAAGGAGGGATTATCGGTATCGGGTGCGAGAGAAAGATGCGCGATCGGGTAAAGATGGAAAGAGTCGGCGGCGGTGATGGTGCAGCCGATACCAAGATTACCCTTGCCGATAAAATGGAAAAAATCCCAAATGGTGTAATCGAGTGCAGCGTCAACACGAGTGTCTTTTTATCCAATGCCAAGAGATCCAAGATTTTTCAGAGAACGCAGAGCCTCTTGACCCTCATACTTGCCATTGTATTCGCTATACTGTGCTTTCATCTCAAGAGGGAACTTCGAGCTCTACAAATTCAGGTAACTATTTGTCTTTTCTTGAAAAATTTCAACTCCCACATTCCACGAGTCCTCGATACATTTTACAATTACCAATTTGTGGATTACCATTTTTTTTCCACAATTTTCCTCGCCAAATCGTTCCTCGTTCGTCATAAAAAATTCCATCAACTTTTTTTTTCCGACGGCCTCTCGTTACTCATATTATTATTTTTCACAAACTTTTCCGTAAATCGAAATCATAATACGGAGAAAAAAAGGACAATGCAACAACTATCCCGTGGCTCTGAAATAACTAAATATCTCATGTCTCTCTCTCTCTCTCTCTCTCTCTCTCTCTCTCTCTCTCTCTCTCTCTTCGTACCCTTAAAAGTCGTTAAATCAGGCTGCAAATGTGTAACGACTATAAACAGCTCGGATTACTGGTTTCTTGGTAGAAGAGCACGCGCAACGGTCATTCATTTTAATCACAACGCCGCTTTTCATTGACGGGAAACAAAAGAAGAAAAAAAAAAAAAAAAAAAAAAAAAAAAAAAAAAAATTAAAAGCAATCGTTTGAGCGTAACAATGTCCTCGATTTTTGTATGACGCCGCGAGCATCGCAGCGTTTGTTTAAAGTCAAGTTTCCACGCCCGTAGACACATTCGCGATAAAGCACGCTCCGCGATCCGGTAAAAAGGATGTTGCTCATAAGAGGAGAGATCGTATAACTCGAATGCATCCTCGATCCGCGTGCGATACGATACCTCGTGACCGCATTTACCACTTATCAATCATCCTCGCGAAAATTAATCAGCCTCTCGAACAAACGTGCCAACAAAACATGTCATCGTGTACTCTATACAAATGAAAATATCCAACTGTAGTTCGAGTATTTTTGCAATTCTTACCTCATTTAAGAATATTGAAATTCAAAATATTTACATAATTTTTATTGAGTTGAGCGTACTTGATCGGAGATTGAGACTCGAAGATAGCTTTACCGAGAAAAAAATAATATTCTTCGCGACGAGAATCACAATGACAATTGTTTATATTATTTTACAGATGAACTGCGTCAACTCAAATTTAACGATGGTGATGCTGAGGTACGACAAGTTGAACAAACATTTCAATCGAAGCTGCTATAATCGAGTGGGTAATGAAAAACTATCGGCGCCAAGTGGTAAATTCAATGCCAAGTATCGTCATACGTCGTCGAGGGAACAATCGGAAAATTCGAGCGATCGATCGCGAGTGAAAGGCACGACTATAATCGTGGACGGGCCGATGCAACGCCGTAACGCTACGGCTATCGATAGTCAAAGCCCATTGAATCACGAAATTTCTCCACGCGATATCATTCGAAATAGCATTGTCCAAGAAGTTAAACCTATCGAGGAAGTAGAAGAAAGCGTAGCGGAAATCGCCGATAGAGAAAGATACGAGAGAGCTATCGTGGCTTTTGAGAGACGTCATCACGAGGTGACGACGGCTTTGCCGGTTCCCCGAGGGGATCGTTTAACCGACGACGATACAATTATGTGGAACGAACCGCGAGCCGCAAGATCGAGACGTGACGAAGGACGAGGTAAAAAACGAAGAAAGATCAAAAGGAAGCTCAAACGCAGTCGCCGGCGATTGGGTATACTTAGATTTTTGTTACAGTATATCTGGATATGGCACACTCCCCACCCCACCCCCCAACCCCACCTCCTCTCTTTACCGCAAGAGTCAACTTTTTAATATCAACCTCGTGAGACCGGACAAGTGCCATCACCGATAGGGTAGATGTACCGATTTATTTAATAATCTCTCAATTTGATGTGACGAATAATAACAAAATTCCGACACTCGTATAAATTCGCAGTAGTTGTCGAAATGGTACATCTTCCTTGTACATGGTTATGTGCACGTGCTTTTTTCCCTCTAATCCCGTTTGCATAAATCTTGTTTTTACTTAAAATCGCGGAAAACCGTCCAAAGTTAATTACGGTGATTCTTATTTGGGAATTTCAAAAAACTTTTCATGGCTATTTCCAAGTTCTCTGGAAATATATTAAAAAATTATCTTTTTTTTTTAAATAAGTGAATGTTGAAATAAAAGTTTCATAGTAGGTATTATCGCGAGAGGTGAGTGGTGAAATAATTTCGTGGGATCCGAAATAAGAAATACCGTAATGTTGATTGCAAAATTATTGAGAGAAAAATTCTTTGTATTGCTCGTTTGGCAGGACCTTTGGTAGCGACATTCGTCGGTGCGGTGCCCGAGCAGCATGTAACCGATACAGGTAGTTAGTATGAGTCGTGTTAGTTCGAGTACAATGAAAAGCTTACGTTTTTATTTGCATCGTGTTAAATTGGATATTTGGGCAGTTTACGTAGGGCCCTGGGTTAAGAGCACGAGAAACGAGTCACGATACGCTTTCAACAAGTTTCATCTAGTCGAGGACAAGACATCCATCGAAGTCACTGCCAACGGGTTATACATGGTCTCGGCACAGGTGAGAACGTATAGAATTTACCGTGAGGTTGCGCTTGCCAACAAGACAAAGAACCAACTATTTTTCATGCTCTCTCTCTCTCTCTCTCTCACACAGATTTATTATTTTGGTGAACCGACCCATTACTCATACTGGATTCTATTGAGCTCAGAGGGTACTTCGCACACTCAAAAAGTCATAAAATGTGCAACCGTGTCCGCCGTTTCCGCGACCGAAGCCTCTTGCTATACCAGCGTTGTACTGCCATTGCGAAGAGGCGATAGACTTCACATACAACAGCAGGAACGCAACAGGTAAGTCTTGAACCTTTTACCGTAACGATTCGACAAATGCCCATAGGGGGCATTCATTCCGTGTACTTACCTTTTACAAATTCATCCTTCCTCATTCCTCTACCAATTAACACAATATTTTCGACAAACAAACAAGTACAACAATCATTTTTTCTTCATCTTGCTTGATAATTGAGTCTTTTTCTGTAGCAATGACAAAGCTCGAGAATAAGCAATTTTCTTTTGTTTTTCTTTTGAAAAGTTGAACGTTATACTTTCAGACTAATTAATCTTCGAGAGGGCCATAGTTATGTGCAAATAATGCTTCTGTCGGACGAGTCGTCTCGTCGACGAGCCTCCTCCTAACCAAACCACGGGCGATTGAACGTCGGACAAATAGTCAGCAGCATCGCAGAACCCGTACCTACGCTTCTCCTTACCACGTTCGGGAGCAAAAGGTGTGATATATATAGATATATAATAGACTCTGAATCATGACGATCGATAGTTACCGGCGTCAAAGTCACGCATCGCCTTCGGTACTCCAAAAATTGTCTCGTCTCTCAAGCGTGCCATTGTGATTATTTCATCGTATGTATAGATCCTCCTCGCGAGTCATCGACAAGACGTGTAATTGTTTGAAAAAAAATTTTATTTTTCTCAAGACTGCAGCAAACAGCCTGGAATGACACAATTGTTACTTTCTATGTCACTCTTTGTGTTTGAATTTTTTCTTTCTTCTTCAGGTTAATTGAAACATGCGCGTCGCTCAAGTGACTTTTTTCACAAACTTTTGATAATTAAATAAGATGGTGTTTTTGTAATGATGCGTTCTCAAAAGTTATTTACCCGCTAAAGTGCTCGTACGCGAGAAACAATGAATCGTGTAAATAGACGATATTCAAGAATTTATTTTCCAGTTGAATTAACGAATAGAATTTACAGAGTGGTAGGCGAAGCGAAACCTTCTACCTTGTGTAGGAATTGCAGTGCAGTTTGGGGCACACGCCGGTTCGACTGTGGTGAGGTCGTGGCACGTTCGAGCATTCGATTCTTGTGTCTGGCCAGTCATGTGGTCAGCGATGTTTACGGATGTTCCCGGACTGGTGACCGGAGCGTTGCTCAGCCTAGAGGGAAAAAATAACGATTTAACATCGATAGCGTCGGTATTCCTCGACGCTGATGAAAAGTAACGGCAATTCCATAAGATTTTTTTCTTTCCTTTTTTCTCTCCATTACCAACTATATATCGACTCTTTACCGAGAGATATTCAAGATTATCCGTTAAACGACTAGTCGCTCGAACAACATTCAATTGTTAAATTGCACTTTAACTTGTATCACGCGACACAATACGACAATACGAATTTGTTTTTTTTTTCTCCCATCCGGTTCGCCTCTTGATTCACACTCTCACTCCCTTTAATAATTATCTTTTTTTTTTTTCTTCTTCTTCTTCTTGATGTTTCGATCGAATCGTTTTTCTCTACATTAATTTCAACAGACAGCCTAATGCTTGTTCGCGTTTAAATGACCCTACGTGTACCGCACGTGTAAAGTGGGCCGCCAAAACGCACACGGGCGAATGCTATATATATATATATATATATATTTGTATTTAAATACTTTGAAAAATGATAAAAAATCATGCAGGCGAGTGAAACTTGAACACTCCTACGCAACACCTACTCCTACGTTTCCTCGGTCCAATCGTTATTATCATTTTCGATTACAATCGATTTTTCGGTATCTTATACGTCTATTATACGTGTATATTATATACCGAGCCATTTTTTTTTTCTCATCTATTGCCAGTTTACTTGATAGCCCGATATTAAAATGTCACGATGTTTGGGCAAATTTAAAAAATAGACAGGGAATACAAGTCCCACTTTAACGTCGATAAACGCAGCTTTATTTCGCAGCACTGCTTGCTACTATTATTATACTTCTTCTTTTCCCTCTCTCTCTCTCTGAATTATTATCCTACATTTAATATTTAGATGTCTCGTCAAAATTATCACAAAGAAAAAACGGATATATACTTATTTATTTTTTTACTCACCTGAGCTTGGGCCGAGGTCTACTCGAGCATTTGTCATTTATCGTTTCTTTTTGCTTTTCATTTGTAAATGCAACGCAAAGAGTTTTCTGTATACTGGGTTGATCGAATGATCGATACCTACGTTGGGCTGTATCGTAACTCGCCATTCTTACACGAGATATCACTCGATGTAGTAACGTCGTCTCGTTAATCACGCTGACGGTTTTATCGGTTGTCCCGGTATCCTAGGGCAGTTGCTGCTTTATCGAGTCTTTTTTTTACTCTCATTTGCATTTTTTTTCGAGTATCGCACTCTTTTACAGTAGGTTAAGGAAGTAATAAATGTAAAAAGTATATTTGTATAGTTTTTTCTTTTTTCTTTTTTTCTTTTCGTGTGATATTTATCTCACTGTTAATTTTTCTCCGTCCGCTTCAACTTCATTCCGCGCCATTGCTTACAATAATACTACTAAAAAAGATGACAATCGACATTGGTATGTGTTGTTGTTGTTTTTCTATTGTTTTATATTTTTCGATATCGTTAATTAATCATTACTGTCAATACAAAATCAGAGAATAACCGAGGAAAGTGTGTGTTTATTTTTTCATTCATTCGTTTGTATTGGCTGCGTGCTCTCTCTCTCTCTCGCTCTCTCATTCGCACTCACTCACTCTCTCTCTCTCTCTCTCTCTCTCACTCACCATTTTCCTGACGTAATTTATATTAATATAAATCGGACGGGGGCGGGGGGGTGAAAAAAGAAGAAAATAGATCACAACTACTGTCGGCACGGTAAAAGGTCGCACACCTGCGCTTCGTCGTCATTTCATTATTCTTTTCTTCTACCAGAGGGCTGTCGATAAAACGAATATGTACCTACATTTGTTTGCGGTAGTCTTTGACTTGTAAAAATCTTTCATTTAGAATAGCTAAGAAACACACATTTGTAGTTTTTTTTCTTTTTCTTTTTCCTTCTTTTTTTGTTCAAATGATTCAACGTGCGATTGCCCTCTTTAGTGCTAAATACGAGTTTTGATAATTTGCGTATCCTACAACCGGTTTTCTCCAATGAACTTAAAAAGATAGAGCAATTTAATAATCGCATAAACTCGAAACGTCAAGTGGGCAAGCAAATTACGGTGATCTTGCTTAGTGTCTATTTTTTTTTTTTTTTTTTTTCATTTTTTTTCATTTCGTCTCTTTCACTAGTGTCAAACGTCTTTATGAATTAATACGAGAAACCTCGATTCTCTCCTATGTGTACGGATTGTACTACAATCGATTTCCAATTCCTACACATCACACGTATTATAAGATTCAACAATTGTGTTCTCCAAATGACGATTACAGTGACAATACCGTCTAGGATTGAAATTATTCTACAATCAAAAGTTTCTTCTTGTTATGTTCCTCTCAAATGACTGTACACCGAGGCCAGCTTAATTCTAAATTATTTCATGAGCGACAAGTGACGACGGGTTTCGCTTTTGTTTATCATTATTATTATTATTATTATTATTATTATTATTATTATCATTATTATTATTACCTCAGGTCAAATATAAAATAATCTCGTCGTGAATTCCATGTTTTGTAATCGTAAAGTTTTATCTCGCTCGCTGTCTATTAAATTCGTTCCTTCCGCTTTGTGAAACGAAACTGTATAAGCAAATACCTCTTCCCGTGCGTGACAAAGATCGGGTTCTCCAAATTTTTCCCGGACATTTGACGATATTTTTTGTGCTCCAATAATGGAGCATTTTTTCAAGTACGCAAGAGTATTTTGTTAATTGAGAAAACAAGAAACTGACGGATGGATTGTTTCTTTTTAAAATCGTTATAACTTTGTCGCGCAGCGGTTATGCGATTGAATTTCCGTTGTTGTTTCCTCCAAATGATTTCGAAGAGTTACTTTATATATATGAATACACACACACACACAAACACACACACACACGTATATATATATACACACATATATATATATATATATGTGTGTGTATGTATGGTGATGTATATTTATATATGCATATAATTAAATAGTAGAATTCGTTATAGTTAATAGCGTCGCTGAGACTGGGCGTTTTGGTAACCAGCACTGCCACCTGCGAACAACCATAGCTCCTCCGGTCATTCACTTGGAAAAGCTTACTTTGCGTCTTGTTTGTTTGTTTGTCTTTTCAATAAGTTATTAATGATAACATATATTTATATATTTATATATATATGATTCGAGTACTTTTGACGCTGCGTACGTTCAAGTACCGCTTCCATTCTTGAATCAACCAACGACTGCTGCAAACTCCTTTATGTGACTCGATACGTGTACCGCTTTTCGCCGAGATTCTACTTGCATACTTGTACTTCTACGGGATATTGAAACAAGTGTATTTTTTGTTATTAAAATCATTAACCGACTGATTGAGATGACATTGACAACGGCGCTACTCAAACACGTGGTAAAAACCTGTAGCCTAATGCCTTCCTAATAATTCGGGCACTTTTTTTTATCGTCTCGAACGTTCGACTCGGTTCCTTTTTTTTCTCTTCTTTTTTTTTAAGTACTCATTTCAATTTTTACTAATTATCATTGATGTTTACTCTATATTATTCTTTGTGCTCGTCCTAAGGGCAACTTGATATTTGCCATAAATTTGTCCCGGTTAATCAATAAAATTCATTCTGTGACGTCTGGTACTTACCGTAATCCTGCTTGCCATATCCACCGTCTTGACTCGAATAGTCTGAAGAACAGAAAAGAAACAAAAAAAAAACAATATATTAGTAAAAGCAGGGGTATTTTTGTACGTGAAAAAATACGTGGAAAAATATATATATATATATATATACATGTGTACAAAAAGCACGAGTTAATCGTTCGTGAGAGATAGGTTTGATTGAATTTAAATATATCGGAGTTTGAAAAATTTTGTGCGTGAGATGTTGAATATTTGAGTCAGACGAGAAGCGAACGAACTTGATGAACATATTAAAGTTTTGTTTGAGAGATTTAGTGATGAAATGTAGCAGGAGGCAGTGCTTCCGTAGTGTGGCTCGGAGGTGACGTTGTAGTACGTATTTATTTGTTTTCGTCAATAAATAAATAAATAAATATATGTTTGTGTATACATATATATATGTATATATATGTATTTATTTATTCTCGTCTGAATCAAGTTCACGATAAAGGGGGAACCCAGCGATAAATGTAACTAACCATAAGCTTGCGTTGAATAACCACCCCTGCCCATCATGCCGGTGGGATTACAGGATTGATCGTCGTAGGGATTAGCGGGAGGGTAACCACCTCCGACACCGCCTCCGGCAGCTACTGGTGCGGGTACTGCCTCCTGCTGATAATTTGCTGCGCAACCCACGTCACACACACGCACACACATATATTTTAATACTTTTTATGATTATTGTCAATAAACGATCGCTCGAACCTTTATCGATTGCCGTTCGCGTGAATCTCAAGTGAACGAACCTGGCGGTGGTGCTTTCCCGTAACCATACGGATCACCGGCGTTGAAAGATCCGGCCGCAGCCACTGGTGGCGCTCCTCCTCCTCCTCCGCCGCCGCCGCCGCCGCCGCCGCCGCCGTATCTATTATCCGGTGGCACTGGCGCTGCGTATCCCTGACAAACAAATATATACCAGTTACTATATATCACCCTGTTTAACATAAATCACTGCGACAATTTATCTCGTGAGAAATGTATACCGCGCTTTGTGAGTAATCGGGCGGCGCTTGATAGTTTTCGTAGCCTTGATAGGCCGATTGGGGATATCCACCGCCCTGCGGAGGACCGCCGTACCCGCCGCCCCCGCCGCCACCGCCGCCGCCACCACCGCCGCCGCCTCCTCCGTTTCCACCTCCGTAACCAGGTCCGCCGCTGCCCACTGGGGGCTGTGGGGGTGGTCCGCCGTACCCGTTACCCGGCCCACCGCCGTATCCTTGGCTACGTATGTCAAATTTTAAAACACAACAAAACGTAAATAAAAAGCGTAATAAATAAATAACCAAAACGAAAATTTATCGTGATGAAAAACTTGGTTTACAATGTATCATGACGATCGAGGAATATCGTATTGGCGATTAGCAGATTCAACTAATTTCTCAACATTGAATGAAAAAAGAAAAAAAAAAGATATGCTTTGAAGGGTTAAGAGAGATGGACAGAGTTAAAAAAATGAATCATTTGAAAAATTGTTAAAAATGGTTAAACGATGGGTCAGATCCCTCTGATGCTTACTTGGGAGTATAAGATATTGAAAAATGTTTTCAAGACTTTTAGGATTACCTCGGTGGTTGAGATCCGTAACCATTAGCGGGCTGTGGTGGTGGTGGATCGAATCTGGGTCTCTTGGGAGGACCACCAGCGCCAGGTGGGCCACCACCGCGCTTCATGGGGCCCGCTCCCCTTCCTCCGCCAGCACCGCGTCCACCGCGATCCACGAAACCACCGGCGCCTCTGCCCATTCCACCTCTCGGAGGGCCACCGCCTCTCGGTGGTCCCATACCCCGCGGTGGTCCACCACCTCGCGGGAATCCGCTGTGAAAAAATATAGAAAATTATCGTAATAAAAAAAAAAAAAAAACAAAAACAAAAACAAAAGAATGTCCCATTATTTTTCCGGGTGTGTATTACTATCACGGTTATTTGCCTCATTTTTCGTTGATTAATTGTCAAATTATTTAAAATGGCCTGGTCTTTATGCTCTCACTTTTATGCCCCCCCCGAACGTCTGCTTATACATGACTGGTGGAAAAAATATAGATAATACGCGTACCCAACGCCCCTTCCACGATCCATTCCAGTTCCGCGACCGCGGAAACCACCTCCGCGAGCATCGCCTCTGCCAAAGTCTCCTCGGCCTCTGCCTCGGAATCCTCCGCCCGGAGCTCCTCTGTTTCCACCTCTCATGGGACCTCCCATCGGAGGAGGTCCACCACCGGGACCGCCTAGACCAGGCTCAAGCGGACTGCAAACAAATCGTTACATGTCGTACTCTTTTGGAAACATACAGTGCGAAACGTGCCTGCAAATTATACCTTTATACCATTTTTGAAATATTATACGCCGAGTCGATATTTTTAACAAACTCGTCGATAAACCGTTTCTCATTTCCACGAGAGCGCGCAATTATTAAAATGGATACAGATATTTTTCAAATCCATTATTCACAGTGACATTCAATGAAAATTTTTACATATCAAGAAATCAAGCCCATAATATCCTCCGTAATTAAGAATATCAAATGAAAATAATAGAATTGAGGTAAAAAATTAGTTACGGAAATGTGAATAAATCTTACCCGGGAGGGAAGTGTCCTCCTCGCCCGCCCCTGCCGGGAGGACCTCCTCTACCGCGCATTCCCGGCGGACCACCGCGCATTCCCATGCCGGGTCCTCCGCGTCCTCTCATCATGCCGCCCCTTGGCGGTCCTCCCCTAATGAAAAACCAACAAAAATATCGCATAGTACATTTTTTCTCTCTGTAACGACTCTCGAGTCGACTTCCTATCGAGAGATACGTCGATTTGAGAAATAAAAAATAGGATTTTTCATTGGATCGTAAATGAATAGACACAGAGGGGGGTACTTTGACGAGGAGAATTATGAAAAAGCGCTCGTTTCGTTACCTTCCTCTGTCACTGAAGCCGCCGCCGCTGCCGCCACCGCCGCCACCGCCGCCTCCACCACCGCGTCCCCTCATCGGTCCGCCGGGTCCACCGCGACCGCGAAAAGCACCACGTCCAGGCGGTGGTCCGTCCATTATTCTCACTGGGCAACTATCTGCAACGACAAGAACGACAATGTACAATTGGCGAGAGCGACGCGTGCCTCGAGAAAATGATAAATTCCCGTTGGTGTTTATCTGTGACGAAGACGCCACTGAAATGCAATGTCGCCGATTGCAACAGAGGCAGGCAGGCAGGCAGGCAGGCAGGCAGGCAGGCAGTCAGGCAGCCCCGCGCGTGTCCAGCGACACGAAAATCAGCGCGATTGCCTTTGATAGAAAGGATAAACCGAGGGATCGCACTAGGCGCCTTCGACAGTTACTCGACACAAGAATAATCACCGATTTACTCACTTTTTTGAACTTGTCGTTTACGGAGGTAAACCGAGAAACGCGGCAACAACGAAGATGCTACACCGGGGGGGAAAATGGACGCCGGCTGCCGGAAAGAAGAGCATCGACCGTCGACGACGACGACGACGATTAATGGAAATGGGCTCTACCGCGCTCTGTAAACTCCTCGCTGAAAACATCGTCGTCGAAACTCAAAGAGGGGGAAACAACGAAAAACCTCGGCCTTTTATCTATCATCTCGTATCAATTACGAAT
The DNA here is from genome assembly GCA_947507545.1 of Clistopyga incitator. Classification (NCBI taxonomy): domain Eukaryota; kingdom Metazoa; phylum Arthropoda; class Insecta; order Hymenoptera; family Ichneumonidae; genus Clistopyga; species Clistopyga incitator. The sequence continues at coordinate 19,272 of OX382173.1, read as the reverse complement.
TACCAATCTCCTTCAAACGAGATATTTCCTTATCGACATTTTTTTCCAATACTCGATAAGAGAAATTGTCTTTTTGTTCTTTTTTCTCTTTTTTTTTTGCCGGTTTTCCATTATAGATGTGGTAAAAACGTGTCCCTCTGCAATTTGAAGGGATGCCTTTAATTTCCGGTGTCTCGTTTGCCGAGAATTGTCCTGTCGGTGAAATGGACACTCGAATGAAATAAATAGCCGAGAAATCGCGCTGTCGGTCGAGATATTTTAATTAAATGATCCGAAAACGGAGAATCGGAATAAGTTGTGTCGGATAATCGGAATAAATGTCGGAGAGTCGACGGAATGACGCATGCGCGTCGGTATTACGACGCGACGACGCGGGCCCGATATCCGATCACATGGTTAAAGAGCGATGCGCACTCCGATTGGCTCGCTTCTTCGAATTCAAACGCCGAGTCCGTTGCATGCTTTCCGTACACTCAAAACAGCGGTTTCGAAAAGTTGTTGGAGACTGTGAGTGAGTGGTGAGAAAGGCTTTGGAAGGTGCGTTGTACGTTTTATTTTTCCGAGTTTCGAGAAAGACGCGAGAGAGCGAGAGAGCGAGAGAGAGAGAAGCGAGCGACAAACGCGTTAAAGATTATCTCCGAGACGTCGAGGGCAATTGTCACGGACAAAATGTCGAAGGACGCGAAGGAATCCATAATTCCCGATGTAATATATGATGTTAATTCGGGCAAGAGCTACATAAAGGGCCGCTTCTTTGGCAAGGTAAGCCAAACTACGCCTAACTTCCTTCCCCCCTCTCTACACCACCCTTTTTTTTCCACTTTTTTTTATTCCCACGTTTTTCATTGCAAACTCTATTTACCAAAATTCTCACGAAATATCATTTTTCTCTCGATGGCTGAAAAATCGGCCAATACGTTCTTCCTGTGACCACACTTTCCGTAGATGCAATTTCCGTGTGTGCATGTGTGTTTTCTGTGTTTTTTAACCCAATCACTGTCATTTTTGTCATGAGATTGTAATCGGACCTTGAGAATGAAGCCTTACCGAGTGTGCTACCACAATATATACTTATTACTCTCAGAGCCTATATATATATATATATATATATATATGAATTTTTGTCGTTATTCATTGATTTTAAACGTACAGGGTGGCTTTGCAAAATGTTACGAAATCCGAGAATCCAAGTCGCATCTGGTTTACGCCGGAAAGATCGTACCAAAGTCTATAATAACGAAAAGCAATCAGAGAGAGAAGATGACGCAGGAAATCTCCATCCATCAGAGCCTCAATCACATAAATATCGTTGGCTTTCATGGGTTCTTTGACGATTCTTACAACATCTACATTATTTTGGAGCTGTGTCGCAAGAGGGTAAACGATATAAATTTTTCAGTGACTTTTGGTTTAGGCACGCAAACATATTTATACACGATTATTACTTATTACAGTCCATGATGGAGCTGCACAAGCGACGCAAGGCTCTTACCGAATGCGAAACTAGATACTTTATGAAGCAGATATTGGACGGAGTCTACTACTTGCATAAAAATAGAATAATTCACAGGGATCTCAAACTCGGAAATCTCTTTTTGAACGACGACTTGCAAGTTAAGATCGGCGACTTTGGACTGGCAACGAAATTGGAGCACGACGGTGAAAGAAAAAAGTAATATATATCTATATACATATATATGTATATATATATGTTTGAAGCGGATGTTGAGAGGATTTGTTATTTACAGAACTTTGTGCGGTACGCCGAATTACATCGCTCCGGAGATTTTGACAAAGGTCGGGCATTCGTACGAGGTAGATATTTGGAGTATCGGCTGTATAATGTACACATTGCTAGTCGGCAAGCCACCCTTTGAGACGTCGTCACTCAAGGAAACGTACGCGAGGATCAAACAGGTTAATTACAAAACGCCGAGTGACATCGGCAATCACGCGATGAACATGATTTCAAATATGTTGCAAGGCAATCCATCCAAGCGACCGAGTGTCTCCAAATTGCTCAAAGATCCATTCTTCACCTCAGGTAAATTACCATACGTGCAGGGATAAGAGAGAGAGAGAGAGAGAGAGAGTTGCTTTTTGTTTGTTTTTTATAAAAGCACCGATTTTTCGTCGTTGTCAGGCTATCTTCCTCAAAGTTTACCACTGTCCTGTCTGACAATGGCTCCTCGACTGGACACTCTCGAGATGCACAATCAGCGGAAACCCCTCATCGAAATGCAAAACGGTAACGAGACTGACTTTAAGTTTCGAATACCGACGAGTCCGAGCCGCAAGCCGAAAGATTCCATGGTGGACTTGCAAAAGTCGAGCCGTGATATTAAAAAAATGCTCATCACATTGAAGGAGCAGCTGGCTGCTGTATTGGCGACAAAACCGGCGCGTGTCAGCGCCTCTTCCGCAGGTACTGGAAAAATTAAAAAAAGAAAACAATAGCCCGATTGTTAGCGCGATCGAGAATTATCCTTGTGACGTTGAAATGTTGTTTTTCCAGTGGAAATGACGGATCCGTCTTCGCAACCGTTTCTCTGGGTGAGCAAGTGGGTCGATTATTCGGATAAATATGGTTTCGGATATCAACTGTGCGACGATGGTGTCGGTGTTATGTACAACGATGGCACGCGTCTCATAATGCTCGCCAACAAATTCAATATTCACTACATCGATCGAGACGGCACCGAACTTTACTATACCGTCAAGGACTACCCGACGCATCTCGATAAAAAAATGAAACTCATGAACTTTTTCCTTCAATATATGAACGATCATCTGATGAAAGCCGGTGGCTCGGTCGCCGTTAAATCGAGCGACTCTATGTCGCGAATACCTTACATGCAACAGTGGTTCAGGACTCAGAGCGCTGTCGTCATGCAGTTGACAAATGGTTCCGTTCAGGTGACGATCAATTTTTTTCTCTAATTTTTACTCAAAAGACGAGTTTTTTTTTTTTTTTTCGTTTTTTTTTTCTTATTTTTTTTTTCTCCAACCTTCGTTGTTTACCCATCTTTTTCTCCGTTTTTCAATACAGATAAACTTTCTCGATCACACAAAGATCATTATGTGTCCGCTGATGGCCGCGGTTACGTACATTGACCAGGAAAAGAATTTCCGAACTTACCGCTTCGAAACCATCCAGCAGAATGGCTGCATCGCCGGTTTGGCCAAGAATCTCGAGTATGCGTACGAAAAAATTGGAATGATGATTACGAATATTTCGGGCGAAGCTCGAGTGGAAAGCTCGAGGCGAGCTCGACCGGAATACCTCACGGCAGTATGAAATCAATTTCGAGCCTCTCAATCGAATGAGCTTCGCCACACGCGCATCTATTATCGACAATCAAACGATCGTTGCGACACGCTAATTAGATAGTGAATAACCATCTCCGTGCCTCCCCCCCCACCCCCGCCCCTAATTTTCTTGACTGTTTTCTTTTTCTCTATATATATATATAGGTGTATAAATGTACTTTTAGAGAGGTCCTTAATTTTTTCTGTTTTAACTTGGTGCTCTGGCCAAATGACGAGTGAACGAGACACAAAAACAACTGGACCGGTCAAAGAACTTTTCGTTGTCGTTGTTTTCTTTCTCAAACGACAAACGACTAAATCTCAATCCACCATTGTGTTCTTCCTCATTCGCCCTAAATGTTCTTATATCTGATTTTTTTTATATCCGCGTCATTGCTTGCTCGCAATCGATCGCGCACTTTCCTTTTTTGTTTTTTTTAACGCAGGCCCCCAAGGCGATTCGGAACTCTCTTTGTGCCTGTGGTTGTTGTTACTCCGGTAAAATTATCGAGTAGTGATAAAAAATAGACTCGTTCCGTCGCGATATTACGGTATATATTTATAACATCTGGACTGCCGTTAAAAACCCACGTGGAAAAATAAACAAAAAATGTTTTTAATCTAAAAAGAGAGAAAGAAAGACAAAAATAATAGGTCGAAACGGGAGTGAGTGAAAAATAGTAATAAAACGATAGCGTAATACGAAGCATGACTTTAAGATAATATTATAATATTTTTATATATTAAGTTAAGGCACAACTATAAATGATTCCGCAAATGTTAACCAAGTGTACATAACTGCATATATTTTTATAAAGTCGCGACAATAATTTGTATCAACGCTACAACGAATTATGATTTTTAATAAAAATTATTGGGCCAACGACAAGTGGGAGAGAGAGAGAGAGAGAGATCAATCGCATCGAACGCATCGTGCAATAGATCGTCGCTACTTTTGCCGAGCGTTCTTCCCAATAATGGTTCAGTAGAATATAAAATAAATTTATTTAAACGCAAAAAGAGTGTTGAAAAAATGTCATGCGAAGCTCGAACAACCGTTTTCTTTTGCAATTTCGAGTGAGCTTTAATTGTGACGTTACAATGAGAATAATAGAAATGTGCGTGGAAAAGAGCGCACGCCCGTAACAGCTGATTCCACCAGATGGAGTTTGGCTGTTTGGCTGCAGTTGGCTCGCGGAGCTCGTCCGCGGCGGTGTCTTTTTTTCTCTTTCCCCGAGTCTCTCTCTCTCTCTCTCAGTGTCGTGTCTCACAGCAGATATTCATTTCTTTGATTGATCGTTTGCACATTGCCATTGAACAACGTGTCGCGGTTCGACGAGTGTAACGCGTGTCACCCGACGAATCAACGGAATCTCGAGACAATTGCAACTTTCTTTCACCGTTTTACCGTAATTTTAGGCGTATATGAAAAATTTTCCACTAGCAACTGCCAGGATTACGCAAAGCTCGAGGTAAAAATGTTTTTCTTATAAATCTTCATCCCGAGCTCCGACTCAACATTAACAAAAATAATTTGTTATGAAAGATTAATATGAAAAAAGGACTTTCCAAAGATTTCGTAAATATATATTTACGATTGATATTTGCGATTCAATGGAAAAAGTGACTCTTTGTGTATAATAGAATCCTTGGACGTAATTGCGGCAAGTGACTCGCGACTATGAACCCGCGACGGACAGACGAACGAGCGAACGAACGAGCGAGCGAACGAACGAACAAACCTCGTGAGTGTGCGATGCGCCGATATCGCCGAAGGTTTGCGCATATTGTTTTTTTTTTTTTGTTGCATTTACACATCGTTGCGTTATCTTTCGTTATTCCGTTGAGTTTGCCATAGTGACTTTGGCAACGAGAGTATATTTATGCTCGAGAGAAGCGATCGTTACACCCGGCTGCTTCCGACTGCTAGCGAGCTCGCACACGTGCTACTGCCGCTCTCTACTCCACTGAGATTCGCTATTTAATCTTTTGGAAAAGTTGATTCGATGAAGAAAATTAATCGAGTCGCACGTGAAAATCGTTAGGGCTTTAGCGATATCGGTGAAAATGAATATAGCAAAGAAGATCGAGGGACGCTGGTGCGATAGATAAGATTTGCCGGCCATAAACTCCAATGACACAACCTCGAACGTTTGTTATCTCGCAATGAGCAATAAAATATGCCGCCGCCGCCGCCGCCGCCGCCGCCGCCGCCGCCGCCGCCGCGTTAGCCGCCTCTCGATGCGTCCATCAATTGTCCCGTCTCATTTCATTTGATTGAACTTGACTGCGTCTTTCCACCAATTACGATGGTGTCTCGTGTACCTCTGCTGCCGACGAGAATCCTATTATTGGCCCAGCGGATTTCTACAGTCCAAGGTGCTTTGCTATTCGATAATTCATCTTGGCAATGACTCGTTACTTTTCGTATCAATTTATTTCGTCACACAATATCATCACCCCCGTTCGTTATCAAAATAACACAACGATATTTATACTACAAGTATAAAGCATTATATTTATCCACTCCAATTGTGATTTGAAGAAGAAAAGAAAGTTTTTGTAATTTCTCCATTGCACGTGGAATATCGAAGGACCATGGGAAATACACGCGGGTGTACAGCCGAACAATGCTGTGTTCAATTATCGAGATACGCTCCGGTATACGAGTAAGCGCGCGGTGAGTCGTTTGTCACGTGTTCCCGGCATGCCCCGGGATTATATATTCTCAAATATATAATCCAATATTTTTCAAGCGTTTCTCTACTCGCTTTTGCTCGACAATGGATCGCTCGAGAAAAAATGTCATTTGTCAAGGGGCCCCGAAGACAATGGGAATATGTCGCTTGATAAATTTAATTGTACCAAAGTGGAAAATAAGAGTCCTCCGTGGATGAGTTTTATCGAAGATCGGGTTATTTGAGCAATTGGCTATCGGTACGGCTTTGGATTCTCGATGAGTCATACCTGCGTAGATAGCGTATCTTTTGGAAGAGCATCTGGGTAAAATACAGTCATTCGGCAGCGCCGTGAAATTAATAAAATTAAGCAGCCTCTGTACATCATCATCGTCGTCGTCGTCGTCGTCGTGACGTGTACGATAACTGCGACGGCACGAGTAGCCCGTACGATGACATTAAATGCCGAGTCACGCATTTGGTGGCGCAATCGACTTTGCCGTTTCGCAACTGACATTTCATTTGTCTGTTGGAGAAGAAGCGGCAAGATGATGATTGTCGACGTGTCAAGATCACGCATGATAAAAAAACAACCCACACCTATACCCAATATTTCTCTTGTTAATCATTTTTCAGTCAATCGAGTCTTTAATTTCAACTTTATTTCACAAGCTATATTTTACGTTTTTTTTTTTTTTTTTTTTTTTTCTCTTCTTCCGGTGCATGTTCTTACCTCTTGAGATAATTAAATTCTACTTATGGTTTTTCGAGTTTTCATCATTATTTTGTACAACAGGGAGAGAGAGAGAGAGAGAGAGATGTTTGTCGCAAGATGTTGATATCGGCCCGCCTAGCCGTCATACCTCCGCCGCCGCGCAATGCGATAAACTCGACAGAGTCTAATTTACTCTTGTGTTATGTTGACAGTAGGATGAGATTCGAGAGACGTTAGAGGCGAGAATAACAGCTGGGATATCTCTACCCGTAAAAGAAACCGGAGGCTCCAAGATTCTTCAGTACGCATCGAGACTCGAGAGCATTGACGACGTGTAATTGTATAGCCGTTGTCAATGGCCCGATACTATGACGATAAATAAACTCGTCACGGAGCAACACGCGCATTCCCTCGTAGTCGACGGTTCATCTTATTATTATACCCGCACCCCTCGATATCTCAAAAAAATTCTTTTATTTCTGTGATAGCCCAATATATATGTATATATATACATATTGTTATTATTATATACAGCGCCTTTCGCGCATTCGACATAACCGCTTGCTATTGTATTCAAGAAAGTACGGTTGTTATCGTTGTTTTGTCCTTACAAACAGCCGATAAGATAAATAATTGCTCGGCGAAGCGGAAAGAGTAACGCGCCCGCGCGCGCGCGCGCGCTCAACAAGACTGAAATTTTCTACCGACTATCGGGCAAGTTTAGGTAAATAATTGTAAATTCGATCGAGACGATTGCGCAAATATTTCTACCCCGTATTTAAATTATTGAAGATAAGCGCGTAACGATTTCATCGCCAATGCGCGCATTGAAAAATGGACGCAACAAAATCACATATTCATCCCAATCCAAGAGCAAAAGCCAACGCAATATCGGTTTTGCTATGGTGGTAAGTCATATTTTTATACCTTCAAGTGTTTATTTTCCTTTTGCTGTTTTCTTCATCAATAGGAATGTCTTGTTTTCAGGTGGACGATAGATTTATTTAAAACGGGATATAGAAAAATCTTAGGACCCGAGGATCTATTTGATCCACTAAAGGAAGATCGATCGGCCGTACTAGGCGATAGACTAGATCTGTAAGTAGTACTTTTACCCCCCTCTATCATTGTAGCAAACAAATTCTCAACTATTCAATTTTTATAATAATGAATAATAATCGATAGGAAATGTTTAATTACAGACAATGGAGAAAGGAACTGGACAAGTCGCGAAAAACGAAGCGTCGACCGAGTTTGCTCAACACGATATTCCGTACTTTTCTCTGGGAGTATTTTCTCCTCGCTCTTTTCCAAATACTCAACGAATTCGTCATACGGTAATCGTCGTCGTCGTCGTCGTCAAAGTTGAATTTCGTTGGATCAATAGCTCTGAATAATTTTCAGATTGGGCACACCGATGCTTCTGGGAGGTTTACTGCGTTACTTTAGATCCGATGTCGAAAAGGATCGGGTTGAAGGCTATAACGCGGCCCTCATGTACGCCGGTGGAATATGTTTGGCGACTGCGATCAACGCAATCACCATTAATCAAGCTATTTTTGGTGCATTCTATATCGGAGGACGTATAAGAGTGGCCGTTTGCTCGGTTGTCTATCGAAAGGTATCCATCTCATAATCCACAACAAATAATATCCTCAATATTATAATCTTCTCATCTCGCGGATGACCAAGTACGGAAAATTTTTAATTTTCGATCAAGTTTTCCATAATGCAAAGAAAATATATATCGAGTGTCGCGTCGTTATATCGTCGAAGCGCTCTTTATCGAGTTTATCGAAAATGCAAAATTTAATAAGCGCTCAATTGCTATTCGAATCATCGGCTATAAATACAGACGTTATTGTTTTGTGTATTTTCTTCACAAGTGTATGTAATTGATGTTACGAAGGCGCTGCGTCTGAGTACAACTGCGCTGGGTGATACGGCCCCAGGAAAAGTCGTGAATCTCGTGGCAAATGACGTTAATAGATTTGACTTGGTCTCGATATTCATAAATCACATGTGGTCGGCACCGACATCCGCACTCATTATTGGATATTTTCTGTGGCTCGAGGCCGGCTATGCCGGACTTTTGGGAATTCTCGCGGTTTTCATAGTCGTACCTATACAATGTAAGTCCAACATTTCCATCAATCTATCATCAACTATAAACTTGTATATTATAGCGTTAGATGAAAACTTAATTGCAGCGTATACTGGAAAACTTTCGTCGATATTTCGTCTACAGACAGCGATAAAAACGGACGAGCGTGTGAGGCTAATGGATGAGATAATATCTGGTGTGCAGGTGATAAAGATGTACGCATGGGAAAAACCATTTTGCGCATTGATAGAGCTAGCCCGGCAACTGGAACTTCGCGTCGTGCGAAAGAGTTCCTTTATTCGGGGTATTTACATGACTTTCAATGTTTTTACCACGCGAATGGCCCTCTACTGCACTCTCGTGGCAATGTTGCTATTGCGCGAGGATCTCACCGCCGACAAAGTCTTTGTATTCTCATCGTACTTTAATATACTTGCTCACACAATGTCGGGAATGTTTGTACGCGGTTTCGCCGAAATAGCCGAATGCATGGTGGCCGTAAGGAGGCTTCAATATTTTCTCATGTACGACGAATTTGAGATGGGCAACACCGCGACATCCTCAAGATTCGCAGCATCCACCGACACGATCAATTCCATCGATTCTCCAAACAAACAACAGTCTAAACAAGAATTCCCGTATATCGATGACGAGGATCAGCCCGACGATTCCAAAGGAAAAAAGCCCAATGGCCTGGCTACCGTTGCCAATGATATTATCAAGAACACGGCTAATTTGTACGGTGGTGAGTAGTAGTCGCTTCTTCGTTTATCCTGTACAAGAATATTCTTTTGACAAATGTCACGTGTGTGTATTGATATGAACGATGTCTCGTTGGGCAGACGACGAGAAACCCGGCAGTTCGGAGGGTCAATGGGCGGTGAAATTATCAAACGTCACAGCCAAGTGGGAAGTCGGCCAGTCGGAGAATACCCTCGAGGGATTGAACGTAAACGTGGGTAGAGGAAAATTGTATGTCGTTATCGGAGCCGTGGGTTCGGGAAAGAGTTCCCTGCTTCAAGCGATACTCGGTGAAGTTACGTTAACCGAGGGCCACGTTTCGACAAAAGGAGGCTTGAGTTACGCGAGTCAGGAAGCCTGGGTATTCGGCTCGAGCGTCCGACAAAATATACTTTTCGGTTCGCCGTACGATCGTCAGCGTTATCAACGTGTCGTTAAAGCTTGCGCGCTTCTTCGTGACTTTAAGCAATTTCCCCAGGGTGATCAGACAATCGTCGGTGACAGAGGTAGCTCTCTTTCGGGAGGACAAAAGGCCAGAATTAATTTGGCTCGCGCAGTTTATAGACAGGCTGATATATACATTCTCGATGATCCTTTGAGCGCGGTAAGTCAACGGCGAGCATACACATATCGGTTACAGCGCTCGTCAATATTATTATTATTATTAAAATGACAATATTTTTAGGTTGATACGCATGTTGGCAAGCATCTTTTCGAAGAATGTATTCAGCGATATTTGGCCGGTAAAACGAGAATTCTCGCGACTCATCAGCTACAATACATCAAAGGCGTGGATGCTATCCTCTTGCTTGAGCGTGGAAAAATGCAATATTTTTCCACATATCACGAATTATTGGACGCTCGACCGGAGTATGCGACTCTACTGGCGAGTGAAGGAGCCAGCGAAACCGGTGACGATTCCTCGATTGAGAAGAGCATCGCGATGCGCCGGCAATTCTCCACCTCCAGTACAAGAGTAAATATTTCAATAATGTAAAATTCGTAAACAACCATTCATTTATATTGTTTTATTTTAGAGCAAAACTCCAGACGCCAGTGGTGGCGATACCGATGCCGAAGATGACGAGGGCGATCCTAACACGCTCAACGGAATGATGGAGGGAAATTCCCGTGGTATTGTTCGGGGCTCTATGCTCATTAAATACTTTCGAGCCGGTGGTAATTTGTGTATCGCATTCACCGTCGCGATATTGTTTATTCTTACGCAAATCGCAGCTAGTGCCACTGATTTCTTCATACCAATTCTGTGAGTACATACAATCGCCCCACCCCCCGCCCGCGAAATGATAATCTTACAATTGAATTGTGCTAATAGCAACTCGAAATTGAATTAGAATTTCCGAGGAAGAAGAACGCCGGGCAGACATCGCTGAAAGAAGAAACGAGAGTATCGCCCTAGGAGGGGAGGAGGAGACTTACGATGACTCGCGAGACTTTGAGCCAGTCAAGATATATATTTACATATATTCGGCAATCGTTGTATCTGTATTCGTTGTGGGTATGACGAGATCATTACTCTTTTACATCCTGGCTATGCGATGCAGTCAACGTTTGCATGATTTGGTGTTTGGGGCTCTCATACGTACGGGAATGCGATTTTTCGATACTAACCCAAGCGGCAGAATACTCAACAGATTTTCCAAAGACTTGGGAGCAATCGACGAACTCTTGCCCAAGGCGCTTCTCGACGCTGGTCAAATAACATTGATGATGGTTGGATCTCTCGTTGTCACTTGCGCGGTTAATCCCATGTTTATCGTCCCTGTTCTCGTAATCAGCTTTATATTCTATTGGATTCGAGTGGTTTACTTGAAAACGAGCAAAAACGTGAAACGTCTCGAGGGAATGAGTAAGTTTTTCTTCTTCTTCTTCAATGAACATTGTGATAATTGATAAAAATAATAATATGTTATGGTGGTGTGCGGCGTTTGTTGCAGCAAGATCGCCAGTTTTCACCCACTTGAACGCAACCCTCAACGGTCTGACGACGATTCGCGCGTACGGGGCTCAAAAAATCCTGAAAGAAGAGTTTGACAAATTTCAAGATTTTCACACCTCATCATGGTACATGTTCATCGTGACAAGCACTGCCTTTGGTTTTTCCTTGGATGTATTTTGCTTTATTTTCACCACAATAGTCACCTTTAGTTTTCTACTGCTCAATGGATGTACGTATTTGTCTCGGCGTATTAATTTTCCTTTTATTCGCAACGCTTTCCACACTCGAATGATTATTTCCTTTTCTTGTTTCCAAAATTACACAACGATAGATGAAAAAAAATCTAACAATATTTCGATTTTAATCGTATATTTATTGTATATGTATTTGTATGTATTTGCAGCATTCAAGGGGGGAGAAGTGGGCTTGGCGATAACTCAATCGATGGCTATGACAGGTATGATACAGTGGGGAATGCGTCAAAGCGCCGAGGTGGCGAATCAATTGATGGCGGTTGAGAGAGTATTGGAATATACGGCATTGCCACCGGAAGAAAATCTACGAGATTGCGGTTACGCGAAAAAGAGAGTGAATAAAAAGAAGGAATCGGTGGTCGTGCCGGCTCCTCTAGCGCCAAAGAATTGGCCAAACGAGGGTTGCATCGTATTCCGTGACGTTTATATGCGCTACGCCGAGGAAGATCCGCCTGTACTCAAGGACCTTAATCTCGTTATCAAGCCAAAATACAAAATCGGTATCGTCGGTAGAACCGGGGCTGGCAAATCGTCCTTGATCTCGGCGCTTTTCCGACTCGCCAAGGTCGAAGGAGTCATCGAAATTGATGGCGTAGATACCGGCACGATATGCCTCGAAGATTTGCGCCGAAATATATCAATTATACCCCAAGATCCGGTACTATTTTCCGGTACTCTCAGACGGAATCTCGATCCTTTCAACGAATTTTCCGACGACGCTCTGTGGGCCACTCTCGAAGAAGTATTTTCTTATCATTTTTCTTTTTATTCCATTAGCCCTATAGAGAAATTAATTATATCACGGGCGCAATAATTTGGCGCATGAATAATTGCAGGTCGAGTTGAAGGAATCGGTAATGACCGGTGGCAACGGTCTCGAGAGTAGAGTTCAAGATCGGGGTGGTAATTACAGCGCGGGACAACGACAATTGGTCTGTCTTGCTCGTGCGATACTCAGAAACAATCGTATTCTCATGCTGGACGAGGCTACCGCCAATGTCGATCCCCATACCGATGCTCTAATTCAGCGAACGATAAGAACAAAGTTTGCCATGTGCACTGTACTTACCGTTGCTCATCGTCTCAATACGATAATGGATAGTGACAAAGTCCTCGTCATGGATAAGGGTAGAATGACGGTGAGTTTTTTCATGTGAAACCCAACTCGGCCCATAACTCTCTCACAACTCTCTCTCTCTCTCTCTCTCTCTCTCTCTGTTTTGCAGGAGTACGATCATCCACATATATTGTTGCAAAATCAGCATAGTCAATTTTCGTCGATGGTGCGAGAGACCGGGAGGGCAATGACCGATCAACTTACCAGGGTAGCAAAACAGGCGTACCTTACAAAGTATGGCGAGCGTTTGTAGAAAGCTCGTTAAAATCAGCCGCTATGCTACTATCTGTAACTCAATTTATCGCTACTACATGAAAATGGTAGATTTTTCTTTTAAAATCACGAGAAAATGCATAAAATTCAAGAGAAAATAAGCAACATGAATTATCGATGAAAGAAAAAGTTGGAATTTTAGTATATATTCAAATTTGTGAAATAAAAGTGAAGGTGAGATGTTTATTTGTGGACAAGAAAGTTTGAAAGTAGCGCGAAATGTCCGAGAGAGCGGCTGATGAAAGAAAGATTTTTCAAAATCATTTCATCTCGATACTGTTCGTGTCAACTCCGAGTACTTAGACCAAAGAACACGACAAATAGAGGGTGAAACACGCGGCGGGTAGGGTGTGATGTTTCTGTTTAACAAAATCCCAACATTGCCAATTGAGACGCACATAAACGCCATATTCGGCGGCGGCGGCGGCGGCGGCGGCGGCGCGCATGCCTTGTATCTTATTTATAAAACAAAAAATATAAATAATAATATATTTCAGGGCTAATCTTGCCGATCTGTTTGTACTTAGTTTATACAGTATCTCTGGAGATCAAGTATTATGCATTGAATAATTTGCACGATAAAATAGGCTAATTGTAAATACATGTACAACGATAATAGAGATCTCGAGAAACATCTTGCATTTGTCTCATCGAGCCAAGAGATATACCGAACGATGCTATTTTTATCCATCAACTCTTCTAATATCTTTTTTTTTCTTCTTCTTTCAAAAGAAACATTGTCAATAATACAACGTATCTCGGCAGGTTTGAGCAACAATCGTGTATAAAGTGTCCAATTACTTTGTACACTATTAACCATACTTAAAATATACAGTTTTTATATACATAATTTTTTATTATATCGCGACAGAACCAAGGAGGATACTTGAATAAGTTAAAATGAGATTGAGATGCCACACACAAAATTCATCATTGTCTTTTTATCAACGTTCAAGTACATATCTATAAATATATTTGCGACAAGATACTATAACATGTGTATGAATGTGTTATATATATATATACACATACACACTGTCTTTAATGGTGCAGCTTTGCACATTTATTCCAAAGCGTGTTTTTAAGCCTTGGAATTTCTGTACATACATAGTAGGTGATGATGACTATTGTACATTACGGAGAAAAAATAAAAAGTTAAATAATATGAATATTCTTTTCAAAGTGACGTTTTTTTTATTTATCATTGCTTATATATACGCGTCTATGAACTCTCTTGACATATATTAGTTAATTGTGTACGGTATAGATATAAGATAAAAAACCGATAAAATCTCGATAATATTAGAGGATATTAAAAAGAATAGTTATATCTTTTGGGAGTGGTGACAATAGCGGTTGATGGAAATATACGATCAAGAAGAATGTCTTTTTAATGAGTCTCGATAATCTATTTATAATGTGAAGCGAGGAATTTTTAATTCTATGGACGGAAGACACCGCGAAACGTCAATTATCGTCGTGAATGACAACTTGAGTCAGTTACGAGTTTTAACGACTCAATCAGTCATGGAGGTTGGAGGCATGGAGGCTAGAGGTAAGGAGTGGAAACGACTATGGGAAATGCATTTCTCAGACGTTCGCAGAATCGTGGAAAATATTTTTCAGTGTGAACCGAGATGAAGTTAGTTGGAAGTATCTCGACGAATTAAAAAGATGCCCTGGCTTCGGAGACTCTCCGCGGATGGCACGCCCCTTTTAGGCTGCGTTTGATTAATTTCTAGCGCGGCGCTGACTTGATCACGGTTCACACTGACAGACTCAGTGGTGACCAATTCGACCGAGATTTTCCACCGTTTCGCGAACGTTTCGTTAGCATTGCGTTTCCATTCCCCTTACCGCTAGCCGCCATGGACAAACCGAAAAATGACGCTTTCGTTGTCATTGTCACGCTCACAGTGGTCTCGGCGCGAGAATTCAAAGAAAGAATCGAAGAGCAGCCCGTAGTAAGTGTGGCTAACACCGATGTGCACGTTCCACGTTAACAAGCCGAAGCTCACTTCGTGAAGTAGAACTAACATATAATATATTGGTAATCATCACTTATATCTCGATAAATATATTGATATATATATTGGGAGTGAGTTGGCCCCAGCCGCAATGATGACTCTCAGGGCCTTCAGACGGGCGCTTAAGAGGGGGCGATCATCTTTTTTTTTTCTATGTTCCGGGAGATATTTCATTTGTACTCCGGGAAAAAAATGTCTCAAATTAGAAAAGAAAAAGCATTGTATTTTGTTAATCCAATTGATTAGAAGATAAAAAATGTTGATTAGCACAACGGATGTTAATCTCAATTACTGTTTTAAAGCTTAGGTATGATTTTGATTTGCATATTTTAGAGGATTTTGAAAAAATGGATTTTTCGGTCGTTTGGTCGAGGAGAAATGGTAGATCCGGCGACCGAGCTGAGAACGGGATTGTCGAAGTTGTTTTTTGAAAATATCGACTTGTAAGCTATGCCATCGGAAATGTCGGAAATCGGAGCGGAAAATGGCGGAAAAGGGCGGTAAATGAGATGATTTTGCAGGAAAATGCCGGAAAATGGCGCATAGTGGGAGAAAATGGCGGAAAATGGGAGAACATGGGAGAAAATGGGCGAAAATGGCGGGAAAGTTGCGTTGCCGCTATCGCTACGAAGTAATTGGAAGGAGAGGGGAGTAGTTCTCGGGTAAGGGATTTTGAGTTATGATAATAATAATAATAATGAATGGTCCTCGGTGATTAGTCCTCGGTGATTACTTGAAAATAGTCAGTCTTGCTCCGGACACCGACGAGGTGCCACGAGTTTGGTAAGCGCTCCCGTGTTGACAGTTTTTCTGTCGCGCGCGCGTGACTTGGCGCAGTCTCGTGCTCCGGCAAAACTCCGTATACCGAATACGTTGAGTGAGTGTGTGTGTGTGTGTGTGTGTGTGTGTGTGTGTGTGTGTGTGTGTGTGTGTGTGTGTGTGTGTGGTGGGAGTTTTATTGGACGGAATAAAACTGGAGTTTTGGGTGGTTCTCCAGTGCAGTGGGATAACTGGACTTGGTGCGATAGTTCTCGTGATCCCTCGATCTCCCTCCATGGGATGGATTGGCTGCAGGCAGCTCCGGTGAGTCGTTTCCGTGAGATAAATAATAAAATTTGGTATTGTGCGAGGCTTTCCCGTTGTGACTATGGCGCTCTCGATGTGCTTGGTCAGTTGTCGCGCATTCTTAAATGCGAATTCGTAATCTATATAATATATAGATAGATAAATAGATAGATAATATATAGATAGATAATATATAGATATATAAATGGGAGAAAATGGCGAAAAAAGGCGGAAAATGCGGGAAAATGACGAAATTTTTTTGCAGGTCCATATTCTTTGCCTAAAGGCAATTTTGGCGATTTTCACGTCGGAAAATCGCCTATGTAAAATAAATGTAACTCAAATATAAACAGGGTTCGTGGCTCAGCGGGTAGCGAGCTGGTCTGGCAAGCGAAGAGTCCGGAGTCCGAATCCCGTTGCAGACGATTTTTTTATTTTTATTTTCTTTGATCTTTTTTTTTTTCTCCTATACATATACCCATGTAATTTACGTATAAAAATGTTTCAACGGATTCTTATTGACTAACAATTTAATACGTAAATTACGTGGGTATATGTATAGGAGAAAAAAAAAATGAAACAGAAAATTAAAAAAAAAATCGTCTGCAACGGGATTCGAACCCCGGACTCTCGGTTTGTCAGACCAGCTTGCTACCCACTGAGCCACGAGCCCGGTTTATATTTGGGTTACATTTATTGTACATAGGTGATTTTCCGACGTGAAAATCGCGAAAATACTCTTTAGGTTCTACGAAATAGTGTAGGTTTTCCAAAAATTTTCCGACGTGATAATCGCGGATATCACCCTTAGCTTAAACGAAAGTCTTTAGGTTATCGAAAAATTTTCCGGTAAATCGCCTTCGCCTACGGGGATAGGATGTCGTCTTTTACATATAGCCACGTAATTTACGTATAAAATTGTTAGTCAATAAGAATGAGTTGAATGAATTTAATACGTAAATTACATGGGTTTATGTATAGGAAAAAAAAAGATGAAAGAAAAAAAAAATAATCGTCTGCAACGGGATTCGAACCCCGGACTCTTCGGTTGCCAGACCAGCTCGCTACCCGCTGAGCCACGAGCCCTGTCGTTATGTGAGTTACATTTATTGTACATAGGCGATTTTCCGACGTGAAAACGCAATATTTATAACCTAAAGAACCTAAAGACCCCAAAAATTTTCCGGAAAATCGCCGAAGGCAATTTTCCGTTGTTGTATTTGAACCTAAAGAACCTAAATGATTGTCTTTAGGTTCTTTAGGTTCCCCGCGAAAAGAACCTAAAGAGAAAAAAAAGAACCTAAAGACCCCAAAAATTTTCCGTTGTTGTATTTGAACCTAAATGATTTTCTTTAGGTTCTTTAGGTTCTACGAAAAAAGAACCTAAAGAGAAAAAAAAAGAACCTAAAGACCCCAAAAATTTTCCGGAAAATCATTTAGGTTCTTTAGGTTCTACGAAAAAAGAACCTAAAGAGAAAAAAAAGAACCTAAAGACCCTAAAAATTTTCCGGAAAATCATTTAGGTTCTTTAGGTTCTACGAAAAAAGAACCTAAAGAGAAAAAAAAGAACCTAAAGACCCCAAAAATTTTCTTTAGGTTCTTTAGGTTCTACGAAAAAAGAACCTAAAGACCCTAAAAATTTTCTTTAGGTTCTTTAGGTTCTACGAAAAAAGAACCTAAAGACCCCAAAATTTTTTTTTAGGTTCTTTAGGTTCTACGAAAAAAGAACCTAAAGAGAAAAAAAAGAACCTAAAGACCCTAAAAATTTTCTTTAGGTTCTTTAGGTTCTACGAAAAAAGAACCTAAAGACCCCAAAAATTTTCTTTAGGTTCTTTAGGTTCTTTAGGTTCTTTAGGTTCTTTAGGTTCTTTAGGTTCTTTAGGTTCTTTAGGTTCTTTAGGTTCTTTAGGTTCTTTAGGTTCTTTAGGTTCTTTAGGTTCTTTAGGTTCTTTAGGTTCTTTAGGTTCTTTAGGTTCTTTAGGTTCTTTAGGTTCTTTAGGTTCTTTAGGTTCTTTAGGTTCTTTAGGTTCTTTAGGTTCTTTAGGTTCTTTAGGTTCTTTTGTTCTTTAGGTTCTTTAGGTTCTTTAGGTTCTTTAGGTTCTTTAGGTTCTTTAGGTTCTTTAGGTTCTTTAGGTTCTTTAGGTTCTTTAGGTTCTTTAGGTTCTTTAGGTTCTTTAGGTTCTTTAGGTTCTTTAGGTTCTTTAGGTTCTTTAGGTTCTTTAGGTTCTTTAGGTTCTTTAGGTTCTTTAGGTTCTTTAGGTTCTTTAGGTTCTTTAGGTTCTTTAGGTTCTTTAGGTTCTTTAGGTTCTTTAGGTTCTTTAGGTTCTTTAGGTTCTTTAGGTTCTTTAGGTTCTTTAGGTTCTTTAGGTTCTTTAGGTTCTTTAGGTTCTTTAGGTTCTTTAGGTTCTTTAGGTTCTTTAGGTTCTTTAGGTTCTTTAGGTTCTTTAGGTTCTTTAGGTTCTTTGGTTCTTTAGGTTCTTTAGGTTCTTTAGGTTCTTTAGGTTCTTTAGGTTCTTTAGGTTCTTTAGGTTCTTTAGGTTCTTTAGGTTCTTTAGGTTCTTTAGGTTCTTTAGGTTCTTTAGGTTCTTTAGGTTCTTTAGGTTCTTTAGGTTCTTTAGGTTCTTTAGGTTCTTTAGGTTCTTTAGGTTCTTTAGGTTCTTTAGGTTCTTTAGGTTCTTTAGGTTCTTTAGGTTCTTTAGGTTCTTTAGGTTCTTTAGGTTCTTTAGGTTCTTTAGGTTCTTTAGGTTCTTTAGGTTCTTTAGGTTCTTTAGGTTCTTTAGGTTCTTTAGGTTCTTTAGGTTCTTTAGGTTCTTTAGGTTCTTTAGGTTCTTTAGGTTCTTTAGGTTCTTTAGGTTCTTTAGGTTCTTTAGGTTCTTTAGGTTCTTTAGGTTCTTTAGGTTCTTTAGGTTCTTTAGGTTCTTTAGGTTCTTTAGGTTCTTTAGGTTCTTTAGGTTCTTTAGGTTCTTTAGGTTCTTTAGGTTCTTTAGGTTCTTTAGGTTCTTTAGGTTCTTTAGGTTCTTTAGGTTCTT